>OZ023269.1:11098184-12412866 GCA_964006375.1 Tillus elongatus | reverse complement strand
TACCCCAGCGCAGCGGCCGGTATCAAGTAATGTATTCTATACATTTTATATGAGAAGCTAAATCGTCTCGGCCAAGATAGTATCAAGATTCATCTCTTACAGTGGTAGTAACACATCGATACAACAAGGATACATATATTTTCTACTATTCAAGAATTTTTTACAGACTAACTAAATAAAACAATCTAGTAAGGTTTTTCATCAAACAGGTTGTGTTGTTCATTTTATTGTAACACAAGTCGCACTACATAGAATCTAAATTCATATTTCATCAACAAGTTTCCTTTTAGATGTAATCCTCTTATTAAGTTGTTGAGTACCGAGCATCTCAAAGGCTATTGTGGCTCCGGAATCAACATAACTTATCAAAATTATGATGCCTTGGACCTCGACAAATATACATGTTATATGTTAGATACGTGAAGGCGACTTTATGTGGCATTTCATGCCTCACCATCTTTATTGAAGATCTTTAATCCTATAATGACATTTTTTACAAAAGCTGAAAATAAATTGGATTCTTCTGAACTCAACATTCTTTCAAGGGACAATTCACCATACTGAATTGATGAATACATTATTATTTTTAAATTCAGGTAATTTTTAAAATTTATACAACAAAGAAACGCATTGTTTACACTACACAGTAATTACTGCAGCACAATTGATTTGCAATAACCTTTTCAATGCACCAGGTTCGTATAACGAATTTTCATTACTTTTGCAAAGTCTAATATCTCAATTATTCCTAAACTTGGAAGTTTATATTTTAATAAAAGCTTTAGCCTTTATACCGTTTTAGCTATGTGTATTTTTAGAGATTGTAAACAATTTTCGCGGCTCTTGTAAATCTGTGGCTTAGTAGTCTTAAAATGCCATTGTGAAAGAATGGATGATTTAGCCCAAAAAAAGAAATTAAAATAAATAAATAAATAGGTATATAGCGAAACAAAAAACAGAATCAACCCAAAAACCACAAAAATAATAAAAGAGAGTTATGCGCTAGAAACGTATTTCTACAACTAAGTTTTCTTCATCGGTAGCTGTCGCTAAACAGTAGCGTATCTAGAACATAACTCGCTGTTATTATTTTTGTAGTTTTTGGGGTTATTCTGCTTTTTATTTCAGTTTCCAGCCACCGTATCTAACCTCGGTCTTCTAGGTATATAGCCTCAAAAAATAGGTAAAAACTCTGGACGCAGCAAGTGCGTTATGGAAGTGAATTTTCATTAAAATGTTTTTATTAATTACAAATATATCGCTCTAATGCGAGCAGGCATCAATTTGGTTACCAGTATAACCTATATAGTAGGAACAATGTATCATATTTTATCAAAATAATTATTTGAAAATGTACAAAAATGTTCGAAAAATAAACTTTAAATGTTTCTGAGAAAACTGGTCTCCTAGCCAATGAACCTTAGGTTAATAGCAAATTGAGTTTTTAAAATTTGAAACATTTAATGAAAATTCGCAACCAAAACGCCCTTGCTGCGTCCAAACAAAAATGTTCCGAAAATACAGTTAAATGTTAGTTCGTAACCAACAAAACTTACGTTAATAGCACATAAGTTATTGAAATTTGGAGGATTTAATGAAAATTTGCTACCAAAACGCACTTACTGCGTCCAGATTTTTTCTTACAAACATGCATCATATTTAGATAAAAAATGCTAAAATGCAGTAACGAATTTGTGCTACGAAAATTAGCTAAAAATTATAGACCGTTAAACTATAAACTTCACTAAACCTACAGCGAAAGCATCAACTTAACTAAACCGACAGCCAAAGCATCAGAGAAAGGGTCTATTTGAAATGAATTTTCTGGGAATATTTTAGTAAAATGAAGGACAATGATGATTGAAACTAAGACTTCAGGCTTTGTAAAACATTATTCTTGAGACATTTTCCTTCCATATCTCATATTAGTTTCAGGTTTATTGCCTAAATATTACCAATTTTGACGTTTAAAATCGCGACTTTTGACGTTTTGAGGAAAACCAAAATTCATGTTTCTCTAAATGCCTGTAACTTTTTTGTCCTTTAAGCTACAAACTAAATTTTGGTAGGTAACTTACCTATAATGATAGAAACCCGCGCATGAAATTTGGTTGCCCTTACTTTGTTAATTCCGGAGATATAAATTTTTTATAAAAAAACACAAAATTTTCCGGGAAAACCTCGGCGGATTTTCCTGGCTAAGGAACTTATCCAAGCCACTTACGAAAGGAAGGTACTCAGCAAGTTTTATCAAAATCGGTCCATTATTTTTTAAGTTATAGGTGTGATATATATATATATATATATATATATATATATATATATATATATATATATATATATATATATATATATATATATATATATATATATATATATATATATATATATAAACTGTCAGTTGAAGTTTGGTTGTCACTTTTTGGCTCTAGCTAAATCATAAAATTTAATGTAATAATGGAGTAAAGAAAAAATTATCTCAGGTCAGAAGCTCGAACGGTATTGTCAAGATTACTTTAAAAGAAAAGTATTAACTAATACATTAAGATGGAAAAAAGATTGAAAAAATTATTGTTATTTGGTATGTCAAAATTGGAAGTGATTGATGTTTTGGAAGAAAGGTGTCAAATATATTATGGAATATTCTTATTAAATTTTGTCATTAAATGCTATACAAGTCCTAGGACTTTCTTGTACTGACATATGTATAATTTTCAGCAAATAAATAATAATAATAATAATAATAATAATAATATAAAGTCTGAAACCGACCTCGGATTTGGGTTCCAGGAGTCCTAAATAGCGCTCATTTGAAGAAATTTTTTCAAAAAGTCGGGATCTCCCTATTAGTGAATTTTTTTAAAGAAAATTCACTAAAAACCAACTATTGAGTTCAACTTTGGTATAGTAAATTTTGTAAGTTGATGTGATAGGACAATAAGGTTATGTAGCTGCTGCACGCATTACTCCAATTTATTACTTAGCTTTCCTTTTGTTAACTTCGTTTTTCAAATCCTGTCAGTCGTGTTTAAGAGTTTGTGGATAATGGGCCCTGTTTCCGAGGTCATACTAAAGCTGGCACACACACACACATTTTTGTCCCTGCCTTGTAATAAATTTTGGCAAAGATTCTTCTATGACCTCTTAGACCTGTTTCTGTCGTTAGGAGTTTACTATTGCAGTGTTTTGACTCTCAAAAAGGTTCGGGACCCGTTAGAGACCTAGACGTGCCCTCCTTGGTCCTTTGATTTTATGATTAACTTAATTACTTTAATTCTTATAACGTCGATTTTTTCAAATTTGCTATCATAACGCAATAGCTGCGACAGGATTTATCATATTTTGACAACGACAACTGGTCACGGGCTTCAATCCTTTCGAATTTTTAAATAGTCCATTTTTTTAGGAAAGCCAAAGTTTTTTTGTTTATTTATAAAACCATTAAATAGGCTGTAACACCCGAATTACGAACGGGAAAACACCAGTGACAAAAAACATCACAGATAAATAACAAGACCTAAAAATATTAAAATAGAAAAAAACTCAACTAAGTAAAAGTCCTTAACGTTTTTAAATGGAGGCTAAAAAGTCTGCTGTGTTATGGATCGTGTTGCATAAATCAGTAACGTCTAATATAGGATAATATTTTTTAATGTTTGCCCTAGGTGCAGGCATATAGAAAAAATCTACACTTCTGGAGGGAAGCCTTGGGACACCAATACAAATTATGTTGAGAACATTCGGACAAGTACAAATGTTGTTAAAAACCTTGTGAAACAGACAGGAGAATGATTGATTTCTTCTAGTCTCCAATGGCAAAGTACAGGATCTCCAGAGCAACTCCGAATGTGGAATACCACGTAGTGGATAAAATCTATCCAAACTAAACTGAACAGTCTCCAGGTTATCAATGTTGACCTTGTAAAATGTAGACCAAACGCAGATGCGTGCCCAAATTTGTACCTGACATACGCCCTAATAACAATTATGATCTTATCAATATGTAAAAAAATAGAATTATGCATAGAGCGTAGCCCAGGGTTCATGAAGCCGACGATGGAGTGTCTAAGATGTTGTTAACAAGTTAAGGCTTTTTATCAAAATGACTTTGGAGTCCGTGAATGTGTTACATCTGTGTGAACTATTAGTCACTAAGTTGAGAATACAATGGGTTCACTCTTCAATGCGTACGTACCATATATTTGCAAATGTTTAGCGGCAGCTTCATTAGTGAAGCACCAAGCACCTACTACCATCAAGTTATGTTGCTGCTGAACACAATCCTTTGCATTTATAATTCACAAAAACAGTTTTAAGTCATCTGTATATAACAGATGAGGCACGTGATGAACATTGGCTACCATAACGCATTTTTCGTAAGGAACATTTCAATTAACTAAACTACTGAGATATTACGCAAATGTTTAGCGGCAGCTTCATTAGTAAAGCACCAATCACCTACTACTATCAAGTTTTGTTGCTGCTGAACACAATCCTTTGAATTTATAATTCACAAAAACAGTTTTAAGTCATCTGTATATAACAGATGAGGAACGTGAAGGATATTGGCTACCATAACGCATTTTTCGTAAGGAACATTTCAATTAACTAAACTACTGAGATATTACGCAAATGTTTAGCGGCAGCTTCATTAGTGAAGCACCAAGCACCTACTACCATCAAGTTTTGTTGCTGCTGGACACAATCCTTTGCATTTATAATTCACAAAAACAGTTTTAAGTCATCTGTATATAACAGATGAGGAACGTGGAGGACATTGGCTACCATAACGCATTTTTCGTAAGGAACATTTCAATTAACTAAACTACTGAGATATTACGCAAATGTTTAGCGGCAGCTTCATTAGTGAAGCACCAAGCACCTACTACCATCAAGTTATGTTGCTGCTGAACACAATCCTTTGCATTTATAATTCACAAAAACAGTTTTAAGTCATCTGTATATAACAGATGAGGCACGTGAAGGACATTGGCTACCATAACGCATTTTTCGTAAGGAACATTTCAATTAACTAAACTACTGAGATATTACGCAAATGTTTAGCGGCAGCTTCATTAGTGAAGTACCAATCACCTACTACCATCAAGTTTTGTTGCTGCTGAACACAATCCTTTGCATTTATAATTCACAAAAACAGTTTTAAGTCATCTGTATATAACAGATGAGGCACGTGAAGGACATTGGCTACCATAACGCATTTTTCGTAAGGAACATTTCAATTAACTAAACTACTGAGATATTACGCAAATGTTTAGCGGCAGCTTCATTAGTGAAGTACCAATCACCTACTACCATCAAGTTTTGTTGCTGCTGAACACAATCCTTTGCATTTATAATTCAAAAAAACAGTTTTAAGTCATCTGTATATAACAGATGAGGTACGTGAAGGACATTGGCTACCATAACGCATTTTTTCGTAAGGAACGTTTCAATTAACTAAGCTACTGAGATATTACGCAAATGTTTAGCGGAAGCTTCATTAGTGAAGCACCAAGCACCTACTACCATCAAGTTTTGTTGCTGCTGAATACAATCCTTTGCATTTATAATTCACAAAAACAGTTTTAAGTCATCTGTATATAACAGATGAGGAACGTGGAGGACATTGGCTACCATAACGCATTTTTTCGTAAGGAACATTTCAATTAACTAAACTACTGAGATATTACGCAAATGTTTAGCGGCAGCTTCATTAGTAAAGCACCAATCACCTACTACTATCAAGTTTTGTTGCTGCTGAACACAATCCTTTGAATTTATAATTCACAAAAACAGTTTTAAGTCATCTGTATATAACAGATGAGGAACGTGAAGGACATTGGCTACCATAACGCATTTTTTCGTAAGGAACATTTCAATTAACTAAACTACTGAGATATTACGCACATAAATTAAAAGCAACAAACACTGAATAAAGAATTTATAAATAATTATGTAGACGACGTTTTTTTTTTATTTTTAACTTTTTCTATTTATTTTCAAAATGTTTATTAATTGGTTGCATGCAGCAAGTCATTTTTTTAGTTACCAACAATAATTTGTTGATTCAACATTTTAATATATTTAAAATGTTAAGTCAATTTAGCAAGCAATAACGAAACGGCAGATAGAAAAACAACTGTCTAGTGTTGACCGTGCTAAAAGTAAGCAATCGAATGTATTATTTAAAAAGTCGAATCACTAGAATACTATACATAAACTATATACCAAACTTCTTGAAAAGCTTATAGAAGTTAAAAAGTGAATCAATATTTATAGTAAATTACATACATAACTGCTTTTGAACTAGTGATGGGTCGTTATTTAACTGTCAGCTATTTTTAAACGGTTACCGAGCCGTAACGGTAACCACCAGTTATGGATTTATAAAAATAGCAGCTTAAAAAATAACGATTTTTACACTAAACTAGATTTCGGAGTCGTGTCTGTTTCAGTTCTACTGCAACTAGTTCGGCTTCGCTGAATAAACATCGGTTTTCATCGGCAACTGTTTATTTAACTATTTAACGGGATGAATAGCCTTGAGATTGGGAATGCTAAACACGTTATTTATAGTGTGTGCTCGCTCTCGCTAACAGCTTTAGGAATGTAGGATTTTCGGTACAATAAAACGGTTTAATTTTAATTTTAACTTTAACCGGTTGTTGATGGGGAGACGGCATACGGACACTACTACACAGAGTTATTCTGTTAAACTGAGAAGCTGTTATTTTTGAAACAGTTGAGTTTCCCACTAGTATGTAAAGCCAAATATTTAATAATAAAAAATGTTGGGTGAAAAGATGAATTTCTGTAAAAACGTGTTATTACTTTCACTATAGACAACGCAAAATAGGGTTATTTCACGTGAAATTAAAGTACTTATTTATTTAAATTTATATACATTACCTAAGAAAACAGTTAACACGTCATTTTCGTTTGTCTGATAATAGTTATCAAATTGATTAAAAAAATATAATGATACAACATTTTTTAATATCTATATACATTTCAATATAAAAAATTAAATTATATATATATATATATATATATATATATATATATATATATATATATATATATATATATATATATATAGGGTGATTCTTTGGCGAAAAATTAGGGGTGTCTTTTTATTAAGTTTTTCTTGAAACCCCTTCTCCTCCAAGTTACAGCCCTTTGAAATTTTTGACACTAATTTTAAAACAACGAATATTAAAATAAGTAAATAAACAATTAATACTATATATCTTCCAATTTTTTTTAAAACTCAAACTCAATTTTTTATACTGTTTCTTTACCGAAATTTTATTAGCTGCGTTATGTTATGGAGTTCTTAGAATCACTCCCTGTGTAGCAATAAAAGTTCTAACGTCTAACGTCCCAAGGCGTGATAAATAATGATATTTATTGATTCTTGCTGTGGCATTGACATTTACGTAAAGACCCTGATAAAATAAATTTGTGAGAAATGACTAGTTTATAATTCCTAAAACATCCAAGTAAATTCTTATAGAAGACTCCTTTTTGATTTCTAAAAGTTTCACTTCAGAGTGGCAAAAGATTTACGACACGCTTATTATAATTTCTTAACCCTTTGTTTCCTTTTCATATAATTTGAGATTTATACACTACGTGAAATAACGGGGTAAAAATACAATGCATTTATACTAGTGTGCTCGCTCTCGCTCACAGCTTTGGGAATGTAGGATACTATCGATCGACTATCCAGTTTAAAATAACTGAACCGTTATTTTCAACGGTTATTATTAAATAACGTTAACGGTTTCAACTGTTAACAGAAAATAACTGTTTTTCCCATCACTATTTTGAACGATTTAATGACTGCGGTTTCCTTTGTTCCAGAGAGAATTCGGAGATGAATGTACATTCAACGAGACCATTGAGCAGCACCATTATAACACGTACTCATCAAGCAAGTATTCCAATTCAAACCGAACAATGTACCTAGCTTTAAATCGAATGGGGCAACCGAAAAAAGTCTTATTGAGAGCACATCAGCAATTGGGGAAAAAGTCATCCTACACCCGAGTATTAACTCGTACAGTAGAACCCGAGCAAGCAGACTACCATGTGCGCCACCACGCGCATCTTTGTGCGGAAAAACTTCCACCAGCATCAGCTGCCTCCCATACAATCGACCCGCCGCGATGTCATAAGCGAAAGAAGCGGAAGAAGAAACGAAAATGCCCCGTGGAGGGCGATCCCCTCGACCTCGAATACCACAATCACAGTAGACACGATCCAGAATCGCAGCTTCCACAGGATATGAAAAGAACTGAAACCAGTCAGCATAAGCTAGTGAAAAAAAAGTGCAATCCTGAAAACAGTGACCGTGAATGTGACCTAAACCGTGATGTGCGCCAAAGAGACCACCTAGTGACTACGAAGATCGAAACAAAAAACATACAAAATACTCATACACTCAATAATGACAAAGTGATTAGTGCGCCTAAAAAGAAGAAGATAAAAAAGAAGAAGAAGAAAAAGAATAAAAATTGCATAACACGAGGAGGGCAGCTGCAGCCAGTCCAGAGCACGCAGGCTCAGCCAACGGAAAGTTCTTCGGTTGCTTTGCCGAACACGACCGAAGAAGACTATATGTACGTGGAGTCCACTACCCATTCGGAGTGGGAAGATGCAACTGCTGTGCCGGACCTTGCTAACGGTGTTTCCGTCGCAACGCCCACCTCCTCATCTGACTGACTGGCCCCAGCGTCCCCCGTTATGTGGCGCAGAGGCTCACCTCACCCTTACCCTTATTTATTTCTATTATTTATTGTATGTTACAATTGTACATAATACTTTATAAGATAATATACCTCGCCATCAAGTAGTAGTTTTTTTACGTAGCTGATAGATCACGTTCAGTTAGTGAATCTTCAATAATTGGTGATACTCGTAGTGTTTAGTATGATTGTGTAGCAAATTTTGAGAAAAAGTATGCTTCCCAAGTAACGCTGGAAAAGCAATTTTAACTTATCCTTTTGCTATAGACACGTAGAACAATTTCCATTTTAAATCGTATAATTGTGATATTATTTACTATAGAATTCTGTACAAGGATTACGAAGCAGAAGACTAAACAGAGTAACTAACAGAAAAATGCATAACCGCTATAGTTCTAAATATTTCCGTTCAGACTCCCTATATTTTAAATATTTAACAAACCAGATTATTCCAACCGCAGCTATTGAATTAAAGGAGCAGTAAGTAAATTAAAGTTCAATTATTATTATTTATTGGAGGCAACCATTGTTCATTATTATTATTATTATCCGTATCATTTATATATGGTCAAAAGCATATATTATTGAGGACAGAGAGGCGCAGCACACTATAAAAAATGTTATTATTCAACAATTATTTTCCAATTATAATGGCGCCACCAAAAGCGCCAAAAGAAGCCATTTGATACAAGTAGTACTTCTTAAGTTGTTAATAAAAATAAAGCATTCGCGCCAATTATCGACCAATAATATTTCTTTCCGCAACAACGAAAAAGCATGAAGGTAGTTAAATATCTTGAAAAAGCACTTCGATTTTTAATACAGCGTTCGCCGAACTCTTTCGAATCTGTGGACTACTTATGTATCTTTCCTTTTTAACCTTGCCATGAAGAAGTTTCCAAATCCAAATGCCTGCTTTTGATGATTTAAAGGTTTTGGCAGTATCTACCATTCCAAATAGCTTCAAGTATCCCATCTTATAGCTTTCCGCTTGTTTATATTCATGGACTTAAATATTCTTTTAGGTCACTTTCTCCATGTTGTCACAGAGATTCTATAACTGGTTTTACATTAGTTTTGGTATGCCTTGGTGTTTAGTACTATTGGTAGTACCATTTTCCTTTTCTATGTAAACTTTTTACAGCTACTAACAATGTCTTGTACACTTTAGCGGACGATGACAGTCTCACGCCTTTCCTACTGAAAACTATACAAAATAAAAGCAACTTTTATCTCTCAATAATGATCCTCATAAAACCATACAAATTTTAATACGGGATTGGATCTAGTACCTAATGTATCTAATGCTAAACTATTTATCTAGTAGGATCTGTTACTCAAAGGATATCAGAGTGCCTGGTTGTCTACTTAGTAAATACCAAGTATGATTACAATTGAGCATCTCCAGGTTGAGTAACACCCAACTTAGATTTAGATAAAAGCTGGCGATTCAGCCTTTGTCACCGCAATTTTAAGATCTATATTTGATGATTCTGCAGAACACCCTGTCTAGCTTTCTCTCCTTTATCAGATTCCGCAGCTTTGATAGAAGTTTATTCGTGTAGCTTTTGGCATTTGGTTCTTTGTTTCTAAATGACTGAAAGCTCCAACTAGTTAGGCATTTGTATTGGCATAACTCATAGACTAAGGTTTGATTTTTTCTCTTGGCAATCCTGTTAAGAGACCTATTGTTATTTGAATGGCCGTTCTGTTTTCGCCTAATGAGTCCTTTGTGAAATTTGGCAAAGGCGCTTCATAAACTCTTCGGGTGGTCTCTACCATGGGGAGTTTTTTTACCACTCCAGTATTTTGCTAAGAGTTCATTCGTAATTAATCCTCTAATTCTCAGCCTAGCTAGACCGGGAAAGGTTCTAAACCTCTAAGGGGCGTCGATGCCAGTTCGTCTGTCTTATCGTTGCCTTTATTAATCTCATCTGTTGGAGTATATGATAGTGTCGGTTTGTTTCGACTTACTAGCGTAGGATACACTGACTGTTGTTGCCTCAACTTGGTGAAACCGTTCTATGCTAAATACACACGCTTTTCTCTGGTTTTATAAATGATTGATTTCTTCTCTGCAACCAGCTTCGCCTCTTATGGCATCGTTAGAGGACAATTGAAATCCTTTATTTTATTTAAGGTTGCCGATAGTTCCATTCATATACACTTCTCCCAATAATAAAACCATAGAGGACACTGTCACGTACAGCTTATCAAGTATAGCTAAAGAGGTGAAAATGAACAGCAGTTGGATGCGCACAAAACACCTAGCCCTACTTCTTCTCAGCTTTATCATACGCACGTATACACTAAGTGAAGATTGGAACCTGTGATGAGCACTGATAAGTACACTTGGAGAACCCAAATCACCACAATACATTTTAAAAGACCTGACGATCGTTTCACTAACCAAGTTTGCGTCATCGGAAGGTGAAACATTATCTCAGAATGTTTCATCCTCTGATGACGCTAACTTGGTTATTGAAACGATCGTCAGGTCTTTTAAAATGTGTTGTGGTGATTTGGGTTCTCCAAGTGTACTTATACGCAGGTATAATCGGTGCAACTGTCCATGATGAAATTTTTGAATAATTATAGAATCTAAACTAAACTCAAACGTAACTTCTAGTTAAAGTGTTGTCAGTAACGAGTTAATTTATATTAACTAATTGTTATTGCCCTTACTTGGTCAAACCGTTCCATACTGACCAAAGATGTAGAGACTTCTCCTGCCGCTTCACAATTTCTTGTTTTTTTCTATGTAATTTCGCTTTTTTACGGCATTGTCAATTTTCTTCTGTCTTAGGACGCCATAAAAGGGTGAAACCGGTTACAAAGAATAAAATAAGCAGTTCTCAGGCCAGATAAAAAGTATCTGTATTTGTATTTACGTAATTTACAGTTTGTTGTATTTTATATAATATACTCCTTACCCAAATCCCAGGTCAGTTTCAGACTTTATATGTTATATATATATATATATATATATATATATATATATATATATATATATATATATATATATATATATATATATATATATATATATATATATATATGTGTGTGTGTGTGTCACACCTATAACTTAAAAAATAATGGATCGATTTTGATAAAACTTGGTGAGTACCTTCCTTTCGCCAATGGCTTGGATAAGTTCGTTAGCCAGGTAAAACCGCCGAGGTTTTCCCGGAAAATTTTGTGTTTTCTTTCTAAAAAAATCGAATTTTTTTTATATTTTCAAAATTAACAAAGTAAGGGCAACTAAATTTCACACGCGGGTTTATATCATTATAGGCAAGTTACATACCAAAATTTAGCTCCGTAGGTTAAAGGACAAAGAAGTTACAGGCATTTAAAGAAAAATAAATTTGGGTTCTCCTCAAAACGTCAAAATCCCGATTTTAAACGTCAAAATTGGTGAGTACCTTCCTTTCGCAAGTGGCTTGGATAGGTTCGTTAGCCAGGAAAATCCGCCGAGGTTTTCCCGGAAAATTTTGTGTTCTTTCGAAAAAAATTTATATCTCCAAAATTAACAAAGTAAGGGCATTCAATTTTATACGCGGGTTTATATCATTATAGGCAAGTTACCTACCAAAATTTAGCTCTGTAGATCAAAAGACAAAAAAGTTATAGGCGTTTAAACAAAAATAAATTGGCGTTTTTCACAAAACGTCAAAGTTGCGATTTAAACGTCAAAATTGGCAACATTTAGGAAAAGAACTTGAATCTAATACGGGCTATGGAAATAAAATGTCTCAAGAAGAATGTTTTACAAACCCTGATGTCTTAGTTTCAACCGTCATTGTCCTTCATTTTACTAAAATATTTCCAGAAAATTCATTTCAAATAGACCCTTTCTCTGACGCTTGGCAGTAGTCTTAGTTATAGAGTTTATCATTAATGGTATATAATTTTTGTAGAATTTCCGTAAAAAAAATCAATAAAGCTCAATATATCTGTTATTATACAAGATATGAAAAAAAATTGCATATATTAATTATAGGGTGTCTTGAGCTACATCTTAAAAAATTATTTCTACAATCACAGGGTGGCCCATAAGTCGTTGGTGATACAAATTTTCTTTTTAGTGAATTTTCTTAAAAAAATTCACTAATGAGGAGATCTCGACTTTTGAATTTTGAAAAAATTTCTTCAAATGAGCGCTAATTAGGCCCCCCAGAACACATATCCGGGGTCAGTTTGAATTTTTATATGTTTATATATATATATATATATATATATATATATATATATATATATATATATATATATATATATATATATATATATATATATATATATATATATTTATATATATATATATGTATCACACCGATAACTCAAAAAATAATGGGCCGATTTTGATAAAATTTGGTGAATAAATTCCTTTTGCAAATGGCTTGGATAAGTTCGTTAGCCAGGAAAATCTGCCCAAGTTTTCCCGGAAAATTTTGTGTTTTCTTTCGAAAAAAATTTATATCTCCCGAATTAACAAAGTAAGGGCAACCAAATTTGGTCCGCGGGTTTATGTCCTTATATGTAAGTTACCTACCAAAATTTAGCTCTGTATGTCAAAAGACAAAAAAGTTATAGGCATTTAAAGAAAAATAAATTGGGGTTTTCCTCAAAACGTCAAAGTTGCGACTTAAAACGTCAAAATCAGCAACATTTTGGCAAATAACTTGAAACTAATACGGGCTATGGAAATCAAATGTCTCAAGAAGGATGTTTTACAAACACTGAAGTCTTAGTTTCAACCGTCATTGTCCTTCATTTTACTAAAATGTTTCCAGAAAATTCATTTGAAATATACGCTTTCCCTGATGCTTGGCAGTAGCCTTAGCTATAGAGTTTATCGTTTAATGGTATATAATTTTTGTCGAATTTTCGTAAAAAATCAATAAAGCTCAATATATACGTTATTATACAAGATTTGAAAAAAATTTGTATATATTAATTATAGGGTGTCTTGAGCTACATCTTAAAAAAATATTTTTACAATCACAGGATGGCCCATAAGTCATTGGTGATACAAATTTTCTTTTTTTTTTAATCAAACACGCCTTATGTTATTGCATTTTCCATCGAAAGATAATGCATGTTTGTAAGAAAAGAAATTCTGGATGCAGCAAGTGCGTTATGGTAGCGAACTTTGATCAAATGCTTCATATTTGAATAGCCCAATTTGCTATTAACCTATAAGGTTGACCAAGAAACGAGTTTTTCCGGGAACACTTTAAGTCTACTTTTGAAAATCTTGGTACATTTTCACACAATAAAGTTATTTTTATGAAACATGGCACATTGCTTTTACTATATAGGTTATACTGGTAACCAAAATTGATGCCTGCTTTCTTAAAAAGAAAACACACATATTTGCAATAAAAACATTTTTATGAAAATTCACTACCATAACGCACTTGCTGCGTCCAGAGTTTTTTTTTAATCAAACATGCCTTATGTTATTGCATTTTTGCATTTTCCATCCAAATATAATGCATATTTGTAAGAAAAAAAATTCTGGACGCAGTAAGAGCGTTATGGTAGCGAATTTTGATCAAATGCTTAATATGTGAATAGCTCAATTTGCTATTAACCTATAAGTTTGACCAAGAAACAAGTTTAACACTTTAAGTTTACTTGCGGAAATTTTTGTACATTTTCAAACAATAAAGTTATTTTGATGAAACATGGCACATTGTTTTTACTATATAGGTTATACTGGGAACCAAATATGATGCCTGCTTACTTAAAAGAAACACATTATTGCTATTAAAAAATAGTTTTATGAAAATTCACTACCATAACGCACTTGCTGCGTCCAGAGTTTTTTTCTTTAAAGTGAACATCGATTCACTAACTATGGGAGTTAAACCCAGAACCTCATGTGCCAAACAATATGGTATTTACTAGGACCGCTAGTGAAAAATAGATGAAGACTTTCCAAATTTAAGAGCTCAGTGATATCTACTACTAATTTTATTACGTGGTTAAAATCCACGAAGTTATGCTGCAAATTAGTCACCACATGTGCTTAGGTACTCTACTTACTTAACGCTGACTTATTAGCTGCCTAGGAAATTAATTATTTTTGGACAGGCTGTATGTGGTTGGAATAAAACTGGTGATAATTTTTTATTGAGTTCGATACTAATGATTCTACTACTACAATAAGTTTTCCGAAACACTGCTACTAATCTTACTTACTTAATGCTAAGGAATTCTGTACATATATCAAGCTTCCTAATAAAATGCTCTCTAATAGAAATAATCATAGGATTAAGTTTTACAGACAAGAAAACTAAGTTATTTTTAGAACAATGTTCATTTTATTATAGGGTATGTTATATTCAAGTCCATAGTTTGGTACAAGTGTTCATGTGTTCATTCCATTTTGACAATATGTGTGACCTAACCATAAACCTCTTTATAACCAATAATGTATCGACTCCCTCCAATACCAAATGTTTACAAATCCTGGTTATGTAGTTTTTTAATTCTGTACCTAATTTCCAAACATGACATTTGTCTTTTCTTATCTAATGTTAGTTAGATAATTATAAGACAAGCGATAATTTATCGATGTCTTTTAAATGCTGTACATACATCAGTTAAACCTGAGACGCTAAAATTTAGTCTTCAGCTTCGATTTAAGATAACACGATATTATACTCTAGTCGCGATATGTACTAATTTGGCAAGCATACATTTTTACTTAATATGAATATGAACCTTTGAATTTAATTTTAATTATAAGATAATTTTGTTTATTGTTAATGTGTCATGTCTTAAACAAAATTATCACAAACCTCAGCAACAAAAAAATATCTGTATAAAGTTCTCTAATAAAGTGTAAAAAAAACACAAAATAAGACAGTATTATTTTATTGCTTTTAGTTAGTGTAATTGTAAAATGTAATATAATAAAAAAATTAAACCTTAACCAAATGCTTCTGATTATACTAAATCTTGATCACTTAAGAATATTTTTCCTATAAAGGATAATTTCCTAGATATCATAGTAATATAACAAGACATAATTAGTCAAAAAATCCATTTTTCAAAATATATCCAAGTGATTTTAATCCCTTAAAAATCTTAACTGTGGATATTCATAATTTAAACCCACAAGGAAGTTTTTTAATACAATTTTAGTGATAATTAAACCAGTGGCGATTTACCGATTTTCTGGAGCAGTAAGGTAAGAAAGTTTTCTACTTTTCTGTATTAAAGTCAAAAATATAAAAAAGACAATAATTCTATACATAGGTAAACACGAACACATTATTAAAATTTTTTAAATTATAAACACAGATTACACAGTTTTTACTATGGGTGTAAATAAACAGCGAAGAAAATTAAACTTATGTGAAGAAAGGATGGTGTGGTCAAGCTTACCGGCAGGTAAAAATACTACAATATAAACCAGGAACAAAAAGTACACTTGGGCTAAAACAAATATCTAAGGCATCGAATCAATTATATAAACGTATTCACCATAGAGTTGACATCGATTTGGGCATGGAAAAAAATTTTCAAAATGGATAACCAAATGTCTAAATGCTAATCAGAAGCAAGAAAGAGGCTCTAGGCTCAATCAGTGTCTGGTTTGGACAAGATGCTGACTTCTTGAATCGCATTGTGACTAAACAGGCAGATCGGTTTAATTTGGATGGTCCAAGAATCAAATAGTTATTGATGGAATAAAATACCCTGCCTCTCCAAGACTTAAAAAGTTCGGTATTAAAAAATCTCCTAGAGTTATGGATTTATTTTCTGGATAAGGGTAAAAACTCAAAGTCATTATTCGACGTCACTGACGACGATGAGTGTAAAAAACTCAATTTTCTATAAACTTAAAGAGTTTAATTTTAATACGTATTAAGGTCTTTCCTACGGCAAGATATCCACAAAATTTCATTAAAATAACTTTGTAATTTTCGGAGAAAAAAATTTTTTTCGAAAGAAAATTTAAAATTTGAACAACTCAATTTTCTCTAAACTTAGAAAGTTGAATTTTGGTACGTAAGATCTCTCCTGAGGCAACATATATAGTAAATTTCATTAAAACAGCTTTGTTACTTTCGGAGAAAAAAAATTTTTCGAAAGAAAACTCAAAATTTTCCCGGAAAACCCCGTCCGATTTTTGTGGCTAACGAACTCATCCAAGCCATTTATAAAAGAAAGGCACTTGCCAAGTTTCATCGAAATCGGTTAATTATTTCTTGAGTTATCAGACGGATATATATATATATATATATATATATATATATATATATATATATATATATATATATATATATATATATATATATATGTGTGTGTGTGTGTGTCCGTCTGATAACACAAAAAATTATATATATATATATATATATATATATATATATATATATATATATATATATATATATATATATATATATATATATATATATATATACATATAAAAATTGAAACTGACCCCGGATATGGGTTCTAGGGGTCCTAGTTCGCACTCATTTGAAAGAATTTTTGCGAAGTCTCACCATCGATACCTCTCTATTATTGAATTTTTTTAAATAAAAATTCACTAATTATGCATATTGTGCTTTCTCAATATTCTGTGTATTGCCCAGATAGATAAACCCAAATCTTGAGACCTACTTCTTAACGAACTTTGTAGACATGCTTCAAAATATGCAAGAACTATAATTTTATTCATTTCATTGTCTTCAATTTTGAAACGTTTAACAACGCGTCGTGTCAGTATTATTCCATGACTTGACGACTTACTTTTAATTTTGCTGAATTTTGTTCTATTCATTGGAGCCAAATAAAGGAATCTGTTGTTAAATGTTCGAACTGTTGTCTCAACTATTCTGTTACATTCACCATATATTGAAAACAAATTGAAAAGATCATCTGCAGAATAACAAACTAGCATGTACAACACTACCACTGCCTATCCTCTCATGTGATCCCGATACTAGAGACGTGAAAATCGTCTCGTCGTTTCTACGATTTCTGTGGTAAAAACTTCATGTTAAATATTAAATGCTTCAAATTTGAATAACTCAATTGTTTATAAACTTAGAGAGTTTAATTTTGGTGTGTAGTAAGGTATCTCCTAACGCAAGATATCCACCAAATTTCATTAAAATAACGTTGTAATTTTCGGAGAAAAAAAAATTTCTAAAGAAAATTTAAAATTTGAATAACTCAATTTTTTATAAACTTAGAAAGTTGAATTTCAGTACGTAGTAGGATCTCTCCCAAGGCAACATATATAGTAAATTTCATTGAAACATCTTTGTTATTTTTTTCGAAAGAAAACTCAAAATTTTCCCGGAAAACCCCTTCAGATTTTTCTGGCTAACAAACTCATCCAATCCAATAATAAAAGAAAGCCACTTGCCAAGTTTCATCGAAATCGGTTAATTATTTTTTTAGTTACCAGACGGATACATATATATATATATATATATATATATATATATATATATATATATATATATATATATATATATATATATATATATATATATATATAAACATATAAAAATTGAAACTGACCCCGGATATGGGTTCTAGGGGTCCTAGTTCGCGCTCATTTGCAAAAATTTTTGCAAAGTCTCACCATCGATACCTTTCTTTTATTAAAAAAAATTCACTAAAATATAGGAAAGGGCAAGGAAAGCTGCCCGAATATATTTTGTTTTTGCAAGACAATGTCTCTGCACACAAATCACATATTATCAGGGAAACAACTGGCCATTGAGGATTTGAGTTACTTAAACACCCTCTATATTTGCCAGATCTGGCTCCAGCTTACTAATATCTCTTCCCTTAACTGAATAAAAGTTTTAAAAGTCTTCAATTTTTCTCAAAAGTAAAAGCTGTGAAGGCGCATTTTTTCATAGGTCTAGAGGTGCTGCAAGTTTGCTATAATAAATGTTTTTTGCAGGGGGTTATGTCGAAGAGGAAAATATTTTTTAAATCTCGTTAACTTCTTAGGTAAGCTAAGAGCGTTACATCCTCGTATAGTTCACTACGTGAAGATTTGAACCTGTGATGAGCACTGATAAGCACACTTGGAGAACCCAAATCACCACAACACATTTTAAAAAGACCTGACGATCGTTTCACTACCAAAGTTAGCAGTCATCAGAGGATGGGAAATTTTGAATTTTTCATTTTGTTAGTAAAACGATCGTCAGGTCTTTTTAAAATGTGTTGTGGTGATTTGGGTTCTCCAAGTGTGCTTACCTCGTATAGTTGTCTACTGGTCACTTTATATACTTTTAAATATAATATGCATCAGATGAAAGTATTGTATAAAATGTTCTTGGCGTAAAGCAGCCACGAAACAATTATTATGTAAAAAGCTTGTTTGGAATAAAATTGCCGCGAAAGAAGTTATATAGTTGTTTATTTACTAATTTGTATACAAATATCCTTTTGATATGTCAATAAGGATTAACTTATGAATGAAATAAATTTCTTAAATTTGATACAATCGAATGTAAAAAAATAATAAACAACAATTTAAAATTCGTGTTTTGATAACGTCCCACGCAATAGAATAAAATTTCGACAAGTACGACAATGTATAATGAAGTCAACAATGAGCAGAATATGTATGATACATGAATTAGTGTTAGACAACAATTCCTATCTCCTTCAAATACTGTATATTTAAATTACAGTGTTATGCAATTGAGACTTAAAACCTCAATTTATATGGTCCTGCCGGACTTTGAGTTTAAAATTGTCTGTGAGACAGAAAGTAGTAATAAATGTTGTTTTAAATAACAATAAAGGCCAATATTTTTCGAAAGTATTTTTTAAAAGGTGGAATTATTTATGAATTATTCCTAAAAGGCAAAGTCTGTGTCTCTCAAAGACATGATAAACTTGACTGGTATGCCATAAAATGGATGACAACTCGCTTTTTAGTGAATTTTCGTAGAAAAAATTCACTAAAGAGGAGATCGCGACTTTTGAGTTTTAAGAACATTTCTTCAAACGACCGCGAACTAAAACCCCTAGTAGCCATATTCGAAGTCTTTACATTTATATATATATATATATATATATATATATATATATATATATATATATATATATATATATATATATATATATATATATATATATATATATATGAGACGTACTTGGTTCTCGAGTTGAACCGCGTCCAGAATTTATTAAAACTCGACGTTTCGGCTCCTGTTTTGGAACCATTTTCAAGAGGTAAAGGAAATATCTAAGGACATGAACTCTAAGGCCTCGATCTGCCTACTCCTTAGAGCGGTGGACAAAGATGGGTTGGGTTGTTGTATCTCGATTACGGGGCCTCAATCTGCCTACTCCCCAAATTTCGTCGGAGGTCGTCTCTAAGGTCTCAGTATGTTCAACCCTGGCAGTTCATTGCAAGTTTTGTGTTATATGTACCGTTTCGTTGTTCTTCAGTCTTGTGTGTTTTAACATATTTGCAAAGATTTCTAGGTTTTCTTGCTTTACATTTCTGCTACCGTGTTCCAGTTTTCTATAAAACGCATTAACTGTATCACTCGTATCCAACATATATGTGTTTGTTGGAGTTCAAGATTCAAGGTGTTCAGTTTTTCGAATATGTTGACCAAGTAGCTCAATTTCATCGCAAATAAATCATCTTTAAACTTCTTGATTTTCGGTCGGTTTTCCTCTTATATAAAAATGGCGATCTCATATCTTAATTCATAAACTCGTTGCAAAAATGTCTCACGTGATAACCATCTTGCCTCTCAATAAAATAGTAACGCTGAATGTACTGCACCTATGTCTTTACAAAGTGCAGAAAATTCTTGATTTTAGGGGTCTCATTTTTATATAATTTACTATGGCTACCACCATTTGAAGCCAGAGGTTCTCTATGCATCATGCAATGTTTCCATACACGCTGTGTACATTTTTGTTTCACAAGTGCTTGTATACTTTTGATTCTTCCATACATTGTACGAGCACCATCGGTGCATATTCCGACCCTATTTCCACTCTATGGTTGTTTCGTTTATAAAATTATTTAAGACAGCAAATAATGCAAGTGCTGTTGCTTTAGTTCTATTGGTTTACAGAATAGTAGTTCTTCTACTGCTAACATACCACCACACAATCGAACATAGGCAATTAAATGAGCATCTTTGTTGCCTCATCCAACAGAACTAAAAAAAAATAATTGTCACGCAACTCCCCGAAACGCTGTTGCTATACCTCTTCAGCTAAATCACCAATTTGACGGGCAACAGTATCATTTGGAAGACTCATGGACTACAATTATTGTTTGGCAAAGTTATCTCCAAACATAGTTTCCACGATCTAAAATGCAGCTGGCCGATTAGAATTGTGATTGAAAATTGCGGTCGCAAATACAAATAAAAGGTTGAAAACCGCTGCGAAATATCATACTACCCACGTGTTGAACATTTCGCTACAAACCATCGTTCTTTCCCAGAGCATCTATACTTACTACTACTACATTTCTGGAGACATACAATCTCTAACAATATAAAAACTAGTTAGCATTCATTTTGTGGCACAACGACCAAGTTTATGATGTCTCATAGCCACATAGGCCGTCCCTGAACGATTTCATTCAAATATCAGAAACAGCAATAAAACCGAAAATACCATGCTGAAATATCAATAAAACCTACATAGATCAGTAGCACGTTTTATCTACAGTCAATCTTACGCTCACTTATCTCAATATGCATTTAACAAGTAAAATGTCTCCAGCAGAATTAAATCAAATATGTCATATTGGCGATAATGAAAGCAATTAGTTAAACAAACCGTGCGTAAACTGAAATATACGTTATGTTGAGATGACTATTACTCAACATGTCACTCAGAATACTAAGAACCACCATTTAGTTACTGGGAAAGAAAGTGAAAATATGCGTGTTCTTAGGTCAAGTAGAAGCTATAAGAAAATGAACTCTCATTGAAAGCTATTTATAAAGACGGACTATGTAATTTTGTTTTTTCTTACAGCTGGTATCTCGCAGCAGAATCGTTATTGAGGCACAGTAACAAGATTTGTCAGCTTTTCCTTCATTTATGCGATTTCTAAGCCACTATAAACGTAGTGTCATTCGCAAATAGAGAGAGGGAAATTTGAGACTCTTAATGGATTCCAAATCGTTGATGAATATCAAGAACATAACAGGACCTAGCCTTGAGCCCTGTACAACCTCAACTTTTACAAGGTATTGACAAGGATCTCTCATAAACAAATTCCAAAAGACTGACACTGGCATCTACAAAATTATAACACTTAAGTTTTTCATTTATTAGGTTGTGATCAACACAGCCACAGGCTTTTTTTATCTTAAAACAAAAAGTGCTTTGCCATCAGATTATATTTTCCAAACCTTTATTGATATATACGTATTTTGAATTATTTAGGCACATATGTTCTTTTTATAATTCACTTGGATGAGTTTGTTGGATAGTTCGATGAATCATAATGGTTTTTCCAAAAAACAATAAGTTCATTTTGAGGAAAGTTTCATAGAAGTGATCTGGCACCAAATATTTTTTTATAAGTTTTTTTTTTCTTGCAACATAGAAAGATAAATTTTGGTATATAGTTTCCTTTTAATATCATTAACTTACGTACCCAATTTGGTTACCATAGCTTTTTATTTTAGAGATAAAATTATTTTCCGAAAGAAAACCCAAAATCTTCCAGGAAAGCCCGGTTCGATTTTCCTGGCTAATGAACTTGTCCAATCCATTTACAAAAGGAAGGTTCATTTCTTAAATGCACATATATTTGTTTGAATAGAAAGAAATGTATTTTTGAATGACGCCGACATATTAAACTACGCGTTTCGAGATTAGATAAAAAGCACGAGCAGTGTGAATAAACTTGAAATGAATGGTTTAAGATCTGAATACAAACTGTTAAACTGGTAGAAGAAACTGAATTGAATGAAGAACAGAGCAATAACTGGGAAAGAAGTAAGAACTTAAAGAGAACTCAGAAGGAACTGGGAAAGAATAAATTGAGAACTTGTAAGGAATTTGAAGGAAAAGAAGTGAGATCTTGTAAGTAACCCTTAAAGAACTTGGAAGGAAGTAAGAACCCAGAGAGGACTTACAAGAAACTGGGAAAGATAATATCTAGTAAAGAGCTAACGTTTTTAGAGAGGTCGTCTTATATAGCGCTTACATAAGGCGTTTGCGCCACCAGAAAATTGAGGTAACGTCGTTATTGGCAAGGAATTCACATGGATTAATTCTTAAAAGATGTTAAGAAATATTTAAGAATACAACTAAAGCTATTACTTGAAGAAAGAAACCTAGCAACGTAAATATTTAGTGCTTGTCTGGCACTCATCAGGCGTAAAATAAATGCAAATATACTATCAATATTTGATTATGGATTAGGGAATAAAAGGTACCGGCAACTTTCTAAAATAGGAATTTCCTCAAAGGAACTAAGTTAGGTAGAAGGTTACCAATAAAAGCAGTAGCGGGTAAGATATGAAAGGACTGGGGTAACAGTGAGGTTTCTCCAACATAATTAACAAAGAGAAATACTTAGGCAATCCCATAAATAAACATTAAAAAGCTAAGTATAAAATAAATATAATGAATAAATGAATATCTGACAAAGAGAAAAACACCGGCTATTCAAGGAGAGGCGTGAACAACAGTCAAAAACACCCTAGACAGAAACCTATAAAGAGACTGACCACTTCCAACATTTTTTATTTGCTCGTCATAGTTTAATCCAAGTAATTCATGTTATTATATTATAAATTATACCACAGCGCGTCTAAATTAATACAAAAAAAATAATTTTATTCGACGAACTTTTTTTTATATAATTTGTAAACTCGTGTGATTACTTAAGGTTGAGATTTGATTGTGAATAACCAATGAAGCATTTGAATTTTTACAGAAATTTATTTAGATAAACCTTAATTTAGTATTTTTTTGTACTTTAACGTCGGTCTATTTCCACGACTATGGCCAATCATCAACGCCAGGGAGCAGTTTCACCTCGCTATTCTGGAAGTCTTGCCGAACCCCTGCCTTTCTGTAAGTAGGAAAGGGATCTTTAACGTGCCTAACATTGCATGGACATGGGACCGACGGATTTACACCACCACCGAAGGGAGGAACATGCAGACATTCAACTCGCTAAAATACAATGCCACAACCTCGGTAATATAAGTGGTTGTAACCCACTTTTCATTGGTGTATAAAGTCTGGTGTCATTCTCTACTTTGATTTGTCATTGACTTGAAGTCACCAGCCACGGTTGAACTGCGCTAATTGCTTGCTGCCTTTGCCAAAACAGATAAACAGACAGCCAGATATGTAAATCACGGCTTTAAAAACTACAATTTCATTTAATAACTGCTTCTATTTTTGTGGGTTAATACCAAACGGGGGAACCAAGGTACTATTATTTAATGTTATTACAGACAATAACTCACTCATCTTGATTGAAATCTCTGAAAGCAAAGCTTTATTGACAACATGTATGTTACCGAGAGTCTCAAGACGGTGGAGACTGGACAACACAACAATGGTTGAGATCGATCAATGTATTCAAGTGTCTATACTTGTCTTTTTCATTTTCGTTTTGCTTTTGCGACAAACACACTTGTAGTGAGGCTAAAGAAACGTAATAATTTAATTTTATAGGTTGTATAACAAGTAGATAAATTGCAATGTTTTATAATGTATCCCCAGCAGAACCGTCTGCTACAACAACGTAGGTAAGAAACGATATAAAGGTAAATTGAAACTTGTAAAATACCACTTGTAATTTTCGCAGATTATGTAGCTATAAAAATGTCAAACAATGTTTACACATATGCGTAACTAGGGGGTGGCATGGTGGGTTAAGCCCTTCAAAATCTGAATTAATTCTTTCAAAAACTCTGCAAGGTAATACAGAAAAGTAAAAAATTTCAGGGCGCAACAAGCGCGTTTTATTAGTGAATTTTCATAAGAAATGTAGTTATGGTAGTGCATATTAATAAAATTAATACTTTAAGCTTGCACAGACCTTAAAGATCAGTTTGAGAAGTCCTATAATACGCGCATTTGATGAATTCTTTCAAAAGTGTTATCATCGAGATATCTCTATTATCAAAAAAATCTTGTGTTCTAACTCATTTTAAAAATGCCCAAAACCCAATTTTCTATGAAGCTAGAAAATTAACATTTGGTATATCTAGGTATGTAACTCTCCTTAAAATAAAATTGCATTACAAATTTCATTAAAGTTACAAAAGTTTTCTAGAAGAAAACCTAATTCATATTTATAAAAGCAAAGTATCTGCCAAATTATAAACGTAACAGTTATTTTTCCTTATTAATCGCCTGGATGATTTCGTTTTAGTCAACCTAATCGAACCGGTTTTTTCAACAACTAAAAAAAATTTTTAGAAACGAATTGAATTTTCATATAAATCAAATGAATAAAAATGCAATATCAACAATAACAAAATATCTGCTAAAATTTATAGTTTTAGGCTCAAAGGTGACAAAGTTTTCCATGCGTTTTAAACAAAAATGAAATCTTATTCCAAATATATGAAATCTGTACACTATTGTTTCTACCAAATATTAAAGTGAAACAAAACAAAATGTTGCGTACATCGACATGGAAACGACCCCGGGCTCCTCTTCGTACGGGGCTATCATTCTACCACTGAACCACATATGTAATAACAAAAAGTTTGTTTATCTGATACTTGACGTACCCCGTGACATTTAAGTACCTAAGTTTATGATTTTAAAAGGAGATTATGTACAAAAGTTTATACTTCTACGTTACAAGAAAAAAAAATTATGAAAGAATATTTGGCGCCAGATTATTTCTATGAAAATTCACTACCATAACGCACCTGCTGCGTCCAGACTTTTTATATTATATTAAAAGTAAACGTAACAACTAGTTACAGAATCAGTTGAATTGTAACTTGAAACAAATTCAACGACTGTTTCTATCTTAGATGACGTTTATGTTTAACCCAATAATGCCTGAGTAACTTTTTTTATTAAAAAATTCTAATAACTACGTCATTTTAATCCTTTCAACACCCACTATCTATCGCTATTGAAAAATTTTCATGTTTTCATTGTTTTTTTTTTGCCATATGATATATCATACGCTAGGCAGTTATGAGAAGTAGTAATACTTCTGAATATTGCAAGCTGGTGTTAATAGATGAAAAGATGTGTCTATTTATCATATCATATTAAAAATGTTTATTCATGAACACATCATTATATATTGTAAAATTATACAGGAGCAGTATGATACATATGGAAACATGAGTCTGGATGTAACCCCACATTACATTTTACGCATGAAAATTTGGAACATTTGCCACAATATGCACATCGTATTTGAGTAGCCTGTTTATCAACAAAGTGGTCTGTCCTATCATATCGTATTTCCTTCAAAACATTTTTGCTTCGTTTTGGCTTAGGACCATGCAGATATTCAGAAGGTGTCAATAAGCTGAGAACAGTTCTTCTTGTAAAATCCAAGAGGCTAATTTTAGAGTGAACAAAGCGATAAAGGATCCACATATTTACCATTGCCCCATTCAAACAAAATCGAATGAATGGCCAGTACCATTTTCTTGATCTTGTACGTATTCTGTAGAGACCACGCATCTTATCAAATTGTCCCTTAGTTGTACAAGTCAATCACTGTACGTTGATTCACTTGAACATGCTTCTTTTGTTGTTTGGACCAACGTCTACAGTAGCCTTTTGTTAGACATATCTCGTCATTGTCACTATTGGTGGCCATTGTTACCTGATTGTTGTCGTTCCATCTAATGAGGGTAATTTGAGCCGAGCTGTCTTTCAAAATATGTGCAGCGCCACGATTCGCCTTTTTTAGATCTTTCACTGGAGCTTTTTCTATACGGTCAGATCTAATGGCACCAATACATTTGATATTGTTGGTTTTCAATTCCTCTAATAGAGGTAAAGAATTAAAGAATTGTCCAAGTATACAGTGGAGTTCAGAGGTAAATAACCACAGCATAAGTTCTCCGTAACACTAAAACCTAAAGTTTTTCCTTCTGTTTTGTCTCCTGCTCCGCAATAAGGATAAAATTTCAAAATGTAACCTTGAGGTGTGGCGAGACACCAAAATTTAAATCCATAACGGATAGGTTTGCTCCTGATAAATTGTTTTATGAAATGACGCTCAAAGTAGGGCTCCATTGCTTCATCCAAAGAAAAAGAAGAAGATAGTGGTTCTGCTGCTAATTCTTGGGAAATACTGTTTACTCTATCTAATAAGGGTTGTATTTTATAGACTCGATTATTGGGATCAATTTTTGTGTTATCATTGAAATGCAAATATCGATGAATAGTCTCAAATCGGTCACGGCACATGCTGTTACTAACTAAGGAGTTGAATGTGTCACCTTTTGTTTCCCAATACCGCCTCCTGCAGGGAACTCTGGTGTACCCAGATAGGAGTAAAATTCCAAAATAGACATACATCTCATCAATACTAACGGAAAAATCGTGATTTCCCTTGAATATGGCATAATTCTTTGTTTAGTGCAAACGTACTCCATGAAATTTTCAGGAAAAAATATTTTGAACAGATCCATCGGAATCAACTCTTCTTCTTTAATTTTTTGTGTATGGGTAGGTGCAGACGTTTTATCAATTTTCACTTTCCCATCGTTATATGTTGATATTTTTTCGTCCCAACTCCGTGATCTCTTTTTATTCTGTTTTCTATTAGGCTGGTTGTCACGAGACTTAGAAGTATCGAATCTTTTTGCCAAAGGTATGTCGTCTTCTTCTTCGCTTGATATCGAAGTTTCAAAATCAACAGCTTTTTTTGTAGACGAGGTGTCCCTCTTTCCGAGATGAATTTCTGATTGTTCGCCAACCGCACTCAGGGTTGTTATTTCCATCGGTTGTCTTAGAATACCTTTTCCCAATGCACGAATACCATATTCTCCTTCGTCATCACTAGGAGCGTCATCAATGTCGCTATCCTGACTATCTTTTGGTGGAAATAGGGTACAATCGATATGTCACAGTCTCTCACTGAAGTATAATCATCATCTGAGTTAAGTGACTCCAAATAATTGAGAAGCTCTTCTGCGTCTCGAGGATCAGATGGATTGTAGTTTTTTTTCCTAAAAAGAAAACACTCAATAACGCCTACCGTATGATTTAACACACCCCAATTTTTTATGTACAAAAGAGAACCAAAAATATATTTGCCCTCATTCAGATAGGCCTAAATATGTTAAGTCTATAATATAAAAAGTTACATTGCAAAATCGATGTAACAAGCAGTAAATTGAATGAAAATGAACATAACCTTACCTGAGACTCACTTTTACGTTCTATGGAAACTATGTCCAAAGCAAAACACTAAACTCTTGCTTACTGTTCGTTTAGAAATCTTAGTAAGGACTTGAGACCACTATTACTCACTGAATTATGCTCATACAAGGAAGATAACACCTGCACGGTGCCTCTTAAATGCAGTTAAAACACACATAACCTAAGTATGATAAATCATACGGTAGGTAGTATTGGGTTAAGTTTAAATATTAAAGAACAAACTGTTTTAAAATCATTATAGAGGCGTGAGTCGATTTTGTTTATATTCCCAGTATATTATGCTACATTTTCAGTCTAAAACTGTAATTGGGGACGTTTATTAAGCTACAAATATACAATGACTTGGCAAATTTCTAATTCATGTCATCTGTCGTTCGAGATTTTTGAGGCCGAGGTTTCTCGATCGTTAGTTCGGGTAGTGTGATTCATGTGTGTTATCTGTATTGTTTGGTTATCGTTGATGTATGATTTATGCCTATTGTATGAATCAACATATGCATGGCAGTTAACTACTTTAACCACTTAAATCGTTTTAATGCATGTCTTTCAGATTTTATTTTTTATTTGGAAAAAAAAAACTGTGTATACCAGTTCGAGCCACATGTAAAGTCTCATTCTAATTACTCTAACACTTTCAAAAAGATAGCTTTCTCAAAAATATTTTGGTATATTTTTGGGGGGAAATTGTCCGTTATAGCTGATATGCGAACTCGTCTGCGGTCTTAACACAGTGAAGATATGTGCCAAGTTTAGTTCAAAGCAATTGAGTATTTTTTAGGTTATCGCTCGGGTGCACACACACATACACACATATGTGCAATATGTGCAATATGTTTCTTATTCAGTTTAAATTTTAAGTTTTTAAAGATTTTGCATCCTAAGAAGTGCACTTGGAGAACCCAAATCACCACAACGCTTTTTTTTAAACCTGGCTATTGTTTTACTATTTTTCTTATTAGAATTTTTCATCCTCTGACGACGCCAAGTTAGTTAAACAATCGTCAGGTTTTTTTTAATGTGTTGTGATTTGGGTTCTCGAGGTAAACTTACTGGTGCTCATCACAGGTTCCAATCTTCACTTACCAGACTGGCATTCGCAATTTAACAAAATATTTAAATAATTCATGAGCAGTCGATAGTTTGCAAAGAAATGTGACTTTTAAATCTAATAGCATCAAACTTGATTTACTAGTATAAAGTTGACAAATATGGATGGAATAGTCCACTAATATGGAATATATAGAAATCTGGAGAAGCATATTTTTAAGTTGTGATGCATACGTCACTAAAAATGTTATTACAATACACAGTTCCCTAGAATGATTTGTAGACGCGTGTCTGTTATGTGTGTATAAGGTGGCTAGATCAAAATTGTTTTACTCCCAGGCCTTCCATGTCGTCTGAGTAATCATTTTTAGTGTTAATATTGACCTTTTGTTCACCTATTACTTTTAGAGACTTGTTGATTCTAGTAATTTAAAGTAAGTACCATTTTTTCATCAAAAAAATACCATGTGATATAGAATTAGGTTATTAAGTTCACTACGAAGGAATCTTTTCATTCACAAATATTATATACTATTCCATATTTGTGTCCACTATTCCATATTAGTCACTAATAGATGTAACAGTGTTTTCAGTAAAGGAAAATTCATTCAAAATTTAGATGAAGCGTTTATCAAGTCTTATTACTTTTTATGTTTGTTTCTTTTCAAATTTTATTCGGTAAGATACACACATTCATATATATATATATATATATATATATATATATATATATATATATATATATATATATATATATATATATATATATATATATATAGGGTGGCGCATTAAAAACGAAATAGACCGATTTGCGTCCAGATAAATTGTTTTTAAGAAACGCTGAAACACGTCAATTTTAATATTGAGGGGGACATGTTTTGACATAAAACTCAACTTTGTCACATCAACCCCTTAAGCGTAGTGATTATAACCCTTATATTTTAAATAGGAAACATGGGTCGAGTATTACACCATTTGAAAGCTCTTTCTTTTCTGAATTCAGCACACTAATTTTTTTTTTAGTTTTATCAACTCGTTTAAAAATTATTCACAGTTGAAGCTGAAAAAACGCATTTCACTCATTCCGATAAGAAATGTGCTGATAGTCAATGTTTTGTTGGTTTGTAAACAAAAAATTGACTATCAGAACATTTCTTATCGAAATGAGAGAAATGCGGTTTATTATTTCAGTTTATCGGTCGGTTTGATACTTGATAGTACTACCAAAAATTAATTTTACAATGGTGTATTCTGTAGAAGAAAGAGTTGAAATAATTACTTTTTTGTCAAAAACGATGACTGTACCAACCGTACCGCAAATTTGTTTAATGAACGACATCCGAACAGACATGTTAACAGAAAATACATTTTGGAGTTGGTTGCAAAGTTTCGACAAAGTGGTTCAGTAGCCAACAAAAAACGGGATCGTGAACGTGAATTTCCGGTTAGAAATGAGACTACTGAGATTGATGTTTTAGGACAAATTGCTGCAGACCCAACTTTGAGCACGAGAAAATTGGCCGCTGTTTCAAACATCAAAAGAAGAACTATTCAGCGAATATTGAAGCATCATAAATTTCACCCGTATAAAATTCATCTTGCACAACAACTGAATGAAGATGGTTTTGATCGGCGGCTGGAGTTTTGTGAAGTAATGCCTGCACGAATAGCTGATAGCAGGAACTTTCTGTTCAATATCTGTTTTTCAGACGAGTGTACGTTTTTATTAAACTCTACAGTCAATCGTCATAATTGTCGTTATTGGGTAGATAATAATCCAAGAAATTTTCACGAAGTCCACACTCAAACTCCACAGAAATTGAATGTCTGGACTGGCATTTATGGAGAGCGTTTAATCGAACCAATTTTTCTTGATGGTAATTTGAGTGGCGAAACGTATTTGGAGTTACTAGAAGATATCGTTTACCCTCTAAGAAAATCAATTATTATTTCAATAAGATGGAGCTCCTCTGCATTTTTCACAACGTGTTAGGGAGTTTTTGAACAGAGAGTTTCCAGAGCAATGGATTGGGCGTAGAAGTGCTATTGAGTGGCCCCCTAGATCACCGGATTTAATTCCTTTAGACTTCTTTCTCTGGGGCCATTTAAGGAGTAGAATTTAAGCATACATTTTATTTAAAAAGTTTACGCTAAATGACAAATTTTCTTTATTCCATCGTTACTACATAATATGACGTGACGGGAACCTTCGGCAAAGCATATTTAAGAGTAAAACGTGGCGAAGTAATAGTAAATGGCTTAAAGGAGAAAGGAATTTTTCATGCTAATCCAGACGTGGTTTGCGTGTCGGACTTTATAACTTCTCAAAAAATAATATTGGACAGAAGATGCCAGCTTGGATTTTGCAGCTACATAATTTCTCCATTGAGAAAAGGTAAACTAAAAGGTAAACCTCTGAAATATCTAGCCTAATTGATGAACTGCGGAAGCTACAATAAAATGAAAAGGGCTGCTGGAGACAGAGAGTCGTGGTTGTGACGACAAGACAACATCCCCTTTAGACTCTAATGATAATGATGATGACTATAGATCAGACAAAAGAGTTTCTTTTGTCTAATATAACATCTCTTAAGATTATGAGATACTCTTTTAGTGTCATACAGTATATACAAAAAGGTGAGAGAGTAGAGTAAAAGAAATATAAGCTCCCAGACCTTGGACTCTACAAGTCTGACATGTAGTGACTTAACTCAGGATGATTATAATTGCAGATAAGTATTATCCATTTCAATTTACACACGCCTGAAGGCTCTTGACGCCTTATATACCACACATACAAAAAATCAATAATCTGCAAACAGATATGTAGCATATAATGACATTCATGTTTCTTAACGATGTTGCAGACTTTACCCATTCTTGAAATAAGTTAGATTAACTGGTAATGTTTGTCTAGAATCCTCGGGGTAGGTACAATTAATATGTCATTTGAAGAAAGGATTATTTTACAACCTTATCTAACGAATCTACAACTTAAGTAATTAATTTAAGGTAATCATCTGAAGATTTATAATAAAGATAAAATTATAACGATTATGTAGTTGTGCTTGTAAGATATGAAACTGTATATTATCGTTTACCGAGGGATTTTCTGTCGCTATGCTTTAGTGTAATCGCTTGTAGGTATTAAAATAAATTTAAATACGCCTAAGAAACAAATAAACTCAGTCTCGACGGTAAATTGGTGCGGTGCGTATCGTTTTAGTCGCTGTTGTCAATAAATAAGTTTAAGAAAGTATATATTTGCAGGAAATACTGTAAAAATAGTGTCGTATTGTGCTTTTTCTTACTTATAATAAAATCGTTTTAATTAGAATAAAAATCATAGGTACTTTAATAGCATTTAAAGGCATAAGGTAAGAAATAAGATGGGAACCAATACGGACGGGAGTTCTCTCCCGTCCGTAGCTGGCGACATGCAGGTAGATAACACAGACAATAACTCTGATAAAGATAAAAATATTAACACAGTTAATATGGATAAAAATGGTAAGTTTTCTTTTATAGATTTTAATAATAAATATAGTAGCCGAGATAAGGGTCCTAATTACTACGTCTATATAGAAAGTGTAGACAGAAATCTGGGAAAATTGCATCCCATAAGGATCGGCCATTATTTGAAATTAGATAAGGATATTAATAAATCTATAATAGACATTAAATCAATAGGAAAGAATAGAGTAAAAGTTATAATGAACAATTACACTGCCGCAAACAATTTAATACACAGTACAGAAATTTCAAAAAATAATCTGATTGCATATATTCCAAGATTTTTTACAGAAACAAAAGGTGTTGTGAGGTTTGTCGATACATTCTTTTCAGAAATATACTTACGGGAAAATATAGAATGCGACACAGAAGTAACAGAAGTAAAGCGCATGAAGAAATGGATTACAGATGAAAGCGGTCAGAGAAAACTTGTGGATCGACAAGTCATTATTATTTCTTTTCTTGGAGATACACTTCCAAATTTTATTCGTATCAATAGGGTGAATTTCGAGGTCGAAAAATACATATATCCAGTACTTCAGTGCAGTACCTGTCTAAGGTATGGTCACTCCGCTAAGCTTTGTAAAAACAAAGAAAAACTATGTAAACAATGCTCTAAGCCAATTATTGAGGGTCAATTTTGTAATCATTCAGCCCCATATTGTATTTTTTGTAAGAATAACGACCATGCCACCATTTCAAAAGATTGTCCGCATTTTATTAGACAGAAAAAAATCAAGGAAATAATGTCTGACAAAAATATTTCATTTAAAGAGGCTGAAAAGCTGGAAAGAAATCCTTCTTACTCAAATATTACTGTTAATAATAGATTTGATATTCTGTCGAATTTCTCTGACACATTTCCAACACTTAAATACCATCAACCAATGACAAACTTTAGTATTACAAAACCCATACCTTTAATTTCAAAACCAAAACCACAAAAAATTAATACAAATTTCCCTTCTAACTCCTCTCCTAAGCAAAGTAAAAAGCGTAAAGCACCTTCTTCCCCAGTGACACCGAACCCATACAGAGAAGAATTCCTTACTTACAAGCAAAATATCTTAGATAATTTAACGGAATATATAGTGCAACTTTTATCTGAAAAACAAAACAAACAAGAAATCATTAGTAGCAGCGTATTTATTGAAAAACTTTTAAAAAAATTAGATAATTTGATTGACAAGGAAAACGTTGATAAATTACCAACAAAAATTTTAGATTTTAGCGATGACGACACCTATTAAGCAAGGTTTAACTGTGTTGCAATGGAACGTACGTTCCATCATTAAAAATAAAAGTAACCTTCAGAATTTTTTAAATAAAAATATTGCAGAGATAATTTTAATAAATGAAACCTGGCTCAAGCCAGATAAACATAAAACTTTTGGTTTTAAGGGATACAGCCTCATTCGAAAAGATAGGCTAGAGCGCAGAGCAGGAGGGGTAGGCATTTTAATTTCTAATTCAATTAAATATAAAGTAATTGATGTTTGCGACATGGCTAACGGTAAAATAGATGCTTGTGCAGCACATCTTGTGGACCTTGATATAGTAGTTGTTAGTGTTTATAAGGCTCCTAATGTTGTTCTCAGTTTTATAGAATGGCTTAACTTCTTTAAAAATTTTAATTCAAAAAATGTCATTATTGGAGGCGATCTAAATTGTCATCATTACTCTTGGGGGTCGCTAACTATAAATAGTGACGGTAGGTCAATTTTTGACGCTACTGAACTTTTAAACTTAGCTATTATAAATGATTGCCGTCCAACAAAAGTTACTACACCATTAGAGAACCCCTCGATGGTGGACTTAACTATAATCTCACCTAGTCTAATAAGTAAGACAAGCTGGGATGTTCTCGATGAGGCTCTTGGTTCTGATCACTATCTCATCAAAATTGAAGTCAATGTTTCGGTTAAAATATACACTACGAGTCCATATAAAAGATGGAAAGAAGCAGGAGCTGATTGGAATGCATTCCGGGTTGATCTAGATACTGCTATGGAGGAGCTGTCAGTGTTACCAGAGGCAAATAGGTACAATAGTTTCATTGAATGCGTTAGTAGTGTTGCAGATAATAACATTCCCCATGTTAAACCAAACAGGGCTGCAAACCCTAAGCCCATCTGGTGGGACACTGAGTGCTCTGACATGTTTCACAAAAGAAAAAATGCATTGAAAGATTATAAATTACAGTCAAATATGGAAAACTATTTAAAATATAAGAATATTGAAGCTCAAGCTAAGAGATTGTTTAAACAAAAAAGTAAGGATTGCTGGAAAAGTTATGTCACAAAATTAAACAGACAAACACCAATAAACAATATATGGTCATTTGTACGTAAAATGAACAACATAAATAAGCAACCTTCCGTATCTCATATGTCTGAAGAATTTATAGAAATAGCTATAACAAAGTTGGCCCCGCCCAGTGTTATGGTGGAGCCTTCCCCAAGCCCATTAGTTGTGACTAAGAGATGTCAATTGATGAATTCAAAATTTTCAATTCACGAATTAGAACAGGCCATCAGCGAATCAAAAAAGGCAGCACCTGGCATAGACAGGATTACATACAACATGCTAAAACAAATGCCGTTTTCAGCAAAGGAATATTTGCTGGAAATTATGAATTACTGGTGGGAGACCGCAAACGTAAGTGAGTCAGCCAAAATAATAGTCGTATGTCTACTACACAAATTCGGCGAATCAACTAATATACCTAATTCATACAGACCCATCTCACTTATGCCTTGCACAACAAAAACATACGAGAGATTAATTAAAACTAGATTAGAGCATTATTGTGAGTCTAATAATATTTTTCCTCAACATCAGTTTGGTTTCCGGCGGGGCATGGGCACCAATGAAGCAATTGGGTTACTGGTCACCGAGATACAATGCTGTTTCTCCGAAAATGCATATTTAATGACAGTTTTTGTTGATTTAAAAGGTGCCTATGATGCAGTCAACCTAGAACTTCTATTCAATGATCTAGTATCGATTGGTCTTTCAGAATCAAATGCCTTTAGCATAACTCAACTATACACACAGCGAAAAATTTTCATAAGAGACAACAAAAATCAACTTCATGGTCCAAGGCTAACATCCGAAGGTATACCGCAAGGATCAATACTCAGCCCAATACTTTTTAATATTTATACAAGGAGTCTTCATAGTATGTTTGACGACGACATCCAGTGTATACAATATGCTGACGATTTGTGTATCGTGGCAAAAAGGAAGAGTCAAGAGGAATGTGCAGTGGTATAAAGACATATATTGTATAAATTAAAAATGTGGATAGATGAAAGGGGATTTACCCTAAATGAAAAGAAATCAAACGTTGTTGTTTTCACTCGTCACAGAGTTCAGTTGCCAGAAATTATGAATAATACTTCATATCAGATTAAAAGAGTACAGCAGTGTAAATATTTGGGAATTCTGCTGGATCAAAAGTTATTATGGACAGGACAAATCAATAATATCGTTAGAAAATGTGATAAGGCAATCAATGTCCTGCGTATTATATCAAATGCAAAATGGGGTTCAGACACAGACATCCTGCTAGATTTTTATAGAGCCTATATAAGAGCAATCTTAGACTACGGTTGTATTTGTTATGGTTCAACTTCCAACACAAATTATAAAAAAGTGCAAGCCATACAGTTAAAAGCATTACGTATCTGCCTGGGTATTATGAAATCAACACTGAGAGAAATTGTATTTGCAGAGGCTCTTGAACCACCTCTAAAATTACGAATTCAGTACCTATCGAGAAAGTTTGCACTTAAAATTAGGTGCAGATCGATAGAATTCCAGAACATTTTATACTTTTTAATGATTCAGACATTAACCAATCCATACTGGAGAATCAAAAATTTTCCACCACTAGCAAAGGCCTTCATGGATACACAAGCATTTCAAGATTCTATTTTGACAAACGACAGACTTCCTGTATATTCAATTACATCTCTGGTTTCAGCAACCAAAGTCTCTGTGATTTTTCCTACCTACAGTGAACTTTTAGTGCTTAATAATAGCATACTCTGCCAATTACTAGATAGTTTCCCAAATACTATCAGAATTTTCACTGATGGCTCAAAAACAAATAGCGGAACCGGATGTGCAATCTACGTTCAGCAGGAGAACACAATGGTAAGATTCCTGTTGAATGATTGTGCATCGATTTATACAGCAGAACTGGTAGCTATCGAAGAGGCACTGAATTGGCTAGTGACGAATCAAAGAGAAAAGGCAGTGATTCTATCAGACTCACAAGCGGCACTAAAAAGTATACAATACTTCAGCCATAAAAAAGGTGACAACAAAACCTTATGTAACATTATGGCTTTGTGTAACAGCCCAACTCTCAAAGGTAACGTAGTTTTTATATGGGTTAAGGGCCATTGTTCTATTCCTGGTAACGAAATAGCTGATCAAGCAGCTAAAGAAGCCATAGTAAATCCAGACCAGTTGAATTACAGAACAGACTATAAGGATCTCTTTAGTATCATTCGACGTGAGATCAAAACAGAGTGGGAAATCATTTGGACTAACTTCACAACAAATAGTAACAATCATTATAAACTGTTACATCCAAGGCTTCCCTCTAAAGAAGAAGTATGCATATACAGAAGACCACGTCACTTTTCTACCACCATATCCAGACTCAAGACAGCCCACAACCGTCTACCAGCTCACCTACACAAAATAGGGGTTGCAGAATCACCCCTTTGCCAGTGTGATGGGAGGTCTGTATGTGACATCAACCATGTGATGTTTATGTGTACAAACACCAGCAATCCAAGAATACAATTGTTGAGCGAAATAAATAAATATAATGCCACTAACAGCCCTTTAAACATAGTCACTCTGTTACAGAGTGGTAATATTGAAATATATAAAGCTATACATAATTTCTTTAGAGTTGCTAAAATTACTTTATAACATATAATTAACATCCTTAAACCAGTTTTGTAAATAGTAGAAAATTTGTAAATAATGTAATGTAGATTAGTAATGTAAGAGTATGAATGGTGTATCACCGATATTATAAAGGGAGTATGGAATTTTAATGTAGGTTTAGATTTAGGACATAGATTAAGTATAGTCATGTATTGTACACCAGTTTGGTATAAGATAATATATGTATAAATTAGCATAAGTGTTTTTTGAAAGAAAAAAAAAATAAGAAAAAAAAAAGAGAAAATATTAAATAAAAAAAAATATATATATAAAAAAAAATATATATAAAAAATATATATTAAAAAATAAATAAATAAAAAACAATAAATAAAGATATATATGTGTGTATATATATATATATATATATATATATATATATATATATATATATATATATATATATATATATATATATATATATATATATATATATATATGTATATATATAAAGAGAAAAAATATATCTAAAAAATATATATTAAAAAATAAATAAATAAAAAACAATAAATAAAAAGATATATATATATATATATATAAAAAGAAAAAAAAAAAAAAGATTCCAATTGGGACAAAGTAACAAATAAGAATTTTATTTAGATGTAGTAGTAGTAGATAGTCTAAATTAAGATCGTTATATTATATCAATTAATTATATCATCGTTAATAAATCAAAATCTGAGAGTAATATTAGGTAGCCAATTACAATGTCTTGTGACTAATGGAAATCTTCCAAGGTCAAACTTAAGGGAACACACACACACACACACACAAATAAACTCATATCTACAGTAAAAGTATAACATCAACACATAATTAAGATAGAAAATAAATAATAAGATTACTCACGATCCTGTCGACCTCCCAACCATCTGTTAAAAGGAGAAGGATCTTGGTTAAATAACTTTCCCACTGAATGTGGTAGGTAACATAATAGAGCTAATGAAAAAATGGGAATTAATCTAAATCTAAACTAACATTTATTTGAGTTCATTTTTAGAGGAATAAAATCCATAAGAAAGTAATGAAGCAGCCAGGGCCGTATAGTAGCAAATTTTCATAAGAATTTGACTTACTATATAAAGTTATCAAGTTAAAAAATACAAAATTTAAAATATATGTATGTGGGTAAATATATGGTTACCAGAGAATAATCAAGTTGAATACAAAAAACTTATATTTTCATTTTGATAAGTTGTGGAAATTTTAGAAAAGGGTACATCCATCCTTAAATTTGACATATGTCAATGAATAATGGTTGGAACCTGTGATGAGCATTGATAAGTTAAATTTGGAGAACCCAATTTATCACAATCCAGTTTTCAGACCTGATGATCATTTCGCTAATCAAGTTAGCGTCATCAGAGGGATTAATAAATTAATTAACATTTGTCAGAAAGATTAATAATTCACAATTACATTTATAAACAAGGACTTACGTTTTTGGTACTTTTGCAGTCTTAGCCACAAAAACTGTTTTGTCTAATAAAGTAAATAACATTTGTCTACAAAACAAAAGTTTCTGGTCTAGTACCCTCCTGTTATTATCATATGGTCTTTTTTATTACCTATTTTACTTTTTTTAAATAAGCATATTGTAATATATATATATATATATATATATATATATATATATATATATATATATATATATATATATATATATATATATATATATATATACTTATGCCTATGCGGAAGTAGCTGGACCATTTCGTATACCAAGTGTATAATAGCTGGACCAACCGTGCAATAGCTGGACGTCCAGCTATTAACATGCTGGTATTAATATGTACATGCGTTATTGGCTGGACCTATTTCAAAAATTAATGCGCCTGTGCGGTGTTGCCAAATGCTCAAAATATTAATTCTATTTAAATATTTACATGTTTTAGTGAATTTTATATACACTAGGACCGCAAAAAGCATGAGGTTACTTAATACTTTATTAAATAATAATATCGTCAGGATATTTCTTACGAATTTCTGGATTAAAAATGATTATTGCATAAGTTACTATTCATGTAATATGGCAAAAAATCTACAGGTGGTTTGTAAAAATAATGTTTTGGAAGAGAGAAAATATGAATTATTTTTTGATATTTGCAGTAGATGTGCCAAAATCATAAAAACACAAAATGATTACCAAGGCCCAGTGTATAATAAGATTGCAAATTATATTTTGTCACCCTTTGCAAAAGTGAGAAAAATGCATATGAAGATCGGGATAGCAATTAAGACCTTTCTGAAATATGAATTATTTTTTGATATTTGCAGTAGATGTGCCAAAGTCATTAAAACAAAACAAAAAGATTACCAAGGCCCTAGTGTATAATAAGATACGCAAATTATTTTTTGTCACCCTTTACAAAAGTGAGAAAAATGCATATGAAGATCGGGATAGCAATTAAGACGTTTTCCAAATATTTATTATTTTATCACATTTGCAGTTAATGTGCCAAAATCATAAAAACAAAAAATTATTACTTAAGCCCTTATGTATGAAAAACCATGCAAATTACTTTTTGTCACCTTTTCCAAAAGTGAAAAAAATGCATATGAAGATCCGGATAGCAATTAAGACGTTTCCGAAATATGAATTCTTTTTTGATATTTGCAGTAGATGTGCCAAAATCATAAAAACAAAAAATGATTGCCAAGGATCTTAGTGTTTAATATGATATTCAAATTATTTTTTGTCACCTTTTGAAAAAGTGAAAAAAATTTATATGAAAATCGGGATAGCAATTAAGACGTTTTCCAAATCTGTATTATTTTTTCTCATGTGTCAAAATGATAAACACCAAAAATGACTTCCAAGGCTCTAGTATATAATAAGATATGCAAATAATTTTTTGTCACCCTTTGCAAAAGTAAAAAAAATGCATAAACAGATCCGGATAGCAATTGAGACGTTTCCGCAATATGCATTATTTTTTGACATTTGCAATTTTTTAAACAGGAATATTTTTTTATATTTACATTTAAATCATAAAATCACAAAACTATTACCAAAGCCCTAGTGTATAATACTACAGCATACACAACTCTCAACTCGGACAGTTTCGAAATAATTGAATATGATTCTATTCCTATTTTTCAAGTTGCAGATTTTTTAACGCGCTAAAATCTAATATACAGTCACAGCATAATAATTGATTGATTATGCTGTGCTACAGTTACTTTTCAATTTTTTCTAAACATATGTTTGACAGGTCAGGTAAAAGCTTTGAAATTTACAAAAGGAGGGTACAGAAACAGAGCTGTAAAAGCGGTATATCAAAGCCCAAACGTTCTTTATCTATGCGACGCTTTTACATACAAATACATAATATTTGAGAAAAAATGCTATGTTTAATATTTGAATATGACCAGCCACTAATTGCTATACTAGAGTGACTAACATTAATTAGATTCTCATAATTTTTATGTTGCATTGTTCAAGTATGCAGTACAGCATAAGAAACAGTTTTCTTATGCTATGTAACGAAGATTTATGCCACTAAAAATAAGTTGCACTTTAAACCTAATTTATAGCAAATTTTTATAATAAACATATTCTTATAACGAGATTGGGGTAGTTTCTTTGTATACACAACATGTTTATTAAATTTATTTAAATTCATCATTTTTCCAAAACATAATAAAAATAATCTGTATCACTCACTCACTGACTGAAGGCAAAGTCGCTTAGTAGTCGCAACGATATATCTCCAAAGGGTGACAGAAAATTATTTGCATGAGCTTTTATGCGTCAGGCCCTTAGTGATATTTTTTGTTTCTATGAATTTGGCACATTAACTGCAAATGCGAAAAAATAATACATATTTGGAAAACGTCGTAATTGCTATCCCGATTTTCATATGCATTTTTCTTACTTTTGCAAAGGGCGACAAAAAATAATTTGCATATCTTATTATACACTAGGGCCGTGGTAATCATTTTTTGTTTTTATAATTTTGGCACATCTACTGCAAATATTAAAAAATAATTCATATTTCGGAAACGTCTTAATTGCTATCCCGATTTTCATATGCATTTTTCTCACTTTTGCAAAAGGTGACAAAAAATAGTTTACATCTCTTATTATACACTAGCGCCTTGGTAATGATTTTGTGTTTTTATGATTTTGGCACATTTACTGCAAATATCAAAAAATATGACATATTTCGGAAACGTTTTAATTGCTATCCCGAATTTCTTATGCGTTTTTTTCACTTTTGCAAAAGGCGACAAAAAATAATTTGTATGGTTTTTCATACATAAGAGCCTTAGTAATAATTTTTTGTTTTTATGATTTTGGCACATTATCTGCCAATGGGAAAAAATAATACATATTTGGAAAACGTCTTAATTGCTATCCCGATTTTCATATGCATTTTTCTCACTTTTGCAAAGGGTGACAAAAAATAATTTGCATATCTCATTATACACTAGGGCCTTGGTAATCATTTTTTGTTTTTATGATTTTGGCACATCTACTGCAAATATCAAAAAATAATTCATATTTCGGAAACGTCTTAATTGCTATCCCGATCTCCATAAGCATTTTTCTCACTTTTTCAAAAGGTGACAAAAAACAATTTGCATATATTATTACACACTAGGGCCTTGGTAATCATTTTTGGTTTTTATGATTTTGGCTCATCTACTGCAAATATCAAAAAATAATTTATATTACCGAAACTTCTTAATAGTTATCCCGATCTTCATATGCATTTTTCTCACTTTTGCAAAGGGTGACAAAATATAATTTGCAATCTTATTATACACTAGGGCCTTGGTAGTCATTTTTTGTTTATATGATTTTGGCACATTTACTGCAAATGCGAAAAAATAAACGTGGTAATAGCTATTTCGATCTTCATATGTATTTTTTTCACTTTTACAAAAAGTGACAAAAAAAAAAATTGCATGAGTTATTATACATTAGGGCTTTGGTAATAATTTTGCGGTTTTATGATTTTGCACATTAACTGTAAATATCAAAAAATAAGTCATATTTGAAAAAACTTATTAATAAGTATCTCGAGGTTCAAATGATTTCCTTTTATTTTCCAGAGTGTGACAAAAAATAATTTGCTTAGGTTACTATACACTAAGTCTTTCGTAACTTGTTTTTGTGTCTATTTTTATATTGGGGCCTTGGCTTTATTGTCCAATATTTGTCATTTGGGTACATGTAACCAAAATAACAAATAATACATACTAAAATTTAGTTTTCCTCTATGACTATGTTAATAATAAACGATTGGTTTAGTGTTATAATGTTATTGCAAAACACTTAAGACAAATTCTTTTTTCTTTGGTAAGGTGTAGTAGCATATAGCATATGGCTGGCATCTATGGCTAGCCATAAATTTACTACGTTGAATCCGCTTCACTGATATTGTGATCGCGACGATCCATCCCGCTTTCTGCTGACCCTACGTGTAAATCTATGGCTCGGAATTTATGGATAACTTCACACAAACTTTATCCCAGTTATATTAAGCAAATATGTCTTATCTCTGCTGCACCGAACATGATGCAAATGCAACTATGTGAATCTTAAAATGCAGCGGATTTCCAGGAAATAAAACTTTTAAGTTATTTACTTACCAATGCTACTATTTCTACTCCTACGACTTTTTATTTATAATAAAAAATATGTACATTGTTTGCCTAAACCTGCCAGTATAATTTTTTGACAGCTATATACATATAGCGCGAGTTTAAAACATGGAATAAATTCAGTTAATCAGATACAGCTATCTTTTTCCAATAATTCGCAGACATGTCGATAGACATTTTATGTTGCGGTCTTTTCAAAAAATAAAATAAATATCATAGAGTGTGTGCCAAATTTAAGGTACGACCTCATCGATATTTTTTCAAATCCTACCCTAGTTTGTTTTTGTTAAATAGGTTTAACCTACACATTAATTTGAAAAAAACAGCAGATTTTAAATTTTTATATATTTATTATTATAAATCTAAAGGAATTAGTAGCACGAATAAGAAATGAATGTTGACTTATTTTCCCAAGATAACCAGAAATGTGTAAAACGAATTTCAATTCCGTTTATACTACTAACAAATAGTCAATCGACAACAACCTAAGCATTTATTAAAGAAAATTGATTTAGATTATCTATTTTTTATTTCTGTTTTTAAAATAATATAATGTATATTTTTGTGGGAAGGAATATAAACTTGGTGGTTTAGCATAACTTGACATGTACTTTAGAAATAGCCAACAAAACAGTAGGAGTGTCGGTTAAACAAATTATCGACGTCATATCTCAAATTTGGGACAACTTCATATTATTAAAGAAAGATCACAGCTTAAAAACCACTAATTGTCGTGTTCGCGCATTTGAAAAAGGTGTATTTGATTAACTGAATGTATTCTAAGTTACCAACATGCATTGTGTAATATGGCAGTAATAATGATGATAATTGTTTATCTTTTTTTGTCTTTTCCTCAACGGCGACGTATTTCTGCGACTATGGCCAATCACCGACGACGGGGAGCACTTTCAACTCACTTTCCTTTAAATTTGGCCGAACCCCGATTTTTCTATAAGGAGGGTAGGGATATTCAGCGTGCCCAACCTCGCGCGGTACACGGGACTAACGACTTCACGACTTCTGCAGAAATTCAATCTGCTCCAACTAAATGATAATTTTACAGTAGGGGCTGAAAAAATGAATGGGAACCCTGGAAATCGAACCCAGTACCCTTGGATCCAGCAGCATACTTTCCTACCACTGGATCACTCAGGCTTTTTGATAATAGTTGTAAAATATATTTTGCAACAATTGGATACAATAATCTAAAATATACAACTCTATAACACTAAAAGTAGATCTCGTAAGTTTATAAAACAACAGTCATTATACACCTTGTCCTATTTTCGAATTAAGTTTTTGTGTTATCTTCTAAAAAAGCTGGAATTGGATTAATTTTAATTCAAAATACTATATTACAAAACAAAAAAAGGTAGGAAAGATGCTCTCTTCTCTTAATACCAGGAAAGCCTCTGGCCTTGACGAGATCTTAGCAATTGTTCTCAATGCGCACCAGAACTTGCTCCTGTCCTGACCTGTCTGTTTTAGACATCTTACAATAGAGGCATATTCCCTAGTGACTAAAAAACTGCTCGAGTACAACCCGTCCCCAAGAATCCAAAGCGCTTCCTAGCAACTACAGGCCTATTTCTCTTCTTTCAGTCGTCTCTAAAGTGATGGAAAAGTATATAAACACCGAATTACTAAAATTTCTTGAAAAACACAGTCTAATCCACGACAGGCAGTATGGATTCAGTCAGCGTAGATCAACTGCCGACCTCCTTTCCTTTGTCACCCATTCTTGGAACAAGTCTATGAAACTATACGGTGAATGCCAGATTGTGGCTCTAGACATATCCAAAGGATTCGACCAGGTTTGGCACGCAGCGCTGCTTAATAAACCTCCGGTCTATGGCCTACCACCAGGACAGCAAATTTCCTCTCCAACAGGAGCATTTCTGTTGTCGTGGATGGACATTCCCCTAAACTGTATCCAATTAATGCAGAAGTCCCTCAAGGTTCAGCTTGAGCCCTTACTTTCTTTCTTCTCCACATCAATGACCTCCTCTCTAGCACATCTAACCCAGTTGACAGTTACGCGGACGACAGCACCCTCCTATCAAATATACAATATTCTAAGCCTGTCTCTTTAGCTCAATTAGATGAGGAACGCAGACTCATGGAGGGTTCTGCCTCTGTGGATCTTCAAAAAATATTATACTGGGGAAGTAGAAATCTTGTACAATTCAACTCCACCAAATCTCAGTCTTGCTTTCTATCTCATAAGAGATGCACCAGCCCTAGACCCATCACAATGAGCAACCAAGGCCAAACCTCGAATATTACTCCCACATCTGGGGTGCTGCTGCCGCTTCTACACTCGCTATCCTGGACTCCATTCAGAAGAGAACCAAGTTATTCAAAGTAATGAGACCTTTACACTTGTTGGCACATCTGTGGATCGAAATCTCAATTGGCACCAACATGTCACATCAATAGCAGAAGTGGCTGCTAAGAAATTAGGTACCCTCGTCCGGGCTCGCAAATACTTTTCACCAGATAATCTCTATACCTTATATACTTTACAAATAAGGCCAAATCTCGAATACTGCTCCCACATCTGGGCTGCCGCTGCCGCTTTTACACTCGCTATTCTGGACTCCATTCAGAAGAGAGCTATACGTATCATCGGTGACACTGCCATCACCCAGAGGCTGCCATCCCTTGCCCACCGACGTGCCGTTGGTGGCCTCGTTCTCTTTTATAGATATTTGCACGGGCGCTGCTCAGATGAGCTTTCTTCCATAGTTCCTCCACCTGCTGCCCCCAACAGATCTACCAAGAACAGAGCGAATGCACCGTTTTACTGTCCAGGTTACCAGACATAGAACATCTTGTTATACCCGCTCTTTTGTCCCGAGGCCTTCCTAGTTGTGGAATTCCTTAACGGCACATGTTTTTCCTTCTCCTCAGAACCTCCAAACCTTCAAGTCCAGAATTAACAAGTTGCCTCTTTCCTCCTTCTCGACACCCACGACACGATAGTATTTAGGCTGTAAGCCCTCGTGGTGTGTTGTTGAAAAATTAAAAAATAATAATAATAACCCTTTAAGTACGTTACGCCCCAACATCTACTATAATTAATGAAAATAGTCCAGGATCAGTTTGACTGACTTATTAATTTAGAGACCATGTCGATTTATAAATTTCGGTCGGAATATTTTTTGAGAATAAACTTTGGCAGAAAATTTTTAAAACAAGTTTCATTTCTTAGGCAGACTAAATAGTTGTAAGTTTTAAATTACCAGTGCTTTCTTTAGACAGAGCCTACAATATGTTTTGTTGGTGTACTCATCAATCAAATGACCTTGTGGTTAGAAAACATATAATGTCCGAATTTTCTTAAAGGGTTTCTTAAGCAATTACGGAGCAAGGGGGTTGGATACTGCCCACTAGACGATGTGCGTTAACTAAACGTTTATTATGAGGCTACTATAACAGTTAAATAATGTAAGTACATATATTTATAATCTCGGAACCAAGACACCCTACAAAAAGGCATTATGGGAGCCGAGACTATAACGTAATGTGTGGGAAGTGTCATCGTTGCATTTTGTATTATAAAATACATATTATCGTGTCGGATGACTCCTCCCCTGTTATATGGGATTTTATGGGGTGCATAATATTTAAATTGCAAAAATTTATATTCTAAGGTAAAACATTTAAAATGATCAAAAATTGAAAACAATTACATCAATAGATCAATAATTCGATAAAATTTAGAAAATATAACATATAACATGGTTATTCTTTAGGCAAAGGAAAAGCCTTTTGTTTGCTGCATTTTCGTTAACCTGTGCGGAAATTTAAATATCAAGTATTTAAAGTTAACAATAAACAATGATTATGAAACACCCGTTAAAAGTAGCTTCCGTGGTATACACTCTATCACTGTTTTCTTACTATAAGCTTAGCATAAACAATATGCTACTGTTTTCCTCTAGGTAAAGGAATAATGTCTTCAATTTCTGCGTCTTCCTTAAAGTAATTTTTTAATTTTTAAAATTTAAATAAACTAAGTTTATTCATTCCCTTAATGACGCTAACTTTGTTAGCGAAACGATCGTCGGGTCAAAAAACTGTATTGTGATGAATTGGGTTCTCCAAATTGTACTTATCAGTGCTCATGACAGGTTCCAATCTTCACCCATTGTACAAAGCTAATTTCTATGATTATTGTTTCACAACAGCACGACCAAGATGAAGTTCTCCTCAAAGAGAAGCAGTTAAGGAGACCATTAGAAAACATTTAAAGGACGGAAGCAACCCCTCGATAGCTGAAAGTGAACTTCTGATTGAAAATTGTCCAATGTTAAGCAAACGAACTCCCCAGTCTCTAAAACCTTACATTTCTAGTAGCACGAAAAAAGACAGACAATATGATAAATATTTCTTTTTAGCTATATTAAAATAAAATAACATAAAAATACATCAATGACTATTTATATTACATTTTACAAATTTGCCTACTTTGTACAAATTTTCTTCTACTAAATTCGTGAGTTGTCCACTTTTTCTGCATTTTCTATTTATTTACGACAACTATTTTCACTGATTTCTTACTTTCAATTCAAACCATAACACAAGAATTGTGTTTCATATGTAACTTATGCAAAAGCTTTGGTCATCATAATTTTGTTAAGAGTTTGAATTATGTTACTTCCATTATGAAAACAGATCACATGCAATGTATTCAGATCCAGATAACTAATTACAATAATTTTGGTTCCTAGGAACTCAATGTATTACATTTTGAGATAAAACACGTGTGTTTTTAGACAAGACTGTCATAAATACATTTTTATACACCATTTATTTAATTTAAAATAACTGGTAAAAAATTACAACACAAATTTTTTCTTTTATCATTTTTCTGCTTTACCACACTGGTGTGATAATTTATGTAGGCAAATAATTTAAAAATAATTTGTAGTCACTTTTTATAATTTTAATATTATTCACGAAGTGCTTCACTGTAAAACTGTCAAGGTAAAGAGAATAAATAATGTATTAATTAAAACATATCATCTTTGTATACTAGCACGCAGACCTTTAAACCGTAATGCTACCTGTTTGAGCGTACAACATAAAATTAACCAGAAAACTTTTATATATCCTACTAAAAAGTGCGGCAACACTGTGAGGTTAGGTCCAGCTACTTCCTTTTGTACATATCAATTTTTATGGTTGAAATGTCCAGCTACTTCCTTATAAACATATATAAATCCCAAGAGAGAAAGGTCCAGCTACTTCCGCATAGACACAAATATATATATATATATATATATATATATATATATATATATATATATATATATATATATATATTGTCACAACAAACACTCTGGAATGACATTTCTGGAATATACCAGAGGTGACAGGTGTAGAATAGTTTAGAATAGTGTGGAACGTCTAGAATCTCTATAGACAAGTATAAATAGACGAGCGCTGCACAGAATAAGTTAGTTCAGTATTGAATAAGGTGGTATGAAACTGATCATAGAGTATAAAGCGAGTGTTGGTCTATAGGAAGCTATCATAGAAGGCGATAGTAGAATATAGTTCTATGGACATTTAATAATAGAGAAGAGATATATTTTAGTTGGAAAATAGTTGGTAATAATAAATTAGTAGTTTGGAAAGCTGTGTTTTGTTAGTAAACAAATACAGAACCCCGTAGAATGTAACAACTGGTGTCAGAAGTGGGATTTTCAAGCTGCTGGTAGAAATATTTTCCAGAATATTCGTTGAACAACGTGAAAACTTCTAGAATCTCTGGAAGATCAGTGTCAGCGGTAAGTCATAACTGGGTGTGTTCTTGAAACAGAATAAACTGTTTACCAGCTTTAAGTACGTTTATGCCTAAGACACGTAGCGCACTAGCCAAAATGGACGCCCAGATATTGGAATTGATTTAAAAAATGAAAGAATAGGCCAGAAAAGGGGATGAAGAAGCGAGAAAAAGACATGAAGAAGCCAGAAAAAGAGATGAAGAGCTTAAAGGAGAGCTGAGAAAAAGAGACGAAGAAGCGAAAGAAGAAATGAGAAAAAAAGATGAAGAGGCCAGAAAAAGCGACGAAGAAGCCAAAGAAGAAATGAGAAAAAGAGACGAAGAGACAAGAGAAAAACTGAGAAAGGGGGTCGAAGAAGCCAAAGAATAAATGAGAAAAAGATATGAAGAAGCCAGAAGAAGAGACGAAGAAACAAAGAAAATTCTGCAAGAACAAGCCAGCAGAATTGAGAATATTACTCCGTGTGTGGACGAACGTATGAAGCAGGTAAAAGACGACATCTTCCAACAAGTAGAAAGTCGAGTAAGGGGTATTAGCGACGATGTACATGACAAGCTGACGAGTGTTTAGGAAGTACAAGCGGAGGTACAGGAGAAAATGCAATCACTAGAAAAGAAGTATGATACCCTAGTCAATGGAAACATCAGACACGAAAATAGCCACGTAAGAATTAAGGTTCCCACATTTGATGGCTCGGTCCCATGGGGTATTTATCTACGCTAGTTCGAAGCCGCTGTTACAGCAAATGGTTGGGGCGGAGAGAGAAAGCGATCTCGTTAATAGTAGCTCTCAGAGGAGATGCCCTCGACGTGCTTCAAGGAATTCCCAGGGAAGAATAGGACAGTTTCGACAGCATTCGGTATTACCTAGAAATGAGATTTGGAGACCAGCATTTACAACAGCTGTACCAAACTCAGTTGAAAAGTCGCTGTCAGAAATTGGGCGAAACCCTGCAACAATTTGAAGCCGACGGTGCCAGACTAACGCGATTAGCCTACCCCACAGCTCCGGTGGAATTTTTGAACCAGCTGTCGCTGCAAACATTCATTGACGGCATCAGGGATACCGACACTCAACAGGCGCTGAGGATGGCGAGACATAAAAACTTAAACGATGCTTTGGCGCATTTGCTAGAATTTGAAGCTGCCAAGCAAGATTATTTCAGCAAGTGGCCAGAAGTGTTTGCGGTCCCGAATCAAGAGGCCACCTTCGTCGCAGAAGTATTGGTGAATGAGTTTTTCTGTAGATTTGGCGCACCACTAGAGCTCCATTTCGACGAGGGACGCAACTTCGAGTCGGCTGTATTCCAGAAGGTTTGTGAGCTTATGGGAATCAGAAAAACGAGAACTACACCCATGCACCCTCAATCTGACGGAATGGTGGAAAGATGCAATGCTACTTTGGAGTCCCACTTAAGAATATTTGTCAATGAACACCAAACAGATTGGGACCGGCACATTCCACTATTTCTACTGGCATACCGCTCGGCCGTACATGAGACTACCAGACATACACCAGCCAGCGTGGTTTTTGGCCGAGAGTTAAGACTTCCTCCTGATCTCGTATTTGGAAAACCCACAGATGCTCCACGGTCAACTGATGAATACATATAAAATTTGGAAAGAAGAATAGAAACCATACACTCTGCTGTCAGAATGCATATACGAGTAGAAAGCGACCGCATGAAGACCCGTTATGACGTACGAGCTAATTCAGCTGGTTTTAAAGAAGGAGATCGTTTGTGGTTCTACAATCCAGTACGACGCAAGGGACGGTCACCGAAACTACAGAAATTATGGGAAGGTCCTTATAAGGTGGTCAAAAGGATCAATGACGTTGTCTATCGCATTCAGAGGAGCCCTAAGAGCAAGATGAAGGTGGTCCATATGCACAGACTTACGCCGTACCAAGAAATGTCAGAATTCGACCGGGACAGTCGAATATAAGAGGGGGGCAGTGATACAACGAACACTCTGGAATGACATTTCTGCAATAGCCCAGAGGTGACAGGTGTAGAATAGTTTAGAATAGTGTGGAACGTCTAGAATATCTATAGACAAGTATAAATAGACGATCGGTGCACAGAATAAGTTAGTTCAGTATTGAATAAGGTGGTGTGAAAGTGATCATAGAGTATAAAGCGAGTTTTGGTCTATAGGAAGCGATCATAGAAGGCGATAGTGGAATATAGTTCTATGGACATTTAATAATAGAGAAGAGATATATTTTAGTTAACACTGGTGTTGGAAAATAGTTGGTAATAATAAATTAGTAGTTTGGAAAGCTGTGTTTTGTTAGTAAACAAATCCAGAACCCCGTTCACGTAACAATATGTTATGCAGGAAACACAGACTGGTTTCGTGCGCCTTGGGACTCCTCAAGTTGCCATACCGGTGCTCCAACAAGTTCGCCTTAGGGCAGGCATTGCCATAATATGCAATGGAGAATAGCGCTAGACGCCATCTCTTGTGCTATAACGATTCTATGCTTCCACGGCAGCTTCCACGTACACAAAGTACAGCAAGAAGGAAGCTGTGACAAGAAAACTAGCGAGCGAAAACAACTACTGCCCTGGCTAATACCGCGACGGGCATAGAATTACATCACTCACTACCCTAAGGGGAACTTGGTTCTACTACTTTGCTGTTGTGAGTTTTACTTTTAAGTAATTTGGGGAGCCAATATTTCGCAGAATTGTTTCACTCGGTATTTCACTGTGTTCTCAAAACCATTCTACATACTGTATATAAATTTGAATAATAGCTTAAGTCAAACGAATTAATCTGACCGCTCTTTTGATTTTCAGCATAACCATTCTAAAGAAGAAAAATTATTTCAATTACAAGCCTCACGAGTTAAGACAGTATAATTTATGACGCTGCCAATAAATTCTAATTGATGTCATATTAAATCCATATAAAGCTGTTATTACAGTTTTCAAATGGCATCAAAATGAATTCTGATTTTAGATGTTCATATTTATACAGCAAGAACCGAAGGGCATAATTATAACCGCAACAAATTTGATGATAAACATCGACAATTTGCCTTTACGGCAAAGGATTAAAATAGCCGTGCGTTTAGATGGTGATTTTAGACCAAATGTTCAATAATATATATGTAAATGGTTAATATACATAGTAATAGTTTACGTAGGCTTACTTGTTAGGCTTCTGACAACGACCGAAGACATTTATTCTTCCACTTTGAATATTTTTTATCAGCTTTTAATCTGTAATTTTTATAATGCACAGTTTTATTAGCACAGAAATAATTTATTACCTATAGCCATGCTTCATTGCACAATTTTACATTTTTTATAAAACAAGCTATACAGTAAACCACATTTGATCTTAAGACTGCAAAAGTTAAAATAAATGGAGCACTTAAATTAACCACAATTCCATTGCATTTTAGAAAATGCCTATGTTATTATCATTATCACAATGTAAATGTGATGATGCAATCATGACTCTCTGTCTCCAGCAAATATTTTTATTTCTTCGTATCTTCCGCGCTTTACCAATTAGACCAAGATTTACAGAAAATTTCCACTTAATCTGTCTATTCCATTTTCTCCAACTATCTACCCTTTAAATACTATTAGAATAAAGTTATATCTTAGAATATGTCGACAGATGTAAAGAAGAAAGAAATCAACAACTCATTTAATATAGGAACATGAAATGTTAGAAGCTTCTTAAGTACAGGAAAACTGGAAAAAATCAAAGAACATAAGAGAATAATTTGTTATAAATATACTTGACCTTTTGGTACACCGATAGAAAAACGAATAAAGGAGTGCTGGAAAAGGTGCGATAAAAAATACTTGCCGAAATAAATTGAGAAGAGTGAGGCATAATTTGCGGGTGATATTCTGAAACTAATGACTTTCTAACAACATTATTTAGAGGGCACATATTTGGAAAAAGGGAAGACGTAAATTGAAAGGGAAGCTTTTGAAATACCTAACCCAATACATGAAAAGCAGAAACTACAATAAAATGAAAAGATATGCTGTACCGATTACCGACAAGAACGATTTTGGAAGAACAGACCTAGTACGCCATCGCATTGAGACTGGGACATCTGTACCAATCAACCAACCACCGCGAAGGGTACCATTGGCAAAACAGCACGAAGTTGACACCATGCTAAGGGAGATGGAGCAGGCACGAGTTATAGAACCAAGTCGAGATTAAGCCCAGAGACAAAGAAAAGACTGCGTTTACCACTAGCAGTGGACTGTGGCAGTTCAACGCCATGGCATTTGGGTTGTGTAATGCTCCAGCCACTTTTGAGCGTCTAATGGAGACAGTTTTAAGAGGTCTACACTGGAAAACAAGCCTCGTGTACCTGGATGACGTCATTATCCTGGGAAAATCGTTCGAAGATCACATGAAGAATGTCGAACAAGTGTTTCAGAAACTAAAGGGAGCCAATTTGAAATTAAATTCGAAGAAATAATGTCTCTTTCAAAAAGCAGTCAAGTACTTAGGCCATATTATCACCCCAGATAGAGTCAAAACCGACCCAGAGAAGACAGACTGTATCATGAACTGGGAAATTCCAACCAATGTGCATCAGCTGCGAAGCTTTCTGGGCCTCTGCACGTATTACCGCCGTTTTGTAAAGGGGTTTGCTGACATCGCAAAACCTTTGCATAGACTGACGGATGTAAAGAAGAAAGAAATCAACAACTCATTTAATGTTAGAAGCTTCTTAAGTACAGGAAAACTGGAGAAAGCAAAGAACATAAGAGAATAATTTGTTATAAATATACTTGACCTTTTGGTACACCGAAAAACGAATAAAGGAGTGCTGGAAAAGGTGCGATAAAAATACTTGCTGAAATAAATTGAGAAGAGGGAGGCATAATTTGCGGGTGATATTCTGAAACTAATGACTTTCTAACAACATTATTTAGAGGGCACATATTTGGAAAAAAGGAAGACGTAAATTGAGAGGGAAGCTTTTGAAATACCTAACCCAATACATGAAAAGCAGAAACTACAATAAAATGAAAAGATTTACTGTAGGCTGAGCATGGTTGCCACGACAAGGCGACCTTGCCTTTAGACTGTAATGGTAAACGAACTTTCTGCGCTACGGCATTTTTTATTGACTTTTAGTGAATTTTTATTTTTAAAAAATCACTAATGGAGAGGTATCGATGGTGAGACTTTGGAAAAAAAATTCAAGTGAGCGCGAATGAGGACCCCTAGAACCCATATCCGGGTTCAGTTTCAATATATATATATATATATATATATATATATATATATATATATATATATATATATATATATATATATATATATATATATATATATATATATATCCGTCTAATAACTCAAAAAATAATTAACCGATTTAAATGAAACTCGGCAAGTGTCTTTCTTTTATTAATGGCTTAGATGAGTTCGTTATACCGGACGGGGTTTCCGGTTTTCCTGGAAAATTTTGAATTTTCTTTCAAAAAAAAAATTTTTATCCGAAAATAACAAAGCTGTTTTAATGAAATTTACTACATATGTTGCCTTCGGAAAGGCCTTACTACACACCAAAATTCAACTTTCTAAGTTTATAGAAAATTAAGTTATTCACATTTTAAATTTTCTTTCAAAAAAAATGTTTTTCTCCGAAAATTACAAAGCTATTTTAATGAAGTTGGGTGGATATCTTGTTTATATTTGGTTACCTGCGACTTTGACCCTTAAAAGCTTTATCTATGGCTAAAATCCTTAGATGTACTATTTTAAGATTTCTCGCATTGTAAACTGACGTCCAAACTGCGACACATTATATAGAGCAACACTTATAAGAAGTAACACAATGGTTTTATATGTTGTGTATTGTGTGTTGCCTAAGATATCATACTAAGTTCAGCAGATCCCGTTCCAACACTATAGGATTAAAAATGCATTGCCAAAAAAAACAAATTGCTTTAACCAAAATGCTAGTGAATTTTTATTTTAAAAATTTCAGTAATAGAGAGGTTTCGATGGTGAGACTTTGAACAAATTTTTTCAAATGAGCGCCAATTAGGACCCGTATATATATATATATCCGATAACTCAAAAAAAAAAAATTCCCCGAAAATTACAAAGCTGTTTTAATGAAATTTAAAGGGTATGTTGCCCTGGGAGAGACCTTACTACGTATCCAGTTCAACTTTCTAAGTTTATAAAAGATTGAGTTATTCAAATTTTGATTTTTCTTTCGGAATTTTTTTTTCCAAAAATTACAAAGGTATTTAAATGAAATTTGGTGTATATGTTGCCTAAGGAAAGACCTTACTACATACCAAAATTAAACTTTGTAAGTTTATAGAAAATTGAGTTATTCAAAATTGAAGCATTTAATAAAAATTCACTACCATAACGCACTTGCTGCGTCCCGAATTTTAAATATGATCATAAATGTTGTAAGAGATGTCATACACTTTCATCAATTATAAAATAATAAATTAAAAATACATATAATGGGAGTTGAAAAAATTATATTACGTTAAATAGTAGCGTAATAAGTATATAAAAATAGACGCGTCGAAGTTAAGCATAAAATATTGGTTTCTATCTTGAATACTGGTGGTATTTTTAATAAATAGCGCATATTAAGTGTGGTATTATATCGTTAGAACTGTTGCAGCTTAGGGCTTTTATATAGTTAGCAGTAACAGAGTTTAACAGCGGGAGAAGGTAAATATATTAGTCTAGAAAACATAATAATAGAAACAAGCAAGTATATTTTAAGTTGGAGGCCAGTTTACATTGACAGGATGAAAAGGTATAAAATAGAGAGTAAACCACTGGAGAGGCCGCGGGGGTACAGACATTATTTCTCTATTAGTAAAGAGTCAACCCCCATAGAGACCAGTGAATGGAGTCTACGATGTTCGACGACTTTATGACTTGGTTTATGTTTATAGTCAGAATCACAATAAGATAACTAATGAGAGAAACATATAATATAAACTACACAAATATACATAATTCAACACTTTCGGTTCAGCCATATTTAACTTTACTTGTTTCTTAACCTCATATGGCTTAATATAAATCTACTTGCCGAATTATTTCACTTATACCAGGTAACAAAAAAAATGAACGTGAGCTTTAATAATAATAATAATAAAAGGTGTCACTCTAGTGGGTGTACTGTTGTCAGCCGTGTGATCACCGCTACTCGTAACGTCGTAGACGGAAGAGCCAACAACGCCAGCTAACCGCTGTCCTATTTACCCGATTCCTTTCTTACCAATATCTACTATTCACTTCTCACAATTACCTTACTCCCTTCTGAACGCCTTGCTTTTTTAATTATTTTTATTTTATTTATTTCAACAACACACTACGAGGGCTCACAGTCTAAATACTATCGTACCGTGGGTGTCGACAAGGAGGAAAGAGGCAGCTTGTTAATTCTGGATTAAAAGGTCTGGAGGTCCGGAGGAGAAGAAAAAACATGTGCCGGCAAGGAATTCTACAACTTGGAAGTCCTCGGGACAAAAGAGCGGGCATAACAAGATGTTCTATGTCTGGTGACCTCGACAGTAAAACGGCGCATTCGCTCTGTTTCGGAATACTGATCGCTTAGAAATTTCATAATCTGCTGAAATTGATCGAGATGCAACACGAGAATTCTCACACACGCTTAATAAAATATTCAATTTTATCTCTTCATCAATTTTCTTAGGAAACCCTGCACTTTGCATGTGTTTAACATATTTAGTTTCTCTGAATTTCTTCTCGATTTTACTCACAGTGGATTGGCTGATACGTCTATCTGGATATTTCGCATTAAACAAATTCAACACTTTTTGCTGTCTTCTGGTATTATCACCACATGCAACAAGAATTAAAATTTCTATACTCTGGATTTCAGTTAAATATGCCATACGTGTTGTATTGTATTGTATTTTGAAGGATGACATGGCTGCGGCTTGTTGCCATTCGCACATTTTTCCGTGATTATAGCTTTCTTCCTCATTTGATCTGTCCCTGATTAATTACGCGTGAGCTAATATCTAAAAGATATATAGCGTCTGTATGTATTATTCGGATCACTTTGTATATAACCATTAGCTATAATTTAATTATAATGTTTGTCTTAGTGTATATATTTATTACATTTTTTTATATTCAAGTTAATAAGCCCACTATATTGCACAATAAAGCACACAGTTTTGTACATAAAAATTAACTGTTTAGATATTGCTAAAATTAGAATCTATAAGGATAGTAACTGGGACACATATCTTCATGTCTTGGGGTCGATCAAGACAACTTTGTACATAAACTAGAAGACCACAGGAGAAAAGGGGAAAACACAAGGAAAGACAATAGGAGATTTAAAGCTAGAAAACTCACGTATACTTACATCCATACTTCGTGCCACCCACACGCATATTTACATAATCACTCTCACACAAGTTTATAAAATCTATAGACTATAATATATGTATAAACTAACGTTACAGTTGTAGCTCAAAACTCTTTACATGTAGATAGATTTTTGTATATACATGTACGTTTTTTGTCTCTAACAAATATGACAGGTTAAACGGAGAAGAAACAATATCAAGCCTAATTATTTCGTTCAAAAAATTTTGAATATAAATATATTTGGAGGGTATTGTGCAAGCAAATAGCATATGTTCTGGATCACCAACCTCCCCACATTCGCATAAAGGAGTTTCTCTTATTCCAATTTTAAACAAATATTGAGGTACTAATGAGTGTGCAAATCTAAGCCTACAGATGTTAACTACTAAGGGTCTACTCAGATCGGTTGTGTTCAACCAAGGCTTTGTTGGGGGAAGTGGTTGTAATTTTTTATAATATTCACCTCTCTCGTCACCCTTATACTGGTGTACCCATTTTTTCAAAATTATTGTCTGATTTAAATTAGAATAAATGTCCGAGACTGGACACAGGTAACTTTTATCAGTGCCTTCACTTGTAGCGCGTTTTGCTAGATTATCAACCTCCTCGTTATTGTCGATGCCACAATGAGCCTTGACCCACACCAAAGAAAGCTCCACATTTCTTGACATTAACTCCAGGATATCACAGACTAATTTAGATATTAGTAAGTTGCATTTTGATGTTGGTGTAATGTTTTGTATTTTCTTCAAACAACTTTTGCTATCTGTAAATATGACCACTTTTTTAATGATATGTAGTTTAATATATCCTATGGCTTCGATCAAAGCTATTGTCTCAGCCGAATATATAGATAATGTACTGTTTAATTTGGTAAGTTGTTTGTGTTGTTTTTCCGGTACATAGAAAGCGCAACCAGTACCTACTTTTTGCTTTGATGCATCTGTGTATATATGGAGTGTATTCGGAAACATTTCAGCTACTTCAGAAACAAACATATGGTAAGAATGTGGAACGCTTCACGATTTTGCGTGTCATCCTTGCGCAGGGGCCATGCTAATCTTCTCTGTATCGTTCCAATTTTAGTATATGTACCGCCGAAGCGAGTACATGCCATACGTAATTAACTTTCAAAAGAGATTTGTGTTATTAAGAATAACGTTCATTTGACAACGACGGACACCTGATTCTTCTGTATTATTGATTCAAATATCTGGGGGTAATCCTGGACTCCAAACTAACATGGGGGTCGCAAATAGAACAAGTAGTGAGGAAGGGAGTAGCGACCCTCTGGCAGCTGCGTCGAGTGATAGGGAGGACGTGGGGACTTAATCCTCGGATCCTTCACTGGATTTACACTGCGCTCGTCAGGCCGAGAATCCTCTATGGGGCGTTGGTCTGGTGGTGTGATGTGAACCAAACTACTACCAGGAAGCTGACCAAACTCCAAAGGCTGGCAATCCTAGGAATCACAGGCGCTATGAGGACGATACCCTCAGCCTCGGTAGAGGTCTTATTGATGCTGTCACCGCTTCCCATCTGTATCAGAAGAAAGGCTATGGCGTCGCATCTTAGAATGCGAAACTCTGGAAACTGGTACGGAGAGGGAGCAGTAATAGGGCATGCAAGAGTCGCCAAGGAGTTGGAGAAGGAAATTCCGATTTCCGTCATCAAGGTACGAAATGCCGAGGACAATATTAGGTTGACTAGGCCATATACCCTCAGAATCCCCAGTAGGGATCACTGGAGGGAAAATGAGGTTGCATTCTAGCCCGCAAGCCTGGTCTGTTTTACCGACGGATCGCGGCTGGAGGATCAACAGGAATATACATCGAGGGCCTGGGGGTGCGCGAGAGTTATGCTCTGGGCGCATATACCACGGCATTTGAAACGGAGGTGTACGCTACCCTGTCTGTGGCTAATAGACAAGATGTGAGGATGAGCCCCGAGAAATGTGTATACATTTGCTCGGATAGCCAGGCGGTCCTCCGGGCAGCCTGCGCGGCCTGAATCAGGTCAATACTAGTTCAGGAGTGCGCTGACGCCCTCAAAGGACTAGCCAGGACAAAGGAGGTGCAACTGGTGTGGGTTCCGGGACACTGTGGCATAGCGGGGAATGAGGTAGCGAATAATCTCGCAAGGCTTGGTTCCCGGCGGCCGTTCTGTGGCCTGCGATAGGCATAAGTAGGAAGACGGTCTCTGTCGCCTTAGACAGGTGAACTGAGGAAACCATGGAGAGGCACTGGGGGTCGGTTGGTGGCTGTAGGCAGGCGAGGGACTTCGTGGAGGGGCCGGACAGAGATAAAGCTGTCTGGCTACTCGGTAGGAGTCGACCTACGCTTCGAGGCCACCTTGGGGTGCTAACAGGCCAGTGCACCCTTATCACATTGATAGGTGTAGAGAGGGATCATATTTGCCAGGAATGTGGCGAGGATGAAGAAACGTCTTACCACTACCTGTGTAAATGCGAGGCTTCTGGGAGTCTTCGAGCAGAATTGTTCGGTTCAATGACTCTGCAGAGGAAACAGGTAAGTACCGTTCAATTGAAGACCGTCACGGCCTTCATTTCGAGGTCGAGGTGATTTGGCGACGGAACCGAGGAAGAGTAGAGCATGGTTGTTGGGTTGCTGAGGTTGGCAAAGAGGGCCCATTGTGGCCTACTTGCTTGGCGTTAGCCTCCCCACCACTGCTACTACTACTACTCTGTATTATTGATTAGTACCTACTTGTGACTGCAATTTTGTACATTTTATTTACAGGAAATAATATTATCTTATTCGGTATATTTTGATTGTTGTTTTGAATAGAGTTTATGTTTTCCGCTCTGTAAATGACTTTCATTCGAAAATTTAACAATGTGAGGTGTCGAAATTCTGATAGTACCGTGTAGACAATTCAATTATATATCAAAATAAAAAAAGCGGGGACTGTCATTTAAAAAATGTCGATGACGTCATATTTGAAAAGCTGCAGTGGGAGAAATGCAATGTGTATTTTTGAAAACTAGACTTGACATGTCCGAGCATTTCGTCAAAACACAAATGGCTCTAATTTTAATCAATTTATTCCATAATTTTGCCGCTCGCTATACAGGGTATTTCAAATTCAAGCCTCACCATTGGGATCTTGTAAACCGTAAGAGATACGAGGATGGTTAAATTGGGGCAAATTGGCGCGTTTCTATGATGATCAATTATCTGAAAGAAAATTTATGGTGTCATTTTTAGTTTTTCAGTAATCAGAAAAATAAAGACTCTGTAAAAATTCAAATATCCAATATAGCCCCCGTAAGAAAAATCAAAGTTACGTATTGTAACTCTGGCATCAAGAAGTCTTTGGAAAATATGATGACAGATTGCGATTGCCCATAAAAAAGTGTCCTAACAATGTCATAGTTAAAAAGTCTAGTCTTTTCGGTATTCGCTTGAAAACAAAAACACTAAAACAGAAATTTTCCGGTTTTTTTCGAATAATTAAAATATCAAAAATGACACCTCAAATTTTCTTCCAGATAATTTATCACCAGAGAAACGCGAAACTTTGCCCCAATTTAACCATCCTCCTATCTCTTACGGTTTACAAAATCCCAATGGAAAGGCTCCAATTTGAAGTATATATATATATATATATATATATATATATATATATATATATATATATATATATATATATATATATATATATATATATATACCTATGTATATCTCCCGAAAGGAAAAATAAATACACAAAGTAATGATAGCTAACAATTGATAAAATAAAGGTCCAGTAGTATAATAAGAAGAAGAATAGAAATTGCAACACAGCACATGTACGACTTATTACGCAATAGTCTACTATGCGCATGTACTGTACTTAGTTGAAATGAGTTAATAATTCAAACAGAAAACAGAACGGTAGAGGGCAAAGTTTGTGTGTTTTGTGTATTCTGCCGTTAATAAGTAATTATTACTAAATTCTTGTATTTGATCACGCTCAGTATTTACCCAGTGATTTATCCCACTTCGTTAGTATGTAAGTAACAGTATTCATTTAGGAATAATACGAAAAACATACTTAGTCTTAATGTTAGGTTAAGTTGTAATAGAACTGCTTTTGATTGTTTTATGTGTTTCAAAGTGAATAATTGAATAATTGATTGAACTGTATATCGCAAGGCTTCCATAATCAACATAATAGCTATTTATGGATTAGTTTAATGTTAAGTGATTTAGTTGTTAGCTGTTAACCGAGATTGCCTCGTAAGCAGTTTTTAGGTTGCGGCATGTGTAACGGATCCGCACTTTCAAGTTGCATATACAATTAGTCAATAAAGTAAAATTAATCAACGAAATTTGCCACGCTTGAACATTATGAACACGAAAAATTCACTAATGGGGAGATCTGTGTTTATATATATATATATATATATATATATATATATATATATATATATATATATATATATATATATATATATATATATATATATACAGGCTGGCGCATTAAAAACTAAACAGGCCGATTTGCGTCCAGAGAAAAAAAATTTAAGGAACGCTGAAACAAGCCAATTTTAATATTGAGAGGGGGCATGTTTGGATATAAAACTCAACTTTGTCACATCAACCCCTTAAGGGTGGTGATAACAACCCTTATATTTTAAATAGGGAACATGGGTCGAGTGTTACATCGTTAGAAAGCTCTTTCTTTTCTGAATTCAGCGTACTAATTTTTTTGGAAGTTTTATCAACTCGTTTAAAAATTATGCACGGTTGGAGTTGCAAGAACGTATTTCATTAAGTGTAATAAGAAATGCACTAATTAGTCAATTTTTCGTTAAAAAAACTAAAAAACAAAACCAAAAGTTCAAAAATGTTTATTCAGTTAAGTAAGTATTCAAATTGTTGACCACCAGCTTCCATACAAAAATACAAAGTTTGTTCCAAACGAGCTCTGACATTCTGGATCATTTGTGGAGTTATTAGACAATGCGTCGTCGTAATTCTTCCACAGACTCCGGTTCTGTTGTGAAAATTCTACTCTTTAAATGGCCCCATAGAAAGAAGTCTAAAGGAATTAAATCCGGTGATCTAGGGGGGCACTCAATAGCACCTCTACGCCCAATCCATTGCTCTGGAAACTCCCTGTTCAAAAACTCCCTAACACGTTGTGGAAAATGCGGAGGAGCTCCATCTTGTTGAAACACTAATTCATTTTCTTGATAGCGATCATCATTTTCAACAATGTCAATTAGTAGAGGGTAAACGATATCTTCTAGTAACTCCAAATACGTTTCGCCACTCAAATTGTCTCATATTGAACAGAAGGTTCGCGTTATCAGCTATTCGTGCAGTCGTAACTTCACAAAACTCCAGCCGCCGATCAAAATCATCTTCATTCAGTTGTTGTACAGGATGAATTTTATACGGGTGAAATTTATAATGCTTCAATATTCGCTGAATAGTTCTTCTTTTGATGTTTGAAACAGTGGCCAATTTTCTCGTGCCCAAAGTTGGGTCTGCGGCAATTTGTCCTAAAACTTCAATCTCAGTAGTCTCATTTCTAACCGGAAATTCACGTTCAGGATCTCGTTTTTTTTTGTTGGCAACTGAACCACTTTGTCGAAACTTTGCAACTAACTCCAAAATGTATTTTCTGTTAACATGTCTGTTCGGATGTCGTTTATTAAACAAATTTGCGGTACGGTTGTCACAGCCATCGTTTTTGAAAAAAATAGTAATTATTTCAACTCTTTTTTCTACAGAATACACGACTGTGAAATTAATTTTCGGTAGTACTATCAAGTATCAAACCTACCGATAAACTGAAATAACAAACCGTATTTCCCTCATTCCGATAAGAAATGTTCTGATAGTCAATTTTTTGTTTACAAACGAACAAAACATTGACTATCACCACATTTCTTATCGGAATGAGTGAAATGCGTTTTTGCATCTTCAACTGTGAATAATTTTAGATAAAACTTCCAACAACAAAAAATAGTGTGCTGAATTCAGAAAAGAAAGAGCTTTCAAATGATGCAATACTCGACCCATGTTCCCAATTAAAATATAAGGGTTGTTATCACCACGCTTAAGGGGTTGATGTGACAAAGTTGAGTTTTATGTCAAAACATGTCCCCCTTAATATTAAAATTGACGTGTTTCAGCGTTTCTTAAAAAATAATTCTCTGGACGCAAATCGGTCTGTTTTGTTTTCAATGCCCCAGCCTATATATATATATATATATATATATATATATATATATATATATATATATATATATATATATATATATATATATATATATATATATATCGTATCGCTCGTTAGCAAGAAAAATTGGACCAGTTTTTCCGGGAAAAATTTTGGTTTTCCTTCGAAAATTTTTCGTATCTCCGAAAGTGGCAGTTCTACGACAACCAAAGTTGGCATATACATTTCTACTCTCCAACTTACTGTACATACCAAAACTCAGATCTCTAAGTTGAAAGTAAAAAAAGTTATAGGCATCTTAACAAAAAAATTTGGGTGCCACTGGTGATCAGAAGAAAGCACAAGAACAAAATATTTTGTGTGATTAACAAAACCAATTGAATATTATATCCAACGGTTAAGTTTTCTTGACGCAAAAACGTCAAGAAGTAGCAGAAAAAATATTTTGATTATTTGATAATTTGTCTTCTTTAAACGTTAAATTCGCAATTTAAAACGTCAAAATTTGCAATTTTCAGACAACGAATTTGGAACATATACGGATTATGTAAAAATATGTCGTAAGAAGTGTGTTTTACAAAGTCTTAAGATTCAGCTTCAACCATCATTGTCCTTCATTTTACTAAAATATTTTCAGAAAATCAATTTCAAATAGACCTTCTTTCTGATGCTTCGGTAGTAGTTTCGTCTATAGAGTTTATGGTTTAATAGTCTATATTTTATCAAATTTTCGTAGAAAAAATTCGTTATTGAGAAGACCGCGACTTATGAATTTTAAAAAGGTTTCTTCACATAAGCGCGAACTAGAACCCTAAAAACCCATATACGGTGTCAGTTTCAGTTTTTGTCTGTTTACACACATACAGGATGGCGCTTTTCTACGGCAAAGCTCAATATATCCGTTATTATACAAGATATGGCAAAAAGTATATACGTTAATTATAGGGAATCTCGAGCTGTATCTTATAAACTTATTTTTACAATCACAGGGTGGCCCATAAGTCGTTGCTGATACACACTTTCTATTTTTAATAGAACACCCCCTTATTTTATTGCATTATTGTGTTTTCCAGCGAATTATAATGCACGTTTGTAAGAAAAAAATTGATATCGTTCATGGTTTTTAAGTTATTTCGATTGTTTTGCAACTTTTCACGTTTTTGGCACATATTGCAAACACATATCACAAATTGTGAAACGGCGTTTTCATCAATAGATATCAGAGCCCCATAGAAATGACGTATTCAGAGAGCATTTTGTTTGTATTACTCGTTGAAAAAATAGAGCTGCCGTATACATGCACGCTCAAATAGTGGCTGAATTTTAAAAGTTTTCGCAGAAATGTTTTTAGTGTTTCTGTGGAACTTATTTTTGTAAGATTTTTGTGATATGTTGGTAATTAATAATAAATGTTTTGTAAGTTATTGTAAAAAAAAGTTGTCGAATTTTTGTGAAAAATATAATTTAGTGTAACATTACTGAAAGCAATTTCTGTATAAAAAAAGTGGTGATTTTCTGTAAAAGAAATTTTGGCCAATTTTCATAAATTTTTTTTTCAATCTTCGTCCTAAAGCTGTTTGTTAATAATTATATCTTAACTTTTAAAGTTTATTTTCGGAAAATGTTTGTACTGCCTGAAACAACAAAGCTTTCTTAATGAAATACGGTAGATTGTTACTAATATATAGGTTATACTGCCAACCAAATGTCCTTCTTTTAAAAAGACATAATTACCATTAAAAGAATTTTTACGAAAATTCGCCACCAAAGCGCACTTGTTGCGTCCAGACTTTTAATTTTATCTACTCCTCACCGGCTTGGATTATTTGAAAATTGTATCATAAACAAGCCCATACAGAAAACTTTTTTGTATGTCACATAGAAATAAGTTGCATATACATAAAACGAAAATGTCGACATATGTAGGTACAAATTGATAAAATGGTTTTAAATTCAAAACATATTCTCTCTGATAGTTGGCTAATTTAATTTAAATAAAGAATTTTGAAAAAGGCGAATAACAGTCTACTTATTTACAACATCTAAGTCATTGTCGTAAATCTACTAATATATGTTCAAGCATCGAACTCTTGGTGCAACAAGTAAAAATTTAAAAAATATATAAAACCGACTTAATTAATGATAACTCAAAAATTACTGGTCAGATCTTGATCAAATTTATATGGAAGCACCCGCTTTCAAATAAAAAAGAATCATCAAAATCGGTTCACCTAGAAAAAAGTTCTGAGGTAACACACATAAAAAATACAGTCTAATTGAGAACCTCCTCCTTTTTTGAAGTTGGTTAAAAATATGTGGTTGTCAACTGTTATTTACTACGGATCTATGGTGAGTATATCTATAATGTGATTTTTGTTTTGTTTCAACAACACACCACGAGGGCGTACAGCATAAATACTATCGTATCGTGGATGTCGACAAGGAGGAAAGAGGCAACTTGTTAATTCTGGACTTGAAGGTTTGGAGGTTCGGGGGAGAAGGAAATACATGTGCCTGCAAGAAATTCCACAACTTGGAAGTCCTCGGGACAAAACAGCGGGCATAACAAGATGTTCTATGTCTGGTGACCTGGACAGTAAAAGGGTGTATTCACTCTGTTCCCCTGGTAGATCTGTTGGGGGCAGCAGGTGGAGGAACTATGGAAGAAAGCTCCTATGAGCAGTGCCCGTGCAGATATCTATAAAAGAGAGAGAGAGGTGAGGTCAGGTCAGGTCAGTGGGCAAAGGATGGCAGCCTTTGGATGAGGGTAGGGGTCACCGATGAGACGTATAGCTCTCTTCTGAATGGGATCCATTTTTAATTGTAGATTTATGAGGGCGATTGTCTGTTTCCAGAAATGATTTCTTTGTTTTTTAAGCTTGTAGAAGACGATGATATAATCTGCTCTACAATGTGTACAGGCTAACGCAGTTTACTTTAATCAAACACTTAAAACCTTTAACACAAAATACAAATAGGTATGCAGAACATTTTTGCATTAAGAAGTAATAAAATTCTTAATAATATATGTTCTGATTTTGTTAGTCATATCAGTTGACTGGTAAGTCAATTCATATTTGCGTTAGAATTTTTTGGACATGAGACTATGGTATATTTTGTAATTAAATTAAATTTATGCTAATGATTTTCGGTCACTGAAACTACTGTGAGTAATTGTTTTCTTAATGCATCTACTTGTTGCTTTCAGAGCATCTTCAGATGATTTCTAAGTGTGCAAGTACAATTAAAAACAATTTTATTCGTTCTAAGTACTAGTCACCAATAAAATGTGTATTAATAAATATTCTTGAGATGACCTAAGAGCAAACAAGTCGAAACGCGAAGAACAATTAATAGCCGTTTCATTAGCCGAAAACTATTAGCATAATAAAGTATACACATAAGAACAATTAACAAATATATACACTAGATAGATTTAATATATCATTTTTAATTTGAATATTGTAACTTGGTGGGGGAGGAATTAAAATAAATAACCTTTTTACTAATGAAAGTGAAAACATGTAACTAGCGCACTATCTGGAAAACGCCAAATTAACCAAAACATGTAATTAAAAGTCTGGGCACAGCAAGTGCGTTATGGTAGCGAATTTTCTTTAAAATATTTTCAATAGCAAAAGCCTTTCTTTGATGAAAGCAGGCATCAAACCTGGTTGCCTATATAGTAGAAACAATGTACCATATTTCATCGAAATAACTTTATTGTTTGAAAATATAAAAAATATTTTTCAAAAGTTTGGATGCAACAAGTGTGTAATGGAAGTGAATTTCCATAAAAATATTTTTAATAGCACATGCGAGCAGGCATCAATCTGATTACCGGTATATCCTATGTAGTAGAAACAATGTACTTTATTTTATCAAATTACTTATGGTTTGAAAATATACAAAAATCCGAAAATAAACTTAAATGTTGGTTTCCTAACCAACAAAGCTCACGTTAATAGCAAATTGAGTTATTGAAATTTGAAGGATTTAATGAAAATTTGGTAAATTTGCAGATTAGCTCCCGAACGCTTTTCAAAAAATTGTTTTCAGAAATATTACTAGGACCCCACTTGGATGCACAAACCACAAGAAAAATTTCTTTTTCACACCCCCCAAGGAAGTTACGGGACTGGCAGTGAATAGTGGTGCTGGGCGGGGTAGGTAGTAAAAAGGAAATATGAGCAGAAAATGCAAATAAAACTGCTTGAAAGCTGTCTATTTGAAGCCATATCTCCATTAAATCCTGCCTACCCCGCATAGCACCCCTATTTGCCCCAGGTCACGTAACTTCCTTGGGGAGTATGAACAAGAAGTCTTTCTTGTGGTTTATGCAACCAGGGTGGTTGTATGCACACAAAATTATAGACCATTAAACCATAAACTTCACTAAACCTACAGCGAAAGCATCAACTTAACTAAACTGACAGCCAAACCATCAGAGAAAGGGTCTATTTGAAGTGAATATTCTGTAAACATTTTAGTAAAATGAAGGGCAATGACGGTTGAATCTGAAACTTAAGGGTTTGCATAACACTCTTCTTGCAACATTTTCTTTTCACAATACGTATTTGTTTCACGTTCTTTGCCTAAACATTGACAATTTTGACGTTTAAAATGGCTAGTTTGACGTTTTGAGGAAAACTCCAAGATTTGTTTCTTTAACTGCCCATAACTTCTTTGTCTTTAAAGCTAAAGACCTAGAGAGTTCACTCTTTATAGTACAAACACGCGGACCAAATTTGGTTGCCCTTACTTTGTTATTTCCGGATATTTTTTTTTATAAAGAAAACACAACATTTTCTGGGAAAACCTGGTCAGATTTTCCTTGCTAACGAACTTATCCAAGCCACTTGCAAAAGGAAGGTACTCACCAAATTTGATCAAGATCGGTCCATTATTTTTTGAGTTATCGGTCGGATATATATATGTATATATATATATATATATATATATATATATATATATATATATATATATATATATATATATATATATATATATATATATATATAAACACAAATCTCCTCATTAGCGATATTTTTTTTAATTCTCTAAAAAATATACACCAAGAGGTATTTTAATTTCGGATAAGATTGCCGATATATTTGTCTATATATACAGGCTGGTTTACGAAAAGTGTTTATTAGAACTTTAGGTTTTCTACCGCGATTTAAGAGATGAAAAATTACTACGGATTATGCGAGGTAATCCACTTTTTAGTTCGAGTTTTTTCACCTAAGCTCATTATGATAAATAACACCCTATATTTTTTATGATATAGTTCATGACAAAGCTTAAGTGTCTCAAAGACATCACAAACTTGCTTGTTGTGCCACAAGATGGGTGGTAGATGCTCTAGGAAAGAACAAGGTTTCGTAACGTACTGTTCGACAAGTGGGTTTATTGACACCAAAATCGTGCATTTTTCTACTAAAACGGGTTTGTCAATTAAAGGTCGCAAGGGGTACCTAACGCAGCAATTTCTGACGAGTAATGTCAATAGAAGAGGCAGAAATCTCCAAGCTTTCTCCTACGTCCTAGATGAGTAATATTGCCTGTGATAGATTAATCTCCTATAAGAACATGTGTATAGAATCTAAGAGGAAGTTATTTTAATAAAATATAGTACATTGTTTTTACTATATAGGTTATACCGGTTACCAAATTTATGCCTGCTGGTATTAAAGAGACATATTTGCTATTACAAACATTTGTATGAAAATTCACTTCCATAACGCACTTGCTGCGTCCAGACTTCTATTTTTTAGAATGTTACGTTTCGTGTTTAGCCTTCTTTTGTAAAAAAATACTTGCTTCGTGATTTCGAAGTTTATTATGTAAAATAGTCGCTTATCTTAGGTTGTAATTAAAAAAATAATAACAACGTCGTTTAAGTTTAAATGTTCCAGAAAACATTACACCATAACAACAAATTAATAAAAAGTTATTAAGGTTTTAGCGAGCACAGATCGATATTTTGATAAGTAATTTTAAAACGGTTAGAGATATGAAACGAAAACAAGGAAACAAACACGTTTAGAAGAGTGTAACAAACTCAATTCTAAAGACCAAAAAAGCTGTCGTCAAAAAAGTCGGGTGGACCAAAGGTACCATGACCCCTGAAAAGACTATATCCTGTATAGAATGTAAACTTTTAATAATATTTACTTGTAAGTACCTTAAGCGTAGCACATGTACAAAATTTGAAAAATTAGTTTAAAAAAATATTAAAGTTATGAAAAAAAACCGGAAAAAATACATCTTCAACACCCTGTATCTTCTAAGCGAAAGGTTTTTGACCTCATACTTATAAGAACTTTAGGTCTTAGAAGTACTTACTTGAAAATTATCCTGTAAAATATTGGGGACGCATTAAGAAACGCCTGTATATGTATATACGACGAAAATGGTGGGCAAGGACTCTACTTGCCGACGCCCATATCTGTTATATAAAATTACGCTAGAATATGATACAGAATCACAAATTAAATAATATAAAGGTGTTATATTTGAAATATATAATAAAGTTGAAAAGAAATTAAAAACTGTCAATTTAAAATATACTCTATGCTATATAAAATCGGTTAAATATTTAATGTAGAATCATATATTACAGTAATATGTAGGTTGCATTATCAGTGAACTTTTATTTTAATAAATTTTGAGCCTCGGTGGTTCAGTGGTAAGAACGTGTGTCTCTGAACCGAAGGGTACTGGGTTCGATCGCAGGGTACTGCTTTCAGTTTTTCAGTACATACTGTACAATTAACATCAACCGAGGTTCTGGCATTGTATTTGAGCAAGCTGAATGTCTGCACGTTCCGCCCTTCGGAGGGGGCGTAGCGCCGTCGGTCCCGTGTCCATGCGATGTTGGGCACGTTAAAGATTGCTACCCTCCTTACAGAAAGGCAGGGGTTCGGCAAAATTTCCAGGATAGTTGGGTGAAACTGCTCCCTGTCGTCGGTGATTGGCCATAGTCGCGGAAATAGACCGACGTTAAAGAAATAAAACACACACACACACACACACACGCACACACATTTTAATAAATTCACTAATAGAGAGGTATCGATGGTGAGACTTTGCAAAAATGTTTTCAAATTAGCGCGAATTTGGACTCCTAGAACCCATATCCGGGGTCAGTTTCAAAGTTTCAATTTTTATATGTTTATATATATATATATATATATATATATATATATATATATATATATATATATATATATATATATATATATATATATATATATATGTGTGTGTGTGTGTGTGTGTATGTATGTATGTATGTATAAATGTATGTATCCAACCGATAACTCAAAAAGTTATTAACCGATGTGGATGAAACTCGGCAAGTACCTTTCTTTTATTAACGGGTTCGCTGGCCAGGAAAATCGGATAAGGTTTTTCTGGAAAATGGTGAGTTTTCTTTCGAAAAAAAATTTATCTCTGAAATTTACAAAGCTATTTTATTGAAATTTGGTGTATATGTTCCCTTACCACATACCAAAATTCAACTTTCTAAGTTTATAGATAATTGAGTTATTCAAATTTGAAGAATTTAATGAAAATTCGCTACCATAACGCACTTGCTGCGTCCCAAACTTTTTTTGTCTTGAGTTTGAAATTTAGCAAAATGAAACATGATTTAAGAGCACCTTTATATAAAATTGATTTTTGATTAATTATTATTGAAAAGCATACGTTTTTTAGTAAGCTTGTCAGTTAGTGTTTTCAGGTCTATAAGTAGACGAGATATGAATAATTTAAGAAAGAACTTAATCTGTCAAAAACATCGAAAAAGTTGAAAAACTCCTTACTGTCGATGTTAGATATATCACGTGCTATATCAAAGTTAGTGTTTAGAATTTAGTGCAAAAGCCAAAAATGCAATAATATGGAAAGTGTTCTATTCAACATACCGAAAGTGGTATGAAGCGTAAGACTGTCTATAACTTTTATGTATAAAGTTTTTTGATATTCTATAATTTCGGGCTTTGTCATACTAATTCGCCAGCCTGTATATATTAAAGATCATCGGGATACTTGCAAATTTATTTGACTAATATATTAAAGTGCGTATTATCTCCATGATGTTTTTCATAATCTCGTGATAAATATGTTGTTGTAAGAACTAATATAAGTAAAGATAAACTTTAAAAACAATAAGATAATTGACAAACATCGTCGAGAATTAAGAAGTACTATTATTTACTATTCAACAAACCAAATGCACTGTAACACTTACATGTACGTCAATGTTAAGTGAAGCAAGCACTTAACAGTAATTATTTGTTATTTTAAGTATTTAATTATTACTATGAAATGGAATTAACCATTAGGTATATTACTTTTCGTCAATATGTTTGTATTTCCATCGACATTGTTCTGCAGAAATTACTTCATTCATTTATTCTGTCGGTTACACTTGTAAAATTCCCTACACTCAAGCCCACTTATTTTTTTTAATGTTATGTCTTTTTATTCTTGCTAACCACCCAACCACCTTTGAATAGTAACTACCTTCACAAAAATTTTAAATGGAATGTTGAGTTGTGTAATACATCTTTTTCAATGAAAATTACTTATTTATTTACCACTATAAAAAAAAATAATGTGGCTCAACGGTGCACAAAATAATAAGCTACTTTCAAAACGGAAGGAATAAATTCTACGAAAATCAAGTTTTAAGTGGATTTAAAAAAGACTAAATTATATGCCCGAAATGAACTCCATTTGGTTCCTGGCAATATCCAAGTCGATCGACAAATTATCGTAACACATAATTAATTACTTCTGGAGCTCTCCCAGCTATTTCTTGGCGAATTTCTTCAGATGGTACAAATTGTTTGACCTGTTCTTGTAAACTTTGAATTTTAGATATTCACATAAGAAAAAACCCATACCGATGATTATCAGGAGACCTTGGTGGCCACTCCACCAGATCCCCTTTTTTTGAGTCCACATGTTTTAAAAAACCTGATCTAAAGTAAGTCCTGACGGGGGCTGCATAGTGTGAAGGTGCTGCATCCTGCTAAAAACAAAGGTAGTTAGCTGAAATATCAGGTTGTTCTTGGTCTGGGTATTTGGCTGATAAGTGCGGAAGTAAGTTTGCCTAGAGAAAATTCAAATATATTTCGCCTATTAGCGTCTGATCAAAAAAGTAAGGACTTATGATTCGGTCACCCATATTCCACACCAGACATTTGTTTTTAAAGAATTCCATCAAACACCTGGGATTTTTTTAGCCCACTATTGGTAGTTTTATTTATTAAATATATCCTTACGTAAAATTTGCTCCATCTGAGAAACTTTTTTTTCGAAATTTGGAATTGTAATACACATCTGCTGTATTTATTCGCGGAACTGATTCCTACGATCGATGGCATCCTCAGATATTCATTGTACAGGGCAAAGGGATGATACCTTTGGTTGCGCACAATCTGATAAGCCGTCGAGTTTGATATGACATGCGTTGATAAAGTTTCTTTGAGTGAAAAATGTGGATTATCTTCTAGATTTAGGTAAATCTTGGACATTCAGGATTTCCTTTTTTTTCCAATTTTGCTCACTATTCTTTGAGAAATTGGTGAGCGATTAGAGTGTTATTAAATAATTGCATTACCTATTGCTGGGTACGAGTTCCGCCACCAAAACCAATCATATTATGATACGTTCTCTTTTAGCCAACCTCTTTTTTTAACTTCTAATAATTGCTTCAAGAACGACTCAAACAACATAAGTTTATTTTCACGAAAGGTAAATGATTCACTAGTGCTGACAATCGTGCACACAAGGTCCTTATCTGCTTGAAATATTTTGTGATAAAAATTACTTATCGGTAGCAAAACAAAATTCCAAACACTGTTCATTTATATCTAAATTGATAACAAACTGAGATTTTTAAAATCAAACATTAAGTTTAGTAGCACATTTTAAAAATTAAAGTTGATCCACTTCGATATTTTCTACTAAGAAAACAACTTGACTCCTTGCTCTTAAAAAATCGTTAACCATTGCGTAATATTAAAATAGTTCAGGACGCAGCAAGTGCGTTATGGTACTGAATTTTTATTAAATGCTTCAAATTTGAATAACTCAATTTTATATAAACTTAGAAAGTTTAATTTCGGTATGTAGTAAGGTCTTTCCTAAGGCAAGATATCCACCAAATTTAATCTAAATAGTTTTTAATATTCGGAGAAAAAAAAATTTTGAAAGAAAGTTCAAAATTTAAATAACTCAATTTTCTATATACTTAAACAGTTGAATTTTGGTACGTAGTAAGGTCTCTCCCAAGTTAACATATATAGTAAATTTCATTGAAACAGGTTTGTAATTTTCGGAGAAAAAATTTTTTTTCGAAAGAAAACTCAAAATTTTCTCGGAAAAGCCTGTCCTATTTTCCTGGCTAACGAACTCATCAAGCCATTAATAAAAGAAAGACACTTGCTGAGTTTCATCGAAATCGGTTAATTATTTTTTGAGTTATCGGATATATATATATATATATATATATATATATATATATATATATATATATATATATATATATATATATATATATATATATATATATATATAGAGAGAGAGAGAGAGAGAGAGAGAAACATATAAAAATTGAAACTAACCCCGGATATGGGGTCCTAGTTCGCTCTCATTTCTCAATCTTTTTAAATAAAAATTCACAAAAAAATATTGTACTGAATCGAGAATTTTTTTTAATTGTGTAAATTTTGTGAGTGTAACCCCCCAAAGGAAGTTGGGGTGGGTAGAAACATTTCTACTTAGAAAGTGACATCTAAAAAATTTAGGTTGACTCTTTTCAGCATGTATTTTAAAAATGACTAATAACACAAAATAAATGTAGCTACTTCTTACTTTTGAAACTCACTCTTTCTAAACATGTCAAAAATGCAAAACTTGATGCCTTATTCGTCCTTTATTGCAGGTTTGCTTGTCGTGAACTTTACTTTTAGGTATGTTAATCTTGTCATTTATTAGTGAATTTTCTTAAAAAAAATTCACTAATGAGGAGATCCCGACTTTTGAATTTTGAAAAAATTAAAAATTTCTTCAAATGAGCGCTAATTAGGCCCCCAAAAAACATATCCGGGGTCAGTTTCAATTTTTATATGTTTATATATATATATATATATATATATATATATATATATATATATATATATATATGTATGTATCACACCGATAACTCAAAAAATAATGGGCCGATTTTAATTAAATTTGGTGAAAAAATTCCTTTTGCAAATGGATTGGATAAGTTCGTTATCCAGGAAAATCTGCCCAGGTTTTCCCGGAAAATTTTGTGTTTTCTTTCGAAAAAAAATTATATCTCCGGAATTAACAAAGTAAGGGTGGTACGCAGGTTTATATCCTTATAGGTAAGTCACCTACCAAAATTTAGCTATGTATGTCAAAAGACAAAAAAGTTATGGGCATTTAAAGAAAAATAAATTGGGGTTTTCCTCAAAACGTCAAAGTGGCGATTTAAAATGTCAAAATTGACAACATTTAGGCAAATAACTTGAATCTAATATGGGCTATGAAAAGAAAATGTCTCAAGAAGGATGTTTTACAAACCCTAAAGTCTTAGTTTCAACCGTCATTGTCGTTCATTTTACTAAAATATTTGCAGAAAATTCATTTCAAATAGACCCTTTCTCTGATGCTTGGTAGTAGCCTTAGCTATAGAGTTTATCGTTTAATGGTATATAACTTTGTCGAATTTTCGTAAAAAATCAATAAAGTTCAATATATCCGTTATTATATAAGATATGAAAAAAATTTGTATATATTAATTATAGGGTGTCTTGAGCTACATCTTAAAATAATATTTCTACAATCACAGGGTGGCCCATAAGTCGCTGGTTATACAAATTTCCTTTTTTTTTTAATCAAACGCGCCTTATGTTATTGCATTTTTGCATTTTCCATCGAAATATAATGCATGTTTGTAAGAAAAGAAATTCTGGACGCAGCAAGTGCGTTATGGTAGCGAATTTTGATCAAATGTTTCACATTTGAACAGCTCAATTTGCTATTAACCTATAAGGTTGTCCAAGAAACGTGTTTTTTCGGGAACACATTAAGTTTACTTTTGGAAATTTTTGTACATTTTCACACAATAAAGTTATTTTGATGAAACATGGCACATTGTTTTTACTATATAGGTTATACTGGTAACCAAATTTGATTATTATTTCTTAAAATAACACACATATTTGTTATTAAAAACATTTTTATGAAAATTCACTACCATAACGCACTTTCTGCGTCTAGAGTTTTTTTTTCCCTGTTTCCACACATCTGAACGATATCCATAAATTTGAAATAACATTTTAAACTTCGCTGAATAAATGCTACTTGATTACCGTAAAAAGCATAAAATGGCGACCTATTTGAAGAACACTATTGCGCACGTAATCTCAAAGAGGCAAGATATAAAATAAAACACTACCAAAATATCTTCCTACTCTGAAAATAAAACCCATCATATTCTTAGCTTTCGCTACAACACCGTCATAGTAAAGACCAAATGATATTTTGGAATCAAATATCATTTCCACGTCATAGAGATTATCGACCCGTTTCAATTTGTCACCACCAAAATATACCGCCCATTCCTTGAATTTGTTAAGGGTGAATGAAATTGCACAGCACTTATCCCCTTTTGTCCAAAGCCGAATATAGTCACACCACAGATGAGCACAGATAAAGCCCATTCAAATCAGTCTGTGAATTTATTTATATTCATATATTTGTCCATCCTGATCTTTAAGAACTCTGTCAGGTCTAGGGTTAAACACGTTGAGGTCTTAGAGGGCATTTTATGTGAGATATAAGTAATAGCCAAATTGAGACCTTTAAAAACATTATTTTATATATTAAAATATTAAATAAAACAGATGAATATGAGATTTTCACTATACTATTATCTCATATTACAGCATTTTTTTTCACGATGGTGGCTTCTGCAGGTACAAAATTCAAATTAACAAGTATAGATACCGGGTGTCCCAAATTTAAACTTTTTTTTAATTGTAATGATTGTAAAATGATTTAAAAACATTTTAATTGGAAAAAAACCTCTTAAAAATGTCCTACAATCACCCCTATACAAAATCATCCCTAATGAATCACCCCTACCTTTTGTTTTCAAATGACACCCAGACCGCTAGTGTCAATCATAATAGGGCGTGTTTCATTTTGAATTCTTTTTTGAACTATGTCTTTCAAATAATAATAATAATAATAATAATAATAATAATAATAATAATAATAATAATAATAATAATAATAATAATAATAATAATAATAATAATAATAATAATAATAATAATAATAATAATAATAATAATAATAATAATAATAATAATAATAATAATAATAATAATAATAATAATAATAATAATAATAATAAAGGTGTTTACGCGCTAAGATATACAACCAGAAAAAAAGTAAATGGGTTTAAAGTGCAAATGACAACTATAGGTACGGGTGTCCCACATTCAAATTGACATACAACAGAATATTTGTAATGATAGTAAAATGATTTTAAAAAATCGTTGCTCGGGCACCACGTGTTGTCGTTTGGTAGATTTTATTCTATTATCGTATGTGATAATTTCTTTTTTGTTGTTGCTGTTGATTTGTTTTTGTTTTAATTTTATGATATTTGATATACGATAGCTTTTACTTATGATGTTGACTTGTGCAAACATTTTACATCTATCATCACCAATAAATATTAATATAATTATTATTATATTGTTAGCACGGATACAATAGTGTGGCTGCAGATAGATCCAGACTCGGTCTCAAAATCAAAGCGATCTATCCTATCACCCTCCTTAACATACGCGCTGTTTGTAGAAGTACGATCTTTTGCACTTCACACATATTCACGTTACCAGGAACTATCTCCACATGTCACGCCATTGAATTCCCGATGGATCCAAGGGTTCCTACAATCACCAGTGTTATTTTTGCCCCTACATTCCACATTCTCGGCACCTCGATCTACAGATCTTTGTACTGGCTCAGTTTTTCTGTCTCCTTGCGGAAGATGTTGACATCTTCTGATACAGACGCCGTGTTAGCAGACAGGATCTTTCCTTTTTATTATGTACACCGATGCCTCGTCGATTCGGACGAACCTCACGTCTGACACAATTGGGACATCCCGCATAATTGACACATCATTGGTATTGAGAACCTTCGCAGGTTTATGTACGCACCACTTTTCAGGAGCCATTATCCGGAAGTGCTTGCATATCTCCCAGTGTACATATCTGGCCACTTTGTTGTGCCTGAATGTATACTCAGATGGTTCCAAAGTGGTATGACCAGCCACTATATGGCTTATATGTTCCTCTGCTTCTCCACACATTCTGCACCTGCTATCAACAGCTCGCTTCAGTATTTTTCTTTGGTGATGTCTCGTATTTAGCGTCTCGTCTTGTACCGCCATTGTCGGGCTTTCTGTTTCTCCTTTTAGGCATTTAGCTGCTTAGCTGCGCCATAGAAGCCTTCTTGTCGGCCGCTGGTATGTCCAGATCTCTAATATACGAGGGCGGGTCAATAAGTCCGTGACTTTTTGAATCAAACACAGGTTTTTTGACAAAAAATCATTTTATTACTCAACATAGTATCCTTTGAGCTCTATACACTTTGTCCAACGTTTCTCCAATTTTTTTATCCCTTCCAAAAAATAAGAATTATCGAGGACTTCGAAATAGGTATCCTTCTGTGAGATGTTTTCATCATTGCAGTCAAATCTCTTTCCGCCGAGCCATTTCTTTAAGTTTGGAGACAAGAAAGAGTCACTAGGGGTTAAATCCAGAGGATAGAGCGCACGAGGGAGCAATTCGTAGCCCAATTTATGCAATTTTGCCAGGGAGACTACACATGTGTACACCCTTGCATTGTCTTGGTGAAAAATAACTTTTTTCTTGGCCAAATGTGGTCGTTTTCTCCACAAGTTGTCATTGAATCGGTCCAGTAAGTTGTTATAATATTTGCCATTGATTGTTCTTCTCTTTTGAAGGTAATCAATGTGGATTATACCTCGTGCATCCCAAAAAACGGTCGCCATAAAAGTATTGGCTAACAAACCTACCTTGGCCTTCTTCGGAGCCGATTCGCACGGAAAAACTCACTGTTTTGACTGCTGCTTGGTCTCTGGTGTGTTGTGGTAAATCCATGTTTCGTCCACGGTTACGAAACGGCCCACAAAACTCGTCCCTATTGCGGTTGAACAACGCCAAACACTCCTTCGAAGTTGTCACACGATTGCGTTTGTGGCCGATTGTGAGCAAACGCGGCACCCATCTTGCGGATAGCTTACTCATACCCAAGTGATCATGCAAAATCGAAACCACTGAGCCATGTGATATACCTATGGCTTCCATAATCTCCCGCACTTTCAATATCAGATCGGCCAACACCATATCGTAAATTTTTTCAATTGTTTCGGGTGTAGCGACCTCAACTGGGCGTCCAGAACGTTCGGCGTCATCTGTGCTTGTACGGCCGCAAAGAAATTCAGTTAACCACTTTTTTACCATGGAAATTGATGGTGCAGAGTCCCTATGGTATTTATTAAGCTTAGCCTTGGTTTGAGTGATGATTTTTTTCCGCAAAAAAATAATGTTTGATGAGCACACGAAATTCACTTTTTTTTTCATTTTCGTTATAACTCAAGAGGTTGTCTGCTTTCAATGGCTATCTAACACAAACTAAATGACGCAGCTTGTTCAAAATTTGAGAGGAGTCAACTGACAGATGCTTGTTGACAGGAACAGTGTTGCCCTTCCTGTGAAGAGGCTAGAAATTCAAGAAGTCAAGTACTTATTGATCCGCCTTCATATATATATATATATATATATATATATATATATATATATATATATATATATATATATATATATATATATATATATATATATATATATATATATATATATATATCGCTTTTTCTATTTTCCACTTTTAGATGCAGGCCTTGAGCTGCTTCTTGCTTCCACGATCTGAAGTTTCTACGTCCAGGTAGTTTACTTTGATTATCTGAGCTTATTTTTGTATGCAATGAATTTTCTTGTCCATATCGTTATCTTTGGTAAGGCGGGTAAACTTGTCTTTTCCTTTCCGGACATACTCCTAAGCAGATTCAAATTCTATCAGGCCGCGACCCGCTCTTGTTTATGTGTATATTCTCTGAATATTCGCCTTTGGATGGTGGCCTCTACCCATGGTAAAATCTTTAGAGTTTTTCTGATTTTTATTCACAAAACCATCAATTGTGTAACAATGGCGAACCTATTCACCAGAATACGTTTCAAGGTGTTGAATGTAAAGTTTCCACTTAGCTTGCACAGCTCAGATTTTGTGTCCAGCTGATTCAGTATCTTACTTAGATATTTATTCTTTAGTATATCAATATCATGATTTGCAGCACTTGACAAATTATATCCTTAGTTAAAATTTTCAATTTGTCTTCAAACTCACTTTTAAGAGCAGCTAGATATGTATTATGCACAGCTTCAAGAGTTATGGTGATTAGACTTTGTATTATGATGTATTATGATGTCACTTTTTAGCCAAGTTGCTACTCCCAAAACTATAGATGACTACAGGTACAGCGATAGTGTTTATCGCTGTAATTTTATTTTTTGAATTCATCTCGCTGCTTCAGATCTACCTGGTTTTATTATTATGACTTTATCCTGAAGGTCTTTCACACTCGCTCAAATGGGAATATTTACTCATCCCAGTTATCTCAGATACCAAACGGCCTGAGCTCAGATGGAGCAATTTCCAAGTTATCGGGGGCCCTGAGCGACAACGCGATACATCCTCAATTTCCAGAAATCTCCGCACAGTGTGGGCAGTTGCAAGTATTACCGCTGTCTACATAACTTTATAAATCAGGGTACCCAGCAACCTGGAAAACTTGGAAAAATCAGGGAATGTGAAATACCCTCTAAAATGTCAGGCAAAAGTCTGGGAAATTTGTGATTTTACTTAAATGTCAGGGAAATATTTCAGTAGACCTGGAAATTATATATTTGTAAAATTTAGTCACTAGCAGATGCGTTCTTATTTTTATTTCATATATATTATATGAATTTTCTCACGTAAGTAGTTATCTGATACCAATGCCGCTTACCTTTGGTACCTATATCAATTAAATCCGCCAATGAACGCAGCATATGTCACATCATGCGCCGATATAAATAGCGTCTTCTTCATCTATCTCAAACATGTCTCATATGTACATGTCATTTGGAATGTTTTTCCTTGAATGCATAAAATGCAAAATGCGTTTTAGGTATTGGCCGGGTAGAGCTGTGCTGTGAATGTGTTTATTCTATTTTAACATTTATTATCTTGTTGCAAGTTGCAAAATATTGGGCATTTGGATATGACGCATGTAAACAGTATCTTTGTTGCGTTTTTCCATCGAATTTTCATAAATAAAATTTTGCTTTTAGAGAGCTAACGGCTTTCCAATTTTCAAAAAAATTAACGGCCGCGAGTCTGAGCTTTTGGAACCCATTTCCGAGGTTCATTCAAATTTATATGTACGAATAACATGGTTTTCGAAGCTTCTACTCCCCCTAGAGTCTTCTGGTTTGTTTCATCACACTGGAAAATTCGTCCGGAGGCTAAGTTCGTCGGCCAGTTATAAAACTCAAGTTTTTCCATGAAAAAAATGCAAATTTTCTTCTCAAAAAAGCTTAATATAAATTTAACGGGGTTAAGCATATTTATGTTTTTGCTTATGTAAATTTTTTGTTCCTAGTTTATATTTATTTTGTTCATAAAAAAAGTATTCATGTATGTGTTTTTTATTTCGAGTATTATGAAAAATGTACTCGAGTGACCTGGAAATGTCAGGGAATTTGATTTTTAATTTCTGCTGGGTACCCTGTAAAGGTGTTCTCCAAAGCCCAGGCTATTAATGTTCTCTCGAATGTTCCACACCAGTTGAAGATATGACTATCGGGTTCACTCGGACACTATCTGCCCTCCACTTCATTTGTTATTATTATTACTTATTTATTTTCAATTATTATTAGTATTATCATTATAATTTAAATTAATTTAGGTTTGTTTTTATTTTCAGTTTTTTAAATTGACTTGCCATGTGTGACGAAGTAAAAGCCACTTTAAAAAAAGCAGATGCAGTCTGCTTCGATGTCGACTCAACTGTAATAACGGAAGAAGGTATCGACGAACTTGCAAAGTTTTGCGGCCAAGGGGTTGAAATTGCCAGACTAACTGCACGAGCAATGTGTGGAAATATGACATTTCAAGAGGCACTCAAGCTACGTCTTGACATATTGCAACCAAGTTTAGATATAATTAAGAAATTCATCGAAGAACGGCCCTCAACACTTTCCCCAAATATAGATAGGCTTGTCAGTTTCCTACATAATAATGGAATTCCTGTCTACCTTGTATCAGGTGGTTTCAAATGCATCATCGAACCAATAGCTTTAAAATTAAATATACCATTAACAAATGTATACGCAAATCGACTAAAATTTTATTTTAATGGCGGGTACGCTGGTTTTGATGAAACTGCACCAACTTCATCTACAGGAGGCAAGGCTCTAGTCGTGCAAGAACTGAAAAGGAGATATTTTTATGAGAACCTGGTGTTTATAGGTGATGGCGCCACAGACCTAGAAGCCTGTCCACCAGCTAATGCATTCATAGGTTATGGTGGTAACGTATTTAGACAAAACATTATGGAAAAGGCAAAGTGGTATGTCACAGATTTTAACGAGATCTTGGAAATTCTCGAAGAATCTGATGTCTTTAGTTTTTGAAAATGTAAATGAGTTAAGTCTGATGACCTAATTTTCTTAGAATGCACAGGGTTGGGCACATAAGCAAGATCCTTTTCTACGCATTTTTTTGAATTGTTATGAAAAATATTTTGAGACAATTTTTTTCATTAAAAATATCCACAAAAGAGTATACAAAGTGGTCCATTTATTCTTTTTAACTTTTTTATTTCGTACTACGTGCATTTTACATTAGTGCATTTTAGAATGCTGCTTTAAACTACAATTTATTAAAAACATTGTACGATTATTTTTCTTTGCTTCTAAGATAATCATAGTATATTTTCTGTAATTTAGATTTGGAGCAATGTTGAAGACCCATTCTTCTTTTGACTACATACCAATTATTATTTAAGCTTCTGCTAATCCATTGATATTATAGTAAATTTATTTACGCATTGTATTTTAAAAAACGTATAAATTTTTGTAATGTTAAACAGAAAAAAAATTCTTATTATATATGAACACCCTTCATATTACTTTATTTTTAAATGTTGTGGGCACTTAGTATTAATATGAAATATGGGTTCAGTATACATACCTACACGCAACCCTTTTATAAATGTTCAAGTTTTTTTTGTGATACTGAAACATGCAGAAATGAGTATCTAAGTGCAGACCCGAGAAACAATTTTAGAAAATGGTTGTTCAAATTAATATTTATACACACAATTTTAATTTGTGGTGTTTGAAGACGTTTGGTATGTGTATCTACTTAAATAAATCTGCACTAACGTTCGTTGTTAATAAAAACCAACTAGGGTATAATCGAGCAGAAATATATTTGAACTAAATCAATTATTACTTGCATATCGTCACAACATGTGACGTAAATTTCGAAATTTTCTTCCAAAACACCATAAAAAGTCAAAACATATAGCAAACATAATTTCGAAAGGAACATTTTTTCTGTCGGTCTACAAATATATATGTATCCGTCCGATAACTCAAAAAACTATTAACTGATTTCGATGAAACTCGGCAAGTGCCTTTCTTGTATTAATGGCTTGGATGAGTTCGTTAGCCAGGAAAATCGGCCTGGGTTTTCCGGGAAAACTTTGAGTTTTCTTTCGAAAAAAATTATTCCTCCGAAAATTGCGAAGCTGTTTCAATGAAATTTAACAGATATGTTGCCTTGGGAGAGACCTTATAACGTACCAAAATTCAACTTTCTAAGTTTATAGAAAATTGAGTTACTTAAATTTGAAATTTTCTTTCGAAAAAAAATTTTTTCTCCGAAAATTACAAAGTTATTTTATTTAAATTTGGTGAATATCTTGCCTTATGAAAGATCTTATTACATATCAAAATTAAACTTTCTAAGTTTATAAAAAATTGATTTATTCAAATTTGAAGCATTTAATAAAAATTCACTACCATAACGCACTTGCTGCGTCCAGAACTTTTTTTTATTGCTGGACGAGGTTTTTGAACTTCCGTTATAAATTTACCTGCCAAGTTTCGGAATATGTTATTTCATATGTATCAGAGACAGAGGAAAAACAAAGGACTATAAATCAATAGCGGCGCTCGGTTTAAGGAATTTCTGTTTTTTATTACCTTAGAAATATCATTACTTTCGTACGCATCTAGCTTCCCTGATAAAAAACAATAGTTCCTTAAACCGAAGGCCGCCACTGATTTACAGTCTTTTGTTTATGCTCTGTCTATGATGCCGATAAATGTTCCGAAACTTTGCAGGTAAATTTATAACGGAAGTTCAAAAAATTGTTCCGGCAATAAAAATACAATACACAGAAAATTTGCCTGCGATTTCATCGCCCTCTCGGTATCGGTTTTTACCTAAGACTCAGTATAAACGGTGATGCCTAGTAATAAGTAGTTTAGAAATTTTCATCATCTGATGACGCTAACTTTGTTAGTGAAACGATCGTCAGGTCTTTAAAAAGATGTGTTGTGGAGAGTTGGGTTCTCCAAGTGTACTTATCTAGTTTCTTCCATTAAGTCCCTTAGCCATTTATGTTCTAATTTTCTTCCCTTTGGTAATGCGTTAAATTAATCTGTAGCTGCAGTAGATTCATTGTATAGATTTTGTTTATATAAGGGCATCTTTCTTGGCAAGATTCATGGGGCATTGCAACAACATAATAAGTGAAGATTGGAACCTCTGATGAGCACTGATAAGTACACTTGGAGAACCCAAATCACCACACACATTTTAAAGACATGACGATCGTTTCACTAACAAAGTTAGCATCATCAGAGGATGAAAAATTCAATTCATCCTCTGATGACGCTAACCTTGTCAGTGAAACAATCGACAAGTCTTTGAAGGATGTGTTGTGGTGATTTGGATTCTCCAAGTGTACTTAACAGCATATGTTCTAAATGGCGCAATTCACTATACTTATATAATAGACTTGCTTTTAGCTTGGTTAAATCTGAGTCTAATGCGGATCCATTCTTTTTTTTAATCGGTGTTGTAAAACCATAGCATTCTCTGTAAGTCTAGCTGAAGTTGTTCGTAGAATTCACCAACTTGGTCTGCTTTATGGTGTTTCTGCCATTTTTCAAAGTATGTTTTGTCTGCGTAGATTCCAGTATCGTTTGTCAGGCATAAAATAAGATCTTCTTCCCCGCGTTCGATAGCAAATTTTGCCAAGCTGTCCACACATTCATTATCTTTAAGTCCTCAATGACCTTTAATTCAGCAAAAGGTGATGTGCTGTGATTGTTTTCTAATTTCGCCAAGTAAATAATTAAAGATTTTAAAATGTAGTTTGCTGATTTGGCGGTATAAATGTGTTCTAACTTTCTTCTGCAACTATGACTATTTGACAAGATTATAAACGTAATGTGTTAATTTTTTCTAAGTGTGTATTTGCAGCTTGGTCGTAAAGGATCGAGCCGTAGTCGATAGTGGATCTTATGTATAACTAATTCGTGATCAGTGATATGTTTTAGTCGACTCCCCAACTTATTTGACTCACCATGTGTAGCACATTGATATACCAATTTGTTGAAATAGGTACCACACGCACGGAAGCTGCATCGTGAAAAGTAAAACGCTTTCAAACACTGCATTAATAACAGAAATCACAATTTTTTGCACATGAAAAAAGGTAAACAGTCAGTCAAAGCATAATTAATTATATTCAATACCAACTCGTGCATCCCTCATTATTACAAAACGCATACCTACATTAGAATAAGACTGAACTTAGATACATAGAATCGTTACAAAAATTTAAGAGTAATTGCCAGTATAATTAAAAAATAAAAGAGATTTTTCTGTTAGACATTACGAAAATGTTATTGCTGCAGACAAGGAAATTTGGCCCACCGTGTAATATGTTTTTATATTTACATATGTGCAATGGTAGTGTTTTTCGTATTCATATATATGCAATATAATGTAGGTATTATTTATGTTATTAAAAAACCTTGTGTTTGTGTAATAGAGGCTTTTTGCTTTCTTTTATGTCACAAATGGAGTGATAATTGTTTTGTATTCATTTAATTGTTTTATCAGTGTTTATAAATAAATAACTAATTAAATCTAGAGTTTTATTTTCTGGTTAAGACCGCGCGCTTTGTCAAATATAGGGATTTTACCAGCAAATCAAGGGAGGGGGCGCTTGAAATACAGAGACACTCTAACAATGTCAACCGAGATTAAATCGAACCTGGCTGCCAGCAATTAGTAACAGAAAAGATTCCACAGGCCCAAGCATCATGACACCATACCATTTCAAATATCAATAATGGTGGCGTCGATGCCAGGTACAAGTGAGTTATTCAGAGACACAATCAATACGGGTGATCGCATCAACCACATTTATAAGAAGTGTTACCAGAGCGATGTCTGTTTCAGTCCAGCTACTGAAAAATCCAAATGCTAAGGCTGTCGAAACATCTAGCAGCCGACCAAGTGAGTGCGACTGCGACAAAACAGCCCGGAAGCCATTTACAATTTCAAGCAACACGGGTTAAATAATTCTAAAGTTTTCGGTACGTCTAGACTATTTGCATGTATTTAAAAATGTCGCATAATTTGAAGTTTCTAAAAATCAATCAAAATTAATTTATGTCAAAAAAGATAGAACTTATTTTTATTTCGTGGGGGGCACTGCCATCCATCCGAGTTTTCCAAAATGTGTCTTTCTTTAGAAGGTGCCCGGGGGTTTTACGAAGCCGTGAGTGTTCTCTCTGTAAATGGAAAGTGACTAGTTTTATCTATTTTCGTTGCAAAAAAACCGCTTATGTCAAGATCATGGTCTTAAGATTTTCATAAAATATTTTTAAATATCCTGGAACCCAAAGCCACGATCAGTTTTGATTTCTGTATGTTTATATATTGTATGTATACACACCTCAAAACTGACTAGAGGACAAAAGTAAAATTTTGTTTGGCTGTTCCTTTTTTTTATATATATATCGACGGCGTCACGACAAAAAGACGTAAGCGGTACCGATCACATTTTACAGGAGACACAAAAAAGTTTGTGGAATCGTATGGAATAGGTGACTGCACCGGACGGTTTTTTTTTTAGTATCAGTATCATTAATGCCAATATTTCACGTAACAAATGTCTAGATTCAACTGCCTGTGTGGGTTTTATCTACTTTTTTGTCGCATACGCCTTTTTTAATTTAAAATCTGGCGCTTACGCCTAATTTGTTGGCACATAAGCCTTTCGTCTCTCAGAATGTTTGTGTTGAAGTGGCATTTTCGACCTACATACGTCCTCGTACTATTTATGAAATAGCTCGTTAGTTGTCGCTTATGTCTTCGATTGAAAACAGAAATTTGTTATTTATTGAACAGATAATAATAACAGATAATAATACCGTATTAAATTTGTTACAAAGAAATATAAAAAACACATTCACAACTAAATAAAAGTATTAATAAAATCAAATTGTTCTGCTATAAATAGATACTCATTTTTCTGTAACATGTCAAAATAAGATTAGATACGTAATGAAAAATATATTTAATTGTAAAAATAAATTAACAATTCATCACTAAAATTAAAAATAATATCAACAGAAGTCAACAATTTCTGAAAACATAAACATGGCTTCCTTAAAAATGTAATTCTTATCCATAAAGAAAAAAGATATAACAATAAGAAAAAAGTTTCTGCATACACTAGTGTGTGCTAGTATCGTCCTCAATATCTGTTTCTGGAAGTTCGTCAGGTATACTGGCACTTGTAGTCAGCGCCATATATTCCGAGTGATATGGCTTCTTGATCGTCAAGTTTCGACATAAGTCAAGTAATTTTTTTAACTTGTCGCTGTTAATCGGTAATTCCGAGAAATAAAGCCGAGGAACAGATTGGAATTTTCTGATTGGCCACAGAATTTTGCAGAATGGTTCATCTGAGGCATAGCTTGTAGAAATGTCAATAGTGTAATCTTTTGAATTGTCTTTACACAGTTTTGCTCTTTTAATATCTGTAACTTTAATCTCAACCCCTTCAGTTGTTTTTAGTTTTTTTCGGAACAGCAACACTTTTCCAATCTAAAAAGTCTTCAAAATGTACTGGAATAACCTCATACGGCCTAGGTCGTTTTCTAGCGTTTCGAATTAGAGTAGGCCATTCGGAAGGTGCTTGTATATTCATACGGGCGGTATATTTCTCAATAACAGCATGTACACTATCGACTGGCATGTATGTGTGCCCTGCCACTAAGTATGTTATTGAAATATCTGTCACCGACTTTGAGTTTCTTAGGAAGTATAACAACATGGCCAAGACAAATTTGTTTTTGTTTTGTCCTGGACAATTGTCACAAAATAATGATACTGTAGTGTGTTTTCCTTCTTGGTCAACATTAAGTAAATAGTTATATAGGTTGGTGCATATTTCATTTACACCTCTTTTACCGTCTTTTTCTTCCCAGATATAACAGTATCCATTCTGTGACTTACTTTCATAAATCGTAAAATTATATACAGCATATTTCCTGGTAAAACCAAACATCATATTCGGTCCGTGGGGAGTAGTGAGAACTTTCTGTAAATCGAATGATACCACAATGAAATCGTCTTTTGTAGATTTATTTTGCTCCCACAAGAAAAGTTGTTTGGCATCATCTTTTTCCTTTTGATGATTCAAATAATCACCCTTGTCGTCATCTGTCTTTTCGTCTTCTGGAATATTCTTGTATCTTTCGCATTTGCTGCATTTGTCTTTTCTTGGAATGTGTATCCCTATGTTGTAGTCTTCCTTGAATGATTTCTTGAAACGAGAAAGTCCAATAGGTATACTTCCATTACCTTTTGCCGCCGACGAATACATTCTGTAGAGATTCGCAACACTTTTGACGTCGGAAGGCAGATACAATTTCTTACTAGATGATCGGCAATAATGTGAGGGTACAAGGGGCAAACTTTCTATAAAGTGTTTAAATTCTGTAACTTGTGCAGACGTTGTTTTATGTTTTGGATCGTGTTTGCCTCTATTGTCTTTATTTTCTTTAATTTTTCCCTGTACAGAGTTTCGCACCAACTTCTGTGTGATATTCAAAGTGTTTAGAAAAAACTGTAAACAGACTCGCACTTGAACATCTTCTTTCATTAAGAAGTATTGATAGGTCAGATTTCTTCTGGAAATATCAGCTAAGGTTCGCTTTCTTTTCACTGGAATTATGTTTACGCAGCCATTTATGAAGCTCCTCTTCTCCACATTTGTTCCTAAGTTCCAGAATAATGAAAAAATTGCATTCCTCTCATCGGTGGTGAATGTGTTGCATCCATTCAAGCAGTTCTTATTTAGACATGGATTCGGTAACAATTTTTTATGATCTATCTTCCGTTTGTTGTAATTCCAATAAGATTGTCCTGATTGACGACGTCTTTTATTTTTCACTATAAAATCATTCCTTGATTTCCGACTTCTCTTGCCTCTTACTCTAGTAAGACTTGACTTGATTGAGAGAGACGTACTGTCGCTCGTGTCACCACTATTATCAGAAATTTGAGAAAATGAATCACTACTCTCACTATATTCCTTTTCATAGTAAGATTTTCCCTTGTTTGAACAAACTTGCGCCTTATGGTCTGTCGTTTCACATTGAAATATTTCGGAGTCACTGTCTGAATAATCTACAATTCGAATTTTTGTTAAAGTATCGATATTTTCAGCTTTAGAAGCATCATTATTATAGTCAGGCTTGTCTATTATTTCGGTGTCAGTCAGTAAACAATTTTCACTTATAGCAATATTATTGTCAAAACTGAATAAACTGTTAATGCCATAGTCAGCGTCATTATTATCATCCAACTGATTGGTGGGTAAAGAGTTCAAATCACAGCCAGTCGCAGATTCTAGGACATCATTGTCTAAAATAATGACATCGTTTTGCAAGGCTTCGTCAAGTATAATAATATTATTATGGCCATAATTGATATTACTAAAACCTATAATATTATTATCATTTCGCTCCTTAGGGATGGCTTCGCTAGCATTTCTCGCAGCCAAAATATCTAATATTTTCTGTCCGCGTGACATCTGTAATATCAAAACACAAAAGGCGTAAGCAACTAATTGTAACGATATTTCAAAATTAAAATTATCGACAGTCATTCGATTAATATGTAAGACAAAGTGACTTTCATAAACTGAAATTCTGGTTCAATGAATCTGTTAACAGGTTGTAATCATAATGATGAACAAGTTGCTAAAAAACGCATTTAAAGTTTGCATTGGTTATCCATTGAGACTTGGTGATTAAGCCTGTTAGAATTTTAAGAAGCGAAAGGCGTAACCGACATCAATTGTTTTAGCAGCGATTACTGTTTTATTAGTTTTTAAAAATAAAATTCCATGTGCGCACTTAATCCTTAGAAAATTATAATAAGGGCTTTAAGAAAACAAAGACATACCTTGTTGGTGTGTTGTAATTATCACAGGTGGGCGTAAGAGCACGTTACTTCCATGTGTTTAGGCGGTTACTATCTCATAACCTCACTTTGTTCGTAACACGGATTGTCGCTTACGCCAGTTCTCAGTCAATTTAAACGCCTATAGAATAACTTGGTGGATGTAGCATGTGGCTAATACGAACGGCATGATCGTTATGATCACCCTGCTATTATAATATCAATTTCAGCTTTTTTGTCGCTTACGCCTTTTTGTCATGACGCCGTCGATATATATTCTAAAAATGTTAGGAATGAAGAGGCATACAGTAAACATAAACGGATTAAAATTTTATCAAAGAAAAATCTTGGAAAATAGGTATTTATGCAAATAAATTGAAAGGATATGAAAATTGCATAAAAAGGGCATTCGGATCAAGCTTACCAGCAAGTAAGAAGACCACAAAAAGCAGAAAATGAGGTCATAAAAGATAACGATGAAAATTTATTGCTAGAAGAGGAGGATACTACTAAACGTTGGAAGGTCTATCTAATATAATATAGTCGTATCACGGAATGGCAATTATTTGTGAAGAAGAGTATATGGAGGACGTAGGGAACATGAATCCAGATGATCTGGGCTTGCCTATTTCAATAGAAAATTTTGAGAATGCCCTTTAAAAACCTAGACAGGGAAAAACTATTGGTGTTGACGGACGCATTACCAGCTGAAAAGATTAAGGAATAAACTGTATTAGCTGTTTGCGAAATTTTATAAAGCAAGAGACAAATAGGTATACTATTATTGCTTTTGTAGACCTGGAAGAGACACTTGATTAGGTGGAGTATAACATATTTTTTCGTATAAGAAAGTGAACTAGATTGGATAGAAAAATATGTGCATTATTCTCAATCTATACAAAAATCAAAGCACCATAATACATATTAACAAATACAAAGTGGCGTTAAAATAAAAAAAGTGTACTGCAAAGATGTATATTATCACCAGATGTTTTGTGTGTGTGTGTGTGTGTGTGTGTTTTGTTTCTTTAACGTCGGCCTATTTCCGCGACTATGGCCAATCACCGACGCCAGGGAGCAGTTTCACCTCACTATCCTGGAAATTTTGCTGAACCCCTGCCTTTCTGTAAAGAGGGTAGGGATCTTTAACGTGCCCAACATCGCATGTACACGGGATCGACGGCTTTACGCCCCCTCCGAAGGGCGGAACGTGCAGACATTCAACTTGCTCAAATACAATGTCAGAATCTCGGTTGATGTTAATTTTACAGTTTGTACTGAAAAAGTAAAAGGAATACCCTGGGATCGAACCCAGTACCCTTTAGTTCAGAAGCATACGTTCTTACCCCTGAACCACCGAGGTTCTACCAAATGTTTTAAATTTATTTATAGTAAATGCCATAAATAGGGTGAAAAATAGGACAGCATTCATCAAAATAATTGGACGGTGCGCCTGCACATGCTAAGCAGATGACTCCGCTGATAAGAGACGCCAAAAAGGAAATACAAAAGATGCTAAGTGTGCTTGAAACTGTATTAAAACGAATGAAACTAAAGATAATTATGACGAAAACAAAAGTAATGATAAGTAAGGATATGACTGCAAAAATGGATATTAAGGTATTGGTCAACAAGGGAACAAGCATAAATGTTCACGTACTTTCGGAATATTATTACAGATGATGAAAAATGTGACAAAATAACTGCTAAGGAAGATCACGATGGCAAAGCAACGACAACAAATTATCTGGCTCGACTCAATGCACATTTATCAGAGAAACATGTTATAGGGGATTTTCGAATGAATTATGACATATGTTCGCAACATTCAGTCTAGTGATCATAGTCATCTTCGTTAAGCTCGCGAACAAGACTCATTTTATAAGGATAGAATTTTAAAGTTTCAATATTCCGTGAAGTGAAGTTTTGGGTACCTCACACACCAAAGCGCTTCCTAGCAACTACATGCCTATTTCGCTCTATTCAGTCATCTCTAAAGTGATGGAAAAGTATATAAATACCCAATTACTAAAATTTCTTGAAAAACACAGTCTAATCCACGGCAGGCAGTATGGATTCCGTCAGCGCAGATCGACTGACGACCTCCTTTCCTTTGTCACCCATTCTTGGAAGAAGTCTATGGAACTACAGATGGAATCCCAGATTGTCGCTCTGGACAAATCCAAAGCATTCGACCAGGTGTGGCACGCAGGGCTGCTTAATAAACTTCGGGCCTATGGCCTACCACCAAAACTTTGTACCTGGACAGCAAATTTCCTCTCCAATAGGAGCATTTCTGTTGTTGTGGATGGCCATTCCTCTAAACTGTATCCAATTAATGCAGGAGTTACTCAAGGTTCAGCTTTAGCCCCTACTTTGTTTATTCTCCACATCAATGACCTCCTCTCTAGCACATCCAACCCAGCTCACAGTTACGCGGACGACAGCACCCTCCACTCAAATATACAATATTCTAAGCCTGTCTCTTTAGCCCAATTAGATGAGGATCGCAGACTCATGGAGGCTTCTGTCTCCGTGGATCTCCAAAAAATATTAGACTGGGGAAGTAGAAATCTTGTACAATTCAACCCCACCAAATCTCAGTCGTGCTTTCTTTCTCATAAGAGATACACTAGCCCTAGACCCATCACAATGAACAACCAAGTTATTTGAAGTAATGAGTCCTTTTCTCTTGTTGGCATTTCTGTGGATCGAAATCTTAATTGGCACCAACATGTCACATTAATTGCAGAAGCGGCTGCTAAGAAATTATGTTTCCTCTTCCGGGCTCGCAAATACTTTTCACCAGCTAATCTCTATACTTTATATACTTCACAAATAAGGCCAAACCTCGAATACTGCTCCTACATCTGGAGTGCTGCTGCTGCTTCTACACTCGCTATCCTGAACTCCATTCAGAAGAGAGCTATAGGTCTCATTGGTGACCCTACCCTCACCCAAAGGCTGCCATCCCTTGCCCACCAACGTAACGTTGGTGACACCTCTCTCTCTCTCTCTCTCTCTCTTTTATAGATATCTGCACAGGCACTGCTCAGAGTAGATTTTCTCCATAGTTCCCCCACCTGCTGCCCCCAGCAGATCTACCAGGGGAACAGAGCGAATGCACCCTTTTACTGTCTAGGTCACCAGACATAGAACATCTTGTTATGCCCGCTATTTTGTCCCGAGAACTTCCAAGTTATGGAATTCCTTGCCGGCACATGTTTTTCCTTCTCCTCCGAACCTCCAAACCTTCAAGTCCAGAATTAACAAGTTGGCTCTTTCCTCATTGTCAACACGCACGGTACGATAGTATTTAGGCTGTAAGCCCTCGTGGTGTGTTGTTGAAATAAAAAATAAATTAAAAAAATCTGTGACAATTATTATCTAACACTTTTAAGTTTACTACAGTCAGCGTCTAAAATTCCAACTACACCTATTTGCATATCCTCATTGGTAATTTTTATTCAGTACTAGATAAATATCTCAAATCTTCTCACTGGTTCCATGACTTATTTGCCTTAAACATTTTTGACAAGAAACTGCGTGTTGAATTCTCTGCAGTAACTCTACCGCAATCATTGCGGTAATACAGTTTGCAGTTATTTCCTCTCTTCTAAAGGATAAACCATTTTAAAAACACTGTTTCACGCTCCCACAAACAGAAAATCAACTAGCGTTCAACGGCAACAAATTATCTTAAATGTGTTATCAATGACAGAAAACCAAAAGAAAGTTGACAAAAAATATGCTACCTTTCTGACAGTACTAAAAATCGTTTCAAAAATTAAATACCTAGTAGATAGAAAGTCAAATGACGTTTTGTATAAATTGTTGACTTTGTTTTTAATAGTTACAAGCAAATAGCGCTATTATTATAACATGAAACCTTACTAGAAATATCAATAAAATGCGCTATTAGTATTAACAGAATTTTTTATGCTTTTGAGTTTTTTTTTCGGAAACTACCAGACCAAATTTTTCGAGCGAGCTGTCATTTTAAAGAGAATTTAACACACTCGCTAGAGCGTTGAAGTTTCAGTTTTAAAATGGGTCATAAAAAATGTAACACACCCCCCACCCCCCATTTGGATAATAAGCCCACAGTGCTTTGGAATTTAGTAAATTGAGTAAGAAGTATAAAACCTAAGGTATCTGAAGTTTCCCTCATCCATGATGGTGTTGAAATAAATAACCCCACGGTTGTGGCTAATATGTTTGCGGATTATTTTTCTACTGATGTTGCTTCTAAGTTAAACAGTCATTTCCAAAATGGCTTTTCGGATCGTTGTACTGTATCGGTTAATTGTCCCCAGTCATCAATATTTGCACGTCCAGTTACTGAGGATGAAGTTAGGAATATTATTCTGAGCTTAAAAAATAAAAAATGAGCTGGGTTGGATGGCATTCCATCGTTTATTTTTAAATTGTGTGATGAATTATTCATGCCTCTAAAGTGATTAACCTGTCGTTGCTTCGGGGTGAATTTCCCACACGATTGAAAATTGCTGCTATCATAGCTCTGCATAAAGGGGGAGATAAAAACAATATCGTTAATTATAGGCCTATTGCCTTACTAAGTATTTTCTACAAAATATTCGAAAAATTTGTTTCGCAAAGAATGCAAGAATACTTGGACGGAAACAACTTAATCTCGAACCGACACTAAGGTTTCCGTAAGGGGCTCTTCGCGGAATCAGCTTTGACTAATTTTCTGCAGGCGGCACTGAAAAAGATGGATTTGAAATAATACACTGTGGGGTTATTTTTTTATCTGTCCCGTTCTTTCGACACGATAAATTCTAGCTTTGTTTGTGGATTATATGGTAATTAGAGGGAATTTAAACAACTGGATTCGGTCATTTCTGTCTAACAAAAAACTTGTTGTTAGGGTGAGCGATGCCTTATCAGACTCAAAAGTCATAAACACTGGCGCCCCACAAGGAAGCATTTTGGGCCCGCTGCTGTTCCTGCTTTATGTTAACGACTCGCCAAAACATATATCAAATGGACTGGTATTCATGTACGCTGACGATACGTCAATTTTAGTCTCAGCCTCAAATCTTCCATCTCTCTATAACAAAATTAATAACGTTATACATGAATTCAGCAACTGGTGTACAAAAAACAGTATGATTATAAAATATGACAAGACTCAATTGCTGCATTTTCAAACTAAGTTGAGTCCGCGTGTCGACATCAGTGTTAACTTCAATCGCAGCTCTTTAACTTCTGTTGTCTCCACATCATTTCTGGGAACAAGAATTGACAGAGTTTTCTCCTGTTCCAGTAATGTTGATGCACTCTGCTCAAGGCTGAACAGCTGTTTTTACATTCTAAAGACTTTAAAGTCCTACCTTATTTTAGATGGCCTGTTTATTGCGTACTATGCTCCAGTGGCGTCTCCTGACCTAAAAGTTCATCGGGGGTGCGCTGATAGTGGTGACGGCGAGGAATACAACTTTTTTTGCATACAGAATGTCAATTTTAAATTACACTTAAAAATCTTCTTTAGCAAACATAGATGTAAAAATGTATTTTGTCAATCAAACAAACAGTGACAAAACGACAGTGATTCTAGAATACTGTGGTCTCTGAAGGCGTAGTCATAATGCTCGTAAATAATGTTGTCGCAGCGTTGGTTAGACCGGCGTTCCTTTCATTTGTCTTGAGCGATATGTTTACAGCTCCCCGCAGCCGTAAAATCAATGGTATTTTCCTCACTATTTTAAGTAGGTTAGGGGGGGGGGCTGCATTGTATATCAATACACCTCCATCGACTAAAGTTGTTCGGAAATATTAACGCACACGCACACCTAACCCGAATTCATTCCCCGTTACTATTGACCTACTCATATTCTCTGAATATGTTAAAAGACGGGGTACCTACTTCATTCCAAGTCACTATTAACCGATTATTCATGAAAACAAATAATTAAATTAAATAGATTTTCAGAAAATATGTAGTGTATTAAGACTAAGGGAAAAACAAATAAAACATATTTAACTGTGCACATTTTAATTGTAGTTTCGGGTGTGCAGCGCACACCTAGCTCACTAGGAGAAATCGCCACTGCTATGCTCTTAGCTCAGCTATAAATTATAACATTGTGTCATGGGGTCAGGCGACAGATGCAGCTAGGGGTCTCCTACATCAAAAACGCATTATGCGTGTAATTTTTAACCTTCAGTTTCTGAAATCTTCTAGGGAAGTTTTCAAAAATAGTAATATTTTGACAATTGTTGAGGTTTGTTTACTGAAGCTTATGTGTTATGTATTTGAGGAAAGAAATAATTTGCCTCACAATTTCAATTTACATAGCTATAACCTTCGCTTTAGGTATAATATATATCTGAAAAAAACCTAATAATTCATTTTATAAAAAGTCGCCGTTGTATGCGTGTTCTTATTATTTTAACCTGCTGCCTAATCATATTAGGGATTGTCGTACTGTAGCGCAATTCGAGAGAGAGCTTAAACAGTATCTGTATTACATACAGACTTGGAGACTACTTCTCTGGCTTCACTGTTGGTTTTCGTTGGTGAAGGACGTAGCCAGCGCATAAACTAACTAGAGCAAGTGGCCCTTACGAATTCTGGAAGTTCTAGGATGTTCTTCAACGTTTCTGTGACTATAGTTTCGCTGCTTGACAGCATTCTCAGACAGATTAAAATTAAATTAGTAGGAAATCATGACAACTACAAATAAAGATCTGTTGCTATGTTATGATATGATGTTTTGATCAAAAAATTTATCAAAATGAAACACAGATGACAGATAAGGTTTTCAAAATGTCTACGTGATGTATATCAATATTTAACATAAAAATAGAACTAGCCTATAATAACTATGATAACAGTTATAACAATAAAATAACTAAACAATAACAGTATAAAAGTAGTCTCTAGCAGCGAAACTATTGTCACAGAAAGGTTGAAGAACATCCTAGAACTTCCAGAATTCGTAAGGGCCACTTGCTCTAGTTAGCTTATGCGCTGGCTACGTCCTTCACCAACGAAAACCAACAGTGAAGCCAGAGAAGTAGTCTCCAAGTCTGTATGTAGTATGGACAAGTTTCTCCAAGTAAGGGTAACAACAATCAATGAAGTATCTGTATTCACAGTGTCTTTATTCTGTCGATGAGTTCGAAAATCACTTAATAGTTGTTGTGATGTCTCTTATATTTAGTCTTTTTAGTGTCATATTTGTGATTTCACATTGATGTAGTGGTAGTGTGTGACTATTTGTATTTATGTGAATATTTTGTACATTATTTTACTTATTGATTCTAATGTTTTGATAATTTTATTGACGTGTCTATCTGAAACATTGTATCAGCTCATGACAATTAAATCTATCTATCTATCAAAAAATATATATCTATATATCATTCGTTTGGAGAAAATTTTTGAAAGTTTTACAATTGCAGTTGTGACATAAACTATTTAAAGAGTTATTTATTCTTAAATAGAATGTTTGTGATGCTATTACGTAAGTCGAAACTATCTTGTACAGCATAATTTCATTTTCATACATTTCGGCGACCAGTAGTTGCGAATTAAAACCTTGTTTAGGTATCACACACGAATAATTATCCCCCTGCTTAGCATCTTCTAGTTTGCGTGGGTGTGAATGTCTATGTGTGTTTGTAGGATCGAGCACCAGCGAAACTAAGCTTATAAGCATAAGCTCTTTATGACTGTAGATTTAAATTATGATTGTCTCTATCTTATGGTGAATATCTTTAGCTTAATGATGCTCTGTTGATTTTATTATATCGATCCTTATGAATTAAGAGGTCGGAATCGTTAATTAATAAGAAAAAAGTAACATATCGGATTTGATGACTTAATATAGTCTGTAAATGCTAATTCAGTTTCGTAGAACAGGTATCAAGAATGGGTTTACGCATACATTAAATAAAGAGTTGATCCAAACATAATTTATTACTTTTTGGTTCGGATGTAACTTTATTTTAATTAATCAATTTTTTTTATTTCATTGTAGGTTTCAATTGCCGAATAATGTACGAAATAAAAACTATAATATTTAAATGCGCGCGAATTAGAGCGACTAGTAGAATCCATATCCAAGGTCGTCTTCAATGTTTATGTTACAATATATTAGAACCTCGGTGGTTCAGGGGTAAGAACGTGTGCCTCTGAACCGAAGCGTACTGGGTTCGATGCCAGGGTACTTGAATGTCTGCACGTTCCGCCCTTCGGAGGGGGCGTAAAGCCGTCGGTCCTGTGTCCATACGATGTTGGGCACGTTAAAGATCCCTACGATCCCTACAAAAAGGCGGGGGTTCGGCCAAATTTCCAGGATAGTAAGGTGAAACTGCTCCCTGGCGTCGGTGATTGGCCATAGTCGCGGAAATAGGCCGACGTTAAAGAAACAAAAAACACACACACAGAAATATATATGTATATATATATATATATATATATATATATATATATATATATATATATATATATATATATATATATATATATATATATACAGGGTGTTACAAAATAGTGGGCCAACCCGCTAACCACGGAACCCCGAGACGAAAATTTTATGACTTTCCTTATAACATTTTTCTTCTGTGGGCCCCGATTTCGAAATACAGAGTGTTGAAGTTGAACTTGAAAAATAATTTTTCATTTCTAATTTTTATGTTTATGAAGTTATCTCCATGAAATTTTGCACGTAGCCTTATTTCAGAACTAGACGCCATCTGTGTAGATGAGGAGAGAAAAATCAAATCCCAAGAGGGGTACAGGGGGGGTGGAACAAGTATTGACCCTCTAAACTTTTTTGTGCGCACGCCAATGGTTTCAAAACAAATGGCTTTTGTTAGACAAAATAATTTTATAACTTTTGTTTCTCTAGTTTAATTTTGATAAAACAAATAGTTTATAAGTTATTGTAAGTTGTATGGTCGGACCCAAACAGGCGAGAAAAAACCGACGAAACTTTTTTCATTTATAATTTTTATGTTTTTGAAGTTATCTCCATGAAATTTTACACGTAGTCTTATTTCAGAACTAGACGCTATCTGTGTAGATGAGGAGAGAAAAATCAAATCCCAAGGGGGGGGGGGGTTACAGGGGGGGTGGAACAAGTATTGACCCTCTAAACCTTTTTGTGCGCACACCAATGGTTTCAAAACAAATGACTTTTGTTAGACAAAATAATTCTATAACTTTGGTTTCTCTAGTTGAATTTTGAGAAAACGACTAGTTAATTAGTTATTGTAAATTGTATGGTCGGACCCAAACAGGTGAGAAAGAACCTACGAAACGTTATCTCCATGAAATATAACATGTAGTCTTATACCACGAGTAGACGACATCTGCGTGAACAAGAAAAATCAAACCCCTACATTTTTTATTCGGGCGCCGGTGGTTTAATAGAAACTAATATCGTAGGTTATTTGCGTTCGTCAACGCCGGTGACATGTCTCAACAAATTAAAAAAAATTGGATTTTTTTTTTACTTTTACTTTTTTGCAATCAGAATAAAGAATGTAATACACAGAAATTGTAGCTCATTCCATTGCCTTAAATATTGCTGCTTAAATACATACATACTTGTTTCACACATATGTAATTAGAAGTCATCAAAACCGTTTTATAAGTATAACTTGTATTAAACTTAAACTGTCAGTCTAGTATTAACATGAAAACTAAACTAAAAATAAGGAAAAATGGTAAGTAAAGCGATGTTATAGAAATAAAATTATAATTAAATTAAATGCTCAATATAGCTACCACCATCTAGGATGCATAGGCGGGCTCTTTTGATGAGAGAAAACCGAATTTTTTTGAAAATGTCTGGTTTCATACGGTATTCCTCTGCGCCTTGTCGGATTCGTTCCCACAGATGTTCTCCATCGAGTATAGGCACCCTGTACACAAATTCTTTCATATATCCCCAGAAACTAAAATCTAAGGGGTTGAGGTCGGGGGAACTACATGTTATATTTCATGGAGATAACGTTTCGTAGGTTCTTTCTGATCTGTTTGGGTCCGAACATACAACTTACAATAACTCATAAACTAGTCGCTTTCTCAAAATTCAACTAGAAAAACAAAAGCTATAAAATTATTTTGTCTAACAAAAGTCATTTGTTTTGAAACCATTGGCGTGCGCACAAAAAAGTTTAGAGGGTCAAATACTTGTTCCACCCACCACCCCCCCCCCCCGTACCCCCCTTGGGATTTCATTTTTCTCTCCTCATCTACACAGATAGCGTCTAGTTATGAAATAAGACTACGTGCAAAATTTCATGGAGATAACTTCAACAACATAAAAATTATAAATGAAAAAAGTTTCGTCGGTTTTTTCTCGCCTGTTTGGGTCCGACCATACAACTTACAATAACTCATAAACTAGTTGTTTTATCAAAATTAAACTAGAGAAACAAAAGTTATAAAATTATTTTGTCTAACAAAAGCCATTTGTTTTGAAACCATTGACGTGCGCACAAAAAAGTTTAGAAGGTCAATACTTGTTCCACCCCCCCTGTACCCCCCTTGAGATTTGATTTTTCTCTCCTCATCTACACAGATGGCGTCTAGTTCTGAAATAAGGCTACGTGCAAAATTTCATGGAGATAACTTCATAAACATAAAAATTAGAAATGAAAAATTATTTTTCAAGTTCAACTTCAACACTCTGTATTTCGAAAACGGGGCCCCCAGAAGAAAAATGTTATAAGGAAAGTCATAAAATTTTCGTCTCGGAGATCCGTGGTTAGCGGGTTGGCCCACTATTTTGTAACACCCTGTATATATATATATATATATATATATATATATATATATATATATATATATATATATATATATATATATATATATATATATATATATATATATATATATATATATATATATATGGGGTGTTTATTAGTAAACGTATGTACTGCCAAAATTTAAACGGTTAGTCGCTGGGTTCTTTTACGAATATTTTGTCTCTTAGTGAATTTTTTTTTCATAGAAACAATTCACTAATAATGACGTCGCGGCTTTTGTATTTTGATCAAATTTGGTGAGCACTTCCCTTTTCAAGTGGACTGAATAAGTTCGTTAGCCAGGAAAATCAGACCAGTTTTTCCGGGAAAATTTTCGGTGTTCTTTTGGAAAATGTTTGTATCTTCACAAATAACAAAGCTACGACAACCTAATTTGGTTCGCAAGTGTTTACTGTAAAGTGTATCTGATGTACCAAAATTCAGGTCTCAAAGTTAAAAGCAGTAAAAAAAAATTGGGCGCCACTGGGGACAAGTGAAGAGCGCGACACCAAATTTTTTTGTGTGGCTTACAAAATATATTAAATATTACGAACAAAACTCAATTTTCTAGGCGCAAAAAGGTCAAGAAATGCTAGAAATATTACTTTGAAGATTTTATAATTTTTCTTCTTAAAACCTCCAATTCGCAATTTAAAACGTCAAACATATCGATGAGGAAACGAATACAAGTTATGTAAAAGAAATGTCGTAAGAAGTATTTACAAGTGTTTTACAAAGCCTTAGGTTTCTGCTTCAAACGTTATTGTCCTTCATTTTAGTAAAGTATTTGGAAAAAATTAATTTCAAATAGACCGTTTCTCTGATGATTTGGCAGTATGTAGTTCCAGTTATAGAGTTTGTGGTGTAATAGTCTATATTTTTTAGCGAATTTTCATAGCAAAGGATTTCTTTAAATGAGCGCGAACTAAGCCCCCCTAGAACCCATATCCTAGGTCAGTTTCAGTTTTATATGTTTATATATATATATATATATATATATATATATATATATATATATATATATATATATATCTTGGCAGGTGTGTAAATAGCTTAAAAAGGTTCGTTAGCCAGGAAAATCAGAGTTTAAAGTTCATTTTCGGCCAATTTTTGTAACTTTTCAAACTATAAAGTTTTTTTGATGTAATATGGTACATTGTTTCCACAATAAAGGTTAGAATGTTAACCAAATTTGATGCCTTGCTTTAAAAAATACATATTTGACATTAAAAATAATTATATGAAAATCCGCTCCCATAACGCACTTGCTGCGTCAGGCCCATAATCATATTTCTGGCCTCTAAAGCAACATAATTAAAATATGTCAACCTTTTGCAGTGACAAGTCTCTACAGTTATATTGCCTTAGAGGTTAAGTTTCTTGTTCACAGCGCGAGGTCTTCCACGTTTCGTTCTTTTTTCGCTTATTTTCAAGACAATAACATTCTTCATCTTTGGCATTTCATTTCAATTTTCATACACAATTCCCCAGCAGTAATAAGAAAATAGATGTTCCAAGAGAATGGAAATAAAACACAACGTGCTAACAAAATGACGAGCAAAATAATTGTACTGGCTCTATGTGAGATTCGCAGTAGTTTAGATATTCCCTTTTTGCCTGGTACCACACGGACAACCCCCTTTTTCCTCTGTACCATATATTTTTGAACACCTATACCTTTTGGCCCGACACATTCTTGCCTAAAACGACTATAGTACAATGAAAAAATTCAGCTTTTGTCTAATAGATGGCATAAAAATCTCTAATTCGTATTTTCACTAACAAACCGCCTTCCTCCCCTTTACCTTTTATATTATTCAAATATCGCAATAAGATTGGATATCTTGAATCGAATATACATAAATTATGTCTTAAAATTATAAGAAATTAAAAAACATAAATATGAGTATTAATCTACCGCTCTTAAAATATACTATGAGACACAAGAGAAAACATTCAATTGAAGAAGGCTAAAAATGAGTTTTGAAACAGAAAATTACTCAGATAATAGACAGTGGCGCAATTTTTACTATGATTTTCATAATATGCGACCAGAAAACAGGGATGCATATCAGATTTAATTGAAATCGGCAGAGTGTCTAGTCACGAAAAATAATTTTCTCTGTTGTACTTTTTATTTATGTATTTGTATTTTTTATAACACCAATAAGTCTAATCTGTTTAAATATAACTCATAATCATAATACTCTCAGAAAGTAAATGAAGTGCCGTACCCAAAATTTTAAAACTTAGGGCACGACGTGTTGCAAACTAAATATAGGTATAAATAAAACAATTTCACTAACCTGAAATAATGCTAAAGCAATAAAATGTAAATCCACCACAAAACATTCCCCATACGTACCTGAAAAAAAAAGAAATTATGTTAAGGACAATTTGCTAAAAATAATACAACGAATAATAAAGTGAGAGTAGTCTCAGCGGTTTAGTGCACCTCTTCCCACAACCTGTTACTTTTTAAAAAAGCATTAATTAAATAAATTATGTAGTTATATATAGATAGACTACAACATTATAACATGACTATAGTAAGGCTGCGACATTGAGTGCCTGGGTAAGTTCAATGTTGCTAATGCAACATTTCTGTTACTCTCCTCAAAGGTGGCTCAAAGCCGTCGGTACCATGCAGGATTATGCGATGTTGGGCACTTTAAATGTTTCATATCCTCCCTACAAGGACAATGATCTGCCATAATTTAAAGTTGGTGGGTTGAAACTGTTTACTGATATTGATGACTGGGCATAGTCATGGAAATATATATACTTACAAAAACTATATACTTGGTTCTCGGGTTAAACCGCGTCCAGAATTTATTAAAACTCGACGTTTCGGCTCCTGTTTTGGAGCCATTTTCAAGAGGTAAAGGAAATATGTAAGGACATGAACTCTAAGGCCTCAATTTGTCTACTCCTTAGAGCGGTGGACAAAGGTGGGTTGGGTTGTTGTAGCTCGATTACGGGGATTCAATCTGCCTACTGCCCAAATCTCACCGGAGATCGTCTCTAAGGTCTCAGTGTGTTCAACCCTAGGCCTAAGAGAGATATGGCAGTTCGTTTCAAGTCTTGTATTGTATGTAACGTTTCGTCTCCCTGCTTCATTATCAGTGTAATGAGTTGGGTCGCTGTCAATTAAGTCAGGGGCTTTCGTCACAGTACTTAAATAATTAAGAGGATTGCACGTATTTGTTAAGTCAGGGGCTTTCGTCACGGTACTTAAAGGATTAAGAGGATTGCAGGTATTTGTTAACTAAGGTAATGGGGAAATTAAATTGTCTATTGTCATTTTCTTAACCCTACAAAGGCAACAAACATTACGCCATTCTTATCAAGCCTTCTTCTCCCATTGTTTTAACAGTATTAAAAATTTTACATTTTTGCAGGCCTACAAAGGCAAAAAACGTAACTCTATTCTTATTAAGCCTCTTTATCCTATTATATTAGCAGTATTTCAAATTCCTCATTTTCCCAAGCCCACAAAGGCAACAAACATAACTTTATTCTTATCAAACGTCTTTCTCCTATTGTTTTAACAGTATTTTAAATTCTTCGTTTTCCGAAGCCTACAAAGGCAACAAACATAACGCTTTTTATTATCAAGCATCTTTCTCCTATTGTTTTGACATTTGTATTTCCAATTCCTCATTTTCCCAGTCCTACAAAAGCAATAAACATAACGCTAATCTTATCACGCCTTCTTCTCCCACTGTTTTAACAGTATTTAAAATTACACATTTTCGCAGGCCTACATAGATAACAAACATAACTTTATTCTTATCAAGCGTTTTTCTCCTATTGTTTTAACAGTATTTTCAAGTCCACATTTTCCCAAGCCTACAAGGGCAACAAACGTAACTCTATTCATCCTAAACCTCCTTCTCCTACTGGTTTAACAGTATTTTCAATTCATCATTTTCCCAGGCCTACAAAGGCATCAAACATAACGCTATTCTTATCAAGCCTTATTCTCCCATTGTTTTAACAGTATTTTAAATTCTTCGTTTTCCGAAGCCTACAAAGGCAACAAACATAACGCTATTTATTATCAATCGTCTTTCTCCTATTGTTTTGACATTTGTATTTCCAATTCCTCATTTTCCCAGTCCTACAAAAGCAATAAACATAACGCTAATCTTATCACGCCTTCTTCTCCCACTGTTTTAACAGTATTTAAAATTACACATTTTCGCAGGCCTACATAGATAACAAACATAACTTTATTCTTATCAAGCGTTTTTCTCCTATTGTTTTAACAGTATTTTCAAGTCCACATTTTCCCAAGCCTACAAGGGCAACAAACGTAACTCTATTCATCCTAAACCTCCTTCTCCTACTGGTTTAACAGTAATTTCAATTCATCATTTTCCCAGGCCTACAAAGGCATCAAACATAACGCTATTCTTATCAAGCCTTATTCTCCCATTGTTTTAAGAGTATTTTAAATTCTTCGTTTTCCGAAGCCTACAAAGGCAACAAACATAACGCTATTTATTATCAATCGTCTTTCTCCTATTGTTTTGACATTTGTATTTCCAATTCCTCATTTTCCCATGCCTACAAAAGCAATAAACATAACGCTAATCTTATCACGACTTTCTCTGCCATTGTTTTAACAGTATTTCAAGTTTCACATTTTCGCAGGCCTACATAAATAACAAACATAACTTTATTCTTATCAAGCATTTTTCTCCTATTGTTTTACCAGAATTTTCAATTCCACATTTTCCCAAGCCTACAAAGGCAACAAACGTAACTCTATTCATCCTAAACCTCCTTCTTCGATTGGTTTAACAGTATTTTCAATTCCTCATTTTCCCAGGCCTACAAAGGCATCAAACATAACGCTATTCTTACCAAGCCTTATTCTCCTATTGTTTTACCAGTATTTCAGATTCCACATTTTCGCAAGCCTACAAACGCAACAAACTTAACGCTATTCTTATCAAGCGTCTTCCTCTATTATTTTCCATCCCACATTTTCACAGGCTTACAAGGACAACAAACATGATGCTATTCTTAGCATGCCTCTTTATCATATTGTTTTAACAGTATTTTAAATTCCACATTTTCGCAGGCCTACAAAGGCAACAAACGTAACTTTATTCTTATCAAACGCCTTTCTGTTATTGTTTTAACAACATTTCCAATTCCACATTTTCCGAGGCCTACAAAGGCAACAAACGTAACTCTATTCATCTTAAGCCTGTTTTTCCTATTGTTTTACCAAATCTCACCAAATCACCTTTCTCTCACATTTTAACTTTAACAGGAGGAAGACGTTCATCAAGTCATGCGTATGAAGTTTTACAATATATGCGGCGGAAATATTGATTTTGAATAAGCAGGACATGAGGTGAATATAATCTTATTCTGAGGCATAATAACGTTTTAACAACATTATTTTAAGGACACATCCATGGCAAAAATCAAAGAGGTAGACCAAGGGGAAACTTTACAAAACCAGACCCAATTAATGAAGTGTGGGAGCTACTATCAAATAAAAATAGCTGCTAGATACAGAGACTCATGGTTGCGACAACAAGGCGACCTTGATTTTAGTGCAATGATGGATCTGATTTTTATTATGATTACCAGAATCTTCGCCACATTTGTTGTCATGTACTTTTCACGCATTTGTCGTTTTTACTTACCCCTCATAAATTAACTGCGCAGTTCTTCCGACTTATTACGTTTCATAATAAATTCAAACCGTTTATATTTTCTAGTAGAATGTTTTAAGAGTTTCACTGTTAATTTGTCTACACGACGAGGCTTTTTTTGTCTAAGCTCTTTAGGGTGTCTTTCAAATTCTCTTTTTGAAATGAGCGAGCCCAGATCATCTGGGTTTATTGTCTTCAGCTCCTTCATATACTTTTCTTTACAAGTAATTCCCCCTCCGCGATACAACCATTTTTACAGGTTTTAAGTGTAGCACTGTCTCTCTTTTCCAATAATAAGTTTCCATCGTTATCCTTTCTGGTGTTATTCTTTGTTATCCTACCCTTCTTAACCGCAAGTAAGCTTTATCATACCGTCATTTTTTTCATTTATGGTATAGTATTATATATTATATATAGTATATTTTGTCTATCTATTTAGTAATTAATTGTCAGAAATTGTTTCAAACTGTCATTACGATTTTTTTTAATTTCAGCTTCACCAACCCTTCCACTCACTTTCGTTCCTTAGATCTTTTCATTACGCTCTTGCTTTCCTAAGTGTTTGTTTCATGATATGTTTATTTGTTTATATATGTTGTAGGCCTCTTCGTTCCTAATATTTCCCCACCTCTAATATTCTTCTATTAACTTAAGTATTTATGATGCCATCCATGATTTCCATGATTATAGTTTGGTATTGTAAAATACTTTTCCGCAGCTAGATTTACACCACTATTTACTTCTGTTCACTTAGATATTCTACTGTTGAAACTTTCCTTGCTGGTTTTTTCTTTCAACCTTTCTAGTTCCCCTGTGTCTCTTAGTTTGTGGGGATTTAGTTTTCTATCCACAGTTTTTAATTATGTAATGTTTCATTTTATTCCTTCTTGTGTTTGTATGATTTGTCTTATATGAAATTTTCTTTTTTTTTTCAGGCGGCGAGGGTGCTCAAATACCTTCTCGTGGTCCTCGCTGGAGTGTAACATATAATAAATCTATGTAGCTACGTTTTTATATATAAATAAAGCTTCACCCAGTCTTGAATATATATGACACAGGTTATTAAAAACGTATATATAATTGTAAGCTATATAATGGTTTTGGATTACAATGCTTCACTAAGGTCAATTTTAGTTAACTTTCTTTACGCTATAATTTTGTACCTATATTTTGGTACACAAAATTATGGTTTATAAATTAAGTTAAGTTTATATTTTATTTTGAATCTTCAAACGTAAACAATGTGTCTATACGTTTGAGTCAAATATGTGTTACATAACAAATTATGAGCAACTTTATTTAGGGCACGAAAGATGGTAACGAACCGCTTTAACTTCCCTTACTTTTGAAAAATGTTAAATAAATTAAATTCTGTTTCTTCGTAATTTTTCGGAACTTCCTAATTATAGTCATTATCATCATTATTCAGGGACAACCATGATTCTCTGTCTGTAGCAGCTATCTTAATTTAATTCTAGCTTTCACAATTCATCAGTTGCACCAGGATTTTCAGAAGTTTTCCCCTTGATCTACCTGTTCCTTTTTTCCAAGTATGTGTCCTTCAAATAATATTTTCAGAAAGTTATGCCTTAAAATATCACCAATATTTTTTTTTATATTTCAACAGCACACCACGAGGGCTTACAGCCTAAATACTATCGTACCGTGGGTGTCGACAAGAAGGAAAGAGGCAACTTGTTAATTCTGGACTTGAAGGTTTGGAGGTTCGGAGGAGATAGAAAAACATGTGCCGGCAAGGAATTCCACAACTTGGAAGTCCTCGAGACAGAAGAGCGGGCATAACAAGATGTTCTATGTCTGGTGACCTGGACAGTAAAAGGTGCATTCGCTCTGTTCCCCTGGTAGAGCTGTTGGGGGCAGCAGGTGGAGGAACTATGGAAGAAAGCTCCTCTAAGCAGTGCCCGTGCATATATCTATAAAAAAGAGAGAAGTCACCAACGGGACGTCGGTGGGCAAGGGATGGCAACCTTTGGGTGAGGGTAGGGTCACCGATGAGACGTATAGCTCTCTTCTGAATGGAGTCCGGGGTAGCGACAGCGGCACCCCAGATGTGGGAGCAGTATTCAAGGTTTGGCCTTATTTGTGAAGTATATAAGGTATAGAGATTAGCTGGTGAAAAGTATTTGCGAGCCCGGAAGAGGAAACCAAATTTCTTAGCAGCCGCTTCTGCAATTGATGTGACATGTTGGTGCCAATTGAGATTTCGATTGACAAAAATGCCAATAAGTGAAAAGGACTCATTACTTTGAATAACTTGGTTGTTCATTGTAATGGGTCTAGGGCTGGTGTATCTCTTATGAGATAGAAAGCAAGACTGAGATTTGGTGGGGTTAAATTGTACAAGATTTATGCTTCCCCAGTCTAATATTTTTTGGAGATCCACGGATACAGAACCCTCCATGAGTCTGCGATCCTCATATAATTGGGCTAAAAAGACAAGCTTAACTGTGAACTGAGTTGGATGTGCTAGAGAAGAAGTCATTGATGTGGAGAAGAAGCAAAGTATGGGCTAAAGCTGAACCTTGAAAAACTCCTGCATTACTTGGATACAGTTTAGAGGAATGGCCATCCACGACAACAGAAATGGTCCGGTTGGAAAGGAAATTTGCTGTCCAGGTACAGGGTTGAAATAACCAAAAACAGTCTTGTAATACCTTATTGAGTCGATAAAGAAAAATGCAGCGAAAAGACCGTGCAAACTCGAACACAGAAATTCGTGTGCGCAAGAACCTGGCCAGTAAGCAGAGCTAAACTGTAGGATTACCGAGGTGAGTTTTTAACCTTTGTATATATGTTCATATTCGTGAAAAAGTGTAGATCATATCTATGAAAATTGGCTACCATAACGGACTTTTTGCGTTCAGACATTTTTGCCAATTTGAACTAAACACCGTAATTAACCAATTTTCATTTTTAAACGTTTTTTTTTTTCGTTTTGGGTGAGCGTATTTTTGGACAGTTAAAGATATTTTATTTTATTATCTGACGACTGATCGTACAATGGACGCAATTTGTCCAATTCTATATAAACCATAAACTATAATCGTTTAATGTGGTGTACCTCAGCGTCGCTCAACCTACTCCAAAAGAAATTAAATCAGGAGTTCCCACGAATAATAAACTCGGCGAGGATGAAAGTAGCACGTGATTGTCGGCACGTAGACGATCATTTCGCGCCTCCTGTTCCGACAGCTCACTTATTAGTGACGTAAGTTTCGCAAATGAAATTGGACCAATTTGTAGCTAATCAAGGCCAGTCAAATCGCAGGGTACATGATCTATATAATCTATGATCTAGCACATTCGTTAGTGGCTGTCTGTTTTAGTGTTTTTTTATTTGCTTATTATGAACACTTTTTATATAGAAAAGGGTTCATTGATTCTAATTGTCCAACAGTTAATTAATATTACAGCGTGGCGATTGACAAATTAGATACAATTTAAGTGAAACGAGTTCAGTACGCTAATATTAGCTTACCGAAAGCAATGACTATACTAATAGTACACACTGTTATATCACAATGACAGCTTTTCCTGTGTAATTCTCGCACGTTAATATGTATTTCTTCAAAACTAGCAAATCTCAATTTTATTATGAAATAGTTCATGATAGACGAAGCTTATGTGTCTCGAATACATCATGAAATTAAAATGTGTGTTAACTTGTTCTTTAAATAGGTAAAGGTTATATGTCTCTGGAAATATGTCCGTCTGGAGGGGATTTCAAAATTTGGATGCTCTAGGAAAGGACGAGAATTTGTGGCGAACTGTTCGACAAGTGGTTAGTTTCACACCATATGTTTGTGCTTTCTGGCTAAACTAAATTTGTCAATTGAATGTTGCGAGTAAATGAGCTAAGAAAGCAATTTCTGGGGAGCAATGTAGATGATAGTTTCGATAGTTAAGCTAGAGATCTCCAACCTTTCTCCTGTTGTTATAAAAAGTGAGTTTTACTATGACAAATCTTCTACAAGGCAAACAGTTGTGCCTGAATGGATTGTGATAGACAAAGTAGTCTTTGAAGACCTCAGACATGAGAATAATATTTCAAGTGTGAACGTATCAGCAGTGCCGGCCTTAACCACCCAGGCGCCCCGGGCGAGTCAATAATTTGGCGCCCTTTATTATATGATAATGATATAATCTTATGTATAATTATATATTAAAATAATAAAAGAAGTTAATTGGGTAGCACATTTGTTTTAAATTTAAGATAAGTCTAAGCTTGTCTGGCAGTTGGTTGAACTCGAAACATGTTACAACTTTACTTTTCTAGCTTTTTTGTCAGCAAATTCTCTAATAAAACAAGCAAAATCTAGGTGTTCTGCAACTTGATTTTCAATGGACAGTGATGCCAAACTGGTCAATCTGGTTTGAGACATTGCAGACCGCAAGTAGCTTTTTATCAATTTCAGTTTGGAAAAACTGCGTTCACCACTTGCAATAGTCACTGGTATTGTTAACAGAATACGCAACGATATCCATGTGTTAGGATATAATTCTTGAGGGTTATGCTTCTTGATAAAGTTTAAGGCTTCAATAGGCGTTGCTTGATTGTCTTCAAGATATGGTTACAGGCCTAAAATTTCATCGCACAACAAATTGCCATCGATATCTGATTTAAAGTTGACAGTTAACTTTTCCTGTAATTTAGCACAATGTTTTAATAATTGTTCTTTATTTTGATTCTTTTTTATGTTAAACAAGAAACTCCACGTCGTAGAGAAATCTTGCATCTGTTCAAATCTTTCAGTATGATTTCTTTTAACCAATTACAGTAATATTCACCACTCAATATGTATTAAGCCGCTCTAGCCAATGTTTACAAAGAAGTGTACCTACTAAAATGAAATACTATTTCGATTCACTCTAACATGGGGATTCCCCGAATGAACGGCAGGTGGTTTTTATTGTTTAAGTAGGCCATTATGAGATGGCGCTATCAAATGAGTTTATCGTAATTTGTTAACAAGAATGTTGTGGTGCGGTAACAAAGGAGATGCGCAACTCCTGTAAGGGTTAGTTTAGACATGTCTTGGCGCCCTGGACGTCCTCCCGGGTCCCCCCCCCCCAAAGCCGGCGCTGCGTATCACTGTAAGCTACTGTGATGTAAATAAAATTCTAACCTGAAACAAATACCTTATTCGCTGCAAACTTTTAGGTACTATTTTGCCAGAGCCATCGAAACGCATAGGACTTGTAGCGCCCCTTCCTAGATAAGATGCAATTCTGTGTTTTTGATGCATTAAGCTTAACCGGATATGCAGAGCCTCAATAAAGAATATTAAGTCATGATTTAGGGACTTAATTTCTTTAATTCTCCCAGGCGGCAATGACCACGAATTTTGAACACTAGGCTCGATAAGAAAAATTTCTAAAGCCGATTTTAAGTTTAATCCATATAGGATTGTGTATATCAGGGTACCTGGCAGAAATCAAAAATCTCGGGACGCAGCAAGTGCGTTATGGTAGTGAATTTTCATAAAAATGTTTTTATTGCAAATATGTGTGTTTTCTTTTTAAGAAAGCAGACATCAATTTTGGTTACCAGTATAACCTATATAGAAAAAGCAGGCATCAAATTTGATTACCAGTATAACATATATAGTAAAAACAATGTGCCATGTTTCATCAAAATAACTTGATTGTTTGAAAACGTACAGAAATTTCCAAAAGTAAACCAAAAGTGTTACTGAAAAAATCCGTTTCCTGGTCAACCTTATAGGTTAATAGCAAATTGAGCTTTTCAAATATGAAGCATTTAATCAAAATTCGCAACCACAACGCACTTGCTGCCTCCAGAATTTCTTAACTTACAAACATGCATTATATTTCGATGGAAAATGCAAAAAAATAAGGCGTTTTCAACAAAAAAAATATTATTTGTATCACCAACGACTTATGGGCCACCCTGTGATTGTCGCAATAATTTTTTAAGATGTAGCTCAAAACACCGTATAATTAATGTATACAATATTTTTTCATATCTTGTATAATAACGAATATATTGAGCTTTATTGATTTTTTACGAAAATTCGACAAAAATTATATACCATTAAACAATAAACTCTATAGCTAAGGCTACTGCCAAGCATCAGAGAAAGGGTCTATTAGAAATGAATTTTCTGGAAATATTTTAGTAAAATGAAGGACAATGACGGTTGAAACTAAGAGTTCGGTGTATGTAAAACATTCTTCTTGAGACATTTTCTTTCCATAGATCGTATTAGATTTAAGTTATTTGCCTAAATGTTGCGAATTTTGACGTTTTCAATTGTCACTTTGACGTTTTGAGGAAACCCTCAATTTATTTTTCTTTGAATGCCCATAACTTTTTTGTCTTTTGACCTACAGAGCTAAATTTTGGTAGGTGGCTTACGTATGATATAAACCCGCGTACCAAATTTGGTTGCCCTTACTTTGTTACTTTTTGAGATATAATTTTTTTACAATTTTTTTCGTAGGTGGCACACCTATAACGATATAAACCAGCTTACCAAATTTGGTTGTCCTTACTTTGTTAATTTTGGAGATATAAATATTTTGCGAAAGAAAACACAAATTTTTCCGGGAAAACCTCGGCGGATTTTCCTGGCTAACAAAATTATCCAAGCGACTTGCGAAAGGAATGTACTCACCAATTTTGACGTTTAAAATCGCAATTTTGACGTTTTGAGGAAAATCCAAATTTATTTTTCTTTGAATGCCTGTAACTTTTTATCCTTTAACCTACGGAGCTAAATTTTGGTAGGTAACTTGCCTATAATGAAGTAAATCTGCATATGAAATTTGGTTGCCCTTACTTTGTTAATTCCGGAGATATAAATTTTTTTCGAAAGAAAACACAAAATTTTCCGGGAAAACCTAGACCGATTTTCCTGGCTAACGAACTTATCCAAGCCATTTGCAAAAGGAATTTATTCACCAAATTTAATCAAAATCGGCCCATTATTTTTTGAGTTATCGGTGTGATACTTATATATATATATATATATATATATATATATATATATATATATATATATATATATATATATATATATATATATATATATATATATAAACATATAAAAATTTAAACCGACCCCGGATATGTGTTCTGGGGGGCCTAATTAGCGCTCATTTGAAGAAATTTTTTCAAAATTCAAAAGTCGGGATCTCCTCATTAGTGAATTTTTTTTTAAGAAAATTCACTAAAATCAAATTCCCTGACATTTCCAGGTCTCTCAAGTGAATTTTTCATAGTATTCGAAACGAAACACACACATCTCTGAAGACTTTTTTGACAAAATAAACGAAAGTTTTGAAAAAATAAGATAGTAGAAATTATTCATACGTATTTTCTCAATGTGATACTTTTAGATTTTAAAACTTCAGTTTCATATTTTGCATTTTCTTTGATGTGCTTTTTTCCTCATTTCTACTTGTGATATTTCTCTGCGTGCTTTATGTTTCATGCTTTCTGTTTGCTCATATTTGATTTTCATTAAGAATTCTTATGTAAGCATTCATGAATTTTTGACATGCGTCGCAGCTTATCATTATTTTCATATTTTCTACTCCTATATATTTCTTTAAACCATTATAGACAATGCGTTGCGATATCAAAGTTTTCTCTTGTGGATTACGATATATATATATATATATATATATATATATATATATATATATATATATATATATATATATATATATATATATATATATATATATATATATATAGAAATGCCCAATATTTCAACTCCAACTTTAACTCTAAATTAAAATGGAATAAACACATTCACACCGCAGCTCTACGCCACCAATCACTAGGATGCATTTTGCATTTTATGCATTCAAGGAAGAACATTCCAAGTAAAATTTGCGAATGAGACATGTTTGATACAGAGATAAAGGAGCGTTCATTGGCGGTTTCAATTAATATAACAAACGACAGCCGTAGTAGACAAATATTTACGTGAAAGAAATTTATATGATATATATGAAATGAAAATAACAGTGAATCTGCTAGTGATGGAATTTTACAGATACATAATTTCCAGGTCTGCTGAATGAGTTCCATGACATTTGAGCAGAATCACAAATTTGCCTGACATTTCCCTGACATTTTAGAGGGTATTTCTAATTCCCTGATTTTTCCCGGTTTCCAAGGTTTTCCAGGCCGCTGGGTACCCTGGTATAGGCAAGAGTTGCAAGAAACCGATCACGGCTAGTGGGAATATTTCTCGGTGCAAGTGCAGGTTTTCCTTCACGATTAACCCGATTCGCTGATTTTCTTGAGCGATGAGGCTCATTCTTAACGAGCGGGTCGTTAATCAGCAAAATTGTAGGTACTGCGTAGGATAAAATCCGAGGTAGCTTCTTTAGAATTCTCTTCATTCATCTCACGTGACGGTATGGCGTGTGAATTCAAACAGCGTATTATCTACCCCAACTTTTTTGAAGGGGAGTGAAATAGTAGTCACATTCAACAGTACACGGATATGATCACCCACTTCTTTCTGTCACAACTGCAGAGGCTGCACTTTCAATAAGATATATGGTTTCAGCAAGACGGGGCTACGGCTCATATTGCCATGGTTTCAATGAACTTGCTGCAAACCTTCAGGTCGTGTAATTTCCACGTTCGGCCTGGTTTCCTCGATCTCCTGATCTCACCATGTACGATTTTTTTGGCTATTCATATACAGGTGGAACTGATCGCTAAGGAGACACTGATATCAGTGTGAAAGAGCTTCGAAGCCAGTATTAAATTTCTGACGTGATTTTTGCTATGTAATGTAAATGGCACATCACTCAAACATGTTACATTAGTTAAATAAATGGTTTTTTGCAAAACTAATTCTGTTTTGCTTTTTAAAAATGACATGGCTCCTGGTGGTTACTCTGTATATACAAATATGAATGGATGTGGTCTTTTCAAGATTAACGCCTGTTAGGACTTGTAATTGGGTGACTACATATGTTAGTCCACTCTGTATAGTAAAATTCAGTAGCATAACGCAGTCACACATATATATATATGTATGTATATATATATATATATATATATATATATATATATATATATATATATATATATATATATATACATATATATATATATATATATATATATATATATATATATATATATATATATATATATATATATATATATATATATATATATATATATATAAGTTAGATAACTTGCTAATGTATAAGAGCATAGTGGTTTGAAGGAGTTGACATATCAGTGACAGTCTATATCACAGTATTTAATTAATTGCTGCTTAATTTCCGGTCAAAGGTCCAAAACTACTGCTTTCATGGCTAGATCATCTACTATTTCATTCACTGATATTCCGGCGAGCCCCTTGGCCCATAGATATACGATTTCTGTGATTACTTTTAACTGAAACTCGTATTCCTTTATGCGAGATAGTATAGCACTTTCAAAGATCTTTTGCTTGTGGTTTTTAATTGCCATAAGTGCTGGGTTTGAATCACTAATAATAATAAATTTTGTTATATTGTTTTTAGTGGTCCGTTCTAATGCTTGTTATATTGCTTTGAGCTCAGCTGTATAAATTGAGGCATACTTGCACATTCTAAATTGTGATTTCAATTGTAGCTCTGGGATATAAAATGTGGCTCCCACATTCGTGATGCATTTTGAGCCATCAGTATGAATTTTGAATTGAGCTTAAGTATTTGACTATAATTTCCCAAAAGGTGTGCTGAATCATTCTTGTCTGTTCTGAATAGGCTGGTATTATTACCCTATAGTTTTGTATTAGCGGTTGATGACTATATTGGAATTGATTTGTGGTCAAGGATGGTATGATATTCTCTTCGCATCTAATTGTCATTTCGTACATCGACGTCAGTGGCGGGTTCTTTTTATTCCTCCGGTATTTGTTAGTTATAGTTTCCACAAATAAATTATTTAACTGACAGATTTTTTCTGGAGATCTTGCTCTAAGCTTTAATAAATAATTAGCAGCAAGTAGCTAAATTCCTAAATGCAGAGGAGGTTCTTGTGCTTCCGCGAAGATGGCCTCTATGCAAATTCTCAGTGCTTTAAGTTGAACTATATCTTTAGCTTACTGAAATTGGACTTAGATGTTGACCCATATGCAATGTATCCATAATCAAGTATATATCTAATATAAGATTTATAAAAAGGAGCAACACAGTTACATCTACATCCCATTTATGACTTCAAACAGATGTTAGCAGATTTATACCTCGTTCACACGTTTTTTTTTTTCTCAGGGCTCGTCCGCGGCCTTACCGCCTCGATAGCACTGCAACCTTTAGTTGATTGTGCATACCCTTAGTCTTACTCCACCCATTCCAAAATGACTGTGCCTTGAACTAGTCTGCACAGCGATTGGTAGGGTGAAGTTTTATATTGCTCTGTCTCCGGTCTAGACTGACGGTAGATCAGTTGTCTTTTGCGGTCCAGAGCTTTACACTCGCACAAGATGTGTTGGGCTGATTCCTTCCCCTCGCCGCAGAGTCTGCATGCGAGGCACCCCTTCGAACCACCCCATTGTATGCAGGTGTTTCTTGACGGCCATGTGTCCCGTCAAGAGACCTGTTGTGTTTCTGATCTGTCCTCTGCTAAGATTTAGCAGCTCCACAGCTCTCTTTGGACTGGGTCCGTTAATTATTGACTTCCCATGTCTGAGCCCTGGACAGTCCGCCCAGTACACCTTGTGTTGGTTTCTGACCCAGGACTTAATGGCTCCCCTGGCAGTGCTCTTTGTCACGCCCAGAGCCGGTTCTGGTCCCATAAATGGTTCTGCTGACCCCCTCTCCGCGAGACTGTCAGATTATTAATTGCCTTTGACCCCCGAGTGACCCGGGACCCAGATGAGGGTGACCTCATTCTGCCCAGCCAGGTCGCTCGTCTCGTCTCGGCACTCACTCACCAGCCAGGAATTTACCCGTGGGCTACTTAGTGCCATAAGGGCTGCCTGGCTGTATGTGGCTATGAGGATCCGCTTGTTGGTGTAGCCCCTCCTCTTGTTCTCCCGCACACAGTGCAGGATGGCGTACACCGTTGCATGGGCTCCGAGAGAAATACTATGACTTACCCTCGGTCCTTACGAGTAAACACCTGCCCCCGTTCCACGCTCCCCGCGGATCCGTCCGTGAACCAGAAAGCGCGTCCCGTGGTATGCCCGGCGTCTCCTCCCGCCATGCCTCGCGGTCGGGGATCGTTCACACTTGGTTTTAACATAATTTGCGTGCAAGTTCCACCATAACTTCTTATCGAGTAAAAGGCCCAGATATTTATATTCACTGACTATTTTGATTTTTAGGTAATTTGATTCTATGGGTTCTGGAGTTCTTGTTCTGTATCCGGTGGACAACATTATTGCAGTTTTTGTGTGTTTATTTGTAATTGCCTTCCCTCCGTCCACTGTTTCAAAAGGTGTATAATGTGTGTTATTTGCGTAATGCAGCGTAGCATATGCAATTGCTGTTGGAGGTAGGTAGCTGGCTGTATATTAAAAATATTTTTCAGAAAGCAATCAAAATTTTCTGTCATAAATATACGAAATTTGTTATCTTTTTAGTAGATTAAGCGTAATAACAAAATAGCTCCAAATTCAAACTTTCCGCTGGTTTTCTTCGAATTAAGGAACCATCATAATTGGTAAACTCTCCCTTTAAAGACAATTCAAAGCATAGCAAGTCCAATATAAAATCAAGCCGGCTATTCTTGAATAACAATATGAAGATATCAGATAATATAATTGAACATTTATTAGTAGGTCGCATTTTATGACCATGGAATCAAAAGTGTCCTAATATTTATTACAAAACTTAATGGTTAAAAAACCAATGGTAAGCCTCAATATTAAATAACCAATTTGCTATTCCATTTTTATTGCGTAAATTCGCCGGTTCATTAAACCTAGTTGGTAGTCGGGATTGTTAAAGAGCTGTTTGAAAAATAAACACTTATCATTGACCCTTTTGACACAACAATAGTAAATTAAATCTCATGTCACATACCAATTCAGGACCACATCGAATTAAATAAAAATGCGTAAGCATCACTGATTTTTATGCAATTTTAATTAATTTCCTGCAAGTTGTCACTGTCATACTTCTAAACATATGAACTTTAATTTGGCTGTCAAATGTAAAAGAGATTACTATTTAAATGAGACGAAACCATCACAAGGCAGTGTGTCACTTACAGTTCGTTATTTTATTTCAGCATCTTGATTACATTAGAGGGGAAGAAGAAATGGAAAATATGTATTCTACTCTAAAGGAACTATGCAAGAACGCGAGGAGACAGGTCTAGATGATAAAAGTCTGGACGCAGCAAGTGCGTTATGAAAGTGAATTTTCATAAAAATGTTTTTAATGCAAACAGGCTTTAATTTGGTTACTTGTATAACCCATATAGTAGAAACAATGTACCATATTTTATCAAAATAACTTATTGTTTGAAAATGTATAAAAAATTCCGAAAATAAACTTGAAATGTTTCCGCGAAAACTGGTTTCCTAGCCAACTAAACTCAGGTTAATAGCAAATTGGGTTATTAAAATTTGAAGCATTAAATCAAAATTCGCTACCAAAACGCACTTACTGCGTCGTGATTATTTACAAACATTGGTCATATTTCGATGAAAAATGCAAAAATGCAATAATATAAGGAATGTTCGAAAAAAAAATCAGGTATCACCAACCACTTATCGGCCAGCCTGTGATTGTCAAAATAATTTTATAAGATGCAGCTCAAGACACCCTTATAATTAACATATACAATTTTTTCTCGTATCTTGTATAATAACAATTATATCGACCTTGGCCGTAGAAATGCGTCACCCTGTATATATGTAAACAAATAAAACTGAAACTAAACCCGACTATGGATTCTAGGGGGCCTTGTGTGCACTCATTTGAAGGAATTTTTTTGAAATTCAAAAGTCGCGGTCTCCTCAATAACGAATTTTTTTTACGAAATTTAGCTAAAAATTATAGACCGTTAAACCATAAACTTAGCTAAAACTACTGCCAAAGCATCAGAGAAAGGGTCTATTTAAAATGAGTTTCCCATAACCCGTATTTGTTTGAGATTATTTGCCTAAATGTTGCCAATTTTGACGTTTCAAATCGCGACTTTGACGTTTTGAGGAAAGCCCCTAAGTTGTTTTTCTTTAAATGCCTATAACTTTTTGTCTTTTAACTTACAGACCTAAATTTTTAATGCAAACACGCATACCAAATTTGGTTGCTTTGTTATTTCCGGAGATATAAAATTTTCCGGGAAAACCTAGGCTAACAAACTTATCCAAGGGAGGTACTGACCAAATTTTATTAAAATCGGCCGAGTATTTTTTGAGTTATCTGTAATATATATATATATATATATATATATATATATATATATATATATATATATATATATATATATATATATATATATATATATATATATATATATATATATATATATATATATATATATATATATATATATATATATATATATATATATACATATATACATATATACATATATACATATATGTTCTAGAATTTTTTCAGAATTCAAAAGTCGCGATCTCCTCATTCGTGATTTTTTTTAGAAAATTCACTAATAAAGCAAGATTTTAATGCCATAATGTGTGAAAGAACGGAAAGTGTTTTAGGTGGAAAATTTCGAATAGGAAAAAGGATGGAAAGATAGAAGCTCGTGGATTTCTATGGAGAAAATAGTTTAATTCTAACAAATAAAATGTTTGAAGACGTAATACAAGGAAATCACTAGGAAATACAGGAATGTACCAAAAACACATTTGCAAAAAATGGAGGAAGTGCAACGAGGATTGATCAATTCTTAAGATTAAAAGTACATACTTTTAAGTAGACTTAAAAATATCGAATGTATAGTCTATTTATTTAGGTGTATATATATATATATATATATATATATATATATATATATATATATATATATATATATATTTGTGTGTGTGTAGGGTTTGCCAATTAAAACTTCCCACCTAAAAAATATCGGAGTGAAAAAAAAAGCCGAGTCACGTCGACTTCGTTTTCAAGGGGCGTAAGTTTTGGTGTCTGGGAACCTATCTCTTAGGCAGGGGCGTAAAGTAGGCTTACATTTTAAATTACACCTCATTTTAAAGCCTTTCCAATTCTGCCCAGGACGTAAGTTTAAATTTTGTTTGGATATAAATAATAAAATCATCAATGTATCAAAAATAAAACAAAATATCAGTGAATGGATGTTATTTAATTAAGTGTTCAAATTGTTTTCGCTCCACCTCCATATAGTTACAAAATCTTGGTCCACTTCCGAACAAACATTTCGAAGCATTTCGAGCGTTATCTGACGACTCTTTTTAACAATTTCTCGATAAAAATATTTTCTTTTAAGATTTTTTCTTGATCTCTTAATAAACTTTATCAATTCATTGACTTTTTTGCTGTTTTTTTTTAAATCCATTTTTCCAGGTGGGAAGTTTTACTTAGCACACCTATATATATATATATATATATATATATATATATATATATATATATATATATATATATATATATATATATATATATATATATTTGTGTGTGTGATCGAGGGCGCCTAGTTCGCGCTCATTTAAAACAATTTTTTCAAAATTCCAAAGTCGCGATCTCCTCATTAATGATTTTTTTTATAAGAAAATTCACTAAAAGACCGAGGTTGGACGCTGTAGTTGTAAACTGAAACTAAAAGCAGAATCACCCCAAAAAACCATAAAATAACAAAGGAGAGTTAGATGCGTATTTCGACAACGAAGTTGTCTTAATCAGTAGCTGTCGCTAAACTAACTGTATGGGCAACATTTTCCTATTAATATATCTAAACTATCTACAGTAAAAATGATAGAAAACCGGATGATGCAACACAGGTGGTGCAATATCAGATGATGAAATACCATGATGCAATATCGGATGTCTTACTACCGGATGACGCAATCTAAAGACCACTGTTGTGTCAGTGGGTGTACCTAACCGGTTATTGTGCCAATATTGAAAGTAACCTTGGATTATTTCGTGCTATTTTAACAAGTGTCGACTTGATAATCTTCATAATTGATAATCTTGCCCATACATTTAGTTTAGCGACAGCTACTGATTATGACAACTTCGTTGTCGAAATACGTATCCAGCGCATAACTCTCTGTTATTATTTTGTGGTTTTTGGGGCGATTCTGCTTTTTGTTTCAACAAAAGTATAATGCATATAAGTAGGTAAGTAATAGGGCCATGTCTTCAACACCAACAGGCGCCATGGAGGTGTTGCTGGATCTGCCAGCCCTACACTTAGTTATTATGGGGGAGGCCAGGCTGGGACTATACAGACTAGCCTGCAATGGTAGACTGAAGATCAACCCAGGCCTCAGGGGCCACTGCAAAATTCAGGAGATCGTGAAGGAGCCCATGCTTGAAATGAGGTCAGACTTCGCGAACCCGCGAATCTGCAGGGAAAACAACTTTACAGTGGAAACCCCCGACCGGGAAGCATGGCGGGAGGAGACGCCGGGCACACCACGGGACGCGCCCTGTTTCACGGACGGATGCGGCAGGGAGCGTGGGACGGGGGCAGATGTTTATTCGGAAGGACCTAGGGTAAGTCATAGTATTTCCCTCGGAGTCCATGCAACGGTCTTTCAGGCCGAAATGTACGCCATCCTGCACTGTGTGCGGGAGAACAAGAGGAGGGGCTACACCAACAAGCGGATCCTCATAGCCACAGACAGCCAAACAGCCATTAAGGCCCTAAGTGGCCCACGGGTAAATTACTGGCTGGTGAGTGAGTGCCGAGACGAGACGAGCAACCTGGCTGTGCAGAATGAGGTCACCCTCATCTGGGTGCCGGGTTACTCGGGGGGTCAAAGGCAATGAAGGAGCTGACAGTATCGCGAAGAGAGGGTCAGCAAAGCCATTTATGGGAACAGAACCGGCTCCGGGCGTGACAACGAGCACTGCCAGGGGAGCCATTAAGTCCTGGGTCAGAAACCAACACAAGGTGTACTGGGCAGACTGTCCAGGGCTCAGACATGGGAAGTCAATAATTGACGAACCCAGTTCAAAGAGAGCTGTGGAGCTGCTAAATCTTAGCAGAGGACAGCTCAGAAACACAGCAGGTCTCTTGACGGGACACACGGCCGTCAAGAAACGCCTGCATAAAATGGGGCGGTTCGAGGGGGACCTCGCATGCAGACTCTGCGGCGAGGGGGAGAAATCAGCCCAGCACATCTTGTGCGAGTGTAAAGCTCTGGACCGCAGAAGACAACTGATATACGGTCAGTACTAGACCGGAGACAGAGCATTATAAAACTTCACCCTACCAATCGCTGTGCAGACTAGTTCAAGGCACAGTGATTTTGGAGTGGGTGGAGTAAAAAGACTAAGGGCATGCACAATAAACTAAAGGTTGCAGTCCTATCGGGGCGGAGAGGCCGCGGACGAGCACTGGGGGAGAAAAAAAGTAATAGCACTGCGAAAACAGATCTAAAGCTAAACGGCCACCCACTTGAGCAAGTAGAAATGTTTATATACCTTGAGAGAATTATTCCGAATGATGATAGACGTGGCAAACATCTGAGAAGGAAGATCGCGATGGCAAAGGAAGCATTCAATGTAGGCAAAATACTCTTCTTACTAATAAACATTTTAAATTTTAGGAAGAGGTTCATCAAGTCATACGTATGGAGTGTGGTAGTACATAGGGCGCAAATCTGGACTCTGACTAAGCAGCACATGAAGAGAATAGAAAGCTTCTAAAATGTAGATATAGCAGGGCGAATAAAAGTATGTCAGAAAAGATGTAACAAGAAAGATGCTTGACGAAAGAAACTGATAAAAGAGGAAACCAAAATTTATTTAACATATCCGAAAACGTGAAATTTTTCTGACATTACTTGAAGGGCGCCTACTTGGAAAAGAGGGAAGAAGTAGACGAAGATAGGAAAGCTTCTAAAAACCTGGCCCAATCGATGGAGTGTGAAAGCAATGAAATGGCGCAAGTTGCTGGAGAAAAAGATACATGGTTGGCACGACAGGGTGACATCGCCTGTACACTGTGATGGTGATTTCATAAATATATGATAATAATTATAATAATTAACGCAAATATAAATTTATAAGCTATAGGTATTAAACGTATGCATTTTCTCACATTGACTTTAAAAGTGGAAATAAAACAAAAATGTAGTCTTGTTTTGTACTACCTACCAAGGTGGTAATCTAAAACAAGTGGAAGCAAGATTAATTCTGTCAAAGTACGGCCATTAAAAATACCTCTTGCATTCCTATGAATAGTGAGTATGTAAAATAAATGATAGTTACAAAACTGATCATTAAATAAGTTTGATTTTCGATACTGATGCTAGTAATACTCCTTAATCTAGATAGAAGCATGTAAACTAAAAAGGAACGATATCGGACTGTCAAGATCCTTGATCAGAAATAAATTAGACTAAATTATTCAACAACTTTCTAAACGGTCATACATTTCAGGATGTCCTATATAAAGGGTAAGGCAGTGCTACGCACCAAACTATTCAAATTAAGTGATTTATCACCTGCAATTTAAACTTTTCACTCCCGCAAAAAGTATCTTATCTGAGGTTTCACAAAATACAATATACATCTAGCACACCCTATCGGTCAATAGAATAACTATGTGGAAAATGCAAAATTGGTGCTCCATATAATTATTATTGCCATCTACCGTTCAGATTTAAATATGCTTATGCCAATTTTACTCAATGTTCATGGACGCTTAAGTCGTAGATGGACTTACATTAGAAAATATGAGGGTGATAATAAAAACATTTACGTTGTCATGTTATTTCTTCTTAAACTTAGGTTGTGATAGCTTTCCTGCACTTATCTCCAGGTAATAACATGGCTATCGACTCTGTTGCTAAAATTAGTATAAAATGCGTATTTATTCCTGGATAAATAAAAGCAGAAACAGCTATTGAACTCCACTCGAAGTGAACGTTGCAAATTTCGAACATTTATTGTAAAGTGATAACACAGAAATCTCCTTGTTCCCTAATAATGCTTTACTCTTATGAAATTTTGGACGAAACACTCCATTCTTAGAAATTTTTTAGTAGTATTCTGATCATGTAACGAGTTGATCTGTGTTTATGTGGAAATCTTTTTGCAACCACACGACATCTTCTGTTAGTAATTGTATTATACTCCTCGTAAATAAAAGTTATATTCAAAAGTCGTCGCATATTTTACTTATGTCAGAAAATGACGTTTCAAATTCTCATCTACTAAGCAACCGGATAAACTGACTAATAATTATTTCTTATCGCAAATAATGTTAAAATATCTTCAAATCGATGGGACTTAGGTATAGGGAATGCTGATATCAATCGAAAGAATAATAAAAAGTACATGAACTAACGTTATAAAATATAGGGTATCTTATTTAAAATAAGAGAGTTATTAGGTTTTAAAGTTATCAAGATTGACCGGTCTATTTCGGACACAATGTCTAACTTCTACTAGCTTTAGTAAATTTCAAATATTTTGTGGCATTTTAGAATTTGCATTTTTAAATATCAACTCCTCAGGTTGAAAAATAAGAGAGATATAGGTGTGTAAATGTGACAATGTGTTTTAAGAAATTTTTGAAAAAAAGTCAAATATCTCGAAAATTGTTGAGAAAAATGACATAACATCTTAGTAAAACCAACCATGAAATTTGACAGGAAATCTAGATCCATAATAAAAAGCAACACCTTCCGTTTGAAATAAGAAAGTTGACGTCTACTTCCGGTATAACCGGCAGTTTCACTTTCAGTGAACTGAAAATTTTGACGTGTGTGAATTTTCAGAATTCAATTGTGAGTCGTACTCCAGAAACGGCTAATAAAAGGTCTACGTGGGACAGCCTGTACAGTATTAAGACCTTATTATAACTGTAAAAGTGTACAAAATGTCTAGTTTTCCTTTCACTGCCACTAGTGCCAATTAATTTAAATCATTTAAATTGTTTTAGTAACTTTGATGGAGCAACGTATATAGCATAATATGGTCTGTGATGTATTATAATAATAATAATAATAATAATAATAATTATTATTATATATATATATATATATATATATATATATATATATATATATATATATATATATATATATATATATATATATATATATATATATATATATATATATATATATATATATTTATTAACTAGAGATAGATTACGCCTAACCAAGCAAAAAGTCAAATAAAATTGGTTTCTAGCTTTCGTGTGTGTGTGTGTGTGTGTGTTTTGTTTCTTTAACGTCGGCCTATTTCCGCGACTATGGCCAATCACCGACGCCAGGGAGCAGTTTCACCTCACTATCCTGGAAATTTTGCCGAAGCCCTGTCTTTCTGTAAGGAGGGTAGGGATCTTTAACGTGCCCAACATCGCATGGACACGGGACCGACGGCTTTACGCCCCCTCCGAGGGGCGGAACGTGCAGACATTCAACTTGCTCAAATACAATGCCAGAACCTCGGTTGATGTTAATTTTACAGTTTGTACTGAAAAAGTGAAAGAAGTACGCCGGGATCGAACCCAGCACCCTTCGGTTCAAAGGCACACGTTCTTACCTCTGAACCACCGAGGTTCACTCTAGCTTTCGTCGTTCACCAAAAAAATTTGAATTTTGAAATTTCTAATATTTATTCTCAGAAAACCCGACATTTAAGATTTATAATTAAAAGACACGCATATATGGCCCAAAGAGCGCTACAAACTGGTTTGATGATTTTCAACAGCGGTAAGTAAAAACATAAAATTGCAATTGTTCGTGGTGTTATGTCTTTACAAAGGCTGCTTACTGTCAAACAAAGAATTTTAGTGTTTTATGGAAATGTCATTTCGTCCTAGTGGCACTGAACTCTATTAGATCTGTCACATTTTGTAACAATCAAATGCAACAAACATTTAAATAGTACAATTTAGGTACATTCAGAGTACATCAATCGATTCGGCCTGTTAAAATACATAAGACAAAATACTTTTCAAACGTAATTTTTAGATTATGTTTGTGGTTATGTAATTTCATCCTGGCAATAAATACTGAGTTTTATTAGGTACGTCAAAATTGCCAACAATGCAAAAACCCTTAAATAATAGAATTTAGATCAATTCTGTGTGCATTAATCAATTCAGCAGGTTAAAATATGTACATGAGGCAATATACGTTTCCAACGTATAATTATTTATTTCTTATAAGTGTTTCCGCTATTGTTTTAGCGCAAAAATATGCAAGAATTTCTACATTCCCAGTTACATTACATTTGGCGTAAAAATTGGCGTAGTTGTTGAAAATATTAGATAAATAAATATGTTAAAGTAATAGAGGAACAGAATATAATGCTCGTCACTCTTTCAAACAATCCTTGTCACATTATGAAACGTTCTTGAACCAGTAGCGCCTACAGCGCCTGCAACGATCAGCTGATCAAGTACTCGTATTCGTAGATAGTAGATAGGCCATACAGTATTGTTATGCTAAGGTTTTTATGCGATGGCTACCTTGTGCAAAATTTTACGTAGCCAATTAAATAGAAAAAACACTGCATTAATTAGATTTGTTAGCAGTAAGAATAAAAATGTTCAGAATAAAACGTATCCTTTATCTGTCTTCTGTGCTGTCGGCGGCACTATTGCCTTCTATTCTCTATATAAATCACTGAAAGCTCAGAGGGTTTATGCTGCTCAAGTTAAATCGGTAAGTGTTTTCTATATTTACAATTATCTTTACCATTATTAACAGTGTTGCTGTTTAATTTGTGATAAGTTTTGTTACTATTTTAGTTAGATAGTCCAGTTTCCTGGTTCTGGAATCGTTCCAAGAAAATCCCGCCTTATTTTTGAATCCACGTGATGTATTTAATTTCAATGTTTATCTATTTACGATTGGTTCAAACTGATCAAGTAATAATTCAAATAAACTTTTATTTTCAATGGCATCTACATACAAAAATGTGCTCTAATGTCGCAATAATTTTATGTTGGTCAAATAGAATAGATTGGTGTAAACAATTACAATACTTAGTCAATAATCTTTATCAAATATTTACTTAATAGGTAGGTATTAAGGAAACTTCACTCCCTGGAAATACATTCAGATAGATCCAGCATAGCACAATATTTAAAACAGTCTCCAATTTTGTTTAAATGTAATTTAACCATACAATTATATTTATGAAATTGGTACATAAGCTAGTTTAATGCCCATTTTTACGAAGTACTTTGTCAACTTGCAATTAACTAATAATCGTTTAAATTGTTTTTATCATCTGCTTGTCAGATATGTCAAAATTCATATATTAAATTTCTATTTCTATTTAAACAATAATTCCCAACTAAATTATTGATAGCAAGGAAGAGTTTTGTTCTTAATAAAAGTTCAGCATGTGGTAGTATTTGTCAAGGCTTTAATTAAATTTTAGGAGTATTTCTCTTATAATAAAAAGTGACAGTTCAAAAATGTGTGTGCGTTCAAGTTCTCCTTTATTATTCAATAATAAAAAAAGTTGGAACAAAAGTTGCAGGTACTAACGTTATCTACAAACTTAAATTATTTTTTCATATACAGGGTGTTGCAAAAGTTAGATACAACCCAAACTTCACTTTTTTTAAATGGTACACCCTGTATATTCTTTCATTTTTGAATTTCTCTTGTTTTGCCGATTCATCAAGTGTATAGTTGTTGGGGTCTATACAGAGTCGTTGAAAAGTTGTGGCCACTTTTCTAAAACATCAGAGGCACATTTGACGGGCTGTATCTTAATATTAATATGTCAGCATGCAACACTGTATCATGCCAAAAATTTGCGAAAGTGTTCTTTCAACTTCTTTAAAGCAATACAGAAAGAATTCCTTGAAAACAGTATACAGGTGAGTAAAAACACTGGAGTCAAGTTTTCTCGAGAAATTCAAATGGAACAGCCTGTATATTATAATATATAATATAATATAAAATTTTCTTGAAAAACACAGTCTAATCCACGACAGGCAGTATGGATTCCGTCAGCGCAGATCAACTGCCTACCTCCTTTCCTTTGTAACCCATTCTTGGAACAAGTCTATGGAACTACACGGTGAATCCCAGATTGTCGCTCTAGACATATCCAAAGCATTCGACCAGGTCTGGCACGGAGCGCTGCTTAATAAACTACCGGCCTATGGCCTACCACCAAAACTCTGTACGTGGACAGCAAATTTCCTCTCCAACCGGAGCATTTCTGTTGTCGTGGATGGCCATTCCTCTAAACTGTATCAAATTAATGCAGGAGTTCCTTAAGGTTCAGCTTTAGCCCCTACTTTGTTTCTTCTCCACATCAATGACCTCCTCTCTAGCACATCCAACCCAGTTCACAGTTACGCGGACGACAGCACCCTCCACTCAAATATACAATATTCTAAGCCTGTCTCTTTAGCCCAATTAGATGAGGATCACAAACTTATGGAGGGTTCTGTCTCCGTGTATCTCCAAAAAATATTAGACTGGGGAAGTAGAAATCTTGTACAATTCAACTCCACCAAATCACAGTCTTGCTTTCTTTCTCATAAGAGATACACCAGCCCTAGACCCATCACAATAAACAACCAAGTTATTCAAAGTAATGAGTCCTTTTCACTTGTTGGCATTTCTGCGGATCGAAATCTCAATTGGCACCAACATGTCACATTAATTGCAGAAGCGGCTGCTAAGAAATTAGGTTTCCTCTTCCGGGCTCGCAAGTACTTTTCACCAGCTAATCTCTATACCTTATATACTTTTGACCAAACCTCGAATACTGCTCCCACATCTGGGGCGCCGCTGCCGCTTCTACACTCGCCATCCTGGACTCCATAGAAGAGAGCTATACGTCTCATCGGTGACCCTACCCTCACCCAAAGGCTGTTATCCCTTGCCCAGCGACGTGTCGTTGGTGACTTCTCTCTCATACATATATATATATATATATATATATATATATATATATATATATATATATATATATATATATATATATATATATCTGCACGGGCACTGCTCAGGGAGCTTTCTTTCATGGTTCCTCCACCTGCTGCCCCCAACATATCAATCAGGGGAACAGAGCGAATGCACCCTTTTACGGTCCAGGTCACCAGACATAGAACATCTTGTTATGCCCGCTCTTTTGTCCCGAGGACTTCCAAGTTGTGGAATTCCTTGCCGGCACATGTTTTTCCTTCTCCTCCGAACCGCCAAACCTTCAAGTCCAGAATTAACAAGTTGCCTCTTTTCTCCTTATCGACACCGACACCTAGTATTTAGGCTGTGAGCCCTCGTGGTGTGTTGTTGAAATAAAAAAATAGTCACAAAATTAGACCGAGGTTAAAGAAAAAATGTGACAAAGTTTATATGTTTATTTAGTGACCCTTGAGGATCTTTATTTCTTTGCCATCGCGTTGTTCCTTATTAGTTCGTTCCTATGTTTATAATCATCTATATAATGTACATAAAACACTTTTAAGATACATTCATGGTAATATAATAATGTACATGTAAATTGTGATGTCTATACTGGTTGCACCGGATGTACGAAGCTAATGTTGTAACTTATGTCTGTGACCAAAGGAGAAAATTCTGGAGGTCAATCAAATCAAAAAAAAAAAACGGTACATAAATATTTTTACTGCTTCAAGTTGTTGGTCGTTTAGTTTTATATATCCATTTTCGTAGTCCTATCCTTACTTATACTCTTGCTTTTTGTTTTCTTCCTATTGATTGCATTACCCACTCCTGATACTGACCACGGATCCTGGTTCGCGTTCATTTTAAGATAATTTTTTTTAAATCGTGAACCCATGGTCACCAAAATTTTCGAAAAAACATCTACATATTTGCCAAAGAGAAATTGAAAATTTTCCTGAAAAAGACTTGTCAATTTGAACTACCCAAATCTAATAAGCACACTTGGAGAACCCAAATCACCACAACACATTTAAAAAACCTAACGGTCGTTTCACTAACCAAGTTAGCGTCATCAGAGGATTAATAATTCTAAATATCTTATATACACAACTCTATGTATATTCTTCTGCATGTAGTAGATCACTAATGATTTGGGGAGGTCACCGACACCAAAATTAACATATTTCGTTTGGCGGAAATATATGTATTCTTTTATTATCTATCGGACGTGCTTCTGCCTGTATTTATTTTATAAAGTAATCTATCAGGAGACTACCCGTAGGCGGCGGAGCTAGAACGATACATTTTTTTATTACTATATTTAGCAATATATATATATATATATATATATATATATATATATATATATATATATATATATATATATATATATATATATATATATATATATATATATATATATATATATATATACTTTCGAAGGCGTTTCGCTGTCCTGGTTGTCTAACATTTATTATCCCAAATATGTCGGACGAGGGAAGATCTATTTATAGTACCGTATCTTAATTGTGCTAAATGTTCTTTGAATCTAATTCCAATAGATCTTTTTGTTTGTCCGACGTATTAGATCACAATCTTTACAACTTATTTCATAAATTCCCGACATTTTGGCCGTACTATCCTTGTCTTTTATAAAGCCATGTTATTATTATTATTATTATTATTATTATTATTATTATTATTATTATTATTATTATTATTATTATTATTATTATTATTATTATTATTAGTATTATTATTTAGGTGAAAAGTATCTAACATCCTAGCTGATTACAAATTTTCTCTTCTTTTGATTAATATAAGTTAACAAATGGAACAAGTATAGAGATGTTAGGGTCATAATATTTTTACGCTTAAATATCTAACAAGAGTGCCCATAAGGTACTTAGAACGTATATTAATCTAAGTATTCGTTTTTGTAGAACAAATATTCTATGGCAGTCCGAGGATTGGCCCCAGATACCAGTACCGTAACTCAGATGTGGACAGTCGCGTAATAGAGCTTCAGCAGATGATCGAAAATCTAGGAATATTTAAGCATCAAAATTGCATAAAACGCCGAATTTAATATCTTGCACACGTGATTGATCTGAACCATGTATAACAAGCTATTATCAATCCTAACGCCCAAAAATTCCGTCGCCTTTTTGAATTGAACTGCATATCCGTTGACCTAAATAGTGCTGTTGCACATTCTCCCTTCGATGGCAGTTATGCATTTCAGGAGAAAACTCGTGTCATTGTTTACAATTAATCGGTTTACACATCAGTTCTCAAAAGACTGTACTGATTTTAATTTCATTTCGGTTTCCTCCACCGTCTTACCGTAGATAACATAGAAATATTATCGGCGTACATGAAGACTTCTAATGACAGTTATCTGGGGCGTGCCCGTACATATATTATTCATTTTTACAAATAACTGTCTGTTGGTGAGATACGAAAGCAGAAGGTCGGTTGGAAGTGCCTCTTACCCCTAGCGCCCACATCTTCTCCTGAACACAAAAAGGATTTACTGCATCAAAAGCACGAAACATGTCAAAATATAAGGTAACCAGAATGTAGTTAAGGTCCATTTTTTCGTTTACATATTGAATGTAATCGATAAGAGTAGTTTCGATGCGGAATAATCAGTTAGAAACCCTTGCTGTCATGGCGATATTATATTATTAGAGTTTAAAAATATAACTATCCTTTTATGCACTGCTTTTTATATAATTTTTGAAAAAATACTTAAGATCGAGATAGGACAATAGCTTTCCAAATTGCTACTGTCCCCCGCCTTCAACACAGCAACAACTACAGCAAGTTTCAGTATGTCAAGGAATTTTCCGAGACATATACATGCACTTATAATATTTGTAAGTGGAGCGGCAAGCTCAACAGTACATTGCTTAATAAGTTTTAGGGGAACATTACCAGACCAGCACGATTTTTTATTGGGAAGGTCATTCATGATTTCAATGACTTCACAGTCATTAACAGGTGTGTTGGAGCTATATTTTCCGTTGTACAGTTATCAGACATCTGGCCCCCGAAATGCAACATCAGGTTTCTCTCAACGACACATGAAAAATATCCGTCGAGTACATCAGCAATTTCCACCCCACTAGTTATGTTTTTGTTTTCGTATAGTTTCGTTAGTCGAAATGCAGTGTTTTTCACTAGGTTTGTTTTGGTTGAGATTAAAAAGCTGCCATAATTCTTTAATTGAATTACCCACATTTTCTTAAAATCGGTATTTTATCAATAATGATTATCGTTTGATGAAAGCTCGTTAAAATTAGTATCATGTAGATTTTTCATTACAGTGGATATTTTCCATATTCCAGTCTAATAGTGTAATTGAATTAAGTTTGCGTTGGGTCCTTTTTGATAAATTGGATCCATCCACAGAACTGTTTATGTAGAAAGTAAAATTAATAGATAAGGGGGTATTATTTTAAATCTCATCCTGTGAGTTCTTGACAAATTATTGTGTAAGTGAAAACTGTACTATATTCTATATTTAATCCTATTTTCTGTCAGAATATGACAACGTTATATATGAAATGAGGAGCGGACACAGGCGATTAGAATTGAATGGGGACTTGATGGGCATCAGCACCCGCGGCTGCATCAGTCCACTGTTGCCATATTAGGTGATTAGTGAGTTTTCCTAGAAAAAATTCACTAATGAGAAGATCGCGACATTTGAATTTTGAAAAGATGAACCTATATTCGGGGTCAAATTCATATATATATATATATATATATATATATATATATATATATATATATATATATATATATATATATATATATATATATATATATATATATATATATAAATTTCGGAAAATTCTTTTATCTTCGAAAATAACTAAGCTATACCGACCAGAATTTGTATTATTCTACCACTAGCGGGGGCGACTTTCACTTCCTAAGGTTGAACAGGTCGAGTGGAACATTTTTGGAAAACTCTAAGCTGCAATTTTAAAATGTACCGATCAGTTTTTTAGATATTTGCTTTCAAAACTTCAAAATAAACTGTCTCAAATAATTATAAGTATAAATTTCATGCTGTCAAGTTTTGAAAGCAACTATATCCAAAAAAAAAGTCTGGACGTAGCAAGTGCGTATGGTAGTGAATTTTCATAGAAATGATCTGACACCAAATATTTTTTATATATTTTTTTCTGGGAACATAGAAATCTAAATTTTGGTGTATAGTTTGCTTCTTATATTGCAAACCTACCAACCAAAGTTCGTTATCATAGCTTTTTTATTTTTTCAGAATTTCTTTTCCAAAGAAAACTCAAAAATTTTTCGGAAAACCTTGTTCGATTTTCTTGGATAACGAAATTATTCAAGCGACATACATAAGGAAGGTACATGCCAAATGTTATATTATATATATATATATATATATATATATATATATATATATATATATATATATATATATATATATATATATATATATAAATTGAAACTTACCCCGGATATGGGTTTTAGGGTTCCTAGTTGGCGCTCATTAAAAAATAATTCAAAATTCAAAAGTCTCCATTAGTTAATTTTTTTCTATGAAAATTCACTCATCCTCTGATGATGCTAATTTTGTTAGTGAGACGATCGTTTTTTAAAGTACTCATGCTTGACGTCACCGGAATTACACATTCCTTGGCGAGAAACAGCAGACGACTGACTAGGCATAGATTGGTTTTGATGCGTTTTAGATGCGTAATTTTCACAGGAAAAGCCTCCCGATTTCATGGAAATTTTCGAGATACTGCTACAAAAATATGGTCGGACATTACTGTATTATATGAAATCAATTTTTTTCAAAAATTCAAACGCTAATGCAATGGCTGCTTCAAGAGTTCAATATTTAAGCTCTGTTGCATTAAAATTGCAAGGTTGTTAGTCTACCAAATACTAGTGATGTTATTTTACCAACATTGAAAATAAATTCTACAACTTGGCAACATTTAGGTTCTTCCTCTGGTGGTTGATATTTCATATTGGAAGTACCAGTAAGCAGCAAGGAGCAAAGAAGGAACACATTCTTTGTGTCATTTTATTATGATAAACTTTACACCTCCTAGGTCCCAATGGACTTCTAGACTAAGCTTCTTATCGAGGCTATCATCTAAATCACATTCTTTGGTAATCTTGTCGGTGCCGCTCTCTTGGTGTAGCGGTTTCATTGTAAAAGGCACTAGCCAAGACGTGAACTGTTTTAAGCCGACAGACGATGCCCATTTCGTTCTTATTTCATGAAATATCGAAACTATCTATCAGAATGAAGTAAAAGTTATTTATAGTTTTTACTTCATCTAGCACCTCTAATCGGGTTTTGTGGTAGATGGCGGTTTTAAAATTAACTATGGGAACTCCCCATTGGTGCTGGTAATATATCCTTTCCACACTTTCGATAAGTAAAATTGAAATATAAATCAAAACAAACATAAAAAACACATTTCAATTCGACTTTTAGGACAGATATATCAACAGTTTGTTTATGGGATGTGAAATACTCTTAAAAGAAGAACATTCATTACATACGTTGACTGAACCATATCATGGTTATTTACGTAACCCGTTCCTTAAAATTTTGTACATTCCAATAAGATAGCTGATAATTGATATTTAAGGGTAGTTCACTACAATCAACATTTTTTAAACATTTTTACTCACATAACTGGAGAATGATCCTGTCGCCATTAAATTTCTTAATTTATATTACAGAATTTTTATTTAAAAAAATTCGCTAATAGAGAGGTATCGATGATGAAACTTTGCAAACATTTTTGCAAATGAGCGGGAACTAGGACCCCTAGAACCCATATCCAGGGTCAGTTTCAATTTTTATATGTTTAGATATATATATATATATATATATATATATATATATATATATATATATATATATATATATATATATATATATATATATATATATATATATATATATATATATATATATATATACAACCGTTAACTCAAAAAGTAGGTAACCGATTTTGATGAAACTGGGAAAATGCCTTTTTTTATTAATAGCTTGGATGTGTTCGTTAGCCAGGAAAATCAGACAAGGTTTTCCGGGAAAGTTTTAAGTTTTCTTTCGAAAAAAAATTTTATCTTCGAAAATTACAAAGCTATTTTGATGAAATTTGGGGGACATGTTACCTTGGGAAAGACCTAACTACGTAAATTCGGCTTTCTAGGTTTGCAGAAAATTGAGTTATTTATATTTGAACCATTTAGTTTTAATATCAGACAGTTTTTTATTAACAATGATAAAAACTGGTTTATATATGAGATCTAGTATGACTTAGTGGTTGTGTTGTTACCCTGACAACGGGACATTTGATATCTTGCGCAGGCCAGTTACACGCTCCAACAGTTAGTTAACTTGCATTATTAGATCGTTTATCTGTTTTCAATTTCATTTTACATATTATTTGTGTTGTTTGAGAATTTTAATATACAAGTGCAAATTATTCTTTACCACTTTATTAGTGGATGGACTAAAGTGTTTGTGATATTTTGTCAACGGCTACAAAAGATCAAAGTTTTACAAAAAGGGGTGATATGCAATAGGTTAAAGTTTATTTAACACTGTCCACCTGTCTACAAAATTATTCAATTTGTAGTGGGATTTGAACTCCCTTTATTTGCTCATGTAGTAACTTGTATACCGACATCTTTACGGCGCGGCCTCGGTGTGCATTACAAGTAATGTGCCTAGATATCCTATAACCACATACGGTCATATGTATGGTTTCAGTTATTTGTAATGTGTGTTTCAAATGCATTTTTGCAAATATTTGAATCAAATAAAAGAGAATAACAGTTGAAAATTAAATATAGGGCCTTGTTAAAGAGATTTCATGCAATATTTGCCACTCATAAAGCGCATAAGTTCAGAATATTTGTTTAAAACCACAAATTTTGACGTTTTAAAGCACTACTGACATTTTCAAGATAATTTTTCTCGTACTTATTGACCATTTTGCATCAAGAAAACTGAATCTTTGTAATATTTATTACACACAAATATTTTGATCTTCTGTGTCCACCAGGGACACCAATTTTTTTTACTTAAGTCATAACTTTTTTCTTTAAACCTAAAAATCCAATTTGTGGTATATAGTATAGTTTTAATAGGACTTGAAGGTTTGGCGGTTCGGAGGAGAAGCAAAAACATGTGTCGGCAAGGAATTCCACAACTTGGAAGTCCTCGGGATAAAAGAGCGGGCATAACAAGATGTTCCATGTCTGGTGACCTGGACAGCTCTGTTCCCCTAGTAGATCTGTTATGGGCAGCAGGTGGAGGAACTATGGAAGAAAGCTCCTCTGAGCAGTGCCCGTGCAGATATCTATAAAAGAGAGAGGTCACCAGCGGCACGTCGGTGGGCAAGGGATGGCAGCCTTTGGGTGAGGGTAGGGTCACCGACGAAACGTATAGCTCTCTTCTGAATGGAGTCCAGGATAGCGAGTGTAGAAGCGGCAGCGGCACCGCAGATGTGGGAGCAGTATTCGAGGTTTGGTCTTATTTGTGAATTGTGAAGTATATAAGGTATAGAGATTAGCTGGTGAAAAGTATTTGCGAACCCGGAAAAGGAAACATAATTTCTCAGCAGCCGCTTCTGCAATTGATGTGACATGTTGGTGCCAATTGAGGTTTCGATCCACAGAAATGCCAACAAGTGAAAAGGACTAATTACTTTGAATAACTTGGTTGTTCATTGTGGTGGGTCTAGGGCTGGTGTATCTGTTATGAGAAAGAACGCAAAACTGAGATTTGGCGGGGTTGAATTGTACAAGATTTCTACTTCCCCAGTCTAATATTTTTTGGACATCCACGGAGACATAACCCCCCTTGAGTCTGCGATCCTCATCTAAGTGGGCTAAAGAGACAGGCTAAGAATATTGTATATTTGAGTGGAGGGTGCTGTCGTCCGCGTAACTGTGAACTGGGTTGGATGTGCTAGAAAGGAGGTCATTGATGTGGAGAAGTAACAAAGTAGGGGCTAAAGCTGAACCTTGAGGAACTCATGAATTAATTGGATACAGTTTAGAGGAATGGCCATCCACGACAACAGAAGTGCTCCGGTTGGAGAGGAAATTTGCTGTCCAGGCACAGAGTTTTGATGGTAGTTCATAAGCCGGAAGTTTATTAAGCAGCGCTGCGTGCCAAACCTGGTCGAATGCTTTGGATATGTCTAGAGCGACAATCTGGGATTCACCGTGTAGTTCCATAGACTTATTCCAAGAATGAGTGACAAAGGACAGGAGGTCGGCAGTTGATCTGCGCTGACGGAATCCATACTCCTGTCGTGGATTAGACTGTGTTTTCAAGAAATTTTAGTAATTCGGTGTCTATATACTTTTCCATCACTTTAGAGACGACGGAAAGAAGAGAAATCGGCCTGTAGTTGCTAGGAAGCGCTTTGGACCCTTTCTTGGAGACAGGTTGTACTCGAGCAGTTTTCCAGGGAATAGGCCTCTATTGTAAGATGTCTGAAACAGACGAGTCAGGATAGGAGCAAGTTCTGGTGCGCATTTTTTGAGAACAATTGCTGGGATCTCGTCAAGGCCGGAGGCTTTCCTGGCATTAAGAAAAGAGAGCATCTTTCGTACCTTTTTAGTTTTGAAAATGATATCCGTCATTTTATGCGCGACATTGGGGACTGTTGGCGGTTAAACATTTGGACGTGGGTTGAGAGTAGAATTGCCGGCGAACAACGAGGCAAAAAGTTCAGCCTTGCCCGGGGCGCTAGAAACAATTTTATCCCCTGAAACAAGGATTGGGAATGTGCTCTTGCAGAAATTATTCCCAATAGATTTAGCAAGAGCCCAGAAGGGTTTGCTGACGTTGGAGCTTGAGAGGACTTTGTTTTTGATGTGGCTGTTAAACGAGTGTTTTGCCTCAGAAAGAATGCGGACATAGCGGTTTCTTGGGTCGTTAAATGCTTGACGGTTTTCTTGACTGGAATTGTGTAGAAGCGTTTTGTGAGCTTTGACCTTTACAAGTCTGGCCTTGTCACGGGGCTTTTGAGTGGCTGAGGAGGTTTTCTGTGTACGTGAAATAAATCATTTCATGCCAGCTTGGATAATTTCGGGGACGTTTTGTGAGATATCAGAGGGGTCAGGATAAGAGAAGCGCACAGACGCCCATGGAAATGAGGAAAAGTAATCCCGCATTTCGTCCCAGTTCGCGGAGTTGTACCAGTTTTTAATTTTAATATATATATATATATATATATATATATATATATATATATATATATATATATATATATATATATATATATATATATATTGGAATATTGCACTACACTGTAATCACTTGTAAATATACACTTTATTTGTTTGCTGCACGTTTGTGATTTCTTATTGGTTTGCGCGGACTGCAGTTTCGAACCGTCCCGGTTCATCATCAGCACGCTACTGACTGTTATCGCTCCTGTGTGGTCTACGTCTGAGATTGTACGTGGCGCATGCACCGTGAGCTTCTATTGGTCGGTTTACTGTTCTCTGATTGGTTGTGCCTTCGGACTGTGTCGTGTGTATCGGTCTCCTGTCTTGATCACTGTGGTTTGATAATTTGTCTATTTGTATGGCCTTTATTAAGTTTTGTTTAAATGTTTGTACTTGTTCTGGCATTAAGCTTCAACTTCAAGCTCATTTGAAAGTCTCACCATCGATACCTCTCTATTAGCAAATTTTTTAAAGTAGAAATTCGCTAAAAAGCTAATTTACAATCCGCATTATCGAATGCTTTTTCAGCTTTACAAAAACAATAAAGGTATCTATATTTTTCTCAAGCCTCCTTTCTCTTATTATTGAATTTTCGTAGAAAAAAATTACTATTGGCAGGTACCTTTTGTTACTATCTTGGATAAGAAAACTTTGGATTTTCTATCGAAAAAAAATGTTTTTTTTTTTCTGAAAATAACAAGGCTCTGGTAATAACTAAAATTGGTACGTGAGTTTAACTTATGAAAAGTAAACTACATACCAAAATTTAGATCTCTATGTTACAAAAAAAAAAATTATAAGCATTTATTAAAAAATTTTTGGTGCCACATTATTTCTATGAAAATTCACTACCATAACGCACTTGTTGCGTCCAGGCTTTTTTATTTTAAGTGCCAATACTACTTCTCTGGTTCCCTGGATAGGTCAAAATCGGAACTGATCTTCATGTAGATAACTTTCTGCTTTACTTCTGATTCTGATTTATCACCAGGAATAACAGAATCTTCGCCACATGACTCTGACGCTTATTATTATTGTCCTGTGTTGCATTTTTGCGCGTCGCCGTTTCTGTAATAAAAATACTTTTAGTCTTCATAATCTCCCTGGGCAGCTCTCCCGATTACATTTCACGATCAGTTAAAAATTTCTTCTTTCATTTTTTAACTGTATCATTTATCTAATAATTTCATAGCTCAAAAGTCTCTAGCTTCTAGGTACTTAATTGTCACATTGTAAAGTATTAAAATAACTAATCTTGCTAAAAATATTAATAATAAATTTCCCCCTAAAAACTAATTTTATTTAAACACCATTTCGGTAAAAGTTCACAAATTCAGCATCTTTGCATTTTTATAAAAGCATAAGGTACCTTTTTCCTAATAAAGTCTACTTTTGACTGAACTGTTATTTTTCAACAAACCAGAAACTCTATGTAATATTTTCTTCTTTTAATGGTGGCAATAGGAAAGCATATTTATTTAGGAACACAGAAAGACAGCAAAATGAAGCAGTATTTCTTACTAATAAAAACATAAATTTTCTAAAAACATCTCTCCCCTGGTTCATCTACCTTTAGCTTCTCCGAATAAGCAGATTTTTATCGGTACTATAGATTCTCTAACCCTTTGTGATCCTTGTCATACCTTTTGAACCCCTTAGCGCTGGCAAAAGGTCGCTGTGTCGTATAGAAAAAATAATAGTAGCTGTCGTTTAGTTGGTGTTAGCCTGTCGTACAAAGTGCCCCTATATTTTATCTTATCTGCATAAAGATCTGGGCAAAGTAAGGGAAAACATAAAACATATATTTTCATTCTGGCAAGTTTCAGGATTTTTACGTTTTGAAATTAGTTGTATACCAATAAATTAACCTGGCCCCTTGAGATAAACGATTTAATAGTTGTCACCCTAATTCTATTTTATTTATTAGCTTTACACTTAATTTTATACCTTTCATTTGCTTTAGCCCTAATTTATGTGCATTCTTTTGTAACTTGTTTTGCCACAAGTCTTTCGGCGTATTTAAATTAAATAATAAAAAGATGCTATCGGCGATATTTAAATGACAACACAAAACTATGGGGTTGCCCAAGTCTTTTGATAATTCTAATATTACATCATTATGTATTAAAAGCATATAAGTAAGATGCTATTATTATATGAGAGGTGTTGCTACGTATAAAAACAGGATTGCGTTACCTTTCGGCTAGAAATTCAATCTATGAATACGATGTGCAAAAATCGCTTGCTATAGGCTGATTTACTGTACGCGAGTTTTCGGTTAACAGTAACATTTTTTAGAATCTTCGTCATGAGAAAATTTTGATGACAAGAATATGATTTAATAGTCTGGTAAATACCCATATATGTATTAGTCCTTATCCGACGCCAGGCAGTTATTAGACTACATGACAATAAGCAATGCAGAAAAAGAAACGTCAGCCTGAGTAGTATTACTTTTGTTTTGACTCGTACTTTTCGCGATAACTAATTATGGCCTCCACTTCTGGTTCCTAGAAAAGAAAGCGTGAAGTCGTGTCCTTAGAACATAAGCAACACTACTGGATGGGCTCGAACGTGGGCAATGTGCAGAATTGTTGGGACTAGTGTTTGGTTAACGATTCTTCCATCAAGACCATTAAGAAGAAAAAAAAGGAGGATTTGGATCAAAGATCAACGTAAACTACAACTTTGACAAAGAATATCAAATTATAGACTAGCAAGGGCTGCCTGGAAACTTTAAGGAAAATATTCAATCTTCGTAATGTAAACATTATTGAGAAAATGAACCTTTGTCGATCACATTGCAAATGTGTCGTTTCCTGACAAACTTAGGACCATCTTCACAAAGTGAAGATTGGAACCTGTAATGAGCACTGATAAGTACACTTGGAGAACCCAAATCACCACAACACATTTCAAAAGACCTGACGATCGTTTCACTAACCAAGTTAGCGTCATCAGAGGATAAAACATTATAAATACTTAAAAAACTAACATCAACTTATATACCGGATCTCAGGTAAACAGATCGAACCGAGATGAGACACTAGTCGTAGGCAAATTCCACAGTGTATTTTTATCGCCGGCAAGGTCTTTGCGCTATCCCTACTGCTTTATCTAAAAAAGTGTCCATATGTAATAGTTTTGAGAAGGTTCAACGACAGCTAAATTAACAACGATTCCTTTGGCGGCAATAACTGTATACTTATGTTATCGGTAGAACGTGCCGAAAACGTGGGAATTTTATTTAGCAAAGCAATCGATCAAGTGACTCGTCATTGGCGCTGGTGAAGTGTTCATACATTTTTTGTTGTAACTATATTTCGCAATATATACGCTCTCGAACCCATTTAGCTGTCCTGGTTTTCTAACATTTTTTATTAATTTCAGATTATCTTTATCAACGTGATGATTATTATCCCAAATATTCGGGCGACGGCAGACTTATCTACAGTACCGTAACGTAATTGGGATATGTGTTCTTTGAATCTAATTCCAATCGATCTTTTTGTTTGTCCGACGTATTTAAGATTACAATCTTTACAACTTATTTCATAAATTCCCGACATTTTGTCCGCACTATCCTTGTCTTTTTGGTTACCTATCAAGTTTTTAAAGGTATTTGTTGTTGAAAATGTTAGCTGTAAGTTGACTTTTTTAAAAATGCTGTCTAGACCCCTCGTGATTCTAGGTTCAAATGGTAAGCAAACAAAGTTTTTTCCGATTTTTCTCTTCTGAACGTCGTTGATTCCGTCAACATTTTCTTTGTTTTCTGTTTGTTGATTAATTTTTCCACTAGGCAAGCAGTGTATCCGTTATATTCGGCCACGTTCTTAATATCTTTAAATATTCTTTAAACAAAAGTAGATATACCAAAGAATTAAATTATCTTGTGTTGTGGTGATTTGGGTTCTCCAAGTGTACTTATTAGGACCATCTTTCCACAAAAGGTTATATACGCCAGCAAATTTCCAATAAGGCTAAAATGGGGTTATTCTGGAAGTCAATGCCTCCTTGAACATTCATATCAAAAAACGAAAGATCCTTCCGCGGATTCAAAGTTGGTAAGGATCGCTTTATCGTTCTACTATTATTCTCTATTAATTCATTAAACTCGTATCCGCGTATAAATCTCAAAAATTAGGGCAGAAAGAAAACCATTATCCAGCCTTTTAAAGGTCTAACCCAAAAGCTTGGGTACGAAAAGGCTTATTTACTGACTGATTAATAATTGCTTCTTATCAGAAGCAAGAGCTTACGTAAAAATGCAATTTCTCCATCTTTTAAAGTACATGTATGTATTGATTTCTTTTAATCAGGTGGAGGAAATACATAATGAACGTCTCATTCACACACCTAAGTGCGTGGGAGTTTGTAACAGTGTGGGACTTAACCCACTAAAACAAACACCCGTTTAATACCGGACCCAACTCCATACCTCCGTTGAAATAGTTTCACACATGACGTTGGGATTTTAGATATTACCGTTTGGGGGAGAAAGAGCTTGTTTTCTTTCCCCAATGTTTTGCAGGTGGATTGATCCCACCCTCGCTAACTAGTCGGCTTTGCTAATTAACGTTGGAAGAAGAATATGTTGAAGATGTGGATGGTATTTATAACTCTAGGTGCACTGGATTCCAGAAGCTTTCAATAATACATTTTTTATATTTATATATGTTGTATTGTTACTATGTGCACTTTGAACTTAACACTTATTTACAATTTGCGGTTTTACACTTGATTTAATGGGTTACTCAGGAGATTTCACAATCTTATTAGCTACTCGTTATTGCATTTATTTAACTGCGCGTATACTTTCTAATTTAGAAGAAAACACTGACTTTTCACTGTATCACTGTACGAACGGAATTTCTGTAGGAAGATTGGAACTTGAACTGAACTGGCTTAATCACACGAGCGGTGATTAAGTAGAATATTGGGATCTTAGAAGTCCCAAGAAGCTTAGAAGATGAGATTCGTAGTCGAACTGCACTGTAGAACCGAACTGACTTAAGCACACGAGCGGTATTTAAGTGGAAGATTGGAATCTCAGCAGTCCCAAAAAGCTTAGAAGATGAGATTCGTAGTCGAACTGCACTGTAGAACTGAACTGACTTAAGCACACGAGCGGTGTTAAGTGAAAGATTGGGGATCTCAGAAGTCCCAAGAAGCTTAGAAGATGAGATTCGTAGTCGAACTGCACTGTAGAACCGAACTGACTTAAGCACACGAGCGGTATTTAAGTGGAAGATTGGAATCTCAGCAGTCCCAAGAAGCTTAGAAGATGAGATTCGTAGTCGAACTTCACTGTAGAACTGAACTGGCTTAAGCACACGAGCGGTGTTTAAGTGGAAGATTGGGGATCTCTGCAGTCCCAAGAAGCTTAGAAGATGAGATTCGTAGTCGAACTGCACTGTAGAACCGAACTGACTTAAGCACACGAGCGGTATTTAAGTGGAAGATTGGAATCTCAGCAGTCCCAAGAAGCTTAGAAGATGAGATTCGTAGTCGAACTGCACTGTAGAACTGAACTGGCTTAAGCACACGAGCGGTGTTTAAGTGGAAGATTGGGATCTCAGATGTCCCAAGAAGCTTAGAAGATGAGATTCGTAGTCGAACTGCACTGTAGAACCGAACTGACTTAAGCACACGAGCGGTATTTAAGTGGAAGATTGGAATCTCAGCAGTCCCAAGAAGCTTAGAAGATGAGATTCGTAGTCGAACTGCACTGTAGAACTGAACTGGCTTAAGCACACGAGCGGTGTTTAAGTGGAAGATTGGGGATCTCAGAAGTCCCAAGATGCTTAGAAGATGAGATTCGTGGTCGAACTGAACTGTGCTTTGTGAAAAGCTTGCTTTTATCGAGATTTCACGTAACGTTGGTTGACGTAGTTGACATAACATAATGTCAGTAATGCAGAATGGCCAACTAGTTAGAAGAATTATTCCTAGTGAAGAAATCCACTGGGTACATTTTAAGAACACGTCAAAGACAGCTAAAGCTATTTACAGGAAAGGACCTAATAGTAGATAAGTATTCTTTGTATGGCATTATTCACGCGTAAACAGAATGCGATAGAGACGGCTAGAGGATAAAGATTAGCAGCAAATTGAAAGGGATTGTGAAACCCAGAGATAACTAATTCCAGGTAGAAACTTAAAGGATAGTGCAACCGAATGGAAGTAAAAGAGACAGGGGCGTACCAATTATGTTTCTCCAACACCGTTCTGTTCCGCTGCGGGGGTTAGAGGGTCAGGATAAGCTTTGGGCACTTCTGTTGTAGAGGAAGCTATTCATCGTACCCAGTAGCACTTCGAATGATAGCATTTGGCTGAGAAACTGCTTTGGCAAACTGAGTGGTAGACAGTTAAGTTATGAACCCAAGTTGGTGGTCATTTATAGATCAGACTAAATCTAACTGTTTCTGACAAACAATGGCGATCCGGTAAATATTCTCAAAATTTATGGACTATTTAGGTGGTTTTGAAATGTGGGGCCCATGTGGGGATGCATATGTAAAAGTTGGTAAACTCTGGCTTTGTACATGAGCATTTTGTTGTTCGTGGACAGTTTGCAGTTTCTGTTAAGAAGTGAAAAGAACTTCGAGATGAACGTCAAAGCTTTCTGGCGGGTCTGTTGGACATAAAGATGCCATGTCAAATGTTTGTCCAGGATAACTTAAAAATATTTGGCGGACTCTTGCCAGCGTATCTGAGTGTTGTCTAAGGATATGTGACTGTGAGATGTGTATCTCCTCTCGGAAAGTAGGACTGCTGAAGATTCGTGTGGGTTATACCCAGACATGATATGTATTATCAGTCTTGCAGCTCGTCTACGGTAGTTTGTAAACGTTGGATCATTATTCTAGGCTAGCTAGCTTTATGTAAACTTGAGATATAGGCGTTTAAAAAAATGCTCTTCCAGATGACCCATGTGGGGCACAAGACTAAAAAATTTTTCGATGATAAACACATCTTATTCAATTTCATCGCCTTAACAAAATTATTTTAGATTAAGAGACCAACAAAATGTCAAAACATTAAAATTTTAAAAAACTAAATTAAAGCTTTGTACCCAAAAAACTGAGCTAAGACCTAATATATTGTGTAGGCCCTTATTTTACTCTATGCGTACATCATTCGCTATATAAATGCAACAGGCAAATTTATTTAGCAAATGTCAAACTGACGTATAATTTAATAACCTAAATATCTCAGACAACTTGTGAAACGCAAATATGATGAGTGTTCCGTTCTTATATGTATTTTTTTGCCCAAAATATTGTTACTCATAGAGCTGGAGAGAATTTCTTATTCACACAATGACTTACAAGATAGTCACAACGAAAATTAAATAATTTCTTTAGAATAGACGGTGAGTCGACAAGTCTGAACCAACCAAAAAGCTAGAAGCAAGTGGTTATTTTGTCACGCATAAACGTCAAATTGTTGATTTTTAACCAAATATTCTGAAATTGGTGGTTTAAGAAGAGCAAATATTGCATTAAATATCTTTAGCAACGTCTTAAATTTCTGTCAACTGTTACTTTCGTTCATTTTACGAAGATAGTTTTAGAAAATGTATTTGAAACTACCGATGTGATTTTGGCGGCCAAATGTCCACCAGCCGATTCACGAAAACAACGTAACGTTTTACAGGTCCGTTACAGGGATGACGCACAAGATACATTTTAAGTTTTTTTAAGTAACTTAGTCACAATATCAGAAACGCACGTGGAAGCAAATTAAGCAGGGTTATCATTGCTTCTATACAGGGTCGCTGATAAGTCTGGAAACGGTCGATTATCCGGGAAAATATACAAGGTGTCGAAAAAAGTTTTATACAAAAGTTTTTGGGTTCTTCAATGTCTACTAGGCGGTGATAATTTTATTTATACAGGGTTGGTCATACAGGCGTGGCACACCAATATTAATTTTTTTTTAATGGAACACCCTATATATTATTCGATATTTCAATCCTTCTCTTAATTTTGAGCAACATTTATCAGAAGCATGATGTACATAAACTCAATCGTTTCCGGGTAAAAAAATAAATAAAAATAAACGCTACTGTTTATAAAATCTATTGGATGAAGAACAAAAATAAATGAAAAGTAGAATATCTCTTGAAAACAATCTGTGAGTGTGAAAAGAACCGGTTGCGATGTTTTTAACATTGTTTGGAATCCCAAGATAAGATAAGATGCCCATAAGAAACGCAGTATTATTCTTTTGTTTTAAAATGTTTCCAGGACAACGAATGTCAAACATTCATTCAGTGTCAACAGTTTTGAAACATTAGTAATTTAGTGTCAACAGTTTTTGTGCAAAATGGCAAGTTTAAGTGAAACCGAACGTATCGAAATTTTAATGATGATAGGGTACGGTGATAGAACACGAAGTTTTGCTCAAGTGGTGATTATGTTCAATGAGTTGCATCCTGAGCGGGAATCGATCTCCAAATCCAGAGTTTCGAAAACTTTGCATCGTTTTCACGAAACTGGCGGTATCAAGGATAAACCTAGAACTGGAAGGCCAGTAACCGTTACAAATGAAGAAAATTCTTTGAATGTAATATTGGATGTGGTGGAAAATCCGAAAACTTCGGCACAGCAATTGGCTTTAAATCACAATATGAATCGATATTCAATTCAAAAGATTACGAAGCGGGAAAAGTTCCGTCCATATAAAATTCATTTATTGCAAGAACTGAGTGAAGACGATTTTGATCGCAGAATCGAGTTCTGTGAACTTATTATGGAGAAGTTACGCCAAAATTTTAACTTTGCCAACCACATTTTGTTTTCCGACGAATCTACATTTTGTTTGAATGGACAAGTCAACCGACACAACTGTAGGTACTGGTCAGACGAAAACCCACATTGGATGGAACAAATTCACACCCAAAGACCGCAAAAAGTAAATGTTTGGTGTGCTATTATTGGTGGACATATCATAGGACCTTATTTTATACACGGTAATTTGAACTCTGCTCGATATTTGACACTTTTGCAAGAATCAATTGTTCCAGACGTTAGTCGATTATTTCCGAACAATAACGACCCAAATCTACCAGCGGAAGAAATATGGTTTCAGCAGGATGGGGCATCCCCTCATTTTGGAATTGAGGTACGGGAATATCTGAATCAAACCTTTCCTGGCAGATGGATAGGGCGCAGGGGAACTATTGAATGGCCAGCTAGGTCTCCCGACATGACGCCGCTTGACTTTTTTTTGTGGGGTCATGTAAAAAATTTAATTTACCAAAATAGACCGCAGAATATTGAAGAGTTGCAAGCAAGGATTGTGCATGAAATTAATAACATTCCTCAAAACGCTCTTGTAAATGCAGTGCAATGTTTTGTTAAGCGAATTCATTATTGTCAGGAGGTCAATGGAGAACACTTTGAACATCTTATAAAATAGGATTCCAAACAATGTTAAAAACATCGCAACCGGTTCTTTTCACACTCACAGATTGTTTTCAAGAGATATTCTACTTTTCATTTATTTTTGTTCTTCATCCAATAGATTTTAAAAACAATAGCGTTTATTTTTATTTATTTTTTTACCCGGAAACGATTGAGTTTATGTACATCATGCTTCTGATAAATGTTGCTCAAAATTAAGAGAAGGATTGAAATATCGAATAATATATAGGGTGTTCCATTAAAAAAAAATTAATATTGGTGTGCCACGCCTGTATGACCAACCCTGTATAAATGAAATTATCACCGCCTAGTAGACATTGAAGAACCCAAAAACTTTTGAATAAAACTTTTTTCGACACCTTGTATATTTTCCCGGATAATCGACCGTTTCCAGACTTATCAGCGACCTGTATAATGCTGTCAACAAATGTACCCACGATTACTCGCACCCATAGAGAAATGGCGTATTGCTAGATATTTCAATTTTTATTACAAAACCTGTACATACTTACAGATTAAAACTTGACAAGGTTATTAAAAGCTACCATAAAAAGATAACGCCTAGGACTCGCAAGCCGTAGAAGAGATTGGAAGGGAGGAAATCTTAAAAGTTATTTATGTACATTTTTATTTCAAAAACTATACGTACTAACAGATTAAGACTAAGCGTGGTTATTGCTCCTATTAAATGCTATCAAAAAATATATCCCCAAACACTCGCAAGCCGTAGGAGAAATGGGAGGGGAGGAAATCTTGACAAACAATTAAATTTTTATTACAAAAACTATACATACTAACCGATTAAGACTAAGCGTGGTTATTGCTCCTATTAAGTGCAATCAAAAAATATATCCCCCAAACACTCGCAAGCCGTAGGAGAGATGGGAGGGGAGGAAATCCGGACAAACAATAAAAAATTTATTTCATAAACCATACATACTAACAGATTAAGACTAAGCGTGGTTATTGCTCCTATTAAATGCTATCAAAAAATATATCCCCAAACACTCGCAAGCCGTATGAGAAATGGGAGGGGAGAAAATCTTGACAAACAATTAAATTTTTATTTCAAAAACTATACATACTAACAGATTAAGACTAAGCGTGGTTATTGCTCCTATTAAGTGCAATCAAAAAATATATCCCCCAAACACTCGCAAGCCAGAGGAGAGATGGGAGGGGAGGAAATCCGGACAAACAATAAAAAATTTATTTCATAAACCATACATACTAACAGATTAAGACTAAGCGTGGTTATTGCTCCTATTAAATGCTATCAAAAAATATATCCCCAAACACTCGCAAGCCGTATGAGAAATGGGAGGGGAGGAAATCTTGACAAACAATTAAATTTTTATTTCAAAAACTATACATACTAACAGATTAAGACTAAGCGTGGTTATTGCTCCTATTAAGTGCAATCAAAAAATATATCCCCCAAACACTCGCAAGCCGTAGGAGAGATGGGAGGGGAGGAAATCCGGACAAACAATAAAAAATTTATTTCATAAACCATACATACTAACAGATTAATACTAAGCGTGGTTATTGCTCCTATAAAATGCTATGAAAAAAATATATCCACAAACACGCGCAAGCCGTAGGAGAGATGGGAGGGTAGGAAATCTCGACAAACATATAAATTTTTATTTCAAAAACCATACATACTAACAGATTATGACTAAGCGTGGTTATTGCTCCTATAAAATGCTATGAAAAAATATAACGCCAAACACTCGCAAGCCGTAGGAGAGATGGGAGGGTAGGAAATCTTGGCAAACAATTAAATTTTTATTTCAAAAACCATACATACTAACAGATTGAGATCAAGCGTGGTTATTGCTCCTATAAAATGCGATCAAAAAATATATCCCCAAACACTCGCAAGCCGCAGGAGAGATGGGAGGGGAGGAAATCTTGACAAACAATAAAAAATTTATTTCAAAAATCATACATACTAACCGATTAAGACTAGGCGTGGTTATTGCTCTTATAAAATGCTATGAAAACAATATAGCGCCAAACACTCACAAGCCGTAGGAGGGATGGGAAGGGAGAAAATCTTGACTGACCTTTTCTGCGATGTTTTGACTGCAGTTTGTAATAATGGTGTCTGCGAAAAGTTAGATTTAAATTAATAGTTTTCAAACGAAGATTCTCATAAGAAATTTACGGAAAACAAATGTTACAAAGAATGTGTTCTACGAGTTGTTAAATATCTGTCATAATTGTCACTTGGACGGGGTTTTCCGGGAAAATTTTGAGTTTTCTTTTGAAAAAAAAATTTTTGTCCGAAAATAACAAAGCTGTTTTAATGAAATTTACTATGTATGTTGCCTTGCGAGAGATCTTACTACATACTGAAATTCAACTTTCTAAGTTTATAGAAAATTGAGTTATTCAAATTTAAAATTCTCATCCAAACATCTTTTTTTCTCCGAAAATTATTTTAGTGAAATTTGGTGGATATCTTGCGTTAGGAAAGACCTTACTACACACCAAAATTAAACTCTATATATATATATATATATATATATATATATATATATATGTATCCGTCTGATAACTCAAAAAATAATTAACCGATTTCAATCAAATTCGGCAAGTGCCTTTCTTTTATTAATGGCTTGGATGAGTTCGTTAGCCAGAAAAATCGAACGGGGTTTTCCGGGAAAATTTTGAGTTTTAATTAAAAAAAAGTTTTTTTCTCCGAAAATAACAAAGCTGTTTTAATGAAATGTACTATATATGTTGCCTTGGGAGAGACCTTATTTTTTACTTTTTATTGCATTTTTTTGTTTTAGAATATTTTTTTGTTAAGTCGGTTTTCCATTTTGTTAAAATTTTTGTTTATCTTTTTAAACGACTTCAAAAAGAGGTTCTCAATTCGACTGTATGTTTTTGTTTATGTGTGTTATCCTTAATAATGTGTATTTAATTGACTTCGACTACATTGATGATGTTCTTGTGTGTTACCTCAGAACTTTTTTCTAGGTGAACCGATTTTGATGATTCTTTTTTTATTTGAAAGCTGGTGCTTCTCATGTGGTCTCATATAAATGTGATCAGGATCCAACAAGTAGTTTTTGAGTTATCCTTAATATTAATTATTTAGCTAGCGATTTTGTTGCAATGACAGTCATTTTTATGAAAATTCAATACCATAACCCACTTGCTGTGTCCATTTTCATTTACTTACTAATTGATTTGTATATTCAAAAAAGCCTAATAACATTATCACATTTGGTTAACAAGGAAATCTGTAATACACGAACTGGTACCAACATAATAGCACAATACTACATACCTAGATAGCGCTTTCATGTAAGGACTTTAGTAATACTTCGTAGTATTGCGTGAACTGTCTTGTATCTTAGTCAGTAACGAACATACATTACAGATAAAGATCAACACAGTTGAAGACGCTTGGATCAGTGCTGAAGATATGTCAAGAAATCTCGAATGCCAACACAATCTAGTACGTAAAAGATTGCTGGATAAAAAAACGAAAACTTTTATTGTCGCATTGCAGCAATAAAATCACATGTGTTGGTAATGAAACAAATGAGGGTGTCTTGTGTACCAACATAACATGAACAAGGCGTAAGCATGCATATAGCCCATCGAAGCGTCTTCTTCTAGTACCTTTCTAATAAAATGTCTATTAAAAGTCTTGTCTTTACTCTGTGGCCTCGTGGGTGGCATGGTTTACTAAAAAGAAAAACAGTGGACAAATGTCATGACAATGCATAGATGATTATGATTGTTCTTCCCTTGTTATTATTCAAAGGATTATCTTTCACTATGATTATTTACTAGAGTCATTAATATTTGTCTATTATTTAAGCGCCTTTAAAGTCTATATAACAAGTAAGTTCTGATATGGAAGCTAGGGTTACAATTGTTTTAAGGTGGACACAGAACCAGTCGGTAAAACCTGCTCTCGAGAGAAATTGATATAAAATTTATAACGCCCTTCAATATTATATTAAAAAACAAGCCCAATAAATCTCTTAGGTGTTCATAGATATGTGTAGTACATATATATTATGATATTAAAGAAAATATAAGACAATGATTTTTATTGTTAGGGATTTGATATTAGCTTTCATTTCCAAGATCACCATATAAACATTTCAATATCCTAATACAATAAAGATCCGCACAAGTGCGTTACGGTAGCCAATTTTCATAAAAATTTGCTTACTTATGGTCATTAACTCGATACAAAATAAAAAGCATTATTAAAAATATGGGTGGGCTAAAGTTGTCTTGAACAAATAAAAAAATTCGGGGGGCATCAAGTGCGTTATGACAGCGAATTTTCATTAAATGTTTTAAATTTGTATAACTCAATTTCCTATAAACCTAGAAAGTTGAATTTTGGTATATAGTAAGGTATTTACGAGGGCAACATGTCAACCAAATTTCATACAACTGTTATTTTTTGAGATACACATTTTTTTAATCAAAGGTGATATTAGTAATAAAGTGGTTCGAATTTTTCATCCTCCGATGACGCTCACTTTGTTATTGAAACGATCGTCAGGTTTTTTCAATGTGTTGTGGTGATTTGGGTTCTCAAAGTGTGCTTATCAGTGCTCATCACAGGTACCAATCTTCACTTAGTGAACGTACACATATTTGCATTTTGAAAATTAGTCAGCGCTTTTTAGTGAATTTTCGTATGTATGTATATATATATATATATATATATATATATATATATATATATATATATATATATATATATATATATATATATATATATATGTATATATATATATATATATATATATATATATATATATATGTATCACACCGATAACTCAAAAAATAATGGGCCGATTTTGATAAAATTTGGCATATACCTTCCTTTTGTAAGTGGCTTGGATAAGTTCGTTAGTCAGGAAAATCGGACGATGTTTTTCGGAAAATTTTTGAGTTTTAATTCGAAAAAAAATTTTATCTCAAAAAATAAAAAGGGTATGATAACCAAATTTGGTGGGTAGGTTTACGATATAAAAAGTAAACTATACACAAAAATTCAGATTTCTATGTTACAAGATAAAAAAATTATAATAAAATATTTGGTGCAGATCATTTCTATGAAAATTCACTACCATAACGCACTTGCTGCGTCCAGGCTTTTATAAATTATATCAATCCTTTAATTCAGTGGTTCACAATGTGTGGGTCACGACCCCAACTGAGGGGCCGCGAATTGATTTCCAAAATAAACAAGAATAATTTATTTAGAGCTTTATTTATTTTGACTTTTGGACTGAAGTAAGTTTGGCTAAATTGTAATATTTTGATGTCTATAATTTACTGCTGCTTTGTGTAGCATTAATTTTGGACTAGCCTGTATATTGCAACCGTACAGCATTACACATGCTTTCTAGTTCCTTTGTTTTTTACACTTTTATTAATTAATAAACCTGTAACGTGTATTTGTATTTTGGATGAATAAAAATGATAAAATTATAATCAATATGTTTACCTTTTGTATGTTTTCCTGTGTCACTGTAGATACTTTCACTTTTATCTTTATTTTTCTACAAAAATATCCATTCTTAATTATTTATAGGCTGGGAGTTACATTTTCTTTTAAACACAAGCTTTTATTTTAAAGGTATACTAAAACGAAAAAGTAGCCATATTGAATATATTAAAACGCCACTTAGCCTACTGCATTTCACTCATGAACACCTTTCATCTGATACCCATATCAAAAAAGTTGTTGAGAAAGAAATATTCCCTCATTTTACGTCGGTTGTCATTTTAAATTTATGGAAGCTCCACCGAACTCACTGTATTTTACTCTTGAAACCGTTTCTTTTGATTTCCATGTCAAAGAGGGTTGTGAAAAAAATATTCCGACATCTTGCGTTGGTCGCCATTTTAGATATAAAAGCGTTACCTAGCCTACTATATATTTCACTCGTGAATACCTCGCATTGAATACCCAGATTAAGGAGGTTGTTGAGAAATAAAAATTTTAGTTTATAAAGGCTCCACTTAGTCCACTGTATTTTACTCGTCAATCCCTTTCATTTGATGCCCATATCGAGGGACTTGTTAAGGAAGAAATATTTCTCCATTTTGCGTCGGTCGCCATGCCGAATTTATGAAAGCGTATACTGTATTTTACTCGTAAATCCCTTTAATATGATACCCATGTAAGGGAATTGTGAGAAAATAAAAAATCCGACATCTTGGAACGTCCGCCATATTGAACTTATGATAAAGACAGATAGCCTATGTTGCATTGTCACTTGACTTATACACGCGTATCAAATTTCAGTTCAATCCGGTAAGGAAACTGTATCAAAATTGACTTACTAACAGGTGAAGTTAAATAAAAGCTTGTAAAAATAAAAAACGACAGAAACAAACCTAAAGCAATGACCATAGGTATTTGTAGAATACTCTCACGATAATATCAGAAAAACCACTTGGTTTGTACTACAATACTTAAAATTTAAATACATAATAAATTTTTGTAGGGTTGGTACAATGTTTTATTTAGATATGATGAATGATACCAGAACTAAAGTTGTCTATGAGGAAAAAGAACACAGAATGCAACGTTTTGTAAAACACAATAGCCAATAACACCCCCACAATGGACTATTATTTCTAGCATTGTTAGGTTCAAGTTTCTGAACGATTTTAAAATACAAAAGAGGGTGTGCTTATGCCTGTAATAATTTCTGATAGTTAAAGTTCTTAGATAACGACATGCCTTGTTTTGTATACAGGGTGATTCATAAGTGGTGACCAAAAATGAAAGCCCATGTTCTTTGAACAATTTTAGAGGGGGTATGTCCTTTTTTTATATAATGCTTCATTAAAAAGATACAGGGTGTTGAAGTTGAATTCCAAAAATAAAATTTCCCAATTTTTTAAAATGTAGTACATATATTTTGCTGAAACTTCGTATGTGTAAGCTGTTATGGAAGGCGCGTATTCTACCATAACAATTGAATTAGATAATTCAGCAGTGGCGCGCGTACCCACATGTCATTGGTTATTCCTCAAGAATAAAACGGGTACGCCAATGATATTTTTTTATTTTTTTTATTTTTTGAATCTTACTTTTATTCGTGAACAAAATGACTCTCTTGATGATTTTCTGTACGACGTTTATTTGTCGAGTAAGCAATGAATCAGGTAAGTGTTTTAGAGCCCAGTTCATGATTTTTAACCAGTCGTTGTTTGGTAGAAAATCGCAATGATACACTTTTATGCCTCCATTGGCCTGAATACACGCACGACATCTTTTTGATATGGAAAATTTAATGTCTTGATAATTTTTTGTACGACGATTATCTTTGTTGTATTTTAGTAAGTAGTAGTCTGGTTTGACAAAGTTGTCATTAAGTGTCACTTGACGTTTAGGTTAACAAGTTATTATTTTGAATAGGTGTAAGTGGTAAACTTTATAAAATTGCAAAATTTTCTACTCTTTTACTTCTTATAATGGAGTACACCTCAGAAGAGTATGCAGATATAATTTTTATCTACGGATATGCTGATGCAAATGCTCTAGCTGCTTGTCGGGAATATCAACGTAGGTTTCCAACTCGCCGTCAACCTACACCAAGGGTTTTTTCTCGATCGTTTTCAAGAATTCGGCAGTGCGGTATTGGACAACGTCCTGACGCTAGAGCTAATGGTAGAAGACAATATCAACTTGAAGACGAAGAGAGAGTGGTGGATGCAGTGATGGATCAACCTTCTACAAGTACTCGGAGGATTGCCACGCAGTTACAATATTCTCAACGCTTTGTTTGGAGAACTTTACATCGAGAAGCCTTACATCCATATCATCGACAGAATGTTCATTGCCTTCTACCTGGAGATAATGTGCATCGACGAGTCTTTTGTGAATGGATGTTGGATATGAACAATCAAAATATCTTATTCCCTAATCTAATCTTCTAGTCCGACGAATCAACATTTACAAGAAATGGTATTTTTAATTCTCATAATGAGCATGCCTGCTCATTGGAAAATCCACATGCAACAAGGACTCGCACATTTCAACATAGATTTTCCATTAATTTATGGTGTGGTGTTTTTAACGGCTCACTGTTCATGGAAGTCCTGTCACAACGTTTAAATGGATCTTCGTACTTAGCGCTCCTATAAAACCGTGTAGAAAACATTCTAGATGACATTCCACTAGCAACAAGATGTATAATGTGGTACCAACATGACGGTGCACCAGCGCATCATAGTCGAAACGTTGTTACATGGCTACATGAACTACTAATGAAAGATGGATTGGCAGAACTGGACCAATACATTGGCCTGCAAGATCACCGGACTTAAACCCACTTGACTTCTATCTTTGGGGTGATTTTAAGCGACTGGTCTACAGTGAACAAATAAATACATCAGAGCAGCTACAACAACTGATAAATAATGCTTTGCGTCATATTCAAGCTACAATGAATCCTCAAGACTTGAAATTTTCCATATTAAAAAGATGTCATGCGTGTATTCAGGCCAATGGAGGCATTTTTGAACATTTATTGTAATAAATAAATTACTATAAGCCTGATAAAAGAGTATCATTGCGATTTTCTACCAAACAACGACTGGTTAAAAATCATGAACTGTGCTCTAAAACACTTACCTGATTAATTGCTTACTCATAAAATAAGCGTCGTACAGAAAATTATCAAGACAGTCATTTTGTTCACGAATGAAAGTAAGATTCAAAAAATAAAAAAATAAAAAAAATATCATTGGCGCACCCGTTTTTTTCTTGAGGGATAACCAATGACGTGGGTACGCGCGCCACTGCTGGATTATCCGATTCTATTGTTATGGTAGAATACGCGCCTTCCATAAGAGCCTACACATGCGAAGTTTCAGCAAAATATATGTGCTACTTTTTAAAAAATTGGGAAATTTTATTTTTTGAAATTCAACTTCAACACCCTGTATCTTTTTAATGAAGCATTATAGGGAAATTTTTTATAGAACATACCCTCTCTAATATTGTTCAAAGAACATGGGGTTTCATTTTTGGTCACCATTTATGAATCACCCTGTATGAACTAAAATACTATGTTAAAGTAAGCAGATAACTCATCAAAATCATTGACTGGCGAGAACGAAAACTACTGCGAACAGGTTTGTGTAATAATGTTTTATTAGTCTAAAAAACGAATATGTGACATATAACAACAGTTAATATAGAAGGAATATAATAGCACAAAAGAAAGTGTTATTTTATCTAACAGCTACAAAGCAATTTTTGCTCTGTAACATTTCAAAAACATCATCGCAGTCTCAATGCGCTGTCGACTGTTCGCACCAATGACTTTTTGTCATAGTTGCTGTTATTTAGAAAAGGTACAATGAGGTGGTTTTTCCGTTGCCTTCCCAATTGTAAAATTTATTGTAAACACGTGGGAAGGCATAAAATATTAAATAGGTACATTACAAAAATAAAATATTACAAAATAGCAACCAGTTGGTTCATCTATAAGGATTTTTTAAACACGATCATTTTTGAAAGGATGGAGCTTAATGGCTGAATTGAATTTTCTTAGAAAATGTATAAATCAAATCAAGGCAATTCAATGAATAGATAAAATAAATAACATTGGTGTAGTTTTCAAACCTAATCTGAACCAACTTGACCCGACCTAATCAAATTCTTTTTGAGAGGGATATCATATTCCAGGTTTGTATAGCTGACGCAAAAAAATCCGGTTTCTATCATATTAGACCCAATTAGTTTGGGGTCGACATAGAAGTAAAACCAATTAGTTTGTCATATTCCTAGCTGTTTTGAATAAGAAACCCAACATTCAAATTAAAATAATGTTTTATTCAGTTCAGTGCTCGCTAATCAAATCAGTTGTGATCGGTAGCGTATGGTTGGCGTAGATATGACATACCAATTACCTCTGATAAGAACTAAACCGGTCTTTGTACTCCTCACCGGTTATACACAGCTGGGTGTGTTATCAGTTCAACTTCATCAACCTTAGAAACTGAATCGACATCTAGAGAGCTTTTACATCTTTTCTAGTTTTTTTCTTGAGCATCCAGTTTCAGTAGATTATTTAAATAGATTTATTTTTAACACAAATATTTATTTATCGAATATATAAATATTATTTTTAGAGAGTTTTCGTAGAAAAAACGCTTATGGCGAGGTCAGGACTCCAAAACTTAAAAAATGCCTCTTCAAATGAACGCGAAGTAGAGCCTTCAAAATCGATGTGGAATGTCTGTTACTGTTTTATATGTTTATTTGCCTAATACTTTTTATACAGACATGTTGTGAAATGTCCCCTTTCAAGAGTGTTCTAAAGGCAATAATAATAATAAGGCGTGGGGGAAATTAAGATTACATATATGGTCAGGCATATATTTGAAATAATGGGAATCACTTGAAAATAAAAAGAAAATGTCTTGGATAAAAGTTGTCGTACGAAATTTTTTGGCATATTCGGGTGACCTTGAAATTTTTCGACAGCCCAAATTGCCACCTAGGTAACAACCAGCTTTTTGTTTTCAAATTGAAACTTATATTTTTTATTTTATTTTATTTATTGAATCTACGAAATATTCTGCATACAGGTCATCAAATTTTGATGGGGTTGGATAATCAAAATTCCGCCACAGTTGCCCCATAAACTAAGAAATAATAATAAAAAATTATCACAAGATGTTAAAATAAATATTTGCAATGCCTTCCATTGTTTTCACTACATAAATCGAGTCTTCACAAAAACGACCATCAAACACTTGCCAATGTTTGTTACTTCACTGCTCTAGCTGCACCAATAATACGAGCCCTCAGGTCATTTAAATTATTTGGCGCTCTCTGTACACTTCATTTTTTAGGTGACCCCATAAGAAAAAGTCGCATGGATTTAAATCAGGCGACTGAACTGGGCGCTATAGTTTTCCCCGACGCCCAATCTCTCTGATCGAGAACACGTTATTTATTTTTTTATTATTAATTATTCGAGTCCAAAATGAGACGGTGCTCTATCCTGCTGTAACCATGTATACTGATAATCACCTTAGCGCTTTTGTAGTTTGGACGCGACGATCTCTCAATAACTTGAGATATTTTTCTGAAGTCAAATTTCCTTCAATATGGTCCAAGTAACTTATTGTCGATAAAAAAGGTTGCCCAGGTCGATCAAAAAGCGTTACAGGAGGCGATGCCACACTAAACGTTCTTATTTACCGTAGAATTTGTTAATTATATATTTTTATAAGACAACCGTGGTTTTATAATTTAATTTAAGAATTTTTATTGTCCAACTCCACTAAAATATAATGACACTATGTGCATAATAATTCGTAGATTCCAGAAACAGAAAGAAATTTATAGGTTTCCATTTGACAAAAAAGTTGGTTGTTACAAATTTGAGGATTTGAAAAATTTGAAGGTCACATAAATATGTCAAAAAGAGCGCCCAACGACTTTTGTTCGAGATATTTTTTGATTTTTTTTAAATTTAATCTCATTATTCATTGATTGTTGTTGCCCTTACTTGGTAAAACTTGTCCATACTGCATACAGACTTGGAAAATACTTCTCTGGCTTCACTGTTGGTTTTTAGTGGTGAAGGACGTAGCCAGCGCGTGAGCTAACTGGAGCAAGTGGCCCTTCGAATTCTGGAAGTTCTAGGATGTTCTTCAATGCTTCTGTGACTATAGTTTCGCTGCTGAAAATGCTGTCAAGCAGCGAAACTATAGTCACAGAAGCATTGAAGAACATCCTAGAACTTCCAGAATTCGAAGGGCCACTTGCTCCAGTTAGCTCACGCGCTGGCTACGTCCTTCACCTACGAAAACCAACAGTGAAGCTAAAGAAGTAGTCTCCAAGTCTGTATGTAGTAATCTCATTATTTCAAACATATTCCTGACCCTGTAGATAGAAAAACTCAAATTATCTTGCCCGCTGAAATTCCCTACTGATGTAAATATATGGAATTAGAAAATTGATTTGATTACTAAAAAAATTCGGGACGCAGCAATTGCGTTATGGTAGCGAGTTTTCATTAAATGCTTCAAATTTGAATAACACAATTTTCTATAAACCTAGAAAGTTAAGTTTTCGCAAATAGTAAGCCAACATATCCACCAAATTTCATCAAAATCGTTATGTAATTTTCGGAAATAAACATTTTCTCGAAATAAACCACAAAAATTACCCGGAAACCCTGTCCCATTTTCCTGGATAACGAACTCATCCAAGCTATCAATAAAAGAAAGATTCTTGCCGAGTTTCATAAAAGTCGGTAACAACTTTTTGAGTTATCGTGTGGATACATACATACTTTATATATATATATATATATATATATATATATATATATATATATATATATATATATAAATTGAAACTGACCATGGATATGGGTTCTAGGGTTCCTAGTTCGCGCTCATTTGAAAAAATTTTTGCAAAGTCTCACCATCGATACCCCTCTATTAGTGATTTTGTTTAAATAAAATATCACTAAAAGGGGTAAAAACGTAAAAAATTAGTTTATTTATTTATTATATTTATTCACTATATTAAAGTTTATGCTTGTTGATGATGTCTGAACTAATTTTTAAGCTTGACCGAATAAATAACTTCTAAAAACTAACAGCTTGTTAAATATAAATATGAATATGTAATTATATTTTGTTTCTCTGTCACGATAACTTTGCCCATAGTTTATTTTTATTATAAATAATTTTATTTTTAAATAAGGGCCTCGGTGATCCAGGGGTAAGAACATGTGCCTCTGAACCGAAGGGTACTGTGTTCGATTCCCAGGGTTCCCCTTTCAGTTTTTCAGTACATACTGTACAATTGACATCAAACTGGGTTGTGGCCCTGTATTTGAGCTAGTTGAATGTCTGGACGTTCTGCCATTCGCAGGGGGCATAAATCCGTCGGTCCCGTGTCAGTGCGATGTTGGACACGTTAAAGATCCCTACCCCCCCTAACAGAAAGACAGGGATTCTCCAAAATTGCAAGGATAGTGAGGTGAAACTACTCCCCGACGTCGGTGATTGGCCACAGTCACGGAAATAGACCGACGTTAAAGTAAAAGAATAAAAAAATTTAATTGACATCAAATTTTTATGAAAATTTACTACCATAACACACTTACTGCTTGAAGCCTTTTAAATATAAAATTAGATATAACTTTAAAACGATGTATTTATGTGTTTTGTCCATATTTACTTATAATGAAGTAATAAAAATATATAAAAAAACCAATTATTATCCAGGTTTGGTTATTTTAGTGTTTATAAATCATTTTACGCTTATCTGAAGGTCAATTATTATCTAATCTTGTGTTTTCCGATATCAGCGGAAAATGTGAAGCGCGGTCATATAAAAAACCACATATGCTAAGACGCGTTTCCAGGCAAAATTTAGATTAATTCACCATAAACACCGTATAATAAGCTAAGCAAAATTACAACTACACCAAATTCAATCAATTAGATATATGCGATATCCTAGCCATTATTGTCAGTGTCATATACGACTCCACCGTATTAGTAACGTTAGATCAAACAAAAATGGCAACGAACTTTAACTTAGTTGAAATGTGAGAAGCGACTGATTTCTCAGATAAATTTATGGTTTGCTCATCCTTCAGAATGCACTTTTATGCATGATTCCGCTCCTTGTCATAAAGCGAAATCAATAACATCATTTTTAAAAGGGGATACGAATCAAAGTTTTTTCTTGGCCAGGCATTTAGCCAGACTTAAACTCCATCGAGGACTTTAGGGAGCTTCTAAAACTTAGACTCGCCAAAGAAAACACCACAAACGAACATAATATTATATATAGAGAAATCGGTTAACGTTTGTCGTGAAAAATGAAAAGAAAATGTTACAAAACCAATCAGAGCTTGCCACAAAATAGTGCAAACTGTAGTGAACGCCAAATAAGGTTGTACTAAATATTAAGAGATTTTTGTACACATTTCAATTGTGGTTTATCTCAAAAATATTTTTTAAATTGTATTTGTATTAAATGCCTGATTCGCTTAGGAAGCTAAATAAAAGTATAATAATAAAATATTATACAACTTCAAACTGATCACAATGTAATTTTTGTACGCCTAACTTATAACTTGGCCATCCACAGTATAAATGTAGGCGTTTGAAGATATTTTATTTTCTAATTGAACTGGAAGAGAAGTTGATTGGAAAATATTATAGATCGATTGATATAGTGAGAAGGTCTAGAACTCCGATGCCTTCTTGGTATATTGAAAATCATTTTCCATCATTGATTCCTCCAGAGACTAAAACAACGCATATCAATAGGGATGAATTTCTTCTTTTTTTTTCTTTCCTCAAGAACTGTTAGTTTTCAGAAGTATAGTGAAAAGAGAGTCAAGAAAGAAACCCGATGTTGGTGTAAAGAATGTCATATTGATTTGTGTCTTGCACCTTGTTATGGCTTCTACCATTCGACAGAATAGTCTCTGGTACTGTCGACTATGGTCTAGAAAAACCCAAGATGTAATGTTGTGTAGTTTCCTTTTTGTTTTGCAAAATTACTTACTGTATAAAGAAACAAAAATGCAGCAAATAATTTATTAATGAAAGTATAAGCCGATCGCTAAAATTTCGGGACGCAGCAAGTGCGTTATAGTAGCGAATTTTCATAAGAATTGTACACTATTACTCTATGGCATATTAGTAGTAAAGTTAATACTTTAAACTTACACAGACCTTGAAGATCGATTTTAGAGGTCCTAGTACGCGCATATTTGAAGAATTCTTTCGAAAGTGTTACCAAAGATATATCTCTATTATCAAAAAAATCTTGCGTTCTAACACATTTTGAGAAAAATGCCCAAAACTCAATTTTTTATGAAGCTAAAGAACTACATTTTGCTATATATGTAGATAGCGTAAGTATCTTTAAAAGAAACCTGTATTACAAATTTCATTAAAGTTATACAGAAGATTTTTTATTTATTTCACATAACACACCACGAGGGCTTACAGCCTAAATACTATCGTACCGTGGGTGTCGACAAGGAGGAAAGAGGCAACTTCTTAATTCTGGACTTGAAGGTTTGGAGGTTCGGGGGAGAAGGAAAAACATGTGCCGGCAAGGAATTCCACAACTTTGAAGTCCTCGGAACAAAAGAGCCGGCATAACAAGATGTTCTATGTCTGGTGACCTGGACAGTAAAAGGGTGCATGCGCTCTGTTCCTCTGGTAGATCTGTTGGGGGCAGCAGGTGGAGGAACTATGGAAAAAAGCTCCTCTGAGCACTGCCCGTGCAGATATCTATAAAATAGAGAGAGGTCACCAACGGCACGTCGGTGTGCAAGGGATGGCAGCCTTTGGGTGAGGGTAGGGTCACCGATGAGACGTATAGCTCTCTTCTGAATGGATTCCAGGATAGCGAGTGTAGAAGCGGCAGCAGCACCCCAGATGTGGGAGCAGTATTCGAGGTTTGGTCTTATTTGTGAAGTATATAAGGTATAGAGATTAGCTGGTGAAAAGTATTTGCGAGCGCGGAAGAGGAAACCTAATTTCTTAGCAGCCGCTTCTGCAATTGATGTGACATGTTAATGCCAATTCAAATTCCGATCCACAGAAATGCCAACAAGTGAAAAGGACTCATTACTTTGAATAACTTGGTTGTTCATTGTGATGGGTCTAGGGCTTGTGTATATATTATGAGATAGAAAGCAAGACTGTGATTTGGTGGGGTTAAATTGTACAAGATTTGTACTTCCCCAGTCTGATATTTTTTGGAGATCCACGGAGATAGAACCCTCCATGAGGCTGCGATCCTCATCCAATTGGGCTAAAGAGACAGGCTTAGAATATTGTATATTTGAGTGGAGCGGGCTGTCGTCCACGTACCTGTGAACTGGGTTGGATGTGCAAGAGAGGAGGTCATTAATGTAGAGAAGTAGGGGCTAAAGCTGAACCTTGAGGAACTCCTGCATTAATTGGATACAGTTTAGAGGAATGGCCATCCACGACAACAGAAATGCTCCGGTTGGAGAGGAAATTTGCTGTCCAGGTACAGAGTTTTGGTGGTAGGCCATAGGCCGGAAGTTTATTAAGTAGCGCTGCGTGCCAGACCTGGTCGAATGCTTTGGATATGTCTAGAGCGACAATCTGGGATTCATCGTGTAGTTCCATAGACTTGTTCCAAGAATGGGTGACAAAGGAAAGGAGGTCGACAGTTGATCTGCGCTGACGGAATCCATACTGCCTGTCGTGGATTAGACTGTATTTTTTAAGAAATTTGAGTAATTCGGTGTTTGTATACTTTTCCATCACTTTAGAGACGACTCAAAGGAGATAAATAGGCATGTAGTTGCTAGGAAGCGCTTTGGATCCTTTCTTGGGGACGGGTTGTACTCGAGCACTCATGGAGTACTCACTTTATTTATACAAACATTATGTTATATATTTTTTTAGTAATAGTTTTATATGTATTGTGGTGAATTTGGTTGTCTAAAGTGTACTACTTATCAGTGCCCGTCACAGGTCCCTATATTTACTCAGCATTATTTTCACAGATTTTTATTTTCGTTCGCGTAGTGTATCACTACCTTTAGCGAAATCCCTCTAACGGAATTACAAGAAGAGGATAGTTAATTATTTTGTTTAATCGGGAGACAATCACGGATTGTGGGTTGTTGATCAAATAAGATTCGAAGCTTGAGCACGGTTCGTTAGGGGGCCATAAAGTTGGCCTTATTAGATGAATCAAGTGCGACTAACGTTAGCGTATTCTTATTCGTCTTGCCGCTAATCAGACCGCCGGTCGATCCCTTCTTACTTTATGACCTTTTATCCCTATATTTTACTGGCCACTTACATAATTTGTATGCATTCGGTTAAATTAAATATAAATTGGTGGAGGTGTGCCTTGGTCCTTACATAAATATCTTACATTTGTTTGTTATGCCGTTACTTAGAGGTTGTTAGTAATTATAATAACTTATGTCTATGTAGGTGATGGGAAAACAGTGTTTGTTTTAAAATTACTCCTTGGGTGTTAAAAACAATTTTTCATTTATAATTAGATATTGAGTCTTGTAATGAACGTCCGGAAATTTTCTATTTCTCAGAACAAATAGCTACAAAGTAATGTAATGATTAAATGTAATTAAAACCATGTTTAAAGTTTACTAAATGCAGAAGTTATCAATACAGTTGTGGTAGTAGGCATGTGAAAAATCTTAAAAGCATGTTTAAAGTTTAATAGATGCAAAAGTTACCAATACAGTTGTCATAGTAGGCATGTGAAAAATCGACAGGGTAAAAATGGTATTTTTTTAGGCCTCTATTATACAGACTGGTCGAAAACTAATGGTACACAGAGCAGCAGTAGATTTTTGACATCAAAATATTACGATTTTGACAAAGTTATCTTAGTCCAAAAGTCAAAATGAAAACAGGTACATGGTGTTAAAGTGGGAAATTGAATTTAGATTTTCCTTGGTATCTAGGAAAGTATTTGACCATTAAAAATTGGTACAGATGAGGCTATTTATTTTCCCACATATGTTTGTTACGCAAGCTGAATATACCCCAACGATTATTTACAAGCGGTAGATCTGCATTTTGTTTGTTTCAGAAGGAATGGCAAAATTGTAGTCTAGTTTGAAAATCAGCTGGTAATACATTTTGGACGGGTTTGATATGGATAAAGACCTTCGTCACGTCTAAGAACCAATCATCTACTTAAATTAGCAGCTGTTATTGTTCTTCGTGAATTAATTTCTAGATTATTTGCTACATTAACTAAAATCTCTTCTTTTTCGAGAGCGTTTTTTTTTTTTTTTGGCGGCCTGAAATATCTCGGTTTGGACGAAGCAAACCAGTTTTATATAACATGTCATAAAAATTTAATCATTTGTGATCCAGCTGCCTTCTGTCTGAATGCTTTTTAGCGTACATTCTGCACACCTTAGGTCTATTAAAATTTGCTTGCACCTAAAGGAGGCAAACCATATATCGCATTTCTTGCCTAGAAAAACAGTTATGTCGCGGGGTATTTTATGCACAAAAGCTTATAAAAAAAACAACTTACACCAACTGATTTTGACAGAACATAGTCACAAATTTGCTTATGCCTACTATGCTGTAAGTCATTTAAATTAAAGTAAATTAGCGTACATTATGTAGTTCTTCCGTTATGTTCCTAGTTCCTTAAAGATGGTCCATGCCTTGAACATGGTCCTCTAAGGTTTTAAACCAGTGCTATAATCAAACAAGTAGCACTAAAATTCCTATTTTTTTTTCTGCATTGGCTTTCAAAGCCTACTGTAGGACCATTGGGCTGTGGCCCTAGTATTGCAATCCTTAGTAAAAATCCTTTAATATATCCAAGTCTCCAAATACCTTCAAGTGAAACATACAGGGAGTGGTTCAATCTTACAAATTGAACCCAGTGGGTGGAAAGACACACAAGTCAAGGGCCAATACAGGGTTCATTGTGCAAATATACGAAAGAAGCCTTTACAAATACACAATACAAGGGCCAATACAGGGTCCGTTGTAACAATAAATGACAGAAGAGTCCACCAATTGGTTGTTCAACCTTACAAATTGAACAAACCAGAACATTAAAGCCAGAGTCAACACAAGGGCCATTGAGGAATATTCAGTACAGAAGAGTCCGCAGAAATATAAAAATCAAGGGCAACACAAATCCGACAAGGTCTTGATGTCATATCAAATTAAAAGGACCAAAATGGAGAAAGTTAATAATATGGAGGCAACAGAAGTTACAGCTCGTGTAATAAAACAAAATTATCTTATAAACTTCAAATAGGTGTCTTTTTTATTTCAACAACATACCACGAGGGCTCACAGTCTAAATACTATCGAGGTTTGGCCTTATTTGTGAAGTATATAAGGTATAGAGATTAGCTGGTGAAAAGTATTTGCGAGCCCGGAAGAGGAAACCTAATTTCTTAGCAGCCGCTTCTGCAATTGATGTGACATGTTGGTTCCAATTGAGATTTCGATCCACAGAAATGCCAACAAGTGAAAAGGACTCATTACTTTGAACAACTTGGTTGTTCATTGTGATGGGTCTAGGGCTGTGTATCTCTTATGAGATAGAAGGCAAGACTGAGATTTGGTGGAGTTGAATTGTACAAGATTTCTACTTCCCCAGTCCAATATTTTTTGGAGATCCACAGAGACGGAATCCTCCATGAGTCTGCGGTTATCATCTAATTGGGCTAAAGAGACAGGCTTAGAATATTGTATATTTGAGTGGAGGGTGCTGTCGTCCGCGTAACTGTGAACTGGGTTGGATGTGCTAGAGAGGAGGTCATTGATGTAGAGAGGAAACAAAGTAGGGGCTAAAGCTGAACCTTGAGGGACTCCTGCATTAATTGGATACAATTTAGAGGAATGGCCATCCACGACAACAGAAATGCTCCGGTTGGAGAGGAAATTTGCTGTCCAGGTACAGAGTTCTGGTGGTAGGCCATAGGTCGGAAGTTTATTAAGCAGCGCTGCGTGCAGACCTGGTCGAATGCCTTGGATATGTCTAGAGCGACAATCTAGGATTCACCGTGTAGTTCCATAGACTTGTTCGAAGAATGGGTGACAAATAAAATGAGGTCGGCAGTTGATCTGCGCTGATGGAATCCATACTGCCTGTCGTGGATTAGACTGTGTTTTTCAAGAAATTTTAGTAATTCGTTGTTTATATACTTTTCCGTCACTTTATAGACGACTGAAAGGAGAGAAATAGGTCTGTAGTTGCTAGGAAGCGCTTTCGATCCTTTCTTGGGGACGGGTTGTACTCGAGCAGTTTTCCAGTTACTAGGGAATATGCCTCTATTGTAAGATGTCTGAAACAGACGAGTCAGGACAGAAGCAAGTTCTGGTGCGCATTTTTTGTGAACAATTGCTGGGATCTTGTCAAGGCCAGAGGCTTCCTAGTATTAAGAGAAGAGAACATCTTTCGTACCTTTTTAGTTTTGAAAATTATATCCGTCATTTTATGCGCGACATTGGGGACTGTTTGTAGTTGAACATTTGGAGGTGGATTGAGAGTAGAATTGCCGGCGAACAAGGGCGGTAGAAACAATTTCATCCCCTGAAACAATAGGTGGGAACGTGCTCTTGCAGAAATTATACACACAGAAACATGTTATCCAGTTTTTAAATACAGTGTGTTTATAATATCCCCAGATTTACCCACATATATCCTTGTTCCTTACACATGTTTTTTATGGTTATGTGTTATAGAAACTCTAAAAATCGCTAATATTTTTAAAACGTTTGATTTTAACGTCATTTATCAAGTATACATTTTTTTGTTAATAAAATACAAGAGAATGATATTTTCTAATCAAAGGTTTGCTAGCGACGCTAACAAAAAAGTGTAAGTATTTTTAAGCCTTGAAGGGTACCGCAAGCAGCGTCCTCTATCCGCTAGAGCCAAATTAGGAACGAATTATTATATACCGCTATTAAAACTCATTTGTAGCAATTTTCAAGACAATGCGTAAAATACGTTTCTAGATACCAAAGAAAATAGAAATTCAATTTATCGCTTTACCACTCTGTATTTCTTATAATTTTGACTTTGGGACTGAGGAAGTTTGGCTAAATCATAATATTATGATGCGAAGAATCTACTGTCGCTCTGTCTAGATTACTTTTGGACGACTCTCTCGAATATGTTTCCAATCAAAATCCAAATATAACCTCTTTGTGTTTTTTATAAACGCACTCATTCCAAAATAGCGGCCACTTTATTTTAAACAAAATTTTACTGCGGTTATTATTTGATCAAATCTAAAAATCAAAAGAACTGTCAAGTAGGCTTAAAAAATATCAAATTTATCGTCTATATTCATTTTTTCGCTAAACTTAAGCATTTTAAAATAACATGATAATTGCAGAAAGCTTGAGCTAATGTACTAAGAGTGGTCAGTTTTGGTACATACAATCCTTATATAGCTATGAATTATACACTTGTTACAGCCAGATCGGACTAGTTTAAGATGCTTTTTTAAACAAATGGGATCTTTTTATTGAAGAAAAAAATTATTCTATTGCATATGTTTTGTAATGGACCTCGAACAATACAAATATAATCTCTTCTGTGATTTTCTGCTCAATCTAAGTACTCACTTCAAAATGAGGATTTTTTTTCAGAAAGGTTTTCCTTTATCGTTGTTAAGTGACTAAATCTAGAGTCAAAAAGTGTTTGGAAGTTGGCTTCAGGAGTGTCAAATTTTTTGCCTTTCGTCGTTATTTTCCAAAGGCGAGTATTTGAAAACGGCGATCAATTTGTTTATCTATAACGATTTTGTAAACATGAAAATTTTTTAAGGAATAGTGCTAAATGAGTTTATTTTTCGTACATATAATTCTTGTAAGCGTAAAATAAATTGTCTAGAAAATTATTATATTAAGCTACTTTAAGATCTTTTTTTTTTGTAGCTGTCCTTTTCAATTTTGTTTCAAAGAAATGTACATTGGTTCATTCAAACACCATATAGAATATATTTTACTCTAAAAAAGCACTTCTTTCAAACAGTTATTTATCGTTGTTGATTGGTCAAATATCAATAGAAAAAGTGTTTGAAAGTGGCCTTTAATATTGTCACATTCGTAGCCTCCAGCCATGTTTGTCCTATTAAGCACATTAAAATGGTCGTCAGTGTGTTTATCCATGACGATTTTAGAAACAGGATAACTTTCGAAGGGCGTGAGCTTATGATTTCATTTTAAACCAAAGTCGTCCTCATGTACTAACTGCGTTACAAGATGTTGCACCTCCACACTATGCTGCGACTGTCCGATAATTTTCAGAAAAAAGAATAACCTCATCACAATTTAAAAAGAACTAAAACGCCGAATAAGCTAAAGTGCTGATGATTTGTACGAAATATATTAAATGTCTAAGAAGTAATAAATGTTTGGCTCAAAAAATGCTCAGCGGCAAGGTGACAACAGCTTCACAGCAGTATGAATGCATTATTTCATCCGTGTGTAATTCTTGTTTCAGAATTTTGAATTTCTGTGTATAATCGTGACTTTTAATATATCTTAGGTGGCAGGTGTTTACAAAAGTTTATTATGTTTTTCGATATTACTTGCGAAAGGCATTCGCCACAATAGGTATTATTTTATATCTGATGATTGTTTCGCCAACAAAGATTTAGTTTAATAATGTTTTTGCTGAGACGTTAATCTGATTTGAAATTAAGTTTGTGCTGGAATGATGGATTCCGTCAGCGCAGATCAACTGCCGACCTCCTTTCCTTTGTCACCCATTCTTGGAACAAGTCTATGGAACTACACGATGAATCCCAGATTGTCGCTCTAGACATATCCAAAGTCTTCGACCAGGTCTGGCACGCAGCGCTGCTTAATAAACTACCGGCCTATGGCCTACCACCAAAACTATGTACCTGGACAGCAAACTTTCTCTACAACCGGAGCATTTCTGTTGTTGTGGATGGCCATTCCTCTAAACTATATCCAATTAATGCAGGAGTTCCTCAAGGTTCTGCTTTAGCCCCTACTTTGTTTCTTCTCCACATCAATGACCTCCTCTCTAGCACATCCAACCCAGTTCACAATTACGCGGACAACAGCACCCTCCACTCAAATATACAATATTCTAAGCCTGTCTCTTTGGCCCAACTAGATGAAGATCGCAGACACATGGAGGGTTCTGTCTCCGTGGATCTCCAAAAAATATTAGACTGGGGAAGTAGAAATCTTGTACAATTCAACCCCACCAAATCTCAGTCTTGCTTCCTTTCTCATAAAAGATACACCAGCCCTAGAACCATCACAATGAACCACCAAGTTATTCAATTCATTCACTTGTTGGCATTTCTGTGGATCGAAATCTCAATTGGCACCAACATGTCACATCAATTGCAGAAGCGGCTGCTAAGAAATTAGGTTTCCTCTTCCGGGGTCGCAAATAGTTTTCACCAGCTAATCTCTATACCTTATACCACAAATAAGGCCAAACCTTGAATACTGCTCCCACATCTGGAGTGCCGCTGCCGCTTCTACACTCGCTATTCTGGACTCCATTCAGGAGAGAGCTATACGTCTCATCGGTGACCCTACCCTCACCCAAAGGCTGCCATCCCTTGCCCACCGACGTGCCGTTGGTGACCTCTCTCTCTTTTATAGATATCTGCACGGGCAATGTTCAGAAGAGCTTTCTTCCATAGTTCCTCCACCTGCTGCCCCCAACAGATCTACCAGGGGAACAGAGCGAATGCACTCTTTTACTGCCCAGGTCACCAGACATAGAACATCTTGTTGTGCCCGCTCTTTAGTCCCGAGGACTTCCAAGTTATGGAATTCCTTGCCGGCACATGTTTTTCCTTCTCCTCCGAACCTTCAAGTCCAGAATTAACAAGTTGCCTCTTTCCTCCTTGTCGACGCCCACGGTACGATAGTATCTAGGCTGTAAGCCCTCGTGGTGTGTTGTTGAAATAAATAAAAAATTAAAAAAAACAAGGTGCTCTAAATTGTACTAATGACTTATATTAAACTGTTATGAATTATTATGTAAACAAACATGTATTGATTTGATTTGTCAATAATTGCAGGACGAAGAAGTACGCGTTGTTAAATTAACAACACGCGAAAGAAGATTTATAAGATTTGCTTCAGTGGAATATAATGGACAACTTTACATGACCCCGCAGGACTTTTTGGAATCTGTTGTGGAAGCTGAACCGAGGAGTGAGTATTTTTGATTTTAGGTAGTTATTATTGTTCCAACTATTTATAATTTTTAGCACGTACAAAAAGGCGAGTGTTAACCACCGATGAAGTAGAAAAAATCAAAGAAACAACTCCACCTTTAAATAAAGGATCACCTAGGCTGCTTAGATCTTTAAGAGATAAAGGTACTAATTAATGTGTTTTCATGTTTAAATTCACAAAAAACTTTTAGTTAAAACATTGTGTTTTGGTTGTTTTAGGCATAGTCTCTTACACAGAGTACTTATTTTTGTTATCGATACTCACAAGTAAGTACTTTTTTCTTAAATTACAACCAGAAATATAAGAAATCAACTTTGATACTTACAACAGTATTTTAACGATCTTTACAGCCCCCAATTATCCTCTTTTAATAATACTGATACAAAAATAAGCATATTATGTTGGTTCCTGACATGTATAATATCGCTGTGAATAGTTTTAGTCTCTAGCTGGACTAAAAACCAAGTTGTTGGTTTTATCTTAAAGGTTATATATAAATTAGTTCCGTCCTCAAAGGGTTAAAATAATGAGATACGCCCAACGAAGCTCAGCTATTATGAGAGACACAGGCGAGTTGCGTTTTCATTAACAGTGTGTTACATCCAGCATAAAGACCTATAAATTTCACATTGCCGAGAGATGGCGTTAGCAGTTCATCTTATACCATTTTTTTTACTTACAACTTGAATTGTTAATAGTTAATGAAGAAATCATACAATTGGTTTTTGTACACTCTGATATTGAAAACAGAGTTTTCACATTTTGCTTACCTGTGGATTTTTTATTTCTATTTCTGGTTGTACAATACATTTTATAATTTCTTTTAAATACATTACTAAACAAAAAGTTTTTCAGAACCCCAGTCTGGATTTCGTATAGCTTTCAACATGTTCGATACCGATGGCAATGAAAGAGTTGACAAAAACGAATTTTTGGTGGTGAGTTATAATTAGAATAAATCTTTTAGTTTAATTACTAAAAACATAGGAAGGGGTAATTTTTGGAACTACTTTGAGAAGGCAGGTGATTCACGACATAAAAATCAATTGATTTTATGAAACTTACCCATATATCAAATACATTATGTAAACATAAGATGTCCAATAATTATTGAATAAATATTCATGTGTCAGAAACCCTTCGGCCAATTTTGCAGAAATTTTACTGGGGTGGGGGGTGTCACAAAAAGTTACAAATACAATAGGTATGCCTGCCTTACTGTAATTATACATTTGGGCCAAGAGTAAAGGTCAACTTTTTGACTTTAAATGAACAATCTGTATATTTTTCCATTTTTGACTTCATATGAACTATGTGAAAACTGGAACCTGTGATGAGCACTAATAAATACACTTGGAGAAAACCCAAATCACCACAACACATATTTCAGAGACCTTACGATCATTTCGTTGACCAGAATTTTTCTTTCTCTGAAGATGTTGACATGGTCAACGAAACGATCATAGGGTCTCTGAAATATGTGTTGTGGTGATTTGGGTTTTCTCCAAGTGTACTTATTCTTCATATGAATCCTATTACATCTGTATTAGGTTTCCCCATAGCTAAAGGTGGCCGTTTCTGTAATATTGAGAGTTGAATATCCTAATTTTCATAGTTATTGTAATGGAAATGAAAATTTCAACAACAAAAAAATAATAATTTAATTCGGAAAAGGAAAACAACATAATATTTTTACAACATTCAGTTTGTTTATCGAAACCATTTTGGTTTATTGCTTGCACTATGTAGAATGGGTGTTGCTCCTGTTGTCATAAAATGAGAAGTGTACTTTTTTGCTGCTTACAATTCTTATCTCAATATCTTGGTTGCATTTAGATTTTTATAAAATGAGAAACTTATAAGCCTAAACTGTAAAATTGAGTTTAGTTTAAACCACCTAACTGTAGTAATCCATATCACTGTTGAAAGAACTGCCTAAATTATCCTGTACACAGTTTAAAAAAATGGTCTATTTGACTGAGACTAGGTAATCGAATTAATATTTTAATGACGGATGGCTATGGAGATCGGAGAAGAACCCAGCAAGAAGCATGTGTTCTTTTGATATTTAGTAGTAGTAGCACTGGTGGGGAGGCCAACGCCAAGCAAGTAGGCCACAATGGGCCCTTTTTGCCAACCCCAGCAACCATGCTCTACTGTTCCTCGGTTCCGTTGCCAGACAGCCTCGACCTCGAGATGAAGGCCGTGACAGTCTTCAATTGGGCGGTACTTACCTGATTCCTCTGTCAGCACCCCAAGGATGCGGCGAAGCGTAGGTCGACTCCTACCGAGTAGCCAGACAGCTCTATCTCTGTCCGGCTCCTCCACGAAGTCCCTCGCCTGCCTGCAGCCACCAACCGACCCCCAGTGCCTCTCCATTGCTTCCTCGGTCCACCTGTCTAAGGCGACAGACACTGTCTTCTTACTTATGCCTAGCGCAGGCTCCACAGAACGGCCGCCGAGAACCGAATCTTGCGAGATTATTCGCCACCTCATTCCCCGCTACGCCACAGTGTCCCGGAACCCACACCAGTTGCACCTCCTTCGTGCTGGCCAGTCCACTGAGGGCGTCAGCCCACTCCTGAACCAGTGTTGACCTGATTCTGGCCGCGCAGACTGCCCGGAGGACCGCCTGGCTATCCGAGCAGATGTACACACATTTCTCGGGACTCCTCTTTACATCATATCTATTGGCCACAGACAGGATAGCATACACCTCTGTTTCGAATGCCGTGGTATATGCGCCAAGAGCCCTCGATGTATATTCCTGCCCCGGAGGATTGTTGGTCCTCCAGCCGCGATCCGTCGGTGAAACAGACCAGGCTTGCGGGCTGGAATGCAACCTCATTTTCCCCCCACTCATCCCTACTGGGGATCCTGAGGGTGTATGGCCTAGTCAACCTAATATCGTCCTCGGCATCCCGCACCTTTATGGCGGAAATCGGAATTTCCTTTTCCACCTCCTTGGCGACTCTTGCATGCCCTATTACTGCTCCCTTTCCGCACTAGTTTCCTGAGTCTCGCATTCTAAGATGCGACGCCATAGCCTCCCTTCTGATGCAGATGGGAAGCAGTGGCAGCATCAACAGGACCTCTAGCGCGGCTAAGGGTGTCGTCCTCATAGCGCCTGTGATACCCAGGATTGCCAGCCTTTGGAGTTTGGCCAGCATTCGAAACGGAGGTGTACGCTATGCTGTCTGTAGCTACTCGACACGCTGTGAGGTTGAGTCCTGAGAAATGTGTATACATTTGCTTGGATAGTGAGGCAGCCCCGGGCAGTCTGCGCGTCCAAAATTAGGTCAACACTGGTTCAGGAGTGCGCTGGCTCTCTTGCAGGACTCTCCAGAACAAAGGAGGTGCAACTTGTATGGGTTTGGGACACTGCGGCGTCGCGGGGAATGAAGTGGCTAATGACCTCGCAAGGCTTGGTTCGCGCGGTCGTTTTGTGGCCCGGAGCCTGCTATAGGCATAAGTGGGAAGGTGCTCTCAGACGCGCTAGCTAAATGGACTGAGGAGGCTGTGGAGAAGCACTTGAGGTCGGTCAGTGGCTGTAGGCAGGCGAGAGACTTCGTGGAGAGGCCGGATAGAAACAAGACTGTTTGACTTCTTGTTAGGAATCGTTCTCGCTTCGTCGAATCATTGGGATGCTAACAAGCCACTGTACTCTCAGAAGACACCTTAGATTGGTAGGTGTCGAGAGGGATCTCATTTGCCAGGAATGTGGCGAGACTGAAGAAACGTCTTATCACTATCTGTGTGAATGCGAGGCTTTTGGGAGTGTTCTAACAGAATTGTTTGGTTCGCGGACTCTACAGAGGAGCCAGGTAAGTCCTGTGCAATGGAAGACTGTCATGGCCTTTATTTTAAGGTCGAGGAAGTTTGGTGACAAAACCGTAGAGCGGAGGGCATGGTTGTCGGGGTTGGAAAAAAGGGTTTGATGTAGTCTACTTGTCTGGCGCTGGCCTTCCCACCATTGCTACTATTCCACTACTACTACTACCAATAACATGGTGCAACGATCAGTTGAGCAATATGCCAGATATGTTCATATGCAAGAAATATTTTAAATGTTTGTTTTAAAAATTCAAGGGATATAAATATGAGTTGTGACATATGGAGCATTATGCGGTAATGAGTTAAAAATATTGAAACTAGTATTTTTCACATCCATAATTGCAGAAGCCTTTTTAAGCATAACAATAAATGAATAATATGTAAGATGTTGCTAATGTTAACGCAGAACCAAAAAACTAAACACATGATTACATGCTATGGTACCAATTCCAGCATCACTCCGTTTATATAGATTCATGTTTGATTCACGTCATCCAAGTTTCCCATCAATCGATTATTTCTGGTCCCATTGAACTAGGAAGGACGATACTCTACTGCATTATCAATCAACTGCATTTTATAAACTTATGTTTAATTTTTATTTCCAAACACTTTATCAATATTTCTGTTCTAATGACTTATATATTAATACATTTATAGAGGGATACATTAAATATATAGTTTTTATTTATTGATTGATTTAGTTTGATTATTTATTTACTTGTGTTTTGTATTTGTTTATTTATTATTTCACTCCAAACATCACGGCATGATGTTTGATTTTAATTTTGTTACATAAATGAATTAAACAATTTTATTAATTATGACAGATTCGTAGACTTTTGGGTGGAAAAAAAATTGAAGACGATGAATCTGTAAGTGATAAGAAAAGCAAATTTGCTTTTAACATTGGCTGTAAACTCTGTAATGTGAAATGTTTTGTATTAATAATGCTATAACTACTGTATTTGTATTTGTTGATGTCTTCTTTTATGTGCAAAAAGCTAACATTATGTTATTTGTTAATCATTTATATTCATTAATGTTGCTGGTGAAAAAATCATCAGATTATATAATTATAAATAGCTTCTGCTTTCAAGCTTTGTCAGTAAATAGAAGAAAGCATATAAAAATATAATATATAATTAAAATTTTAAATGTTTAAAGTAACTTAGCTGATATTTGATGAAAATCCATAACTGTATTTATCATATAAATCTTGGTTTCGGTACATTACATTTCTAGGCTCACAACTAGTTTGTATTTGAAAAATATTAAGTTGTACCGAAACCTAGATTATATTTAATATAATCATGAAAACCTACTAAGGTGTTTAGACAGGTGAGTCAAAATTTACTCCTGAGCGCTCCAATATGTATTTTATAATTTGAAATAAGACAAAAATGAAGTGTACCAAAACCCAGAGCGCAGAGCCGTTTTCAAGCAGATTCAAGAATAGTTGTGAAATTTTACAAAAATTAATTTTGCAATTTTAATTTAATGTTAACGAACTTGAAAGTAGAGCCGTTTTTGGGATAATTCAAGACTGAGGCTGGACACTGTGGCTGGAAACTGAAACAAAAATCATAATAACCACAAAAATAATAACAGAGAGTTATGCGCTAGAAATACGTATCTAGTGGATAACTCTCTGTTATTATTTTTGGGGTGGTTCTGATTTTTGCTTTGCTAATTCAATAACAAATATTACATTTTACAAAAATGAATTTTGCATTTTTAATTTAATTTTAAGCAACTCGATGGAGAAGAAGCTACTTAAAATATTGACCAGACTTTATGGTTCAGGTGAGCAGGACCATATAATAACAACTAGGAATAAGAGGACCTAACCTGAACCCAGTCCACCATTTCCTCCAGGCTAATAGACCCCAACTCCTCTTCCTCACCGAAACTCAAATCAGTGCCAAAACAGCCACAAATCGCCTTAATTTCCCGGGGTATGAACTCCTTACTTCCTTTAGAACAATCTACCCTCCACCAGACTCCCCAATTTAGAAGCTGGAAGAAAGACATTCTATGGATAAAACTCTCTCTCTCTCTCTCTCTCTCTCTCTCTCTCTCTCTCTCTCTCTCTCTCTCTCTCTCTCTCTCTCTCTCTCTCTCTCTCTCTCTCTCTCTCTCTCTCAGTGCTGCAACTAAATTCATATGTTGCATTTACCAGTCGGCTTCTGACAACAACTTTGTCCAGCTCTTTGACTACCTTTCTGAAAAAAACCGACCATCTGATTTGTGAATATCCTTCCTCCGAGGTCACTATTCTTGGTGACTTCAATGTCCATAATAAGGAATGGCTAGGATCTTCGAAAACCGACCCACAAGGAAGAGCAGCGGAGGCCTTTGCAGTCAGCAATTCTTTAGCCAATATGGTTTAGCAACCTACTTACTTTCCTCGCATCCCAACACACAGCTAAAATCCCTTGGATCTCCTTCTTACTACAAATCCTGACTGCTATAAGATATCAGTCACCGCTCTGCCCACAGCATGGTCACTGCTTCCTGTGCAATACAACCCGAGGTCACACAGTCATCACACCCACGTATCGTTTGGCACTACAACTCCGCGAACTGGGACGAAATGTGAGATTACTTTTTCTCATTTCCATGGGCGTCTGTCTGCTTCTCTCATCCTGACCCCTCTGATATCTCACAAAACGTCACCGAAATTATCCAAGCTGGCATGGAATTATTTATTCCACGTACACAGAAGACCTCTGCAGCCACTCAAAAGCCCTGGTTCTCTAAATCCTGTGACAAGGCTAGAGTTGAAAAGGTCAAAGCTCACAAAAATCTTCTACACAATCCCAGTCAAGAAAACCGTCAAGCATTTAACGACGCAAGAAACCGCTATGTCCGCATTCTTTCTGAGGCAAAAAACTCGTTTAATAACCACATCAAAAACAAAGTCCTCTTAAGCTCCAGCGGCAGCAAACCCTTCTGGACTCTTGCTAAATCTATTGGGAATCATTTCTGCAAGAGCACGTTCCCACCTCTTGTCTCAGGGGATGAAATTGTTTCTACCCCCCCTGGGCAAAGCTGAACTTTTTGCCTCGTTGTTCGCCGGCAATTCTACTCTCAACCCACCTCCAAATGTTCAACCACCAACAGTCCCCAATGTCGCACATCAAATGACGGATACCACTTTCAAAACTAAAAAGGTACAAAAAATGCTATCTTCTCTTAATACCAGGAAAGCCTCTGGCCTTGACGAGATCCCAGGAATTGTTCTCAAAAAATGCGCACCAGAACTTGCTCCTGTCCTGACTCGTCTGTTTCAGATATCTTACAATAGAGGCATATTCCCTAGTAATTGGAAAACTGCTCGAGTACAACCCGTCCCCAAGAAAGGACCCAAAGCGCTTCTTAGCAACTATAGGCCTATTTCTCTCCTTTCAGTCGTCTCTAAAGTGATGGAAAAGTATATAAACACCGAATTACTAAAATTTCTTGAAAAACACAGTCTAATCCATGACAGGCAGTATGGATTCCTTCAGCGCAGATCAACTGCCGACCTCCTTTCCTTTGTCACCCATTCTTGTAACAAGTCTATGGAACTAAACGGTGAATCCCAGATTGTCGCTCTAGACATATTCAAAGCATTCGACTAGGTCTGGCACGCAGCGCTGCTTAATAAACTACCGGCCTATGGCCTACCACCAAAACTCTGTACGTGGACAGCAAATTTCCTCTCCAACCGAAGCGTTTCTGTTGTCGTAGGTGGCCATTCCTCTAAACTGTATCAAATTAATGCAGGACTTCCTCAAGGTTCAGCTTTAGCCCCTACCTTGTTTCTTCTCCACATCCATGACCTCCTCTCTAGCACATCCAACCCAGTTCACAGTTACCCATCACAATAAACAACCAAGTTATTCAAAGTAATGAGTCCTTTTCACTTGTTGGTATTTCTGTGGATCGAAATCTCAATTGGCACCAACATGTCACATCAATTGCAGAAGCGGCTGCTAAGAAATTAGGTTTCCTCTTCCGGGCTCGCAAATACTTTTCACCAGTTAATCTCTATACCTTATATACTTTACAAATAAGACCAAACCTCGAATACTGCTCCCACATCTGGAGTGCCGCTGCCGCTTCTACACTCGCTATTCTGGACTCCATTCAGAAGAGAGCTATACGTCTCATCGGTGACCCTACCCTCACCCAAAGGCTGCCATCCCTTGCCCACCGACTATCTTTTATAGATATCTGCACGGGCAGTGCTCAGAGGAGCTTTCTTCCATAGTTCCTCCACCTGCTGACCCCAACAGATCTACCAGGGGAACAGAGCGAATGCAACCTTTTACTATCCAGGTCACCAGACATAGAACATCTTGTTATGCCCGCTCTTTTGTCCCGAGGACTTCCAAGTTGTGGAATTCCTTGCCGGCACATGTTTTTCCTCCTCCCCCGAACCTCCAAACCTTCAAGTCCAGAATTAACAACTTGCCTCTTTCCTCCTTGTCGACACCCACGGTACGAGAGTATTTAGGCTGTAAACCCTCGTGGTGTGTTGTTGAAATAAAATAAATAAATTAAAAAACCTAACCTTTAGACTCGCTAAGTCCCTAGGAAAAACTTCCACCATCTTTTAAGCAGCTACAAATATGTGTGCATACAAAGAAGACTCAGAAATATAGAGATCTACATCCTCTCAGATACTGAGGCAGTACTAAAGACTCCGATCTTTCAAAACCAAGTCCAAACTGACCTGTGACTGCAAAACATCCTTGAAGCAAATGGCTATGGACAACGAAGTAACTTTGATGTGGGTTTCATTGCATCAAGGCATTAAAAAAATGAGGAAACAAATAGCCTTGCAAAAAGGGCTGCAACAACACCATCCTATGCTACAGAACCCCATTGTGGGCTAACAAAAAGCCATATAAGAAATTAATTTGATATTTGTGAAAAGAACCAAATGGCTATGGACAACGAAGTAACTTTGATGTGGGTTTCATTGCGTCAAGGCATTAAAAAAATGAGGAAACAGATAGCCTTGCAAAAAGGGCACCAACAGCACCATCCTATGCTACAGAACCCCATTGTGGGCTAACAAAAAGCCATATAAGAAATTAATTTGATATTTGTGAAAAGAACCAAATGGCTATGGACAACGAAGTAACTTTGATGTGGGTTTCATTGCATCAAGGCATTAAAAAAATGAGGAAACAGATAGCCTTGCAAAAAGGGCTGCAACAACACCATCCCATGCTACAGAACCCCATTGTGGGCTAACAAAAAGCCATATAAGAAATTAAGTTGATATTTGTGAAAAGAACCAAATGGCTATGGACAACGAAGTAACTGATGTGGGTTTCATTGCATCAAGGCATTAAAAAAATGAGGAAACAGATAGCCTTGCAAAAAGGGCTGCAACAACACCATCCTATGCTACAGAACCCCATTGTGGGCTAACAAAAAGCCATATAAGAAATTAATTTCATATTTGTGAAAAGAACCAAATGCTGTCTTACTGGAGGAAAACGCTGGTCTTATGGCAGCCAAATTGGTTCAAGTTCAAGTCTCCACTGTTTCTTGAATTGAACAGGAACAACTGAATAATCACGGGACTTTTCACAGGACACTCCCGGTAAAGGTACCATTTTATGAAGATGGTAAGGTGGACAGTGAAAACTACAGATACTGCACTGAAGCAGCAGAAACAACAGCACACTTACTATGCGACTGCATGACTCAATTCTGCAAAAGGATCAAATACCTTGGAGGGGTGACTAACACCCCAGGAAATAGGTAAAATAGCCCGCAAAAAGATAGTAGACTGTATAAAAATTCTCAACATTTTGGGCAACTATTAAAAAATAGTTGTACACAAAAAACCTTAGGGTCGCAGTGCTGAGAAACCAAAGCTATTAAACAATCTATAATTTACTCTTGACGAAATCCGTTAAGCATACCTTTTGTATTTTTTATTCAAAGATCATGTGTTTGGAATGCTGACGGCTTATTAAATGTAAAGAGAGACAAAAAATCTAGTTGCCATGGATTTACGTGACTTTGGCTTGTAGGATTTGTTGTGCCTATTGAAAGCTTCAAAATTATTTTTGAATTCAAATTGGTAAGGTATATTAACAAAATACTTCAATATTACGAGTTTATAGCTTGCCTTCAGCCTGGTCACAAAAGAATCCAATGTGAAAAATATGTGTTGTGAATCCCATCACCTTTGCATGCCAATGGACCTAAACAGTGACATTGCAGGAACAACTATTACAGAGTGTTGGGAATAATCCTACCTTCAGTACAGGCATCATACTCAATTTTGTTAATAGATGTCTTCGAAGATATAGCTCGTATCCATACCACATACAGCCTATTCAAACGCTGCATCTCGGAGATGACCAAATGAGAGTTAATTTTTGCAGTTAAACATTACTCATACACAAACTACAACACAATTCCCGATTGATTCTGCAATGTTTTGTTTACTGATTAATCTTATTTCAACCAACATGGCACTATTGAAATTAGGAAAATTCTCATAAAATTACATATACATTTGAGGAAGAGCTCTATTTTTTTCTGGCAAGAATCCTGCATAGAACTTCTTGTTATGCCCGCTCTTTTGTCCCGAGGGCTTCCAAGTTGTGGAATTCCTTGCCGGCACATGTGTTTCCTTCTCCTCCGAGCCTCCAAACCTTCAAGTTCAGAATTAAGAAGTTGCCTCTTTTCTCCCTGTCGACACCCACGGTACGATAGTATTTAGGCTGTAAGCCCTCGTGGTGTGTTGTTGAAATTTTAAAAAAAAAGAAAATTACAGTAATGCGAGAATATGTTCTCAGGTCTGTGATATTAATTTACTGCTGGATGCTACTATGTGCCTACACACGATATCTTACAAATATGAGATACTTTGTATTGCTGTTTTCATTAAAAATGGATTGGAAAACTCATACGAATACAGTGGCCACTCCAGTCTCCTGACTTAACACTGGGGTAGTTTTTAGCTGTGTGAAAAAATAAAGGAAAATTACTGTGCCTACCAGAGAGGATGATGTTAATTGCCTGAATTCACGAAACAATAGCAGGCGTTAATTAAGTTTATTTCAATTCTGTTGCCAGAAACTTCTGTTACAGGTTGTAGGCATGTAACTAATAAATAAACAAACTTTAAGAAAATTAAACCAACTTCAAAATAGGCACTAGAAAGCGAAAAATAACTGGATTGCAGGTTTAATTCAAAAGACAAAAAGTAATTTAAATGAAATATTATATGCGCTACCTACTTATCTGTTTGAAGTCGGTGCCAAGGCAAGTAGGTAGATACGCGAGGTCTAATCACGCCACATCACAAGTTTCTCTGTGCACGCGACGGAATGCGTGAGCGTGGGTTGGTCTTTGATCATTAACAACATATTCAGGTGTCTTATTTGAAAATTCGTTATTACTTAAGCTGTTGTGGTTCGGGTTTGGCACCGACTTTAAACATATAAGTAGGTAACGCAATAATAATATTCATTTTAGTTAATTTTTGTCTTTTGAATTAAACCTACAATCCAGTTATTTCTCACTTTTTAGTGCCTATTTTGAAGTCGGTTTAATTATTTTCCTTTAAGCTTGTTTATTTTTTCATTTGTAATGTAAATATATGTACGTAATGAGTACAGTATTAGAAAACTGCTATAATATAATCAATGTCCCGTATTACAATATAACTTTAAGCTACATAGATTATAAGAGGTTTTCCTTTGATTTTCCTGAGATCCCATCATCGGATCCTGATCTGAAAATGGGGCCGCCTCAGGAGTTTACCCTTTGAAACAAAAACAGATCATTGACGAAAATATCTGTGAAGATACATAATTTTTGAGTGTTTCCCTCGAGTTCCCCGAGATTCCATTATCAGATCCCGACTTGGTGAAAATGGGACCACTTCGGGTGTATACCCTTTCAAACAAAAAAAAAAAGATTTTAAAAAGTTGGTCTACAATTGATGAAAATTTCGGAGAACATACATTAAATTTTTTTAAAGGATTTTCGTCGATTTCCCTGTGATCCCATTATCAGATCATGACTTGATGAAAATGGAACCACTTCAGGAGTATACCCTTTCGAAGAAAAAAAAAAAAGTTTTCAAAATTGGTCTACAATTGGCAACAATATCGGTGAACATACATTAAAAAAATGTTTTGAGGATTTACTCAATTTCCTGAGATCCTATCATCAGATCCTCACTTGGTTAAAATGGGACCACCTCAAACAAAAAAAGATTTTTAAAAATTGGTCCACAATTGAACCTCCTTTTTTTGAAGTCTGTTAAAAATAGTAAGGATTTTGGGTGTTTAGTAAGGAACCAGTAATTATCCACCGTGCTGTTAACCCGGCCCATAAGATTATTTATTTTTAACATTGCAAGTAATTTTTTTTGTGTTTAGGTTTGTCAAGAAATTCTAAGAGACTTTTTTCGAAACTACCTGAAAACAGCTCTGTGTTCGTGATTTTGGTATTCATTATTTTTGTCTTATTTTTAATAGTAAAATACATAGCGGAGAGCTGGGCAGTGAAGTTTGACTCGCCTGTATGTTGAACCAAATATCAATTTCTGTCTTGATAGGTATATTTAAGATCACAAATATTTACTCGCTTTATTTTTTGTTGGTTATTAAACAAAATCAATTAAAACAGCTACATAATATGACCACACATAGAAAATGAACTTGCGAGCTTGAGTGAATAATTAAAAAAACTACATTTGTGAAGGTAATTTAAAGTTTGGTTGACTTCAGTTTACTGTTTTATTTGCTTACTTAAAAAACACGAATTTGAATTGTTTTTTTTTTGCTTTATTTTTGTGTCTGTTAAGTTAAACAGTTTTACACTTAACTACTGCATTTTTTCATTAACCTCTGTATGTTTTTCAACACATTTTGCTGATGCCAATCTTTGACTCTGTTGGCTTTAAGCTAAAAATGCTATAAAATATGTAACATTTTCAACTTTAAATGTGATATGTACTAATTTTATAATAAAATATGTTTCCTTTTTCTTACTAGATAAACAAAGAATATACAGATGATTTAAACTCAATGACCTATTTGCCATTTATGTAAAATAATGTTTTTTGAATTTTCAAATATAATAACATTTGGCTTTTTTTTTAATGATTTCTTTTAATTAGAGGTGTGCGAACCCATGTTTTGTTCGAACCGAACTATGAACGAACCCAAGCAAATATGTTGCCTCGAACTTCGAACCTCTGAAATAGTATGTCTAAGGTTCACAGTCGAACTTCGAACTTCTTAGAAATTCAAAATCGAACATCGAACTACCAAAAATTCTTCAGTGCTCATATATCATTTCCTTAAATACAACATTTTGGAATATTATAACATACAATATTTCATATGTAAAAGATTCCAACTCTTTTTACAAAAAGGAAGGATTCAATAAATTTGCAGGTTGATTGGGTGAAAATGCCTTCCGGTTCTGATCGTTGTGGAGATGGGGCAACGTTAAATCAAAAACACAAAATATTTGAAACTTTTTTAGATTTCTAGATTTATAGATAAGCTCAATTATAAATATGTTGTTGTTTGGTATTGGCTAGGCAGTTTTAGCAAACAGATTGGGAGGGTTTAAAGTGAGCACGATAGGTATAAAATAACCACTTACAAGTTTGAACTGTCCCCTGATTGTGAATATTTAACTGTTTTGACTCACTGTGTAACAAAGAATGTTGAAACCAGTGTTTTCCAAAGGCAATCTGTAATTATCCTCAAATTCTGAACATTTACGTTCCGATCGCCTTTGAACACTGCCATCATAATGTTGTTACTGAAATAGGTGATGGGAGGCTAGGATATACAAGAAAAGTAATTCCGTGACTGCTAAAGGGCTTCGTCGTGTCTCAATGTGTCCCATCTACTTTCAAAAATATGCATGAGTGAAATCTCCTGAAACTACGTTATCGACTCAATGATTTTAAGCGCCGCTACCGCGTTAAAGGGGCCGCAACTTCGCTACTTTTGGCAACATTCAATGCCTGTAAAGTTAAATTTCGAAGTATTTTTGAGCAACGAACTTCGAACTATTTTGAAGAATAACATATTTCGAACTTCGAACTATTTCAACATCGCTAGTGCGAACATATTTTCGAACCGAAGGTTCGGTTCGAGTTCGGGTTCGGTTCGGAATTTCGAAGCTTCGCACACCTCTACTTTTAATACTTTATATCCTGGCTCATAAAAGACAATTCCCAGGGTCCCCTTTCACTTTTTTCAGTACATACTGTAAAATGAACATAAACCAAGGCTGTAGCATTGTATTTTAGCACATTTAATATCTGTGTGCTCTGCCCTTTGTAAGTGGTGTAAAGCCGTAGGTCCCGTGTTGGGCACGTTAAAGGTCCCTACCCTTACTAATAATTTTTATCCTGGCCCAGAAAAGACAAAAGAGAAAACTTATTATGTACTGTAAGTTATCAAAATTGTACAGGAACCAAGAGCCAACCCAGGCTACAGGGCCACTGCAAGATTGAAGAGATTGTGAACGAGCCCATGCTTGAAATCAGGTCACACTTAATCTGTAGGGAAAATAAGTTTACAGTGGGGGAGACGCCGGGCCTACCACGGGACGCGTTCGTCTGGTTCACGGACGTAACCAGCGGGGAGCGTGGGACAGGGGCAGGCATTTATTCGGAAGGACCGAGGGTAAGTCACAGTATTTCCCTCAGGGCTCATGCAACGGTCTTTCAGTCCGAAATGTACGCAATCTTACACTGTGTGCGAGAGAACAAGAGCAGGGGCTACACCAACAAGCCGATCCTCATAGTCACAGACAGCCAGGCAGCCCTTAAGGCCCAAAGTAGCCCATGGGTAAATTCCTGGCTGGTGAGTGAGTACCGAGACGAGACGAGCGACCTGTCTGTGCAGAATGAGGTCACGATCATCTGGGTGCCGGGTCACTCGGGGGTCAAAGGCAATGAAGAAGCTGACAGTCTCGCGAAAAGAGGATCAGCAGAACCATTTATGGGACCAGAACCGGTTCTGGGCGTGACAAAGAGCACAGCCAGGGGAGCCATTAAGTCCTGGGTCAGAAGCGAACACAAGGTGTACTGGGCAGACTGTCCAGGGCTCAGACATGGGAAGTCAGTAATTGACGAACCCAGTTCAAAGAGAGCTGTGGAGCTGCTAAATCTTAGCAGAGGACAGCTCAGAAACATAATAGGTCTCTTGACAGGACACATGACCGTCAAGAAAAACACGTGCATAAAATGGGGCGTTTCGAGGGGGACCTCGCATGCAGACTCTGCAGTGAGGGAGAGGAATCAGCCCAGCACATCTTTTGCGAGTGTAAAGCTCTAGACCGCAAAAGACAACTGATCTACGGTCAGTCTAGACCGGAGACAGAGCAATATAAAACTTCACCCTACCAATTGCTGTGCAGTTCAAGGCACAGTGATTTTGAAATGGGTGGAGTAAAAAGACTAAGGGCATGCACAATAAGCCAAAGGCTGCAGTGCTATCGGGGCGGCAGAGTCGCGGACGAGCCCTGAGGGGAAAAAAAGGCATCGGTGGTTCAGTGTTAAGAACGTGTGCCTCTGAACCAAAAGGTACTGGGTTCGATTCCCAGGGTCCCCTTTCAGTTTTTTCAGTACATACTGTAAAATTAACATAAACCGAGGTTGTAGCATTGCATTTGAGCACTTTAATGTCTGTGCGCTCTGCCCTTTGGGGGGGGGTCCTATAAAACCGTCGGTCCCATGTTGGGCACGTTAAAGATCCCTGCCCTGCTTACAGAAAGGCAGGGTTTCAGCCAAATTTCCAAGATAGTGAGGCTGGATATTAATTACATCATGGCCTTTACTGTTATGACAATATCATCTGCGTATCCTTGGATTATAAATCCTGTTCCGTTCAATGTAGTCATAAGTTTGTCAACACCGAGCGACCACAGTAAAGGTAATAGCCTCCTTGACAACAACCTTATACCGCCGTACTATTGCGTTGCTGTCATTTGTGGCAAACCACCGAGTTTATTTGGCAATCAAGTTACCTTCGAGAAGCAGCGACACTCAGGTAGAGTTAAGAGTATTTATAGTTAAATGTCCCCTGTGGGTCCGGGGACTAACTAAAAGAATGGGCCCAAGGTAACTGCTGTCTGTCGTAAAAGGCGACTAATTGGAATTAAACACTGGCGGGGGTCTTGTCCCGGTGGGCCTGGAGGGAGGCGGATATCTCTGGGGAGTGATGTACATCCGGATTTTGAGGCCTCCACTCTGGGCTTAGAAATGGACAATTGACATCGCTTGGTTGTTACTCGTTAGCGGGGTTCCGGATGATACCGGGTGCTTCGAAACAGACGGACGGCCTCGCTTGTGCGATGCTCGGGAGCGGTGCTCGATGGGATGTCGCTTTGAGTCTAGCACTGATGAGTGTCAGGTCTAGACGAACCCGGAGAAGAGCTGAGATCTTTAGGGGTGGAATAAAACTAAGGGTTGAGGCCTCTTCTGTGAGCTTCGAAACAGACAAACGACCTCACTTGGATGCTGCTCGGATGCAGGACTTCATGATACTGCCCCGAGTCAAACACTGGTCCAGACGAACTCGGAGAGACATTATCTCTCTTTGAGCTTTGAGATGGGCAAGTGACTTTGCTCAGATTGTACATCTGCCAAACAAAGTTTCACCTCGCAGGTGTCGTCTCCTGTCGAAAGCTCGATTTGTTGGGTGAAATTTAAGCTAACGCTGGCGGGTGTTGGGCCTGGACGAACCCGGAGGTGGCTGGGGTCTCTAGGGGTGGATTACACCTGGAAACTTGGGCCTACGCTGTGAACATCGATACAGGCTATAGACCCCGCCTGGATGCTGCTCGAGGGTGGGACTTCATGATACCGCCTCGAGTTAATAAAATACTGGCGGGGGTCTGGTGCAGGTGAGGCTGGTGGGAGGCGAATATCTCTGGGGAGTGATATGCACACGGAGTGTGACGCCTCCACTGTGGCCTCAGAGACTGACATTTGGCCTCGCTTGGTTGTTACTCGGGAGCGGGGTTCCAGATGATACCGCCCTGGATTGAGCCCTAGCATGTGTCGTGTGTCCAGACGTCCCGGGGGCTTTGATCTCTGATGAGTGGTAGACACCCGGAGTTTGGAGCTCATACTGTGTGCTACGGAATGGACGGACGGCCTCGCTGGGGTGATGCTCGGGAGCGGGACTCGATGAGATGTTGCCTTGAGTCTAACACTGTTAGGTGTCAGGTTTAGACGAGCCTGAGGGGAGCTGAGATCTCTAAGGGTGGATACACTTGGAGATTGGATGCTGCTCGAGAGCGGGACTTCATGATACCACCTCAAGGCAAACACTGACGGATGTCGGGTCCAGACGAACTCGGAGAGAGGTTATCTCTCTTTGAGCTTCTAAACGGGCATGCAACTTCACTCAGATGTCAGTACACCTGCCAAACAAACTTTCACCCACAAGAAAAGATCGACTCCCGCAGGGAGCTGGAATTGATGGGTGAAATCTAAATAATTAGACGTGAGCCACGATAGACCTAAGGTCGCGATGGAGGGACTGGAATAGCCCACTCACAATAAAATCTAATCTAATCTAAATCTAAGAGTATTTGCTTTTTTATGTAAAATTTTATACACCTTGTTTTTATGGTTATACAGGTGTCTCGTAGTGTCTACTTTTTTTAAGCTTTTTATTTATGATTAAACAGTGAATTGTAATCAAGGAAACAAATTGCATAAGATTACTACAGAACACGTTTTTTTAAATTATTATTCTAAGATTTTTAAAATTTATTTAATCAAAAATAAACACACAAAAAACTTACTATGCTGGATTCTTATTTAATAAGAAAAAGGAAATAGATTTTTTTTATCTGTTTAATAATTTCCTAAAACCCTAATATATTTGACAGATGGAAAAAATATTTAGCCATGCTTGGAAGGGCAAAAGAGGCCTTGCAAGTGATGACAACGAAAGACCACTCCCAATCCAAGAAGAATATGTAGATGACGAAAGAGGTCTGCAACGTAAACATGTTGTCGACACAACATTAATTGTTCATTTCTTTGGCCCCAAGGGAAATACAGATTTGAATTTTGCAAATTTCAGAAAATTTATGTTAGACCTACAATCTGAAGTTCTAGAGCTAGAATTCAGTGAATTCTCACGAGGACTTCCAACAATTTCTGAAGTTGATTTTGCAAAAATTTTATTGAGATATACTTATCTAGATACAGATGAGTATGATATGTATTTGGACAGATTGATTGACAGGCTAAAAGATACAAGAGGAATCACTTTTGAAGAGTTCAATGTATTCTGTCAGTTTTTGAATAATCTTGAAGACTTCAGTATTGCCATGAGGATGTATACTTTAGCAGATCATCCGATATCCAAAGGTAAGACATTTTTTAAATGAAATTCTAGAGCTTATTTAAAATTTAGTTGTAGAATTTGTTTCATATCCTTAAAGTGTATACAGATGAGCTACCAATGGTTTATTTAGTTTGAAGTAGTTATAGAAGCAAAATACGAAAATGTGTGGACACAGCAACTGCAAAATATGAAAGTATTATAACTAAATTTTTCGCTAACCCAGTCAATGTTTGTATGTAATAAAATCTATACATGTTTGCTCAAAAGTAATGGTCCACAGCACCAGTAGATGTTTCGCATCAAGATATTACAATTTAGGCAAACTTACCTCAGTCCAACAGTTAAAATGAAAAGAGATACAAGGTAATAAAGTGAGAAATTGAAGTTCGAGTTTCCTTAATCAAAAAATATATTTTGCGCATTGTCTTGAAAATTGGTATAGATAAGTTTTTGATGGTAAAAAAATTCTTTCCGATTTGGTTCAAGTAAGACATTTAAGTTTGATCAGAATTGGTTAATTAAACTACTAACCTGGTCATACAAGGTTAGTTCCAGGCAAACGTTTTTAGTGAATTATTATTATTATTATTATTATTAATATATATATATATATATATATATATATATATATATATATATATATATATATATATATATATATATATATATATATATATATCCAACTAATAACTCAAAAAATAATCAACTGATTTCGATGAAACTCGGCGAGTGCCTTTATTTTATTAATGGCTTGGATGAGTTCGTTAGCCAGGAAAATCGGACAAGGTTTTCCGGGAAAATTTTGAGTTTTCTTTCAAGCAAATTTTTTCTCTGTAAATTACAAAGCTGTTTTAATGAAATTTTTTGGATATGTTGCCTTGGGAAAGACCTTACTACGTATAAAAATTAAATTTTCTGAGTTTATAGAAAATTGAGTTGTCCAAATTTGAAGCATTTAATAAAAATTCACTACCATAATGCACCTGCTGCGTCCCGAACTTTCTTTTAACCCTACTACAAAGACTTCAGTTTTTGTAAACAGACTCTTAACCTTACATAAAAGTTGGCATTTGCCTAAAATTTTTATACTCTCACCTGTATAGGATTTTAGATTGTGATTGACTTGCGTTAGGTATGACATTGGCAAGTCCCCTGTGGGTCCGGGGACTAACTAAAAGAATAGGCCCAAGGTAACTCCTGCCTGTCGTAAAAGGCAACTAATTGGAATCAAACACTGGCGGTGGTCTTGTCCATGTGGGCCTGGAGGGAGGCGGATATCTCTGGGGGGTGATGTACACCCGGATTTTGAGGCCTCCACTCTGGGCTTAGAAATGGATGGTTGCCCGCGCTTGGTTGTTACTCGGGAGCGTGCCGCCTTGGGTTGAGTGCTGGCGTGTGTCGTATGTCTAGACGACCCGGAGGGGGTTGACAAGTGGTAAACACCCGGATATATATACATACATACATATATATATATATATATATATATATATATATATATATATATATATATATATATATATATATATATATATATATATATATATAATCGAAAGCGACCCCGGACTCGGGTTCTAGGGGTCCTAGTTCTCGCTCATTTGAAGAAATTTTTTCAAAATTCAAAAGTCGGGATATCTAAATTAGTAAATATTTTCTATGAAAATTCACTACAAATAAGGGTGCTTTAATCTTGAGGCGTTTTAAATTTCTTGAATTTCCAGCCTTACTTAATGTAAATAAGATAAGGTGATACGATTTTTAAAAGTCTGGACGCAGCAAGTGCCTTATGGTAGTGAAGAAATAATTGGCACCAAACATTTTAAAAATTAAATGCCTATAACTTTTTTTCTTGTAACATAAAGTTATAAATTTTGGCATACAGTTTACTTTTATAACGTGAAGCTGCATACGAAATTTGGTTACATAGCTTTATTAATTTCGGAGATAAAAAAATGTTCTGAGGGAAAACCCAAAATTTTCCCGGAAAACCTGGTCGGATTTTCCTGATAATGAACTTATCCAAGCCATTAACAAAAGGAAGCTGCCTGCCAAATTTCATCAAAATCAGCCCATTATTTTTTTAGTTATCAAATATATATATATATATATATATATATATATATATATATATATATATATATATATATATATATATATATATATATATATATATATATAATGCAATTGATATTCATAAATGGTTTGTTTTTCGGGGTACAAGTGGAGGCAATGGCTGTAATTCGGGATGGAGTCGGTGAATAGAAAAATAACACTTAGTAATTTGGTACGTCAAAATTCACATTAATGTCACTATTGAGGTTTTGGTATCAATTTTTGAAGCTGTTCCTTCAAAATTACATCTTGGGCAAGAAAAAGTATAAAACTTATTTGTCAAATGATGTGCTGTAAAATTAGTAACAATAACTATATATATATATATATATATATATATATATATATATATATATATATATATATATATATATATATATATATATATATATATATATATATATATATATGACCTGACCTAACCTCGGATATGGATTCTAGGGGTCCTAGTTCCCGCTTATTTGAAGACATTTTTTCCAAATTCAAAAGTCGGGATCTTCCCATTAGTGAATTTTTTCTACGAAAATTCACTAAAAATTGGAAACATGGGCCAACTTTTATCAACAATAATATTTTTCATCCAATTAATAATAAAGTTTTCCATTTGTTGCACATTTTTGGCCGATAAGAAAGTTATGTGTTAACACTGTATGCAATTATTTTTGGAATTAGAGAAGTTTTTTGATAAGTGAACAGTTTTATGTAGGTGATATATCACCTTTACATTGTCTTCAAGCAAACATATTTTCCGTGTCTCTTTTAAGTTAAAAATGTATACAGTTCATTGTGTAAATATCTACTTTGTTTTTTCCAAAAGATAATCATAAGCTAAACCTAAAAATATATCCATTTGATATTCAATTTCAGGTTCCTCTTTTGCATATTTTATTTTGTTGTTAAAGTAAAGCAAAACCTGTGACTGTAACTAAATATATGTAGTTTGAAAACTCACCTTAGTATCAATCAAAATCCCATAGATGATAGATTTCTTCAATTCTTGTAATATCACTTCACAAAAACTTTAAAATAGTTCATTTACTTACAGCACTAAATACATTTTCTAACTGATTCTTTTATCTGTCAATTTTGATGTTATTAAGATGCAAATGTTCTGATTTCTAGTCATGGCAAGCTATGTTAACATAACAAGCATTTAATTATTATTAATGAATTTTTTTTTAAGATTAAATGTTTTATGGATAAATAGAAAGTTGGACGCGGCAAGTGCGTTATGGTAGCGAATTTTCTTTTTTACGAAAATTATATTTATTTGGAGTACTGCTCGACCTATTTATTAATTACTACTGATTAATATCCGACAAATATAAGTCCTTTGTGAATTATTGTTTTAAAAGTTTAAATGTTTTATGCATAAATAGAGAGTTGAACGCAGCAAGTGCGTTATGGTATCGAATTTTCATAGAAATGATCTACACTCTACGAAAATTTTATATATATTTTATATATATATATATATATATATATATATATATATATATATATATATATATATATATATATATATATATATATATATATATATATATATATATATATATATATATATATATATATATATATATATATATATATATAAATTTATTTGAAGTAATTTTTTTTAAGTTTAAATGTTTTATGAATAAATAAATATAATTGAGTTAAGAATAGTAAAAACTTTGAAAAAGGTTCAGTGTTGCCAGCCAGATCCTTTTTTTTTTAATTTCAAAATTAAAAAACGCTTCCTTATTAGTTTAGCAAGTTCTTTTTTAAATGTGTTTTATGATGATCTTAAAAAACTCAAAAATAATATTTCCTGTGATTTTTTGCTAACGCCTCTTATTTCAAAATGGCGGTTATTTTTAAAAAATACCACTGTTATTATTTGATCAAATCTAAATATGAAAAGTATCAAGTATTTCTAACTTAACTTGAAAAGGTCAAATTTTGTAGTCCTCATAAAGGAAACTGAAGGTAACAGGAAACCGCCACATCACATACAAGCAACCTGGGTAGACAAAGCTTAACGAGACTTTGTTACGGGTCATGAGCTGTGGGACTCCAGACACCCGGTAGGGAAAGACGTACCAGACAGGCTTCTAAGACTGTTATCATATGAAACACTCTCCCCAACCCTCCAGTTAGAATGAAAGGTAAAGAAATTATTAAGAAATATGTAAAGAAGAAAGACGAGAACTCATTTAATGTATGAACATGTAATGTTAGAAGCTTCTTAAGGGCAGGGAAACTAGAAAGTCTGGAGGCAGTAAATGCGTTATGGTAGCGAATTTTCATAGAAATGATCTGCAATTTTTTAGAAAATTATATATATTGTGTCCGTTTTGGATAAATGTCATGGTGCAAATGTATACACGTTTGTTTCTTTTTTTTTTTTTTTTTTTTTTTTTTTTTTTTTTTTTTTTTTTTTTTTCTGACAAAATACAAATATTGTCTTTGAATTATGATGAGAATTGTACCTGTGATTCCTCACAGGTACTGAAAATTCAAATCAAATCTATTTAGGAAACTTCCCCACGTCATATATTTGTAAATAAACAAACAATACAACCCAATATCGTTGAATATGACTACGCAAAAGGTAAAAAGAACCCATCACATTGCTAAAAATGATATGCAACATCAATAAAATATAAAGAAGCATAACAACAGTCAGAAAAAATGAACACAAAACAAGTACAAAGCAATAAAATGTATATAAAGACCAACAGACACACATATAATGTCACAAACAACACAGATTAAAACAGTGTATAGTCGGTTCACTTCAACATCCACAAGCGAAGTTAAGTACTCTTCCAGCCTATAGAAGCTACTTTGACTTAAGATTTCTCTATTTCCATCAAGTGACCCCAAACCACAATCCCATACTTAGCAACCATAATACGCCTGTCTAGCCGCTTCATAGCCAGCGACACATATGAGCTGTGCGCACCAAACAGGCTGTATGTGCACCCCAAGATAGTTTCTCATCAAGTGCAACTCCCAGGAACCTTGTCCGCTGTATGCCTTTCCCTACGCTTGTTGCATAGGTGTGTGTCTTTGACTTAACCTTATTTAACTTCAGGTTATTTGCCTTGAACCACTAATCAACATCCTCCAAGGCTCTCTCAGTTGTTTCATTTACTTCTTCTTATGTTGCTGCGACAGTGGTATCATCCGCGCACATACAAACTGACTCCCCGATATGTTTTTTGACATAAAGAGAAACAAAAGTGGCCCCAAAACGGAGCCCTGTGGTACGCCCTGTCGCATTTCCCTCCACTCAGACATCTCGTTTCTCAGTCTCACACACTGCCTTCTTTCAGTCAAGAATTATTCCATCAGTTTATGTTAAGTGCCTCTGACTCCATAGCTGTACAGCTTATCCCATAAGATTTTTGAGACACGCAATCAAATGCCCTGCTCATGTCACAGCATGCTGCATGTGCAATGTATCTCCTATCAAAGGCTTCCGCTGCCTCATTTATACAAAACTCATGAGTGCCATGCTGGCTGGTCTCCTTGTCCTAAATCTATGTTGATTTTTGTTAATTCTGTTATATTTATCCAAGTATTCAGCCAGCCTGGCTTTAAAAATATCTTCAAAAACTTTGGACAGTCCTGGCAAAATTGACAATGGCCTATAGTTATTCAGCACCCCAATATCACCTTTCTTATCTGCTGCAATGACAATTGCTAGCTTTAACAAACTGGGAAAGACACTCTCAGCAAAGCACTTACTTATCACCAAAGCCAGTAGCCGTGCAATATAGTGTATTACATCTTTCAAGAAAATACCCTATACTATTCACATCTCTCATATTTTTGCTGACAAGGATTCTTATCACCCTAATCACCTCTGCCTCATCCATCTCTCTCAAGTAAAATGACCCATTACCTTCACTCCTTATCTCTACTGGCTCCAGAACTGCCACCTCCCCTGTCCCTTTACACTGTCATCCACTCCGTCTACACCGCCAACAAAATGCTGATTCAAACCATCCACATCCACCATTGAAGGCATCTGTCTTCCCTTGGCATACCTTCCACGACATTCCATGCTGTCTCCTTGTTGGGTTTTGTGCATTTTCCATATAATAATAATAAAATTACACACATACACAGATATATATATATATATATATATATATATATATATATATATATATATATATATATATTATATATTATATATATATATATATATATATATATATATATATATATATATATATATATATATATATATATATATATATATATATATATATATATAAAAGAGCGGGCATAACAAGATGTTCTATGTCTGGTGACCTGGACAGTAAAAGGGTTCATTCACTCTGTTCCCTTGGTAGATCTATTGGGGGCAGCAGGTGGAGGAACTATGGAAGAAAGCTCCTCTGAGCAGTGCCCGTGCAGATATCTATAAAAGTGAGTGAGGTCACCAACGGCACATCGGTGGGTAAGGGACGGCAGCCTTTGGGTGAGGGTAAGGTCACCGGTGATATGTATAGCTCTCTTCTGAATGGAGTCCAGGATAGCAAGTGTAGAAGCGGCAGCGGCACCCCAGATGTGGGCGTAGTATTCGAGGTTTGGCCTTATTTGTGAATTATATAAGGTATAGAGATTAGCTGGTGAAAAGTATTTGCGAGCCCGGAAGAGAAAACCTAATTTCTTAGCAGCCGCTTCTGCAATTGATGTGACATGTTGGTGCCAGTTGAGATTTCAATCCATAGAAATGCCAACAAGTGAAAAGGACTCGTTAATTTGAATAACTTGGTTGTTCATTGTGATGGGTCTAGGGCTGGTGTGTCTCTTATGAGATAGAAAGCAAGACTGAGTTTTGGTGGAGTTGAATTCTACAAGATATCTACTTCCCCAGTCTAATATTTTTCAGAGATCCACAGAGACAGAACCCTCCATGAGTCTGCGATCCTCATCTAAGTGGGCTAAAGAGACAGGCTTAGAATATTGTATATTTGAGTGGAGGGTGCTGTCGTCCACGTAACTGTGAACTGGGTTGGATGTGCTAGAGAGGAGGTCATTGATGTGGGGGAAGTAACAAAGTAGGGGCTAAAGCTGAACTTTGAAGGACTCCTGCATTAATTGGATACAGTTTAGAGGAATGGCCATCCACAACAACAGAAATGCTCCGGTTGGAGAGGAAATTTGCTGTTCAGGTACAGAGTTTTGGTGGTAGGCCATAGGCCAGAAGTTTATTAAGCAGTGCTGTGTGTGAGACCTGGTCGAATGCTTTGGCTATGTCTAAAGCGACAATCTGGGATTCACCGTGTAGTGCCATAGACTTGTTCCAGAATGGGTGACAAAGGAAAGGAGGTCAGCAGTTGATCTGCGCTGACGGAATCCATACTGCCTGTCGTGGATTAGACTGTGTTTTTCAAGTAATTTTAGTAATTCGGTGTTTATATACTTTTCCATCACTTTAGAGACAACTGAAAGGAGATAAATAGGCCTGTAGTTGCTAGGAAGCGCTTTGGATCCTTTTTTGGGGACGGGTTGTATTCGAGCAGTTTTCCAGTTACTAGGGAATATGCCTTTATTGTAAGATGTCTGAAATAGACGAGTCAGGACAGGAACAAGTTCTGGTACGCATTTTTTGAGAACAATTGCTGAGATCTCGTCAAGGCCAGAGGCTTTCCTGGTATTAAGAGAAGAGAGCATCTTTCGTACCTTTTTAGTTTTGAACTATATATATATATATATATATATATATATATATATATATATATGGCGATTTTGGTTGTTACCGTCGAATTGAGGGCCGTTCGAGTGAAGCTGCAGATGTGCATGATTACCTGTTGTGGCCATGTGTATTTTTGTTCCTTCGTCCAGCATGTGTTTCCCCTCTTCACCTGGCTATGCTGTACTGATGAGACCTAATAAGCTGGAAACACGTATATGCAGTTGTCTCCTGCAGCTTTGCCCTTAATCTTCTCCCTTTGTATGGTATACAATTTGCTGCATTAAAAAAATCCTGTCTATATATATATATATATATATATATATATATATATATATATATATATATATATATATATATATATATGCATTATAATGCCTTATTTGTTTACCATAACAAACTTGCTGCATCAGTATTTCTTTCATGCATATTGACATCTTATTTGTTACCGAAACATACTTGTTGTGATAGTATTTCTTTCACAATACATACTGTTATCCTATATGTTACCATAACACATTTACTGCGTCCTTCATTTAAAATTGAGTTTCTAATTAAGTCCTAACCTTGTTCGTTATAACACACTTGCATCAGTATTTCTTTCATAGTACTTATTGATATCTTTTTCGTTACTGTAACAGACTTCTGCGTCAGAATTGGTTTTGTAAAACATATTGGTATCTTATTCATTATCGTAAAACACTTTCTGCATTAGTATTTCTTTCATAATACGTATTGATGACTTATTTGTTACCATAACTAACTACTTTTAAAATCACAAATATTTCAAAAACGGTAAATTTAGCGTCATTCCACGGAGTATACTTTTTTGTTCAGAAAATACAAGAGAATACTATTTTTAATCAAAGATTTCCTAGTGATACTAGAAAGTAAGTATTCTTAAAGCTTGAAGGGTACCGCAAGCAGCACTCTAAAGCCAAATCGGAAATTAATTATATTTTATATGAAAAACTCATCTATACCAATTTCCAAGTCAACACATCAAATGCTTTTCTAGGTACCAAGGAAAATCTAAATTTGATTTATCACTTTAACACTCTGTATCTCTCAATTTTGGACTGAGGTGAGTTTGACTAACTCGTAATATTTTAATGTTAAGAATCTACTGCTGCCATGTCTGCCAGTACTTTTGAACGCACTGTATAGGGGCAATGTGTATCAATTTTTTTCAAAATAACTATTATTTTTAGAGATGCAAATTTTTTGTTTGAAAGAAAAACTTGAATTATATCCGGAAAACAGATCTTACTAGGCAAATTACGGAGTTTGTCCAAGAAGTTTACAAAAAATATACATCTATGTTTGATCATGATTGGTTAATTAAACTACTAACATAATCATACAAGGTTAGTCGCAGACAAGAGCTATTTTTTTTTATGTAGATGCCCACGATTTTATATTTTACCATATCTTTAGATGTGGAATAAATTTTGTTCGTAACGTTTTTCCGTTGATTAAAAAATAAGGGTGTCTTAATTTTTAGGTGTTTTAAATTTTTTGTAGGACCTTACTTATGCAAACCAGATAAGGTGATCTCATTTTTTAAATGGGAGCATGTGCCAATTTTTATTAAGAATAATATTTTTCATCCAATTAATAATAAAGCTTTCCATTTGTTGCACGTTTTTTTGGATGATAATAAAATTATGCGTTGTTCCTAACGCAAAGGTAATTTTAATAACACTGTATGCTTTTTAGAATTACGAAATGTTTTATTATTAAATCAGTGAACAATCTTGTGTAGTTGATATATCACCTTTACATTGTTTTACGAAAACATATTTTCCCTGCCTGTTTTAAGTGATAAATGTACACAGTTCATTGTGAAAATATATAGTTTTTTTCTTCAAAGGATAATCAGAAGTTAAAACTAAAAATATTATATCCATTTGATATTCAATTTCAGGTTCCTCTTTTGCATATTTTATTTTGTTGTTAAAGTAAAGCAAAACCTGTGACTAACTAAATATATGTAGTTTGAAAACTCACCTTAGTATCAATCAAAATCCCATAGATGATAGATTTCTTCAATTCTTGTAATATCACTTCACAAAAACTTTAAAATAGCACATTTAGTTACAGCACTAAATACATTTTCTAACTGATTCTTTTATCTGTCAATTTTGATGCTATTAAGATTCAACTGTTCTGTTTTCTAGTCATGGCAAGCTATTTTAACATAACAAGCATTGACTTATTATTAATGAATTATTTTCTTACAAGTTTAAATGTTTTATACATAAATAGAAAGTTGGACGCAGCAAGTGCGTTATGGTAGCGAATTTTCCTAGAAATGATCTACACTTTTTACGAAAATTATATATATATATATATATATATATATATATATATATATATATATATATATATATATATATATATATATATATATATATATATATATATATATATATATATATATATATATATATATATTTGGAGTACCTAGACCTATTTACTAATTACTACTGATTAATATCCGATAAATATAAGTGCTTAATGAATTATTTTTTATATATAAAGTTTTATGCATAAATAGAGAGTTGGACGCAGCATGCGTTATGGTAGCGAATTTTCATATGTAGTTTGAAAACTCATCTTAGTAACAATCAAAATCCCAGTGATAGATTTCTTCAATTCTTGTAATATCACTTCACAACAACTTTAAAAAGTTCGAGACGCAGCAAGTGCGTTATGGTAGCGAATTTTCATTAAATGCTTCAAATTTGAATAACTCAATTTTCTATAAACCTAGGAAGGTGAGTTTTGGTATGTAGTAAGGACTTTCCGAGGGCAACGTATCCAGCAAATTTCATCAAAATAGCTTTGTCATTTTTGAGATACAAATTTTTTTCGAAAAAATTTTTTTTTTGTTGGTAAAACTGGTTTGATCGAGCTGACTAACGAACTTGTCCAAGCTATTAATAAAAGAAAGATACTAGAATTTTATATTTCCCGCTACTCAATGTAAACAGGTAACGTGATATGATTAACAAAAATAGTGACAAGCGCCAGCCTTATCAAGAATATTTTTTGTTAAATCGATAATAAAAAAGTTCGGGACACAGCAAGTGTGTTATGGTCGTGAATTTTCATTAAATGCTTTAAATCTGAATAACTCAGTGTTTTATAAACCTAAAAAGTTGAATTGCGGTATATAGTAAGATCTTTCGCAAGGCAACTTATCCACAAAAGTTCATTAAAATAGCTTTGTAATTTTTGCTGATTTTTTTCGAAAGAAAACTCAAAATTTTCCCGGAAAACCTTGTGCGATTTACTTGCCGAGCTTCATCCAAATCGGTTAATTACTTTTTGTGTTATCAGTTGGATGCATACATATATATATATATATATATATATATATATATATATATATATATATATATATATATATATATATATATATATGTGTGTGTGTGTGTGTGCGTGTGTGTGTGCGTGTGTGTGTGTGTGTTCAGACAGATTTCCGCAGTCTTTAATGTAAGACATACTTGGTTCTCGGGTTGAACCGCTTCCAGAATTTATGAAAACTCGACGTTTCGGCTCCTGTTTTGGAGCCATTTTCAAGAGGTAAAGGAAATATGTAAGGACACTTTGAGGCCTCAATCTGCCTACTCCTTAGAGCAGTGGACAAAGGTGGGTTGGGTTGTTGTAGCTCGATTACGGGGCCTCAATCTGCCTACTCCCCAAATCTCGCCGGAGATCATCTGTGAGGTCTCAGTGTGTTCAACCCTAGGCCTCAGAGAGATCTGGCAGTTCGTTGCAAGTTTTGTCTTATATATGTCGTTCCGTCTACCTGCTTCGTCATCAGTGAAAGTAGTAGGGTCACGGTTAATTATGTGGGGGGCTTTGGTCACGGTACTTAGAGGACGAGGAGGGTTAAGACGGTCACCGGCAATTGTTGAGACAGATAATGGGGAAATAAAATTGTCTGTGGAATTTATTTTCTTTTTGTGTGTTTGTAATGAAGATATAATAGGTTTCCAAGTAGTCGGAAGGCGAAGACCATCATCTCTCTTATTTAAAGAATCGGGACGTGTTTCAATCTCGATTGCTTCACGGATAATTCTCGTTTTGAAGTTGTAAACTGGTGCTATTGTTTTGGCATTATTGAAGTCTATTTTGTGTCATGTATGAATATGATGCATGGCCAGTGCCGATGAGGGGTCGGATTTTCTAACTGCGAGAGTGTGTTCATATATTCTATTGTGAATGCGTCTATTTGTTTGTCCTACATAAGTTCGGGAACAGTCGGAACAAGGAATTTCGTAAACTCCATGTGATTCGTTTGGAATCGTATCTTTGGGAGTTTGTATCAGATTTGACAGTTTTTGCTCTGTGGTGAATACGGTTTTGATATTATGGGTTCTAAAAATTTGGCTGATTTTGTCTGTGACACCTTTAATATATGGTAAAAACGCTGTGTGTTGTTGTGTGGGCTCTGTTTGTTCTTGTTGTGGTGTAGTGGTTTCTTGTTGAAACATTATAAACGCACAACTGTTTTCACAAATGTTTCACATATATATATATATATATATATATATATATATATATATATATATATATATATATATATATATATATATATATATAAACATTGAAACTGACCCCGGATATGGGTTCTAGGGGTCCTAGTTTGCGCTTTGAAAAAAAATTTGCAAAGTCTCACCATCGATACCACTCTATTAGTAAATTTTTAAAATAAAAATTCACTAAAAGGTTTTCTATTCTGCACATTTTTTAGATAATAATAAAATTATGCTTGTTCCTAATTAAAAAGTTACTTAAATAGAATGGTGAATTATTTTTAGAATAGAGATTTTTTTCATAATTGAACATTTTTATGTAGTTGATATGTCACCTTTACACTGTGCTTAAACACAAATTTTCTCCATCTCTCTTTTAAGCTAAAAGTGGTTCTACAGTTTATTATAAAAATAACTATTTTTATAAACATAATTAGAAACCAAAACTTTTCTATTAGATATTTCGGTTTCATAATGAACTATAAGTTTCTCTTAGATATTCATATTTTGTTTTATTGTTTAAGTAAAACAAAACCCATCACCATAATAAAATATCTGTATAGTTTGAAGACTCACCTTAATAGAAACCAATTCTTCACTGAAAATGTCTTCATTTCTTGCAATTTCACTACACAAAAACTTAAAAATAACCGATTTCTTTACAGCACTCAATACAATATTATTACCAGATTCTGTTATCTGTCAATTTTGATGCTATGAAAATTCAACTGTTGTGCCTATTTCTAGTCAAGGCAAGCTATGTTAACATAAGAAGCATTGAATTATAATTATTAAATTATTTTCACGAATGTTTAAATGTTATATTATGTATAAGTAAAATATGCAAAAACAAATAAAACTGACTTAAGATTATTACAGAATTTTAAAAATCCTTTAGTATTAGTGAATTTTCGTCAAGAAATTTCACCAATCGAGATGTCACAACGATGTGACTTTCTAAATACTTCTTAAATTGAGCATGAAGTAGACCACCTAGAACCCATATTTATTATCAGTTAAATTGTGTGTGTGTATGTGTGTGTGATCGCACTTAAAATATAATTCACCGATTTTGATGAAACTTAGCAAATATGCTTCTTTCGCAAATCTCTTGCGCGAGTTTCTTAATCAGCCCCATCGGACCAGTTTTTCAAAAAAAAAAGTCTTTGGAAAGAATTATATCTCCAAAAATAATATAGATATTTTGAATGAAATTTGGTACATAATTGACCTTAATAAAAAAACATAGGCACACACCAAAATCGGGGTTTCTAAGAGAGTGGAAAATTAAGTTATTATAGTTTGAAATAAATTTGCTACTATAATGCACTTACTGTGTTTGGATTTTTTATAAACAATATTACAAGGTCAAAAGGATAATGAATTAAATTCTCTAAAATAGTTGTTGAGTCACTAGATCCTGACCAATCAAAGGGCAGGAAACAAATGTTTATTTTTATCACAATTATATGTCAAAATTGATGATTTCTAAATAAAGGTTCTTGAGCAGATGCAGTTTGTAAATAACAAGTGTTGCATGAAATGTGTTTCACAAAGTTTTAAGTTAATGCATAGCTTTTTTTTTGTACTTTAACGTCGTAAAAATATGAAATGACTACGCTTTTTTTTTTTAGATGAATTTCACCGGGCTGTGAAAATATGTACTGGTACAAATCTAAGTGAGCATTTAGTAGATACAGTCTTTGCCATATTTGATGTAGATGGAGATGGTTCCTTAAGTTACCGAGAGTTTATTGCCATTATGAAGGATCGTTTACACAGAGGCTTCAAGGTACTTATAAAAAAATAATTTTAGCTTTAAAAGTATTTTTTCTATTTCTGCCCTGTTAAAAGACATATTGAGGAAACATAAGTTTGCTTTATCATATCCGGTATATAATTTGAAATTATTTTTATTCGCACTGGGTGTTCAGTTTTTCTTTGACACCTACTAATTTCATTATTTCAATTAGAACTCTGTATATTTTTGCATTTTTTTTTGATTTAATTAAATTGATTTCATATAAAAAAGTTTATACTAAATCGCTATGTTGTAAAGTTTAACACTTGTTTTCAAACTTTTTTTCATGTTAGTATAATTACTATGCCTGTAAATATTCAAAATAATAATTTATTAATAGGATAGAAGGGAGGTGTAACATCGGAAGAAAATGCTTCTCTCATAATACTCACTATAAAATAATAATACAATTACAACTTATTGATCAAAGGCTTAAGCTATATAAATATCTCATATCCGGGGTACAAAATCTAGCCTCTCAACTATGAAAACCGAAAATCCTGGATTACCTGATTTCTTCCAATAGGACAGCATACTTTTTCCTTCAGTTTTAGAACTTCATTTGAAAAGCTATCGACTGCATGTGATACTCAATATCATATCTGCAATTGTTTTATAAGACTAAATAAGTCTCAAAATTTAATATTACACACATTATGTAGAATAAAAGGAAAATTGTTGAAGTTAATTTAGTAAGATGAAAAGATTTACAAAGGATGTTCAGGGTGTTGGAAGCAGTTAACGTCAAGAAGAACCAAACTAAAAATTGGTAAGATAAAACAAAAGGAATGAAGGATAGGACTGCGAAAATAAATATAGAAATGTTTACGTACCTTGGGAGTATTATTACAAAGAACTCAAGATAATTGTGTTGGTATTGTATTGTATCTTATTTCTTTAACATTGGTCTGTTAGCATGACTATGGTCAATCACCATTCTCGAAATTTTGCTGAACGCCTTCCATCTGAAAGGGGCTAAAGATCTTTAACATGCAGACATTCAACTTGTTCAAACACAGTGGCACAATCTCAGTTGATGCTAATTTTACAGTGTGTACCAAAAAAATATGCGTTACTACTGGGAATCAAACCCAGGATCTTTATGTGAAAACTGTAACCTGTGATGAGCACTAATAAGTACACTTGGAGAACCCAAATCACTACAACACATATTTCAGAGACCTTACGATCGTTTCGTTGACCATGTCAACATCTTCAGAGGAAGAAAAATTAAACTACTAGCTACAGTGTATTTATATCGCGTCTAGGTAAACGAACTAGTCCGAAGTAAAATTGTCGTCGAAGACCCATCGTTTGTTTATTGTGTAGTGAAACTACAAGGTCGAAGACCTGCTTTAATCTTCTGGTCATCAAATTTATGAGCCCTTATCTAATATAAGGATAATAGGCTTAAAAGGAAAGGTACCGAGTTATTTATGGAATCTGCACGTTCTCTTTCGATCTAGAAATTTACTATGTGGATATTGGAGCAAGCCGACAAGCACATCTGACGACACAAACACCATAACCTCCGCTCATTTTTTTTTATATAGAAAACTAAAGCCGCGTGTTCGGCTCACAATGTTAACTCTAACAAGTTGAATTATTTATCCTTTGTTAGAGTTAACCCCGGTGTTTGGCTCACAATGTGAACTGTAACAAGTTGAATTATGTATCCTTTGTTAGAGTTAACATTATGAGCCAAACACCCAGGATTAGTTTTCTATATAAAAAAGATGAGCGGAAGTTATGGTGTTTGTCTCGCCAGATGTGCTTGTCGGCTTGCTCCAATATCCACATAGTAAATTTCTAGATCGAAAGAGAACGTGCAGATTCCTTAAATAACTCAGTACCTTTCCTTTTAAGCCCATTATCCTTATATTAGATACGGGCCCATAAATTTGTCGACCAGAAGATTGAAGCAGGTCTTCGACCTCGTAGTTTCACTACACAATAAACAAACGATGGGTCTTCAGCGACAATTTTACTTTGGACTAGTTCGTTTACCTAGACGCGATATAAATACACAGTAGCTAGTAGTTTAATTTTAGAATTTTTCTTCCTCTGAGGATGTTGACATGGTCAATGAAACGATCATAAGGTCTCTGAAATATGTGTTGTGGTGATTTGGGTTCTCGAAGTGTACTTATCCTAAGGATCTTTGGTATCAGAGGCACACGTTCTTACCATTGGACGACTGAGGCTGCAGTCGTTATGGTAAAGCAAGCACACGATAGACAAAATACTGCAATGAACGCTATTTTAACTTGCAACTGAGAAAGAGGTTCCTAGAGTGATAACAGTGTTATATGGGGTACAAATCTAAACTTTTAAAACACAGGACGTTTAGATAATAGAAGTATTGCCAACCCTACCTATTTTTTGATAGACCTACTGAATTAGCTTAAATTCCGTGGTTAGTGTTTCAGTTTTCAGAGAATTTTACTTGTTTTCTCCATATCAAAATTGCTGATATACAAACCAGCCTGTTATAACATCATTTGTTTGTAACACATGCAATTTACAGCAGCTACTAGAAGCTGACCTGATAGTCGGAGATCCGGCGACTCTGTCCGACACCTGGCCGAATTATCCGGCAAAATACAGATTCGGTACTTCTCTAATGAAATTTACACAACATATATTTAACATATGATACTCAAGTGACATAGTTGGATAGCAAATATTGTTTTAATTCTTTTATTTTTTAGTCTTATGCGAAAAATGAAGGATGGGAAGCCTTTAAAACATGTATAAAGAATGAAATGAAGACACCTTCTTAAATATGAGATCAGCAACCCATTGTTCAACTGGATCATCAGCCTTCAACAATTTAGTAACAAATCTTATTAAATAATTTTCTATTTAAGTTACTGAAACAAGCAGTCATTTAAATTGTAATGCTAAATCACCAGATGTAAATAAGTATTTACACCTTTTTAGCACAAGGTGTTTTTTATTATTTTTATTCATTTGTATTGATCACAACAGCTTTTTTTTTGCTATGTCGGTGTATTTCCGCAACTATGGCCAATCACGGACGCCAGAGAGCAGTTTTACTTCACTATCCTAGAAATTTTGCCAAACCCCTGCCTTTGCTTAGGGAGGGTAGGGATTTTTTAATGCGCCCAACATGGCATGGTACAAGCAACCGACGGCCTTACGCCCACTCCAAAGGGTAGAAGATTGTAGCAGTTGAAAATCAAAGCTTTTTATATTGACAAAGGATCATTATCATAACTTTAGAATAAAGTCTAAAAATTTTAAATGTCGTGTTTCTTGTGCCCAAAATAAAAATTACATCATAAGTGGATGTAAACTACAATTTGCAAATCAAGAAAGGGGTTTTTGCATTTTAAATCATCAAAAAATAGATCTAAGCTAACTCTGACAATCAGATATAAAATATTTTAAAGTCGTGATAATGTTTTGATGTGATTAATATTTGTTATATGCCTAAATTGCATGAGCAAATTTTAATGTAACATTGCTAGTTTCATACATAATATTTACATCTGGTGACTGCTTAAAATAAACAATATACTCTGTAAAGAACTTTTTCTGAAAGTTTCTAGCCAAAAAGCATAAATTTCTTAATAAGGGTCTTAATATTTAATGTGCAATATAACAACAGAAGACCTACATGTATTTTTTAAATGGTATTGGCATTTTTAGTTCACAAAATGTACTAGAAGCTAAATTTTTCTGACTGCAAAATATCATAGTGTTCTATTTAGGCTAACACTTAGGAACAGTTCTCGCTCACATACTTACATCTATTAATGTTTTGTTATTTTTTTAATCATAGTTTAATATATACAGTGTGCAGGTAAAAAAGCATGTAAAAAATCCACAATGTTTATATATTTTTTATTTTTTTTAAATTTCAACCAGATGTGAAAAATCAAGTTTTAAAGTTATTTCACATATTTTTATAACTTTAAAAGGCTTTTAAGTAGATAAGTGTATTTGATTTTTAGTGTTCTGGTCATACTTTGAGATTTGCATCTGACTTGAGTCCGAAAGCATAATATAAACACAACTTAAATCTTTTACCAATTTTATTTACTACAATAAGTAATACAATAACAATGTAGGTATTGGTTTCAATTCAATGAGCTTATAACTACCCAACGTAGGATGCAAAATCTTGCTTTTGTCTTAAAATTTGTGTAAAAGCTCTTGTACGAATCAGGAACCAAGGTGAATAGTTCCGATAGATAAGCTTTTTTCTCTGCTGTAAAGGACTATCATTATAGTGTCTTTTCATCCGTAATTCACCAGGATGTTCACGTCTATTGAAGTTGATTTCGTTGAATTGTTCGTTTTTTTAGACTGTTTTTATGATAAATTATCCCAGACTGATTGATGCACGTAAGCCATTTACATTCGTACAATTTATAAGCCTCTCCTTCAGAATTTGTCCGTATTTTCACGTAATTTGTTTTGAGTAAGTCTGCAAAATCTTCTTCGTTCAACTCTATTACTTCTAACAATACCTTGTTGTTAACACATCTTATCAGCGTAGCCAAATCTCGTGGATGACATTCTAATGTTGATCTTGTTCTTTTGCTTCTCGATCAATGAATGGGCAACATCACGTTCCATGTGGGAATGTCGAGGTACCATAAACTTATGATTTATTTATACAAGTGAAAACAGTTTCATAACACCAAGCTACATAAGTATTTTTATTTTGACTACCACATGTATCAGAATAAAAAGTTACTCTTTTCACTTGGTGCGACAAATTCATCATTTCTTGGAAAAGACAGGATGCAAGTTCATTAGCACCTCGAATCACTAGAGACTGATGCCATAAATAACACCTGGCGAACCCAGAGCTACCATTGTGTACGGTTAAATTGTAGGCCAATGCTTATTTTTGTGAAAAGATACAGATATCTCTAGGAATGGCTTTGTTAGGCATTGTTGGAAAATTAAAAGAATAATTGAATGATGCTTCATTTATGGCAAGGTTTTTGTCACTTGTTTTTGACCAGTAAGCTTCCTTAACCTCATTGTGTTGCTGATCTAACTTAGTTCTACCTTCTTCTTCTGGGTCATTAGTTACTTTCGGCTGCATTGTTACAACTTCGCATTTGTTGCATTCATCTGTCTTAGCAATTTTGAAAGCTAATTTGAACTTATAACAGTATAGCTAATACATTTTCGGGAAATTTAAATGTGAAGGCAAATATTGTTTATGATTAACACGTCTCGTGTAATGACTCGTATTTTGTGAAAGAATTAATATGACTGCACTTCCACTATTTTTTCTTATTTAGAAGTTCATTCCTACCACATTCATCTTTCTTGAGAATCCCTGTTATGCTACATCATTTCTTATCTAATGCATTTCGTTCTTTTAGGTTATCTGCTTTCCTTATAAACCGGGTTTAATTAGCTAATTTTGTCATCAATTTACCTATCTAATGGTTCTCCCTGCATAGCTTCCTAATCATCAGTATCCAGAAGATATTACAGCTTCCTAATCATCAGTATTCAGAAAATATTACATCTCTTAACTCTCCAGTTGACTAATTACAACATTTTAAGTATGCAGTTTGTCAATTTCTTCAATTCGCTTTTTTTTGTATCTTACCTTTAGCAGTTGTGAATTGCTGGCCAATGTGGCGTTTTAATATCCTTTCGCTTCTCAATTTTCTTCCACGTGGTTTAAGTTATTCTTCTATAGTACTTCTTTTCTTGTTTATGGGCATCTTCTCTTACCTTTTCTATCATCTCATCGATCTCATTTTTGTCCCATAAAATATTAATTTTCCATTTCATATGTTTCTTCATCATTTGATATTTTCTGAACTTCTAAGTGTACCATAATTTTTTTGTTTCCATTTTCTTCATGTTTCCTACTTCCACTGGTTTCAATATTCTTTGCGATAGCTTTGAGTCAGTAGTTTAAAACTTATTTCCGGTAAGTTGTTCTGCTTGTTTTTAGTGACCCTAAATTGCTTCTCATCTTGTAGTGAGTGTTCTGTTTTGTTCAAACTATTGTTTTTTTAAACCCTTTTCCTTGCGTTGTAATCATTGTCACAGTTTCGGAAGAATCAGATTCGGATGCTACATAAGCAAGATCTGCATCAGTAACGTATCCATCCCACTAATCGTTATTCGATGTGCATATTTCATAAACAAGATACGCATCAAGATCTGATTGATCTGAACAACTATTGTTGGTTTCCCCCTCTAAAACATTTGAATGTAATTTCAGTTTACTTGCATAGTGAGCAATCGCTCTAAAAATGTGTGCACTGGGAGCAGAAATGAACCCCTTGAGCCGCAGGAATAAGACATTCGTTTTCTCCCGTCAAAATTTTTAAAGTTGCGAAATTTTATTTTCATTGCAACAAAAACATTATGTTATTGAATCATATTATATTATTCACCACTAAATGATTACATAACAACCATGTAACCTAAACTTAGGTCCTGTGAACAGATATTAACTTTTGTTGTTACTAAATTTGTCTTGCCAAATTTTATTTTTATTACAACAAAGACGGTCTCTTATTGAATCATATTATATTATTCACCACTAAATGATTACATAACAACCATGTAACCTAAACTTAGGTCCTGTAAACAGATATTAACTTTTGTTGTTACTAAATTTGTCTTGCCAAGTTTTATTTTCATTGCAACAAAGACAGTCTCTTATTGAATCATATTATATTATTCACCACTAAATGATTCCATAACAACCATGTAACCTAAACTTAGGTCCTGTGAACAGATATTAACTTTTGTTGTTACTAAATTTGTCTTGCCTAATTTTATTTTCATTGCAACAAAGACAGTCTCTTATTGAATCATATTATATTATTCACCACTAAATGATTCCATAACAACCATGTAACCTAAACTTAGGTCCTGTGAACAGATATTAACTTTTGTTGTTACTAAATTTGTCTTGCCTAATTTTATTTTCATTGCAACAAAGACAGTCTCTTATTGAATCATATTATATGATTTACCACTAAATGATTCCATAACAACCATGTAACTTAGACTTAGGTCCTGTGAACAGATATTAACTTTTGTTGTTACTAAATTTGTCTTGCCAAATTTTATTTTCATTGCAACAAAGGCAGTCTCTTATTGAATCATATTATATTATTCACCACTAAATGATTACATAACAACCATGTAACATAAACTTAGGTCCTATGAACAGATATTAACTTTTGTTGTTACTAAATTTGTCTTGCCAAATTTTATTTTCATTGCAACAAAGACAGTCTCTTATTGAATCATATTATATTATTCACCACTAAATGATTACATAACAACCATGTAACCTAAACTTAGGTCCTATGAACAGATATTAACTTTTGTTGTTACTGAATTTGTCTTGCCAAATTTTATTTTCATTGCAACAAAGACAGTCTCTTATTGAATCATATAATATTATTCACCACTAAATGATTACATAACAACCATGTAACCTAAACTTAGGTCCTATGAACAGATATTAACTTTTGTTGTTACTAAATTTGTCTTGCCAAATTTTATTTTCATTGCAACAAAGACAGTCTCTTATTGAATCATATAATATTATTCACCACTAAATGATTACATAACAACCATGTAACCTAAACTTAGGTCCTGTGAACAGATATTAACTTTTGTTGTTACTAAATTTGTCTTGCCAAATTTTATTTTTATTACAACAAAGACGGTCTCTTATTGAATCATATTATATTATTCACCACTAAATGATTACATAACAACCATGTGACCTAAACTTAGGTCCTGTGAACAGATATTAACTTTTGTTGTTACTAAATTTGTCTTAATTATTAATAGAAATTACAAACACAGTATCTACCTACTTATACCATACCAGTAAACTGAAACAGTTCACAAACATGAATTCACAAGTGATTAACTCTCTCCGCTTGAACTAATAACTTTTTTCACGAATGTACTTGAAAAACAGATTTCATAGATAACTTTTTGTTGATTTTTTCAAGTACATATATGTAAGACTAGATGCATTCTCGCAACAATTAGAACCGTAGACCGGTTTCGCTCTCATTAGAGCTCTTCAGTACGGCATACTAATTGTAGCAAAAATGCACCAAAAATAATACGGCCATAGTATAGCCAGCCTTAAAATACTAAGTGAGTGGTGGACGTGCCGCCACCTAGTTGCGGAACCAAGTAGTATGCTGTCACGCCAGCTCCAAATAACACAGTGTTATAAAAATAGAGACTGTATACAGCTAACTAACAATTTAGAAAATTGTCAGCCCTGGCCCATTTCTACCCCAATATAGGGACAAAGTATGTAAGACTAGATGCATTCCCGCAACAATTAGAACCGTAGTCTAGTCTTACATACTTTGTCCCTATATTGGGGTAGAAATGGGCCAGGGCTGACAATTTTCTAAATTGTTAGCTGTATACAGTCTCTATTTTTATAACACTTTGTGTTATTTGGAGCTGGCGTGACAGCATACTACTTGGTTCCGCAACTAGGTAGCGGCACGTCCACCACTCACTTAGTAAGTACATATATGTAACCATAGATAAATATCTAATAGGTACTTACCATCAGTAGTGTTCAATTTACACATATCTAGAATTCGTTTTTGTTCATTCACTTCTTATTAATTAAAATAACTGAGGTATTCCACACTATACCAACTACCAACTAATGTTTTAGTCGAAAAGAGTTCCGTCAGATAATAATTGCCAACACTGAGATTTACATGCTTGGGTTCAAACTACTGCAAATGGCTTAGAATATTTGTTTACTTATGTCCTTCTGCACCAGAAAATTGGACATATAGCCTAACTATCATGAACTATAGAAAACTATTACCAGCTTTAGCTTAAATCCACTTTAACATAGGAATCTGCAAGAGATTCGCTGTCAGAAGCTACAATTACCTATATTCAGCGATTTTTGACTTTTACCTGCACACTATATATATATATATATATATATATATATATATATATATATATATATATATATATATATATATATATATATATATATATATATATATATATATATATATATATATATATATATATATATATATATATATATATATATATATATATATACAGTAGAATCCAGATTTAACGAGGAGTCAAGGGACCAGCCATAATAGCAAGTAAAAACGGGATCTCGTTATATCAGAACCATAAAGTAACTACAAAAAAAAAACTATAGATATGTACAATGTACATACTTATATCTAAGTGTACATACCGGACCACTCTCCTATGAATCTTACTTTCATCAATATTGAAATTCAACTGCAACTATGTAGTTTAAATAAACAATTTGATTCATATAAAAAAAATCACATCACTGTACATTATTTATTAATCTAACTTTATACACATCATCAAAAAAAAGTAGTCTGATTTTCATTTGTATTGTCGGTTATTCTTTTTTCTTCTTTTCCAAAAAGTTTTCTATGCGAGTTAGTAAACTTAGGTGATTCTCGGAGTTTGAGGCCCTCTCTAAAAATATTCTCAGCTTCTCATCAGAATCTATGACATCTTGCAGTGAAACATTGGTGCGTTCAATCTTCTATCACTTCTTGGGTGGTGTTCAAATTTGCAGCTTCAATTATCTCGGAATCTGTTGGAATACCTGAAGTTTCCAAAGAATTATCTATGTTCAGATAATTCATTGCATCTGGCACTTGTGCCAATTTCATAGCGCTTGCATATTCGCTCAGAGGAATGTCATCATCTTCGTTGGTGAAATCTTCGTCAGCAATAATATCTTCCGAAAAGCTTGAATCAACTTTTTCATTTCTATGCTTAAAATGAAAACCAGCATGCCTGAAACACTTTCCAACTGTTTTTTGTGATACATTTTTCCATGCACGATCAAGGAGACAAATAGCTTCAATGACAGTTACCGAAAATTGACGCTGATTTTTGTCCATGTTGTCAATTATTTTTGTGACGAGTTGTCTTCTGTAATTAAATTTCAGAGAGTTTAAAATTCCTTGATCTAAGGCTGCAGTACAGCTGTGGTATTAGGCGGCAGAAAAACTGGTCTGATGTTCTTCAAACTCAGCAATTACGGACGTGCCGCAAGCAAAATTATTATTTTCTTTCTTTCCAGTTCTCTATCCCATTCTTCTACTTCAGTTTTAAAAATATCGCCAGTCACCCATGCTTTTTTAGTAGCAACATATTTCACTGGCAAACTGTTTACATTCTTAAAACATCTTGGTTTTTGTACATTGCCAATAACCAGTAGTCTTTGAAACTCAGAACCATCAGAATGTACACAAACTAGTAGTCAGTTTGTTTGATAACTTCTGCCCAGCAACAACTTGTGAAAAAACTCCAGTTTTGTCTGCATTGAATACATCACATGCCTGTTATTTTGAAGCCACTCAGATGTGACTTGTTTATTTACAGATTTCGCTTTCCCAGAATCTTTTCCTGAATTATTATTGTTTAAAGCGCGAAATCCAACTTGTAGGACACTGGAACTTTTCTCCATATCCCATGTCTCTACCAAGAGAAACAGCTTTCTCTTGGAGAAACACCCACCTATAGGAATGTTTGCGTGCCTCTGATATTTGAACCAATCAAACAATGCTTTGTCCAAGTTCTCCATGTCTGTTGTTTTCAGACTTTTCCTCTTGTTGTTAATAGTTTTGGACCCACTAGCCTGGACAATAGAATTTTCTCAGTTTAAAATTGTTGATAATGTAGACGATGCAATACCGTACTACCTGCAAACATCACTTTTTTCGTTCCCGTTTTCACTTGCTTTAGTATCGACATTGTCTCTTCAGTGGTAAAGCGTTTTCTTTTAATACCGGATGCGGACATTGTCTAAACAATATTCTATTCTAAGTCCAACCTGCCTCAAACACGCGACGATTGAAAACTGATTTAAACAGAAAGCCACACAAATGTAGTGATAACGAACGTTCATTTCAAGTGATAAGAAGAACTCTATCATTCTGTTAGTGGAAGAACCCATAAATATTTTCTCTTGTACTGTCTACAGTAAAATTTATTAACCATTAGTCTCACACTCAATCAAGAAATATGTGCATCTAGTCCTAGTGTGTTTTGAGTGGTCCGAGTAAGATCAGGCCCTCTTGTTCACTTTCGCACATCTGTGTATCACAATAAAAATGTAATGGGTCAGTGCAATAATTACATTGCTAAAAAGTGGTCTGGTTAAATCAGAAACATTTTGGTATTGTCTTACACAAGTCCATTACAATCACTGAAATTTGCTCGTTAAATGAAAAACTCGTAAAATCTGCAACTCGTAAATCCCAGATCCTTCTGTATATATTTATATATATATATATACGCTTAATTGTATATTATTTATTTAAAGAGTTTGTATGTATTATCTTTTCCTATTTTGTATTAGTTTGTTTGGTGCTGTCAAGCACAAGTTAAATATTTATAAGCTATAACTTAAAATATATCTCCGCACAAAAGCTACAATCTCTAATGCACATAATTTAATTTGAGGTTTGTGAAGTCTTCCCAAATTTTCTTGGTTTGTTTGGAAACTATAGTTAATATATTTCTATTGGTCGATTGCAAATTAAACGGCATTCTCTTGGGGACAAAGATAAGCAGTTTTACAGTGCATTCTGAAGCAAAAGGAACATTTCCAAAATTGACATCACTTTTAACAATGTTTTCTAATCGACAAACTGTCACTTAGGCATAACTAAATTCAAGAACTATAGTACCGAACCATTTAAAAGTTAAATTTTTGCTAGTTACATAATAGAGTTCAATTGGCAGACTTCTATTTATATAAGCATTTTCAAATGTATTTTTTTACAGGACAATTTACCTCAAGAGGATCAGTTTTAGTTTGAAATAAACATATATTTTTAAGTTGTTATAATTTTAAATATTGGCTGTGAATTTTAGTCATCCATCTAATTTGCAGCTGTTAGCGGTTATTTTTTAAGATATACAAATGTTATGTAGAAAATCAACGTGTATTTTATAGTAATGTTATGAAAGTATTTTCTGTACTTGCAAAGTATTTACTTATTTGTTAAAGCAATCATCTTTCAATAAGATTAGTTCTTGTTTCCGGAAAAGGCTATTTAATATATGAAATATTTCAGAGTTTTGCAAGTCGCTAATTCTTATAAACAAAGTATTATTGGCTTCATAAAAAAAAGCCAATTACTCCGATTCATTCGATTTCAAATTTGTTGCCTTCACTAAAACTGCAGGGAAACCTGTATTAAATAAAAGTAATAGAAAAATGTTTTGAAACAATAACAACAAAAATGCTAGAGGAAAGGTGATTGTATTGTTTTTTAGAAGAAAAAAATAAATCCCATAGCACTGACAATTACGTTTAGATTTTTCTTCCTATATTACTGTTACACAAAACACCACAGTATGTGATTAAAATGTTACTGCAAGAACGCTGTTTTTAGAAAATAAAGTACAAATAGTTTATTAATAGTTCTTCATTAGCGCTAACTAAACTTAAGATTTAGTTAATTAAAGTGATGTTTTGCCATATTAGTGTCTAATATATTTATTATTTAAAATTCACATTGCACTGAATGCCGTTGTTCAACAATTTATGGTATATAAAATGTAAGTCCGTAGCAAACTTAACTCAAGTTTTCAATGGTTAATAAAATCAGATTTTCATCTTAGCAGTTTTTCTACAGGTTAAAGAGACTAGTATAATTGTAAAAAAAACACTGCAACATTGTTTCATTTTCAAATCAATGTTTGTTCTTCAAATTAACTGCATGTTTATGTCTACAGTCTTCAATAAAGAAGACAGTCTTCTGAAGTTTTGAGATACATCGAGGGAAGCCAATAATTCATCAACAGTGTCACCACGCCCTTTAGTGAAGTTGTAGATCGATACAATATTGGTAATTCTTTATAACAATGTATATATATATATATATATATATATATATATATATATATATATATATATATATAATCCATTGGATACAAATATAGTATACATATCACAATCATTCCTTAACTTCTTTTGAACTGTAGACTTAAAAAAGACAAGCTCATATAGTAACAAATTTGCATTCATGACACATCCTAGAAAGAGGACAGTTCAAACCATAATTTGATATTGAACAGATCATTTTGTCTGGTAAATCTCTGAGGGGCAGGTAATCCAATCTTCGTTACCAGAGCTGGAGAATCAATGTTGTTCTTCAGCAATTTATTTAGTGTACAAATTAAGTAGGTTTTGGTAGTCTCACTTCTACTTTGGGTATATCTAACAGATGCTGCAAACCTCAAAAGCTTCTTTGCTTTTTCTAGGGAATTTCTATGTGCTTGATAGTAAGGAGACCACACAGGTGTAGCATATTCCAAGACTGACCTCACCACAGCACAGTAAACATATTTCAAAGCATACTGATTCTTAAAGCCAAAGTTCCAAACACAAAAAAGAGCTTCAAAACTTTGTTCACAATAGTATCAATAACGATCGCGAAGCTCAGATCACTACTGAAAGTCACCACAAGGTCATAGACTGTAAAATCTGTTTAAAAAAGTATTGCAGATGCAATACCTACTCATAAATTTTCGGATCCTGTATTTGATAGAAACTAACGATCCTGCACTTGTTTAATTTGAAACAATTCATTCCATACCATGAAGGAACTCTGTTAAAGTCACTGAATAAGTTCAGAGTCTTCAGTACATTTCACACTTCCGAAAAGCGTCAAATCGTCTACATAAAACTGAGGACTGGTAAACTCCATACACTAGATGATATCATCAACAAAACATATGAACAACTGGGGTGAGATATAGCCTCCTGAGGCACTTCCAACAGAGCTAAAAACTCAACAGACATGAAGTTTTTCACTTTCACTACCTTCGGGCTATTCATGAGATAGGTGTCCAATTCAATGGTGGGTCTATGACACCCAAAGCACACAGCTTCTTCAACAGAAGCTGAATATTCTGTCGGATGCTCGCACAAAATATTTATATATTGCATCCACCTGATGTTGATATTCAATAGTCCTCAAAAGAGTATCTACACATTTCAAGAAGTTCGTCATAGTTGATTTGACCCTTAAAAGCCATGTTGTTAAGTGATTACAAGCTGAACCTCTCCGTATCAAAATCAATTGACTCGTAAGTTGAAACTAAACTGAAATTGTGTCTCCTTGGAATCTAAATAAACTTGAATTAGCTTTTCTGTTGAAATGCAAAGTGTAACTCAATAATACTTTTTCTGTTCATGAAGCCAGAGTAATGTCTTCCTGGAATCTAAATAAACTTGAACTGAACTCTGTTTATGTTTTTACCTTTCTTTAATTTGCGAAGTACCAATCACAAGAGTACTCATGATTCATTTCATGTTTCTATAGGTACAGTATAATAACTGAACTATATGCTCCATTACAACTTGGAGCATTATTAACTTCGAATTGTACATTTGGTTCATGTCTTCAGTAAACTTTTATGTTTATATAAATTCCTGGTTGCTTGTACTTTTGTCATATTTGACTGGCTTGTAGTGTTAGAATGTACAGCAGCCTTATCTATTGTACTGTACATGCCATTGTAGACAATTGAGTTGTCAGCTCAACTATCCTCTATTGCCTTAATAGGGGGTAGTTTATCAAGTAGTCTTCAATCTTGGGATGGTGTTAAATTGGACATGTGCAAATGAAAAAACTAAATCTTTTGCAAGACATAATGCTTCTAAAATAACAACCTAATAGACTCACCAAGCCGTGCCACCTGGAGTTACCTGTTGACCGTTTGAAGAGGCTTTCCAAGTGGTCAACCATCAGTGCCTAACATAGGCCTTGCATGTTGACAGCTAAATTATTAGGGGGTAGTTTTTCAAATTGTCTTCGTCGATTTTGAAAAACTAAATCTTTGATATTGTTATTTGAAAACTAGCAACCTCTGCGCCATTTTGCCAAATATCTTGCAGGGTGGCAGCTAAATTTATAAGCACATGCTACAGCAGTCAAATAACAGTTTTGATCGATAGTGTATTAGTCATGTACAACACTTCTTTGTGTAAAGGTGATTTTTCTTTCATTTTTATTTTTACATTTGTATATTTCACAGTATGCTGCAGCATTTGCATCTTTACAAATGTAGCCACACATTCAATGCTACTTTGTCATTTTTCTGAATAATTTCTGTCACATGATAAACGAGAAATTTTCCATGCTTATTTCTCTTGGTTAAGCGACAATCTCTTTCCGAATAATAAATATAGTTATTTGTTCTACTGACTTAATGACCTGACTGTAGTCAGGTATTTTCCATTTCTCCGGGCACATTTTCTGGAATATGTAAACCTTCATTCCCACATTTTTACAATCACCGCTTCTTTCCTGGATCAGAATTCTAGTTGTTTTTACTAGCATGATCATCTTCAGGATCATTTTCTAAACCTGTGTCTGAATATTTGCTGCAATGATATATAAGGCTGCAGACCTTCCTATTCTTTCATAAAGAAATGTACGTGAGATGCTTTAGTTTGTAATTACTTATTACTCTAAATATCACGAAATAACATGCTTTTGGATGAATATCGTGACTTTTTGTCAGGTAAAAAGTGTAACACCATGAAGCTTTATAGTGGAACCTACTGCAAACATGGAAAACTAAAATAAACTGGTTAAAATTATGACCCAATTCTGAAAATTCATCGAAGCATGCATGTTTGACACTGTATACAGTGCATTTGAATTGCATAGGGTTAAATTTACCGCGCCTGATCAAGGTTAATTTAAGTATGTTATGAAGGCAATTTGACTTTTAAATGTCCCCACAGAGTCAAGCGGTGATTAGTCTGGGTAAGTTTGGTAGCCTGTAAAGGTATGATCGATGTATCAATGAAGATTAGTGGCTAAAAAGCTTACTCAGCTAGTGAATGGTCTCAGAATACATTTCAGACTGAAATTAAAAGTGAAATTGTGTAATAACTGCTGAATGAAACATCAGTAATTTGTCAGAATCCTAGTTTAAAATAGTATCTTTTAAATTAACATTCAGTGCAATGTGAATAACTTTATTTGAATTTTAATTGTAGGAAAGGGAGATTCTGTAAACTGAGTCCAAATTTAAGTATGGTTTTTAAGATCAGCAAATGGGCTGCTTACAAAATGAGTATATTTGCTTCAAGGGGAATTAAATTTTAATCAAACAGCCTCCTAGTTTGGACTCGGTTCACAATTTTTAAGTTGGGAGTTTCCCTGTTCATTCATAGTTTTAAGAATTCGTTTTTTGTATTAATTATTGCGATTATTTGTATTAGTTTGAAAACTTAATTTCAATAACGGGTTGTTGTTTCTAGTCTTTGAAATATGTTATTACCACAGTACTTAACCGACTTATTATTTGTGTTTTGAAAACTATGTTTAATGGAAATAAATGAGCAAAAATTATGTTATTTGTTTTATTTTAAACTTGTCTTCAATCAATTGATTTACAAACAAATACTGTTACAATAAACTTTTAACTTGTGTTTTATATCAGATATTTAATCAATGATAATTTAAACTACAGTTTATATCACCTACTCAGTTTAGTGATCCTTTTTTATAAATATTCATAAATATGCATCTATTTACAATAAATGGTCAACTATATAAATAGCAAAATGCAAAATTTGCAGACAACAAATGTTTAGTTCGTCACTTATACAAATGAAACATTTCTATTCTGCTTCTATATGGTCTTGTATAAATAGTAACTATTAAAAACACTTTTGCAAATTTAAGTTTTACAAACTACAACTAGAATTAATTTGTATATCACGGGCAGTTTCTACTTCAACGGCCAATAAAAATAACTACTTTAAATTAAAAAAACATTTCACATATAAAAATTTTAAATAAATATTATATTTGCAACTACTGTATTCATCTTATATTCAAATTTTTAATTTAGAAAATAGAATCAATCTGAGCTATTAGAATAACTGCATTTAATTAAAACCTTTCTAATTATGAATCTAAAGATAATATGTTAAACGGAACTACAATGTTAAGTACAAAGCTTTATTATTTTGAACAAATAACCAATTTAAAAACAATAGTTTTAAACTTTATTCAAATACTGTATAATGACTGTCAAGAAACTGTTTAAAATATAAAAATTTTAAATTCTAATCCATTAACTGTAAGATTCCCTATGGGTCTTTTTCAAATTTTTATTTTTGATGTTTGTCAGTGATTTAGATAAGAAAAAATGCAAGTCTCATTAATTTTATAGAGAAACAGAAATTAAATGTAGTCAATGATATTAGAGACCGATTCTAAATAGGAAGAAAGCAAATTTAGAGGTATTTTAAATCAGTAATCGAATATAATACAAACAACTCAGTTTAATTCTGATGGTATGAACCAGCCGAAACAATTTATTTGTGGATACTTATGATATAATAAATTTTAAGAGTAGTCTACTAGTTAGTAAATAAGACGTCTATTATTGAATAATATACTAATGAATGGAAAAATTAAGTAAAAGTTTTATTCTAGTTGACTATTATATCACAGTCTTTTTTTTTTCCTTAGTGCAATACACAAACACACATATATATTCAATTGTGAAAAATATAGCAGTTGCAAATACATAAAATAGTAAACATAATAAGACATGAAGTTTTCAAACAATTGCAATAAATTAATTGTAGCCTCTATTGCTAATCATTCAATAAACAATATGAAACCAAAAATAAGACAGAACATATCATCAAGAAAATACTGAACATAAGGAACAATAACAAAAAATCAACACTCTTAAAAATAGATTATGTAAACGATGAGGTAGATGACAGTGGAATTTCCACATCATATTACCTATTTAATGTATGCAAATTTAACAACAAGGCATCGGTGGAGAGAAGTTGTCCCTAGCAGTAGCTACCCTCTGCTTCACCAAATATCCTGCTAGTATGTCTGCAACACCTTCAGGTTGGTCTTCATGAATCGCGTGACCCGACTTTTGAAGTACTTGCAACTGGAATTTTCCTGTAGACAAGAAACAACACAGTTTATAATATAAACTTAAATATATATATTGTAGCATGCAACTTCATGATGTAGTGAAAATGAAAAAAAATATAGAAAAGAAATAACCCTGTGATATGAATTATATGTGCTGCTACTATTGCCGCAACACGTTCAGGTTGATCCTCTTGCGCTACATGGCCGGAGTCTTGAACAAGATCCACCTTAAATTTTCCTGCACAAAGAAACAAAATATTCTGTAGTATTACGTAACCAAATTAAAATAACTTCTCTCTTTTCTAGAGGATGTAAATAAGAAGCGAAAGATAACTTAAGATTAGAAGTGTGCGAAGCTACGAAATTTCGAACCGAACTCGAACCGAACCTTCGGTTCGAAAATATGTTCGCACTAGCGATGTTGAAGTAGTTCGAAGTTCGAAATATTTAATTCTCCAAAATAGTTGGAAGTTCGTTGCTCAAAAATACTTCGAAATTTAACTTTACAGGCATTGAATACTGCCAAAGGTAACGAAGTTGCGGCCCTGATAACTCGGTAGCGGCGCTTTAAACTCGTTATAGGTCTTATTGAATCGATAGTGTCATTTTAGGAAATTTCACTCAAGCATCTTTTTGACAGCTGGTGGGACACATTGAGACATGACGGAGCCATTCAGCAATCATAGAATATTTTTTTTATATATCCTAGCCTCCCAACACCTTTTTCAGTAACAACATTATGAGGTGACGTTCGAATGCCATTGGTAACGTAAATTTTCAGAATTTATGAGAATAATTGCAGATTGACTTTGGAAAACACTGGTTTCAACATGCTTTATTTCACAATGAGCCAAAACAGTTACATATTCCAATCAGGAGACAAGTTCGGGACGCAGCAAGTGCATTGTGGTAGTGAATTTTCATAAGAATATACAATATATTAAGTTTAAATTTTAAGTGGTTATTTTATACCTATCATGCTCACTTTGAACCCTCTCTTGTTCGCTAAAACTGCCTAGCCAATGCCAGACAACAACAACCTATTTATAAATGAGCTTATCTATAGATATAGACATCTAAAAAAGTTTCAAATATTGTTTTATTTTTGTATTTGATTTAATGTTGACCCATCTCCACAATAATCAGCACTGGAAGGCATTTTCACCCAATCAACCTGCAAATTTGTCGAACCCTTCTTTTTTCTAAAAAGAATGGGAATCTTTTACATATAAAATATTGTATGTTACAATATTCCTAAATTTGGTATTTAGGGAAATGATATATGAACACTGAAGAATTTTGGGTAGTTCGATGTTCCATTTTGAATTTCTAAGAAGTTCGAAGTTCGACTGTGAACCTTAGACATACTATTTTAGAGGTTCGAAGTTGGAGGCAACATATTTGCTTGGGTTTGTTCATAGTTCGGTTCGAACAAAACATGGGTTCGCACACCTCTACTTAAGATGTGATAAAATTACTAAATAGGGTATGTTGCATCAATCGCATTATTGCTACAACCAAGAAACTTATTTGTAACAAATTCTTTTATATCCTGACTTGAACGGTCAGCGTTCAGATTTATAGAATTCTCGATGGAACTAAATTTAAGGTTAGATGCATTTGCATCACAATAGGTCAAGATGACAAGGACTGAATGGCCAGAGGCTTTATTCTCAAGTTCACTCGACTAATGTCGCGCATGTGATAATTATCGCTTGTTGCACTTTTTATTTCATATTCTTTATGGAGTCAAAACAGTACATTTGTCCTTTTCTTTTCTTTTAATAGACTTTATTTATGAACTCAAATCAGTACTTTATACTGTTAACATATTCTAAAATTACAATATATGAAATTTTCCTGAGATTTGTGAGAATTACAATAATAGTCTTAAACAGTATTTTACAGAGATAACATAAACAAATATATAACCCCCTATTTTATTTTAACTATGTGTCATTTTGTATACTTCGAAAAATGTTTTTTGATAGATCTTGTGAATTTTTTTGGCTGTATTGTCCTTAGTTCTTCAGGAATAGTCTTATAGGTTCTTATACTTCTAGTCATTACACTGCTGAGCTAGTTGAGTATAAATGCACTTCACTACTTTTTATCACTTTAATGTTTGTTTTTATTTTCCTATTCATTATGTTATGTATTAGTTTGCACTCCTCCATTTTTAAAGATTGTTAATTTATAAAGAGTTTAGCCTTTTATACAACTGCTTTGTTTCCAGTTGGCTCCTATACTCTCTGAAATCACACTGTATAATTGTATATTTGTTCTTGAAGCTACTACACATGAATCCGCCTGTTGCACTGTTAAATACATATGTACTTCACTACTTCTTGGCACTTTAATGCTCGTTTTAATTTTACACATTAATGTACTGGGTGGCCAATTAAGCGAGGTAAGCGGTTGTATCTCGGAAACCATTTACCATAGAGCTTTGGGGAAAAAATATATTTTATAAATGTGGCCAAGGGAAATTGTTGGAAATTATTTTCCAGTTCGTCAGATGCCCGCTAGGGGGCGTAACACCAAGAGGAAATGGAAAACATAGGATATCTCAGTAATATTTTGAGATAAACTGTATTGAAAATACCTGCAAATAAATGTCGTGTGTATCACGAACAATTTTTGTTTTGACTATTTTTCTCTAACTCTTCAGATAAAGTGGTGGCGGTAAGGCAAACATTTATTAGGAAAAAATGCAATATCTCGGGATCGCCTCATTGGAAAATATTGAACTTAGTGCCATTTAAAAGAATATTTCTTGCTCTATCAACTGCATTGCAAACCATGTCTTTGTTATTGTTACTGTAATCACTAGATGGCGCTTTTTAAAAATTTAACACATTTTATGATTTTTCTCAAGAAACCTAAATACAATGACATAAATATTACTACACATATAGAAAGAGGACTAAAGGCCAAAGCAAGTGGTGAAAATCCCAAGTCTCTATCTTTTGTTTAATCGGAGATATTAATGAAAAACTTATAAAACTGGAATTTAAACAAAAACACTCTCAGCATTGACTAATTTAAAGATTGAAAACAGAAATTCATTAATTTGCAAATTTAGTTTTATAGTTTTTTGTTAAAAATAAGACTTATTTACGTATTCCCAACGCAACTATAACTTATTCGTTCGGTCCAATAATTTCACTCTAAAACTGGAATAGGTAGGCTTTGGAAGAAATACAAAATTACAATATTTTAAAGAAACGTCCAATTAGTTACTCTGAATTCTTTGGTTTATAATTTGAATATTAAACATGTTTTTTACAAATGATGAAGCCCTTGATATGATTGGTGTTTACTTTGAGTGCTTTCAAAATGCGGCAGTTGCTGAAAGAGTGTATGCAATGCGGTATCCGAATTGCTATTACAAAAGAAGAGTTTTCCTCGCTTGGTGCAAAACTTGCGTGAAACTGGAAGCTTAAGTGGACCGGTGCTGCGGAGATGCCGTTTTTCCAGAACTGAAGAAAATATTATCAATGTTTTGGCATATATAGAATTAAATCCTCATGTTAGCACAAGAACATTGCATCTTGACTTGGGAATATCACGGACCACCATCCAAACTATTTTGAAAGAGTATAGGTAGGCTTATTATATCTTGAAATTCAAAATAGTTATTGTTATTTATTACACAGGGATTGTAATGACGGTTGTGAAAATGATCAGACGACAGTCCTAAAAATTATGATATAATAACACATGTTACCATAATGATCGTTTATGATCCTAGTAAGATACAAAACTTTATCTGCTGGCATTAATTAAAACTTAAGACCCTTAAAAGATTTGAATATAATTTGCAATACGATGAAACTGACATTTTTTACTTAATTTCATTGGTGTGAATGTAGCGTTTGTTTGTCATTTATTATTGAATTAGTTAGCCAAAGATTCGTGTTTTGTTTCTCGTTGTAGTAGCAGTAGTGCTATAGTGAATCTCATTATCGCACTATGGGCTGTTCACCCAAGCTAGGCATTTACATCATCAACCACCAAAATCTACGCATATCAATAACAAGTACGTTTTCTCGAATTTAGTTGATTTTTGGTATATGAGTACTATTTTACTCAAAGTCTATTGACAACATTGAAATTAGCACAACTGTTCAACTTTCAACGTAGTAACAGTTAAGCTTTATGAATTGTTGATGACGTAACTGTCTAGCTTGAGTGAACACCCTTGTGGTATAATGAACAGCTTTATGTTACTTAAATCCGATAACATAATGCGTCTATTATGTCAGCAGATAAACATGTTTTTATTACAATGTCCTTTTGAATATATAATGATAATTATTTTGATTTTTAGACTACACATTTATCATATTGTTTTGAATCAAGCACTAAATGCAGGCTTATGATCGGAGGCTGGATCATTGCCATTGACTTTTAGACATGATCAATGAAAATCCGAATTTTTTAACGCAAGTTCTTTGGATGGACGAGGCTACTTTTCATAGCGACGGTACTGTGAATTTGCAAAATATGCATTATTGGTCTACCGAGAACCCCAACTGGATGCGAGAAGTTCAACATCAAGGACGTTGGAGTATTAATGTATGGTGTGGCATAATAGGAGCTACAATTATTGGACCCTATTTCTTTGACCAGCCTCTTAATGGTAACCTCTAAGTTTCTAAGAAATGAATTGCCGGTTTTATTGGAAGATATGCCCCTTTAAACCAGGCAAAATGTGTTTCTGCAGCTCGATGGTTGTGCAGCACATTTTTCAATTAATCTGCAAGAATATCTCGATGAGACGTATCCAGCCCGATGGATCGGAAGAGAAGCATATTTCCCTGGCCAGCGAGCTCACCTGACTTAACATGCTTAGACTTTTATTTGTGGTGACGAATAAAGGACGTTGTCTTCCAAACAAAGCCTACGAGCAAGGAAGATATGAAGAATATAATCCGAAATGCAATTCGTAATCTGTCAACAGCGGAAGTGGAAGCTGCCGTTTTTTCTATTCGAAATAGGCTCGAGCAGTGAGTAGAACGTGACGGCAGACACTTTGAGCATTTAAGGAGACACTAGAGTGCTTATCTTTTAGAATTACATACAAAGGGAATTAAATATTTTGTTTTAGATTGCAGTATGAGTTTTTCATTAATATCTCCGGTTAAACAAGATAGAGATTTGTGATTTTCACCACTTGCTTTGGCCTTTAGTCCTCTTTCTATCTCAGTATTAATATTTATATTATTGTATTTAGGTTTTTTGAGAAAAATCATAAAGTGTTAAATTTTCAAAAAGCGCCATCTAGTGATTACAATAACAACAACAAAGACATGGTTTGCAATGCAGTTGATAAGAGCAAGAAATGCTCTTTTAAATGACACTAAGTTCAATATTTTCCAATGAGGCGATCCCGAGATATTGCATTTTTTCCTAATCAATGTTTGCCTTACCCCCACCACTTTATCTGAAGAGTTATAGAAAAATAATCAAAACAAAAATTATTCACGATACACACGACATTTATTTGCATGTATCTTCAACACAATTTATCTGGACATATTACTAAGATATCCTTTCATTGATTGTTGTTGCCCTTACTTGGTGAAACTTGTCCATACTGCATACAGACTTGGAGAATACTTCTCTGGCTTCACTGTTGGTTTTTGTAGGCGAAGGACGTAGCCAGCGCGTGAGCCAACTGGAGCAAGTGGCCTTTCGAATTCTGGAAGTTCTAGGATGTTCTAGCATTGAAGAACATCACCTACAAAAACCAACAGTGAAGCCAGAGAAGTATTCTCCAAGTCTGTATGCACTAAGATATCCTATCTTTTCCATTTTCTCTTGGTGCTACGCCCCCTAGCGGGCATCTGACGAACTTGAAAATAATTTCCAACGATTTTTCCTGGCCACATTTACTAAAGATATTTTTCCCCAAAGCTCTATGGTGAACGGTTTCCGACATACAGCCGCTTACCTCGCTTAATTGGCCACCCGGTACATTCTTCCAGCTTTATAAGGTTATGAATTTGTAAAATGTTTAATGTTTTATACAAACATTTAGTGGGATAAACCAGTTTAAACCATATCATATTTCTGGTACCCGGTTTTGTGTTCTCTGCAAATAATCATCATATATCTCATGTGTATATACAGTGTGTCCTCGGATCGACGCATGAATAGGTGAAACAGACTGTAATTTTTTTAGTTTAAACTTCATTTTCTGGAAATAAGCTTTGCTTGAATAAAAATTAATTTTTGTCATAATTTTAATTTCCAAAAATAAAGTATATCTTGGAAATTTACAAATAACTAATTTTTTACACTAGTAGTGCCTTTTCTCTAAGAGATATAAAAAAACTGTTATTAAGAAAAGATGATCGGAAAGAAAAACTGAGCAGGAATAGAGTCACAGTAAAAAACTATAGATTTTTAACCTTGACGATTTCTGTAGTGTTTGTCTTAAGATCATTGTGCTTTAACCGGCGCAATTGCCTACCAGAAAACGACGTTTTCTGACAGATCTTTTTATTGTATTTTAGATTTGCCCGTGAGAATGGCTACTAGTTAGCTGAAACGCATAGGGATTTTAATCAAATTTACTATCTGAATCAGAAGCCTTTCATTGAGTATTTAATTCTATCTATCCCAGGCTGTGTGACGTGCAGGAGTGAAAACATTAGATATATTAGTTTGTAACAATGTTTCTTTTTCTCATCCTTAATTAAAACTTCTCAATACGTAGATGCTTCACCTCTTTTCCAGTTTTCTTGTAATCTAATTGAATGTCATTAAATTTGTATTTCCTGAAAAGCGTCGTCAGTGATCTGTATACAGAAATCTTTATGCTGATCTGTTTATTTTGATTGTTCATAACAGCATGATCAATGAGTGTAGCAGTGTTTTATGTATCCCTTGTTGGTTGTATTTTATTAATAACTTATTATCCATAAGTGTTTTAACAGTTGCACATATTCAGCTTTTTCATTATTTTTTAATAAATGTATGTTTTATGACCAACTATGCATACATCCTCATTTTTTACTCGCCGTATAATATTTTCTAGGGCATTTATAAAAATATTATAATTCACATTCGGTGGACTATAGGCAGCAATTAATTTCATATTAATATTACGAATTTTTAAAATTAACCGGTTGCATTTGAAAAGATCTTGATTAAATTTAAGGAGTTCATCAATTATATAAATAAAACGATTTTCCCCATCAAATTCACAATCGTTGGTATGTATGCTTCTGATTTTCTTCCTCTGGGACAAAATTGTTGGTTTTATTTTAGGTGATACACATTTAGCAACCATTAGTTCACTTAATTTACCTGTATTTTATTATATAGCAGCTTGTTATTTCATTTTCTTTTATGTCCAAATTTATTGCAGTAAACAGGCCTTATAGTTTCAGTTTATGATGCTATCACTGAAATCCATTATTCTTTGCATTTTCACACTGTTCTAAGTGATTAATTCTGGTCTCCGATTCTTCCACTTTTAATTCGTAATTCATTAATCATCTTTAATAGTTCTTTATTTGTTTTTACTACTTCGGCATAATGTTGCTGCTGCTCTTCAAAATGATTAGACATGTACATGTATTTCATGCTGACTTACAGGTCTTGCATTTGCTTCATATATTTTTGCACCCAACTTTGGAACACTTAAGATCCTTTCTGATTATGTGTTGAATGTCATTTGCACTTAGTTTCCTTATTTTTCCAACTGTATTAACCTCACTTTTTACACCAAGATAACAAAGTACTTTATTTTTCTTTGTTTAGAACTTTAGCTTGCAAACCACAACTTTTGCGAAAAGGTGAAGCACAATTCACTTGTAACAGTCTTACCACTTTTTTTCACAATATTCACCGCAATTTTTCATGTATTTATAATACACACACTTGCTAACACTGCAAACTACTTAACCTAACGTAATCGCAAGTACTTGGTATTCTTGAACTCGAGTGATAGAAAATTATCGAGTGTAATGCAACAAGCGATCTAGACATTAATTTTACCATGTGATATATGCAGATTACCGCTGTTTTGTTTTGTTCACATTTTAACTTAACCTACACTTTAAAAGAAGTGAAGGTTGGCTGAACATTGTTGAAAGAGTATTAATGATATATTTTGTTAAATATTACATATAGGGTGGCACATTGAAAATGAAACAAGACCGATTTGCGTCCAGAGAAATTTTTTTTAAGAAACACTTTTAATATCGAGGGGGGACATGTTTTGACATAAAGCGCAACTTTGTCACATCAACCCCTTAAGGGTGGTAATAACAACCCTTATATTTTAAATACGGAACATGGATCGAGTGTTACATCATTTGAAAGCTGTTTGTTTTCTGAATTCACTAATTTTTTTGGAAGTTTTATCAACTCGTTTAAAAATTATTCACAGTTGAAAATGTAAAAACGCATTTCACTCATTCTGATAAGAAATGTGCTGATAGTCAATGTTTTGTTGGTTTGTAAACAAAAAATTGACTATCAGAACATTTCTTATCGGAATGAGAGAAATGCGGTTTTTTATTTCAGTGTATCGATCGGTTTGATACTTGATAGTACTACCGAAAATTAATTTTACAATGATGTATTCTGTAGAAAAAAGAGTTGAAATAATTACTCTTTTTTTTTTCAAAAACGATGACTGTGCCAACCGTACCACAAATTTGTTTAATGAACGACATCCGAACAGACATGTTAACAGAAAATACATTTTGGAGCTGGTTGCAAAGTTTCGACAAAGTGGTTCAGTAGCCAACAAAAAACGGGATCCTGAACGTAAATTTCCGGTTAGAAATGAGACTACTGAGATTGAAATTTTGGGACAAATTGCTGCAGACCCAACTTTGAGCACGAGAAAATTGGCCACTGTTTCAAACATCAAAAGAAGAACTATTCAGCGAATATTGAAGCATCATAAATTTAATCCGTATAAAATTCATCTTGTACAACAACTGAATGAAGATGATTTTGATCGGCGGCTGGAGTTTTGTGAGGTTATAACTGCATGAATAGCTGATAACGGGAACTTTCTGTTCAATATCTGTTTTTCAGACGAGTGTACGTTTTTATTAAACTCTACAGTCAATCGTCATAATTGTTGTTATTGGGCAGATAATAATCCAATACATTTTCACGAAGTCCACACTCAAACTCCACAGAAATTGAATGTCTGGACTGGCATTTTTGGAGACCGTTTAATCGGACCAATTTTTCTTGATGGCAATTTGAGTGGCGAAACGTATTTGGAGTTACTAGAAGATATCGTTCACCCTCTACTAATTGACATTGTTGAAAATGATGTTCGCTATCAAGAAAATCAATTAGTGTTTCAAAGAGATGGTGCTCCTCCGCATTTTCCACAACGTGTTAAGAGAGTTTTTATACATAGAGTTTCCAGAGCAATGGATTGGGCGTAGAGGTGCTATTGAGTGGCCCCCCTAGATCACCGGATTTAACTCCTTTAGTCTTCTTTATATGGGGCCATTTAAAGAGTAGAATTTACGCAACAGAACCGGAGTCTCTGGTAGAATTACGACGACGCATTGTTTAAGAATGCAGTCTAATAACTCCACAAGTGCTCCAGAATGTCAGACGTCGTTTTGAACAAAATTTGTACTTTTGTATGGAAGCTGGTGGTCAACAATTTGAACACTTACTTAACTGAATAAACATTTTTGAATGTTTGGTTTTGTTTTTTAGTTTTTTTTAACGAAAAATTGACTAACTGGTGCATTTCTTATCACAATGAATGAAATACGTTCTTGCAACTCCAACTGTGAATAACTTTTGAACGAGTTGATAAAACTTCCAAAAAAATTAGTGTGCTGAATTCAGAAAAGAAAGAGCTTTCAAATGATGTAACACTCGACCCATGTTCCCTATTTAAAATATAAGGGTTGTTATCACCACCCTTAAGCGGTTGATGTGACAAAGTTGAGTTTTATGTCAAAACATGTCCCCCTCAATATTAAAATTGACGTGTTTCAGCGTTTCTTAAAAAAAATATTTGTCTGGACGCAAATCGGGCTGTTTCATTTTCAATGCGGCAGCCTGTATAATAAAATGCAACTTTCGATAAATCAGCCATGTTAGGTGCAACTGTTGCTTGGCCTGTTTGACTACCACAGTCCTGTCAAATCTGTAAAAATAACTCTGGCAAATGCTTGCTTCATTGCTTGGAATATAAATTAAATGATGGGCGAGACAGAAAGGGCCTTGCTTCGATATAGAAAAACGGATCTACCTAACCATTGAGATTACTACAAAGGCTGCAAAATCTAACCAGGAATGCAATTGCCAAGAGGAAAAAAACCTTCTCGGTTAATCGCGCTAACAATAATAAGCATTTCTGGAAAGAGTTCATATATGAATGTTTATTCGAGAAATAGACCAAGTGCGCCTGAATTTTTAACCTGGCCCTCGGAAATTAATAAGCATTTCGTCAGCTAAAACGTATCTGCAGTTGGACGACGATACAATATGATTCTATGGTAATTCGACTCTGCCACATGTTGACTTGTTTGATTTTGTGTCTACAACGGAAACTAAAATTTATGAAACTCTGCTGTTCATGAAACCGAGAGACGTTGGAGTTAATGGCATTAGTGTTGTGACGTTGCTCTTTGCATGTCCTGCAATTTTGCTTTATTTCTGCCATATTTTTAATTTTTGCTTAATAAATAAAAGGTTCCCAACTGTCTGGAAGCAGGCTGGTGTATCCTCCTTCTAAAATCAATTGCCCAGTGGACTTTAGTTTTTTATAGCTGGTTAGTATACTGTGCGTATTGGCCAAGATCTTTGAGAAAAATAATGTAGGTTCAGACAAAGGATCATCTTGAGACATTTTATCTGGTTCCTCCTCATCAGTCAAATTTAGAAGCAAACATAGTTGCACATCTGCACTGCTAAAAATAACTGATGATATTTTCACATCAACTGATAATAAGAGGGTAATAACCCCCATTTTGTTGGATCTGAGTAAAGTGTTCGATAGGTTTAGGCATGAGTTGCTGCTGGCGGCCTTGCATTGCACCGGTGCAATTCGGTTAATAAAAAATTATTAAGCAGCCGGAAACAGACAATAGTCATTACACTATAATATTCCCATTTATTAGAGTATTAAATGGTGTTCCATAGGGCTCAGTATTGGGTCCAGTTTTTTTTACATTCTATATACACGTGAATTTCACAATACTGTTCTTCACACTTTTATGCAGGCGATACTCAACTGTAATGTTCTTTGATAAGGAAAACGTATATGCTGCATTAGAAAAAAATAACATTGACATTGATCGCCTTATGGACACAATAAAGAAATTTTGCCAAACGTGACCAAATCTAAATTACTGTTGTTTGGCAGCAAGGCTGCTATTTCCCATCTGTCAAATTTAATTGACATGAAAGCTGATGATGACGGTTAAACTGTATCTGAGAGTGCGACGATTTTGGGCTAAATTTCTACGGCCATCTAAAACTATTCACACAAAAAGGCATTCTTGTATCCCTGTGTTGCTTATATATAGGCATGGGCAGCAACACATTATTAATTTTGTTAATATTAGCCAAATTAGTTGTCTGCGCAGAAGTGGCTCTACTCTGAATCTTTTTACAGGTTGGATTGATGTTACGTGTCTCTCCTGGCATCTCATATTCAAGTTTTCACAAAATTTAGATGTATAGCTTGGTTTCATGCATCTAGAACATCTTGAATTGTTTCTCAAGATATATTTCCATTGCTCGATTGTCATCCAGCCATTACACTCCTTTATATTGTGAAACTTTGAATCACAAAATAAAACATGAGTCTAGTACACATGGTAGCAATTCGGTGGCAGCGCATACTCATTTTGTTTCCTGCATCATTGCCGTTCTTTCATTTTTGAGGTCGCTAAATACTTGTGACTCAGCATTGTGTTTTAGAAATGTAAACAGACAGTTAATTGTACGCTGACATTATTTGTCATTACTTGTAATGATACATTCACTACAGATAACTCATTGTATCTATCTTCGCTTTCTTGTCTATGAAATGTCATCCGCAAGCCATGCGGAAGGGCTTTGATAAGCACAGACTTCATTGTTATCCGATGGAACACCTAGTGATGTAAGTATCCTCATTATGGAGAAAGTCGTGTTGAAAAGCTTCCTTAATATATCGAGTAATATAAGTTGGCCAACAGTTGTCTATGATGCGCTCGGTGTTGCCCATTTCATCTTTTAGCATTTTTATTGCCCCAGCATAACAAGAGGCCGTTTGTGTCAACCCACTTATTGCTTCTGCAACCCTTCCTGTTAAAAGCCGGTTGCAGGTGGTTACATTTGGATGCTGGGTCTACTTCGGTATTCTCATTTACGACTGTTTTAAATTGCTCCCAAAATGGCACCCATGCTGTCAGATCTCCATTGAACTGTTTTAGTTCCAGCCTTGGCAAGCATACAGTTGACTTGTACACTGACATCACTGTACGGCTCCAGTTACCAGTTTCAGAAGTAGAATGATAAAAAGCTGTCACTGGGGCTGCCATCTGGAAGTCTTTAACCTGTAATTCAAGATTTGTTATGGCCTGTATCGGCTGATCGTTATATTCTATTTATTTATTCAGCTACTCTTCTAATGTATTCTCTGGCGGCTTGCTCAGGGCACTTTCACTAACTACTCTCAACTCTTTCTTAAAGGCTTTCACTCTTGATGCAAGGATGGACAATTCGTTGATTGAAACATCAAACCTTGATAATTCTGCTTTGATGTAAGCAATGAGCTTAATAAGCTGAGTACTTACAATTTTTCTTTTAAGAAGAATGGGCTCCATTGTTTTAACTTTGATTGTATACTATTACACTTTAAGCGTTAAGGTTCTTTGTTTGCCGTTTAAGTTAATCCGTGTGTTTCTCGATTTTTCGGAACCAAAAAAATATAAAAAAATATCTCTGTTCGTTACGAAAAATACACACATGTTGCTGGTTCAGCTTTTTTAAATAAACAAATGGAACAAATATAACAAGACAATGCAAGAAAACAATAAAAATGTACACAGAACTACTTAAAAACATAATAATGCATGATTGAATAACAACTATTAAAAATATCGTATTTATGTTAATTACTTAATCTTTAAGTGTCCCCTGTCGGTCCGGGGACTAACTAAAAGAATAGGCCCAAGGTAACTCCTGCCTGTCGTAAAAGGCGACTAATTGGAATCAAACACAGCCGGGGGTCTTGTCCATGTGGGCCTGGAGGGAGGCGGATATCTCTGGGGAGTGATGTACACCCGGATTTTGAGGCCTCCACTCTGGGCTTAGAAATGGATGGTTGCCCGCGCTTGGTTGTTACTGGGGAGCGGGGTTCCGGAAGGGTGCCGCCCTGGGTTGAGTGCTGGCGGGTGTCGTGTGTCTAGACGACCCGGAGGGGGTTGACAGCTCTGATGAGTGGTAAGGAGTTTGGGGCCCCCACTGTGTGCTTCGGAACGGACGGACGGCCTCGCTTGTGCGATGCTCGGGAGCGGGGCTCGATGGGATGTCGCCTTGAGTCTAGCACTGTCGGGTCTAGACGAACCCGGAGGAGAGCTGAGATCTTTAGGGGTGGAATAAAACTAAGGGTTGAGGCGTCTTCTGTGAGCTTCGAAACGGACAAACGACCCCACTTGGATGCCGCTCAGATGCAGGACTTCATGATACTGCACCGAGTCAAACACTGACGGATGTCTGGTCCGGACGAACTCGGAGAGAGGTTATCTCTCTTTGAGCTTTGAGGCGGGTAAGCGACTTCGCTCAGATGGCAGTACATATGTCAAACAAAGTTTCACCTCGCAGGTGTCGTCTCCTGTTGGAAGCTCGATTTGTTGGGTGAAATTTAAGCTAACGCTGGCAGGTGTTGGACCTGGAAGAACCCGGAGGTGGCTGGGGTCTCTAAGGGTGGATTACACCTGGAGACTTGGGCCTACTCTGTGAGCATCGATACAGGCTAACGACCCCGCCTGGATGCTGCTCGAAGGCGGGAGTTCATGATACCGCCTCGAGTCAATGAAACACTGGAGTCTTAACACTGTTAGGTGTCAGGTTTGGAAGAGCCTGAGGGGAACTGAAATCTCTAGGGGTGGACTACAACTAGAGATTAGATGCTGCTCGAGAGCGGGACTTCATGATACCACCTTGAGGCAAACACTGACGGATGTCGGGTCCGGACGAACTCGGAGAGAGGTTATCTCTCTTTGAGCTTCGAAACGGGCAAGCGACTTCACTCAGATGGCAGTACACCTGCCAAACAAACTTTCACCCTCAAGAAAAGATCGACTCCCTCAGGGAGCTGGAATTGATGGGTGAAATCTAAATAATTAGACGTGAGCCACAATAGACCGAAGGTTGCGGTGGAGGGACTGGAATAGCCCACTCACAATAAAATCTAATCTAATCTAATCTTTAATTAGTGTCGTTAAACATTCGTTAGTGCTGTGTCTTTCGTGTTGGATTTTTGTTCACAACTGACTTCTCTCCTCCCTTAAAATTATAGAACTTATCTACCCTATGCTACAGATGCCTTCTTCATGTGTAGCCTTTTTCACATATGGTCACACAATGTTGCGATCTACTAAATCTAAACTACCGTTTCACACAATTTTCGACACACTAGGACCAAACTGGCATAGCTACAGGGTCACTTGTCTTGACTTCATGATGGACCCGTTATCCCGAGCTGATGGAATATACTTCTGTTGGTAGGTTGTTGTTAGTCGATCATGTCGTCTTTGTTAGTGTTTGAAAATTTGTTTAGGTCTCTTGATTTTCGAGGGGTAGTCGCAGTCATAGTTGAGCCTGAGCGTGTTTGATGATAATGGGTGCACTGAGCACCACACCATCAGCGGCTCTGGAAGTCCTCCTAAATATTCAACCTCTTCACATATGGCTGGATAGGAAGGCTAGGTGGGCAACGTACAGGCTTAAACAAATGGCTGACATCATGCCAAAGGCAATCTCTATGCAAAAAACTAGGCTCCTCAATAACATTGAAAAGCACGAAGTTCTGGAAATAATCTCAGATCTGACGCATACAAAGACCTCCACTGTCATTCAAGACTGCCTTTCCAGGCAGGGAGGCCTGGGAGAGCAATAAAACGTCCCTATTGAGAGCAGACCTCTGCTGGTACACGGACAGTTCGAAGGCAACAATATCATCTAGCCTCGGTAAGCATGGAACCATCTGCAATGTTGCACACACAACACGATAAAAATATTTTCTCATAGCAAACCTGCTATAAAAGCACTTGGCTCTTACCACTGCAGTTCAAAAACGGTATGGAGTTGCAAGACTGCCCTTAACGAACTGGGCAGCACAATGAGGTGTCGCTGGTCTGGATACCGAGCCACTCGGACCTTGATGGCAATGTAGCGACTGATGCTCTAGCCAGTGGGGGTGCTGAGGCTTACTATATTGGACCGGAACCCGCGCTGGGCATATCCTTATGCAAAACGAAACGACGCGCCTTGAAGACCTCGATGGATGCAAAGTATTTCCAACAGTGGCATAATCTGCCAGGATTAGCCCACTCTAAGGTCTTCCATAAACGACCTCTCAAGAATCAAGCGCTAAAAAACTTCTAAAGCTAAACAGCCGACAGCTGAGAACTCTGGTCAGCCTGTATATAGGACACTGCCACCTGCACAGAATTGGACTTGGACAAGAAACCGAGAGCTGACTGTGTACGGAGAATGCGAAACAGCAGAGCACCTGCTATGTTCCCATCTGGCAATGGACAGAACCAGACATCTGCCCTTTGGCAATTGCACCAGAAGATCTAGATTAACTTTCGCCCTCAAAAATTGTCAACTTCTGCAAGAGACTAGACTTAATGAGTAAAATATAAGACAATTGGCGTGAGCCACAATAGACCTTAAGGTCGCATTGGAGGGACTGAAATGGCCCATTCACAACATAACCTAACCTGAAACAAAAAGCAGAACCACCCCAAAAACAATGAGAGTATTGCATTGCATTGTATGGGCAAAATTATCCTATTTATATACGTAAACTATACACTAAAAATGATGTAAACCCAATGATGCAACACTGTATGATGCAATATCAGATGCCTCAGTACCGGATGATGTAACACCACATGACGTAACACCAGGTGATGTAATTCAAGGACTATTGTTGTGTTAGTGGATATGCCCAACCGGTCGTGTCGATGTTGAAAGCAACCATGGATTATTTCGTGCTATTTCAGAAAGTGCTAAATGGACCGGACTCTTGTCTGAATTCATCAAATTCTGTGGATTCACCTTGCGGATTCCCAAACTTTCCAAAGCATCTAACTTGCGTAAATCTGTGGTTTCCTTGAACAACTTAAGATTATTATCGCCTAACTTATGTCCCGAGTCAATCGTATGTTGGGCAGCGCTAGATTTTTCTGCTCTATTGAATCTGAAATCAGCCATATGCTCTTTCAATCTTGTTGTTATTAATCTCCGCGTTTGCCCAGTATAGATTTTCTCGCAATTATTACAAGATATTTGATAAATGCCCGATTTTTGTCAGAAGTCAATAGTATTCTTTGGCCCACCCAAAAGGTTCTTCAAATTATCAACTTTATAAACAACTCTCAAGTCGTTATCTTTGAATATTTTCTCTAACTCTTTTGTAAGAAAAAGATAGAAAGGAAGTACAGAAACTTTTTGGGTGGCTCATCGGATTCAGGCTTCAATGTCCCTAATGTCACTTATTGACATTTTCCACCTTTGCTTAGTAACTAATCTATACACAATGTCTGGAGAGCAACCATTCCAAATTTTCAATATCTATAATTTTGTTCATCTCTGAATTGTATTGCTTACTGCTCAAAGGAAAACTCAGTAACCTCCGAAAAAGAAAGCTCAAGCTCGAGATTTTGGACCGAAAGGATGATTTGAATCTGATGGTCACCAGCGGCAATGTCCTGTATACAGGCCGACTAGAGTACTCAGTTGTTGTTTGTTTGGCTCTAGAAGTTTTTTAGCCCTTGACTCTGACAAGCCATTTATGAAGGCCTTACAGTGAGCTAATCCTGGCAGATTTTGCCTTTGCTGGGTTGTCATTCTACCTGTCCAGGTCTTTAAGGTGCGCTTCGCTGTGCACGATGATATCCCCAACACAAGTACTGGTTCGATGAAGTCCTCCTGGGCACCACCCTTGGCAAGCGTGTCGCCCCCTACATTGGCATTATGGTGTGAGTGACCAGGTATCCAGACCAGCTGCAGCTGCCCAGTTTGTTGAGGGCATATTTACAACTCCATACCGTTTTTGCATTGCAACGGTAAGAACCAAGTGCCTTTATTGCAGCTTGGCTATCTGAGTATATTTTTATCGATTTGTGTGTGCACTGGTTTTGTATAAATTTCCCTTGCACACATTTCGATGGCATACACTTCTGCCTGGTGTATAGTTGCATATTTTCCGAGGCTAGTTGATAATCTAGCATCGGTGTTGCTCCCATAGGCGCCAGCTCCTGCTCCTCTATCGGTTTTGGAGCCGTCGGTATACCAGCAGAGATCAGCTCTCAATAGAGTCGTTTGGTTTTGTTCCCAGTCCTCCTTTTCCGGAAGGACGGTCTTGAAAGACAGATATCTGCTGATCTTTGTAGGCATCAAGTCTGAGATCATTCCCAGAACCTCATGACTCTCAATGTCATCGAGGTGTCCGGACCCTCCCAGACTGATTTCCTTCGGCATGCTGTCGGCTGTTTGTTTTAATCTGTACGTTGTCCACCTAGCCTCCTTCTCCAACCAAATGTGAAGAGGTGGAATGTTTAGGAGGACCTCCATAGCGGTTGATGAAACGGTGCTTATCGCGCCCGTTATCATCAGACAAGCTTGTCGCTCTAGCTGAGCCAGTTTGGCCCTTGCGATACCACGAAGTGCCTTAGGCCACCAAACTATGGCTCCATATGTTATCATTGGGCTGACAATCACTATATAGAGCCAGTACATCTGTTGGGGGCTTGTTCCCCAGTTATTTCCACAGATTCTCCGGCATGTCCACAGGGACAGTTTAGCCCTGCGGATTACTTTCTCTAACTGTATGTCCCAGTTGAGCTTCTTATCTAGGGTAACCCCCCAGATATTTTGTTTGTTCCAAAAATGGAATCGTTTCCCCCGTAAGAATAGGTGGTTTTAATTTGTCCAGCCTTCTTCTTTTGGGAAATGGAACAAATATGGTTGTGCGGGGGTTCACAGACATCTGTCCCCTCTGACACCAATCGATCACAACATTTAGTTCCTCTTGAAGATTTAGATTTACCTCTAACCATTATAACTAGATCATCCGCACACGCCTGCACCTCAACCTCCCACAGCCCGAGGATAGCCAGCAAATCGTCCACAAAGAGGGACCAAAGCAGGGGGGGATAATACTCCCACCTGCGGGAACCTCCTCGCAGTCCTGAAGCTGACCACCTTCCCCTGAAACGAGGTAATAACGGTCCGATTGTGAAGCATGCTACCGATCCAGACACAAATGGTAGGTTCCAGCCTTCTAGCGATAGCGGCTTCATAGAGGGAGTTAGATAGTGCATTATTAAGTGCTTCTTTGATGTCGAGAAACGCAGCCACCGCTACCCCTCCGCTATCCAGGGAGTGTGTAATTTTCTCAACGAGGTTATTGAGTGGTAACTCAGTAGATTTGCCAGTTTGATAGGCATACTGGTGGATATTGAAGGGGTTATGGTTTAAGATATTCTCCTAATGTGCCCGTCCAGTATTTTTTCCAGTCCCTTCAGGACGAATGAAGTAACACTGAGAGGTCTCAGTGATCTGGGTAGGAGGTCATTACATCCCAGTTTGGGAATATATACCCCCCTAATCACCGTCCAGCTGGATGGAATATAGTTCCAAGCCAGACTGGCGCTATACAGCCTCATGAGGAATGGGAGGAGAGCTTCTAATACATTCTGTAGCAGGACTGGAATCACCCCCTCTTCCCCTGGTACCTTGAATGGCTGGAAATGCTTCACACTCCACTACCGAGGCTGTAATTATTTTCCGAGCAACCCGCCAGTCTTCCCTTTGAGGGCTGGATCATGCAATTTGGGAAGTGTGTGTGTGCGAAGAGCTCTAACGTTTCTTCCGTGAATCTGTAAAGGAACCATCTGGTCATTTTAACGCAGAAAAATCTAGTGTTGCCAAACATATGATTGAGTCAGTACATAAGGTAGGCGATAGTAATCTTAAGATGTTGACCGCGGATTATCGCAAATTAGATGCTTTGGAAAGTTTAAAAATCCGCAAAGTGAATCCACAGAATTTGATGAATTTAGACATGGGTCTGGTCAATTCAGCACTTTTTGAAATAGCACGAAATAATCCATGGTTGCTTCCAACAGCAACACAACCAGTTGGGCATATCCCCTGACAACAATAGTCCTTGAATTACGTGATCCGGTGTTACGTCGTCTGGTATTACATCATCCGGTACTGGGGGGGGGGATATGATATTGCATCATCTGGTATTTCATCATCCCATATTGCATCATCGGGTTGCATCCTTTTTAGTGTATAGTTTATGTATATAAATAGGACAATTTTGCCAATACAGTTAGTTTCGCGACAGCTACTGATAGAAACAACTTCGTTGTCGAAATACGTATCTAGCGCATAACTCTCTGTTTATATATTTTGGTTTTTGGGGTGATTCTGCTTTTTGTTTCAGTTTCGAATCACAGTGTCCAACCTCAGTCTTTTATAATCTAACCTAACCATGCAATGTAAGGAACGGAAAATATACCTACCCTTTTAACAAAAAACAAAGGTACGTACACTTGGAGAACACCCAAATCACCACAACACATATTTCAGAGACCTTACGATCGTTTCGTTGACAAAGTCAACATTTAATTAAATATTAGATATAGGTGTAATTAAACCTATATTAGATAAGGGTCATAAATTTGTCGATCAAAAGATTAAAGCAGGTCTCCGACTGTTTCACTGCGCAATAAACAAACGATCGTTCTTGGACGACAACTTTACTTCGGACTAGTTCGTTTACCTTGACGCGATATAAATATACGGGATCTAGTTTTTTATGTTAGAATTTTCTTCCTCTGAAGATGTTGACTTTGTCAACGAAACGATCGTAAGGTCTCTGAAATATGTGTTGTGGTGATTTGGGTGTTCTCCAAGTGTACTTATTAGTGCTCATCACAGGTTCCAGTTTTCACATAGTGAACAAAGGTACGGAAAATTTACATGTTGGTGAGGCGGAACTGCTCCCTAGTGTCAGTAATTAACCAGTTACAAAAATAGACAAACGTTATATATACCTGTTAAAATAGTAAAAAATAACAAAAATAATTGGCAAAAATTTTTGAGGAGATAGTTTACTAAGCTCAGATACAGTGTTTTGATCTTACGACCATTCTCAATGAGCACTATAGTAGAGTCTCCAAATAGTAGGCACAAAGTTCTCAGAAATGATCCTGATGTTTTAACGCTGTATTAAATTTGTCTGTGACGTGCGGCAAATATTGTGTAAAGTTAAGGCGTGTAATCGCAATTATAGAGACCAGAACCATTTGACAGTTACATGATTGACATTTGACAGTTACATCATTGACAGTTACATGACAGCATATTAGTGATGGAATTAAAACTCTACTTGATATAAACTGTTTATATGAAGTAGAGTTTTAATTCCATCAGTAATATGCTGTCATATATCTGCGAAATGTCAATCATGCTATAATAAACAGGACATATTTAATTTTTATTTAAACAGTACATATTAATGAAATACTTCCGTAATTTTTATTGTTTTTAATTGGGTTTCAAAGCTGTGTTGTGTTTGTGAAAAGTTATCAATAGCGGATCATGACTTTGTGAGGCCCCAGGCGCAACCTGATCTTGAGCCCACCACCCCCCACCCCGACCCTACTAAAGTAGGAAAGGAGGGATGCTTCACTTATAAATAGTGCACAAAATTAGGATATTTTTAATTTTTGGAATTAGCATAAAACATGAACACAAAAATAAATACGAATATAAAAAAAAATCTCAAGTACAAAAAAAATCACATTTGTAGTAGAGGTGTGCGAACTCGTGTTTTTCTCGAAATGAACTATGAACGAACCCAGGCAAATATGCTGCCTTCGACCGTCGGAAATATTAAGTCTAAGGTTCACAGTCGAACTTCAAACTACTTAAAAATGTTAAATCGAACATCGAACTAACCAAAATTCTTTAACATGCATATATCGTTTCCTTAAATACAAAATATAAGTATATTGTAGCATACACTATTTGGTAGATAAAAAATCCCCATTCTTTTTTTTTTAAGGAAAATTTGCAGGTTTCGCTTTCAAACACTGTCATCATAATGTTGTAAGCGAGAAACGCGTTGGGATGCTAGGATATATATTAAAAAAATATATATTTCTGTAATTAGTACACTTGGAGAACCCAAATCACCACAACACATTGTAAAAAAACCTGAAGATCCTTTCACTAACCAAGTTAGTGTCATCTACCTACCACTAACTTGGTTAGTAAATGATTGTTGGGTTTTTCAAAATGTGTTTTTGTGATTTGGGTTCTCCAAGTATACTTACCAGTACTCAGAAACCGGGCGACCTCCCTGTGTATAAATGCCTCTCCATGGGACACGGGGCTCTTCCATGGAGGTTAACCACAATTTTCCCCAGCTGCTTGTGGGATCAGAATATGAACACGATAGACACAGACCCAAACGAGATGGGTAATAATACTCTCAATCTCCAGGCAACTGGGGAACACATAGAGGTAGAAATGGGGGTTGTCCCCTCTCTTACCGCCAAACCGATGGAGGGGGGGGTCGAGGGTCATCCTCTCCCTATCCTCCAAATCTCTGTCCTCTGATGAGGGGCGGGAGCTTCTAAAATCTCCTGTGCGCCACTCGGAGGAGTGAAGGAAAAAACAACGACTGCCTGGATCCGCAAGGAGACAGCCTAGTCGTCCGCTCAAGGCGGGGGTGCCATATTCAACCGCCTTGAGTCAGGTACTAACGGAAGTCGGGTCCCGACGGGCTCAGGTGGGGGTTGAGGGCTCTGAGGGTACGATAAAACGACCCGAGGAGTCTGATGCCGCTACTGAGGGCGCCGTCAGCGGAAAGCGACTCCGGTCGGACGGCAGCACACCACACAACAGAGGGCAAAAAAGCCCCGAGAGGGTGCTGTCAGGAAGAAGTTCAGTGAGGTGACTGGAGGGGTGGGAGTGGGCATTATCCACTCTGAATATCCCTCCTCCTCACTGTATAATGAAGCGGGCCCTTCCGAGAGTGGGGGGATCAATCCTCCCGGCTATTCCCTCGGGAAGTGGCACCGCAGGGGGAATCAAATCCACCAAAAAAATGGGCCCCAATAGAGGAGGTAGCAGGATACATCCTTCCACCAGACCTATTAGATGCATACAGGCAATTTGCATCATGCTAAGGCAGCGACATACCTCCTTAGCATGAAATTAAAGAAGGAGCAGATACATTGCTCTTCTCCAAGAGCCCTGGACTGCCAGTTCGGACCGAACTAAAGGGCTGGGTAACACTTCTGGTAAGATAGTAGAGGTGGGCTCCGGTACCAACCCCAGAGCCTGTATCTGGATCAGAAACAACTTGCAGTATTTTACACAAATTTACACTTATCAGAATACTGCACCAAGGACATGGTAGCCATCCATCTCATGATCACAACCGGGGGAACCAGGCTGGAAGTAGTGGCCTGTTCGGCCTATTTCCCCGGAGACAGAGATGCAGCACAACCACCTCCAGCAGAGGTGCGGAAATTGATCACCTACTGCAAGAGGAACAATTATCACCTTATAATGGGGTGTGATGCGAACTCCCATCATCTCGTTTGGGGGAGCACAGACACTAACAGACGAGCTGAGTCACTATTTGAATACATATTAGGGGAGGAGCTGGTTGTCAACAACATAGGCTCGGAACGCACCTTTCTAACAGTCAATCGAAGAGAGGTTTTAGATCTCATGATCATCTCAAGGCTGTTGAGCTCCAAACTCCGCAAATGGAGGGTGTCGTCTGAACCCTCATGTTCGGACCATGTCTACATCCTATTTGAGATTGAAACAGGCCCTAGACCTGTGGTGGAGTATCGCAACCTGAGGAGGATGGATTGGGAGGGGTACAAGAAATCCCTCGCCACCTGACTTGTGTCCGCTATCCCCCCAGTGAAGGATTGTGAAGAGATTGAGATTGCGGCAGAACAGGTAAGGGATGCTGTGGTCTCAACATATCACGAAAATTGTCCACTAAAGTCAAAAAAAGATAGTCGAGGGTCTAGTTGGTGGAACAATAACCTCGAAAAACTACGAAGAGAAGTAAGACGTCTCTTCAATCGTGCTAAGACAACAGGCAACTGGGAACAATATAAATCCGCTCTAACACATTACAACAAAGAGATAAGAAATGCTCAGAGGGAATCCTGGAGGAGGTTCTGCGGGGACATCTCTAATTTGCCCAGCAGCGCCAGAATCCACAGAATTCTCTCACGCAACCGTGTCAAGGAACTGAGATCGATAAAATGACCAGATGGCTCTTTTACTGAATCACAGAAAGAAATGTTAGAGCTCTTAGCACACACACACTTCCCAGATTGTCTGATCCTGAGCAACGAAGATGTCCGGCCAGCCGAGGGTCGATTTAAAAGCCCTCGGAGGGAGGACTGGCGGGTTGCTCAGAGAATAGTTACGGCCTCGGCGGTGGAGTGTGCTGTGAAACATTTGCAGCCATTCAAGGCGCCAGGGGAGGATGGGGTGGTACCAGTCCTTCTACAAAATGGACTGGAGATTCTCCTACCTTTCCTAATCAGGCTGTATAGAGCCAGTCTGGCTTGGAACTATATTCCATCCAGCTGGACGGTGATTAGGGGGGTTAAGATTCCCAAATTGGGACGTAATGACCTCCTACCCACATCACTGAGACCTCTCAGTGTTACATCATTCCTCTTGAAGGGATTGGAAAAAATACTGTACGGACACATTAGGGGGAGCATCTTAGTCAACAACCCCCTTAATACTCACCAGTATGCCTACCAAACTGGCAAATCTACTGAGTTAGCACTCAATAACCTTGTTGAGAAGATCACACACTCCCTGGATAACGGGGAGGTGGTGGAGGCTGCATTTCTCGACATCGAAGGAGCATTCAACAATGCATTAACCATCTCCCTCTACGAAGCCACTATCGCTAGAGGGGTGGAACCCACCATTTGTGGCTGGATCGGAAGCATGCTCCACATTCGGACCGTTATTACCTCGCTGCAAAGGGAGGTGGTCAGCTTCAGGGGGGGTGCCCTCAGGGGGTAGTTCTATCCCCCTGCTGTGGTCTCTCTTTGTGGACGATTTGCTGACTATCCTGGGACTGTGGGACGTTGAGATCCAGGCGTATGCTGATGATCTAGTCATAATGGTTAGGGGCAAATATGAGGAGGAACACTAGCAAGTACTCTTCAGGAGACACTAAATGTAGTGAATGATTGGTGCTGGAGGGAACATATGTGAACCCTCGCAAAACGATCATTGTTCCATTTACCAGAAGAAGAAGGCTGGACAAATTAAAACCACCTATTCTTACGGGGGAAACGATTCCATTTTTGGAACAAACAAAATATCTGGGAGTTACCCTAGATAAGAAGCTCAACTGGGACATACAGTTAGAGAATGTAATCCGCAGGGCTAAACTGTCCGTGTGGACATGCCGGAAAATCTGTGGAAACAACTGGGGAACAAACCCCCAACAGATGTACTGGCTCTATTTAGTGGTTATCAGACCAATGATAACATATGGAGCCATAGTTTGGTGGCCTAAGGCACTTAGTGGTATCGCGAGGGCCAAACTGGCTCATCTGCTGAGACAAGCTTGTCTGATGATAACGGAAGCGATGAGCACCGCACCATCAGCCGCTCTGGAGGTCCGTCTTAATATTCCACCTCTTCACATATGGTTGGAGAGGGTGGCGAGGTGGACAACGTACAGACTAAAACAAACGGCTGACAGTAGGCTGAAGGAAAGCAGTCTGGGAGGGTCCGGACTCCTCGATGTCATTGAGTGTCACAGGATTCTGGGAATGGTCTCAGACTTGATGCCTACAAGATCAGTAGAGATCTCTCCTTCAAGACCGTCCTCCTGGAAAGGGAGGACTGGGAACGTAATCAAACGACCCTATTGAGAGCCGATCTCTGCTGGTACTCTGACAGCTCCAAAACCAATATGGGAGTAGGAGCTGGCGCATATGGGGGCATCACCGATGCTAGACTATCAGCTAGCCTCGGCAAATACACAACCATACACCAGGCAGAAGTGTATGCCATCGAGATGTGTGCAAGGGAAAATATAAAAAACCAGTGCACACACAAATCGATAAAGATATATGCAGATAGTCAAGCTGCAATAAAGGCTCTTGGTTCCTACTGGTGTAATTAAAAAACGGTATGGAGTTGTAAATCTGCCCTTAACGAACTGGGCAGCTGTAATGAGGTGTCGCTGGTCTGGATACCGGGTCACTCAGACCATGATGGCAATGTTGCGGCCGACGCGCTTGCCAGAAGTGGTGCCCAGAGAGACTTTGTCGGACCAGACCCGGTGCTGGGGATAACATCATGCACAGCAAAACGCACCTTAAAGACCTGGACAGAAAGAATGACAATCCAGTATTGGCAAAATCTTTCAGGATTAGCTCACTCTAATGCCTTCATAAATGGCCTGTCTGAGTCAAGGGCTAAAAAATTTCTAGAGCTAAACAGACAACAACTGAGTACTCTAGTCGGTCTGTATACAGGACACTGCCATTTGCGTCACTACATGCACCGAATTGGAGTTGGTCAGGAAACTGAGTGCCGGCTGTATATGGAGAGTGACGAGACAGCAGAGCACGTACTGTGTTCCTGTCCGGAGGCGGACAGAACTAGACACCTGCTCTTTGGCAAGACAAAGATTGCTCGGGAAGATCTGGATCAACTTTCGCCCACAAAGATTATCGACCTCTGCAGGAGGCTGGCTTTGTTGGGCGAAATATAGACATTAGGCGTGAGCCACAATAGACCTTATGGTCGCAGTGGAGGGTCCGGTATGGCCCACTCACAATCAAACCTAACCTATACATACATACACACATACATACATATATATATATATATATATATATATATATATATATATATATATATATATATATATATATATATCTTAAAGGTTAAAGGTACTACAGTGGAGGAACTGTTATGACCCACTCACAATATAACCTACAGGAACTAATGATGTAGCTAATGTATAGATTTACAGATGCAGCAAGATCCTGTTAACATAAAGAGTACCACACGGTGGTGCTCTATCACCACTTCTATTCCTAATTTTTTGTAATGACTTGAAGAGTTATTCGGACACGGCTGGTGTTGCAGGTTTCTGTCAGTATATCGATGACACGTCAGTTATAATAACAGCGGATGATATGCAATGTTATCCCAGCATTGTCGTTTGGCTGTCTGTAGGATGAGACTGGTGTTTTGCTCATCACAGGTGTCAAATCTTCATTCACTGGACCTACATTACTGCTCATGTTTACCGTGCACGTGCGCAGAGCCGCTTAAATTATCATTTTGTTGTAGTGGTTCTTCGAATGTGGATAGGGTCTTTGTTTTTCAAAAACGCATTTTAAGACTTATTGCACGGAGCATTGTTCTTCCATTTTCATAGAAATGAAAATAATCACAATAAATTCTCTTTACCTGTAGAGACGAATTCTGTCTGTAGGGAAGCATCTTCAAAGCTTTACAAGTAATGTGTCATTCTCTGTATGGGAGATGAAGACTAGATCATCAAATGCGTTGAGGGCACTTCTCCATCATTCCACGGCATTTGAGAGGATTTGCCAAACTTCCTGATGCCATTAAGTATATAACAGAGTTTGAGTCCTTTAAAAAATAGAACCAAATCCTTTTTCATCGGTAAGCCATTTTATTCTGTTGGGGAATACTTTAAAGCCAAGCAGGGTGAAGCTTGACTGTGAATTCCTTATGTTTACATATTTGTGAGTAGTACCCTTTTTTTTTCTCCCTCACAGCTCGTCCACGGCCTCACCGCCCCGATAGCACTGCAACCTTTGGTTTATTGTGCATTAGTAGTACCCTTAATGTACTGTTAAATATTATTTAGTTTTATGACTATCTGTTAATACTATGTGTGTAATTTTGTTGTTTTTTGTTTTGCAATATTGTATAAATAACTGACATGCATGTACATGTTTTGTAGCCATAATGGCAAATAAATGTATTATTATTATTAATAAAATATCTCCTGTGAAGCTTTTACCAACTGTTATTGTTATTTTCTTACTTAAACAATATACCTTACGAAGAGACAAGCAAAAGTCCATGTTTTTTGATTTGTGAAGATTGGAAATAGTGATGAGCACTGATAAGTACACTTGGAGAACCCAAATCACCACAACACATTTTAAAAGACCTGATGATCGTTTCACTAACCAAGTTAGCGTCATCAGAGGATGAAACATTCTGGATGTTTCATCCTCTGATGACGCTAACTTGGTTAGTGAAACGATCGTCAGGTCTTTTAAAATGTGTTGTGGTGATTTGGGTTCTCCAAGTGTACTTATAACTTTCTGCAATTTGATGTATGGTATTAAGGAAAAACAACTTACCTTGCATCTGTCCAACAGTTAAAAGTGTATCCAAGCAGTGTATATTTGCAAGTAATAATACTTTTGGAACAGGCACATTAAGAAATTTCTGTGAAAGGCCACTAAACCAACCCGACCAGAATGATTCCGTTTTTGTAAGATCAATTCGCCAACAGTACTTTGGACCATCGGCAGCTGTATTTATCGGTGTTTTGAAGATATTTTTTGACTTATCAGCACTTGGTAAAGGAGGTAGACTAGCGGTAGGATTCAATTCTTCTTCTTCTTGGATTGTAAATTGAGAGACAATTGGTTCCTTTTGAATCACAGGGTCAATGTCCATTTGTACTTTACTATCTGGATTATCACATTCGTTTGCTGCCAACTGCTTAGTTTCCATACTATAAAATCAGGATGAGTAAGCTAAAGAGATAATGATGAGGAAGATAGATGTACTTACTTTACTATCTGACCAGGCATCGATACTTTGGCAGCGGCTAAATTATTCGTCTGGCCACCTCTATAGCTGCAGATATAAAATAACTGATTTTAATATTTCACTTGACGTTAATAAAATCAAACAAATTTTGGCTGAAAAGGACTATGAAAATTTACATTAAGTTTTTTTTTATTTTATTTTATTTTTTTATTTCAACAACACACCACAGAACCTCGGTGGTTCAGGGGTAAGAACGTGTGCCTCTGAACTGAAGGGTACTGGGTTCGATCCCAGCGTACTCCTTTCACTTTTTCAGTACAAACTGTAACGTCAAGATCAACCGAGGTTCTGGCATTGTATTTAAGCAAGTTGAATGTCTGCACATTCCGCCCTTCGGAGGGGACGTAAAGCCGTCGGTCCCGTGTCCATGCGATGTTGGGCACGTTAAAGATCCCTACCCTCCTCACAGAAAGGCAGGGGTCCGGCAAAATTTCCAGGATGGTGAGGTGAAACTGCTCCCTGGCGTCGGTGATTGGCCATAGTCGCGGAAATAGGCCGACGTTAAAGAAACAAAACACACACACACCAACACACCACGAGGGCTTACAGCCTAAATACTATCGTACCGTGGGTGTTGACAAGGAGGAAAGAGGCAACTTGTTAATTCTGGACTTGAAGGTTTGGAGGTTCGGAGGAGAAGAAAAAACATGTGCTGGCATGGAATTCCACAACTTGGAAGTCATCGGGACAAAATGGCGGGCATAACAAGATGTTCTATGTCTGGTGACCTGGACAGTAAAAGGGTGCATTCGCTCTGTTCCCCTGGTAGATCTGTTAGGGGCAGCAGGTGGAGGAACGATGGAAGAAAGCTCCTCTGAGCAGTGCCCGTGTAGATATCTATAAAAGAGAGAGAGGTCACCAACGGCACGTCGGTGGGCAAGGGATGGCAGCCTTTGGGTGAAGGTACGGTTACCGATGAGACGTATACTTATCTTCTGAATGAAGTCCAGGATAGCGACTGTAGAAGCGGCAGCAGCACCCCAGATGTGGGAACAGTATTCGAGGTTTGGTCTTATTTGTGAAGTATATAAGGTATAGAGATTAGCTGGTGAAAAGTATTTGCGAGCCCAGAAGAGGAAACATAATTTCTTAGTGGCCGCTTCTGCAATTGATGTGACATGTTGGTGCCAATTGAGATTTCGATCCACAGAAATGCCAACAAGTGAAAATGACTCATTACTTTAAATAACTTGGTTGTTCACTATGATGGGTCTAGGGCTGATGTACCTCTTATGAGAGAGAAAGCAAGACTGTGATTTGATGGGGTTGAATTGTACAAGATTTCTACTTCCCTAGTCTAATATTTTTTTGAGATCCACAAAGACAGAACCCTCCATGAGTCTGCGATCCTCATTTAATGGATGAGCTAGAGAGGAGGTCATTGATGTGGAGAAGAAACAAAGTAGGGGCTAAAGCTGAACCTTGAGGAACTCCTGCATTAATTGGATGCAGTTTAGAGGAATGGCCATCCACGACACAGAAATGCTCCGGTTGGAGAGGAAATTTGCTGTCCAGGTACAGAGTTTTGGTGGTAGGCCATAGGCCGGAAGTTTATTAAGCAGTGCTGCGTGCCAGACCTGGTCGAATGCTTTGGATATGTCTAGAGCGACAATCTGGGATTCACCGTGTAGTTCCATAGACTTGTTCCAAGAATGGGTGACAAAGGAAAGGAGGTCGGCAGTTGATCTGTGTTGACGGAATCCATACTGCCTGTCGTGGATTAGCCTGTGTTTTTCAAGACATTTTAGTAATTCGGTGTTTATATACTTTTCCATCACTTTAGAGACGACTGAAAGGAGAGAAATAGGCCTGTAGTTGCTAGGAAGTGCTTTGGATCCTTTCTTGGGGACAGGTTGTACTCGAGCAGTTTTCCAGTTACTAGGGAATATGCCTCTATTGTAAGATGCCTGAAACAGACGAGTCAGGACAGAAGCAAGTTCTGGTGCGCATTTTTTGAGAACAATCGCTGGGATCTCGTCAAGGCCAGAGGCTTTCCTGGTATTAAGAGAAGAGAGCATCTTTCGTACTTTTAATAATGATAATACATTTCGCTTAACTAGCCTACTGTCACAAGAAGTCTTGCTTAGCATAATACTAATTTTTTTAACATACAGAGTAAATCAGTTCAAACAGGGTTGCCACTTTATAATTAATTTCAATTTCCCTGACTTCCCTAATTCAAAATTAAATTTTCCAGGTTTTTTTTTGGCTTCATTAAAATAACTTACACAAGATCATAGGACTAAATTAATAACTGTTAAAAAATAATTCAATAGTTTGTTGTATTGTATTGTCTTAAAGAAAAAGAACTGCAAACAAATTAATGTGAATACAAACGTTAAATTACCGCCAAACTTTAAAATGCCATGGTGGTATATATATATATATATATGATAGGGAATAACGGTAGTTATTGTTACATTCCAACTCTGAAATCTATTGCATTGAAAAAACGCAAGTTCTTTGCTAAAACTTGCTCTATATTTTGCACCTTCAACGGCACTTCATCAGGAGTCTAGAAAGAGTTACAGCTATTATATACCATCCAAAGTTAACTTAGAATTACCTACCGAAACCTAAACAAAGTATGAGAAGCAGCCAGTAAGGAAACACACAAAGAAAGAGATATCTCACTGGTTTTGATACTTCACGCACAACAAATACACAGAACACACAGGACAGTATAAACCTTGGTTACATGGTCACATTAATAAAACACGGTTAAAACTTAAAACTTGAAGTGAAAAATTTCATACAACACATGTGTTCCATGACAACTTGTTGATTAACAGTTGACTTTTCTGTCCGTGACATATGGGCCAGGAGTGCCAACTGAGAGATGACAGACTGAAAAGTGTACGTCAGTAGAGCATAGAATGAGGTGTTGCTGGATCTCCCCCCCCCCCTCTCACTTAGTTATCAATGGGTGGAGTAAAAATACTAACGGCATGCACAATAAGCCAAAGGCTGCAGTGCTTTTAGGGCGGCAAAGTGGCGGATGGGCCCTGAGGGAGGGAAAAAAACATTTATTTTAAAACCATGTTGATAGTGAGACACTCTAGTAGATTAGATTAGATTAGATTTTATTGTGAGTGGGCTATTCCAGTCCCTCCACAGCGACCTTAGGTCTATTGTGGCTCACTTCTAATTATTTAGATTTCACCCATCAACTCCAGCTCCCTGACGGAGTCGATGTTTTCTTGAGGTTAAAAGTTTGTTTGGCAGGTGTACTGCCATCTGAATGAAGTCGCTTGTCCGTTTCTAAGCTCAAAGAGAGATAACCTCTCTCCGAGTTCGTCCGGACCCGACATCCGTCAGTGTTTGCCTCGAGGCGGTATCATGAAGTCCCGTTCTCGAGCAGCATCTAATCTCTAGTTGTAATCCACCCCCTAGAGATCTCAGCTCCTCTCAGCCACGTCTAAACCTGACACCTAACAGTGTTAGACTCAAGGTAACATCCCATTGAGTCCCGCTTCCGAGCATCACCCCAGCGAGGCCATCCGTCCTTTTCATAGCACACAGTGGGGGCTCAAACTCCGGGTGTTTACCACTTATCAGAGTTGTCAACCCCCTCCGGGTCGTCTAGACACACGACACCCACCAGCACTCAACCCAAGGCGGCACCCATCCGGAACCCTGCTCCCGAGTAACAACCAAGCGCGGGCAACCGTCCATTTCCAAGTCCAGAGTGGAGGCCTCAAAATCCGGGTGTACATCACTCCCCAGATATCCGCCTCCCTCTAGGCCCACCTGGACAAGACCCCCACCAGTGTTTGATTCCAATTAGTCGCCTTTTACGACAGGCAGGAGTTACCTTGGACCTATTCTTTTAGTTAGTCCCCGGACCTACAAGGGACGACACTCTAGTAACTCTAGGATTTTCTTCCGCCCAGAAATGCAAGTTATGATAATAAAAATGCCCGCCCCTGTAAACGTCGCTTCGTCTGTTCAAGCAGTAGTTCAAAAGTCGACTTTTGATGGTCTACCCTCTACTAGTAAATGTTGCACTTGCCTAAAATGGTAAGGATGCAGCTGCTATTCTTCAAAGTTCTAAACACACTTGCATGGGAAATATTAGTTCTTGATGCTAATCTGCATGAAATAATTGTAGGGTCATGAAAAACGGTTTCCAAAAATTGTTCCTCAACTTCTACCGTTTGTGCCCTTCTAGGATGTCCCCCATCTGGGTTTGTTATTTTAAGCGAACCATTTTCTCGTAATCTCTGCTCTATTGCCAAAAAGGTTCTTCGATTTGGTACATTTCTAGGACATTTTTCTGCATAGCTTCTCACAGCTGCATTCAAATTTCCCAAACACTCACCCAAGGTTAAAATTATATCTACTTGTTCAGCAGGCATATAATTTGTCATTTCTTTAAAATAAATAAATAACAGAGACAATAATCTGACATTTACAATCTGCCACACAATGTCAACCTGACAGGCCCCTCATTCGCTTAATTCATATCATGACCTACTTAAAAGATTTTCGAAGACATTTTGGATGTGATTTCAAAAGCTTGAAAAACACGTCAACATTCAACTGCAAATTACTCAAAAACGGTCAAGTTTGAAACATTTTAACAGAAACACCTTTGTTATGTAAAAATAAATGAAGCTCTGAGATTTTAGATAAATGTATTAGATAAAACCACACATAAAAAAGATATGAAAATTAAACCCTCCCCATGTAAGTTATGCCTCAGAATGAAATATAAAGATTCTAACAACTTAGTAATATTTCTCATAAAAAACTCTGCCTCTTTGCCTAATTTCATTATGATACCTGTAATAGTTGTGAAGAAAATGCCAAAAAACCATTTTTCACAGTCTTCTTTTAGGGGCTGTAGCTCCTTAGGGGTGCATTTTCGGAAATAGTTTTATAGAGTAAAGTATACATATTTTTTGGTGTACTATACGTCCTTGAAATTTTGGCAGACATTGTTAGAACACTTTGTAGAGTGAGCTTCAAGTTGTCTATTTGATTTCACATTGATAAAATTTAACAAATGCTACGCTAAAACTGTCCCTTCACATGTTTTGCATAAACCTTATCTGCAAACGTTTATGATAGTGACTTAGTTGTGGGTCCGGGAACTAACTAAAAGAATAGGCCCAAGGTAACTCCTGCCTGTCGTAAAAGGCGACTAATTGGAATCAAACACTGGTGGGGGTCTTGTCCATGTGGGCCTGGAGGGAGACGGATATCTCTGGGGAGTGATGTACACCCGGATTTTGAGGCCTCCACTCTGGGCTTAGAAATGGATGGTTACCCGCACTTGGTTGTTACTCGGGAGCGGGGTTCCGGATGGGTGCCGCCTTGGGTTGAGTGCTGGCAGGTGTCGTGTGTCTAGAGGGGGTTGACAACTCTGATGAGTGGTAAACATCCGGAGTTTGGGGCCCCCGCTGTGTGCTTCGGAACGGACGGACAGCCTCGCTTGTGTGATGCTCGGGAGCGGGGCTCGATGGGATGTCGCCTTGAGTCTAGCACTGGTGGGTGTCGGGTCTAGATGAACCCGGAGGAGAGCTGAGATCTTTAGGGGTGGAATAAAACTAAGGGTTGAGGCCTCTTCTGTGAGATTCGAAACGGACAAACGACCTCACTTGGATGCTGCTCGGATGCAGGACTTCATGATACTGCACCGAGTCAAACACTGACGGATGTCTGGTCCAGACGAACTCAGAGAGGTTATCTCTCTTTGAGCTTTGAGGCGGGCAAGCGACTTCACTCAGATGGCAGTACATATGTCAAACAAAGTTTCACCTCGCAGGTGTCGTCTCCTGTCGGAAGCTCGATTTGTTAGGTGAAATTTAAGCTAACGCTGGCAGGTGTTGGACCTGGACGATCACGGAGGTGGCTGGGGTCTCTAGGGGTGGATTACACCTGGAGACTTGGGCCTACTCTGTGAGCATCGATACAGGCTAACGACCCTGCCTGGATGCTGCTCGAGGGCGGGACTTCATGATACCGCCTCGAGTCAATGAAACACTGGCGGGGGTCTGGTGCAGGTGGGGCTGGGGGGAGGCAGACATCTCTGGGGAGTGATATGCACCCGGAGTTTGGCGCCTCCGCTGTGGCCTCAGAGACTGACAATTGGCCTCGTTTGGTTGTTACTCGGGAACGGGGTTCCAGATGATACCGCCCTGGATTGAGCCCTGGCGTGTGTCCAGACGTCCCGGGGGGCTCTGATCTCTGATGAGTGGTAAGCACCCGGAGTTTGGATCCCATACTGTGTGCTACGAAACGGACGAACGGCCTCGCTGGGGTGATGCTCAGGAGCGGGACTCGATGGGATGTTGCCTTGAGTCTTAACACTGTTAGGTGTCAGGTTTGGAAGAGCCTGATGGGAGCTGAGATCTCTAGGGGTGGATTACAACTAGAGATTAGATGCTGCTCGAGAGCGGGACGTCATGATACTGCCTCGAGGCAAACACTGACGGATGTCGGGTCCAGACGAACTCGGAGAGAGATTATCTCTCTTTGACCTTCGAAACGGGAAAGCGACGTTACTCAGATGGCAGTACACCTGTCAAACAAACTCTCACCCTCAAGAAAAGATCGACTCCCTCAGGGAGCTGGAATTGATGGGTGAAATCTAAATTAGATGTGAGCCACAATAGACCTAAGGTCGCGGTGGAAGGACTGAAATAGACCACTCACAATAAAATCTAATCTAATCTAATCTAATCTAATCTAGTTGATGCGATTTCTTTTCAAAATGATTTTACTCAAGTTATGTATAAAACTATTAATAAATCAATATAATATGAAATTTGCATAATTTTTTCAATTACAATTACAGATTAGGTACCTATATAATTTGAATTTTATGTAGGTGTTCTTCTAGAACATTTTTGTGTAAAAAATATTTAGTCAGTTTCCGCAGAAAGTTTTTTGTGTTGCCGCAGAAGTCATTTTCTGTAATTTTTGTGACATTCGGTGGAAAAAAAACATATTTGCTATTAAAAACATTTTAATGAAAATTCACTACCATAACGCACCTGCTGCATCCAGACCTTTTTGTGAATATCTGGTGACTTATGAAAAGTTTTTGAAATCTGAAAAACTCTTAAGATGCCTTTATAATTGTGCAACTTTTATCTATTTTAACCAACTTTATATATCTTACAGTTTTCAAGATCAAAACAGCATCGACGGTCAAAATCCCCAAATGATCATACTCAGTAAAATAATATTACCATTATTATTATTATTAACTTAAATGAATACATACCACCACTGAATCGCATGTTGAACACTTTTGAACATAGATGGGCGACCCCTTAAAACACTCTGCATGGAAGACAAAGCATCTAGAGCCGTACCCTCTACTACATCTATGACACAGAGACCAGCTACACATGGAAGTAAGGATGCTACTTCGACAGCGACAGCACCACCCATACTATGACCTAATAATACTATCGGTGGAGAATTCCCATTAAATAATGTTGTCACAATCTGCTCTACATCCCTAAAAAAACACAAAAACACAAGTTTTATAATTCATTTGTATTAATAATGCTAAAAGTAGAGGTGTGCGAAGCTTCGAAATTCCGAACCGAACCCGAACTCGAACCGAACCTCCGGTTCGAAAATATGTTCACACTAGCGAAGTTGAAATAGTTCGAAGTTCGAAATATGTAATTCTTCAAAATAGTTCGAAGTTCGTTGCTCAAAAATACTTCGAAATTTAACTTTACAGACATTCTATGCTGCCAAAGGTAACGAAGTTGCGGCCCCGTTAACTCGGTAGCGGCGCGTTATCAGTCTCATTGAGTGGATAGCGTAATTTCAGGAGATTTCACTCATGCATATTTTTGACAGTAGATGGGACACATTGAGACATGACGGACCATTTAGCAACCACATAATTATTTTTCTTCTATATCCTAGCCTCTCAACACCTATTTTAGTAACAACATTATGATGGTGGTGTTTGAAGGCGATCGGTAACATACATTTTCAGAATTTGAGGATAATTGCAGGTTGCCTTTGGAAAACACTGGTTTCAACATGCTTTATTATACGTTATAAATATTATATACAGTGAGCCAAAACAGTTCAATATTCACAATCAGAAGACAGTTGAAAGTTCAACCTTGTAAGTGCTTATTTTATACTTATTATGCTCACTTTAAACCCTCTCAATCTGTTTGCTTAAACTGCCTAGCCAATACCAAACAATAACATATTTATAATTAAGCTTATCTATAGGTCTAGAAATGTCAAAAAGTTTAAAATATTTTCTGTTGTTGATTTAACGTTGACCCATCCCCACAATGATCAGCACTGGAAGGCATTTTCACCCAATCAACCTGCAAATTTGTCGAACCCTTCCTTTTTGTAAAAAGAGGGGGAATCTTTTACATATCAAATATTGTATGTTACAATATTCCTAAATTTTGTATTTAAGGAAATTATATATGAACACTGAAGAATCTTGGGTAGTTCGATGTTCGATTTTGAATTTTAAGTTCGAAGTTCGACTGTGAACGTTAGACATACTATTTGAGAGGTTCGAAGTTCGAGGCTACATATTTGCTTGGGTTCATTCATAGTTCGGTTCGAACAAAACATGGGTTCGCACACCTCTAGCTAAAAGTTCATAGTTTTTTTTTCAATCCTAAAAATAGCCACTGAACATAAAGTCCATATAAATAAAATTAATAAAAAATATTAGTGGTGTGTGAGGCATCGGAATTTTTAACTGAACCTGTTTAGAAGCTTTGGTTTGTGTAACAATCCGTGGTGGATTTTTACAAGTAAATTAAATACCTTGTAACTAGAGGTGTGCGAACCCATGTTTTGTTCGAACCGAACTATGAACGAACCCAAGCAAATATGTTGCCTCCAACTTCGAACCTCTGAAATAGTATGTCGAAGGTTCACAGTCGAACTTCGAACTTCTTAGAAATTCAAAATCGAACATCGAACTACCCAAAATTCTTCAGTGTTCGTATATCATTTCTTTAAATACAAAATTTAGGAATATTGTAACATACAATATTTGATATGTAAAAGATTCCCACTTTTTTTACAAAAAGGAAAGGTTCGACAAATTTACAGGTTGATTGGGTGAAAATGCCTTCCAGTGCTGGTGCAGATGGGTCAATGTTAAATCAAAGACACAAAAACAAAAAATATTTTAAACTTTTTAGGATTTTTAGATCTATAGATAAGCTCAATTATAATTATGTTATTTGGTATTGGCTAGGCAATTTTAGCAAACAGATTGAGGGGGTTCAAATTGAGCATGATAGGTATAAAATAACCACTTAAAATTTGAGCTGTCTCCTGATTGTGAATATTTAACTGTTTTGGCGCATTGTGAAATAAAGCATGTTGAAACCAATGTTTTCCAAAGGCAATCTGCAATTATCCTCAAATTCTGAAAATTTACGTTACCGATCGCCTTCGAACACCATCATCATAATGTTGTTACTGAAATAGGTGTTGGGAGGCTAGGATATACAAGAAAAATAATTCTGTGATTGCTAAATGGCTCCGTCGTGTCTCAATGTGTTCCATCTACTGTCAAAAATATGCATACCGATAATGAGTTTAAAGCGGTGCTACCGAGTTAAAGGGGCCACAACTTCGCTACCTTTGGCAACATTCAATGCCTGTAAAGTTAAATTTCGAAGTATTTTTGAGCAATGAACTTCAAACCATTTTTAAGAATTACATATTTCGAACTACTTCAACATCGCTAGTGCGAACATATTTTCGAACTGAAGGTTCGTTTAGAGTTGGGGTTCGGTTCGGAATTTCGAAGCTTCGCACACCTCTACTTGTAACCCCAAATAAGCTTTATTCTAAAATGTACATTAACATAATACAAATCGCTTTTAGTAAACGTACTGGTACTACAATTCACGAGTGTACCTATAGGACTGTGAATATTATCTGGTGGTGACGATAACGCATTTCTTATTGCTCTACAAAAACATACAAAATATACTCACAGCCTTTCGCTCACTATATATATATATATATATATATATATATATATATATATATATATATATATATATATATATATATATATATATATATATATATATGAGACATACTTGGTTCTCAGGTTGAACCGCGTCCAGAATTTATGGAAACTCAACGTTTCGGCTCCTGTTTTGGAGCCATTTTCAAGAGGTAAAGGAAATATGTAAGGTCACTCTAAGGCCTCAATCTGCCTACTCCTTAAGAGTGGTGGACAAAGGTGGGTAAAGGAAATATGTAAGGACACTCTAAGGCCTCAATCTGCCTACTCCTTAAGAGTGGTGGACAAAGATGGGTAAAGGAAATATGTAAGGACACTCTAAGGCCTTAATCTGCCTACTCCTTAGAGTGGTGGACAAAGGTAGGTAAAGGAAATATGTTAGGACACTCTAAGGCCTCAATCTGCCTACTCCTTAGAGCGGTGGACAGAGGTGGGTTGGGTTGTTGTAGCTCGATTACGGGGCCTCAATCTGCCTACTCCCCAAATCTCGCCGGAGATCGTCTGTGAGGTCTCAGTGTGTTCAACCCTAGGCATCAAAGAGATCTGAGATTGAAGCCTTAGAGTGCACTTACATATTCCCTTTATCTCTTGAAAATGGCTCCAAAACAGGAGCCGAAACGTCGAGTTTCCATAAATTCTGGACGCGGTTCAACCCGAGAACCAAGTATGTCTCACATTAAAGACCGCGGAAATCTTTCTGAACATATATATATATATATATATATATATATATATATATATATATATATATATATATATATATATATATATATATATATATATATATATATATATACACACACATTACTATTTACATATATTATATCTTGCCACCTTGAGGAATCTGAAGATGATTTTTAAAAGCGAAACCTTTCTACAGCTTTTCGCTCCCTCCTACTTTGTCTAGGTACAACCGGTTCATCTTGAGTCACCTTAGAAGAGGCCTTATCTGATTCTTTTACATTCTCAATTTCACTTTTCACTAGCGTTGGCAATTCTGCAAGACCTCTAACTATTTCATAACTTTGTCCTGTATCTTGATCTTAATGAAAATCATTGTCACAGTTAAACATTGTTAGATTACTGATTAAGGTACTTAATGAAAGGCTTCATCCAGACAGCAAAAATTTTTCGGTAAGGAGCCCTACACGTTTCGGCTATCCAATAGCCGTCCTCAGGGGCAAATTTTCTAATCCTTGAAAAAATTAGATTCAAACTATACACAATTTGCCCCTGAGGATGGCTATTGGATAGCCGAAACGCGCAGGGCTCCTTACCAATAAATGTTTGCTGTCTGGATGAAGCCTTTCATTAAGTACCTTAATTATATCTATCCCAGACCATGTGACGTTCAGGAATGAAAAGTTAGATTACTGGTTTGACCCTCAACATCTAAACTACTATAAGTTAGAATTTGATTCAGATGACGGTACCAAGTTTTATTTAATTCAGAAATAAAAACAAAATATTATCTTGGGCAAATCTTTTTTTATATAGTGACACACTCTTTGTAATATTGGATCATGTGAAGTTTCTCTACTTATCAAGTTACTATTTAGTACTGACATATTATTTTCTTCAACATAATTTAAGTATGAAATTTCGCTTATATTTTGCATATTATTTCTTATTGGCATTCTAGAAAGAAAATCACCAATAATATCTTTTGATTTTATATACAGTATATCAAACCGAAAATTCGAAAGAATTAATGACCATCTCTGAAATCAATTTGCTGCAAAAATAGGAATTCCTGTTTTAGGACCGAAAATTGCAATAAGCGTTTTATGATCAGTTATCAATGTAATCTTTTTCTAATAGAAATATTGATAAAATGTGTTCTAGGGGGCCTAGTTAACGCTCATTTAAAGAAATTTTTTCAAAATTCAAAAATCGGGTTCTCCTCATTTGTGATTTTTTTAAAAAGAAAATTCACTAAAAACCACTATACATCAACAGTTCAAATATTACAGCAATGCTCAAAGTGCAAATTTTCTTGTCCCTAAAAACGTAGCTAGAATCTCAACGAGATCTATGTTAAATGTGACACGTAGGATTGCTTTTTAGCAAATAAATACTCTGTTGATGTTCTGTGCCTGACCCCCAAACTATAATAATGTAACTCATTATTGAATAGACATATCCATAATCAGGGTTGCAACATTAGAAATGTTTGTTGTGCTGATATCTAACTTAAAATTGTGCCGATAGAGGGTCGATTTGTGCAGGCTACTGTAATTTTAAATTTGGCGCCAAAGCAATACTACTAAATCAGGACAGGCACAATCTTCTAAGTGTATGAACCATAGATATATGCTTTCCTCGTCTATAGATGCTTTAATAACCATTTGTAATATAAAGGTACATTTTTCTTTGAACTTCATCTTACAAATATATTAGGAACTATGGAGTTCCGAAATGTCTACTTATCCACAACGAAAAACAATGTAACACACCGTACTAAATACCTAAAAAGTAAATAAATTATAAAACTACAACTCTAACGATGACGTAAGACATGCGTGCAATGATTTGACAGGTGCCTGTTTGACAGAAGGCCAAGGGCAACAAATATAAATTATTAGATTTGCATCCCCGTGCACCTTGTTTTTTAGGATGTACGCTGAACGCTCGAGCAAATTTCGATAATCCTGTGTTGTAGACACCTCACCAGTAAACAAACAATTCGGGTGGAATCGGAGCGCAGAAGTGGACACTGGACGATGTGCACTGTTGCCAGATGAATATTACCAAGGCTCATTTTAAATATAGAAGGAAATGAAGGGGTGAACAAATGTTTTTATAATGTAAATAAATTATAATATGGCGTCATCTACATAAATCGATATTTGACATATTTTGCAGAAAGCAGTAGGAAAACGGAAATGTAAAAAGTTAATTTTCAGTCATAGTGGTCAAGGGGAAAAAACGTGGGCCTCTGGACCCAAGGGTACTGGGTTCAAACCCAGATTTCCCCTCTCCTCTCTTTTTAAGTACATCAGTACATACATATATCGATATTTGACATATTTTGCAGAAAGCAGTAGGAAAACGGAAATGTAAAAAGTAAATTTTCAGTCATAGTGGTCAAGGGGAAAAAACGTGGGCCTCTGGACACAAGGGTACTGGGTTCAAACCCAGATTTCCCCTCTCCTCCCTTTTTAAGTACATCAGTACATACATATATCGATATTTGACATATTTTGCAGAAAGCAGTAGGAAAACGGAAATGTAAAAAGTAAATTTTCAGTCATAGTGGTCAAGGGGAAAAAACGTGGGCCTCTGGACACAAGGGTACTGGGTTCAAACCCAGATTTCCCCTCTCCTCCCTTTTTAAGTACATCAGTACATACATATATCGATATTTGACATATTTTGCAGAAAGCAGTAGGAAAACGGAAATGTAAAAAGTAAATTTTCAGTCATAGTGGTCAAGGGGAAAAAACGTGGGCCTCTGGACACAAGGGTACTGGGTTCAAACCCAGATTTCCCCTCTCCTCCCTTTTTAAGTACATCAGTACATACATATATCGATATTTGACATATTTTGCAGAAAGCAGTAGGAAAACGGAAATATAAAAAGTTAATTTTCAGTCATAGTGGTCAAGGGGAAAAAACGTGGGCCTCTGGACCCAAGGGTACTGGGTTCAAACCCAGATTTCCCCTCTCCTCCCTTTTTAAGTACATCAGTAACATCAACAGAGGTTGTGCCATTGTGACTGAGCAAGGTAATCTGCACGTTCCGCCCTTCCCAGGGGGCGTAAAGCCGTCGGTCCCGTGCCCATACGATGTTGTTCACGTTAAAGACCCAAATTTCCCAGACAGTGAGGTGAATGAATCACTTTAGTAAAGTCAATGAAGCAATTTCCGTTGTGAATTGCCGATGATAAATACAACTGTATATGCTAATAGCAAACGTTATCCAGTATATTATTTTGAAAAGTCGCAATGTTTCATGGTAATGAAGCAACTTAAAGCAATTTAAAGCAAACTAAAATATAAACAAACACTTTGAAGGGAAGCCCATTTTGAGCCATTTTGTCGGTTATGTTATCATCGACAGTTGTCAGTAGAAATTGCTTCATTACCATGAAACATTGCGACTTTTCAAAATAATATACTGGATACCGATTGTTATTAGCATATACAGTTGTATTTATCATCAGCAATTCACAACGGAAATTGCTTCATTCACTTTTCACACTCATTTCAGGTCGGAAACTAAAATAAAAACACACAGTCCAAAGGGAAGCCCATTTTGAGCCATTTTCTCGGTTATGTTTATCATCGACAGTTGTCAGTAGAAATTGCTCCATTACCATGAAACATTCCGACTTAAAAAAATATACTGAATACCGTTTGTTATTAGCATATACAGTTGTATTTATCATCGGCAATTCGCAACGGAAATTGCTTCATTGACTTTACTAAAGTTATTCATTCACCTCACTGTCCGGGAAATTTGGGTCTCTAACGTGCCCAACATCGCATGGGCACGGGACCGACAGCTTTACGTCCCCTGGGAAGGGAGGAACATGCAGATTACCGTGCTCAATCAGAATGGCACAACCTCTGTTGATGTTACTGATGTATTTAAAAAGGGGGTAGAGATTGTTTGTTTGCTAGTTAGGTGTCTACAACACAGGATTATCCAAATTTCAAAATACAACTAATGGTGTAAGGTTTAAACAACTCTAAGCTAAATTAATATCGGTTATTGCAATTAATAAAAATGGGCTGAGTTCTTGTTGTATAGGGCTGATTGTGCTGCAAAGAGGAAATTGTGCTGGTTTTGGCACAATTGTGATGGAAATTACAACCCTGCCCAAAATAAACATTTATTAGCGATTTTTCTGTTAGATCACTCTTCAAACTGAGAATACAGTAATAAGCCGAATTGATCTTTCTGACAACTTGAGAGACCTGTTCCAACCAAGAAAGAATACTGTCAAGCATATACCCAAAAACTTTGTGACCTGAAAAGCAGGTGTGCCAAAGAGGTCAGGCTGTAAAATATTATGTACAATGGGTTTTCTGCTCTGCTCAGAAGTACAAGGATCGATCAATAAATACCTGTAAATTCCATAAAGACATATTCTCAAAGTTGATTATAAAATGGTTTGATGAGAATAATTTCTTAAAATCCTTTAAAACAGGGTCAACTTTTAATTTCACATTATCCACTGATAAGATTAAATTTGCTGTCAAAACAATTGTTTGATCTTATAATTTTATTAACACGGATGGAGTAACATACCTGGCTAACGTGGCTAAAGACAGGTCGCTATCATCTTCGGTCACTGTATTCCCATGTCCTCTAAGATCTATTGCTACAATCTGACATTCTATCTTTGTAGTAATTTCAACCTAAAAAAAAACAACAAAATAAAAACATTTTAACCTTTCTCTTTTTTAAACTTTGTGATATGGGCACTCAATTATCGCAATGATTCAGTTTTTTAGTAAACTTGCTTTCTACCAAAAAAATATGGTAGAATATTCACTAAGTGAGGATTGGAACCTGTGATGAGCACTGACAAGCACACTTGAAGAACCCAAATCACCACAACACATTTTAAAAGACCTAACGATCATTTCGCTAACCAAGTTAGCGTCATCAGAGGATGAAAATATTCTGATTGATTTCTACTTCTACACGTATTTATATAGACTTTCTGGTAAAAGACCGAAAACGAGAGTGGAGTTTTTAAGCAGCAGACGAAACCTTTTGTGTTTACAGTTACAAAAAGACAATATCGTAGAAATCATTGCTGGCATTGAAACGGGAATTAGAAAACTGCCTGAATCGTCAAAACATTTTGTTAGAGAAGCATGTAAAAGTAAAATTTCAAAAAACTTGAAAGAAAGAAAATCCATAAAAAAACAAAATTGTAATGAAATGAAAATAGTTTAACGATTGCGAGAGAAAGATTGTTTTTATGTTAAAGCAGATAAAGGCAATAAGGTTGTAATTTTGGAAAAAAGCGAATATAAAGATAGAGTTTATAACGCCACAGAGATAAGACCGTATAAAAACTAAATAAAAACCCACTACCAAAAATGATTTTGGATGTTAAAAATAGTCTAAAGAGTTGCCATAACTTCATCAAAAGACTTAGGAAGAAAGTTCCAAATCCTAAAGTTCCCAAAAAATACGGTCTCCCAAAAATCCATAAACCGGGAAAATCAATGAGACCTATTGTTTCAGCTATAAATTCTGCAACATACAATTTAACGAAGTGGTTGACAAATGAGTTCAAAAGCTTGCCCGTCAAACAGAAAAGTTTTTCAGTAATAAATTCACTTGAATTTATTAATAAAATGAAAGAGGTTAAATTGATTGATGGCCAAGTTTTAGTTTCATTCGATGTAACCTCATTGTTTCCTAGCTTTCCCACGGAGCAAACTTTAACGTATTTAGAAGATTTGCTAAAAATGAATAACATAAATGAAAATGCCTGGAAAGAATATTTAACCTTAACTAACCTTTGTATTAAACAAAATATTTTTCAATTCAATAATGAATTTTTTCAACAAACCTTAAGCAGGGCAATGGGCAGACGCAATTACCTCGGCCTATAACGCCAACTGCCCCCTGAAAATGAGGGTGTCCACCAGGAACGTCCCGTGGTGGAACGAGGACCTCAGGCAAAGGAGGACGCAGGTTCGTAAGCTGTTTAACGCGGCCAAAAGGTCGGGAGCATGGGATGAATATAGACAGGCCCTATCGACCTATAACAAAAGACTGACGCCAAGAAGGAGTCGTGGAGGCGGCACTGCGAAGAAGTGGAAAACACGTCCGAGAGTGCTCGACTACACAAGATCCTGTCTAAGGGCCCTCAGACTAACATAGGCTCCCTTAGAACACCCACGGGAGGCTTTACAAGCTCGGGGGAGGAAACTATGGAAATTTTACTCCAGACGCACTTCCCCGGCTGTAACATAATAAACCAATCACCTCCGGACTGGGAACACTCAGAAATAGAGGCGCCTTATAGGCGGGCATCTAGAGTAGACTGGACAGTCGCTAAAGAGGTGGTTACCTGGAGCAAAATCAGATGGGCCATTAACAGCTTTAAGCCATACAAATCGCCGGGATTTGATGGAATAATGCCCATCATGCTCCAACAGGGGTTAGATATACTGGCGCCGGTGCTTACCCTCATTATGAGGGCCAGCCTGGCTCTGGGGTACATTCCGAGGGCATGGAGACTGGCCAGGGTTGTATTTATTCCTAAACCTGGGCGTCCAACAGACCAGGCAAAGTCCCTGAGGCCAATAAGTCTCATGTCCTTCTTGCTGAAAACAGTGGAAAAACTGCTCGACCGGCACATTAGGGGCGGTGTACTGGAAGCATATCCTCTACACTGCGGACAATATGCATACAGAGCAGGATTCTCAACAGAAACAGCACTGCACCAACTGGTGCTGAAACTGGAGAATACGCTGGAGAACAAGGAGGTGGCGCTGGGGGCCTTCCTAGACATAGAGGGGGGCCTTTAGCAACACCTCGTTCGGATCGGTTCTGGCAGCTGCCCGGGAGCGTGGAATAGAGGAGACCTGCTGCAGGTGGATCGGTTCCATGCTCAGGGACAGGGCGGTGTTCACCTCACTCGCGGGAGGGACTCTACTGGCGGGGGTCGCGGCGGGGTGTCCGCAGGGGAGCGTTCTGTCTCCCTTGCTCTGGTGTCTAGTCGTGGACGGCCTGCTGGGGAGGCTCTCGGGAGGGGGGTATGAGGTACAGGGCTATGCGGACGACATTGTCATCATAGTCCGAGGAAAGGTCACACAGGCAGTGTGGGAGCGTATGCAGACTGCACTGAAAGTGGTGGAAGGGTGGACGGTTGATCAAGGGCTCGGGGTGAGCCCCGAGAAAGCAACCGTCGTGCCGTTTACGAGGAGGAGGAAGTGTGAAAGCCACATAACTCTCACTCTATACGGTAGGAGCGTTCCAATCGCCAGGGAAGTAAAATACCTTGGGGTCGTATTGGACTCTAAGCTAACCTGGAATGGTCACATTGGAAAAATACTGCGTAAGGCAGTCATGACCTTAGCCGTCACTAGGCGGCTATATGGAAAAACGTGGGGACTAAGACCTAGTATGGCCCACTGGCTGTACACAAGGGTGGTCAGACCATCGTTAACATATGCGGCACTGGTCTGGTGGCCTAAGGTGACACAATCCAGTGCCAAACAAAAACTAGGCAAGATCCAAAGGATGGCTTGCCTAGGCATCACAGGGGCCATGTCTTCAACCCCAACAGCCGCCATGGAGGTGTTGCTGGATCTACCCCCCCTACACTTAGTTATTATGGGAGAGGCCAGGCTAGGACTATACAGACTAGCCTGCAATGGTAGACTGAAGATCAACCCAGGCTTCAGGGGCCACTGCAAAATTCAGGAGATCGTGAAGGAGCCCATGCTTGAAATGAGGTCAGACTTCGCGAGCCCGCGAATGTGGAGGGAAAACAACTTTACAGTGGAAATCCCTGATCGCGAGGCATGGCGGGAGGAGACGCCGGGCATGCCACGGGACGCGCTCGTCTGGTTCACGGACGGATCTGGCGGGGAGCGTGGGACGGGGGCAGGTGTTTACTCGGAAGGACCGAGGGTAAGTCATAGTATTTCCCTCGGAGCCCATGCAACGGTGTTTCAGGCCGAGATGTACGCCATCCTGCACTGTGTGCGGGAGAACAAGAGGAGGGGCTACACCAACAAGCGGATCCTCATAGCCACAGACAGCCAGGCAGCCCTTAAGGCACTAAGTAGCCCACGGGTAAATTCCTGGCTGGTGAGTGAGTGCCGAGACGAGACGAGCGACCTGGCTGGGCAGAATGAGGTGACCCTCATCTGGGTGCCGGGTCACTCGGGGGTTAAAGGCAATGAAGAAGCTGACAGTCTCGCAAAGAGAGGGTCAGCAGAACCATTTATGGGACCAGAACCGGCTCTGGGCGTGTCAAAGAGCACTGCCAGGGGAGCCATTAAGTCCTGGGTCAGAAACCAACACAAGGTGTACTGGGCGGACTGTGCAGGGCTCAGACATGGGAAGTCAATAATTGACGGACCCAGTTCAAAGAGAGCTGTGGAGCTGCTAAACCTTAGCAGAGGACAGCTCAGAAACACAACAGGTCTCTTAACGGGACACATGGCCGTCAAGAAACACCTGCATAAAATGGGGCGGTTCGAAGGGGACCTCGCATGCAGACTCTGCGGCGAGGGGGAGGAATCAGCCCAGCACATCTTGTGTGAGTGTATGGCTCTGGACCGGAAAAGACAACTGATCTACTCTAGACCGGAGACAGAGCAATATAAAACTTCACCCTACCAATCGCTGTGCAGACTAGTTCAAGGCACAGTGATCTTGGAATGGGTGGAGTAAGACTAAGGGTATGCACAATCAACCAAGGGTTGCGGTGCTATCGGGGCGGCAAGGCCGCGGACGAGCCCTGAGGGAACAAAAAAAAAAAAAAAAAGGGCAATGGGCAATCCGCTATCGCCATTTATTGCGGACCTTTTCATGAGTAAATTTGAAACAGATCTTGAAAATTAAAGTGAATATTTTCCTAGAGTGTGGTTCCGTTACCTGGATGATATTTTCGCAGTGTTTAACACAAACATTTGCAGAATAGAAGATTTTATCGCCAAGTTGAACAATAAATTTGATTCTATAAAATTTACCCACGAATTAGAAAATAATAATAAATTACCCTTTCTAGATGTACTGGTTATCAAGAATAAAGACACCTTAGAATTCAATATCCAGATAAAAGAAACCACCACTCTAAGCTACATTCCGAATGACTCACATCATATGTATGCACAACAAATGGCTAGCCTGAATTTTTTAGTAAACAGGTTAGTTAATTTTCCTTTAAGTAAACGTAAAGATATACCAAAGAATTAAATTATATTAAGAAGGTGGCCGAATATAACGGATACACTGCTTGTCTAGTGAAATTAATTAACAAACAGAAAGCAAAGAAAATGTTAGCATAATCAACTACGTTTATGTCTAGATGACATTTTTAAAAAAGCCAACTTGCAATTAACATTTTCGACAAAAAATACTTTAAAAAACTTGCTAGGTAACCCAAAAGACAAGGATAATGCAGCCAAAATGTCGGGAATTTATGAAGTAAGTTGTAGAGATTGTGATCTTAAATACGTCGGACAAACAAAAAGATCTATTCCAATTAGATTCAGAGAAGACTTAGCACAATTAAAATACGGGACTATAGATAGATCTACCGTCATCCGACTTATTTGGAATAATAACCACCATGTTAATGAGGAGAATCTAAAATTGATTAAAAATGTTAGAAAACCAGAACAATTGAACGCCTTCGAAGGTATATATATCGCTAAATATATTATTCATAAAAAATGTATGAATCTCGCACCACCTCCCATATCCAGTCATTTGATAGAGAGCTTTGTAAAAAAGCCCAATGCCAATACTTATCCAAACTTTTACAAGATAACGATATTGACCTGGTCATCGTCCAGGAAACTCATTTGAAAGACGAAACAGAGCTACGCGCTAGAGGCATGATTGCGAGCTATGACCTTCTGGCAGCAACTTACGACCGAGCATACGGTATTGCTACCTACATACGGAACACAATTGAGAACGTAGTACTGATAGATGAATCCACCACCAACAATATCTATGTAATCACTGCCCAGTTAGGAGAGGTATCAGTTACAAATGTCTACAAACCCCCAAATACGCAATGGCCTAAAGACGTCCTACATCAACGTAATCACCCAGCGGTCTACATTGGCGACTTTAACAGCTATCACCAGAATTGGAAGTATCAAAGTAATGACATGAATGGCGAACTTCTAACCAGATGGGTCGAAGATAATAATTTGCAGTTAGTATTCGATGTGAAGGTGCTGTCGTTGCTACGTCGTTGTGGTGGTTTTCTTTCCCATCCTGCATGCCTACAACCACCCTCAATGCATAAGTCACATGAAAAATTTCTTCGGAACAACCCTCAAGCAAGTACGGGACCTGGGGCGAATGCGGGGTAGAAAGGGTCTAAAGGAAGTATGGCTGCAAAATACGAAAAAGTCTGGACGCATCAAGTGCGTTATGGGAGTGAATTTTCATACAAATGTTTTTAATAGCGAATATGTCTCTTTAATGCAAGCAGGCATCAATTTAGTTACCGATATAACCTATATAGTAGAAACAATGTACCATATTTTATCAAAATAAATTATTGTTTGAAAATGTACCAAAATTTTCCAAAAATAAACCTCAAATGTTTCCAAGAAAACTGGTTTGCAGAACACTCTTCTTGCGACATTTTCTCTAGGCAACCTGTATTTGTTTCAGGTTCTTTGCCTAAATGTTGCCAATTTTGACGTTAAAAATCACGACTTGGGCGTTTTGAGGAAAATCCCTTTTTTTTTTCTTTAAATGCCTATAACTTTTTGTCTTTAAACTTACAGACCTACATTTTGATACATGGTTCACTCTTTATAATACAAGCACACGTACCAAATTTGGTTGCCCTTACTTTGTTATTTCCGGAGAGGTAACATTTTTCCGAAAGAAAACACAACATTTGTCAACTCCTACGAATTTTAGAGTTTCTCGAATTCAACAGGGAAATCATTTGTAATCGAAGGGATACGCGAAATAAATTCAATTTCTCCTTGAGCAGACCCGGTTCTAATAGTTGCCTCTACTACATTGCAATGCAAAGCTTTAACTTGTAGCCTAGTACCATTACAAAGTTTGGGTGGTTTTAAATTTCTAAGCAACATTATGGGTGTGCCCACACGTAACAATAGCTGATGAAGACCAGGTGGTTTTAGAGTGTTCAAAAATTCCACTGAGTAATGAACAGTGTCTTCTTTATTTACTACAGAGTAGAGATGTCCAGATCAGATCTGAACCGGTTCAAAGATTCGAATCTTTAAAAAGATCGGAATGAACTGACTCTTAAAATTGTGCATGACGGATCCTGAATCTGACTTTGATCTGTCCCGAGTCGTGAGGCAATGAACCGGAACCGACCGCTAATGACTCTGGCACTCTGACGTATCTTATGCCTGACCCGGCTGATCAGATGTTACGTTCTCGTTCGCGGTTCTCGGATCACGGCACTGCGAGCCACGAGAGGAAAATCAAAAGATTCGGGTTGAATAAGGCACACCTAAACAACACGATCGGAGATCCGAACTCTGAAACATTCAGCATTCAACTTAGAACGCTCAGCCTGCGTGTTGCAACTTAAGTTTATTTAGATTATTGAAGGTTTCATAATTTTTGTATTGGGTATATATTATATCGCTTGTAGAATCTATTTTTCTTGTACCTACATATTGTGTAAATTACTTATTTATCCAGTAGTAGGTAATAATAGCAACAATAAAAATATAATTATACATCCAATTTTTTTGAAACATTTATTACATATTAACATGTAAAAATATAATTTCATTTATTTTTTAATTTCTCAATGGAATTCTTTTTTCCGTTACAATTTGACCACTTTTAATAAAAATTCTTGCACATGGCACTGAAGTAGCCATACGACATAATCTTTTTTTAACACATTCATAGGTATAATCTTGGATATATATTTCAATCCGTATAATAGGTTCTCACTCTTGATCACCTCTTTTGTCTTGGTCGATCCTATTGAATGCTGTATGTATCCAGTCACGTGAGACAGAGATTAATTGAGATTCCAGAACCGGTACAAGGATCCGGATCTTCAATAAGATCCGGAGCCGGTGATCCGACACTTCGAAAAGATCAGAATTTTCCATCTCTACTACAGAGTCTATTGAACTGTAAATAATTTCTTTTCCTTCAAATGATTGCAGTAACATATCATTAATAACCGCTGTTTGCTCATTTTTTTATATTAACACCTATATACCCAATACCTATCTTATGTCTCTAAACTATTTACCAACTTTAATACCTATATTATAATGAAGTACGAATATATACAAACCATGTATTAATAACTATAGTCAATACTTAAGAACTATCTTATATCGCTTAACAAACAACTTAAATACAGTATACTCTCAATTACATGTGTGCCGATTATCCGGTTTGCGAATTATCCTTGCTGGGAAATTGAGCGAAATTTCATATCAAGTATAGATCAAAATTTAATTTTTTTTCGTTTCCTCGTACAAATACAATAAACATCCCTAATAAAAACCATCTAAGGTCGTGTCTGCCTATTATAATTACTACATTGCAAAAATCATGACGTAATAAAACTGTGAAATTCGTTAGGACCTATAGTGTAGTAGTATGTATGTAGAAGCAGAATGAACTGTCACAAATTGCTTATTCTGTTATGACGAATTCCTATTTATCTCCAAACACGCCACTACAATAGGAACGCTGAAAGGATCCATATCCAGGGATGTTTATGTTAAGATCATAAATTATAATTGCCCCTATCCTTTCACATTTCCTGTGAAAGACACAGGACACAGCTGTTAAACGTTGTGTGTATATAATAAGGAATGACTAGGATCTTCAAAAACCGATCCACAAGGAAGAGCAGCGGAGGCCTTTGCAGTCAGCAATTCTTTAGCCAATATGGTTCAGCAACCTACTTATTTTCCTCGCATCCCAACACACAGCTCAAATCACTTTGTATTTCCTTCTTACTACAAATCCTGACTGCTTTAAGATATCAGTCACCGCCCCCCTTGGTCGCTCAGACCACAGGTCACACAAACCCGAGGTCACATAGTCATCACACCCACGTATCGTTTGGCACTACAACTCCGCGAACTGGGACGAAATTCGAGATTACTTTTCCTCATTTCCATGGGTGTCTGTCTGCTTCTCTCATCCTGACCCCTCTGATATCTCAGAAAACGTCACCGAAATTATCCAAGCTGGCATGGAATTATTTATTCCACGTACACAGAAAACCTCTGCAGCCACTAAAAAGCCCTGGTTCTCTAAATCCTGTGACAAGACCAGACTTGAAAAGGTCAAAGGTCACAAAACGCTTCTACACAACTCCAGTCAAGAAAACCGTCCTGCATTTAATGATACAAGAAACCGCTATGTCCGCATTCTTTCTGAGTCAAAAAACTCGTTTAATAACCACGTCAAAAACAAAGTCCTCTTAAGCTCCAGCGGCAGCAAACCCTTCTGGACTCTTGCTAAATCTATTGGGAATAATTTCTGCAAGAGCACATTCTTGTCTCAGGGGATGAAATTGTTTCTACCGCCCTGGGCAAGGCTGAACTTTTTGCCTCGTTGTTCGCCGGCAATTCTACTCTCAACCCACCTCCAAATGTTCAACCACCAACAGTCCCCAATGTCACGCATAAAATGGTAGATATCATTTTCAAAACTAAAAAGGTACGATAGATGCTCTCTTCTGTTAATACCAGGAAAGCCTCTGGCATTGACGAGATCCGAGCAATTGTCCTCAAGAAATGCGCACCAGAAATTGCTCCTGTCCTGACTCGTCTGTTTCAGACATCTTACAATAGAGGCATATTCCCCAGTAACTGGAAAACTGCTCGAGTACAACCCGTCCCCAAGAAAGGATCCAAAGCGCTTCCTAGCAACTACAGACCTATTTATCTCCTTTCAGTCGTCTCTAAAGTGATGGAAAAGTATATAAACACCGAATTACTAAAATTTCTTGAAAAACACAGTCGAATCCACGACAGGCAGTATGGATTCCATCAGCGCAGATCAACTGCCGACCTCCTTTCCTTTGTCACCCATTCTTGGAACAAGTCTATGGAACTACACAGTGAATCCCAGATTGTCGCTCTAGACATATCCAAAGCATTCGACCAGGTCTGGCACGCAGCGCTGCTTAATAAACTTCCGGCCTATGGCCTACCACCAAAACTCTATACCTGGACGGCAAATTTCCTCTCTAACAAGAGCATTACTGTTGTCGTGGATGACCATTCCTCTAAACTGTATCCAATTAATGCAGGAGTTCCTCAAGGTTCAGCTTTATCCCCTACTTTGTTTCTTCTCCACATCAATGACCTCCACTCTAGCACATCCAACCCAGTTCACAGTTACGCGGACGACAGCACCCTCCACTCAAATATGCAATATTCTAAGCCTGTCTCTTTAGCCTAATTAGATGAGGATCGCAGACTCATGGAGGGTTCTGTCTCCGTGGATCTCCAACAAATATTAGACTGAGGAAGTAGAAATCTTGTACAATTCAACCCCACCAAATCACAGTGTTGCTTTCTTTCTCATAAGAGATACACCAGCCCTAGACCCATCACAATGAACAACCAAGTTATTTAAAGTAATGAGTCATTTTCACTTGTTGGCATTTCTGTGGATCGAAATCTCAATTGGCACCAACATGTCACATCAATTGCAGAAGCAGCTGCTAAGAAATTAGGTTTCCTCTTCCGGGCTCGCAAATACTTTTCACCAGCTAATCTCTATACTTTATATACTTCACAAATAAGACCAAACCTCGAATACTGCTCCCACATCTGGGGTGCTGCTGCCACTTCTACACTCGCTATCCTGGACTCCATTCAGAAAAGAGCTATACGTCTCATCGGTGACCCTACCCTCACCCAAAGGCTGCTATCCCTTGCCCATTGACGTGCCGTTGGTGACCTCTCTCTCTTTTATAGATATCTGCACGGGCACTGCTCAGAGGAGCTTTCTTCCATAGTTCCTCCACCTGCTGCCCCCAACAGATCTACCAGGTCACCAGACATAGAACATCTTGTTATGCCCGCTCTTTGGTCGCGAGGACTTCCAAGTTGTGGAATTCCTTGCCGGCACATGTTTTTCCTTCTGCTCCGAACCTCCAAACCCTCAAGTCCAGAATTAACAAGTTGCCTCTTTCCTCCTTGTCTACACCCACGGTACGATAGTATTTAGGCTCTAAGCCCTCGTGGTGTGTTGTTGAAATTTAAAAAAAAAACAGAGCAAATGCACCCTTTTACTGTCCAGGTCACCAGACATAGAACATCTTGTTATGGCCGCTCTTTTGTCCCGAGGACTTCCAAGTTGTGGAATTACTTGCCGGCACATGTTTTTCCTTCTCCCCTGAACCTCCAAACTTTCAAGTCCAGAAATAACAAGTTGCCTCTTTCCTCCTTGTCGACACCCACGGTATGATAGTATTTAGGTTGTAAGCCCTCGTGGTGTGTTGTTGAAATAAAAAAATTATATATATATATATATATATATATATATATATATATATATATATATATATATATATATATATATATATAAAATTTTATTATGTTCATATAATTCATGGTTTTCAATTATCCGTGTACACCCCACCACCCCACATTTGTCCGGTTAATCAAGAGTATATTGTACCTGAATTACAAAGAATTAAGTACGAAAATACCAACTACCTAATGAACTGTAAACTAATCTGACAGTTAAACAGATAGATAGATGTTCATCTGATTTATTTAAATCAGTAAGCAACTGAACAACCAAAAAACCTATAAACGGAAAGGGGTTGAATTTCAAAAAATCCTTTCTTAGTGCTCACTTACGTTATAACAGGAACCTCTGAGCAAAATTTCAAGTCTCTAGACCCAGTAGTTTGGGCTGTGCGTTGATATATCAGTCAGTCAGAATATCACACATCCCATCTTTTAGAAACATTTTGTTTCTATTTGCAAAGGTGTTGCTACAATTCTTGTAGTGTGTCACCATAGTATATACAGTAGAAAACAGGGTGACATAATATCAGTATATTATCACTCAGAAGCATAAAAACAGTCTCCATGTGTTCATGTGCAGGTGGAATTCATTTTACAACTACTGCTTCTTAAAAACACCAGACTGGGTTATATAAAGGTGCAAACCGATTAGCAGCAATAAATATTGACACAGTGCTGTCGAATGCAAGATGTTTTTGTTATTGTATGCTTGTGTATTTGGGAACATTAATGTGTGTGATAGAATGTGAAGATAATTCTCTGTTATAGTTTGGCAATAGAGTATAGATCCTAAACCCCTCAGGGTTATATAGAGGTGGAGCACACCCCTTTATAGTAGCGAATATTGAGTAAAGCATTGCTGGATGTGAGATGTTTATTGGATTTGAACACTTATGTATTTAGAAACCTTACGTACACAAAGGGATGCAAAGATAATTATCAGGTTTGGTTGGCAACAGAGTATGAATCTTAAAGCCCTCCACTTTTTTATCCCGCCAAAACCTAAATGGTGTTTAAGAGTCGCTATCTATAATTTCCCGTACAAGCCATAGGTATCTTATAATTCAACTGGTACCAATGAAAGCACATATTAAACACTGGCAGAAGTCACACAAACACAAATTTAAGCTAAAAGAAACCAGCATACTTACAGCGAATAATGCCCAACTCAATCCAGAGTATCCGCCACCGTGGAGACAAACAACTACAGGGCCACTATTCCCTCTTTTATAAACATGAAAAAGTCCGTGATCTGTTTTGATATTTTCTTCGGATTCAAAATATTCTGACCATTTAACTGGATTAAAGTTATGTTTTCCTTGTCCTAACCTACAAATCAATTTTAATAGGAAAAATGTTGATTTACAAACATTATTTTATACATACTGAACTCTCCTTGAATAGCGTGCCAAAGCTGCTTTTCTTAAATCCGCCATAGTTTAGATAACTGCTAATAATATATTTATCTACAAATGCAAAAATTTGTTACATATCACAATTATTGTTTTAAAAAATAATAGTAGAAAGTAGAAGTACAAGCTTGGTACAGTACGAACATAAACCAAAAACAAACAAGGTCTAGGAGACGCGAGCAGACAAATCCGCTAATAAGTCAATGAATCACCAATGAAGCAGAATATACGTTATTAACTGTCATTTGTCATTTGAAAATTTGAAATGTAATACTTAAAAAAGGAATTACGTCATGTTTCCAAATTAAATACAGGAAAAATAGATGTAAACACTAACAGTTTGATCACATTTCCCAACACAAATGTCTTATCATTCAAATTTCGATAATTTGGATTCAACTGATAACCGTTAACTAACGGTAGATTAGATTTAGATTCTAAAATTTTGAAATGTGTTTATCCACCAGTGACTAAACTAAATCATTGACTCCATGATTAGTCGATGACCTAATTATTTTTTCACAAAGCGTCATCTATCTATAGAGAAATTATAGGCTCCCTGGAACACAAATCCGGGGTCAGTTTCAATTATATATACATATCATATCATATATATATATATATATATATATATATATATATATATATATATATATATATATATATATATATATATATATATACACATATATTTGTATGTATTATGTATGTATCACACATATAACTCAGAAATAATAGAGCTATGACAGCCAAGTTTGGTGAGCAAGTGTCAACTATAAAACGTATCCTATACGTATCAAAATGCAAATCTCTAAATTAAAAGAGAAAAAGTTATAAGCATTTAAAGGAAAAAAATTGGGTGCCACGGTGACCAGTGAGGGCACAAGACCAAAATATTTTGTGTTGTTAACAAAATCTATATTGAATACTACAGACTAAGATTAAATTTTCTTGGCGCAAGACGGCCAAAAATGACAGAAAAATTACTTTGGAAATTTTATGGTTTTTCTTTTTAAAACGTCTTAAAAAGTCACGATTCAAAACGTCAAAATTGGCAATTTTTAGATAACGATTAGGAAACGAATACGGGTCGTAACACGTATGCGTTTTACAAAGCCTTATATGTTTTTGCTTCGACCGTCAATTGTCTTTCATTTTACTAAAATATTTGCAAAAAATTAATTTCAAATATGTAGTCCCTTATTCTCTGATGCTTTGGGTGTAGTTTCAGTTATAAAGTTTGTGGTTCTATAATTTTTAGCGAATTTTCGTAGGAAAAATTCACCCTCGAGATCGCTACTTTTGAATTTTAAAAAGATTTCTTCACATAATCGCGAACTAGGGCCCATATAACCCATATCCGGGGTCAGTTTCCATTTTTATATGTTCTATATATATATATATATATATATATATATATATATATATATATATATATATATATATATATATATATATATATATATATATATATATATATATACACTTTATTTGTTTGCTGTACGTTTGTGATTTCTTATTGATTTGCGCGGACTGCAGTTTCGAACTGTCCCGGTTCATCATCAGCACGCTACTGACGACTGTTATCGCTCCTGTCTGGTCTACGTCTGAGATTGTACGTGTCATTCCTATATATCAAAAAATCAATAGAAACAAGATTCAAGGAACATATAACAGCATTGGATAAAATCCACATACCTAGCTACAAATCAAACGTGGCTACACACATTCACAATACAAAACACCAAAAACCAGACATCACCCAATTACAACCAAGGAAACATGTTAAAGACCACAAAAAAAAATGGAAATCTGGGAACAATACTACATTCAACAAACAAACAATAGGAAACAATTAATGCCAGAACAAATTCAAGTACAAACATTTAAACAAAACTTAATAAAGGCCATACAAATAGACAAATTATCAAATCACAGTTATCAGGACAGGAGACCGATACACGCGACACAGTCCGAGGGTGCAACCGTTCAGAGAGCAGGAAACCGACCAATAGAGACTCACGGCGCATGCGCCACGTACAATCTCAGACGTAGACTAGACAGGAGTGATAACAGTCAGTAGCGTGCTGATGATGAGCCGGGACGGTTCGAAACTGCAGTCCGCGCAAACCAATAAGAAATCACAAACGTACAGCAAACAAATAAAGTGTATATTTAAAAATGATTACAGTGTAGTGCAATATTCCTAAAGATATATGTATATATATATATATATATATATATATATATATATATATATATATATATATATATATATATATATATATATATATATATGCGGTGATCTGAATGTCAATTATTTGTGCGACAGCAGACAAAAAAGGCTGTTAAATGATTTGATGGATAGTTATAATATGCTGTGTTTATGCTTGGATCTTCCGACGAGACATTTCACAAATATTCGTGGCCAGACATCGATATCTAAACTGGATTATTTAATCACAACTGTAAAATACTGACCACCCGCCGCTGGACGGATCTTTTCGAAAAAGAAAAGATTTTCTCTGAACAAACTGTGGCAATTCTATAATTTTTTGACAGCTAATTATAAAACTGTGTATGTAAATCATAGCAATGTTAATGATAGTTTTGAAGAATTTTATAGCACACTTTTGCATGCAATTGACAGGATATTTCCAAAATATCAGCCAGTTCATGTGTCTAGGTTTAACAATCAGAGATGTAACGCTTGGATGAATGAGAATGTTTTATGTAAGGGTAGAGAACTAAAAAACTTGTTTTGGTTGTTTAAACAAACAAACAATTATGAACTCTGGAGAGCCTACACCGATAAGAAAAAAGAATATAGAGCTTTGATAAATAGATCTAAACAAAATACTTGAAAATCTTGATTGTAGGGCCAGGCAAAAACACATTTGGAGAATGTTAGGACACTGAACGGCGAGGGTTGATGTTGCGCAGCCCATTATTGTGAAGGTCAATGATGAGATGATATCTAGGCCTATTGATGTTGCTGAGAGTTTTGCTGGGTATCGTTCACACGTAATTCCTGAACTTTTGCGTGCGTCCTATCCCTACGGATTCTCACATTTTCCTTCTTTGACTCCAAATGCTAGTGTCACATTTTTCTTTCGGCCGGTCAGTGCAAGTGATGTTGCCTGCGTAATTATGGCACTTAATAATACTAACTCGGTCGGACGCGATTGTTTGCCGACTAGGATCATAAAGACGATTTTTGAGTTTATTAGTGAACCACTTGCTTTTCTAGTAAATAAATCCATAGAGCTGGAGCAGTTTCCAGATGTTTTTTAGATTAGCAAGGTTATATATTTTTTTAAGAGTGGTGATCCTCTGTCGCTACTGAATTACAGGCCTCTTGCCACTCCCAGTGTTCTATCAAAGATTGTTGAGAGGGTTGTTTATGATAGGGTTATGTCGACCGAGAGTGCGGCTGCTGGAGTTTGTTTCTGTCAATTTTGATTCTCGTTGGCATTTTTTGTGGACCTGTCTAATGCCTTTGATTGTCCCGGCTTGAAATTTGTTGCTAGCAAACTTGACGCCCTTGGATTGAGGGGACGAGTGTTGGGTTGGCTGATGTCTTTATTACCTTGAAGCGAGAAGGATGTATGTATCTGTTAATATGTTGCTGGCCATGATTCCAACGAGCAATGCATGGAGCATGGGATACCGCAGGGATCAGTCCTTGGTCCCTTAATATTTATTTTTATTCGTAAATGACTTACCATCCTTTATAAGAAGTGATTTTAGAGTATTGTTTGGTGATGATATTGGCCTGGTGGTTGTGGATGATGATGTTGAGGCTCTTCAAGCGAAGTTGCGCATTGCATACCCAGACTTGTTGGATTGGTGTTGGACAAATAAGTTGGTTGTGAACAATTCTAAGACTGTCTGTATGCGCTTTGGCGGACTATCCAGCTAGCCAAACCATTTCTTCAAGTTTAGAAACAAGAAATAGTCACTCGGGGTTAAATCCGGAGAATCGGGCGGATGCGGGAGCAATTCGTAGCCCAATTTATGCAATTTCGCCATGGAGACTAGACATGTGTGCACGCTTGCATTGTCTTGGTGGAAAATAACTTTTTTCTTGGCCAAATGCCGTTGTTTTTTCTTCAAATCGTCATTGAATCAGTCCAATAAGTTAGTATAATATTCGCCATTGATTGTTCTTCCCTTTTAAAGGTGGATTAAAGCGCGTGCATCCCAAAAAACGTTTGCCATGACTTTATTGGCTGACAAACCCACCTTGGCCTTCTTTGGCGCCGATTCGCATGGAGAAACCCACTGTTTTGACTGCTGCTTGGTCTCTGCTGTGTTGTGGTGAATCCATGTTTCGTCCACGGTTACGAAACGGCGCAAAAACTCGCCCCTATTGCGGTTGAACAGCGCCAAACACTCCTTCGAAGTTGTCACACGATTGCGTTTGTGGTCGATTGTGAGCAAACGCGGCACCCATCTTGCGGATAGCTTTCTCATAACCAAGTGATCATGCAAAATCGAAACCACTGAGCCATGTGATATGCCTATGGCTTCCACAATCTCCCACACTTTCAATCTCCGATCGGCCAACACCATATCGTGAATTCTTTCAATTGTTTCGGGTGTAGCGACCTCAACTGGGCGCCCAGAACGTTCGGCGTCATTTTTGCTTGTAGGGCCGCAACGAAATTCGGTAAACCACTTTTTTACCATGGAAATTGATGGTGCAGAGTCCCGATAGTATTTATCAAGCTTAGCCTTGGTTTGAGTGATGGTTTTTTCCGCAAAAGTAATGTTTGATGAGCACACGAAATTCACTTTTTTCCATTTTTGTTATGTCAAGAGGATGTCTGCTTTCAATGTCTATCTAACATAAAGTAAATGAGGCAGCTTGTTCAAAATTTGACAGGAGTCAACTGACAGATGCTTGTTGACAGGAGCAGTGTTGCCCTTCCTGTGAAGAGGCGGGAAATTCAAAGTCATGGATTTTTTGACCCGTCCTCGTATATACCACACGTTATCGAATACATTAAGATAATTGTAAGCTATCCAATGGTTTTGGATTGCAATGCTTTGAACTTTTAAAGTAAAGTCATTGATAGCTTTCTTTAAGTTATAATTTTTTGTGTACTTTGGTACACAAAATTATGTTTTATTAGTTAATATTTTGTTTTAAATCTTCAAATGTAAGGAAAGTTTGAGTCAAATATTTATTATATGTTACATACCAAATTTTGAGCAACTTTATTTATAGGTGTGCCACGAAAGATAACTAACAGCTTTAACTTCAGTTACTTTTAAAAATTTTTAAATAAATTAAATTGTTTATTCGTATTTTTTCGAAACATCATCGTCATCATTATTCAAGGACGATGTCGCCTTGTTGTTCTAACCATGATTCTCTGTTTGCAGCATCTATTTCCATTTCATTACAAGTTTCACACTTTATTAGTTGTGCTAGGATGTTTAGAAGTTTTCCCCTTGATCTACCGTTTCTTTTTTTCCAAGTACCTGTCTTTCAAATAGTGTTGTCACAAAGTTATTGTGTCTCAAAAAATGACCAATAAATGTTGCGTTCCTCTTTTCAGCTTCTGCTGGCAAGCACCGTTCTTCTCTCACCCCTTCTAGCACACTTACTTGTTTCTCTATCGGTAAGAGCGCCTCCGTGGCCGTGCGGGAAAGTCGATTCAGACCCAATACGGACTCGGGGGACGACGGTTCGAGACTCATCGGCGCCGGATGATTTTTCAAATCACTGTCGTCGTTGATATCGAGCTCAAGGTGGAGGGTAGGTTAGTTTAGATGAGCAAAAAGGGTCAGCAACGGCCTAATTGCCAGTAAGCATCTTACCTTTACCTTTTTCTATCGGTAAGTGGCTCGTGACATTTAAGGGTAGGGGTGCAATTAGCCAAAAGTCTATATAAGTTTTGACTTAAGCATCTTCTAAATTGCAGTTCTCCACAAAGCAAATTTCTGAGCTCCATTATAGTCGATGTTAATAATTGTTCTGGTAAAACACATGAAAAATATATGTGAAGAAAATAGGAACGCAAATCTTAGACACAAGAGACAATATATATTAATCTATTATAAAGGGATACTTAATTGAAAAACATACCATATTTTCATACTGCGTGTAGAATAAACCTTTTTTTTCTTCGCACCCACAAATCCACTCATTCTTTGTATAAACTCGATTGAACTTCTGAACGTCTTCTGCTTTAACAGTTTGCTTATGTAAAATATCTAGATCTGGAACAGGACGGCCTATCTCCTTAGTTTCAAGTTTCTCAATTAAAGAATATGAAGAAAACGGTTTGTTTAACAAATTAAAAACGCTATTCTGATTCATATTAATGTTTATATAGTAATGTCATTTGTAACTGAACCAATTTTCTTCGATCGAATTTACAAGTTGGGGATATGGACAGAAAATTTTGTCTTACACTCACCCAATGTTCTTATACGACACAAAGTGTTCAAACCGTAAACTTGTCAATGATATTTCGACCATTTTATTTATTACTTAATAATACTTTAATCGCTCATAGCGTTACATTTCCTACTGATCTCAATCCTCAATTCTCTCGTTACGTTTCCGCTCTAGAGATCCAAATCACGAGCCTCCCGGGTTTTTTAATTGCATATATCTGTATTGCAAGGTGGTGAGCAGATATAGGAAGCCTGCTCTACGGAAACTAGTTTTGAGTAAGTGAGTAAGGGCGTGAAAGCAGTTTTGATGAATCACTTTCAATTGAGTATTGAGTACTACAAAATAGGCTATCTGATAATATTAAATTCGAATTTGCTTACAAAAACCTGTTTTGGTTTGGGGGTGCACATGCTCATTTGCGCATAAACTGCTGGAGTACAATCCGTCCCCAAGAAAGGATCCAAAGTGCTTCCTAGCAACTACAGGTCTATTTCTCTCCTTTCAGTCTTCTCAAAAATGGATGGAAAAGTATATAAACACCGAATTACTAAAATTTCTTGAAAAACACAGTCTAATCCACGACAGACAATATGGATTCCGTCAGTGCAGATCAACTCTCCTTCCCTTTGTCACCCATTCTTGGAACAAGTCTATGGAACTACATGGTGAATCCCAGATTGTCGCTCTAGACATATCCAAAGCATTCAACCAGGTCTGGCGCGCAATGCTGTTTAATAAACTTCCAGCCTATGGCCTACTACCAAAACATTGTACCTGGACAGCAAATTGCCTCTCAAACTGGAGCATTTCTGTTGTCGTGGATGGCCATTCCCCTAGACTGTATCAAATTAATGCAGGAGTCCCTCAAGGTTCAGCTTTAGCCCCTACTTGGTTTCTTTCCCATATCAATGACCTCCTCTCTAGCACATTCAACCCAGTTCACAGTTACGCGGACGACAGCACCCTCCATTCAAATATACAATATTCTAAGCCTGTCTCTTTAGCCCAATTAGATGAGGATCACAGACTCATGGAGGGTTCTGTCTCTGTGGATCTCCAAAAAATATTAGTACTGGGGAAGTAGAAATCTTGTACAATTCAACCCCACCAAATCTCAGTCTTGCTTTCTGTCTCATAAGAGATACACCAGCCCTAGACCCATCACAATGAACAACCAAGTTATTTAAAGTAATGAGTCCTTTTCTCTTGTTGGCATTTCTGTGGATCGAAATGTTAATTGGCACCAACATATCACATCAATTGCAGAAGCGGCTGCTAAGAAATTAGGTTTCGTCTTCCGGGCTCGCAAATACTTTTTACCAGCTAATCTCTATTCCTTATATACTTCACAAATAAGGCCAAACCTCGAATACTGCTCCCACATCTGGGGTGCCACTGCCGCTTCTACATTCGCTATCCTGGACTATATTCAGAAGAGAGCTATACGTCTCATCAGTGACCCTACCCTCACCCAAAGACTGCCATCCCTTGCCCACTGACGTGCTGTTGGTGACCTCTCTCTATTTTATAGATATCTGCACGGGCACTGCTCAGAGGAGCTTTCTTCCATAGTTCCTCCACCTGCTGCCCTCAACAGATCTACCAGAGGAACAGAGCGAATGCACCCTTTTACTGTCCAGGTCACCAGACATAGAACATCTTGTTATGCCCGCTCTTTTGTCCCGACAACTTCCAAGTTGTGGAATTCCTTGACGGCACATGTTTTTTCTTCTCCTCCGAACCTCCAAGTCCAGAATTAACAAGTTGCCTCTTTTCTCCTTATCGACACCCACGGTATGATAGTATTTAGGCTGTAAGCCCTCGTGGTGGCTACAACAAGCGGATCCTCATAGCCACAGAGAGTAAATTCCTGGCTGGTGAGTGAGTGCCGAGCGACCTGGCTGGGCAGAATTAGGTCACCCTCATCTGGGTGCCAGGTCACTCGGGGGTCAAAGGCAATGAAGAAGCTGACAGCCTCGCGAAGAGAGGGTCACCAGAACCGGCTCTGGGCGTGACAAATAGCACTGCCAGGGGAGCCTTTAAGTCCTGGGTCAGAAACCAAGACAAGGTGTACTAGGCAGACTGTCCAGGGCTCAGACATGGGAAGTCATGACAAATCCAGTTCAAAGAGAGCTGTGGAGCTACTAAATCTTAGCAGAGGACAGCTCAGAAACATAACAGGTCTCTTGACGGGACACATGTCTGTCAAGAAACACCTGTATAAAAGGGCGGTTCGAGGGGGACCTCGCATGCAGACTCTGCGGCGAGGGGGAGGAATCAGCCCAGCACATCTTGTGCGAGGGTAAAGCTCTGGACTGCAAAAGACAACTGGTCTACGGTCAGTCTAGACCGGAGACAGAGCAATATAAAACTTCACCCTACCAATCGCTGTGCAGACTAGTTCAAGGCACAGTGATTTTGGAGTTGGTGGAGTAAAAAAGACTAAGGGCATGCACAATAAACCAATGGGTTGCGGTGCTGTAGGGGCGGCGAGGCCACGGACGAGCCCTGATGGAAAAAAAGCCCTCGTGGTGTGTTGAAATAAAATAAAATAAAAAAAATAATTCGTGAAACTGGCACCAAGGTATACCATATATTTGTAATTTTTCTCCATATCCACATTTCAAAAGCTTCTATTCACGATCTTCTCATTTGTAATTTTTTTTCTATGAACAAGTGTTTTCTTCCAAAGTGAAGCTCTCTTCCCCTAGCTTCCGTGGAAGCTAGGGGAACAGAGTAAAATTTATATTAGGTATTTTCCGTTTTAAGTAGGGTTGTTATTCAGAGAATGAAAAACAAAACTTGCAATTCTTTTTTATTAATGACTTATTTTATAAAATTGCAAAACACATTTACCTAGGTAGGGAAACTATTAAATGTTGATAATAATTTGTAGGTCTTTTTTAACAATTGAGTGTTATACTTATTACAGTCTTATAATACTTTATACTCAAACATTGTATCAAGGTCTCAAATGTTGTACTACAGTACAATCAATGAAATAACAGTGTAAATCGGGCGAGACAGAAAAATTACTAAAATATAATCAGACAGGGTGGTAAACTAAATAATTGTATTGTCTTCATTTGCTATTAAGTACACCTGAAAAAATAAAAGTACTAATCTGGTACGAGTATGTAATAATAATAATTTTTCTGAAGTTAAAATATCCCAAGATAAATCATTGAAACCCAAAATGTTATAAACTGTATGCTGACGAGGTAAAAGGTGAACAAACTAGGATAAACAATTCAATGTATATTTCGCTGAAAAATAATTATCGTTATCGTCAGCAACTTTCAATCTGACATATTTATTATCTATGTATTTCAATTTTAAATTATTCTCCAGTGACGTTAGAAATTCTGACAAAATAGTTTATTGTTAAAAATACTTGTACCGAATTAGGTATTTTTCAAAGGTGTATTTAATACAGCACGCCACATCTTCAGATTCTATGATGTAATATTTTCTGCCCAAGTTCCCGAACACCATATCTCATTTCTTGTTTGTACGCGGTTAAAACATATTCTGAGTTACTTTTCTCGAGAGTAATACTATTTAGAATGTTGCGAAGGAAATTCACTTTGAGAAACGAAAAGTAACCCACATTTGCCTTACCTACACCATTATAAAAATCAACAATACAGAAATAAAACAAAACTAAGTTTATAAATACTTATTTTATATTTTTTAATAAAATCTCATTAAGAAAAAACTAGACTCTTAAAGGTCCATCAATGAACAAATAAGAAATTATCGGAATTATCAAATCAATGAAATAAACTAGCTAAATACATAAATGCATAACTACAAATGAACTAAAATGATATGTATTAATACAAAACTCGATAACAAATCACAACAGTGGTCAAAATTTTGATTTCTGCATAAGATCATTTCAAGTCTAAAGTTTGATGATTTTGTAAGTCGTTTATAACGCACACTTCACTGTTAACGACAGAAAATTTATAGATTTATGCATCTAACTACTTATGAAGTATAAAAGCCATTCCACTGCAATTAAATTTGTTATTTATTTAGTATACTTTGAACAAAGCTTTAGAAGGGCCACGATGAAGTTTTTCTATAATAATAACTTTATTCCTAATTTGCAACTAAACTGTTAATTTGCTATAAATAACAGTTTTAAGTGTCAAAAAGGCATAACTGGCACTTTTATCTGTAACGTATAGCTCCTTCTAGTGCTTTATAAATCTGTTTTATTTAACTAAAATAAAAACAAACAACATTTCTTGAACTATTGTCTTCAACCACCTTTGAGATCTAAACTGTATTTTTCAGATTTATTTCTTCTTCAGTTACTTTAAAGTAAGCCAGATTTTAATGAATCAAGTATAAAGTTTGTTTGAATTATATCATAAATTGAATTACTATTAAGGGATACAGTGATTACTAGTTATTATATTAGTAGGCATTCAGTAAAAATAGATGAAAAATCTTTACATAAGGCTATTGAGAGTAAGATCTACATAAAATAAGGCATATAAGTGTATATAAAGCCGATCAAACAAATGTCGAAAGAATTCCAATTGTTCACGGGCCGAAGAATTCACGGTAATGTCTGAGGTAATTCCTGGCCTGCGAAAGACAATTTTATTCAAAGGCAAAGGATAACAATGTGCTCCATCAGTCGTTAGAAAATTCAGAACGATCAGAGGGAAATTCTAGCTGTAAACATTACAATGTAGGTGGTACATAACAAGAACAACAATTTTAGCTTTAGTAATGATGTCTTTTTTTGTGACAACTAATAAGAATGATAATAATTCGTAGTAGTGACCAATTAAAAAAAAATAACAGTAACAAGAATATATGTTGCCTATTGAAACTATTGGAAGGAAATATAAAAGAATATATATAGAAAAGGGTATAGTCAAGTAAATTATATTTTAATCATTACAGATACATTACAGAAATGAGAAGTTTTTGAACGGATCAGATTTATCATCAAGCTTAAATGAGAAGTTTTTGAACGGATCAGATTTATTATCAAGCTTAAATGAGAAGTTTTTGAATGGATCAGATTTATTATCAAGTTTAAATAAGAAGTTTTTGAACGGATCAGATTTATTATCAAGCTTAAATGAGTAGTTTTTGAACGGATCAGATTTATTATCAAGCTTAAATGAGAAGTTTTTGAACGGATCAGATTTATCATCAAGCTTAAATGAGAAGTTTTTGAACGGATCAGATTTATCATCAAGCTTAAATGAGAAGTTTTTGAAGGGATCAGATTTATCATCAAGCTTAAATGACAAGTTTTTGAACGGATCAGATTCATTATCAAGCTTAAATGAGAAGTTTTTGAACGGATCAGATTTATTATCAAGCTTAAATGAGAAGTTTTTGAACAGATCAGATTTATTATCAAACTTAAATGAGTAGTTTTTGAACGGATCAGATTTATTATCAAGCTTAAATGAGAAGTTTTTGAACAGATCAGATTTATTATCAAGTTTAAATGAGAAGTTTTTTAACGGATCAGATTTATTATCAAGCTTAAATGAGAAGTTTTTGAATGGATCAGATTTATTATCAAGCTTAAATGAGAAGTTTTTGAACGGATCAGATTCATCATCAAGCTTAAATGAGAAGTTTTTGAACAGATCAGATTTATATTAAGCTTCAATGAGAAGTTTTTGAACGGATCAGATTTATTATCAAGCTTAAATGAGAAGTTTTTGAACGGATCAGATTTATTATCAAGTTTAAATGAGAAGTTTTTTAACGGATTAGATTTATTATCAAGCTTAAATGAGAAGTTTTTAAACGGATCAGATTTATTATCAAGTTTAAATGAGAAGTTTTTTAACGGATCAGATTTATTATCAAGCTTAAATGAGAAGTTTTTTAACGGATTAGATTTATTATCAAGCTTAAATGAGAAGTTTTTGAACGGATCAGATTTATTATCAAGTTTAAATGAGAAGTTTTTTAACGGATTAGATTTATTATCAAGCTTAAATGAGAAGTTTTTGAACGGATCAGATTTATTATCAAGTTTAAATGAGAAGTTTTTTAACGGATCAGATTTATTATCAAGCTTAAATGAGAAGTTTTTGAATGGAGCAGATTTATTATCAAGCTTAAATGAGAAGTTTTTGAACGGATCAGATTCATCATCAAGCTTAAATGAGAAGTTTTTGAACAGATCAGATTTATATTAAGCTTCAATGAGAAGTTTTTGAACGGATCAGATTTATTATCAAGCTTAAATGAGAAGTTTTTGAACGGATCAGATTTATTATCAAGTTTAAATGAGAAGTTTTTTAACGGATTAGATTTATTATCAAGCTTAAATGAGAAGTTTTTAAACGGATCAGATTTATTATCAAGCTTAAACGAGAAGTTTTTGAAAAATTTTACTCAATGTAATGCTGTCACTGTAACAATTTTTTCAGCATGAGATTCCTACTCAAGTTAGCAACATCTCTTTAAAATTTCCAGTCTAAGGATCCAGAATAGTTCTGGAGGTATGCAGAGCACTTTGTAAAGTTTTTAAGGATTTTGTTAAAATAATTAAATTAGACAAATGGATAAAGGTCAAATCTACGAATATTAGAAAGGTTTGGTATATGTGGGAATTCGCTAGAAATGTTCGTTTTGATTGTAAGCTACTGAGAGTGATTGCGATTGCTAACGTCACCGATAAGAAATTTTCATCAGATGTATGACCGGCTTAAGAATATATGACAGTATACGAATTTACAATATAGTCCAAAAAATCAACTTTAAAAGTGAATTATGGAGTTATTTAAAAAGAGGACCACCAATACATTTTTTAATTAATGTTTAAAGCTATCGCTGAGGTATAATTGACAAATTGAATTGTATATTAACTTAACTTACAAATTACAGCACCAGTTAAGACTAATTAAAAGTTTGGTATTCATTACAATCAACTGACACTGTAAATTCTCAATTAAGCTAACCAACTCTTTAATATGCCAATTCCGGAGTTGATAAGGGACACACATATTAAAGTGTCAATTATTAAAAAGCATCTTTATGGTCCTCACTTTATAGAAACGGCACTTTTTACTGGCACTAGAGAGAATATGGGTTGATATAAATAACATGTAATTATCAAATAGCAAATTTACAGTAAGGTAGTTTAATGAAGTACAACAATATTATCAAGAAATTATGCCATATATATAAATGTAAGTACAAATTGTGAATGAAACTTGAGCTATCTAATATGTACTACATGAACCCTGCTATAGCATTTTTTTTTCCAAAAGCCATCAAATGTAAGCAGCTGATATACAGATACATGCTTTAGAAAATAATTAAAATCTTAAACACTAAAAAAACTATTTATATCAGAACTGGAAAACTCTCAAAATCAACAATAAAAAAACCATATATATATATATATATATATATATATATATATATATATATATATATATATATATATATATATATATATATATATATATATATATATAATAATTTCGAAAAGAGCAAAGCTAGTACGCTCATATCAGTAGCAAATTATTTTCAAGTTGTTAAGTTCAAATGCAACACTATTCTCATCTGAGAATAGTATGTTTTAAACTGAAGTCACTAGGTTTATGTTTTATCAGGCTGTAGCCACTAAAACCGTATCTCGTATTGATCTTTTAAAGTCTTCAACTGCCAAGCAAGAATCAGAATGTTAAAAAATGTACACTATGTACAATTAACATCACATAAATTACTCTTAGGAAGCCCTGCATCACAAATCCATAAAAATATATATCTCCTTTTTTAGAGTAATCTGTTAGAGCTAGTCAGTGGATATAATAATAGCTGGATATTGTACATTTCAAAATTTACAGAAAACATGACTACAATCCACATATAAACACAGTTCTGGACTTTCAGACGATTAAAAAAATAATTACAACTTATTAGAATTACCTGAATAGTCACTTAGCTTGTACTCGTAAATATTTTGATTTTAAAGTCGGATTTTATATTGAATTCGCATTTTTGTAACAAATAAGTAAATTTAGAAAACGTTCAGTCTATTTAACTGGCCAAAACACATCAAGCTGCTGGTTAAATAAAAATAAGGTGTGAAATACTAAATTCAATTATCCTGGCACTATGCTATTTGGAGATACAAAACTAAATGGAGAAATGTGGAGTAACTAATATTATCAAAAACAGAAAACACAAGATGACAAATAAAACAGTAACAATATCTTTTGTCAGTTAACACTTTAGTTTGATGGTTATTAATGAGAGAATTGAGGCTATTGCAAATTTAATTTGTCATTTGTAGAACACTAAGTTTTTTCGAAATAAAAAATAATAGATGGAAACAGACTTTTTATGAATAATCATTACCAAATCAATTAAGTGTCATCTTGGTTTCGGTTTGATTAGCATACCCAACACGCAGGTTCCCTAATAAATTCAGCAAACGATTGATGATAATATGAGATGAAATATATTTTCCAATTTACATTTCAATACATATAGACATTTCATAACCGTATAATCGCTTATTTTGCCTATTATACAGCATATTAACGATCAGCGGCTTACTATTTAATGACTAAAATTAAACAGTTTGATAAAATAATCCAATCAAATTAATGATGCACTTTAAAAAAACGTTTCTACACGTAGAACAGGGAATGTTAATTGTCTAAATAGTTAATTGTTTCATTAAAAAAATATGTTTGGTCAGCATTATAGAACATGGATACATTTAAAATACTCTGAAAGTTAGTTAAAAAAAAAGGTAACAGTTAGGATTTATTATAAAAACTCAACAATATTTATTGATTATAAAAGGTAACTTTATGCCAAAAACGTCCACCAGTTTTGTTGTTGAAAACTATTACTACAAAAACTCAAAAGGTTTAACAACAAATTTAATTGGATTATTTTGTTTGATAAATAAAAAACAAGTTGAAAAATTGTTTTCTCATGGAAAATAATAAATTATGCAACAAACCAACGATATATCATAAAGGAATAAGTGGCGGTAAGTTTGTACTTCCATCCACAATGAAATACACTAAGAGTATAAAATACACGAAGTATTGCATCACTGAAAGATTGTCCGCGTTCCCACATTGGACATGGGCATTGATTAGAAGTCTATGTATATACACTATGCTAGCAGGTAGTCTCCAGAACAATACAGCTGTTACAAGCCGGCAGAGAGAGCGCCTTATGAGGAGGGGGAGGACGTTGTAATGGGGGCGACCCGTGGGTGCTACTACAGTTGCGTTCAACACGAGCCAGCATCCCCGAGAGAGCTTTTATAGCGAGATGAGGTGACGGACAAAACACAGGGGTTGCGGACCGGGCCGAGGCAGGTGGAAGACCCGAGTCCGCAGCCCCGTGCTAAAGAAGCTTCTCTCCCGTTGAGCTAGATGTTCCGGAGCTGAATGTGCAATCATCTGTTGCGAGCAGTTGTCAGTTGACCAACTCTACACTAACAAATCTCTTCAGTCGGTCAAGGTATGCATTGTATAGCTCCACATCGTTATGGCCAGCACCCTGAAAACAAATATATTATTGTGGACGAAACAAAACAGAACTTAAACAAAGTAAAAAGCAAATAAACTATGGTCTACAAGACTGAACCAAAGTTGTGTGATATAAGGCATAGAATTTTCAAAGTTATTTCCCTAAACAAAGCAACTATATGATATATAGATCGACAACTTTTATTCAAATCACCGCAGAAGAGCACAACACACATCAAGTACATACAGAATTTTACACTGTAAAACACAAAATCACAAACTACAATTTATACTATTTAAAATTTACAAATAGTATATTACCAAAGTTAAATTTAATGTTATTTGTTATTTTAAACATAACATATACATCAGTACTTATACCTATATAATATATAACAGGATAAATTCTCAGTTTATATAAATATCGATCGTTCAAAAATTATCTTTTTTTGTATAGTAAGCTTTTTGAACCAGCATTTGCCTAACTGTACTTTCAAATTTCCTTTGCGATAACTGTTTAATGTTGTCTGGTAATTTGTTGTATATCTGAGCTGCTTACTTCCTTTAGATTGCATGGAGCGTGTGTGCATACGTCCGTAGCAATCTACCCTGCACCAGACTCCCCAATTTAGAAGCTGGAAGAAAAGACATACTTTGGATGAAACTTTCTCTCAGGGCTGCAACTAAATTCATCTGTTGCATTTACAGGTCACCTTCTGACAACAACTTTGTCCAGCTCTTCGACTACCTTTCTGAAAAAACCGACCATCTGATTTCTGAATATCCTTCCTCCGAGGTCACTATTCTTGGTGACTTCAATGTCCATAATAAGGAATCGCTATGATCTTCAAAAACCGATCCACAAGGAAGAGCAGCAGAGGCCTTTGCAGTCAGCAATTCTTTAGCCAATATGGTTCAGCAACCTACTTACTTTACCCGCATCCCAACACACAGCTCAAACAAATCCCTTGGGTCGCTCAGACCCCGGCATGGTCACTGCTTCCTGCGCAATGCAACCCGAGGTCACACAGTCATCACACCCACGTATCGTTTGGCACTACAACTCTGCGAACTGGGACGAAATACGGGACTACTTTTCCGCATGTCCATGGGCGTCTGTCTGCTTCTCTCATCCTGACCCCGCTGATATCTCACAAAACATCACCGAAATCATCCAAGCTCGCATGGAATTATTTATTCCACATACACAGAAAACCTCTTCAGCCACTCAAAAGCCCTGGTTCTCTAAATCCTGTGACAAAGCCAGATTTGAAAAGGTCAAAGCTCACAAAACGCTTCTACACAATCCCAGTCAAGAAAACTGTCAAGCATTTAACGACGTAAGAAACCGCTATGTCCGCATTCTTTTTGATGCAAAAAACTCGTTTAATAACCACATCAAAAACAAAGTCCTCTCAAGCTCCAATGGCAGCAAACCCGTCTGAACTCTTGCTAAATCTATTGGGAATCATTTCTGCAAGAGCACGTTCCCACCTCTTGTTCCAGGGGATGAAATTGTTTCTACCGCCCTGGGCAAGGCAGAACTTTTTGCCTGGTTGTTCGCCGGCAATTCTACTCTCAACCCACCTCCAAATGTTCAACCACCAACAGTCCCCAATGTCACGCATAAAATGACGGATATCATTTTCAAAACTAAAAAAAGGTACGAAAGATGCTCTCTTCTCTTAATACCAGGAAAGCCTCTGGCATTGACGAGATCCCAGCAATTGTTCTCAAAAAATGCGCACCAGAACTGTCAACTTATTAGTGCATCCAAAGTTTATTATTTTTGTTTTATTGACGTTAAGTCTCATACTATGCTGACAGAGCCAGTGACCTGACCTCCCTAAAATATCCTCCACCCTACTTTGCACAGCGTCTGCAGAAGGACCTTTGATTACTACAGATGTATCATCGGCCATAGTGTTTTCTGTTAAGCAACCCATTCATATAAAACACTAAAATCCGCGGGCCCAGGTTACTGCTTTGAGGCACAACCGCACACGTCACTGCATAATCTGAATATAAAACCCTTCTTTCCTATTAGTAACCTTGATACATTACTTTCTGCCTGTCAAATATGTTTTGAGTTAATTTAAGAGAGCACCCTGTATGCCACTAGACTCTAATTTAGAGAGAAGGATGACACAGTCGAAGGCATTCGACAGATCCATGAATACATCAGCCACTCTCTCTCCATTATTTATGCCCTCCAGTACTGATTCCTAGACCTGATAAATGGCTCTAGTAGTTGTTCCTTTTTTCATGAACCGATTTGGTCTATTTGTAATTATGTTATTATTCAGCAAAAATCATATAATCTTTTATGAATAATCTTTTTGATGGTTATGGCAAGACTATTTGCTTTCTTAATATAACCTTACAGTCTTGAGCTGCACCCTTAACAGTTTAATTAAAGTTATCACTACAAATGTTTCTTATTTCATTGGACAGCCAAATAATTTTCGTTCTATATAATATTTAATATGATAATAACAATTTGATGAATGTTTTTCTAAAGTGTGAATTAAACTTAAAAGAGAATTATGTACAACTTTTTCCTTTATGATTTTTTCTGAAGAAAAATAAAAAAGTTAATGGTGGGGGTAAATGCTACGTGGATCATCTGTACAACATAATTATTCTTTAAGAATGTTTCAACATTCATTTATAAAGTTCTTTTTAGATCTTCATTTTAAATATAATCACAATTGCATTATATGACAATCCCATAAGTATGGAATTCATTCATTTATTTCAGGAAAGAAAATAGTTAAATATTATTTTAATATCGAACTTACCTCCACCCATAAAGGTTCTACTGTCCTTGGACACTTTTCATAAATTGTAAGTCCATGTGAAAAGTCTATAACTTCATCTTCAGTACCATGGATAACTAACGTAGGTGACATCACTTTGGGAACTTTGTCAATACTGAAAAATATCAAATATTATAATTTAAACTCCAACATATTATATTGCTTGTAACTATAGACCCATAAGTCTTATTAACATGCTGGCAAAAAATTTTAAAAAATGCCTTTTAAAAAGATTAATGGGCTTCTTGGACGCTTTCAATATACTCTCTCCTGATCAGTATGGATTTAGACCAAATATCTCCACTGGGTCAGCACTTCATAGACTTACGTCGGCAATCTTGAGTAACTTTGACCGTGATAAAAAAACAATAGGTGTGTTTTTAGATTTAACAAAAGCTTTCGACACTGTGTCTCATGAGATGCTACTCCATAAGCTTGAGTGTGTTGGTGTTCGAGAGATTGCATTGCAGGTGTTTAGAAGTTACCTATCAGAACGAGAACAGGTGGTTAAGGTGGGGGATAGTCTCAGCAGGCCGCAAGGGGAGTGCCACAGGGAACAATTTTGGGGCCAGTCCTGTTTTTGATATACATAAATGACATCCTATTGAAGTTTAAGACTAAGTGTACAATTCTGTCATATGCAGATGACACTGTCCTGCTCTGTGATGGTGATGATTGGAACACAATCTACCGTAAAACAGTTGATATCCTTGGTCAGGTTAATAGGTCGTTTAATTAGAACAGCTTATTTATAAACATTGATAAGACAAAATATATTATGTTCTCACCCACAAAAACTGGTGTTAAACAAGACCTTCCTGATCTAAAAATAGATGCAAACAACTCCCGTATAAGACAAGTGACAGAGATAAAATATCTGGGTATTATGGTGGATCAGCATCTAAAATGGCATCAACATGTGGCATATCTTAACACCAGACTGCGTAAGCTTATACATCTGTTCTACATGCTCAGGAGTGTTTTAAATATTAAAACAATGAGGATTGTTCATGACTGCCTAGTTTCATCTGTTCTGCGATACGGCATTCTGTGCTGGGGATCGGCCTACCGGGCAACACTTGCTCCACTGCAGGTGACGCAAAATTTTATCCTCAAGACAATATTTAACAACTTGATTATCACACGGATCTACTGTATAACGAACACATGAATATACTGAATGTATTAGGATTGTATGCGGTATCTGTAATTGAATATACGCATTTTAGCAGAGAGTCGCATACTGATACAGGTCACAAATATATGACAAGGCAGCAGTCAAAGTCTTTACTAGTTGCACCTAAATGCGTGAAAAATGTCACTCGGCGCTCTGTGTACTTTGTCGGGTCAAAATTGTATAATTTGATTCCCAGTGATCTCAAAAACACTCGCAGAGACTACAAATTCCGAAAGAAACTGGCTGATTTCGTCATGAATAACTACACTGTACTGGAGTATAACCTCTATCATCTCTATGATATATAGAGCAAAGGGAGGAGTATATTGCTTGCTTCTGTGGTTATGGTGTCGGTGCAAATTATCCGACGTTGTTTTATTTTGTATCGATTCTATTTGCAGTAGCGGTGGTGAATACTGTTTGGAAGACTAGATTGGTGTTACATGTGGAGGTGTGGGAGCATATGTAGGGATGTGTAATATAGTGGTATGGTAATACGGGTGGGTTGTGTGTGCGTGGGTATGAGTTTGTATATGTGTGTGGGCGCGTGTGTGCGCCTGTGTGTGTGTGCACATGTGTGCGCCTGTGTGTGTGCACATGTGTGCGGATTGTGTGTTCTATATGTGCATAGAGTGGAAACCTAGGAAAGAAAGAGGGGAGTGAATGAATTCTTGTGCTGGTGGGATGGATGGAAGAGAGGATTTGTAGATAGATGTGGTGTCGCCTGTTTGTGAACTGTGGGGGGTGGGTCAGTGAGAGGGAATGGGGTAATATAAGACAGGGTAACACAGCATATTTTATACTGGTTTTATTTTTTGTTGACATATATTGTGTTTTCTTATTCATTCAGAGCACATACAAGTTATTAAACTTAGATGCTCTGTTTGTTTATTTTCTTTTGTATTCTGTACTTTTTTTTTTACTGTTTGTAATTTGAATGTTTGTAAATTGATATATATATATATATATATATATATATATATATATATATATATATATATATATATATATATATATATATATATATATATATAATTAGTCAATTTTCTTATAACCCGAGCTCACACGACCATAAAAAATTGCATTAGCCCTTGCGTTTGATCATTTTGACTGATCTCGAAGAATCCAACTTTCTATATGTTAATTAATTTTTCTACCAATAACTCATCTTGCAACATGAAAAATAGCTTTATTTCTGACAAAGTAATGGGTCCTCCTCTGCGTATTCATCAGTTAGGAAATGTAACATTAAGGTATTCCCTTGTCTCTCAACTGAAATGAGGTGGGGCGCCATCTTGTTGGAAATAGACATTGGAAAAATCATTTTGAAACAATTATCTGATACAGGGCACAATATCTTATCGTAATAATCTTAGATAGCGTGGATTTGTTAGTCATATCAAAGAAAAACAGTCCAATCACATGAGGACCAACAATTCCAGCCCATACATTTAGTTTTAAGGATATTGGGTATACATTTCTTCCATCCAATGGGGGTTACTGTCAAGGCCATCATCGACAATTGTGTCTGTTTACACCACCATTAAGGCAAAAGGCAGCTTTATCAGAGAAAACAATGTAGTTTAATCAATCTCTGTTTTGTTGAATAATTTTATTTATTTCTTCACAAAATTATATCTTTCTATCAAAATCCTCTGCAAAAAGTTCTTACACGTTATGAACTTTACAAAAAAATATTTTTCCTGATGCAAAACCCGCTGTACAGAATGTCTGGAGATCTCCTTCATCCTAGCAAGTTCCACAGCATAATCTTTGGGAGTTTTTTGTACAGAAATCAATACATCCAGCGTATTTTCCTCTGAAGTAGCAGTTACAGGGTGGCTGTACTTGCGGCGAACTTTAAAGCTCCCTGTTTCAGTAAATTTGTGGTGAAATTCGCTTACCGTCGACCTATTGAGGGGTGGGCGGTCAGGATGTACCTCACTGAATAAATTACACATAGGTCACGATCACCATAACTGATCATCATCAAAACTTCGATACATTTTTGTTCACTTAGGTGAGCCATATCACAAAAAAATATATTAAATAAATTAACAAAAATACTGTTTCAATTCACAAACCAAAACGCTTGCCACTGTGAAAGATCAGGCTACTAATTTTGAAAAAACTGATTTTCTGGGTGAAATTATTAGTGTAGCCTGTATTATCGCTTAAATAAATTTCATGTCTGATAAGGCCATGTATTTTAGAGTTTTTCGGACAGAGATAAAATTAGTTGAATAGTCTTTATTTCACTTAATTTATTTTCATGAAAAGCCGATTGTATTCGTTTTTGCCGAAGGTAATTTAAACGGGGTGCTTCACAAAATGTCTATAATGCCACAAAATAAACGTCGCAAATAATCTGTTATGCAACTCTACACATTTTGAGTATGATGCCTTTCCCAGTTTAAAAGTTATGGCCTTGCTGCGTTACTTACGGACAATCCTGTATTTACGAGGGCGGGTCAATAAGTCCGTGCCTTTTTGAATGAAACCCAGGTTTTTTTGACAAAAACCATTTTATTCCTCAACATTTCTCCTTTGAGCTCTATACACGTCGTCCAACATTTCTCTAATTTTTTTATCACTTCCAAAAAATAAGGTTTGTCGAGGTCCTCAAAATAGGTATTTGTTTGTGAGATGATTTCATCATTGGAGTCAAATATCTTTTCGCCGTGCCATTTCTTTAAGAAATAGTCACTCGGGGCTAAATCCGGAGAATAGGGCGGATGAGGGAGCAATTCTAGACCTAATTTATGCAATTTTGCCATGGAGACTACACATGTGTGCACCCTTACATTGTCTTGGTAGAAAATAAATTTTTTCTTGGCGAAATGCGGTCGTTTTTTCTTCAAATCGTCATTGAATCGGTCCAATAAGTTGGTATAATATTCGCCAATGATTGTTCTTCCCTTTGGAAGGTTATAAATGTGGATTATGCCGTGTGCATCCCAAAAACCGATCGCCATGACTTTATTGGCTGATAAACCCACCTTGGTCTTCTTCGGCGCCGATTCGCATGGAGAAACTCACTGTTTTGACTGCTGCTTGGTACCTGGTGTATTATGGTGAATCCACGTTTCGTCCACGGTTACGAAACGGCGCAAAAACTCGTCCCTATTGCGGTTGAACAACGCCAAACACTCCTTTGAAGTTGCTACACGATTGCGTTTGAGGTCGATTGTGAGCAAACGCGGCACCCATCTTACGGATCGGTTTCTCATACCCAAGTGATCCTGCAAAATCGAAACCACTGAGCCATGTGATATGCCTATGGCTTCCACAATCTCCTTCACTTTCAATCTCCGATCGGCCAACACCACATCGTGAATTTTTTTCAATTGTTTCGGGTATAGCGACCTCAACTGGGCGTCCAGAACGTTCCGCGTCTTTTGTGCTTGTACGGCCGCCACTTTTTTACCATGGAAATCGATGGTGCAGAGTCCCCATAGTATTTATGAAGCTTAGCCTTGGTTTTAGTGATGTTTTTTCTGCAAAAAATAATGATGAGCACAAGAAATTCACTTTTTTCCATTTTCGTTATAACTCAAGAGGTTATCTGCTTTCAATGGCTATTTAACATAAACTAAATAACGCAGCTTGTTCAAAATTTCACAGGAGTCAACTGACAGATGCTTGTTGACAGGAGCAGTGTTGCCCTTCCTGTGAAGAGGCAGGAAATTCAAAAAGTCACTGACTTATTGACCCGCCCTCGTATATATATATATATATATATATATATATATATATATATATATATATATATATATATATATATATATATATATATATAGAGAGAGAGAGAGAGAGAGACAAAGTTGCTTTGAAAAAAAAACTTTGGATTGCACCTCTGCAGAAGCTGTATTTTAAGTGTTTACTTTTCAATAAAATTAGGTTATTTCAAATCGTGATATTTTTATGCAAGGAATGTTTATCCAAGGACACGTCTACATGCAGTATGAAAAAGTGGAAAAGTCATCAACCTTTGTGATAAATCTTGTACAACGATCCAATAATAATCCTATTGAGCAGTAAACAAATAAAAACAAAGCTGATATAAAAACCCTACATTCAAAAACCAACATGTAGTGTTATATATAATATATTGCCAATATCTACATTATAAGATGATTAACATGGCATAATATATCAAAAACACACTTTTTTATTATGCAATATGTAAACAATATCTCCCTGCAATCATAACATATCGCATAATCCACTGAAAAATATTTTATCTTTTTCATATCTAGCACGTGCGTATATTAATAATCATTATTATCTCTCTACTCTGAACTTTGAATTACTAAGTCCACAAAGGAAAACAAGCTGATACTGAATACTGATAATACCTGCGATAAATAATTATATTTCACAAACAGGAAAAACACGGGAAGTTAAACTATAAATGCATCAATACTAACACATAAAAGTAAGAATTAATTATATTAATAATCTAATAAAAATATATAGGTAATTGTTTAATGAGTCGTATAGGCCTTTGGCATCTCAGCGCTGCGACCCCAATGACTCGTTTTTCCTAATAGGTGCCCAAAAAGTTCAGACTTTTTATGTAGTCCACTATCTTCTTGGGGGATATTTTACCTATTTTCTGCGGGGTTAGAGTCACCACTCCAAGGTATTTGAGCCTTTTGCAGAACTGAGCCATGTGGTTGCATAGCAAGTGTTCTGTTGTTTCTGTTGTTCAGTATCTGCAGTTTTCATTGTCCACCTTACCAATCTTCGTAAGGCAATACCTTACTCAGGAATGTCCTGTGAAAAGTTCTGTGATTATTCTCAATTCGTTCCTGTTCAATTCAAGAAACAGTGCAGACTTCTCTGTTGGTATGGTGATGAATCGTTTTGCCCTTAGGTTAGGTTTGAATGTAAGTGGGCCATACCGACCCCTCCACCGCGACCATAAGGTCTATTGTGGCTCACGCCCAATAGTCTATATTTCACCCAACAAAGCCAGCCTCCTGCAGAGGTCGATAATCTTTGTGGGCGAAAATTGATCCAGATCTTCCGGAGCAAGCTCTGTCTTGCCAAAGAGCAGGTGTCTAGTCCTGTCTGCTGCCGGACAGGAACATAGCATGTGCTCTGCTGTCTCGTCACTCTCCATACACAGCCGGCAGTGTCCTGTATACAGGCCGACTAGAGTACTCAGTTGTTGTCTGTTTAGCTCTAGAAGTTTTTAGGCCTTGACTCAGACAGGCCATTTATGAAGGCCTTAGAGTGAGCTAATCCTGGCAGATTTTGCCATTACTGGCTTGTCATTCTTTCTGTCCAGGTCTTTAAGGTGTGTTTTGCTGTGCATGATGTTATCCCCAGCACCAGTTCTGGTCCGATAAAGTCCCTCTGGGCACTACTCCTGGCAAGCGCGTCGGCCGCAACATTGCCATCATGGTCCGAGTGACCTGGTATCCAGACCAGTGACACCTCATTACAGCTGCCCAGTTCGTTGAGGGCAGATTTACAACTCCATACCGTTTTTAAGTTGCAACGGTAGGAACCAAGAGCATTTATTGCAGCTTGGCTATCTGTATATATCTTTATCGATTTGTGTGTGCACTGGTTTTTTATGCTTTCCCGTGCACACATCTCGATGGCATACACTACTGCCTGTTGTATGGTTGCGTACTTGCCGAGGCTAGTTGATAGTCTAGCATCGGTGTTGCCCCCATATGCGCCGGCTCCTACTCCCATATTGGTTTTGGAGCGGTCAGCATACCAGCAGAGATCAGCTCTCAATAGGGTAGTTTGATTTCGTTCCCAGTCCTCCCTTTCCGGGAGGACGGTCTTGAAAGACAAATCTCTACTGATCTTTGTAGGCATCAAGTCTGAGACCATTCCCAGAATCCCATGACCCTCAATGTCATCGAGGAGTCCGGACCCTCCCAGACTGTCCTTCGGCATACTGTCGGCCGTTTGTTTTAATCTATACGTTGTCCACTTTGCCACCCTCTCCAGTCATATGTGAAGAGGTGGAATATTAAGGAGGACCTCCAGAACGGCTGATGGTGCGGTGCTTACCGCTTCCGTTATCATCAGACAAGCTTGTCTCTGTAGATGAGCCAATTTGGCCCTCGCGATACCACGAAGTGCCACCAAACTATGGCTCCATATGTTATCATTGGTCTGATAACCACTACATAGAGCCAGTACATCTTTTTTTTTTTTATGTCAACAACACACCACGAGGGCTTACAGCCTAAATACTATCGTACCGTGGGTGTTGACAAGGAGGAAAGAGGCAACTTGTTAATTCTGGACTTGAAGGTTTGGAGGTTCGGAGGAGAAGGAAAAACATGTGCCGGCAAGGAATTCCACAACTTGGAAGTCCTCGGGACAAAAGAGCGGGCATAACAAGATGTTCTATGTCTGGTGACCTGGACAGTAAAAGGGTGCATTCGCTCTGTTCCCCTGGTAGATCTGCTGGGGGCAGCAGGTGGGGGAATTATGGAGGAAAGCTCCTCTGAGCAGTGCCCGTGCAGATATCTATAAAAGAGAGAGAGGTCACCAACGGCACGTCGGTGGGCAAGGGATGGAAGCCTTTGGGTGAGGGTAGGGTCACCGATGAGACGTATAGCTCTCTTTTGAATGGAGTCCAGGATAGCGAGTGTAGAAGCGGCTGCTGCACCCCAGATGTGGGAGCAGTATTCGAGGTTTGGCCTTATTTGTGAAGTGTATAAGGTATAGAGATTAGTTGGTGAAAAGTATTTGCGAGCCCGGAAGAGGAAACCCAATTTCTTAGCAGCCGCTTCTGCAATTGATGTAACATGTTGGTGCCAATTAAGATTTCGATCCACAGAAATGCCAACAAGAGAAAAGGACTCATTACTTTGAATAACTTGGTTGTTCATTGTGATGGGTCTAGGGCTGCTGTATCTCTTGTGAGAAAGAAAGCAAGACTTAGTTTTGGTGGGGTTGAATTGTACAAGATTTCTACTTCCCCAGTCTAATATTTGTTGGAGGTCTACGGAGACAGAACCCTCCATGAGTCTGCGATCCTCTGTTGGGGGTTTGTTCCCCAGTTATTTCCACAGATTCTACGGCATGTCCACAGGGTCAGTTTAGCCCTGCGGATTACATTCTCTAACTGTACGTCCCAGTTGAGCTTCTTATCTAGGGTAACCCCCAGATATTTTGTTTGTTCCGGATATGGAATCGTTTCCCCCATAAGAATAGGTGGTTTTAATCTATCCAGCCTTCTTCTTCTGGTAAATGGAACAATGATCATTTTGCGGGGGTTCACAGACATCTGTTCCCTCTGACACCAATCATTCACTACATTTAGTGCCTCCTGAAGAGTAGTTGCTAGTTCCTCCTCATATTTGCCGCTAACCATTATGACTAGATCATCAGCATACGCCTGGACCTCAACCTCCCCCAGCCCCAGGATAGCCAGCAAATCGTCCACAAAGAGGGACCACAGCAGGGGGGATAGAATTCCCCCTCGCAGCCCTGAAGCTGACCACCTCCCCCTGCAGCGAGGTAATAACAGTCCGATTGTGGAGCATGCTTCCGATCCAGCCACAAATGGTAGGTTCCACCCCTCTAGGGATAGTGGCTTTGTAGAGGGAGATAGGTAATGCATTGTTGAATGCTCCTTCAATGTCGAGAAATGCAGCCACCGCCACCTCCCCGTTATCCAGGGAGTGTGTGATCTTCTCGACGAGGTTATTGAGTGCTAACTCAGTAGATTTGCCAGTTTGGTAGGCACACTGGTGGGTATTAAGGGGGTTGTTGACTAAAATGCTCCCCCTAATGTGTCCATCCAGTATTTTTTCCAATCCCTTCAAGAGGAATGATGTAATACTGAGAGGTCTCAGTGATGTTTTGCCCTTAAGCCTGGCGTTTTCCTCCAGTATGACAGCATTTGATTTCTCTCCCAAGTATCAAATTCATTTCTTATGTGGCTTTTTATGTGTCCACAATAGGGCTCTGGACTATATAGAATAGCGCTGTGGTTGCCCATTTTGCAGGGCTATCTGCTTCCTCATTTCCTTCAATGCCTTGATGCTCTGGTACCCACACCAAAGATACTTTGTTGCTCGTAGCCAGTTGCTTTGAGGATTTTATATATAGATATATAGGTGGTCCAAAAGTAATGGTACACAGAGCAGCAGTAAATCCTTGGCATCAGAATATTAAAATTTAGCCAAACCTAAGTCAATCCAAAAGTCAAAATTAAAAGAGATAGAGGGAATTAAAGTGAGAAATCTAATTTCGATTTCACTTGATATCTAGAAAAGTATTTGGTGTATTGTCTGGAAAATTAGTACATAATAGCTTTCTAGTGATAAAAAATAATTCATTTCCAATTTGGCGCTTAGCGGGTACAGGACACTGCTTGTGTTACCCTTCAAGCCTAAAAAATAATCACACTTTTTGTCAGCATCGCTAGGAAACTTTTAATTGGAAAATAGTACTGCCTTGTATTTTCTTAACAAAAAAAGGTATATTTACTTGTAGAATGACGCTAAAATCATAAAAAACAATGAGTTGATTAAATTACACTGTACATTGTATATATTTTAAAAATTGACCGATGCTTGAGCTGTCACTGTCTTTACCTAAGGATATAGCTTTGCGAGTCTATGCTTAACCTTTCTTGTTAATATACAGGGAACTTACAAAGCAAGTGTTGACAGTAATGTCAGTATCACAAGCAGCACAAAGTGCCTTCAGACTATTTCAAGCAGACAAATTCCAACCAGAAGGCTTGCTGGCCACTTGAAGATCCTGGGAATTATTCCATTGGAATCACTCGCCAAACCAACAGATCAAATTTCAGCTAAACTGGACTTTATAGTCCCATTTGACTGCCAAGCATGGGACAGGGACAGTAAAAAGCTAATAAACAATTCACCTGTATGGTATACAGACGAGTCTAAACAAATGGAGGGAGCAGGACTGGGAATAAGAGGGCCCAACTTTAGACTCGCTAAGTCCCTAAGAAAAACTTCCACCATCTTCGAATCAAAAATGCTTGCTATAAATCTGTCTGTACAGGAGTGCATACAAATAAGACTCAGAAATAGAGAGATCTACATCCTCCCGAAGTCAGGCGGTACTAAAGATTCTGAGATATTTCAAAACCGGGTCTAAACTGGCCCGGGACTGCAAAAAATCCTTGAAGCAACTGGCTAGGAACAACAAAGTACTTTGATATGGGTACCATGACATCAAGGCATTGAAGGAAATAAGGAAGCAGATAGCCTTGCAAAAAGGGCAGCCCTATGTGGACTAACAAAAAGCCATGTAAGAAATGCACTTGATATTTGGGAGAAGAGCCAAACGCCGTCATATTGAAGGAAAACACCAGGCTTAAGGCAGACAAAACGGTTCATCAACATATCAATAAAGAAGTCTGAACTGTTTCTGTAATTGAACAGCAACGACATAAGAGACTCCCTAGTAAGGTATCACTTTATGAAGATGGGTAAGGGGGTCCTTGAAGACTGCAGATACTGCAATGAAGCAGCGAAACAACAGAACACTTGCTGTGCAATTGCATGGCTCAATTCTGCAAAAGGCTCAAATACCTTGGAGGGGCGACTCTAACACCCCAGGTAATAGATAAAATAGCCCCCAAAAAGATAGTAGACTATAAGATAGCAGACTATATCTAAACTCATTTTGGGCAACTTAGATAATCGAGTCTTGCACAACAGACCCATTAGGGTCGCAGCGCTGGGTGGCCAAATGCCTATAAGACTTATTCAACAATCTACAATCACATTTTTTTAAATATATTTCAACAACACACCACGATGGCTTACATCCTAAATACTATCCTACCTTGGGTGTCGACAAGGAGGAAAGAGGCAACTTGTTAATTCTAGACTTGAAGGTTCAGAGGAGAAGGAAAAACATGTGTCGGCAGGGAATTCCACAACTTGGAAGTCCTCGGGACAAAAGAGCGGGCATAACGAGGAGGTCATTGATGTGGAGAAGAAACAAAGTAGGGGCTAAAGCTGAACCTTGAGGAACTCCTGCATTAATTGGATACAGTTTAGAGGAATGGCCATCCACGACAACAGAAATGCTCCGGTTGGAGAGGAAATTTGCTGTCCAGGTACAGAGTTTTGGTGGTAGGGCATAGTTTATTAAGCAGTGCTGCGTGCCAGACCTGGTCGAATGCTTTGGCTATGTCTAGAGCGACAATCTGGGATTCATCGTGTAGTTCCATAGACTTGTTCCACAAATGGGTGACAAAGGAAAGGAGGTCGGCAGTCGATCTGCGCTGACATAATCCATACTTCCTGTCGTGTATTAGACCGAGAAAGAAATTTTAGTAATTCGGTGTTTATATACTTTTCCATCACCTTAGAGATGACTGAAAGGAGAGAAATAGGCCTGTAGTTGCTAGGAAGCGCTTTGGATCCTTTCTTGGGGACAGGTTATACTCGAGCAGTTTTCCAGTTACTATAATACATACGTCAATGAATACTGTTTTTTCTTAATCCTTTTGCATTGACAAATATGTACATATGTATGTACATTATATTCATTCCCAATGATTTGTTTTAAGTCGTTTCACTAAACGTCGCGATTGTTAAGGTCCCTAACTAGGACATTAAGTGGGGACTTGCTGTATTTATATATAATTTAACCCCACTAAATGTCAAATCTAAATATCAACCCATTTCTGTATAATCCCATTTGGTGCAATACTATTTATGCACTGTGTATGCTTATTTATTTATCTACTTATTTATTTATTAAAATCAACACCCGATAGGAAACCCTAATGATAAGGCTGACATTTAGCAACATGCTATGCAGCAGAGATAACAAGGAAAAAAAAGACATATTATCCTAACTAATAATGACTGAAGTAGTTGAGATGAAAAGAAAACACATTAACTAGGTACTAGGTTTATGCGATTATAAGCTGAGGCCATAGCATACACTGGTGATCTTAAAAGAACATTGGTACAAAGCTGAGGCAAATAAAAGAATAAGCAGTTTCTGTTGCCTCTGCTAGGCAGATTAATTATCAATTTGCCCAACAATGTAGAAGAATTAACCTGGTTGTGGAATAAATTGAATAGAAATGAGATAAGGTTAATAAATATGCCCTTACTAACTGATATCTTAAAACACTGAAGCATACACTCATACAATGAACCCCATTTCTGATTATGATTATCCTCTCTATAACACAAATACTTTAAGAACATATGCTGAACATGTTCTAAGAGGTCCTTATACCATTGGTAGTAAGGAGCCCAGACCTGCACAGCATATTCCAGGCATGATCTGACTGAAGCGTTAAAGAGTATCTTAAAACATGACACATTGTCAAAGTCTCAACATGATATTAAAATAAAGCCCAAAGATTTTATGTCAAAATTCACCTCCAAATCCTCAACTTCGTCTGCTCCTCCAGAACCTGATAATGTTATGTATATGCCATAATATGGACTATAATCCGTTATGGATCTAACTAAACTGCTGTATAAAATAAACCTGAACTAGGGTTAAAAAATCCTAAAAAGATCTACTTAATAACAAAACGACACAATTTTTCACATCTGGACACTATCAACATGGGGTTGAAAAGTAAGCATTAAGTCGGGGAAGAACAACCAAATCAGGAACAACATTGACTTTTTTCCAATCCTGCACCTCTAATATGGTAACTCAAACCAAAATTCTTCTCCTCCGAACCTCCAAACCCAGAATTAACAAGTTGCCTCTTTCCTCCTTGTTGACATCCACGGTATGATTAGGTTAGGTTTGTTTGTGAGTGGGCCATACCGGTCCCTCCACCGCGACCATAAGGTCTATTGTGGCTCACGCCTAATAGTCTATATTTCGCCCAACAAAGCCAGCCTCCTGCAGAGGTTGATAATCTTTGTGGGCGAACGTTGATCCAGATCCTCCGGAGCAAGCTTTATCTTGCCAAACAGCAGGTATCTAGTCCTGTCTGCTGCCGGACAGAAACATAGTACGTGCTCTGCTGTCTTGTCACTCTCCATACACAGCCGGCACTCAGTCTCCTGACCGACTCCAATACGGTGCATGTGGTGACGCAAGCGGCAGTGTCCTGTATACAGGCCGACTAGAGTACTCAGTTGTTGTCTGTTTAACTCTAGAAGTTTTTTAGTCCTTGACTCAGACAGGCCATTTATGAAGGCCTTAGAGTGAGCTAATCGTGGAAGATTTTGCCAATACTGGATTGTCATTCTTTCTGTCCAGGTCTTTAAGGTACGTTTTGCTGTGCATGATGTTATCCCCAGCACCGGTTCTGGTATGATAGTATGGGAACGGTCGACTTAACCGCAACTACATATTAATGTTATAATAGAATACGACCTACAAACAGTTGTACATACCTTAATAAAGTAAAACAGTGTGGTATATTTCGTTTTTAATAACCTTTCAATGATAAACGCAATTAAAACGTTGCGATTTGCAACAAAAACGTATATTTTTGTAGCTGAGGTTATGACTGTTGTGTCGTTGACATGATAGGCGTTGTTGTCAGTTTCGAAGCTATTTACTTGATACTGGGGGAATGTCAGGTCAGGTCAAGGTCAGATTAGGTAGGCCGATAGAGCAGTAAGCACTGTCCGGCAGTGCATTCACTCAATGTGGCAACGCTGATGGAAATTGACAGTTCGAAACGTGAAATTCCTGCATTATTTGGAATTTCATTTCTCAATTATTCTGTTATGTCTGGTTTTTCCGTAAATTTTTTTCCGGATTATAAATCAGCATTACGTACTCTTTCTTGTGGTGTGCGCCGTTTTGCTAGATTCCAGTTGCGGTAAGGTCGACCGTCCCCGATAGTATTTAGGCTGTAAGCCCTCATGGGTGTTGAAATATAAAAAAATATATAAAAAAATCTGGTGACGCCTTTCCTTAAAGAATCTAATGAAGTTACATTTTGCAACATTCAGGTCCAGTGTATTATTACAACACAAATCAGCCAAACCATTTACAACCTCTTGCAAGTGGTGCCAGTCTGGTAAACAATATTTTTTGTATATTTTCAAATCATCTGCATAAAACAATGAGAATGCTCAATAACATGAGTTATATCATTAATAAAAATGAACAAACAGAAGTAGACCTAAATGTGAACCCTGTGGATAATAAATATAATACTAATGTGCTGATAGAGATGTGCAACTCGCCTGCTTAAAGTGCAACTTTACAAAACTCCCCTTTAAAATTAAATTACAACTCATATTGTCAACCAACATTTTATATGTTACTGTTGGTATTGTTAGCGTTTAATAATTTGCAAAAACTCTATAATTCTTACATCCTATGATTTGAAGTAAATAGTATCTACTTACCTAGGAAAGGCATCGAAAAACCAGGTCCTTTTCGTATTTGGAAAGGCAACACGCATACCAGACATCAATGGTGAATGTAAAATAACTGCTCCTACTTCATACCTGGAAGCCAGATCTACTGTGGGGACAGTGCCAATGCTTTGCCCATAAAGAATAATATTCTCTGGGCTAATACCATATCGAGTTCTCAATGCTTGCCAGGCAGCATCAATGTCTGCATATAAGTTCTTTTCAGAAGGTTTACCACAACTTACCCCATAACCTGAATAATCATAACTGAAAATATTGCAATTGATGCGTGAACCAAGACCTAAATAAAAGCTACTCATTTGTCCCAAATCAACTGCATTTCCATGGGAAAATAATATAGTGAACTTGGCAGTGGTGCTACATCTTACAAACAGGCAGGCTATTTTGTTTCCTCTGTTGGTTCTTGTATAAAATACTTCCACATTTTCTTTTTCCCTTTCGGAATATTGCCATTCTGCCCTATCAGTTAAAGTAAAGCTGCATTTTCCATTCTCATCTGACACGAATTCGTATGTTGGTTCAGGGGGTAAAAATGCCAATTTTGCTGCAATCCTGCTGGGACACGGCGGGCAACAAAACAAGCAACACAATTCACTAAAACTTAAACCATTCATCTTGCAGAATTTTGTAATTTACAATGTCTTAAAAACTTTGATAACTAATATTAAATATTTAAAAATTTACTATCTAACAAACTTCTATGCTCATTGTTGACAGCGCCATTTTAAGGGCATGTCCACAGTCCACAATCAGCTGTATACATTTTGCTCTGTGGTTACGGCACAGCATAAGGAACAATTATGCTGTGGTTACGGTTACTTGATATGGTTTCGATTTCACAGAATGTTGACATATCTGAACGATGACCATGTTAAAAACGATAATTTAATTTTAATCAATAAATCAATAAATTGTAAATCAATAGCAAAAATTATTGAGCAATATACAACTGAGACTAGTTTAAATGCTTTATAAGCAAAATTACATTTCACATATGTTATTTAACTCAAAAATGAGTTAAGCCTGAAAAAATTGTAACGGTACTTTTACAAAAAAACTGAGGGATAATTTTTTTGTTTCATTAGTTTAATTTTGATCTTTTAGGCTTAAATTTAATACATGGTAGGCATTTTAAAGGATAAAAAGGTTAAATTAAAATTTAACTCACAAGGTAAATGAGATTAATTTTTTATAAATCAAAATGACAATTTCGTAGCGCTTAGTGGCATTTTAAGCGTTTTTTATTACAGTTGATATAGATGATATATATGGTATAGTATATAATAGATCTTCATATTACACTACGAATTAATTAACTATTAAATGAGACTTCGGTGGTCCAAGGGGAAGAACGTGCACACGTTCTTTCCCCTGGACCGAAGGGTACTGGGTTCGATTTATCGGTGATTAGCCATTGTCGCGAAAATAAGCATACGTTAAAAAAGTCTATCAAATGAAACCAAATTTTTGCTTGACTGCTGGTGAATCGTTTTATTTAATACCTTAAACCAAGGAAAACACTGGTAAACTCCATTAATGTAGTTTATTGAGTACAATATGTGTCGCTCTCATGTATCTGAGTTTAATAAAGTATACATATTCATAAAGTTAACTGAATTTCTTATTATTATTTAAAAAATGTTTTATAGTTATAAACTTCCTAACAAACTATAACCACTAATGGTAATAATTATAGTGTTAGCATTACCCTTGATAGAGTAGTTTAGTAGATGAAGTTAGGGTATTTTCATACCTAGGAAGACTATTTTAGAAATAAAGTAAAAGTAAATGTGAAAGCAATACATATATGAAAAGTTGTATAATGACAAATAGAATTTGAATTTGCAGAGAACATGTATGAATGAGGTGGTGGAAGGTATAAAAAAAGCTTATTGGGATATTGTGGGTAAGCGCTATATTGACGAATAAAGACATCAGCAGTCTATGTAATAAAACATCTATGAGGAAATATATTAGATAATAAATTTAATATACTTATTATGAATAATAATACAATTTTAATGTGAGTGAATCTGGATTGGAAGTCAGGAAGGGCATTTGCGGTTATTTTGGTACTGCGCAGCTTATAACATTTGCAAAAAATTAATCCCAAAAATATTGTTTGGACACTTTAGAATTAATATGGTTTTTTCTTTTAGCATTCACGGAATCTAGAAATAAAAATCCCAGACTTTTCAGACAGTTTTAAAGTACGACCAAGCTGCCCAGAATTTGTTTTATAAATCTACGAAAAAAATACTATACGCAATCTAAATTTTGTCTAGCATATTTATTCATTAATAATAAAATATGTGCGGAAAGCCAGAGGAATGTGACGGATTTAATTTATTACCTGACACGAATGAAAATTTTAAATGAGTCGACAAGGAAGCCTTATGCGTAGACATAGGTAAGAAGAGAATGTTTATCAGAACCTGTTCGCAACTGCCGGGCCCCTGGTCCACTGCGCTGTGATTGGTTGTTGAAGACCACGTGACTTGAGTAACGTGCGACGTAGAGCCTGGACGATTTACTAAGCACTTTGCATCAATAATTCTCTAACAATTTTAAATACAGATAAAATTTCCTTCGAATCATGTTGAAAATATTTATGTCTGGAAGTCGCTCCATTAATTGTGACGTCACTATTATCTTTCAGATAGAGAATGGTCGAGTTGACCAGGCCCCCAACAGTTAAATAGTTGTGTCACAATATGCGTTCACCGGTAGAGCTGAATGTCTGCTCGAACTCAACAACTGTTGCCAATGTGTCAAAGCGGAATAACGTCACAAAATAGTGTTTGAAGTCATTCGGTAGTCAGCACATAAGCGCGTAAACTCCGTTGCTGGTGCAGGGGAAACTCCCCCGTCTTTAGAATCTAGGGCCGCAGCACAATAAACTTATTGTTATGCTGTGCTTATGCTAGGGCTAAGGGCCATAGAGAATAGAGAAAAGTTTGTCCGTTGTCCATGACTAGGGCTGATTGTTGATTCGTCATCAAATTATATCTTTTGTTTGTTTGTTGTGTAATAAAACAAAAAATAAAAGCTTTGTTAGAAAAGTGAATCATCCTATCATATCTTCAAGTTTCCAAAGCCCGAGCTTGCTTAGTCATCACTTCTTCGAACTTACATTCCACGTTCCATAATCATAAATACCTTATGTTTTAGTAATTTCTGTACTATTTTCTTGGTCTAATTGCTTTTTTATTTTAAAAATTAGCACACCTTTCATTGCATTATGGATGATATTTTCTATGCGAAGCTATAAACAAATCTTTTAAAACTGGAAACCTATTTATATAACAAATTTTAAATGATTGCATATAAAGTTTTGCATTGCCGACTTTTTGCTTTTATGGCATTCGTCTTTGGATTTCTGCTTTCAAAAAATTTGGAGAATTAATACAGTTTTGGTTTATTTAGAATCTTTGGCGTGTCACGTATGCAGTATTTCTTATTTCTTTTAAATACTGTGGTATTCTCATTATCTTGCTGAAAGTGAAAGCAGTGAATATAAACATAAACAGTTTAATATTAAAACTGAAAATTGGGTAGTACCTATCCTTTAATTTGGACAGTTTCCAGCTTTTACACAAAAGTACTGTCTTGCCGTCTATGAAGAATTAAACTTAATACCTACTTTTTTCCACGTCTCCTAAGGCCATCATCGGACCACAAACGACGTAATTCCACTCTAAGTTCTGGCGAGCTCGTTGACACCATTCTTGACATCTGTTCAACTTTACCTGTTTTTTTTTCCCTTAGGGCCTCGTCCGCGTCTTTGCCGCCCCGATAGCACCGCAGCCTTTGTCTTATTGTGCATGCCCTTTGTCTTTTCTACTTCACCCATTCCAAAATCACTGTGCCTTGAACTAGTCTGCACAGCAATTGATAGGGTGAAGTTTTATATTGCTCTGTCTCCGATCTAGGCTGTCCGTAGATCAGTTGTTTTTTGCGGTCCAGAGCTTTACACTCGCACAAGATGTGCTGGGCTGATTCCTCCCCCTCGCTGCAGAGTCTGCATGTCAGGTCTCCCTAGAACCGCCCCATTTTATGCAGGTGTTTCTTGACGACCATGTGTCCTGTTATGTTTCTGAGCTGTCCTCTGTTAAGATTTAGCAGTTCCACAGCTCGCTTTGAACTGGGTTCCTCAATTACCGACTTCCTATGTCTGAGCCCTGGACAGTTTGCTCAGTACGCCTTATGTTGGTTTCTGACGCAGTTAGGGATTCCCTGGCAGTGCTCTTCGTCACGCCCAGAACCGGTTCTGGTCCCATAAATGGTTCTGCTGACCCACTCTTCGTGGGACTGTCAGCTCCTTCATTGCCTTTGACCCCCGAGTGACCCGGTACCCAGATGAGGCTGACCTCATTTTGCCCAGCCAGGTCGCTCGTCTCTGCCTTCACTTACCAGCCTGTAATTTACCCGTGGGCTACTTGGGGCTGACTGTGGCTATGAGGATCCGCTTGTTGGTGTAGCCCCCCCTCTTGTTCTCTCGCACGCAGTGCAGGATGGCGTACATTTCGGCCTGAAAGACCGTTGCATGAGCTCCGAGGGAAATACTGTGACTTACCATTGGTCCTTCCGAATTAACGCTTGCCCCCGTCCCACGCTCCCCGCCAGATCCGTCCGTGAACACCAGACGAGCGCGTCCCGTGGTAGGCCCGACGTCTCCCCCCGCCATGCCGGCGATTACGACTGCAAACTTGTTTTCCCGGCAGATTCTTGGGCTCGCGAAGTCTGACCTCATTTCGAGGATGGGCTCCTTCACAATCTCCTGAATTTTGTAGTGGCCCCTGCAACCTGGGTTGATCTTCAGTCTATCATTGCAGGCTAGTCTGTATAGTCCTATCCTGGCCTCCCCATGATAACTAAGTGTGTGTGTGGATGGGTAGGAGGATCCAGCAACACCTCCATGGCGGCTGTTGGGGTTGAAGACATGGCCCCTGTGATGCCTAGGCAACCCATCCTTTGGATCTTGCCTAGTTTTTGTTTGGCACTGGATTGTGCCACCTTAGGCCACCACCAGACCAGTGCCGCGTATGTTAACGATGGTCTGACCACCCTTGTGTACAGCCAGTGGGCCATACTAGGTCTTAGTCCCCACGTTTTTCCATATAGCCGCCTAGTGACGGCTAGGGTCATAACTGTCTTATGCAGTATTTTTTCAACGTGACCATTCCAGGTTAGCTCAAGGGTCCAATACGACCTCAAGATATTTCACCTCTCTGGCCATTGGGATGTTTCTTACCGTATAGTGAGAGTTCTCCCACTTCTTCCTTTACCTGTTGGTCAAAGGCAAAATGCACCAAGGGCATTATGACTGTAGCCCATAATTCCCACTTTTATGGTAAATAGACTCCATGGTCCGCTGTCAACCAAGTATCAGTTGCACTGAACAGTCTCTAAGGACATTAGCCCTTAGGAGCTGTTCATTATAATATATGGTTTTTCTCATAGATTCACACTTCATAGTTTTGTACGCCATATTATAATGATCCTGGTAAGTGTAATCTCCATGCAAAATTGAACTTAATGTCTTTCTCCATGACTTCAACTGACTCTTCCAAGGCCATGATTAGCTTATAAACAAACGACACGATTCCACTAAGCTTGTTCTCCGCATCATTCTAGACAGAGTAGCCTATGCCTGTTGGCCAAGGGCAAAATTAAGCAAGGTTAGTATGCCTGGTAGCCCATCATTCCTACTTCTACAGTAAATTGATTACATGATGTACGCCATACCATAATCCTAGTAATGCAGTCTCGCCCTCCATGTAAAATTGCACTTAATACCTTTCTCCACGTGTTTGACGGACTCTTATAATGCCATCATTAGCCCACACACAACGCTATTTCACTCCATGGGCCAGTGAGTTTGTCCTTGACACCGTTCTGGACATAAGTCCCCTGGTAAGTACTATCTATGAAGAATTAAACTTAATACCTACTTTTTTCTACGTCTCCTAAGGCCATCATTGGACCTCAAACGACATAATTCCACTCTAAGTTCTGGCGAGCTCGTTGAGGATCCAGCAACACCTCCATTGCGGCTGTTGGGGTTGGTCATGGCAAGCCATCCTTTGGATCTTGCCTAGTTTTTGTTTGGCACTGGATTGTGTCACCTTAGGCCACCAGACCAGTGCCGCATATGTTAACGATGGTCTGACCACCCTTGTGTACAGCCAGTGGGTCATACTAGGTCTTAGTCCCCACGTTTTTCCATATAGCCGCCTAGTGACGGCTAGGGTCATAACTGCCTTATGCAGTATTTTTTCAACGTGACCATTCCAGGTTAGCTCAGAGTCCAGTACGACCCCAAGATATTTTACCTCCCTGGCCATTGGGATGTTTCTACCATATAAAGTGACAGAGTAGCCTATGCCTGTTGGCCAAGGGCAAAATGAAGCAAGGTTAGTATGCCTGGTAGCCCATCATTCCTACTTCTACAGTAAATCGATTACATGATGTACGCCATACCATAATAATCCTAGTAATGCAGTCTCGCCTTCCATGTAAAATTGAACTTAATACTTTTCTCCACGTGTTTGACGGACTCTTATAATGCCATCATTAGCCCGCACACAACACTATTTCACTTCATGGGCCAGTGAGTTTGTCCTTGGCACCGTTCTGGACATAACTGTAACCCATAATTTCTATTTCTATGGTGTTGTACACAATACCATAAGAGTCCTTGTAATAGCAGTCTTGCCCTCGATGAAAAATAACTTAATACCTTTCTCCACGATTTCAGTTAGGGCCATCATTAGCTCGTAAATAAACGATGGGATTCAAGTCCAGGTTTCAGTGAGCTCGTTCTTGGCACTATTCTAGACATAGGAGCCTATGCTTGTTGGTCAAGGGCAGTATGATTGTAGCACATAGTTCCTACCTCTTTGATAAATAGACTTTATGGTTCCATAAGAAAAGATTGGAGATTGTGATGAGCACTGATAGTGTACACTTTGAAGAACCCAATTCACCACAACACATTTTTAAGACCTGATGATCGTTTTGCTAACAAAGTTAGGGATGAATAATCTAATCTCACGTCAAGTTAGTGTCATCATAAGAATAGATAATCTAATCGTTAGATGTAACGATTAGATAGATAATTCATCCCTCTGATGACTCTAATTTTGTTAGCGAAACGAACGTAGTCTTAAAACAGCGTTGTGGTGAATTTGGCTCTCCAAAGTATACTTATCACACTTCATGGTGGTTTACTCCATACCATAATGCTTTAGACAAGAGTAGTTGCCCCTCATCAAAAATTAAACTTGATACATTTCACAACACCTTCAGCAACTCTTTTATGGTCATCATTAGCCAGCCAACAAACGATGAAATTCCACTTCAGATTGTCACGAGCTTATTCTTGGCACCATTCCCATCGCCCATAATTCCTACTTTGATAGTAAATAGACTTCATAGTTTTGTAAACCATACCAAAACGCTCCTGGTAAGTAAAGTCTTACACTATGAAACACCTGTTAACCCAACTTGAAAGCTCCCTACATCTTCTAATTCATTAGTCCACAAATAAACAACCGATTCTTTTTTTTTCCTCAGGGCTCATCCGCGGCCTTGCCGCCCCGATAGCACTGCAACCTTTGGTTGATTGTGCATACCCTTAGTCTTACTCCACCCATTCCAAAATAACTGTGCCTTGAACTAGTCTGCACAGTGATTGGTAGGGTGAAGTTTTATATTGCTCTGTCTCCGGTCTAGACTGACCGTAGATCAGATGTCGTTTGTGGTCCAGAGCTTTACACTCGCACAAGATGTGCTGGGCTGATTCCTCCACCTCGCCGCAAGGTCTGCATGCCCCTTTGAACCGCTCCATTTTATGCAGGTGTTTCTGAGCTGTCCTCTGCTAAGATTTAGCAGTTCCACAGCTCTCTTTGAACTGGGTCCGTTAATTATTGACTTCCCATGTCTGAGCCCTGGACAGTCTGCCCAGTACACCTTGTGTTGGTTTCTGACCCAGGACTTAATGGCTCCCCTGGTAGTGCTCTTTGACACGCCCAGAGCCGGTTCTGGTCCCATAAATGGTTCTGCTGACCCTCTCTTTGCGAGACTGTCAGCTTCTTCATTGCCTTTGACCCCTGAGTGACCCGGCACCCAGATGAGGGTCACCTCATTCTGCTCAGCCAGGTCGCTCGTCTCGGCACTCACTCACCGGCCATTAATTTACCGGTGGGCTACTTAGTGCCTTAAGGGCTGCCTGGCTGTCTGTGGCTGTGAGGATCCACTTGTTGGTGTAGCCCCTTCTCTTGTTCTCCCGCACACAGTGCAGGATGACGTAAATCTCGGCTTGAAACACCGTTGCATGGGCTCCGATGGAAATACTATGACTTACCCTCGGTCCTTCCGAGTAAACACCTGCCCCTGTCCCACGCTCCCGCCGGATCCGTCCGTGAACCAGAAGAGTGCATCCCATGGTATGCCCGGCGTCTCCTCCCGCCATGCCTCGCGGTCGGGGATTTCCACTGTAAAGTTGTTTTCCCTGCACATTCGCGGGCTCGCGAAGCCTGACCTCATTTCAAGCGTGGGCTCCTTCACAATCTCCTGAATTTTGCAGTGGCCCCTGAAGCCTGGGTTGATCTTCAGTCTACCATTGCAGGCTAGTCTGTATAGTCCTAGCCTGGCCCCACAATAACTAAGTGGAGGGGGGGGGGGGGAATCCAGCAACACCTCCATTGCGGCTGTTGGGGTTGAAGACATGGCCCCTGTGATGCCTAGGCAAGCCATCTTTTGGATCTTGCCTAGTTTTTGTTTGGCACTGGATTGTGTCACCTTAGGCCACCAGACCAGTGTCGCATATGTTAACGAAGGTCTAACCACCCTTGTGTACAGCCAGTGGGCCATACTAGGTCTTAGTCCCCACGTTTTTCCATATAGCCACCTAGTGACGGCTAAGGTCATACCTGCCTTACGCAGTATTTTTCCTATGTGACCATTCCAGGTTAGCTAGAGTCCAATATGACCCCAAGATATTTTACCTCCCTGGCCATTGGAACGCTCCTACCATATAGAGTGAGAGTTCTGTGGCTGTTGCACTTCCTCCTCCTCGTAAACGGCACGACGGTTGCTTTCTCGGGGCTCACCCTGAGCCCTTGATCAACCTTCCACCCTTCCACCACTTTCTGTGCAGTCTGCATGCGCTCCCACACTGCCTGTGTGACCTTTAGTCGGACTATGATGACAATGTCGTCCGCATAGCCTTGTACCTCATACCCCCCTCCCGAGAGCCTCCCCAGCAGGCCGTCCACGACTAGGCACCAGAGCAAGGGAGATAAAATGCTCCCCTGCGGGCAACTCCGCCGCGACCCCCGCGAGCAGAGTCCCTCCCGCGAGTTAGGGTGAACACCGCCCTGTCCCTGAGCATGGAACCGATCCACCTGCAGCAGGTCTCTTCTATTGATTCTACTCCATATTCCAATGAGAATGTTCTTGGAACCATTCTAGACATCAGCATATGCCTATTGGTCAAGGGCTGTACAGACTGGAAGCGTAATTTCCATTTCTAGGGTAAATGGACTTCATGGTTAGCTGTCAACCCATAGCTGCCAATCACTATTATTCAATTGCCTGGGTTGTGCTGAAACAATATCTAAGGGTATTAGCTCTTAGGAGCTGTTTTTTTTGCAAACTGTGGTTCTTTTCATAGCTCCAGTGCCTTTACAACATCTATGATGATCTTGTACTGACCACATATACCAATCTGGTAGCATTACAACCAATCCTGTTTGCAATTTTCTGAAAGGTCATCCTAGATTCCTGAAGGTCTACTATTATACATTATCCAACTTCTGTTAATTGACGATAAATGCCAGGTTTTCTGACAGAAGGCATTGCTAAAGATGTTCTATATGCAATAAAAGCAAGAAAACTAAACACCTTTGAACAAATTCTTAAAAACAGTTGAAACTTTTTTTTTTATAATAAAGAAAAATCTTGTATGAGTTTGGAATAGATTAGTAATTAGTCTAATTTAACACAAATAAAATAACAGATAAAATTATAACTTTTATTAATCAATTAATTTAGTGAACAAAACTTTGAGTTTATTTAGGGAACAAACGGAACATAGAAAATTAAACGGAAATATTAAATAGAACATTCTCAATAATAATCTAGACATTCTTTAAAGGAACTAAAAAAAATACACGTAAATATATAATAACTACAATTTTACGTGACCACAATTTGCCTAGATATATCAAAACAATATATGCAGTTACAACATTTAACTTTGATCCATTAAGAAGCAGTCGGTGTGACTATTATCTTTTTGTATGGACTCAAACACTGGTTGCAAGTCGGCTGAGTTCTTGATTTGTGTTACAAAGTCTGTCAAGGGAGGACATTTCTCTGAAAAACAAATATTATTGGGTATAAGGTATAAACCATATCAATTTATTTCATTCTCTGATAATGTTAATTTTGTTACCAGAACGATTGTCAGGTGTAAAAGATCTACATTTGTGCACTTATAACACTACATGAAAAAAAAGAAGATGCCAACTAGAAGAATAGCGGAACAATTATCAGGTGTAAAAAGCCATAGTGTGTTATAAACGCTACATGAAGCAAAATTAAAGGGTGGTGATTAGAATAATCTAAAACGTGACATAGTTTCTCTGTGTAAAATAAAAACAATGTTTTTGTATCTAACCTGCATCAGGAATCATTAGAAGAGCGGCAACTGCTCTCATCGCAGATCTTTTCAACTCATCCTGCTTTTCATATTCTTGCTTCACTGAGTTGGCCTTGACCTTCATAGTGCAGGTAGCACGAAGTGGTTCCACCAACTTGTCAAGTCCTGTAAAAGCAAAATTACATACTGAATACACCATCAATTTATCTAGGGAAAGTTTATAATTTTTACATGCTTCTTTTATAAAAAACAAGTTACATTTCTAAACTTTAAAACATATAGTAACAAGATGATAATACAGGGTTCCCACTAAAAATAGCCAATCAATTTCCCTGACTTTTCCCCGATTTCACTGACATGTCCACTGACCTGACCTTTCCCCGATTTCACTGATGGACCTATTTTCCTGACTTTGGTATTTTACACTCCATCAATTTATCTAGGGAAAGTTTATAATGTTTACACGCTTCATTTATAAAAAAGAAGTTACATTTCTAAACTTTAAAACATATAGTAACAAGATGATACGGGGTGCCCCCTAAAAACAGCCAATCAATTTCCCTCACTTTTCCCCGATTTCACTGACATGTCCACTGACCTGACCTGATCTGACCTTTCCCCGATTTCACTGATGGACCTATTCTACCTAACTCTACCCTTAAAATGTGTCACGCACTACTATATTTATTTATTTATTCAATATGCAAATACACAGTTTATAAACCATTTACGTGTTGCATAACAAGATAAACTATAACTATGGTGTACACCTATAATCTCACTTATTACACACATCAAATCAATAATACAAAACAACATTTCGGCAAGCTTAGATTCCATTTCAGGCTGCACAGGCAGTCCATCAATTGTACGAAACTAATATCAAATTTATTCTGTCTATTCCAAATTCATATCTCATTCAGTACAACAAAATTTGGAGACCCAACAAAGTCAACAGGACAACGTGGTCAGGCATGTATATGTTCAGTCAATGCGTTCTTAAATGCTCTTAAATTCATGTTGAAGATGTCAACATGCTTACACAGTCTGTTATAACTTGTGCACATTCTATAAATCGGAGAACTATTCAGACTATTCGTTCTGCACCCCGGTATATAAAACAGCTGCTCCAGTCTACTATTCCTCTGAGGAACCCTAAACTGAATGCTGCCTAAAAATTCAGAAAAATTTACCAAGTTCCTCACAATTTTAAACAAAAACACCAGGTCAGCTATTATGCGCCTGCTCTGAAGACTGGTTATGTCAAACACAGCAAGCAAACTCACATAGGGTGTCAAATTGGGATAAGATCCAAAAAACTTAAAATGCAGAAAATGAACAAACCTCCGCTGAACTTTCTCCACCACATCAGAATGAACCTTGTAAAAAGGATTCCACACCACCGACAGATACTCCATTTTTGGACGTATATATGCATTGAAAAGAATTTTAAGTGTTTCAACTCTACTGAATCCTCTCGAGTTTTGCACAATAAAGCCCAATGTTTTCAACCCCGAGGCAGCAATTTTTTCCACGTGCTTCGCAAATGATAATTTAGTGTCAAACTCAATTCCTAACTCAACAAACTGGGTCCTACGCAAAAGTTGGTCACCTCCAACAGTATATTGGTACTCAACAGGGGCAAGACGTCTCGTTAACGTAGAAACAAAACATTTCCCAATATTCAGGTACATTCTATTCTCAAAACACCATTCTGACAGTGCATCAATGCTCCTCTGTAGTTCCTCACAATCACTAATGCTAGAAATAACACGAAAGATCTTTAAATCATCAGCAAACAATGGGAGTCAGCTATACTTTTCGGCAGATCATTGACAAACAATAAAAACAATAAAGGTCCCAAATTTGACCCCTGGGGCATCCCAGAGGGTGACGAAAACAATGAGGACTCGCTTCAACCATAAACCACATATTGTACCCTTCCAGTCAAATAAGATAGAATACAGTAGGTCTTCGCCTCCTGGCGGAATACACACTTTCCCAAAACTACATTCATACAATATACACCAATTTCCTTACAGATAAACGAAAACGCTACTTATACAAATATGCAACTATCACTGTGTTTTAATTATTTATCATAAAACGGAAACAAATAATTTTTCTCTGACACGGAAAAAAAATCCCTGACTCAAAATGTTCCCAATTTTTGTCCATTTTTCCTTGATTTTCCGGACAAAATTTTTTCTTCTACAAATTCCCTGAGTTTTCCCGGTTTTTCAGACGAGTGGGAACCCTGTAATGGATCATGTGACAGAGTAGTTAAGTAAAATTTACAAACAAACTATAAATATATAAGAATATATATATGTAGGTAAAATTGTAATCAATAAAGGTAATTTAAAACTGAAGAATTACACTGAAAGCTGTACTTTAACCAACACACCATAAAATACTGAGAAAGGGTATCTTTCAAATTTTACTTACTTTGAAGAACTGCACCCGGGCATATTTGTGCCAAACGTGCGACCATAAGATAAGTAAGCATCTTTATGTCGTAGTGATCCTTAAGGCCCCCTTCAACGTTATTGATAAATTCAAATATATCGATGCGATCCAAGCAGGATTCTAACAAGGTGTACATACACTCAAAAGCAGCTTTGCGAATATCTAAGCCATCATCAACAGTATGCTTGAATGGTCCCATCTCCACTTCACGAATCAACTCTTTCTGTAAATTAATAATCAAAATAATTTTAGCATCTTTTAATATAAAGGGAATGTAATAATAAACAATACTACAATATTTATTAAACTACAAAAATACGTAATATAATCAAATTTTAAACTAACCTTAATCTTTGTCTCGCTATACAATTGAGGCAGAACATTATCCAGCAATTCTCTGATCAAAGATGGTTTGTTATGAGCAGCAGAGTTAAAAGCGACTAGTGCAACTCTACGCACATTCAAGTCAGGATCTTCCAAGGTATTCAAGAAATCTCCAATACACTGACGCAACAACGGATCAATTGAAGCAGGTTGATCAGAAATTGTAAACTTTATTGCGGTAACAACTGTTGTTCTCATAAGAGGTGAATCAGAGTGTAAGGACTCTCTTAACTGTGGCAGAAGGTTAACTGGATCGATCAATGTTAGCTTGCCTAAGCATTCAGCAACAACATTTCTTGTTCCTTCCTCAGTACATTCGCAATGACGATACAACTGTTGCCAAATTGCAGGTACAAATGGTAAGAGTTGCTGAACACCATCAGGGGTTGCAGAAAGATGAGTAATAACTTCTTTCAAAGAGTGGAGAAGAAGATATTGACGTCTAGGTTGCTCCTCAGATTCCTTCAGAATGAATGGCAAGTATTGCTGTAGATTGCCAATGCAAATACTTCCCAAAGCATAACTGGCAGCAGATTTAATTTCTTCAGACATAGCAGCGAATGATGCTAATATAACTTGTTTCAAATTTTCCATGGAAGTTAAATCTCTGCAAAAATAATATGTGTGGTAATATATGAAACAAAACCGCAATAAAATATTTCAATATAAAAGAATTTTAAGGTTTTAGAAGACCGCCTTGAAGCCTAATAAACTAAAGATTAAAAAATAAACTTACATTTCCCGGCCGATTTCTCCGATAACCAAAAGGGAGAAAATCTGCTGATAGTCATTTTTGGCAGTTTGAATTTCATTGATGAAATGCGGTATCATTGGTAAAGAATGTTCCTGACATTCCACAGTTATCGCAGCAACACATTTGGCTAATGAGTAGAAAGCTTGTTTATGCAAATTCGTTGATTGTGTTGAACTTATAGTTGAAATAGGATGTACAAGCACATGGAGTAAAGACTGATATGACAAATTTGGTAGATTGCATTTGACCAATGCTCTGAAGAACTCAAGCAGTGCTTGGAGTGCCGAACCTGAAATATCATTTGTTATGTTGAACTCATTCAAAATTAAAACTCTAGTATAGTTCATTTCAAATAAATATTCTCGCGATGGTGATAAGCCATAATAAATTTATTTTCTATTTACAGCAATGTGTATATACTATTAATTTACTAATTAAGTAAACCAAAGCGAGGTTATTTTAAAATACTATTTATTTAGTTAGTTAATACTTTAAAAAATCTTGCAAATTGATTAACCACGAATTAACTGTAAGTAATTAATATTAATTTTTTATTATTCCTTTTAAATCTTGAACAACAAAAGTTAAGGCAAAGGTCAAAATGACAAAAGTGACAGAGCTTGTGTCAAACCAGATTTAAAATCTTTCTAGTTACTATTACATAAATGTCGCCATCCCTGCATAGCCAACTAGGTAAAAATAATTACGAAATGAACTATACTTACTATAAAATCAAAACCTATCTAAAAGTATGCAGCAAATGTTAGTTAGAAAAAATTACCAACATCATACAAAACGAAAACAAGACATAATAGAACTTGACTTAGCAGATCAGATAAGAGCAGCGCCCATTAAAACATCTTTTTTTAAGAGGAGTATAATTATTTTATTAAATTTATTTACATGTTTACAGTGCATGTGTAAAACCTCAGCGGTTTAGAGGTATGAACGTGTATCTCTGAACCGAAGGATACTGGGTTTGGCCCCAGGGTTCTCCTGTCGCTTTTTCAGTACATACTATACAATTAACACCAACCGACGTAGTGACATTGTATTTGAGCAAGTTGAATGTCTGCACGTTCAGTCCTTCGGATGCGGCGTAACGCCGTCAGTCTCGTGTCCATGGGACGTTGGACACGTTAAAAATCCCTGCCGTCTTTACAGAAAGGCAGAGGTTCGGCAAAATTTCCAGGATAGTGAGGTGAAACTGCACCCTGACGTCGGTGATTGGCCATAGTCGCGGAAATAGACCGACGTTAAATAAACAAAACACACACACAGTGCATGCATGACTGATTTTATAACCGTTACATATCTCAAGACAAGAGATCAACTAACGAATATCTCTTTATTAGTGAATTTTTATTTAAAAAATTTCACTAATAGAGAGATATCGATGGTAAGACTTTGCAAAAATTTTTTCAAATGAGCGCGATTTAGGACCTCTAAAACGCATATACGGGGTCAGTTTCAGTATATATATATATATATATATATATATATATATATATATATATATATATATATATATATATATCCAACCGATAACTCAAAAAATAATTAACCGATTTTGATGAAACTCGGCAAGTGCCTTTCTTTTATTAATGGCTTGGATGAGTTCGTTAGCCAGAAAATTCTGACCTGGCTTTCTGGAAAAAATTTGAGTTTTCTTTGGAAAAAAAAAATTCTCTGAAAATTACAAAGCTATTTTAATGAAATTTGGTGGATATATTGCCTTTAGAAAGACCTCACTACATACCAAAATTTAACTTTCTAAGTTTATAGAAAATTGAGTTTTTCAAATTTTCAGTTTTCTTTCGAAAATTTTTGTTTTCTCCAAAAATTACAAAGTTATTTTAATGGCACTTGGTGAATATGTTGCCTTAGGAAAGTCCCTACTACATACCAAAATTCAACTTTCTAAGTTTATTGAAAATTGAGTTATTCAAGTTTGAAGCATTTAATAAAAATTCTCTACAATAACGCACTTGCTGCATCGCGAACTTTTTCCTTTTTTAAGTTCTTACTGTTTAAAAACCTTCAATTAACTTTTACTCTGCTAAGTTAAGTTAACAAATGTCTTATAAAATCAGTCAGTACAGTACCCCCTACTTTATAAAAGCTACCACCTATAATAAAGCCAAGTAAACTTAAGACATTCAAGTACCGCAAAAGAAATTGTTATAAAAGGTATAAATACGATTTGGTGTAATATTTCACCTGCTTTTACAGAATGATTGTCAGTTTTTGCCTGAAATATCCTAAATCTCAGATCAGAGCGGCGAGAGTTTCCTGTGAAATTAAAAAATCCCTGACTGAATATTTCTATTTGTTAAAGAATGAATGTATTAGGTCACATCCAGAGGGGCCTGGATATACTGCTTCCCAACATAAGGGAGGTTTTTGGGCCAGTCTGGCGTGGGGCTACGTCCCAAAGGCCTGGTGCTGGGTTAGGGAGGTCTTCATTCCCAAACCAGGAAGAGAGGACTACACGCTGGCCAAGGCGTACAGGCTAATCAGCATAACATCCTTCCTACTCAAGGCATTGGAAAAGTTGGTAGGTAGGTTTATGTTGGGAGGGATCCTCAAGGATCATCCCTTCCACAAAGGTTAGCACGCGTACCAGTGGGGGAAATCGACGGAGACGGTGCTCCACACTGTGACACGGAAGGTGGAAAGGGCCCTACACTATGGGGAGAGCACATTATCTGTGTTCTTCGATGTGGAGGGGGCCTTTGATAAGGCAAGGACGGATACGGTCTGTGCCGCCCTACAGGAGAAGGGAACGCCGAGGTCCCTAATAAGCTGGGGGCGAGCATGCTGGAGGACAGGAGAGTTTCGCTGACTATGAGGAGCCGAGGGCTGGACGTTGGGGTGACGGGCGGCTGTCTTCAGGGCAGCTGCCTATGACCTCATCTCTGGTGCCTGGTCATGGACAGCCTCTTAGAGCGGCTCTCTGAGAATGGCTTCTACGCCCAGGCGTACGCTGATGATGGGCTGGTCTTAGTCACTGGCAAATTCCTCGGCGGCGTCTGTGAGTGTATGCAGGCTGCCTGTAGCATAATCGAAAGGTGGTGTGGTGAGCAGGGACTCTCCGTAAACCCGACGAAGACTGAGATGATCCTATTTACCAAGAAGAGGAAGGTAGAGGGGTTCAGGGCGCCCGTGATGTTTGGAAAACCTTTAGCTTTAGTGCGGGAGGTCAAATATCTGAGGGTGATCCTGGACCCCAAACTAACATGGGGGTCGCAAATAGAACGAGTAGTGAGTGAGGGAGTAGCGACCCTCTGGCAGCTGCGTCGTGTGATAGGGAGGACCTGGGGACTTAATCCTCGGATCCTTCATTGGATCTACACTGCGATCGTCAGGCCGAGAATCCTCTATGGGGCATTGGTCTGGTGGTTTGGTGTGATCCAAACTACCAGCAGAAAGCCGGCCAAACTCCAAAGGCTGGCAATCCTGGGTATCACAGGCGCTATGAGGACGACACCCTCAGCCGCGCTAGGGGTCCCACCGCTTCCCATCTGTATCAGAAGGGAGGCTATGGCATCGCATCTTAGAATGCGGGACTCAGGAAACTGGTGCGGAGAGGGAGCAGTAATAGGGCATGCAAGAGTCGCCAAGGGGGTGGAAAAGGAAATTCCGATTTCCGCCATAAAGGTGCGGGATGCCGAGGACGATATTAGGTTGACTAGGCCATACACCCTCAGGATCCCCAGTAGGGATCAGTGAAGGGAAAATGAGGTTGCATTCCAGCCCACAAGCCTGGTCTGATTCACCGACGGATCGCGGCTGGAGGACAAACAATCCTCCTGGACAGGAATATACATCGAGGGCCTAGGGGTGCGCGAGAGCTATGCTCTTGGCGCATATACCACGGCATTCGAAACAGAGGTGTATGCTATCCTGTCTGTGGCCAATAGACAGGATGTGAAGAAGAGTCCCGAGAAATGTGTGTACATCTGCTCGGATAGCCAGACGGTCATCCGGGCAGTCTTCGCGGCCAGAATCAGGTAAACACTGGTTCAGGAGTGCGCTGACGCCCTCCAAAGACTAGCCAGGACGAAGGAGGTGCAACTGGTGTGGGTTCCGGGACACTTATGGCGTAGCGGGGAATGAGGTGGCGAATAATCTCGCAAGACACCTTTCCCGGCAGCCGTTCTGTGGCCCGGAGCCTGTGATAGGCATAAGTAGGAAGACAGCCTCTGTCGCCTTAGACAGGTGGACCGAGGAAGCAATGGAGAGGCACTGGGGGTCAGTTGGTGGCTGCAGGCATGCGAGGGACTTCGTGGAGGGGCCGGACAGAGATAAAGCTGTCTGGCTACTCGGAAGGAGTCGACCTACGCATCGCCGCATCCTTGGGGTGCTGGCAGGCCACTGCGCCCTTAGAAGACACCTCACATTGATAGGCGTAGAAAGGGATCCCATTTTCCAGGAATGCGGCGAGGATGAAGAAACGTCCTACTATTACCTGTGTGAATGTGAGGCTTTTGGGAGTCTTCGAGCAGAATTGTTCGGATCGAGTACTCTGCAGAGGAATCAGGTAAGTACCGTCCAATTGAAGACCGTCACGGCCTTCATCTCGAGGTCGCGGCGGTTTGGCGACGGAACCGTGGAAGAGTAGAGCATGGTTTCTGGGGTTGGCAAAAAGGGCCCATTGTGGCCTACTTGCTTGGCGTTGGCCTCCCCACCACTGCTACTAGGTCACATACGTCAGTCTGTGTGACGTAAATCGCTTTTGGAAGGTGAGGAGTTTGTAGAAAACAACAAACATATTGGATACTTTGCTAGATGTAAAATTGAAGAAAATGTGAGAAAATTAATCAAATTGTTTAGACAAATTATTGGAAAAATTATGGTTGGTATTGGCAACAAATCGGTGTGGCAAACATCACATAATAAATTGAACATGGGGAAAGTTTGTGTGAAAATGGTACTGAAAACTCACCCACATGCAGAAAAGTTACATTTGTGGGAAAAAGTTATTACATGTGATAAAACATGAACTTTTCAATACGATCCTGAAACATAGGGGTAATTGATGCAGTGGAACACTCTTCAGTCTTCTGAGTATCAAGAAAGCGAGAATAAGCTAATTTAAATTTGAGGTATTTTACACCAGGCACATTATTATCAATGATTAGGTTTGAAAGCCAAAGTATGAAATCTACTGAAAGGAAAAGTAAGGAAAAAGAGGCTTGATTTGTGATTTTACTTGGTCTAACGAAGAGATTCAGCAAGTAAAATGTATGGGGGGGAAACTGGAATTTAAATAGGCAGAACATGAGAGTTGTAGCTTTGGAAATGTGGACACGGAAAAAAAATTATAAAGACAAGACACTGATATAAAGACGAATAAAAGTGTGCTAGAGGGAGTGAATGAAGAAATATGCTTAGTGAAGACATTGAGAGGTAGAAGGCAAAACTTTTTTGGATATAATATAAGACATAGGTAAAGGTAAAGGTAAGATGCTTACTGGCAATTAGGCCATTGCTGACCCTTTTTGCTCATCTAAACTAACCTACCCTCCACCTTGAGCTCGATCTCAACGACGGCAGTGATTTGAAAAATCATCCGCCGCCGGTGAGTCTCGAACCGTCGACCCGTGAGTCCATATTGGAAAGTCATCGACTTTCCCGCACGGCCACGGAGACGCTTAATATGAGACATAATAACTTGCTGATGATATATGAAGAACAAATAATTAAAAAAGGGAAACAGGCACACAGAGACGAAAGCTACTGGGAAACCTAGCCCAATTGACAATGTGTAAAAATTACAACGAAATAAAAAAGTTGCTGTGGGGTGAAAATTTAATAATTAATTTCTACAAATGATAAATTACAAGTAAATTAAAAAATATGTTCTTTACGTAGATCTATTAGTGACACATATTTTTTCATTTGACTTACCCTGGTTAAATGGTATAAAAAAACCACCTGTGTAATACCAAACCCATTAAACATTTAAAATAGCATACTTACTATTAAATCCCGCTCTAAAAAATCACATTAAAAATTTCAAAATAAAAAGAAACAAAACAAATAACTAGGAACTATGTTGTCTTACACATTTGCAAATTATTGTCCTTCCAAAATAACAATAACAAATACGACAGGACTGGTGACATTTTAACAATTAAATCCCAAAATATTTTATGATACACTCAAAAACTATCTAAATTTGGCAGTAAAAGTAAGTCAGATACCTTGTTGACAACAAAGCTGGAGATAAATACTAAAAGTACAAGTAGTTCTACCAAGAACATTGTAGGCTGACAGAGACGACTCGATCACTATCTCAGTACATAACCAGGTTATATGTTGTCGCTACAGCTTTAATAAACACCAAATGTTATACATAGAAACTGTACACAACCTTGCATAAATCACCAGTCCTATTACTTTCTTTCTTAATACACGCAACAATGTATATAAGGCTAGATGCATTTTGATCATTATTAGAAACACATACCAGTTTCTCTTTCATTAGATTTCGTCAGTGTGTTGACCAATGACAATCAAAATACATACAAAGTAATTCAGCTTCAGATAATATTCTGAGCTGTACGACAGAATCGCCATTTAGGTGCATAACTAGGAAATACATTGTCATGACAGCTTTAATATAATAAACAATAAATATAGGGAATGTGTACAAGCAATTTCGTAAATCGTCAGCCCTGTTACTTTCTTCATTATTACAGTGAACAACGTATATAAAACACCAACGCAACAGTAACAATAGCAAAAGGTTGTCCTCAAGGAGGAGTGCTATCACCTCTGCTGTAGTCGCTAATTGTTGATGAACTTATGAACACATTGAGCTGAGCTGTATTCATAGTCCAAGGAAACACAGATGATATTGTCATAACAGTAAAGGGCAAGCATGATGCTGTAATTTTCAGCCTAATACAAACAGACTTAAATATAGTAAGGAACTGGTGTGAGACAAGAGGTGATTAATGTCAATCCTCATAAGACAGTTCTTGTCCCATTCACAAACAGAAGGAAACTAAATTTAAAAGCTCCCACTCTGAATGGAGCACAGATACAATTTTCCAATAAAGTTAAATATTAACAACTAAATTGGAACATGTACATGGAAAAAACTCTTTCGACAGCCACAATGGCAATCTGAATTTTCCGTAGACTCATAAGAAAGACATTGGGGCTAAATCCCAGGATGGCATATTGAATATAGCAAACTGTGGCCACACCCATGGTCACATTATATGCATCTATAATATATGGTGGTACAAAAACTGAAAAAACCTCAACACAAAGCAAATTGCAAAAGTTGCAGGCTCATCTGCCTTGGAATAACGGGAGCTATGGTATCATGTCCTAGAGCTGCAATAGAGGCAATGCTGAATATTACTCCACTGCAGATATGTGTGAAGAAGGAAGCAGCACTAGTGCCTCAAGACTATTTCAAGCAGACAAATTAAAACCAGGAGACTTGGTTGGCCGCTTGAAGATCCTGGAAATTATTCTATTGGAGTCACATGCCAAACCAACAGATCAAATTCCAGCTAAACTGGACTTTATAGTACCATTTGACGTGGTCATAAAAGACCGCCAAGCATGGGACAGGGACAGTAAAAGGCTGACAAACAACTCATTTGTATGATATACAGACGGGTCTAAAAAAATGGGGGGAGCAGGAATGGGAATAAATGGACCTACCTTTTTAGACTCGCTAAGTCCCTAGGAAAAACTTCCACCATATTTCAAGCAGAAATGCTCCGAAATGTACGCCATCCTGCACTGTGTGCGGGAGAACAAGAAGAGGGGCTACACCAACAAGCGGATCCTCATAGCCACAGACAGCCAGGCAGCCCTTAAGGCCTTAAGTAGCCCACGGGTAAATTCCTGGCTGGTGAGTGAGTGCCGAGATGAGACACCTGACTGGGCAGAATGAGGTCACCCTCATCTGGGTGCCGGGTCACTCGGGGGTCAAAGGCAATGAAGAAGCTGACAGTCTCGCGAAGAGAGGGTCAGCAGAACCATTTATGGGACCAGAACCGGCTCTAGGCGTGACAAAGAGCACTGCCAAGGAATCCATTAAGTCCTGGGTCAGAAACCAACACAAGGTGTATTGGGCAGACTGTCCAGGACTCAGACATGGGAAGTTAATAATTCAAAGAGAGCTGTGGAGCTGCTAAATCTTAGGAGAGGACAGCTCAGAAACATAACAGGTCTCTTGATGGGACACATGGCCATCAAGAAACACCTGCATAAAATGGGGCAGTTCAAGAGGGACCTCGCATGCAGACTCTGCAGCGAGGGGGAGGAATCAGCTCAGCACATCTTGTGCAAGGGTAAAGCTCTGGACTGCCAAAGGCAACTGATCTACGGTCAGTCTAGACCAGAGACAGAGCATTATAAAACCTCACCCTACCAATCGCTGTGCAGACTAGTTCAAGACACAGTGATTTTGGTATGGGTGGAAAAAAAAAAGACTAAGGACATGCATTTGAGCCCTGAGGGAGAAAAAAAGTAGAAATGCTTGATATAAATCTGTGTGCACAGGAGTGCATACAAAGACTCAAAAATGGAGATATGCATTCTCTCAGACAGTCAGGCAGTACAAAAGACTCTGAGATCTTTCAAAACCGAGTCTATACTGACCTGCGACTGCAAAGCATCCTTGAAGCAAATGGCTAAGGACAACGAAGTAACTTTGATTACCAGGGTATCAAGGCATTGAAAAAATGAGGAAGCAGATAGCCTTGCAAAAAGGACGGCAAGAACACCATTTTATGCGCCAGAACTTTTTTGTGGACTAATAAAAAACCATAAGAAATTTACTTAATATTTGGGAGAAGAATCAAATGCTGTCATACTGGAGGAAAACGTTAGTCTTATGGTAGCCAAATCGGTTCAAGTTTAAGTTTGTACTGTTTCTTGAATTGAACAGGAACGATTTGAGAATAATCACGGGACTTTTACAGGACTGTCCTGGTAAAGGTACCATTTTATGAAGATGGGTAAGACGGACATTGAAAACTACAGATACTGCACTGAAACAGCAGAAACAACAGAGCACTTGCTATGTGGGTGCAGTTCTGCAAAAGGCTCAAATACCTGGGAGGGGTGACTTAACACCACAGGAAATAGGTCAAATAGTCCCCAAAAAGATAATAGATTATATGAAAAGTCTGAACATTTTGGATAACTGTTAGAAAATTGAGCCATGCACAAAAGACCCATTAAGGCCAAAGGCCTACTATATGACTCAGTAATCAATCTAGGCTAGATAATAATAATAATAACACCACAGTAGACAACCTCCGCACCCAGAAGGCTGAAACTTGTGCGGGGGTAGCTTAGATACACATATAGACAAAGGACACCATCCGTAACTCACGAGAAGCTGGCTTTATACCTAATGTTTATTATTTAGATCCGTATTTAATTTTTTTTATTTTACCTGTTGAAAATCACTGCTACCAATCACATGTATACAAAAAACCTATTTTATAAACATATTTTGGAAGAACAAAATTTTAAACGTAAACAGGAGTGACATGCAAGAAAGCAAGGAGAATTAGTAAAAAGCAGATACTTACATTTCATTCTCTTCATGCCGCACTTACCTTGAAGTAGCGGCGATTTAACCAGAATTAATATTTGAGGTAGTATATTATTAGAGACGTCTTTCAAAGCCTTTGGGTGATATTCTGCCACTGATTTTAATATAACCAATGTCCACTGAGCAATGTGGAGGTCAGATTCGTCCAGCAATGGTGGTACTTCAGCTATAACATGCTGTAGCAAATCAACATAGAAATATTGATGGTAGTTTTTGATTATGCAATCCAGCAGCTGAAGAGTGGCCAACTTCAAAGCTCTCTGATTCTTTCTCAAGAACAGGCCCAAAATTGGTACCGCTTCATTCTAAAAAGTAAACAAAACATGTATCAATATCTTATTGAACAATATTATTATCTAACGAAAAGGTATATTGTTATGACAAATTTTTTCTACAAGTGACAAAAATTAAGTTTAAAAATTACTTACTAAATTTGGTAACTGTATTCCTAATGGAGATCCAGCAATCTTGATAAGAGCCTTAACTGTTGTAAGTCTCGTAATCTCATTTTTAAGTCTATCCAAGAACAGAGGAAGGCATACTGGTAGTTCATTTTTCAAATGATCACCCAAATTGCAAACAACTTGCCCCATGGTTGAAATGGCTTTTTCCTTAACCTCCTGATCAATATCAGCTGTCCTTAGTCTAATAAGGGTGCACTGGTAAATATCAAGCACATATGGTGAAAAATTAAAGTCAGTTTGTTTATCCAGTGGGCGAATGACTTTAACCATTTCTTGTAAAACGTTTAATGCTTCAGCTGTTATTTTATAAAAACTATCACCCACGGCATTAATCACAGGTGGGAGCAAAATGCTAATATGAGGATGAAATACTTTTGGAGGATGTGTGGTAAGTAAACAGTAGATGAAGGACAATGAGTCGATTTTCATGTTACTGCTAGAGTTCTTTTCACTTAAAGAATATAGAATACCAGGTATAAGATCAGAAATATGACGAACAAGGGCTCCAGGTAGAACAGTACAAAGTTCTTTTAGTAATAAGAAACAGTCTTGACGAGTCTTGATACTTTTTTCTCTCATTTGAGCTTGGATTCCTCTTACAATACTAGGAACTTGTTGTTGCAGTAAATGTATGGGAAGTTCACCTTGCTCCATTAAATTTGGGTCTGTTTCTACATTAACTGAGGTCTTAGTTTGCCTTATCAGAGAAATATAGGCATGAAATATATCAGACTTTACATTTTCTTCCCTCTCTGTAAGTAAATATTAAAACAATTCTAATTTTTTTTTATCATAACCAAATTTATAAAATGTTCAACTGATTAAACAACACATTTTTAAAAACCTTAGAATCATCGTGAGTTACATTTTCTGGATGCTATTTGAAAAATTATTAACAAATCAAATACCCACAAAACTTTTGTCAATAAAAAAACGTAACCATACTTTACTAATTACGATCGTTTCACTTACAAAGTTAGCTTCACTAGAGAATTAAATAGACCAAAATAGTCTATTTAATCATGCAGTAAAGCTAACTTTGATAATGCTCGGATGTAAAAAATACAGCTGTAATGAAATGGGTTAAAACGTAGTTAGCCTATTAATGATTTTAATTTAACACAGATAACAAATATTTTACTAAAAGTAATCAGATGAACCTTGTTGTAAAAATGTTGCAATAAACTTTACCGTCGACTGACAAGAAGTAAAAAATATTATGAAATGATTACTTACCTTTGAATCTTGCTATGAGTCGTGCAGATAGTACTTTATAGAAGTCAGACAACAGCTCATGGCGACTGGAAATAACAGACTCTAAGCATTTTGCTGCAGAGCGCCTCACCTTCCAGCTCATATCATCATCATCACTGTATTCATCGTTCTCTTCCTCTTCATCGTCCTCACATGCAGCTTCCATTGCGCCTTCATATTCCACAACATCATCTTCATCGTAATTGTAGTTCGGGTCATAGGTCATATAGCTGAGACACAGTTTAATTATCTGAAACAAGTTTATGTTGTCTATTACGCCATTATTTCACGGGTAATAACAATACTTATCTTGAAATGCAATTTTACAACACAACGCAACAAAAATATTTTAAATTTGTGCAATAATCAATTTAAAATATCCATATAGCATACTTTATCCTTAAATGAGATATTACAACAATATTGATAATATTTCTAGTAATTTTTACTGTTAAGATAATTTAATTTCAAAGAAATGGTGATAAAGGTGTACAAAATATACTTAAAGAAAACTTAACGACTTTGTTAGTTTTAAGCTAGACATAAACAGTCCAGTCTTTAGTTACTAACTGGAGCAAAAAGTGTAAAGTTTATTAAGTAATTCTTGATACCAATATACCATAATCATACTAATATTAATGAAATGTATAAAAGATGGTAACACAAATGAAAACTTACCTCAGGAATATGAGGGGTTATTTCTTTGGGATATCTAGTCACAAAGCTTTCAAAAGCTTGCAAGCTAAACTCTCTAAGTTCATCATCATCCACAGAACTACACTGTAGTATAATTGGTACAAATCTACAAACATCTTCTCCAAACTTATGACCAGACTGTCGGCTACAATAAAAATATATATCGTCTAAATAAAAATTCACTATCAAAAGTCAAATGTTACTACCATGTGGAAAAAGTTAAAAAAGCATAAAAAGTAATTAATATTCTTAAAAAATAACTTACCAAACAGCAGATATGCACTGTATATAAGTGCGTACTTGAGAGTTATTAGTAGTATCAGCAGCCCTAATACCATCATAGAGGTGTTCGATTAATTTGGTATAGAGCGTACTATTACATGACAGCACAAGATTACTGCAAGCAACAATAGTACGTTTACGTACAGCTTGTCTTTTGGAGCACAACTGTGGTAATAGAGCCTTTAGAATAGCCGAATGGAAGGATGATAAAACATTCCCAAAACGGTGTAAAAGATCTGCGATAATATCCAAAGCCTCTAGCTGTACTGAAACATCTTCTTTCTGCAAATACCAGTTAAAAAAATTATAACACATATAGAATAATAAAATAAAAGATTTTAATCTAAAACTAATGGCAAGTCTCTGTAGTATATTATTTATGATAAAAACCCACAAACAAAAGTTCAGCACATGCTTTACTTGAAATCCTGACCCACACCATAGTAGTAGTAGCAGTGGTGGGGAGGCCAACGCCAAGCAAGTAGGCCACAATGGGCCCTTTTTGCCAACCCCAGCAACCATGCTCTACTCTTCCTTTGTTCCGTCGCCAAACCGCTTCGACATCGAGATGAAGGCCGTGACAGTCTTCAATTGGACGGTACTTACCTGATTCCTCTACAGAGTCCTCGATCCGAACAATTCTGCTCGAAGACTCCCAAAAGCCTCGCATTCACACAGGTAGTGGTAGGACGTTTCTTCATCCTCGCCGCATTCCTGGCAAATGGGATCCCTCTCTCACCAGCACCCCAAGGATGCGGCAAAGCGTAGGTCGACTCCTTCCGAGTAGCCAGACACCTTTATCTCTGTCCGGCCCCTCCACGAAGTCCCTCGCCAGCCTGCAGCCACCAACCGACCCCCAGTGCTTCTCCATTGCTTCCTCGGTCCACCTGTCTAAGGCGACAGAGACTGTATTCCTACTTATGCCTATCGCAGGCTCCGGGCCACAGAACGGCCGCCGGGAACCGAGTCTTTCGAGATTATTCGCCAACTCATTCCCCGCTACGCCACAGTGTCCCGGAACCCACACCAGTTGCACCTCCTTCGTCCTGGCTAGTCCTCTGAGGGCGTCAGCACACTCCTGAACCAGTGTTGACCTGATTCTGGCCGCACAGACTGCCCGGAGGACCACCTGGCTATCCGAGCAGATGTACACACATTTCTCGGGACTCCTCTTCACATCCTGTCTATTGGCCACAGACAGGAAAGCATACACCTCTGTTTCGAATGCCGTGGTATATACGCCAAGAGCATAGCTCTCGCGCACCCCCAGGCCCTCGATGCATATTCCTGCCCCGGAGGATTGTTGGTCCTCCAGCCGCGATCCGTCGGTGAAACAGACCAGGCTTGCGGGCTGGAATGCAACCTCATTTTCCCTCCACTGATCCCTACTGGGGATCCTAAGGGTGTATGGCCTAGTCAACCTAATATCGTCCTCGGCATCCCGCACCTTTATGGCGGAGACCCACACCATAAAATAACCTGCTTTATATGGTGCACTCTGCAAACCCTTAACCCATTTGTAGATTACTTCACTGCTGCAATTGTCAGTTTATATGAGCTTTGCAAATCTAAGTCAGTCTTGTTGATGCCTGACAGTAGCTGCTGCAGACCTGTTGCCAGTTTATATGAATAAATTCTGCATTCTGCATGTCATAATCTAACCACTCTCACAATAACACCAACCATAAAAGTATCATCAATACCTGTTGGTGCTTTTCTTCTTGCGGATCCTTGTCTCCATACAATGATTCCAAACATCTTAAGATTGTTATTCTTAGCAGCGATAGTAATCTTAGCACATTACATACATACCACAAACCATGTTCCTCCTCAGTAAAGGTGACAACTTGACATATGTGCTCAGCAATTAATACCATGTTGAGATTAAAAATTGTTTGATGATTGTTGCGACATTACTTTTAACAAAAATTAGATCCATAACAACTTTGATATTGCAATGCATACATTGTATGTTTGGAATTCAAAGTTTTACTTACTACTGTGTTTTTTTATAAAAACGTAGGGAATGGTCGACTTAACCGCAACTACATATTAACGTGATTATAATAGAATATGGCCTAAAAACAGTTGTACATACCTTAATAAAGTAAAACAGTGTGGTATATTTCGTTTTTAATAACCGTTCAATGATAAACGCAATTAAAACGTTTCGATTTGCAACAAAAACGCATATTTTTGTAGCTGAGGTTATGACTGTTGTGTCGTTGACATGATAGGCGTTGTTGTCAGTTTCGAAGCTATTTACTTGATACTGGGGGAATGTTAGGTCAGGTCACGGTCAGGTCAGGCAGGCCGATAGAGCAGTAAGCACTGTCCGGCAGTGCATTCATTCAATGTGGCAACGCTGCTGAAAATTGACAGTTCGAAACGTGAAATTCGTGCATTTTTGGAATTTCATTTCTCAATTATTCTGTTATTTCTGGTTTTTCAGTAAATTTTTTTCCAGATTATAAATCTACGTTACGTACTCTTTCTTGTGGTGTGCGCCGTTTTGCTAGATTCCAGTTGCGGTAAAGTCGACCCTCCCCAAAACGTATATATTGGGATAAATAAAAAGTACTGAGATAGATGGAGCTTTGTAAGGGACATAATCAATTTGATCTTGGTGCACCTGGCCTAAGTTATGACATTCGTCATGGAATGTTGGAATGGACATGACAATTTAGATAAACTTCTTCATAGCAAAAAATAATCAAAATCTGTTAAAAAAATTAAACAACAACATTCAAATTAAATGTAACATGCTGGGCCAAATAGGCTATTAGCAGCTATTTGTAGATCTATTTGAGTATAAATTAAAGATAAATGACAAGATTAATGCATAATTTAAAAAATTATATATCAGCATGCCTTCTAAAACGTTGCTGCCTGAATAAAAGATGGATAATCTTGTGATAATGTGAACTAAAGTTAATTGAAAAACATCTGTAAACATAAGTACTAAATTCTTACTCTTTCAATAGCCGTGATCAATCTTCCTGTAATTCTCCTACATATGTTTCCAGAGAGGCCTCCAGGTGCTTGCGGAAGCTCAGCAATCACAGTCTTTAACCCAATGCTTGATATATCACGCAGCTGTTCTTTATCAGACACCATGTTTGTACAAAGAGATTCCACTATCGTCTCGACTTGAAACTCTTTAACTTTATTCACCAAAGGCCCCAAACTGAAAAATTAGACTTATTTAGAAGAGCTTCTAAAAACTGATTTAGCTGACTAATCATACCATTTAACAGCGAGGTTCTGTACTTCTCCATTCTTGTCTTCTAAAAGCTTCAGTAACATACGGACCACTTTCCGTTCAGAATCATCATCAAGTTTAATGCTATCCTTCTGTAACTCTGACATTAAATCATTTGTGGCCATAAAACGAAAATCTTTGTCAGATGAATTCATCTGTAACAAAAAATTAATTTAAGGATAAGAAAAAGTAACTCAATTTGGTATTACCACATACCTTCTCAAGAAGATTTGCTATTTGATAGGATACACTAGCCATTTTGTTTTTTAAAATATACAATTCAATACCGTTAAAAAAATTAAATTAAATATAAAATGATAACATTGCGGCTAATTTAAGGTTAAAAATAACAAATACTTAAATAAAGCATCTTACAACAAACGTAGTCGGAAAAATCATAATTATATTTATAAAAAGTATATTGTAGACCAATTATTTTTAAAATATGATGAGCTAAGTTGTATAAATATTTTCAAAAATGAATTGACAACATTTAACGTGCAATATATACATATATAATTTCACAGGTTCTATTCTTTATCCTTTAGGATTTTGGATTCATTTCATCTATCAAAAAAGGACCTCGATTTTATGTCATGTCAGAAAAGTCAAAGTCAAAAGTAGTTTCAAGGAAAAGAACAAGAAGTATATATGAATTGTTACCTACTACTTTTGGGCGTTTAGTCCTTTAGATTCGACACACCTAAAGTATGGTATGGTTCTACAAAAGATGGAAAACAAAGCGGTTCTTATTAATTTATTACTTTATGACTCTTTTCTTGTATTTATAAAAATTATTTTATCGATATGAAGAGACTATTCATATTCACTAAACAATATGTGTAGTTTTTTATACATATATAGTACACACCATTACTATACCTATTTATATCTGTGTCTATAGTGTATCAGTGTTGGTAATTATACCTACGTTATGAAGCAATTGTTGCTTAATTCTTGTCCTATTATTACATTTCGTTCTAATTAATGTTGAGATTGGAGTTTTCAATTTTACAAGAGATTCATTCTTATACTTATTTTTATAGTTATTTCTGATGAAAAATATTTGTAGGTACTTACCTTATTATTTAGAAATGTGCACGTAAAATCAGATGGAGAAGTGTAGTTTTGTCAACTAGTACACATGAGTTATGTTTAAGTAGATAGTTATGTTGGGAAAACATAAAATGTATTATTTAAAAATTATTATTAAAAGCCAAAACCAATTTTTTAATAGTTTAAAGATCAACTTGATAGGTAGTTTAAATATTGTAGGTGGTATTAATATTAAAGTTAAATAATTTAGTATGCATGATAATATGTTATTAAAAGTTTCCCGAAAACTTCAATCAATTTCACCTATTCTTAGGTTGCCCGTATTTTCGTTTTATGTATTTTAATGTGTATATAATTGCAGAAATCGTAAGTAAAAGTAATAAGTAACGTTAAATGGTTATTTGTTACTTACACGTTCCACATAAAGACAAACTTTTTCGTATTCTTCATCGTAAGTGAAAATTATACCTTCTACTTCGTACCGTTGGTTTCGTGTCATACGCATTGTGAAAAAACGTAGCTGATCTTCCCAAGCCGGATTTAGGTGAGGGTGAAAAATTGCACGATTACGATTCATATTTTTCTTTAATATGAGTTAATATTAAACTAAATCACACTTTATAAATCGCGACGCGAACAAAATCAATAGCAATAATCTGACAATTTAGAAATGTCAGAATATTATAAATATTTAAACAAACGAAGAGTGACTTTTTAAACTTGATACTATAAATTATTATTCAATTGCTATCTTTTTTATTAAATACATTATTTTCCTATATTGTCATTCGATTTAAATTGTACTAATTTGATCAAATTTATCATCTCAGACAAATCATGAAAGGTCTTGGATAGAGCAAGTTTAAAATTAAAGTCAGTGAAAAAAATCTAGATTTTAACTTATAGTAAGATGTTTTAGACACTTGTGTAAATAATAAATACTTACCACGTATAAGTAGTATCGTAAATTACCCATGACGAACGCTGAAAATAAAATACCTATATTAAGTAACAAATTAACTTATGTGATCTAACTACAAATTAACACCTGAAAGTACCATACCTAATGCTGAAGCTCTAAAAATTTGCAAATTTTGAAATACAGTATTAGCATTCACTTTTAAAACTTAGTATATTTGCAATCTTCTCTTGGTTTATCGCTCACCACATTTAACAACAAAACGTTAGTTAACTACCGTTCAAGATGGCCACTGGTCACTTTAACGGCTGTCCACTGCTTACACTACTTGAGATGCGCACAATTATTCTACGCTGGTTTCTAAACAAAGTGGGAAGGGGGGGGGGGGGGGGGAGATACGCAAAGATCACATAACCTCACAGCTTCGCGGTACGCGGTAATAGATGGTAGTTAGAGAAACAAAATATGATAGGTATAATTTCATTATCTCATGGTCTGTACCGTAAAGTAACAATCGCATATATTATTCTCAAAGCGAAATAGGTAAACCATTAATTCATTGATTGTTGTTTCCCTTACTTGCTGGGGAAACTGTCCCATACTAATAAAATACAGACGTATGGACGTTCTTGCAGAGAAAACAATAACTTGTTAAGCTAGAGAAGTATCTACGATCTACGCCTGTATTTAGGATACAATGTTAATAGGTACAATGCTAAATTATTTTTGGCTGCCACACCTAGGCCAAAAAGTAAAACTTAAAATATAATGGCTAGGTCTGTACTTTCAAAAATATGTATAATTTAATACACTCAGGATAAACCTTAGTAAATTACCATCGATATTAAGCACCGATGATGATATATGAGATAATAATATAGATACATATACCTAAATTAAATCCATTATACGATTTTCTTCTAGGAAACCGAACAATTAAGTCATCAAGTAGCATATGATAATATAACATTGAGTCAGATAGCTTACCTGGTCCTCTTAACATCACGTGTTTCGTATACATCTTTTACAAAACCTTAAAGGATCCACACGATTCACCCAAACGTACTTAACTAATATCACTACTTAACAAGGATCCACACGATTCACCCAAACGTACTTAACTAATATCAATACTTAACTACCATCTCAACACACATGCGTATTCCTACCAAGCAGTCCCTGATTGTGGATGGGTGTGGTGGGGCGGTAGGGGTTGGTAGGAGGTGGGGAGGGACCGGGAGTGGGGAGGGGAGGGGGTTTAGGGTATTTTCAAGCCGGACACTTTAATGCGCGGCAAATTCAAGTTTAGCACACTGACAAAGTTCATCAAGAGATTGATTATTAGTTGGCAGGAAATTTGGAAAGCAGAAATAAATGAAAGCAGCAAGCCAAGATGGTCGACAAAAAAATTTGGCTGTGAAAGCCATTATAAATAATTTACCGGAAGTAGTCAAATCCTTGGAAGTAATTGAAGAAATTTCTCTCAATGTTGAATCAAAATACGACGCGGTTCATCTGCTACATGATGTGAAGAATTTCGAATTTAAAATCAACTTAACAATATAGGCTGCCATTCTTCAAGAAATCAATTAAGTAAATGTTAGGGTTAAGGCTAACAAGGAAGATATACAATTCTGGGGCGTTTCGTTGTTTTAATGGACGGTCTGGCCAAAACTTTTCCAAAATTAAGAGAGAATCCTGTGAAATGTTGAATAGAGGAGGTTAAAAACAGAAGCCGACAAAAATTGGAGTTGATCTCATTCTGACAATTAAACGAATTCTGAAGCGTAAAAAACAGTTTGGTGAGCTGGGAGAAGACGAATCACGAACACTTTAACCTGTTCAGCTATTTTCCAAAGCAATAAAGACTGTTATTGATCAGCCCATATAAGAAATTAAAACGAAGATTGAGAGCGCTACCACACTAAAGTAAAATTTTGCATTTCTCAATGGTCTTGAAATATTGATGTTGTCGACTGAAGAAGTGCAAAAAAATCGAGTAAATCTAGCACGAAAATATAAGCAAAACTTAAATAGATTTATTTAAGTTCTGCCAGGAACTCACCGTTTTTAAAGAACAAGCTCCACTTTTCTCGGTGACATAAATAAGGCTAGCGCTTTATATCTCTTGCAACAGATCTACACCCATGATTTGTAGAAAGGCCTTCCAATATTTGTATTGCGCTGCAGATTTACTTTATGATACTGATCACATCTGTGAGCGAAGTTTTCGCGAAATTATTTAAACTTATTAAAAACAATCTGCGATCATCAATGACCCACAAACATGGAGTCGTCGCGATGTTGGTAATTGAAAATGAAATCCCATATACAACATGCATAACGAGCCCATAGACTTAGATACGGAGCAAAAAGGCTCGTATTCTTTTAATAGCGTCAGTGGCTGAGTTTTTAGGTAGGTAGGTAGCTATATATATATATATATATATATATATATATATATATATATATATATATATCTTTTGGTATGTTGCACTATACTGTAATTACTTTTAAATATACACTTTATTTGCTTGCTGTACTTTTTGTGATTTTTTATTTGGTTTCGTGGACTGCAGTTTCGAACCGTCTCGTTCATCATCAGCACGCTACTAGAGTAGCGTAACCAAATAACAAATCACTGAAAGTGCAGCAAACGAATAAATTATATATATATATATATATATATATATATATATATATATATATATATATATATATATATATATATATATATATATATATATATATATATGAGAGAGAGAGAGAGAGAAAGTCAGGTTATTTCAAATCTTTTGTTTTGGTATGACTCTTTCCAATGCAACAAAGATGACAAATAAAAAATGTCTAGTATAAAATATATTTTACGACTTACTTATTACAAATCTTACCCTACTTCAATATGTTCCTGTTTGTTAAAAAAACTAAATAAGAACTTGATAGAAAAACTTAAAGGTGATGAACGATGGAGGAAGGCCGCAGTTTTCAGTTTTTACCCCGCCTTTAAACAGTCTAAGATTCCTGACTGGTACCAACAACGGGTCAGGTTTTTATTTTGTTATTTTCTCTCCCAGGGCTCATCCGCGGCTTTGCCGCCCCGATAGCACTGCAACCTTTGGCTTATTGTGCATGCCCTTAGTCTTTTCACTCCACCCATTCCAAAATCACTGTTCCTTGAACTAGTCTGCACAGCGATTGGTAGGGTGAAGTTTCATAATGCTCTGTCTCCGCTCTAGACTGACCGTAGATCAGTTGTCTTTTGCGGTTCAGAGCTTTACACTCGCACAAAATATGCTGGGTTGATTCCTCCCCCTCGCCGTAGCGTCTGCATGCGAGGTCCCCCTCGAACCGCCCCATTTTATGTAGGTGTTTCTTGACGGCAATGTGTCCCGTCAAGAGACCTATTATGTTTCTGCTCTGTCCTCTGCTAAGATTTAGCAGCTCCACAGCTTTCTTTGAACTGGGTTCGTCAATTATTGAGTTCCAATGTCTGAGCCCTGGACAGTCTGCCCAGTACACCTTGTGTTCGTTTCTGACCCAAGACTTAATGCCTTCCCTGACAGTGCTCTTTGTCACGCCCAGAGCCGATTCTGGTTTCATAAATGGTTCTGCTGACCCTCTCTTCGCGAGACTGTCAGCTTCTTCATTGCCTTTGACCCCCGAGTGACCCGGCACCCAGATGAGGGTGACCTTATTCTGCCCAGCCAGGTCGCTCGTCTCCTCTCGGCACTCACTCATCAGCAAGGAATTTACCCGTGGGCTACTTGGGGCCTTAAGGGCAGCCTGGCTGTCTGTGGCTATGAGGATCCGCTTGTTGGTGTAGCCCCTCCTCTTGTTCTCCCGCACACAGTGCAGGATGGCGTACATTTCGGCCTGAAAGACTGTTGCATGGGTTCCGAGGGAAATACCATGACTTACCATCGGCCCTTCCGAATAAACGCCTGCCCCCGTCCCACACTCCCCGCCGGATCCGTCTGTGAACCAGACGAGCGCGTCCCGTGGTATGCCCGGCGTCTCCTCCCGCCATGCCTTCCGGTCGGGGAATTCCACTGTAAAGTTGTTTTCCCTGCAGATTCGCGGACTCGCGAAGTCTGCCCTCCTTTCAAGCATGGGCTCCTTCACGATCTCCTGAATTTTGCAGTGGCCCCTGAAGCCTGGGTTGATCTTCAGTCTACCATTGCAGGCTAGTCTGTATAGTCCTAGTCTGGCCTCCCCCATAATAACTATGTGTAGGGAGGCAGAGCCAGCAACACCTCCATGGCGGCTGTTGGGGTTAAAGACATGGCCCCTAGGATGCCTAGGCAAGCCATCCTTTTGATCTTGCCTAGTTTTTGTTTGGCACTGGATTGTGTCACCTTAGGTCACCAGACCAGTGCCGCGTATGTTAACGATGGTCTGACCACCCTTGTGTACAGGCAGTGGTCCATACCAGGTCTTAGTCCCCACTTTTTTCCATATAGCCGCATAGTGACGGCTAACGTCATGACTGCCTTACGCAGTATTTTTTCAACGTGACCATTACAGGTTAGCTTAGAGTTCAATACGACCCCAAGATATTTTACCTCCCTGGCCATTGGAATGTTCCTACCGTATAGAGTGAGAGTTCTGTGGCTCTCCCACTTCCTCCTCCTCGTAAATGGTATGACGGTTGCTTTCTCGGGGCTCACCCCTAGCCCTTGACCAACCGTCCACCCTGCCACCACTTTCAGTGCTGTCTGCATGCGCTCCCACACTGACTGTGTAACCTTGCCTCGGACTATGATGACAAGATAGCCCGGTCGTAAGAATTAAGGTCCCCACATTTGATGGCTCAGTCCCATGGACTATTTATCTACGTCAGTTCGAAGCTGCTGCTACAGCAAATGACTGGTGCGATAGATAGTGTGTGTGTGTGTGTGTGAGAGAGAGAGGGGGGGAGAAAGATGGAGAGAGAAAGCGACTTCGCTAATTGTAGCTCTCAGAGGAGATGCCCTAGATGTGCTCCAAGGTATCCCCAGGGAAGAACAGGAAAGTTTCGAGATTGGGTATTATCTAGAAATGAGATCTGGAGACCAGCATTTACAACAGCTGTATCAAACTCAGGTAAAAAGTTGCTGTAATGAATCAGGCAAAAGTCTGCAGCAATTCGAAGCCGACGTTGGAAGACTAACACGATCAGCTTACCCCACAGCCCTGGTGATATTATTGAAACACCTGTCACTGCAAACATTCATTGACGGCATCACGAATACCGACACCTAACAGGCGCTGAGGATGGCGAGACATAAAAACTTGAACAATGCTTTAGCACATTCGCTAGAATCTGAAGCTACCAAGCAAGCTTCTAAAGGCAATGTGAGAGTTCACAGTCTCCAAGTCCCAGGAGAAGAAAATAAAACTGAGTCATCCAAGGTCATGTAGCTACTAGAGAAGATAGTAGAACAGACGAAGCCCACGCCTCATAAGGAGCCAACGCAAGCTCGTCGTGAAAGTGCCATACGATGTGGAACTGTGGCAAGGTAGGACACATAATAAGTGATTGCCGGGATTCAAGATCATCATCAACTAACGTACAGGAAAACTAAATGCAGCTAGCTTTATGGGGCTAGAGCTGGCTGCCCACCACAATGCCCTAAAGTCGGCAACTATTTCACTGGTCAACGATACTGGCAACACGCTCGTCGTAGACGGATACATCAGCGACAAGAGGACTCAAATGGTTGTAGACACTGGCGCATCCAAAACGATTATCCGTCGTGATATGGCACCAAGGTGGCGGGTAAGAGAGCGAGAAAGAGTTTACAAAGTGACCACGGTGTCAAGTTAGATCTCTAGAAAAATATTTTGAATATCGGTGATGAGGAAGTAGTTATGTCGACTGTCAATAACTTTGCAGTTCCAAAAGTTACGGCTAGAAAAGATGCCATTGTGAGAGCCCAGAGTGAGAGTATTGTCCCAGTGAACATGGTTGGAGATATTTCGGGACAAGTAGTGGGCATCATAGTACCAGAAGACAATGATCTTCTTAAGAAAGCTCTACTAGTCTGTAAAACTTTTGTTCAAGCAAGAGAACTGGCATGTGTCACAATGGCTAACCCTAAAAGCTTTGATTAGAAGATTCCCAAAGGCTCCGAAATCGGGATATTCTCGCCGGTAACCATCATACGGCGCTGCCACGACCAAGAAGAACCAGTTTCGTCCATCCCGGATGAGCCGCTTCCAGAACATCTACGCGACGTCTTATCAGAAGCTAGTGGAAATGTTTCTCCACAACAGAAGCAAGCAGTGGTCAAGTTGCTGTCCAAATATCGCAAGGTTTTTGTAACCAACAAGAACGATTTTGGAAGAACAGACCTCGTACGCCATCGCATTGAGACTGGGACATCTGTATCAATCAAGCAACCACCGAGAACGGTACCATTGGCAAAACAGCATAAAGTTGATACCATGCTAAGGGAGATGGAACAGGCACGAGTTATAGAACCATCTCAAAGCCCTTGGGCCTCTCCAGTAGTGTTAGTTAAAGAGAAAGGTGGCTTCACGAGGTTTTGTGTTTTACCGCCGGTTAAATGATGTCACTAAGAAAGACAGCTACCCACTTCCCAGAATTGACGATACGCTTGATACACTGGCAGACGCAAGATGGTTTTATATATTGGACTTAAAAAGGGGCTACTGGCAAGTCGAGATTGAACCCAAAGACAAAGAAAACACTGCCTTTACGACTCGTAGTGGACTGTGACAGTTCAACGTCATGGCATTTTGGTTGTGTAATGCTCCAGCTACGTTTGAGCGTCTAATGGAGACAATTCTAAGAGGTCTACAAACATGCCTCGTGTACCTAGATCACCTCATTATCTTAGGAAAGTCGTTCGGGGATCACATGAAGAATATCGAATAAGTGTTTCAGAATCTACAAGGAGCCAATTTGAAATTAAGTCCGAAGAAATGCTGTCTCTTTCAAAAAGCACTCAAGTATTTAGGCCATATTATCACCCCAGATGGAGTCAAAACCGACCCAGAAAAGACACACTCTATTATGAACTGGGACATTCCAACCAATATACATCAGCTGCGAAGTTTTCTGTGTCTCTGCACATATTACCACCGTTTTGTAAAGGGGTTGTTGACATCGAGAAACCCTTGCATAAACTGACGGAATAAACGACGACACCCTTCATTTAGACCAATTATTGTGAAAGAGCATTCGATACACTAAAACGGGCTTTCTGTTCATCCCCGATTCTTACATACCCCCAGCCTGGTCACAGGTTTATTGTGGACACAGACGCGAGCAATGTTGGTATTGGATGTGTTTTTTGCCAGGAACAGGGAGGCCAAGAGAAGATTGTAGGGTATTTCAGCAAGCTCTGTTCAAAGCAGAAAAGTACTATTACGTGACAAGAAAAGAACTTCTAGCCATTATCAAGAACTTGGAGCATTTTCACAAATATCTATATGGTCAAGAACTTCTCCTGAGAACCGACAACGCTTTCCTACGCTGGCTTCTTCAATTTAAAAACCCAGAGGGATAGATGGCGAGATGGATTGAACGCCTTCAAGAGTACAATTTTACCATCGAACACCACCCTGGACGGTAATGCCGACGCCCTATTTAGGAGACCTTGCCCACCAAAATGCAAGCATTGCAAAACAAAGAAGGGTTGAATCTCGAAGTGTGTAGGAGGACAACGCTGCAACTAGTTAACCGATGGGACCTGGAGAGGTTAATGGAGGATCAAAAAGAAGCCCCTGATATCCAGTTAGTCTACAGATGGAAGGAGACTTGCCACGAAAGACCAGGGAAACTGTATTAATCTATGAACCAGAAAATTTAAACTAGCTGTTTTTTGTGGTAAACTATGGTGTGAGTCAATCGAAATGTAATTCAGAGTAGTGGTTTCTGCTATTGTTTTCGCATTATCGAAGTCTATTTTGTGTCCTGTATGAATATGATGCATGGCCACATATAAAAAATTGAAACTGACCCCGGATATGGGTTCTAGGGGTCCTAGTTCGCACTCATTTGCACAAATTTTTTCAAAATTCAAAAGTTGAGATCTCTCCATTAGTGATTTTTTTCTACGAAAATTCACTAAAACAAGATTAATAATTATAAGTATCTCCCTTGGGCCTGGCTTGCAAAGCAAAGTTTCTTGAAAGAAGGTCTAATATTATTCACACTCTAAGCTCTTTTTCTATATTTAGCTGAGATCTATATATTGTCTTCAAAGCAGCCACCGCAGAAAATGCGGTTTCACAAAGGTAGGGTGTTGAAAATGGTGATAGTATATGAAATACTCTTGTTTTCAGTGCAGAAAACTTATCATTCAGCCCTGCCCAAAATTAAAAGAGTGATTTATTAGTAAATTTTCTTTTGATTTCGCCACTTGCCGTAAAGTCTATAAACATTTATTCTTCGGCAGTTGAAAGACCTTCGGGAGTAGTTTGAAATAGGTCGCTAACCCACTTGTAACCTGCTATCAAATTGAACTCAGCAAGAAAATACTTTTCAAAATGATTTTCCAGCATGGCTGAATGATTTTCAATGGCTGCAAAAACAACTTCCACATGTTGTTCTTCAGCCTTGTAAGTTTTAACACTTTCATCCACATTTGCAAATATTTCTAGGTTTTTTGCTCCATAATTCCAGTCTTTTACAAAACGCATTAACTTTATCACTCGTATCTAACATATATGTGGTTGCTCCTTGGAGTTGAAGATTCAAGATATTTAATTTCTCGAATATGTTGATTAAGTCAGTAGCTCAAATTCATCACAAATCCTCTCGGAACTTCTCGGCTTCCAGTGGGTTTTCCTCTTCTAGAAAAATGGCGATTTCATCTCTTACTTCATAAACACGTTGCAAAAATCCCCACGTAATAACCATATTTTCTCGCAATAAAATAGTAACGCCGAATGTACCGCACCCATGTCTTTACAAAGTGTAGAAAATATTCTTGATTTTAGGGGTCTCATTTTTATATAATTTATTACGGTTACCACCGTCATTAGCACAATATTCAGACCAGGACTCATTTCTTTGGAAGCCAGAGCCAGAGGTAGATCATGCAATATGTCCAGATACGCTGTCGAGATTTTTGTTTCATAAATGCTTCTATACTTTGGAATCTTCCAGACATTGTACGAGCACCATTCCAAAGCAGTTTTTCCACTCTATGTTTGCCTCGTTTATATAATCATTTAGGACGGCAAATAATGCAAGTGCTGTTGCTCTGAGTTCTATTGGTTTGCAGAATAGTATTTCTCTTACTGCTGACATGCCATCACAAAAATCGAACATGAAAAATTAAATGAGCATCTTTATTGCTATGTGTTGCCTCATCGAGCTGAATTGAACAAAATTGGCACGCGACTCCCCGAAAAGCTGAGGCTGTACATCTTCAGCTATACCACCAATTCGACAAGCAACAGTATCATTTGATATCGATATGGACTGCAATTGTTTGGCAAAATTATCACCAAACATAGTTTCTACGATGTCAATTGCAGGTGGCAGAATAACTACTTCACAAATGGTGTGAGGCGTTTTACATCTGGCTAGTCGATAGAAAACTTTGCAAGAGGCAAGTAAAGCTTTTTCATTTACAAAGTTAAAAAAATGATGTTTGCTTTTTATATGATTTTAATTGTAATTCAAAGAATTATCGGGGTTTGCTAACGTACTTACTATGAAGCGTTTCCAAATGTAAGTTAAGTTTATTAGGTTTCATGCTGTCTGCTTTCAAAATATTTGAGCAAATGATACACAGGGCCCCTTCTTCTTCATTTACTTCAGTGCGGATAAATCCAAACTTAAATATTTTTGAGAATATTTTCTTGATTTTTATTTCAGAACCACTGTCGTCTGTGCACTTGTTGATACTTCACTTTCGTCAAATGCTCGCTTATGCCCATTTAAAATTTTATCCATGATTCTGTATACACTGTATAAATCTACTTTTACTCGAATATCGTGAATTGCAGTTAACGCGTAAATTTCAACATACACATTCTCGGTAAACGGATCGACTCGACTGAGACTGACTGGAACTGATCGAGATGCAGCATTTATATACGCCGCGCAGACGTTCTAGAATGTTCGAAACAAATCGGAACTTCTCTTGAACCCGAGATTAGAATCGTGATTGAAAATTGGGTCGGAAAAACTAAAAGGTTGAGAAACGCTGGGTTACAAGCAACACTTGAAAAATAAACAAAAGTTTCTTATAAGATTAGTTATTACGAGGTTAAATTAGGTTACAATTTTGGCACTTTTTATAAAAAAAAAACACGCAAAACGTTCTCGAAAGTGTCAGTTGTATTTTGACATATTTGGCCATAGGCAACTAGAGTATGACCAGATATCTGAATATCTTTTTTATATATTTTAATTTCAACAATACACCACGAGGGCTTACAGCTTAAATACTATCGTACCGTGGGGTTGACAAGGAGGAAAGAGGCAGCTTGTTAATTCTGGACTTGAAGGTTTGGGGGTTCGAAGGAGAAGGAAAAACATGTGCCGGCAAGGAATTCCACAACTTGGAAGTCCTCGGGACAAAATAGCGGGCATAACAAGATGTTCTATGTCTGGTGACCTGGACAGTAAAAGGGTGCATTCGCTCTGTTCCCCTGGTAGATCTGTTGGGGGCGGCAGGTGGGGGAACTATGGAGGAACGTTCCTCTGAGCAGTGCCCGTGCAGATATCTATAAAAAAAAAGAGAGAGAGGTCACCAACGGCACGTCGGTGGGCAATAGATGGCAGCCTTTGGGTGAGAGTAGGGTCACCAATGAGACGTATAGCTCTCTTTTGAATGGAGTCCAGGATAGCGAGTGTAGAAGCGGCAGCGGCACCACAGATGTGGGAGCAGTATTCGAGGTTTGGCCTTATTTGTGAAGTATATAAGATATAGAGATTAGCTGGTGAAAAGTATTTGCGAGCCCGGAAGAGGAAACCTAATTTCTTAGCAGCCGCTTCTGCAATTGATGTGACACGTTGGTGCCAATTGAGTTTTCGATCCACAGAACTGCCAACAAGTGAAAAGGACTCATTACTTTAAATAACTCGGTTGTTAATTGTGATGGGTCTAGGGCTAGTGTATATCTTGTGAGAAAGAAAGCAAGACTTATTTTTAGTGGGGCTGAATTGTACAAGATTTCTACTTCCCAGTCTAATATTTTTTGGAGATCCACGGAGACAGAACCCTCTACGAGTCTGCGATCCTCATCTAATTGGGCTAAAAAGACAGGCTTAGAATATTGTATATTTGAGTGGAGGGTGTTGTCGTCCGCGTAACTGTGAACTGGGTTGGATGTGCTAGAGAGGAGGTCATTGATGTGGAGAAGAAACAAAGTAGGGGCTAAAGCTGAACCTTGAGGAATTCCTGCATTAATTGGATACAGTTTAGAGGAATGGCCATCCACAACAACAGATATGCTCTTGTTGTAGAGGAAATTTGCTGTCCAGGTACAAAGTTTTGGTGGTAGGCCATAGCCCGGAAGTTTATTAAGCAGCGCTGCGTGCCAGACCTGGTCGAGTGCTTTGGATATGTCTAGAGCAACAATCTGGGATTCACCGTGTTGTTCCATAGACTTGTTCCAAGAATAGGTGACAAAGGAAAGGAGGTCGGCAGTCGATCGGACGGAATCCATACTGCATGTCGTGAATTAGACTGTGTTTTTTAAGAAATTTTAGTAATTCGGTGTTTATATACTTTTCCATCACTTTAGAGACGACTGAAAGGAGAGATAGGCCTGTAGTTGCTAGGAAGCGCTTTTAATCCTTTCTTGGGGATGGGTTGTACTCGAGCAATTTTCCAGTTACTAGGGAATATGCCTTTATTGTAAGATATCTGAAACAGACGAGTCAGGACAGGAGCAAGTTCTGGTGCGCATTTTTGAGAACGATTGCTGGGATCTCGTCAACGCCAGATGCTTTCCTGGTATTAAGACAAGAGAGCATCTTTCGTATCTTTTTAGTTTTGAAAATGATATCCGTCATTTTATGCGCGACATTGTGGACTGTTGGTGGTTGATCATTTGGAGGTGGGTTGAGAGTAGAATTGCCGGCGAAGAACGAAGCAAAAAGTTCAGCCTTGCCCAGGGCAATAGAGGCAATTTTATCCCCTGAGACAAGAGCTGTGAACGTGCTTTTGCAGCAATTATTCCCAATAGATTTAGCAAGAGTCCAGAAGGGTTTGCCGCCGTTGAAGCTTAGGAGGACTTTGTTTTTCATGTGGTTATTAAACTAGTTTTTTGCCTCAGAAAGAATGCGGACATAGCGGTTTCTTGCGTCGTTAAATGCTTGACGATTTTCTTGACTGGGATTGTGTAGAAGCGTTTTGTGAGCTTTGACCTTTTCAAGACTGGCCTTGTCACAGGGTTTAGAGAACCAGGGCGTTTGAGTGGCTGAATAGGTTTTCTGTGTACGTGGAATAAATAATTCCATGCCAGCTTGGATAATTTCGGTGACGTTTTGTGAGATATCAGAGGGGTCAGGATGAGAGAAGCAGACAGACGCCCATGGAAATGAGGACAAGTAATCCCGCATTTCGTATCAGTTTGCGGAGTTGTAGTGGCAAACGATACGTGGGTGTGATGACTGTGCGACCTCGGGTTGCATTGCGCAGGAAGCAGTGACCATGCCGTGGTCTTAGCGACCAAGGGGGCGGTGACTGATCTTATAGCATTCAGGTTTTGTAGTAAGAAGGAGATCCAAGGGATTTGAGCTGTGTGTTGGGATACGAGGAAAGTAAGTAGGTTGCTGAGCCATATTGGCTAAAGAATTGCTGACTGCAAAGGCCTCTACTGCTCTCCCTTGTGGATCGGTTTTTGAAGATCCTAGCCATTCCTTATTATGGACATTGAAGTCACCAAGAATAGTGACCTCGGAGGGAGGATATTCAGAAATCAGATAGTTGGTTTTTTCAGAAAGGTAGTCAAAGAGCTGGACAAAGTTGTTGTCAGAAGGTGACCGGTAAAACAGATGAATTTAGTTGCCGCCCTGAGAGAGAGTTTTATCCATAGTATGTCTTTTCTTCCAGCTTCTAAATTGGGGAGTCTGGTGCAGGGTAGATTGCTACGGACGTATGTGCACACGCCTCCATGCAATGTAAAGGAAGTAAGGAGCTCATACCCTGGGAAATTAAGGTGATTAATGGCTGTTTTGGCACTGATTTGGGTTTCGGTGAGGAAGAGGAGTTGGGGCCTGTTAGCCTGGAGGAAATGGTGGACGAAGTTCAGGTTAGAATTTAGGCCACATATACTCGAAAAGGATATGTTAAATCTTGATGTTGGCGCCCCCTGTACACCCCTCTCCCGGAGATCCGAATGGAGGGGTATTTTACTTCCGGAATATTTTGTACAAGGAGGAGCCATAATTTTTCCGAAAAAAAACTTATTAAAAAAAATGGGAAAAATATTTCAATTAAATTTGGTATACTTACTTACCTATTTCCTTGGTATAGATTTTACTATGTACCAAAATTGAAGTATCTATTATAGGTTAATGGTAAATTCATTTATTATATTTTAAATTGTTTTATGAGAATTCGCTCTCGCTGCATCTATTTTTTTTAAGTATGTGTCTTTCAAATATTGTAATGACAAAATAAAAAATAAAAATATTACCTCTAAGGTTCGATAATTAAAATTGCTAAAAAATGAATAGAAAAACCAGTATCTTCAGAAATGTATTATTTATTTTATGAAACACCTTAGAAACATTGAAACTATTTTACATAACATTTTGTGGAAACAAATAATTACATATATTTATTCAGGAGGGATAAAAAAATGGAAATTTCATAAGAAATTAACTTCGTCTAGATCTTCTTTCAGTATCCTGAAACAAAAACAAAACATCAATTATTTAGGCGAATTAAAATATTCATATTTATACAGGATTGGCATAAAGTATGGAACAAGCTAATAACTTTAAAACGAAAATCATGATATTGATTAAACTTTTTAAGCAAGTATAATGGCCCATAATGCATCTGAAGACATGTTTTTGTTGTAAATATACTTCCAGTTTAACTGAAAGTGCTCTAAACTTTATTTATTTAAATAAGTCACCTGTATATTTTTACAGATTATAATAGACCTTGCTTTTCCGAATTCGTCCTTACTAGTATCAGTATCTAAAAAAAACGGAAAAGATAAAGCGCTTCACATTTACTGTTTAGTTTTTACACATTAGAGTAAGCACTATGGAGATAAAGAACCTGCACCATTTTACCGCATTTAACTGAAAAAGAGCGAATCAAAATTTTAATGATGATCGGTGTTGGCAATCCTGTTAGAAATCATCTAGAAGCCGGTCATCTTTTTAATGATTTGCATCCCGAAAGAACTATTATAAAATGTTCAGCTCTTACCTAACACTACAGAGTTTTAATTTAACTGGGATGGTCAAAAATTGCCAAAAACTGGAAGACCGCAAACCACCACTAATGAAGAAAACATCGCCATTGAATTAGAAGAAGCACCTCAAGCTTCAATCACAACTTTGTCATTAAACCATGGTACAAGTCTGTGTATACATACATATATATGTATCACACCGATAACTCAAAAAATAATTTGCCTATTTTGATCAAATTTGGCGAGTACCCTCCTTTTGCAAGTGGCTTGGATAAGTTCATTAACCAGGAAAATCGGCCCAGGTTTTCCCGGAAAATTTTGTGTTTTCTTACGGAAGAAACAAAGTAAGGGCAACCAAATTTGGTACGCGTGTTTGTATTATCAAGAGTGAACGTACCAAAATTTATGTTTGTAAGTTTAAAGACAAAAAAGTTATGGGCAGGTAAAGAAAAACTATTTGGAGTTTTCCTCAAAACGTCAAAGTCGCGATTTTAAACGTCAAAATTCGCAACATTTAGGCAAAGAACATGAAACAAATACGGAATGTGTAAACAAAATGTTGCAAGAAGAGTAAACTCTTAAGACCCAGCTTAAATATTTACAGAAAATGCATTTCAAATAGACCCTTTCCCTGATGCTTTGGCCGTAGGTTTAGTTAAGTTGATGTTTTGGCTGTAGGTTTAGTTAGGTTTATGGTTTAACGGTCTATAATTTTTAGCTAATTTTTGTAGAAAAAACTCGTCAATGAGGAGACCGCGAATTTGAATTTTAAAAAGATTTGTGCAAATGAGCGCAAACTAGGCCCCGTAGAATCAATATCCGGATTTACTTTCACTTCTTATCTGTTTACATATATACAGGCAGACGCATTTCTACGGTAAAGCTCAATTTATTTGTTTTTTCGAACATCCTTATATTATTGCCTTGTTGCATTTTTTATCGAAATATGATGCATGTTTGTCTGGACGCAGTAAGTGCGTTTTGGTAGCGTATTTTCATTAAATCCTTCAAATTTCAATAACTCAATTTGCCATTAACCTAATGTTTGTTGGCTAGGGAGCCAACATTTTAAGTTTATTTTCGGAAAATTTTTGTACATTTTCAAACAATAAGTTATTTTGATAAAATACAGTACATTTTTTCTACTATATAGGTTATAACGGTAACCAGATTGATGCCTGCTTGCATTAGAGAGACATATTTGCTAAGTGAAGATTGGAACCTGTGATGAGCACTGATAAGTACACTCGGAGAACCCAAATTACCACAACACATTTTGAAAGAGCTGACGATCGTTTCACTAACCAAGTTAACATTCTGAATGTTTCATCCTCTGATGACGCTAAATTGGTTAGTGAAACGATCGTCAGGTCTTTTTAAATGTGTTGTGGTGATTTGGGTTCTCCAAGTGTACTTATGTGACATATTTGCTATTAAAAACATTTTTATGAAAATTCACTTCCATAACGCACTTGCTGCGTCCAGACTTTTTTTATTGTGGAATATTGTATAGTCATTATTCGTTAATTTATTTATAGAATGAAACATGCTAATTTTCAAACATTCACCCGGTAGACAGCACGGTATTTCAACAAGTTCACTTTTTATTTCCCTTTATCAGAATTATAAAATAAAATTAAACTTTACATTATAATAATAACAACTTGTAAATCCATTCTTTAAAGCACAAAAGAGCTTAAACTAGATGACATTATGAACAAAAACCGCCACCTGCTATAAACATCGAGTTATCTCTGTTATATAAGTACACCAAAAAACAATTCACATTAAATTATTCCTTGAATCTGATCATTTATAGTAATACTTTTCTTTTAGTTTTACTTCGAAGTTCGACGTGGCAGCGTCTCTGGGAGTTTTGTGCTTCTTTTAATTAATTTCTGGTCTGAATTATTATTTTATTTAGTTATTTCTGCAACACCCAGTCGCGATCGTGCGTGTTTTTCTCCGTCTTGTGCGCGGCTATTTGATTTCCGAAAAGTTTGTAGGCCATTGTAGTTAAACGAAGCTTTGTTTAACTTAAGTGCCTGCAAGTTCGAAAACTTCCCGCATTTCGAGTGTTTTGTGCGTGACTAACCCCTTTTCCAACTTAAAATAGAGTAAAGTGTTAATTAAAGAAATTGATCCCTTCTTACTTTAAAATAATTGTGGTTTTAGTGAGTGCAAGTGGACTTTTTATGGTTTCCAGGATCCAGGACGTTTATGGTGTTCTTGAACGGTCGCTGAGACGAAAGGCTTCTCTCCTGCGTTGTAAGTTTTATTTTTTGCATTATATTAGTGAATTTTCGTAGAAAAAAAGTCACTATTGGGGAGATCCCGACTTTTGAATTTTGAAAAAAATTTTTGCAAATGAGCGCGATCTAGGACCCCTAGACTCCATAACCGGGGTCAGTTTCAATTTTTATATGTTTATATATATATATATATATATATATATATATATATATATATATATATATATATATATATATATATATATATATATATATATATATATATGTATCACACCGATAACTCAAAAAATAATAGGCCGATTTTGATAAAATTTGGCACGTACCTTTTTTTTGTAAATGGCTTGGATAAGTTCGTTAGTCAGGAAAATCGAATGAGGTTTTCCGGGAAAATTTTGAGTTTTCATTCAAAAAAAATTCTTATCTCAAAAAGTAATAAGCCGATTTTAATAAAATTTGGCGTGTACCTTCCTTTTGTAAATGGCTTTGACAAGTTCGTCAGTCAGGAAAATCGGATATGGTTTTCCGGGAAAATTTTGAGTTTTCATTCGAAAAAAATTCTTTTCTCAAAAAGTAATAAGCCGATTTTAATAAAATTTGGCATGTACCTTCCTTTTGTAAATGGCTTTGACAAGTTTGTTAGTCAAAAAAATCGGACGAGGTTTTCCGAAAAAATTTTGACTTTTCATTTGAAAAAATTTTTTACCTCAAAGAATAATGGGCAGATTTTGATATAATTTGGCATGTACCTTTCTTTTGTAAATGGCTTTGACAAGTTCGTTATTCAGAAAAATAAGACGAGGTTTTCAGAAAAAATTTTGAGTTTTCATTTGAAAATAATTTTTATCTTAAAAAATAAAAAATCTATGATAACCAAATTTGGTAGGTAGGTTTACGATATAAAAAGTAAACTATACACCAAAATTTAGCTTTCCATGTTACAAGAAAAAAAAGTTATAATAAAATATTTTGTGCCAGATCATTTCTATGAAAATTCACTACCATAACGCACTTGCTGCGTCCCGAGTTTTTAATCCTTTATCAATATGTATATTTTATTTTTCAGTCTAATTTACTTTTTGTATTATCTAAAAATTTTCTCTTGGATTCCTGCATCAATTTGAAAATATTTTCATCACTTATATCAGAATAGCCTTTGATCATAAGATCTTCCAGCCTAGATGCACTTAAGACCAAAAATAGCGTAAAAAAAGATGCCTCTTTAAACTTTCGCGTGCCATTTAAAGAACACAATAACAATTTCGCAGTTTATAACTTAACGTAAAAACATTTAGAAAATATACTTCAACGCTACTTTAACATTACAATACAATAAACCGTAAACTAGTGTGCAGTATTTTCTTTGCCATCAAATAACTTGAAAAAGCCAATGCTTGTCCTCGTAGTCATTTGATGGCCTTTCAAATTATAATCTAGGTCTGATTCTGATTACAATTGTTATTATACTCTAACAAGCACAGGGCAGGGATTGTTGGAAGCCATATCATTGGTCCCTTTTTCATTGAGAGTCATTTGAATGGCGATAATTATTTGGCACTACTTCAAAATGATGTCATTCCAACTTTGGCAACTTTAGATCCTGATCCAGGAAACCCTCAAGTTCCAGTGAATACTATATGGTTTAAGCAGGATGGAGCACCACCACATTACCAACTCAATGTCCGGCAGTACTTCGATGCAATATTTCCCAATCGGTGAATAGGGAGGCGAGGATCGATAGAATGGCCAGCGCGATCACCTGATCTTACCTTATTAGATTTCTTTTTATGGGGATATGTGAAGAGCATTGTGTACAAAACTAAACCTTTTGATTTAAATGACTGAAAAGAACGAATAACGCTTGCGATTAAGTCGATCACGCCTGATATGTTAAATAATGTTAGAATACAGTTTTATTTAAGATTAGGGTGTTGCCAAGAAGTTCGCGGTGAACATTTTGAACATCTACTTCATTGACATTTATAGTTCTTTTTAGTGTTTTACATTTTATTACATTTTCCATTACATTTTACTTTTTTATTGTATTGTAGCGAATTTCGGTAACCACATGATTTTATTTTATTCTATCTTAATTTTTGCAATAAACTTGAAAACGATAACATTTTTGAATAGAGAATTAACAGACCTTTCAAACGACATATCACAAGCCTATACTTCCCCTTAAAAAATTGGGGGTTGTACCTGTCATTCGTAGGGGGTTATAGATAGTGATCGCATTTTCACTTTGAAAAATGTCAATTTATAATTTAAATTTGACGTGTTTTGGGATTTTTTATAAGAATGTACAGCAACCGAAATAATGAATTTATTCCATTTGGCTTTTAGACACTATATATATATATATATATATATATATATATATATATATATATATATATATATATATATATATATATATATATATATATATATATATATATATACTCTCCACAAAATGTCTGATAAGTAGATACTCTGTTTACATAAGGTAATTAACAAACTAGGAAGCTGATCTAAATTTTACAATTAAAATTTCTCTTATAGAAACTTTATGTTAAAATATGTGTGAATTAACAATAAATTAAAATATTTTGCACAGTTTAACGAAGTCGTTGAGTAAAAGTACGCAAATTGTACAAATTTCTACGTCGATTTATGTTAGGGTTCTTTAGTTTTCGGTTCCCTTATCTCAAAAATATTGTGATATAGGTTTTTTTTTGATAACTGAAATCAAATAACATGTTTTGTTCTTATCTGTTAGTAACAGGCAGCATTTACTGTTGCATTGTAATTGTAACACTCATATCATGTTTTATCATGATATTGGATACAATCAACAATTCATTTAGTGCTATGTTCTAAGTATGCGAAATTCGTCAAACTTTTAATGAAACATCATTTAGCTATTTTACCTATATGTTTCACAGGTTTAACAGTAAATTACTCAACTATTATACGCATTATATTTTTCAGCTGCACAAAAACCAAAGCACATCTTTACCGCATACTACTTTTACATTAGCAAATTTTCATAGAAAAAATTGCGAATGATAACTAACAGGTAATTCAGCTTTAAAATCAGGAAACTTTAAAAAACATGATAATGCTCATTTTCTGGCAAATTATCAATAAAAAAATTTCTAGTATTTGTTGCTTTTACTATAAAAAAAAATCGACATAGAAATCGCTTGAAAATTTTGCTTATAAATATCTATATTGTATAATTGGATATAAATTATATATATATATATATATATATATATATATATATATATATATATATATATATATATATATACATATATATATATATATATATATATATATATATATATATATATATATATATATATATATATATATATATATATATAATTGCACAAACGACAAATAGCCTTACTTGTTAGTGGCAGTTAATATCATATAAATTAGTTTTGTATATAATTAGAATTTATTTTCTTAATACATTTATAATGATTTTTCTGATCACATGAACTCAATTCAAAAACAAACTGTTCGTTCAGCATTTTTATTTGAGGCATATTTTTGTATATTGTATACTCAATAGTCTTTCTTTTGTTTCAGGGTACGTATTGAAGATAAAGTTGCTGCAACCAGCCTAAAGACGATTCAACCGAGGTTGGTGTCTTTTTAGTGAATTTTCTTCAAAAAATGCACTAACGGGAAGATCAAGACTTTTGAATTTTGAAAAATTTCTTCAAATGAGCGCAAACTAGGACCCCTAAAACCCATATTTGGGGTCAGATTCAATTTTTATGTTTATATATATATATATATATATATATATATATATATATATATATATATATATATATATATATATATATATATATATATATATATATATATATATATATATATATATATATTGATATATTTGTTGATAAAACTCGGCAAGTGCCTTTCTTTTATTAATAGCTTGGATGAGTTCGTTAGTCAGGAAAATCGGACAAGGTTTTCCGGGAGAATGTTGAGTTTTCTTTCGAAAAAAATTTTTTTCTCTGAAAATTACAAAGATATTCTGATGAAATTTGGTGGATATGTTGCCTTGAGAAAGACCTTACTACATGCCAAAATTTAACTTTATAAGTCTATAGAAAATTGAGTTTTTCAAATTTTGAATTTTCTTTTGAGAAAAATTTTTTCTCCGAAAATTACAAAGTTATTTTAATGACATTTGGCGGATATGTTGCGTTGGGAAAGGTTTTACTACACACCAAAATTCAACTTTTTAAGTTTATCGAAAATTGAGTTATCCAAGTTTGAAGCATTTAATAAAAATTCACTACCATAACGCACTTGCTGCGTCCCGAACTTTTTTGGTTCAAGAGGTCTTTAAAATTAAACCAAAATGATCTAAGTGATGTTGGTATAATATTTACTAAAATACAGAAATTCAACTAACGTTGTAAAAGAGCCTCGATGGTTCAGTGGTAAGAACGTGTGTCTCTAAACCGAAGGGTACTGGGTGCGATCCCAGGGTTCTCCATTCACTTTTTCAATACATACTGTAACATTAACATCAACCGAGGCTGTAGCATTGTATTTGAGCAAGTTGAATGTCTGCACGTTCCGCCCTTTGGAGGGGGCGTAAAGCCGTCGGTCCCGTGTCTATGATGTTGTGTACGTTAAAAGTTCCTACAGTCCTCGCAGAAAGGCAGGGGTTCGGCAAAAATTAAATTTTTTTTTGGCAAAGTCTCACCATCGATACCTCTCTATTAATGATTTTTTTAAATAAAAATGCACTAAAAAGAGATTCTATGTAGGTTATAGTAATCACTATCAACGATTCTAGTAGATAAAATCAGAGCAATCAACAATTTACATTTATATTTCTAATTTCTCTGCGAGTAGGACTGTCCCAAACATGTGATAATAAATTTTTTATATTACATATAAATCAGTAAGTATTTGTAGATCACATAGGTATGCAGGAAAACAGAAAAGGTATTTAATAAATTCTGCGAACGAATACAATTCAATACGTAGCTATTCCATAGAATTACTGACTCACATGCGTAGAAGGCAGTCCTTTTCCGATCAAGAAATACCCAAAACATTACTGTCAAGTAGAAATGTCAAAATTTTTGAGCTGGAGAATTTTGTAGTTTTTGAAGAGTTCTAATTAAAATTAATGTTAATGTTTAAATAAAAGTGAATACTAATCTTCATGGCTACTGTGGAAACATTGGTGGGAGTGTCGATAGCAGAAGAAGAAAAATTAAAAAGTGACATTCATTAACATCGTTTGGACAGAAGAAATTTGGAAAGAGGATGTTTAACAAAATTGTATCACCACAAGCACAAGCAGAGCTTATTTGTGAGATGCAGTGTATAAGTTTAATAATAAATAAATAATAATAATAAAAAATAGCAGAATAGCCAAAAAAAAAACCACAAAATAATAACAAAGAGTGATGCGCTAGATACATATTTCGACAGCGAAGTTCTCTTTATCAGTAGCTGTCGTTAAACTAGTTTGGTTTTTGGGGCAATTCTGCTTTTTGTATAAGTTTCCAATCACAGTGTCCAACCTCCGTCTTTTAAGAAATACCTAAATGTTTTCTTGGAATTGCTTTGGAACTGTATTTTCTGTTTACTGGACTCATAATCGCAAACCTATTTGTTTATTATTAGTTGTATTTACCATAAAAACACTTGGACGCACCAAGTGGGTTATGGTAGTGAATTTTCATAGAAATGATTTACGCATTTTTTTACAAAAATTATATTAAAAACTCGAAGACGCAGCAAGTGCGTTATGGTAGTGAATTTTCATAGAATGGCACCAAATATTTTATTATAACTTTTTTTTCTTGTAACATATAAATCTAAATTTTTGTGTATAGTTTAATTTTTATATCGTAAATCTACCTACCAAATTTGGTTATGATAGCTTTTTTATTTCTTGAGATAAACATTTTTTTAGAATGAAAACTCAAGATTTTCCCGGAAAACCTCGTCCGATTTTCCTGACTAACGAACTTATCCAAGCCACTTACAAAAGGAAGGTACATGCCAAATTTTATCAAAATCGGCCCATTATTTTTTGAGTTATCGGTGTGATACACACACACACACACACACACATATATATATATATATATATATATATATATATATATATATATATATATATATATATATATATATATATATATATATATATATATATATATATATATATATATATAAACATATAAAAATTGAAACTGACACCGGATATGGGTTCTAGGGGTCCTAGTTCGCGCTCATTTGCAAAAATTTTTTCAAAATTCAAAAGTCGGGATCTCTCCATTAGTGAATTTTTTCTACGAAAATTCACTAAAAAAAATTAAATTCTATTTAATACATTTTCTTTAACATACAAATATTTTGGTCTGGTGTCCACCTGTGACCTGCAGTGGTATCAATATTTTTTTCATTAATTGCTAATAACTTTTTTCTTTTAACTTGGAGATTTAAATTTGAGTACATAGTTTCTTTTTTATAATATAAACCTGCGTACTAAATTTCGCTGTCATAGCGTAATTATTTTCGGCGACGCAAGAAGCTTCCCCCAGGACAAGTGTGTGTTTTTGTTTCCTTTACATCAGTCTATTTATTTATTTATCAATACACTCCCAAACAGCTCTCCCCCATTACAGGCCATGTGGCAGAGCAAATAAAAATTACAAAGATATAATATACAAAATGAGCACAGTATCTAGCATGCAACATAATATCAACTCAATTATATAAAACTTAAAATATTACACAATATATGTCAAAACTATAAAATAAGATAATAACAAGCTACAAAATAAGATAATAATGCATTCTCGCACGCACCTACATGCTCACACACACGCACACACTCACACACACACTCTAAGGCAGACGAAGGCAAACATAATAAAATGTTTGACAAGATAAAAATTTCAGCTGAAAAATGGAAAATAGTAATCCCTACTCTTTCGTGGCGAGGCAGAGTTCTATTGATTAATCAATTTCTCACCCTTAAACTATGGTACAGACAGCAGATTTTTCCAACCCCAACTGATTTTATAAAGAAATTACAGAAACTTCTGATTGATATTTTTTGGTCTGCCAGAAAGCACTGGGTTACAGAGCAACATCTTTGTCTCCCAGTTTGCTATGGAGGGTTGGATCTACTCCATCTTGAGTCCAAAATCAAACTATTTCGTATTCTTTTTGCACTTAGGTTTTTATCCTGCCTAGAGGACTCTAAATGGAAACTGATGACAGAGTTATTGTTAAACACCTATAGATCAGCTGGACTATCGTGGCAGGTGTTCTTTGTTAATTATTCAACTTACCATTTAGCTCCAACTTCAGTCTTCCTAAAAGAGGTATTGGAATCAACGTCTTTGTTAAAGTTAACGAGAAACAATTATCCATTGTCTATATCAGAGCTCAAAGAATTACCATTAACAAAGTATCGTCTAAATCTGGGAAATTTTAATTACCCCAATCTTTGGTTTAGCTTGGGTTATTACACCGTTAATGGTCGTTTTGCAGGACCCGAATGGAAATCGTTTGAATATTTACAAATCCCAGATTATAATACAACACTGAAGAGTAACTTGAGAATCAATTATAATCATTTGAGGTCACCAGTCAATAAGTTTCTCAAATTGGTAGTTAGCACGCTGGGGCCATCTAGCCCACATTTTGAAGTAACTTATAAAAGTCATGATGGTAAAAGTGTGAGGTGTGATGTTCAGAGCAAACGCACATTACTGCATGATCTTGTATTGGGGTTTTACTTTTTGGGCACTTCACTCAAGGGTGCATGGACAGATGATCCAATTAACTGGTCATCAGTCTTAGCAAGGCGCACGATTGGCCATGATGCCGTCGTCGCCTTCAGATTTGCTAAAAATAAATTGGCAGATCTTGTATTTTTGTACAAAGCAGGACTAGCGCCATCAAACTTATGCCCGTGGTGTAAAACTACAGCCATGGCACATGATTATTACATGTAATTCCTCTATGGAACTTTGTCAACTCACTTGTTCAAAGGATATTACCCAGACCACTGCGTATTAATGACGTATATGGGGGTATACCTTCAAGTTATGGCCTTGTTACAGCAGTTTGCCATTTTCTGTGCAACTTAGCCAAAAGCACAGTATATAATGATATGACAGCCTTCTTCAAGGATAATGTACAACACCAACCATATGTTCACATCTACAAAAGCAGGCTTAAATCTCGCATACTGAAGGAATACACTTGGTATATGGCTAGGGATAATGTTGACACGTTTAAAGCTAGATGGGGTTTCAATGATGTTTTCTGCAGGGTTCATGACATGGATTTTGTTTTTAATTTCTAGTGATAATTTATTGTTGTTGAGTTGGTTGAATATTACTTTGATTTGTTCTTGACATAGCTTTAGGTTAAAGTTTCTTTATCCCGAACCGTTAAACCAAATAATAATAATAATAATAAAAATAAAATAATAATAGTAATAATAATAATAATAACACACACACATGCAAATCAGCCACCCAGACACCGGCTATAAAAACTACAAGATATGACAGTAATAAACTACAAAATAAGACAATAGTGCACAATGATCCACACACGTACCCACAGTCAAAAAACAACAGTGGGGTCAGTGAAACATTATATCAGCCCTAAATTTAACTTAACCTAATTTTATTTCATCCTAATCCTAACACCAATTTCAACCTCAATTTTAATTTTGTGGCACGACAAAGAATATGTTCCACAGTTCATTCTTATATGAATAAAATATGTCAAATTTATCACCAATCTCATTGCAGACACGACACATAAGAAGAAAAGGTGAATACTTTAAGACATTTGTTCTAGGTGTAAAATGTCACAGATGATCTACTGTTTAGCATCGGCAAAGCAAAATTTAGTCTGCCCAAGATAAACAAACAGTCAATTTGGTTCCTGATTAGCTTCATCATAAAGGCAGCCACCGCAAAATCCCTCCGTGCTTTCAAATCATACTGGCCAAATCCCACCAACAAACTGCTGTGGAAACCCAATCGAAGGGTATATTCCATCCTTAGCAGAAGCCAGCGATTTAAGAAAGAACCGCTGTATGCGCTCAATTTCTATAATATGTACCTTACAATGCGGCTAGCACACTATCGAGGCGGGACTATGGTCAATCACCGACGACAGGGAGCAGTTTCACCCCACTATCCTGGAAATTCAGCCAAACCCCTGCCTTTCTGTAAGGAGGGTAGGGATATTTAACTTACCCAACATCGCATGAACACTGGACCGACGGCTTTACGCGCTCCCTGGAGGTTGGAACGTGCAGATATTCAACTTGCTCAATGGCAATACCATTAACCTCAGTTGATGTTATTCTTTCAGTATGTGCTGAAAAAGTGAAAGGAGAACCTTGGGATCGAACCCAGTATCCTTGGGTTCAGAGCCACACGTCCTTACCGCTGAACCACCGGGGCTCTCTTCCAGGACAAGAAAATAGGTAAGTTCGCGAATGGTGTAAAAAGCGCAGCCAAAGTACCGACATCACACACACACAAAAAGTTTCCGATAGAAAATCCAAAAATTTCCCGGAATACAGATCCAATTTTACTGGCTAATAAATTTGTCCAAGCCACTTACAAAACGAAGGTACCTACGAATTTTTAACATAATAAGCCCATTCTTTTTTGAGCTATGATGACATACACACACACACACACACACACACACACGTGTGGAGTTGGCTCATATAACAAACACTCAGTGGTTTCAATTTTAACACAAACTATATCACTAGTTAACTTTACTATGACTAAACGATTATTATATGTATATACAAAATAACTTCTTATCTTGAATAACAATACATTTGCTATCGTTATTGAGGCCAGCAGATAATACGTCTTTTATCTTTCGACCCTGTTACGCGTCTTCCCTCTATGCTACTCTCTAGCTGTCGTCTTTACCACCCTCAGCTTACCCTGAGGATTGGTGAGCGCTGTTGCCTTACATTATAAATTAATGATAGAAATAAATAAAAAATTAAAATCTAATTGTTGCCAATGGCAAATCCCACATATAATAGACGGCCTAGTTCGCGCTCATTTAAAGAAATTTTGTCAAAATTAAAAAGTCGAGACATCTTCTCATTAATGAATTTGTCATACGAAAATTTACTAAAATGTAGAATTAGCTTAATGTATTATGCAATAAATACGTCAGAGATTGCAATGTTCGAAATTCATAGATAATTCTGAAAGGTCTGATAATTGAATGTGCTTGGACAACTAGAAATGTTCTCGTACCTTGAGAGTATTATTCCAGATGATGGTAAACGTAGCAGAAAACTGAAATGATTGATCTCAAAGCAAGTTGTAATAGTTCGTCTCACTAATAAACATTTTAACTTTGACCTGGTGAAAATTTTCATGAAATTATAGATATGCAATGTTATAATGTATATGTTTGCAAAGCTGTATAAAAAGAGAATAGAAGCTTTTGAAATGTGGACATGGAGATAAACGATAATGATAAGATACAATGATAGAAAGACAAATAAACATGTGCTAGAAGAGATGTGAGAAGAAAGGTGCTTGCTAAAAGAAGTTAAGAGGAGGAAGGCGAAATTTATTGGTCATATTTTGAGACATATCTTTTGACAACATTATCTGAAGGACATGTACTTGGTGAACAGGTAGACCAAGAGAAAAACTTTTGCAAAACCTAGCCAGTTGGAGAAAAGTGATAATAAAATAAAAAGAGCTGCTAATAGATGGGGACAGCGAGAGTCGTTGTTACGACGACAAGGCGACATCGCCCTTAGACTGTGATCGTGATGATATGAATGCACAAAAGAATCATGTGGGGAAGTAAAAAGTGGGTGTTTAAGGAGAGATGCATGATGGGATCAAAAAGTAAAAAATCTGCGGATGACAAAAACGAAAGATAAAGAATAATTTTCAACACCAAAAATGTTCTAGAGAAAGAGGCGAGAACTGAAAGTGAACATGGTTGAGAAAATACGTCATGATTTTGAGGAAAACAAGAAATTATTTTGGAAGTGGATAAAAAGGGCAGTACCAACAAGGGGAAACAATATGATTGTGTGACAACACGCTCATGAAATATGACGGAGAAGGTGTGAGCGAATGCTCGAAAGTATATTTTGAAAAACTATATGAAAAACACTGTTGCAGTCTAAAGTTAAAATAGCAATCAAGGAATTATATAATGGAAAAGTGACAGGTGTTTGTCTATAGTCTATCAATAATTTTGTCACCCAGCGCATTAAAAATTATTGGTTAAACCTTTTAAACACAAGTTTTAAATAAATTAAATGTATATACACGTGATATAGACATACAGAATAATGTAATAATTCGCATTTTAAGCAAGAAGCTCATCACTTGGGAGGCACACTTATTTGAAATAACTGTCTAACATTGAGCCAAACGTGAAACATTTGCCACAAGTACGAAATTTTGCCCCCATATATGAAAAAATTGTTGAGCTATTCAAGCAGATGATAAACAATATTCAGACTGATATTTAAAACATCCCTGAACCATATTTACAAAGTCATTAATGCCTTATTTTGAAAATCAAGTGGTTCAAAGTATCTGTTCTTATTCTCATTTTTACTGTAACTTAATATATCTACTTTGTAGAAAGTGCAATGTAGTTAATCATTTAACAAGTAATCTTATTTATCGTAACTATTATTTTACTATTTTCAAATTTTAAACTCATAGCTGTGTTGAGGTAAATAATAAAAATCTGAATAATAACTTACTGATGAAGATCCTTTTCCAATATTGCTACTGCTACCATTCCTCATAAGAGGTCTCTGAGTGGAACTTGTGTCATGTCGAGCTGCTGTAGCTTGTCTTTCTAGGCTAAAAATTTATAATAACAATCATTATTGCCGTCATTAAAATAACTTTCTAGTGTTTACCTATTGCTTCTTGAAGATGAACCACTTCGTTTAAATATCCCTGTGATTCTCTCTTTCAAGTCTTTTTTGCTTCCCTTTTCTTCTATGATATCACTGTTAGAATTAGGCTAAAAATAGTCACAAATTAAAACGAATTTTTAAACAAAATTGGTTATTTGAAAACTTACCTTGGATGAGCTAAGCGATCGAGTTGGTGGAAAAGTTCCTGGGTCTTGGTCATCTATACTTCTCGATTTTGTCAATTTCTTCAGCTTACCCATTATTCCTTTCTTTTTCTTCTTCTCCCCCGCTGCGATATCACTTTGGGTCGATCCACCTGATAGTCGACTGTCCATACTAACGTCACGTTTAGACCATCGCTGTTCAATATCTGAACCCATATCAAGGGACTGTAAACTAGACATGCTATCTGTCTCGTTTTTCCATATATTTTGTTCATTTTGCACGGTATGTTCTAGAGATAAACTCTTTCTGCGCAAAGAGCCACTTGTAGATCGATGCGATACACTTCTGTATCTACGAGCATCTATAACAGATTCATGTTCTGTTGAAGTAGCTCTTCGCATGCCCATAATCTGCCTCAGTCTTTCTCTTTCTAGCTCCTCTTCCGGCAATTTTTGATTTCGCCTTAAATCCTCAGTAGTGTCAACTAACCTTTGCATCACATACTGAATCCTTTCTTGTTTGTCTTCTGGAGTCACAGATGATTCTTTTTTATCTGACATAGCAGGTGAAGTTTCTCTAGATTTACTTCTTGTCCTCCGAGGTGGAGTTGGAGTGTATACTGCGTCTTTATCTTTTGTGAAAAATAGTTCCGGAGCAAGTTGTTTCAATGTATCAATTTGCTCAATGATATAAAGTAATCTCCTATCATCTTGCTGATCTGTTCGTCTTTTACCATTCATTAATAATTTCCATTGTTCTCTTTCTTTTTCAAACCTCTCCTTTTCTCTGCGAAGCTTTTCGTTTGTTGTCCTCAGTTTAGCGTGTGCATCTCTCAATTCAAGTAAATCACATTGTAATTCTGTAATCTTGCGTTTGTTTTCATCTTGATCCTCTTCAGATGATTTCTTAAATTGTTCCTGTTTACGTTTACCTTCAAGCCTCTCCTTGTCTCGTTCTCTTTCTACTTCAAATAGTGTCTGTCTTAAATCTCTAGCGAGAGTAGCAGTCTCCTGCAAAATTCGTTGTTGTTCCTCCCTTTCCTTTTGCCATGCCAATTCCATTCTTGTGCGTATACCAGCTACTTTCGTTCTACCACTACTGAGTATCTTTTCTTCTTCTAATTCGTTAATACGAGAATGCAATTCAGAGATTTTGACCTCCCAAGTTGAACGTTCAGATACTAATTCCGTTTTAAGCTTGGACGCCTCCAAACGTGCTTCTGAAAGTTCGTCTTCCATGCAGCTTACTTGCTGTTCTAAGGTAGCAATTTTAGTTTTGGATTCTTCAAGCTAAAAATAAGAACAATAATAAATTAATTTATTTAATGATATATTGAAGTTTTCTCAAACCTCATCATAATGCACAGCTGACGAGGTTGTATCTTTAATACTTCTTGGATTATTCTTTAAGTCGCCAATTGTCTTTTGAGCTGATTCGAGCATGTGTTTGTAATTATCCCTTTCCCTCTTGAATCGTGTGACTTGACTTTGCAAGGATTGTAGCTCTCCATTTACTATTGATAGCTGACTATCATACCTCATTTTGAGCTCACCCAAATCAGTCTTCTTTGATTTTTCAATTAAAGTTATTCTACAAGACACATCATCTTAAGTATAAGTGAAATATTATTAAGTATTCAGTTAATACATACTTGGAGCGTAACTGACGAATTTCTTGTTCCATCGCACTACTATCAGCACTAATGTTCCTTTGAACTTTATTGACTTTTTGGTAGTCATCCAGTTTTTTCCTAAGTTCATCAGATTCCCTTCTCATGTACTCCATTTGGTCATTGATTGCATCATATTCTTTTCTCAGCTGGTCCACTTCAGATTGTTTTTCTTCAAGTGATGCTTTCCACCTAGTCTTCTCCAAATCAACACTACTATTACTAGACTTTGATTCTTTGAGTTTACGCTGAAATAAACAATGTGAAGTATTTTCAATTTTTAGAATACTTGTAGGTAAGTACTTAAAACCCTTACTTGCAATTCAGTCTTTTCTTTAGTCCAAGCTGTCTGCTTAATACTGAAATCATCACTAAATGATTTCATTTCATTTTCCAACTTTTCAAAATCACGTTTCAAGGCTGTATGTTGACTGCAAAATATTGTATATATCAGAAACCGTTAATTCAATGTCAAATAATAAATATCTAAGAACTTTAGGTACGTAATAGTACAGGCGTAGAGATCTTTCGTATGTCTCCAAAATGTGGTGTTGAAAAAAAATAATTCACAGTTACGTCCCTGGAAAGGTCTCTATGTTCATATTATGGCAACTGCAATGCCAACCACAATCAAAGAACTGTAAATAATTTAATATGTCGTCAATTTTTTATCAAATCTTCGTAGTTCAAATTTTTTCAAGCTTTCATTTAAATTCACCTGCTAGTATTTGTTTTGTTTGTGTTTGTTAGTATGTTTTGGTCAAGCCTTGAACATTAATTTTGAACCAGTTCCCTTATCGGATTGGGTTGAAATTGGATACGTGTGTATAAGTCAAGTGACAATGCAACATAGGCTATCTGTCTTTACATTAATTCAATATGGCAAATACTCCAAGATGGCGGATACTCCAAGATGGTGCTTTTTTCTTTTCTCACATTCCCCATTGACATGGGTATTACATTGAAAGCTTTACGAGTTAATTACGATAGACTAGGTAACAATTTCATGAATTTAAAATGGTGGCCGGCGCAAGATGTGGGTATCAAATAAAAGGGCTTCACGAGTAAAATCTGCAGGCTAGGTAACGTTTTCATAGATTTAGTATAGCGGTCGACGCAAGAGGGTGAAATATATTTCTCTTCATAGCCCTCCTGACATGGATATGGAAAGAAAGGGCTTTACGAACAAAATACAGGGAGTTGAGTGGAACTTTCATAAACAGGAATCTGTATTTGCGGCAATTAAAGAAATGTGCACCCAAATTACCTGGTATTTGTTTTCTTACTTTTACAAGTTAACGATAAGTTGATAATATGAAGAGACAGTTCCTTTGATAAAATAAAGTCATAAATTGTAACGTTTTGGAAAAACCAGTGATTCCTTAAACCAAATGAACACTATATTTAAAAAATAAAATGATTTTGTCATCAATGGTTTAGAGTTTATCAGATACTGATAGATATTAGTTAAAATTCAACATTTATTGTGAAAATATAGTTATATAATTAAATGGTCTTACTGGTCCAATGTTTCTTTCTCCATTACAAGTTTTGCCTTAGTAACTACATGTTCTTCCTCTAAAATTTCATATTTGGCTGTTAAGTCATCATATTTTCTTCTTTCTACTGTTAAACTGTTTTCAAGCTCTAAAAGTTAACACAATTTAAAATTATTCAAAAGAAAAAATATTAACGATATAATGTTCTTACTTTCGATTGTCTCCTGGAATTGTTTAATCTCCAACAACTTTTTGCTTCCTGTTTCAGTACTAAGTTCCAATTTTCGTATTTTGCTTCTTAATGCATTCAACTCCAGTTCATGATTCTTCTGTTCTTTTTCATGGTTTGTCTTGATTACTTCTATTTTCTTTTTCTCGTTCTAAAATAAAAACATTTTTGATCTATTAGTTAAGGCATTTATGTATACGTCAAGCTAGTGTCGTATTTTGCTTCGATCAAACTGAATAATTTAACACAAATGTGGGGGTTTAGGAAAAAATTTTAGGAAACAATGGTACTGGGGAGTATTAGATGTATTGGTAATGAAAATAACGGAAAAATGAAGAAAATGGAGGAAAAAAATTTCAAGTTCGGTGATTGTGGAATGCGACTATCATATAGCTTTGGATTTTTGACTCTTCAAATCATGTTAATATATATTGCATCCCCTGTGGCTCCAGACACTAACTAAAAGAGTAGGCCCAAGATAACTCCTGCCTGTCGTAAGAGGCGACTAATCGGAGTCAAACACTGGCGGGGGTCTGGTCTAGGTGAGCCTTGGGGAAGACGGATATTTCTGGGGAGTGATATGCACCCGGATTTTGACGCCTCCACTGTGTGCTTAGAAATGGACAATTGGCCTCGCTTGGTTGTTACTCGGGAGCGGGGTTCCAGATGATACCGCCCTGGGTTGAGCGCTGGCGGGTGACGTGTGTCCAGACGACCCGGACTTTGAGCCCCCACTGTGTGCTTTGAAACGGACGGACGGCCTCGCTTGGGTGATACTCGGGAGCGGGACTCGATGGGATGTCACCTTGAGTCTAGCACTGGTGGGTGTCGACTCTAGACGAGCCCGGAGTAGAGCTGAAATCTCTAGCGGTGGATTATAACTAGAGATTGAGGCCTCTTCTCTGAGCTTCGAAACGGACAAACGACCTCACTTGGATGTTGTTCGGGTGCGGGATTTCATGATACCGCCTCGAGTCAAACACTGACGGATGTCTAGTCCAGATGAACTCGGAGAGAGGCTATCTCTCTTTGAGCTACGAAACGGGCAAGCAACTTCACTCAGATGGCAGTACACCTGTCAAAGCAACTTTCTTTCCCAGAAATATCGTCTCCTGTGGGGAGCTCGATTTGTTGTGTGAAATTTAAGCAAACACTGGTAGGTATCGAGTCTAGACGAACACGGAAGAGGGCTGAGATCTCTAGGGGTGGATTACACCCGGATGTTGAAGTCGATACAGTGAGCTTCGAAACGGGCTAACGACCCCGCATGGATGCTGCTTGACGGCGGGACTTCATGATACCGCCTCAAACACTGACAGAGGTCTGGTCTAGGTAAGCCTGGAGGGAGGCGGATATCTCTGGGGAGTGATATGCACCCGGATTTTGACGCATCCACTGTGGGCTTAGAAACGGACAATTGGACTCACTTGGTAGGGGGAGTGGGGTTCCAGATGATACCGCCCTGGGTTGAGCGCTGGCGGGTGTCGTGTAACCAAACGACCAGGAGGGAGTTGAGATCTCTGATGAGTGGTATACACTCGGAGTTTGAGGCCCCCACTGTGTGCTTCTAAACGGACGGACGGCCTTACTTGGGTGATACTTGGGAGCGGGACTCGATGGGATGTCGTCTTGAGTCTAGCACTGGTGAGTGTCTGGTTTAGACGAACCCGGAGGAGAAATGAGATCCCTAATGGTGGATTAAAGTAGGAAATTGGATGCTGCTTGAGAGCAGGACTTCATGACACCGCCTGGAGTTAAGCACTGACGGATGTCGGGTCCAGACGAACTCGGAGACATGTTATCTCTCTTTGGGCTTTGAAACGGACAAGCGAATTCACTCAGGTGACACTTTACCTGCCAAACAAACTTTAACCTCAAGAAGAGATCGACAACACAGGGAGCTGGAATTGATGGGTGAAATTTAAGTAATTAGACGTGAGCCACCATATACCTAAGGTCGCGGTGGAGGGACTGGAATAGCCCACTCACAATAAATATAATCTAATCTGCATCGCAAGTCTCTGATTTCTTGTATAAGACACACTGCAGGGTGAGTCAACGATTAACTAAAGTAGGTTTGTCATTTATGGCTAAACTTTTAAAATAAAAGGTATATATTATATTATATGGTTTTTTTTTAATTTCAATAACACACCACGAGGGCTTACAGCCTAAATTCTATCGTACCGAGGGTGTCGACAATGAGGAAAGATGCAACTTGTTAATTCTGGACTTGAAGATTTGGAGGTTCGGAGGAGAAAAAATGCGCCAGCAAGGAATTCCACAACTTTGAAGTCCTCGAGATAAAAGAGCGGGCATAACAAGATGTTCTACGTCTGGTGACCTGGACAGGAAAAGGGTGCATTCGCTCTGTACCTCTGGTAGATCTGTTGGGGGCAGCAGGTGGATGAACTATGGAAGAAAGCTCCTCTGAGCAGTTCCCGTGCAGATGTCTGTAAAAGAGAGATAGAGAGGTCACCAACAGCACGTGGGCAAGGGATGGCAGCCTTTGGGTGAGGATAGGGTCACCAATGAGATGTATAGCTCTCTTCTGAATTGTGTCCAGGAGAGAGAGTGTAGAAGCGGCAGCGGCACCCCAGATGTGGGAGCAGTATTCGAAGTTTGGCCTTATTTGTGAAGTATATCAGGTATAGAGATTAGCTGGTAAAAAGTATTTGCGAGTTACTGAGTGTGCCCAATTATTTTGGACTGTAGAGAGTGTGACAAATAAGCAGGGCATTACAAAGTTCGTATTTTTTTATGGAACATCTGCGTATTATTTGATGTTTGAATTCTACGTGTAATTATAGATTTTTCCTGTTATAGCTTTGCTATATGTTAACTCGATTGTATCCAAAAAATTACATCTACAAGTGTCACTTTACAATTATGTACTAACCTGTATTTTTCTGGGAAAACATTTATATTTTCAACGCGGGAAGACTAAGTCAAAGTTTGTGCTTTGCCTGAAAAAATATTTGAGATAAAGGCTACAGGATGTTTAAAATAAATGCTCAAACCTGAAAAACTTGAAATTCACAACGATCGCTTTTTTAAATGGGACGCCTGTGTATATTCCCCACAACTTTTATTTATTAGGTCCTATACTTATATTTCATTGTTTTTTTAGTAATTTAAATTTTTAAATTTTACTCAATATCTTATAATGATATTTATTATTTATTATGAAATTTCTATGAAATTTGAAAAGAAGGGAGACAAAAGGTTGTAATAAATACTAAATGTAATAAAACCCTGGTTTGAATACAAATTACAACAGCAACAGAAAATATACGTTATAGTAAGAACTTGCTATAAAATAAAATAAAATAAAATATAATTATAATAATTTTAATTTAATAGATAATGTAACAAAAATTATATCTTCTTAAAATATGTTTAAACAAGTGTCCCTCCTGCTAAATGTATACATTGAATCTTTTTACTATGTTTTGTCTTAGTCTCAGGTGTAATGGTTCTGCAAGCGTCTCTTATCCTATTTTGCACAAATTTTCATTTAGTGGGCTGTGCAACATATACCCGTCCCTTAATATAACCCCATAACAAAAATCTAATAAGGTAAAGTCGCATGTCCTTGGGGGCCACTGAACATTTTTGAGAATAATTTCTATATAAAAATTCGCGTACCTCGCGATGGTAGTACGTAGGGCACTGCCCTGTTGTAGTCATCATCAATAAGCTGTTGAAGGAGACCGGGTAAAGCTTCTGTAAGAAATAAGAAAGTGAAGATAGATAGCTATATATATATATATATATATATATATATATATATATATATATATATATATATATATATATATAATCTTTAACGTGCCCAACATCGCATGGACACGGGACTGACGGCTTTACGCCCCCTCCGAAGGGTGGAACGTGCAGAGATTCAACTTGCTCAAATACAATTCCAAAACCTCGGTTGATGTTAATGTTACAGTTTGTACTGAAAAAGTGAAAGGAGAACCCTGGGATCGAACCCAGTACCCTTAGGTTCAGAGGCACACCTTCTTGCCCCTGAACAACCGAGGCTTTAGATAGATAGATAGATAGTCTTTATTCCACTTAGCTGCTGTACAAAGGTAGATGTGTTCGTCATAAAAAAATACGCCAAGCCAAAAACATAAAATATATGTGCAAAACATTACAAAACATCTGCACCAAACATAAAAAAACAGATAAAAAACACAAATGCAAGGTTATCACAGACTAAACAGACTAGGCGCCAATAGGCAACAAGCCCGTACAGGTTGCACAAATAATACATAAAAAAATAAATTAGTAATTTCATGGGATTCTAAAATCAAGTCACATACAAGAAAAACTCCCATCCTCTGCTAAAAATTCTTGAAGTGAGTAAAAACATTTTTGCTGGAGATAACGCGTTGTGTGTTTCTTAGATTTATGGCCGGAGTTAATTTGTCTCAGCGCAAGTGGTAAATTATTTAAAAAAATTGACAGCGACATAATAGGGCTCGTAGCCAGCTGTACGATGCCTAGAGATTGGGACAGTGTATCTGTCCCGCAGGCTATGTGAACCACCAGCTTCAGCGTCCGAACCGAAAATCTTTGGGTAAGACCTGACAAACCATACTGCCCTTAAAATGTAAACATAATAGACAGCAGAGTCACGGAAATACTGGTGGCATGGGCATCTAGGTCCCAAACCGAATACGAGCTGGATTATTCTCTTCTAAATAATAAAGACTCGCAGCCTCTTGCACAATCGTTCCCAAACGCGACACAGAGCCAGCGGCGCTCAACCCACCAGACGCCAAACTTTTTATTAAGCTTCCAGGTGGAATTTTTTCTTTGAAAAATTGACTACGGTCGTTTTTTTGATATTGAGGACCAATAGATTGGATCGACACCACAACTTGAAGTCTTGGAGTACTCTCAATGTACGGATCTCAAGGTCCCCAAAATTATTCCCAGCAACGACCACCGAAATGTCGTCCGCATACATGGTGACATCAACCCCTTTCAGATGAGTTGGCAAATCTTTGACGTAGGCCCAGCCTCATGTGATACTCCGTGGAAAGTTTAGCGTCCAAACGTACCCGGAACATTCTGTCGGATAGATATGACCTTATCCACCGCAACAGTGAACCCCTGATTGAACCCCATTGCTTTCAACTTCTGAAACAAAATCTTATGGTCAATGGTATCGAACGCTCTACTTAGGTCGAAAAAGATACCACAAACCTTTAGTCCCGTGTCAAGATGACTATTGATATCAAATAGAAGTCAAGAAAACAGCAGTTTCTATATACATACCATTCCTGAGCCGTGTTGACAATCGGAGAGCAAACGTTCCTTATCGAAAAAAGCCAAGATTTTCTTAAACACGATCCTTTCAAAGATTTTAGCGAATATACATAACAAGGAGATTGGACGATAATTTTCTAATAAAGTCGCGTCCCCCTTTTTATAGAGTATTATGACCAGAGCTCTCTTCAATAATGAAGGGAAGTGTCCGGTATCAAGAGAAACATTGATAACAAAAGTGTATAACTATTGAGTCTATAATGTTTTTCACTATATTTGTTGGGACATTATCGACACCAGCAGAGTTAGAATTCTTTAACTCCCTCAGGTATTGAAGAACCTCCGCCATTGTAACTGGATGCATAAAAATTGTGTTTGAACAGAAGGCGACCGCAGTACCTGGCCTGGATGGACTCCCGGCAAAATTGTGTCTAATATTAGTTTTAGCAGACGAACACAAATATTCGCCAAACCTTCCTACCACCAGTTCGTTTTCGCTGATCAGAACTCCATCTATATTTAATTTGGTAGGTCCTAGATTTTTTTGTTTCGTTGCAGAGTAGCGTTAACGATGTTCCCGGTCTCCTTATTTGGATTTGCCGCAGTGCAAACGATGATTACAATAATCGCGTTTAGCCTGATTAATTCTATCTGCCAGCTTTTTTTTCTTCTTCATGTATTTGTCTAGCAGTTGTTTGTCGTGTGATATACTCGCCAACTAGAACATACTTTTAAGAGCCTTACTACCCTCCACAGTCTGTGAATTTAGACATTTTTTAGTTGGCCGTGAATAATGTTTCACTACTTTCCTACCAGTCATTGGATAAGCCTGATCCAAACAGGCAGAAAAAAAGTCAGAAAAAATGTGTAAACGCTAGTTCACCATCATCTGTATATTCCAGTGTGTGTACATCTGTATACCACTCCCAACAAATATGACAATTTTTCCATGTTATCCCTGTCCAAGGTGCACGCAAAAATTATCTTTTGGTCTTGTTTAGGTAAAATTTAGTTTACAAGCGATTTATATACAAAAATACCTGTGCAAAGTGATGTGCTATACTAGAATCCACAACCACAACTTTATGATTTTCTGCAATACTAGTAACAAAATAATCAACCGCGGAAACAGTTGTACGCCCGTTTTTATTTGCATGAATTCTGGTAGGTTCCTCAATTGGCAAAGACAGACCAAACGACTCAAAAACATCGAAAACCTCGATCTCGATAAATGACTTCTCAATGTGTTGACATTCCAATCACCACAACAGATAAGATGGTTATGGTTTTTAGACAGATATGACAAGCAAGACTTGAGATGGTTGATAAAAACATCCCTATCCTTTTTAGGGGGACTGTAAACAGATAACACCGCAGCAGTCGTGTCAGCGATGCTAACCGAGACAGCACACAGCTTCATGTCACCCTCGAAAACAAAGCGGGATACATAAGGCATGTTTTTTAGATCGAAATTGTTAAGAAAACTTACAGATGTAAAGATAGCCACACCGCCATGGCTAGTTGATTTCCGTACGTATTCAGACACCAGAAGATAGCAAACAGGTGTCATAGCTGCCCGATGGCCACGGTCAGTCGCAAAGTGTTCAGTAACACACAATATATCAATTTTGTGCTGAAACAACAATAATTCAAGCTGTGCAGACTTGTTGCTCAAACTACATATATTAATATGAGAAATGTTACATAACATTTTGTCAAAAATAACATGTGATAGGTCACTATTAGAGTCCTTCCCGTTAGATACACCTAAGCTAACGTCTCTGTTTGATTTTGCGACGGTTTACGCGAGCACCTCTCGGCCATAAGTCAGCTGCCAATATTTTATCCGTATTATCGGTCAATTGTTACTTTAAAGGAGGAGTATTGTTCAGGATGCCTTGATGCCAGCCTTTCGTGCTTTGCTTCAGGTAATTTTGATGTCAAATGTTCCAATACATCTACCACAAATGTGTCCGGGTGAAGATGATATATATGAAAAGATGTCTGATCTGGGACAGCTTTCTGTTTACCTGTTCTAACGTTAAGTGTGCCAATTATAGGCCTATTTTTATTGTGGGATTTTTTTCGGTGGATAATTTCCTTCTATTTACCTCCATCGTGTAGGTTTTCTTCATCATTAACCAAATTAATGACCTCCTGGCATTTTTGTCAGGGATCCTGCCTTACGTATTGCAGCAGACAGCTGATCGGCTGTTATTTTGTTTACCTTTAAAGTCTTATCTATATTTACCGATGCTTTATCTACTTTACGGGTCATTGAACTTACCGAGGCAGAAGCCTGTCTGACTAAGGGCGCTGGCTTCGCAGTTTGGTGATAGTTAATACGCTTTTGGTTGACAGTGCCCGGTACCTTGGGGGCTATCGCTTATTTCTGTTACCAGCAGATGGCATAGCAGCGCCTGCTGAATAAAGTTGGTTTTGGATTAACAAGGCGAATAAGTACACTTGGAGAACACCCAAATCACCACAACACATATTTCAGAGACCTTACGATCGTTTCGTTGACAAAGTCAACATCTTCAGATGAAGAAAATTCTAACGTTAGAATTTTCTTCCTCTGAAGATGTTGACTTTGTCAACGAAACGATCGTAAGGTCTCTGAAATATGTGTTGTGGTGATTTGAGTGTTCTCCAAGTGTACTTATTAGTGCTCATCACAGGTTCCAGTTTTCACATAATTAACAAGGCGATTTGTTGTTTTTGAGAATCAAAAAATACTCTTAAACTATTAATTATTTACATTCTTGTGATGTAAAACCTTTTTTAAATAGAATACCTCTATATCTCTTGAATCGGTCAGAGTATCTTGTAATTCATTGGCACTTGAGAAAGATAGATTTTCAGTGTCTTCGCCAACATCATACTGTTTACACATATAAGCGTCTATTTTAGCCTAATCGTTTCCTAAACCAGCATAGTTATGATATGTATGATTCCCACATATAATGCACTTCACACCGTTTTCATTACCTTTTTTTTCTCCCTTAGGGCTCGTCCGCGTCCAGTGGTTTTGATTCTGCATTTGACGGTACTAAAATGGATTTTCTAATGCGTAATAGTCCATATTATGACGATTTACATCACATTACTTCTAAACGTAGCCTCATCAAAAAACATAACATAGCATAAAAAGTTTGGATTAATATCAAGTTGAGCATTCATCCATTACGCCTTTTGTAGTCAGCATTATCTCACTCTTGAAGTAATTCCACATGGTAAGGATGATACTTATATTTTCTAGTAGTTCGATTGGCAGTTGATTGTGACGTTTCACATGATGTTGCCACCTAACGACTACTGAGTTGCGGGTTTTCTTTAATATGGAGCAGAATCTCTTGATTAGTGACATTTCTATTTACCACATTTCGTTTTGCTTGGTCCACACTACTAGTAGAATCGAATGTCTCCATATAATTTTCAAAAGTGAGCCGAGTTTAATGGCTGTCGATCAGAATATTTCATTCTAAATAACCTTTGGGCAAGAAGACAATTTTTTGGAAGTCTCCTAACACGCGAACCATATAAATTACTTCATTTTTAGAGTGATTAGTAAACATACAAAACTTTTTAACTAACTTAAGTAGGTTACTAAATGCAACAATAGTTGGCTACTATGAATAATAACAAGAAATATTGAATAAAAGAGATAAGTCAAATTAAATCAAAACAACAAGATATGGATATAGGGATACTTAAAAAAGTTGTGGGGTTTATGATTCTCTTAAAGATAACATAAGAATATACAGGTGTTCCATATGAAAAAATAATCTTTTTGTATTTCAAGTTTTTCCCAGGTTTGAACATATATTTTAAACCACCTGTAGCTGTTGTCTCAAATATTTTTAGTATAGTATAAGCTTAAATTTAGTCTTTATTTTAACTTAGATAAATAAAGAAATTTACACTATTTTATTTTATGTATAACTGTAGTTTCGCTGAAGTTCTCAGCTTTGTCAAATACAGAATGAAAGTAATTTGGATTATGAACTACTCTAAGGAGGGCTTTAGATTCATGCGAATTGGCACAAAATCTGATATTTGGATAAATTTCTAATAAACTAAAAAATCGTAAATTTCATATATATATCAAACTTTTAATAAAAAACTTTTTGAATCACACGTAGAATTCAAAAATTGAATAATACATAGGCTATTCCATAAAAAATACCAACTTCATACTGCCCTGCGTTTTTGACACACTCTGTACAGTCCAAAATAATTTTAAATGCGCATGCTTAGTAACCATATAATATAATATATACATTTTATTGTAAAGTTTACCCATAAATGACAAACTACTTTATTTATTCGTTGACTCACCCCGTAAAATTTTTATCAATAAACGTATTATTATTATTATTACTATGATTATAAGGCAATATTCATTAATGTAGTGAAAACTTACCTGTAAATCAATCTCTAATTCTGCAGTCTTTTTCTCATAACTTAATTTACTACTTTTACTATCTACTTCGGATTTTTTAAGTTTTTCTTCTAAATTCTTTTGTGTTTTTTGTGATGATTCTAATTTTGCTGTAGCGTCAGCGAGATTCATTTTTGCTTTACTTAGTTCATCTTTTATTTTGTTTATCTCTCTCTTTTCGAGTTCGCCAACTTTCAAATTAGTTTTAGATACAATCTCACGTTCTTTTTTGAGACTTTCTTCCTAAAAGTACCAGTTTATAAATAAATTCAATAAAGTTTGATTATTTCAATTTAGATTACTACATTAGAATAACCTATGAAATAAATTAAGTATATATGTACCATCCTCAGCAGCTCCACTCAGCCGAGGATAATAATCGAACGACTTCAGACCGCCGTAGTCGAGCTGCAAGGCTGGTATAGGAAATCCCTTCTAGTCATAAACCCCGATAAATGTTCAGCAATCCTATTTTCCAAGAGGAGATACATACCTCACGAACACGTTTCATTAGACAACCATCTAATTCCCTGGCAAGATTCCGCCAAATACCTCGGGGTTTTCCTCAACAAACACTTAACATGGCGCCCCCATATCGATCACGCCCGACGAAAAGCCTCGATGATCATCTCGAAGCTGTTCCCACTTCTAAATAGAAATTCCAAATTGTCCATGAACAATAAGTTGCTCATGTACAAAGTCATCATCCGGCCAGCCTTGACCTATTCATCACCTGCATGGGCCACCGCGGCCGCAACACACATCAAGACCCTCCAAATCATCCAGAACAAAATTCTGAGAATGGTTACCGGAGCGCCATGGTTTGTCCAAAACAGTCAGATTCACTCTGATCTGGAAATGCCTTCGATACTTGAGTTTATAACTCAAATATCCACAACCCAGTTCGCAAAAGCCGCTTCTCCTCCAAATGCTCTCCTTCGTAGTGCCACCGACTACGACGAGCAACTTCCACACAAGCATAAGCGTCCAAAGCTTATACTTACCCGCTAACGCCCCTGCGGCAAAAAGGGAATGAAAACATTCAAACCTAAAAAGTCATTGTGTGTAATTCTTTCCGACGGAGGTATGGACTAAGGTCCGGTACTCCCAGGGAGGGGGTTTTAGTGAGTACAGTCTCACAGTACCTCGATATCCCACAGAACCTACGGGGCCGTGAATGGGGTCTGCATGAGCATTTCCCCCTCCTGCATCAAAAAAAAGATATAATTCTTAAATGTCGCTTTTTTAAGTAAAAATGTTTCTATCCACCCCAACCCCCTTTAGAGGGTAACTACCCGTACCAAACTTTTAAATGGAAAGTGGAGTCGTGTGATCCTCCTTATAAAGGGAAATCAATTCTCAATTTATCATCATAAATATTTTTCAATTTTGTTTAATGGTGCGCGAAAAAATTAATGATTTTCAAAAACGATGAAATAAATTCCTTTTTTGTTTGTTAATATTTTATTCAAGAAGAAAGTATTCGAACGGGTCAACTTTAATTTTTTAAAAGTGCTATTGAACTCAATCTTTATTTTGAAAACGTCAATCTGTTATCAATTTAGATAGGAATACACATTGCTCGGAATTTTGCTTTGCTACCGGTAAGTACATTTTATCACAAAATGTTTCAAGCAGATAAGGACGTTGCATGATTATCTTTTTATTTTTACCATTTAGATGTCTCACATTTGACTACGTTCTGTATGAGAGTCAGTACGAGTAAATAATTTACTTTCCGTGACAATAAACTCGAAAGATTACTCGAGTCGTTGTTTAAACAATTATTATTAGTAGTGTTTAAGAAAAACATGAAGTTGCCTGAAACATAATGCACCCTAATATAAGATAAGATTGGTTTTGATGACAGAACTTGTACCCAGCAAGCGGTAGTGCATTTTTTTAATAACACTTACTCTAATTGCCCACCAATTTCTTAAAGCATGGTGAGCAAAATTGAAAAAAAAGGGAGAATTTGGATATGTATATAAATCTGCAAGGACTTTACAAGCTGAAGACGTTTAGTTAAATGTTTAATTGTCGCTGCAAGGTAATCCACATTCTTCGCATAGAGGTTGAATCATTTGACATATCAAAACATACGGCTTATTAAATTGTGCATACGCAAAGGTATCATCCGTACAAAATGCGCGGTACAAGAATTATCTGAGGACGTTTTCGATTGCAGGAATCAGTTCTCTGAACAAATACAGCAGTGATGTATTACAATTCGAAATTTTGAAAAAAATAATTCTCTTAGATGAAGCAACTTTTACGTCAACGGTACAGTCACAAAAAACTGTCAATACTGGGATACAGAAAATACCATCTTGATAATCGACACTTAGTATCTTTTAAAAACAAATATCTCGACTGGCCACCAGGATCTTCTGAGATTACCCCGATGGATTTGCCTTATGGAAAAATCTAAAGTCCAAGGTTAAAAAAATAGCCCATAAAATTTAGACCATCTGAAGAAAAACGTCGCCAAGAAATGGCTGTTGTACGACCAGAAGTCATTAATAATGTACTACGAGAATTTGCCGACCGTTTTGGTTATTGTCAGGAACAAAATAAAGATTATTTCGAACATTTGTTAACCGTCCAAGCCTATCGAGCTTAATTTACAAGCGGCTTGCTTGCGGTCCACCGGATTTCAGTGTAGTTTTGGACAAAAGCTAAGTTCATATACTCGCGAATTGTGAAATCGCCGCGAAACGTATTCCTATTGGTTTATTTTAAATAATATCGTGAAATTGTTGTTTTTTATTAGATTTTATAAATATATTTTACTAATTTTTGTGTACATACAGTTTGACACGATCTAAATGTCTTCTCTACTTTTAAGTTGGTGTAGCCCCAATTTTAATTAAGGGCCCCCTTTATTATACTCACTTAGCATGTGCTTATATATGTAATATGAAAATAAAATAGCAGTGAAACAGCAACTAAATTTATTTACTTTAGTGCTCTATTCGATATTATCTGAAAAAGACATTATAGGCGAAGAAGTGGAATGTAATTCGGTAAATTTACAGTTTACTGCACGGAGGGTTTTTATATTTTTTTTTCAGAAATATGCTTAGAACCCTTCTTGGATACACAAGCCACAAGACAAATTTGTTACAAACAACCGTCAAGGGACCAAGAATGAATAGGGGTGCTGGGCGGGGAGGAAATATGAGCGGAAAATGCTAAAAAAACCATTTAGTCAGACTTTGAAGAGATGAATTCTTTACATTTTGCAGCAATACTTCCTTTAACCCCTGTCTGCCCCGCACAATACCCATATTCGCCCAGGTCCAGTAACTTTCTTGGGGGTTGCTCCCAAGAAATGTTTACTATATGCTTTGAAGGTAGTTGTATACATGCACAAGGGGAAGAAGAACCCCCCGTGTTTTTGAGTGAGGAGGCAGAACCCCTCTTTGTTCTGGCGGTTCTTATTCTCCTTCTGCATGCATACGATCACCCTCAATGCATGAACCACGGGATTTTTTATGTTCAGCTTTCTGATGTATTTTTTGTTGAGAATATTTCCTGTTTATGACGTGTTTTATTTGAGATTTGTATCCAAATTGCTGTATAAATATTTATGTTATTATGTTTTTGCTTGCTCTTACTTTATTGAAAAAGATGCTCACACTGAGCCCCTTGAACGTCTCGACAATAGGGAAGCCTCTTGTCAAACTGATGCATCAAGTTTTGTACTGATTCATTGGGCACTTGTTGATAGGCCATCAAAATTTGGTGTCGCAACTGTTCCAAATTCGCAGGCCGATCGCTATAAACAATGTTTATTAAATGACCCCAGAGAAAAAAATCGAGTGGAGACAAATCTGGAGATCTAGATGGCTACTCAATGGGTTCTCTTCTGCAGATCCATCGGTTAGGAAATGTCATATTAAAATATTCCCCTACCTTCTACTGAAATGAGGTGGGGCGTCATCTTGTGGGAAGTAGACATTGGGGAAATTATTTTGAGACAATTCTCTGATACCGGGCACAATATTTTTTCGTAATAATCTTAGATAGCGTGGACCTGTTAAGGTATATTCAAAGAAATTACGCTTAATAATAATAATTAAAAGTCAACCATTCTTTTAAAAACAAGCTTTTATTATTTAGGTGTCCTAAAACGAAAAATATTGAATTTCACTCGTAAAGTCATTTCATTTGATACCCATATTAAGGAGGTTGTGAAGACGACTATATTCCACTAACTTGCCTTGGCCGCCATATTGAGATTATGAAAGCGTCATCTAGCCTATGTATTTTACCCGCGAAGCTCTTTCATTTAATACCCATATCAAAGGAGTTGTTGATATATGTATATATATATATATATATATATATATATATATATATATATATATATATATATATATATATATATATATATATTGTCACACCGGTCTGTATAAGTATAACTCTGTCACTTCTATGGTCAGAGGCATATTGTAAAGTGTGTTGCCAACAGCGAAGACTCTGGAATTATATCTCTAGAAGGAACCGGAAATGACAGGTATGGAACAATGTAGAAAGGTCTAGAATCTCTAGGGACAGTATAAATAAGCGAGTCCTAGATAGAGTGAGTCAACAACGTAGCCCTGACAAATCTCACCCGAAAAGCAGTGGTATTAATAGCTACGATTATGAATGCCATGCTACGATTTCAACATTTTCCATGCATGTGGAAACTTGCCAACATTATGAATATCCCAAGACCGAGCAAAGACCCGTTGTTCCCTCAGAACTATAAGCCCATTAGCCTACTCCCTCTCATCGACAAAATTGCCAAAAAAACTAGTTCAGAAAAGGCTAGCCTCATTCACCTCTGAGAACCATATCTTCCCGGATGAGCAATTCGGATTCAGGCACCAGCACTCCATGACAGACCAAGTCCTTCGAGTGGTGGAAAACATCACCGAATGATTCAACAAAAACATGTTAACTGGTGCAATATTTCTCGACATTGCTCAAACAAACTTCTATCATTTAATTATCCGCTCTCTCTGATACTGCTAATCAAGTCATATCTGAAACAGAGTAAGTTCCAGGTCAAACATCTGGGAAGCAGATCTAAAACCGATTCAGCCACGGCTGCTCCTATCTCCCATCTGCTGTACAATATATTTGTCGCAGACATGCCGACGCCGCCCCTAAACTTGACATACGTACTGTACGCAGACGACATTACCATCATCAGCAGGTTCACTCAACCGAGGATAACAACCCGACGTCTACAGACCGCCGAAGACGAGCTGCCAGGCTGGTATATGAAATCATGTCTAGCCACAAACCCCGATACATGCTCAGCAGTCATATTTTCCAAGAGAAGACAGACACCTCACGAACACGTATCATTAAACCGCCTAATTCCCTGGCAAGACTCCGCTAAATACCTCGGGGTTTTCCTCGACAAACGCTGAACATAGCGCCCCCATGTCCAACATGCCCGACGGAACGCTTCGATGTTCATATCGAAGTTCTTTCCACTTCTTAACAGAAATTCCAAACTGTCCACGAACTATAAACTGCTCTTGTACAAAGTCATAATCCAGCCAGCCCTGCATGGGCCACCGCGGCCGACAGACACATCAAGACCCTTCAAATCATCCAAAATAAAATTCTGAGAATGGTTTGTCAGAAACAGTCGGATTCACTCTGAACTGAAAATGCCTTTGATACTTGACTTTATAACTCCACTATCCACCACTCAGTTCGTAAGAGCCGCTTCTCACCTAAATGCTCTTCCCCGTAGGGCCACCGACTACGATGGGCAACTTCCACTTAGGCATAAGGGTCCAAAGCTTATCCTTACCCGATAACGCCCCCGCGACAAAACAGAATGGAAACATTTGAATCCAACGTCATTGGGTGAAATCTTTCCGACGAAGGTGTGGACCAAGGTCCGGTACTCCAGGAAGCACAGTTTAGTGGGTAGGATTCTCACACTATCTCGATATTCTACACACTACGGTGTGTGAATGAGGTGTGCATGAAGTATTCTCCACTCCTGTATCCGAAAAAAAGAGTGAGTCAGTCAGTAGTGAGTTAGTGTTGCTTCAGAATAAGTGATCATAGGAGGCGAATAGTGAAATATAGTTCTATGGACATTTATAATAGAGGAATATTTTAGTTGGTGTATTTATTTTAGATCGTCACCCAACTGTGTTTTTCTCATAAAACGCTACAATTTGCTACCCATGTGAGGGAGAAGAGAGAAGTCAGAAAGAAAAGAAAAATCCGCTGTTTTGGAGCGTCTGTCATATTAAATTTATGATAGCGACAGATAGCCTATGTTGCATTGTCACTTAACTCAAGCACGGGTATCAAATTTCAGCCCAATCCGATAAGGGGAACTGGTTCAACATTGCGTTTCAAGATTTAACTTAAACACGCTAACAAACAAACATACTTACAGGTGAAGTTAAATAAAAACATGTAAAAAATGACATTTAAGAATCTAATTCGACCCCTTATGGCACTACTCTTAAAAATTAACAATTAACAGAGAAAATCAATTTATTCCTTGCTTTCGAAAAGCATTATAGACTTACCAGTTGTTCGATGAGTTTGTTTTTGTTTTCTATGTTGTTTTCTAGGTTCTTAATTTTAGTGTTTAGATCTTCTATTTGAGAATATAATTGTTTTCTATCTTCGTCCCATTTTGTTGTTAAATGTGACCTTTCATCCTCTCTAATTTTGTTAATATTTCTTTCTTGTTCCATCTGTAATGTAAATATTGTAATTAACTAAACTTATTTTTACTAACAACATTTGTGTTTTTAGTTTAGTATGGGAAAAACTAATTTATTTACATATTATATATTTACCTTTTGTTCGAGTTCTTTTATTTCAGATTCTCTTTCCTCCTGACTCTTTGTATATCTATTTTCAGCATCTGAAACTTTCTTTTCGAGATCTCTAATATGATTTGTCTTCTCTTTTAACTAAAAAAAATATCCAAATATAAGTTACGTACGTTTTTTTTGAAAGCTTTGATTTGCACTTATCACACTTGTTTTATAAAACATATATAAAAAAGTGTTTTCAATTTTCACATCTGTTTAAAGTTCCTTGTTATATGTGTTATTATTGTTACTACTACTCATTATCATAACAGTCTAAAAACGATGTGGCTTGTCGTCGTAATCATGACACTCTGTCTCCAGAACTTTTCTTTATTTCGTCCGCGATCCTTCTACTCAGTTCTTTGCTACATTTACCATCATCCGGAATAATACTTCCAAGGTTCATGAACATTTTCACTTGCTCAAGTTGTTGGCTGCTTAGCTTTATATTTATTCTCATAGTCATATTCTTACGTTTTTTCTTTATTTTTATTTTAGTCATATTGATTTTTCGTTTGAGGTCGTTCACGGAATGCAGATCGTGTTGAAGGCAGTAGGCAGGTGAATGCTTCGAATATAGGTCAGGTCAGTGAACTTAGACTATGCTTCTAATACAGGTCCGGGAGGAGACAAGGTAATGTGATCGCCCTTTGATTACTGAGCTTTACATTCCGACCTTAAGAGATAAAATTAGAAATACCCTACAAAACATCTCCTGGGGCAACACGATGACAAGCCAGTGGACGGAATGTTCTTCCAGCATATAGAAGAACATGACTTGTTGACATAAATGTCAAGGTCAGTCACCCACGGGAGATCATCTTGCCTTCTTCCCGACCTGTGATCGAAGCATAGTCCGAGCTCACCTGCTGATCTGCCTGCTGCCTTGAATAGGAATGCTCCTGTTCCTGCGACTTCGTGCGTTTGGACAATTCGCAGAAGAAGATCCGAGCTTTTAAGAACCTTGCAACTCATCTCAAGGACCTCTTTTCCGTGTAACCACTCCATGTTTGGTAGTCCTCTACCTCCGAGATGTCTTGGGAGGTATAAACGAGGAACTGGCGACCTCGAGTGCACGCTTCGATGTTTGTGGAGAAGCTTGCGGGTATCCCTATCCAATTGGCGCAACTCTTCTACTGTCCACTTTATTACCCCAAAGGAGTAACGGATGACTGGAGCGGCAAGTATGTTGGTAGCCAGCACCTTGATAGGCCCAGACAGCTTTGAATGCGAGATTTGCCGAAGCCGCTGTTTATACCTACCGCGGAGAGCCTTTTTCGTTTTTGCAGCGTCTTGAATGCCTGATTGCTCAACACCTAGGTACGTATAAGTCTCCCCGGCACCTAGATGTTTTATGGTGCGTCCGTCGATGAGCTGCGCATCATTTGGGTACCCTTGAAGTCGCCCCTTCTTTATATGGACCACAGCGCACTTGTCCAAGCCAAGCTCCAGCCCGGTGTCAAGCGTAAACTCCTGTACCACCCTAAGAGCTATTATTATTATTATTATTATTATTATTATTATTATTATTATTATTATTATTATTATTATTATTATTATTATTATTATTATTATTATTATTATTATTATTATTATTATTATTATTATTATTATTATTATTATTATTATTATTATTATTATTATTATTATTATTATTATTATTATTATTATTATTATTATTATTATTATTATTATTACATGAAACATATTCTCGGTCATATGCTTACCTCATTTATCTGTTGTTCTTTGGATTCAACATCTTTTTTCAATTGCTTGAGATCCTTCTCTTTACTTTCTAATTTCTGTTTGAGTATTACTACTTCGTCTTTTACCAAAGCAGCAGTTTCTGTAAAAACAACAGACACTTAAAACCCTTTAAAATATGGTAGAATAATAAGAGTGGCAACAAAAACGATTAAAAAACTTACTGAGGTCAGCTTGTGTCTTTTTCAGTTCTTCATCCAACCTCTGCTTTTCTTCTTGAAGTTTAGTTTGCTCTTGTTTTAATTTTTCGATTTGTTCTTTTAATTTCTTTTTATCTTCAGTTGATTTGCTTAAAGAATCTTTTGATTTCAGTAGTTTCTGACTGAGATCTTCACTTTTAGCCTTTTCTTTTTCTGTAGATGCTTTCTCGTCATTAAGTTCTTTTTCAATATGTTGTAAGTTTTCTTTGACTTCATCAAGTTCTTTTATTGTTTTATTTGCAGCAACGTTAGACTTGGATTTTCTCATCTGATCTTCTAGTTTTATTCTTTCATTTTCACTTGCTTTTAAAGCCGTTACGATTTTGCCTAAAATATAAATGTTTTGTTAGCGTTTGTAATTTTAAAACTTTTGTAATACTGACTTATTTCATTTTCAAGGTCCGAAACCATTGTTTTTAATTGTTCTTTAGATGTTAATGTTGTAATCCTCCTGGGAAGTCTTTCGAAGAAATGTTTATATTCTTCCTACAAAAAACAAGTTACAGTACAAAATATATACTAGACTGAATTTCCAAGTAACCTACATAAACATAAAAGAGAAAAGAAAAATAATTCGTCAAAAATATTGGTACTTATTGGAAAACATATTAAAATACGTTGGCTTGTACAATAAATTAAAAGTATGTAATAGAAATTATGCTTGAATCCATGTTTTTAACACTTTTATCAAATCAATATACTCACTTTGAATAATGATAAATCAGGTGATTGTAACTTTTTCAAGTTGTCTTCCATTTCTTTAATCTTTTTGTTCGATTCATCCAATTGTAATTCCAGAGTCGCTATTTGGTCAATGTATTTATCAATATTCTTGTCAGATTTTGTGGCTCTGGTCGCCTTAAGCAATTGTAGTTTTTTATTTTCAGCAGAGATCTTTTCATTATCTGATTCTAACGCTTGCACTTTTGTTCTTAGTACGTTGGCTTCCTGTTCGATAACTTGAAGTTGTCTTTTTAAGTCCAAAGTTTGTTGGTCCAGGTCCAAAGATCTGGAGTATGTAATATTTTATTATTGATAATGGTTTTTTAATATTCAATATTATAAATTTTGCACTTATAAGCGCTAAATAAAAAACTAAAATAATGATAATTTTAAAAATAGAAATAAATGTGGGGGGAATAAATTATGGATATTTATTTATTTATTCATTTATTTATTTATCTTTATATTTAAATTAATGTTACAACGTAACTTTAACGACGAAACTATCAGATTGTGCTTATCAGCTACAATTTTGTAATAAATTCAAACCAAAAGCATTTATCTAAACCATGAAAGATTAGCACTGAAGTTTATAATTTTAAGATTTTGCTTCTCAAATTTTATATTAAATATTCGATTTCCATCAAATGTTAATCTAACATTTTATTAGTAATTGTAACGTCCGCCTCTTTCTTCTGTAGCTTAAAATAGTCAGATTTTGTAATTCCAACCATACTTATCAGAACCATTATAGATTATCTAACAGTAACCGGTTGCGTACGTCCAGTGTATGTCCATTCTTGGACGTTCTAAAATAATGTCCGTTAAGGACGTACCTACCATGGATGTCCGTCTCTGTACATTTTACAATTATTATTGGTCATAGACATTCAGTGAGTGACCATTTGTGGACAAGTAAGGTGGTAATGGACTTTTCCTTTACATGAGTACAATATTTTTTCACGCCCGAGGAGGTATCACCCCTTACAGCAAGTCCTAATGGACGTTTCCGGTTCTGGTGTATGAGTCGGTTTCCCTTATGAACAAAAATGATGATGGCTCCTCCTTGTACAAAAGATTCCGACGATAGAATACCCCTCCATTCGGATCTCCAGGAGAGGGGTGTGCAGATGGCGCCGGCACCAAGATTTAACATATCCTTCTCGAATATATGTGGCCTTAATTACAACCTGAACTACGTCCACCATTTCGTCCAGGCTAATAGGCCCCAACGCCTCTTCCTCACCGAAACCCAAATCAGTGCCAAAACAGCAACTAATCACCCTAATTTCCCGGGGTATGAGCTCCTTACTTCCTTTAGATTGTATGGAGGTGTGTGCGCATACGTCCGTATCAATCTACCCTGCACCAGACTCCCCAATTTGGAAGCTGGAAGAAAAGATATACTTTGGATGAAACTCTCTCTCTCTCTCTCTCAGGGCTGCAACTAAATTCATCTGTTGCATTTACCGGTCGCCTTCTGACAACCTCTTTGTCCAGCTCTTCGGCTACCTTTCTGAAAAAAACGATTTCTGATTTCTGAATATCCTTCCTCCGAGGTGACTATTCTTGGCGACTTCAATGTCCATAATAAGGAATGTTTAGGATCTTCAAAAACCGATCCACAAGAGAGAGCAGCGGAGGCCTTTGCAGTCACCAATTCTTTAGCCAATATGGTTCAGCAACCTACTTACTTTCCTCGCATGCCAACACACAGCTAAACTCCCTTGGATCTCCTTCTTACTACAAAACCTGAATGACACAAGACATCAGTCACCGCCCCCCTTGGTCGCACAGATCACGGCATGGTCACTGCTTTCTGCGCAATGCAACACGAGGTCACACAGTCATCACACCCACGTATCGTTTGGCACTACAACTCCGCGAACTGGGACGAAATGCGGGATTACTTTTCCTCATGTCCATGGGCGTCTGTCTGCTTCTCTCGTCCTGACCCCTCTGATGTCTCACAAAAAGTCACCGAAATCATCCAAGCTGGCATGGGATTATTTATTCCACGTACACGGAAAACCTCTTTAGTCACTCAAAAGCCCTGGTTCTCTAAATCCTGTGACAAGGCCAGACTTGCAAAGGTCAAAGCTCACAAAACGCTTCTACACAATCCCAGTCAAGAAAACCGTAAAGCTTTTAACGACGCAAGAAACCGCTATGTCCGCATTTTTCTGAGGCAAAAACTCGTTTAATAACCACATCAAAAACAAAGTCCTCTTAAGCTCCAACGGAAGCAAACCCTTCTGAACTCTTACTAAATCTATTGTGAATAATTTTTGCAAGAGCACGTTCCCACCTCTTGTCTCCGGGGATGAAATTGTTTCTACTGCCCTGGGCAAGGCTGAACTTTTTGCCTCGTTGTTCGCCGGCAACTCTACTCTCAACCCACCACCAAATGTTCAACCACCAACAGTCCCCAATGTCGCGCATAAAATTACGGATATCATTTTCAAAACTAAAAAAGTACGAAAGATACTCTCTTCTCTTAATACCAGGAAAACCTCTGGCCTTTACGAGATCCTAGCAATTGCTCTCAAAAAATGTGCACCAGAACTTGCTCCTGCCCTGACTCGTCTGTTCCAGACATCTAAGAATAAAGGCATATCCCTAGTAACTGATAAACTGCTCGAGTACAACCCACCCCAGGAAAGGATCCAACGCGCTTCCTAGCACTACAGGCCTATTTCTATTCATTCAGTGGTCTCTAAAGTGATGGAAAAGTATATAAACACCCAATTACTAAACTTGGTGATTGTGACTTGTTACCAACACTTTTTTTTTTCAAAATTGTCACGGGCGATGAAAGGTGACTGTTTCACTAGGATCCCCAACAAAAGAAGAGTCACTGCAATGGTGACATAGAATTTCAACCACAAAAAAAAACAAAGACGCAAGTATCTGCAGGGAAGTTGGTGGTGACAATTTTTTGGGTCAATGGGGGCATCCTTTGGATTTAGTATATTCAGAATGGACCTAAAATTACCGCATATGTCTATAAAGAAGAATTAAAGGTGTTAATATTGCTATACGCCAATAGAGGCTATCTAATTGTGCAAACAGACCTTTATTGCTGCACAACAATTGCAGGTTTCATAGGGTCCACAAAGTCAGGCAGAAAATCTGCAGGTTTTTGAGTTACGACACCCCCTTTTTAGCCTAGATGTAGCTCTATCGACTTATTACCTATTTCCTAAGCTGAAGAAACACTTGCGAGGACACAGAGTTTCTTCAGGTGAAGAACTAGGACACGCATTTTCAACTTTTTTGAGGTGTTATCAAAAGAAAATTTGTTTGTGGGTATCACATTATTGGAGACACATTGGACTAAGTCTATAACTAGTAGGGGACCATATGTCGAAAAATAAAAATAAATTTCTCTAAATATTTTCTTTCCTTGTTAGGTAGATTTCATTTTTATCTTCCCTCGTATTTACAGTTATGGGTATTGAAAACTAAAAATAAAAAAATTGGCAAAAACACTCAACCACCCACGCTTATAAACTGAATTAAGCGTAACTAAATTAAAGTAGTCGAATAAACAAAATGCAGTTTAACTTACTTGCTCTTTTGTATACCTTTAGATCGTTTTTGGTTTAAACTTAACTCAGCGTGTAGCCTTTCACAGTCTCTTTCCTTTTCTATCAGTTTCTTTCTGAGATCATTAGATTCATCTTCTAATACCTAAAAATAAACTAGAAAATAAAAGATGTTCTTAATAATTATAACACATTGATTTATATGTTACAAATATTTCAAATCAAATATCTTTTATATAAAAATAAATACAGAGTGGATAGGCAATGGCAAAAACTAAACTACACTACTCAACACCCAAAGCGACCCTCGCAAAAATTTCGCCCTTTCTAAATTTGATGTAATAATATTCGATTGCTGCGATCAAATTAAACTGTTTTAAACAAACTTAAAAAAAAATTGAAACGACTTAAAAATAGGCACTAAAAAGCGAAAAATAACTGGATTATAGGTTTAACTCAAAAGACAAACTTGAAATATTACTATATGCGCTACCTACTTATCTGTTTGAAGTCAGTGCTAAGCTCATTAGGTAGTAGTTATCGCGGGAACTGACATACAGACCAACCGACAGACCCACACAAATTGTTTCTTTTGCACCGTTTTTTTTTTACAAGTTTCAAGACTTTTTACGACATTTGAGTTATAAAAAAATCTCAATTTGCTGTTTCCGTTCCAATCATTTAACGCGTAAGATGTAGCAAACGGTGGAAAAAAAATTCCGAAAAAACGCAAAATTCAGCATTTATGAGCCTGTAAGATTTAAAGTAGGTACCTTAAGTTTTTGATTTTCTATAGGATCCACTTTACTACTTTGTAGTAGCGTTTTCCTAGTAGCTGCTTTCGTTATGAGTTTTTCTTGAAGATCTTTCATTTTTACTTTCAGTCTATCATTGTCAATTTCTAATTCTTCAACTTTTTTTCTAAGAACTGAAGATTCTTGTTCACTTAATTCTAGGTGTAATTTAATTTCTGCTGGATCATCTTCATCTGATAAGTCAGACTTTTCTGTTTGGGGTTCTGGAGTCAACCTCATATTTGTCGGGCTGTGTTTCCGACCTTTAAAATAAAACTCTGTCAATATGGTAATTAAACTCTTTAAAAATGTTAGTTTACTGTGTTAATAAATGGTGCGGATGTTAGTTACACTATTTAGAATGTTATCAAAACAAATTTTTGTACATGGAGCGTGTGGAAATGATGTAGTCATTCAGAAACAAAACAAACAAAAGACTAAAAACAAATTCGTTTGACTTTTGATCAAAGTGTCAGTACCTACTAAAGGCAAAAATTATCTAAAAAGAGGAAATACAATATTGATATTTTACATTACAATTATAATTCGAGAAAATTTTATAATTCACAACAAATCGATTTGATTAAAAATAAACTAGTAACAAAATTGTTTGTGTTTGGCCATGATTGTTGAATTGTGAAAGGGGTGTGCAATACAATGGTTTACCGTTGCCTTCCGCCCCCTCTATGAAACAGATTGTGGGATTAAAGGGAAATTGGTATCAGGAAATTTAAGATCATAAAACGAAAAACAATTTAAGTCAATAAAAATGGGGCTTTACACGTTTGTATAAATTCAAAACAGACTAATATACAAATACTCATATCCTATTCACGGGCGTCGCCATAGACGGACAAGGAAGGGGCAACTGCTTTTGCCTGGCCTTTGGCGCGCACACACGCACACACACACAAATATATATATATATATATATATATATATATATATATATATATATATATATATATATATATATATATATATATGCACAGGTGTTTTTTAATAGGTGTCAAAGATTTTACAGGCTGATTTCTCAAATAATTCTCAAATAGATAGTCCTTATAAGTATGTGGTCAAAAACGTTTGGTTTTAAAGATACAGGGTGTTGAAATTGCAATTCTTTTGTTTTTTATAGTTTAGTAGTTTTCAAAACTAATTTTGGAAATGTTGTGCACGTACTACGCTTTATGGTGCATACAAGTAAATATCGTTGAAAGTTAAAATTTTATACAGGATATTTGTCTTTTCAGGGGCAGTGACGAATCTGACTTCTTTTGAAAATAAAAATTGTATTTATTGTTTTATTCTGATTTTATTGGTTTTAATAGGCATGTTAAATTTGTATTCCCTAATTTAAACCATTTACAATGTGACGTTGTTTACTCATTAGCGAAGTCAAAAAACAAAACATTATATATTTATCTTTTGCCAATTGTTTAATATCAGGTCCCTAACAGCAGTAATAAGTAATTAATGATAATTTTTTATGTCGACGCGTCAAAAATCAGCAATAAATGTTGCATATATGGATTAGGAGTGTAAATCTGATATCAATAATGAAATAATAAAATAAAAAATACAAAATTAATGTCAAAAAAACATTGTATAATCACCTTGCTAATGTCAGTTCAAAGAAAGCAAAGACAAACATATATTCTTTTTCACATTTTTTCTTATAACCAAAACTGTACGAGATATTTTAATAATTATTTTTTTACAATATTTGAACTTTCCCCTGTATCTACAAAATTAAAACAATGTACCATAAAAATTTCATCTTTTCTCTAATTTCACCGACATTGTACCTTTCATTGTTACGCAGATAGCAATAATGGTAGTGGTATCACCTATTTGTAACACCCTGTATAAGGATATATATTGAAAATATTTTTAGATATACGGGGTCATCTATAACGACAAGGTAGACTAAAAATACTTTATTTCAAACGGAACAGCCTATATATTTTTACATTTTTTAATTTCTCTGAATCTTAGCGTTCTCAAGATATAAGATTTTTATATTATACAGGGTACTTTAAAATACACGAGCATTTTTTTATTCATTTCGTAGCAACGTACACACCCTGTAGCGTTTTACAGCTTTCAGATCAAAATAGAGTATTTGCGTTTAAAAGAATTCTAATGTCGCCTACTTTTGTCTGAAATTGTTGGTTTATTGAAATATCTAATGGTTGTATACAGGCTGAGTCAAAACTAGGAATGATTTCTTTTGCTTTTTTAATGGAACGCCCTGTATTTTGTTTCTGCAGCTTCTTCTTCTATCATATTTAATTTTTTATCAAGTATTCACCATGGCTAGTTGTGATATTTTTTGAGTTATTCGTGATTTTATGAGCCACAAATGCAATACAAAGTAATTGTGATTTTATTTTGGTGGTTGTGGAAATTATTAAACCATATATATTAGTGGCTAGCAAAAAATAACAAAATCGGATTCCCAGCTTCTACACAATCCCAGTCAAGAAAACCGTCAAGCATTTAACGACGCAAGAAACCGCTATGTCCATATTCTTTCTGAGACAAAAAATTCGTTAAATAACCACATCAAAAAAAAAGTCCTCTCAAGCTCCAACAGCAGCAAACCCTTCTGGACTCTTGCTAAATCTATTGGGAATAATTTCTGCAAGAGCACGTTCCCACCTCTTGTTTCAGGGGATGAAATTGTTTCTACCGCCCTGGGCAAGGCTGAACTTCTTACTTCGTTGTTCGCCGGCAATTCTACTCTCATCCCACCTCCAAATGTTCAACCACCAACAGTCCCCAATGTCGCGCATAAAATGACGGATATCATTTTCAAAACTAAAAAGGTACGAAAGATGCTCACTTCTCTTAATACCAGGAAAGCCTCTGGCCTTGACGAGATCCCAGCAATTACTTTCAAAAAATGCGCACCAGAACTTGCTCTTGTCCTGACTCGTCTGTTCCAGACATCTTACAATAGAGGCATATTCCCTAGTAACTCGAAAACTGCTCGAGTACAACCCGTCCCCAAGAAAGGATCCAAAGCGCTTCCTAGCAACTACAGGCCTATTTCTCTCCTTTCAGTCGTCTCTATATAGTGATGGAAAAGTATATAAACACCGAATTGCCAAAGTTTCTTGAAAAACACAGTCTAATCCACGGCAGGCGGTATGGATTCCGTCAGCGCAGATCAACTGCCGACCTCCTTTCCTTTGTCACCCATTCTTGGAATAAGTCTATGGAACTACACGGTGAATCTCAGATTGTCGCTTTAGTCATATCCAAAGCATTCTACCAGGTCTGGCACGCAGCGCTGCTGAATAAACTTCCGGGTTATAGCCTATCACCAAAACTCTGTACGTGGACAGCAAATTTCCTCTCCAACCGGAGCATTTCTGTTGTCGTGGATGGCCATTCCTCTAAACTGTATCCAATTAATGCAGGAGTTCCTCAAGATTCAGCTTGAGCCCCTACTTTGTTTCTTCTCCACATCAATGCTCTCCTCTATAGCACATTTAACCCAGTTCAGTTACGCGGACGACAGCACCCTCCACCCAAATATACAATATTCTAAGAGTGTCTCTTTAGCCCAATTAGATGAGGATCGCAGACTCATGGAGGGTTCTGTCTCTGTGGATCTCCAAAAAATATTAGACTGGGGAAGTAGAAATCTTGTACAATTCAACTCCACCAAATCTGAGTCTTACTTTCTATCTCATAAGAGATACACCAGCCCTAGACCCATCACAATGAACAGCCAAGTTATTCAAAATAATGAGTCCTTTTCACAGTTCTCAGTTGGCACCAACATGTCAATTGCAGAAGCGGCTGCTAAGAAATTAGGTTTCCTCTTCCGGGCTCGCAAATACTTTTCTCCAGCTAATCTCTATACCTTATATACTTTACAAATAAGGCCAAACTTGGAATACTGCTCCCACATCTGGGGTGCCGCTGCCGCTTCTACACTCGCTATCCTGGACTCCATGCAGAAGAGAGCTATATGTCTCATCGGTCACCCTATCCTCGCCCAAAGGCTGCCATCCCTTGCCCACCGACGTTCCGTTGGTGATCTCTCTCTCTCTCTTTCTCTCTCTCTCTCTCTCTCTCTCTCTCTCTTATAGATATCTTCTATAGTTCCTCCACCTGCTGCCCCCAACAGATCTACCAGGGGAACAGAGCGAATGCACCCTTTTACTGTGCAGATCACCAGACATAGAACATCTTGTTATGCCAGCTCTTTTGTCCCGAGGACTTCCAAGTTGTGGAATTCCTTGCCAGCACATTTTTTTAATTCTCCTCCGAACCTCCAAACCTTCAAGTCCAGAATTAACAAGTTGCCACTTTCCTCGTTGTCGACACCTACGGTACGATAGTATTTAGGCTGTAAGCCCTCGTGGTTGTTGAAATATAAAAAAAGGTGACCTCCTCGACGCCCGGATGTGAATAAAAAAAACTCTGGACGCAGCAAGTGCGTTATGGTAGTGAATTTTCATAAAAATGTTTTTAATAACAAATAGGTATGTGTGTTTTTTTAAGAAAGCATGCATCAAATTTGGTTACCAGTATAACCTATATAGTAAAAACAATGTGCCATGTTTCATCAAAATAACTTTATTGTGTGAAAATGTACAAAAATTTCCAAAAGTAAACTTAAAGTGTTCCCGAAAAAACACGTTTCTTGGTCAACCTTATAGGTTAATAGCAAATTGAGCTGTTCAAATATGAAACATTTGATCAAAATTCGCTACCATAACGCACTTGCTGCGTCCAGAATTTCTTTTCTTACAAACATGCATTATATTTCGATGGAAAATACAAAAATGCAATAACATAGGGCGTGTTTGATAAAAAAAAGGAAATTTGTATCACCAACGACGTATGGGCCAGCCTGTGATTGTAGAAATGTTATTTTAAGATGTAGCTCGAGACACTCTATAATTAATATATACAATTTTTTTTCATATCTTATATAATAACGGATATATTGAGGTTTATTGATTTTTTACGAAAATTCGACAAAAATTATATACCATTAAACGATAAACTCTATAGCTAAGGCTACTGCCAAGCATCAGAGAAAGGGTCTATTTGAAATGAATTTTCTGCAAATATTTTAGTAAAATGAAGGACAATGACGGTTGAAACTAAGACTTTAGGGTTTGTAAAACATCCTTCTTGAGATATTTTATTTCTATAGCCCGTATTAGATTCAAGTTATTTGCCTAAATGTTGCCAATTTTGACATTTTAAATCGCCACTTTGACGTTTTGAGGAAAACCCCAATTTAATTTTCTTTAAATGCCTATAACTTTTTTGTCTTTAGGTCTTTTGACCTAAATAGCTAAACCTGCGTACCAAATTTGGTTGCCCTTACTTTGTTAATTCCGGAGATATAAATTTTTTTCGAAAGAAAACACCAAATTTTCCAGGAAAACCTGGGCAGATTTTCCTGGCTAACGAACTTATCCAAGCCATATGCAAAAGGAATTTTTTCACCAAATTTAATCAAAATCAGCCTATTATTTTTTGAGTTATCGGTGTGATACATATATATATATATATAAATATATATATATATATATATATATATATATATATATATATATATATATATATATATATATATATATATATATATATATATATATATATATATATATATATATATAAACATATAAAAATTGAAACTGACCCCGGATATGTTTTCTGGGGGGCCTAATTAGCGCTCATTTGAAGAAATTTTTTCAAAATTCAAAAGTCGGGATCTCCTCATTAGTGAATTTTTTTTAAGAAAATTCACTAAAAGACAATTTACTTTGTAGGGTTATTAAAAGTTGGTTAATAAAACACCTTCGACAACAGAAGAAGATATGAAAGAGATAATTACGAATGAATTCAAATATATAGACATTAATGTTTTAAGAAATATAAGTCGTCATTTTAAAGACCGTTTGCAGTTACGCATTAATCAAAATAAATAAATATAAATGAACCAATAATAAATCTGAGCAGAGAGATAATCAAGTCGTCTTCCTCTAAATATGATCGGCTATAATTGTGAGATTACAAGTGTTATAATACAATCTATAAGAGTAATTTCACATAATTACTCAAATATATATATATAATTAGTAGGTATGTGCTTCCGATTATTATTGAGCAGAAAATAATTTATGGATATCACGTCATGAAATTAAGATTCTGTCAGATGAGCTTGATAGCAATGTCAAAAAATTTTCTATATTAATTAATCTGTTGTAGACATCTGGAGCAAAGTAAAACTGGAAACTTTTCATACCTTGTATACCAATGCTCACGTATACATGAACTGTATATCACTACCCACCCTCGCCCCTTTTTACCCCTTCCTCTAGCTGACAAGTTTTAAGAAATTAATCAAATATAAGTGTTCCATTGGAAAGAAAAAAGAAAAAAAATAATAGTTCCGACTTTTGCTCACCTGTATAAAAGCATGGTATACTTCAATGATTTAATAATTTCAGAAAAGCCTCGGTAGTCCAGTGATAATAACGTGTGCCTCTGGACCCAAGGGTACTGGGTTCAATTCGCAGGTTTGAGTGTTCACTTTTTCAGTACATATTGTACAATTAATATCAACCCAGTTTGTGGCATATATAACCAAAAATATTTTCAAAATATGACCTTATATATGCTTTAACTTTTATTCAATTTAAATGTTTTCTCTTACTATAAAGGTGTAATTGAACATAATAAAACTAATGCAGCACCTGTATATTTTATATTATGAGTTTATACTAGTCAGTCATGTACATATATTTGGATTTACGGGAGGACCTATCCATTCGGCGTTTGTCACCGCAACCATTAATATATCTTGTGACGCTCCCATGTAGAGCACTCCGTTCAGCCTTATCTTCTATATTAGAGTCCACAACATGTCTAGGTAGGTAGATGTAATCGATGCATTTATGCAGCCTTGGTACCTCATCCCCCTCCAGTGCTCTGAGGTTTACGCTCTCCCATGGCTGGAGTAGGATAATTAAGTCAATCTGCACTTGCTGCATCAACACACATCACGACGAGGTATTCTATCCTATTTGTGAATTTAACAAGGCGCACTTGAGGTGCTTCTGGAGGGACTTACTCAAGTGCTTTTGTGATGGAACCCTGAAGCACTTTTAGTCTTTCTGGTTTCCATATGGTGGTTGAGAAACCGTTTTAAATTAGAGCCACGTTATGTGCTGTGACGATCTCTTTGAGGAATATTCTTTCTAATTGGACCTCCTTAGCCCTACGTTTTGCATTTGGAGGTGTGACTGCCTCTTGGAGTGGTATTTTTGAGCTTTTTTACTACCTTGTTTGTCCGCCGGCTGTTTCCTGTTTGGCCTTCTTCGCCTATTTTGAAATCTGATCAGGTTGTTCCAGACTACAGACGTTTTAGTTTTCATGTAGTCCTGACCTTTCTGGATCAGTTCAGTTAGTCATGTAACAAAGCCATATATGTCGGAAAAAAGTATAGTAGCGGGGTAAAACCAATGATTTTTTGCCTCTTTCAGTTTATAAAGATAATGGGTATGTGAGGAAGACTTTTAAAGATATGATTCTCAACACATTCAAATTAATACACAGGGGTAAGATACAACAAATAAAACATATAATTCTGAGCATGAACAAACTTAAGCAAGAAGTCAAGGAAACTCAATACAGCGTTGTAGAAAATGGCTAAAACTAACAAACAATTTAGTAATGACAGCACAAAGATTAGTAAAGGTAAGCAGTTGTTATACCAGTGTTAATTTTGAGTAAGTTTATGTGAACCGATATGGTTTATTTATTTTTGCAAGGCTGGATACCACTGCTTATAAAAATGACAACCAGAAAGTTTAAAAAATAATATATACTAATACGGAAAAAAATTAAAATATTTGTTGAGGTATAAACTTACTTTTTACTATATTGTCTTATGATCGAGATCATAATAGTAAGGTCATCAGTAAGCGCTTTTAAATGAGCGTTAGTTAGAACTCGTTGATTCATATTCAACCCAGTTTAACTAGTTTTTCGAATAACTGAAGGTCCCTTTTCTAAAAACTTTTGTATTTTCAAAAGTACCGAAATTAATTTGACAACATGAAGCTAAAGAAAAATACTAAACTAAAAGATGATAAACAAAACCTATTTTAATTCTATAGGTCCAAAAAATGGCTTGTGGTAAAGCTGCCAAAATGGAGTAAATAATAAAAAATAACTTTAATGGGAAACTTTAAAATACTACTAGATTTTATACTAAAGATATAAAATATATGGTTACGCTGGTTGCCATAGAAGCAAACGGACTAGCCCGCAAATGAATGAGCTCCAAGAATTTACCCAACGCTTAAAACTGGACGTTATTCAAAAGGGTCTATTTGAAATGAATTTTCTGTAAACATTTTAGTAAAGTGAAGGGCAATGACGGTTGAAGGTGAAACTTAAGGGTTCGCAGAACACTCTTCTTGCAACATTTCCTTTTCACAATCGGTATTTGTTTCACATTCTTTGCCTAAACATTCCCAATTTTGACGCTTCAAATTGCGACTTTGACGTTTTGAGGAAAACTCAATTTTTTTTCTTTAACTGCCCATAACTTTTTTATGTTTAAACTTAGGACTAATATGTGTTTTACATTGACATGAATATATTACCCGTCACACTGGGAATCAATCCTACTGTCTGATTAGACGAGCGTCTCGCGACAGTAAAAACTTGGATGAGCTTTTTGTTGTTTGAACGAAATAAGAGACTTCCCTAACGTGATGCTACACAAAATTCTACCAACTGACTTTTTTCACCTGCCCTGACATCTGTTTGTCTAAATAAAAGCTTAAAGGAGAGGGAAAATCAACCCTGCCATATATTAAGGTTATGTGAGCATAATGAACTTTTCCTTTCCCTTTTAACTTCTTTTAGCTTTTGATTAGGCAAACTGATGTCAGGGCATGTCAGGAAAGGTCAGTTGGGGGGATTGTGTGTACACAGTACAGTCAGGGAGGTCTTTTGTTTAATGAAAACGACAAAAAACTCATCAAAGTTTTTACTGTCGCGAGACGCTCGTCTAATTTTAAGAAAGCAATGTTTACTCTATTAATCACATATCGTACATACATTTTATCTTTCTGCTCCCCTTGTTTATATACACTTTAACTATGCCAAATATCGTATTGCTTCGTGCGCGCAATGTGCTTAACAAGGGGTAGGTACAAACTTTTTCTTCATGTATTATAACCCTATAGTTGAAACCACAGCTAAAGCATCAGAAAAAGGGTTTATTTGAAATTCATTTCTGCAAATATTTGAGTAAAATGAAGGATAATGGCGGCTGAAGGTGAAACTTAAGGCTTACAAAGTTTCTGCTACATCGCCCGTAATGTTAGTTTCAAGTTCTTTATTTAAAACATGTCAATTTTGACGTTTTAAGAAGGAAAACTATAATGCTTATAACTTCTTTTGTGTTAAGGTAAGAATCCAGATTTTGGTACATTGTTTTATTTTTATGGCATAAATCCTCGTACCCAATATGGTTTCCCAAACTTTGTTATTTCCGGAGATATAAAAATTTTCCGAAAGAAAACGCAAAATTTTTCGGGAAAAACTAGTCCGATTTTCCTGGCTAACGAACTTATCCAAGCCACTTGCGGAAGGAAGGTACCCACCAAGTTTTATCAAAATCGGTCCATTATTTTTTAAGTTAGCGGTGTGACACTTAAATATATAAAGATAATATATATATATATATATATATATATATATATATATATATATATATATATATATATATATATAAACATATAAAGTCTGAAACCAACCTCGGATTTGGGTCCAGGGGTCCTAAATAGTGCTCATTTGAAGAAATTATTTCAAAATTCAAAAGTCGCGATCTCCTTATTAGTGATTCTTTTAAAAGAAAATTCACCAACAAGAGTTTAAGGAAACATACTATTAATTAATTGCACTTTAGATTAATAAAATACAACATGCAATATTTAGTTTATTTGCAATTCATGTAAACTTTCCTTGGGTATTATCGAATACTTTGATAGGTTCATGTAAACTTTCCTTGGGTATTATCGAATACTTTGATAGGTATCCAGCCTTGTGTATGTAAATTTAGGGAAAGGGGATGAGATTTGGTGAAAAATACTGTACAACATACTTCTAGCCCGAGTGGCCATTTTCTTAAGCTGTAAAACCAAAGACTCATTATCGTCCTCTATCCTTGAAGCCTTCTTGCGTAAGTTTTGGGCCTGCAATATCAAAATTTAATATTACCTAGTGATCCTAGAAGCGCCATCATGGGTGAAACAGTTCTGGCTGGTTGATATATTTGGAAATTTTGACGCTGTTGTAAATTAAGAAAATAGGGCAATGGACTGTCAATTGTATCATATTTAAACATATCTATTTTATTTGAATTAAATTCAGTTGATGATTCAGTCTGGCAACAGTTGTCAGTAGTATGAAGTATTGGTGTTTGAGTAAAAGTGTGACAATCTAACAACAATGTTTGAGTTGAAACTGTAAACTGATCAGTTTTAGTCTGACATAAATTTGATTTACTTTTATCGATATGATTTTTTGTTGTTTGTGAATTAAAAAGGACAAGAGGTGATAGTCGTTGATAGACGGGCAGTTCGGGGGAGCTATGAAGCCCTGATGAAGGAAGGTCAGTTAAATTAATCTAGCATAACAAAAAAATCAATTAGATGAATGCATTTAACGGTGGAAAAACTAATTACCTCCTCTTCGGCAAACTTGAGCTGCTCTCTAAGGTCGGCTTCCCGTTCTAGTGAGTCTTGTAAATCTCTAAGAAGTTGTGCCGGGTCATCTTGGGAACCTCCCCTGGTTAAAGATTCGCGTGACACTTTCTGAAAATTATAAACTTTCAGTTTAACAGTTTTCTTATTTTTATTAGTGTATACAGTATATAGAGTACGGCCCCAAAGTGTCCGCACCTCTTTTATTTTTCGAAGCATGAAGACAGAAAAATTGAAAGATAGCAGTTTTAACAACACACAAAATACAGTCTTTCAGCGTTACTGTCATTGTCATAAAAATTAAAATTGCGTCTAAGCAACATTTTAGATGTTTTTAACACAAAAAGGAATTTCATTGAAGAGGTATTTTAAAAAGATATATTCAAAGGTCTTGTACTTTTTTTATGTTCGAAAACATTTGATGGCAAGTTAAAATTTAGGAAGGGTATATTTACATTGAAAAAACGGATGCTTTACGTTTAGCAAAGCTTTTATCAACAGCTGCAAATTTGCTAATCTAAGTCATTTTATAAGTTTCCACTTATCGTTCAAAATTTTTGTTATCATAGATTTTTGGTTATTTAAAAGTATATTACGTGTTGACCGGTAGAGGTACAAATGTTTCTGTTTGAACAATAATATTTACTTATTTTATTATTGTTTTATTTACATAATTGTTTATTTGTGTCTTTACACAGGGGTGCATTACACAGGTACCAACGCTTACAAACAAAATATACACGAAAAAAACAGATAAAGTGATAACATACATACACACAAATATACAAACAAAACAGCAGCATAGGTCAAAACACACAAATAAAAGCTGCATCAACGAGAGAATGTACAGAAACATCATAAATGTGTAAAAGTATTTAAACAAGAAAACATAGCACAAAACAGAACAAGTCAACAACAGTGGCATGATACAACAATATCGATGCAAATTGAAGTTATAAAAAAGTAAAATGGCGTAGGAGCGTTTATTTTATACGATAAACAAAATATTCACCAAATGAATAAAAAGCATTGCTTATCAAAATGTTCTTAATAGCAGACTTGAATTTATTGTAATCTAAACTTCTTATATTATGAGGAAGTTTGTTATTAATTTCATTCCCAAGTGGTTGGTTCTGTTCTTTGTTCTTTTTAAGCGGGTGAAATCGACTGCGAAGTTATCTTTACCACGTGTAAGATGGATATGAATGGTACTGAGCCTAGGGAAGTCTGATTCGTGGCACTTAACATATAATGGACTGCAAAATATGGACACAAGGTATTGTAAGTAGCTGAAAGCTTCTAAAGTGGCTGCGATAGTCATTTCTATACCTCAAACTGCCCAGTATTCGAATTTCCTTACGTTGGGTTGCGAAAACTAATTCAGAGTATGGTGAGTCTCCCCATAGCAGACTTGCATAAGTTAAGATACTGTGTACACGTCCATAGTATGCAGTTTTTAAGGTGGGCGTAAAGACTTGGGCGGAAAGACTCCGCAGGAGAAGCATGCCACGAGATGCCCTCTGACATGCATAGATGCAATTTGAGTCCCAAATTAGCTTGCTATCGACCATAACTCCTAGGAGTTTCACAGGCTCGGTGTTAGCACCATTGAAGAGATTGTGCTTTAACGAAAACAGTAAAGACTCAAATTTTAGGCTGTTCAAGCTAAGTTGATTCGCCGAAAACCAATCCTGACAAACATATCTAATTCTGTTAATGGTAGAGAGTATTATCGTATAATCAGCAAACAAAACAAAATCACCCAAGTCTGTTGATTTTGGTAGGTCGTTGATGTATATTAAGAATAAAATAGGCCCAAGGACCAAACCCTGTGGTACACTGTATATTAGACGTAATGATGGTGACTTTTCACCATTAACTGACACAAACTGTGATCGGTCTTCCAGGTATGATTTAAAAAAAAGTGAGGCTGTTGGTATTGACGCCGTAGAACTGAAGCTTGTCAATTAAAATATCATGAGATACACAGTCAAATGCTTTAGACAAGTCCAGAAACTGTTTATATGCTCGCCCCACTCGAAGCCCATACAAATATCATCCAGCAGGCTATTTACTGCTAGAGATGTAGATCGATTTTTTCCTAAAACCAAATCGTGAGTGTGAGAGTAAGTTGTTATCCTCTATATATGAACTAATTTGGTTATAGAACACAACTTTTCAAATATTTTGGAAAAAAATGGCATTATAGATTTTTTTTTGTAATTTTCCAATGACTTCCAATCTCCCTTCTTGAAAACTGGGATGACCTTAGAAAGTTTTAAGGCAAAATGTGTTCCTCGATAAACACATGTTTATCAATTTTGTGAGTGGGACTGTTATAGAATATTTAATGCATTTTAAAATTTTCATATTTGTATTGAAATTATCCATGTAACCAGTGTTTTTTAATCCAGATATTATATCTAAGACTTCGATATATGTGACCCTTTTGAATGAACAATTTTTAGCTTTATCATCCGCCTATATTTTAGACAAATAGGATTTATAGGAATTTAAACTTTTAGGTATGTTCCTCATCAAGTCTTCTGCAGCATTTTAAAATTAATGTTTAAATCGGTCGCAGTCAAATTTGTTGATGCCCAACTCAAACTCTTGTTACCTATAACTTTCCACATTGTCTTCTGGGGATTTTTTGCCTTTGAAATAAAAGCATCGTTTGATTGTTTGTTTGTAGGTAATAGTTGCTTTCTGTATCGTTTTTTATGGTCCTTGATAACTTCTTTTAAAGTCAGGCTAGAATTACGTCTGTAAACGTCCTGAAGGAAATGCAATAATTCAGGACTTTTTAAAAGTTTATCAGTAAACCAATTGATTTTCAGGTTTTTAGGTGACAATATTATAGATTTGAGAGGGAAAGCGGCCGTTAAAAGCGTCAAAGAACGCGCTTACGTCCTCGGTGTCTACACTCATAAGAAGTATCTTGGAAAATTCCTTTAAAAATCTACAATCGCAAGAAGTGGTAATGTCAAAACGATAAGGCCTCCAGGTTATGAAAAAACAGTATAATTTGCAATGATGATAAATCTGCGAGCAACAACGTCAACGGTTGTAGAAATCTGTAAAGCAACTTTAGCAAGTGCTAAACGAGCTCTAAAAATGAGCCTAGGAAGATGGAATTGTGTCAAACAATGACCAAAAGAAAATCAAACACGCTAACTTCCTAAATAACATAAACTTTGGTACGGACTGTACTTTTTGAAGAAACCTCGGTAGTGCAGTGGTACGAACGTGTGCCTCTGAACTCAAGGGTTCTGGATTTAACTCCAAGTAAGGAATAATTTTTCTTTTTTAGTATGTACTATGAAATTAACACCAGACGAGTTTGCGGCATTGTGCTTGAGCAAGTCTGGGCGTTCCGCCTTTCGGAGGGGCGTAAAGCCGTTGATCCCGTGCACCATGCGATGTTGGGCATGTTAGATATTCCTACCCTTTCTACGTAAAAGCAAGGGTTATGCGAAATTTCTAGGATAGTAAAGTGAAACTTCACTCCGGCGTCGGTAATTGGTCATACTAGCGAAAAGAGACCCACGTTAAATAAATAACGTGAAACAAAATACAAAACAATATAAGAATACATAACTTGAATACTCTTTACTGATTAGCACACGTCTGAATTATATCATTACTATCATTATTATTTTGTTTTAGTATTATTTCAAGTAGTTCATGGAAGGCAAAGCCTATGTTGCTCTAAGACTTGAATTTTGTGCCACAAGATTTTCTTGAATAGTTTGAGATTATATGTCTTCGGAAATATGTCTTCCTGTATTAAAAATTATTTACTTACCCCATCATTAGATGGAACTTTGCCTATACTTCCTAACATTGGTGCCTTCTTCTTAGTAACTGTGGTTTTTGAAGATTCTTCGACTTTACTCAATTTCTGATTAGCGTCTTCTAATTCTTTTTGCAGCCTTAATGATACCTCATTTGAAACTTTTAATTCTTGTTCTAATTGTTTGATCTTCTCTAAATTGTTGAGAGCTGCTTGCCCACCAGGTACCTAAGACAAGCTATTTTACATGGAGAAAAATACTAAACATTCAAGGACTTTAAATTACCTCTTTTAGCTTTTTGTCCATGTCACCCTTTTCTAGTTCTAATTGTTCCGCTTTCCTCTCTGCCTTTCTGAGCTTAAACGATAAAATACGACAGTTTTTGGTAGTTTGGTCCAGTTCCTTTTTCAAAGAAGTATATTCTACAGCTTGATCTTCCCTGAGATGAAGAAAAAGGTTAGTAAAAATGTATTTTGGGTCAATGTCATTCAACAAACGCAATTTTTCACGATACGATAGTTTCGTTTGCAAAAGTAGCTTCATCTACTAAAACAAACTTTACTGGTAAAATTTTCGTTAAGTTAAAAATCGTGTCGTGGCGAAATAAACATTTTCAAACTGTACCTACTGGTGTCCAGGTTTCAAAATTTAGAAAATGTGTTGAATTTTGGGAATTAATAATTTTAACTTGTGACTTAACATTGCTTTGAACATATGAAAAATTTATATAAATTTAGAAATACGTCTTACAAATGTCGTAACTTCCTTTGATATTACCTAGTTTGAAGAAAATTTTGATACGGGTAGTGAATATTGTACATTGGCAGAAAATAAACAGATTTCTTTAAGCTTTCTTTGTTCACTAATGTAAAGAGTAAATGTTGTTTGATTTTATAATTGTAAAACAATGTTTCAAAGCAGTTTTTGCATAAATATTTTTCAAAGGCTAATGGTTTTAAAAATGTTATATAATTAAGTTATTGATAGATTTTTATTTTTTACATTGCTTAGAAATATATGTTACTAAGTATTAATGGATCCGGCGGGGAGCGTGGGACGGGGGCAGGTGTTCACTCGGAAGGACCGAGGGTAAGTCATAGTATTTCCCTCGGAGCCCATGCAACGGTTTTTCAGGCCGAGATGTACGCCATCCTGCACTGTGTGCGGGAGAACAAGAGGAGGGGCTACACCAACAAGCGGATCCTCATAGCCACAGGCAGCCAGGCAGCCCTTAAGGCACTAAGTAGCCCACGGGTAAATTCCTGGCTGGTGAGTGAGTGGCGAGACGAGACGAGCGACCTGGCTGGGCAGAATGAGGTGACCCTCATCTGGGTACCGGGTCACTCGGGGGTCAAAGGCAATGAAGAAGCTGACAGTCTCGCGAAGAGAGGGTCATCAGAACCATTCATGGGACCAGAACCGGCTCTGGGCGTGTCAAAGAGCACTGCAAGGGGAGCAGTTGAGTCCTGGGTCAGAAACCAACACAAGGTGTATTGGGCGGACTGTCCAGGGCTCAGACATGGGAAGTCAATAATTGACGGACCCAGTCCAAAGAGAGCTGTGGAGCTGCTAAATCTTAGCAGAGGACAGCTCAGAAACACAACAGGTCTCTTGACGGGACACATGGCCGTCAAGAAACACCTGCATATAATGGTGCGGTTCGAAGGGGACCTCGCATGCAGACTCTGCGGCGAGGGGGAGGAATCAGCCCAGCACATCTTGTGCGAGTGTAAAGCGCTGGACCGTAAAAGACAACTGATCTACGGTCAGTCTAGACCGGAGACAGGGCAATATAAAACTTCACCCTACGAATCGCTGTGCAGACTAGTTCAAGGCACAGTGATTTTGGAATGGGTGGAGTAAGACTCAGGGTATGCACAATCAACCAAAGGTTGCAGTGCTATTGGGGCGCCAAGGCCGCGGACAGCCCTGAGGGAAAAAAATAGTATTAATGGAAAAATAATTAGTATTATTTAAGTTTAAAAAACAAAGATAAAAGTGCTTTAGCTACAACGAAAGTAGGATGTTAATGAACTAATAGAGCAATTTCTGCAAAGCAATGCCTGTTGATATATCGAAAAGATTTATAAATTTGTTACGATCACAGAAAAATTAATAAATATGGGCTACATGAATTTCATACAAAATCTTACGAAGTTAGAAATGGACATAGGAATTGGATATAAGTTTTTCCTAAACAGAAAATGCAAAAAAACTGATAACGAACCTAAAATTATCCTGCAGTTCGTCCATTTGCTCAACCATATCTCTAAGTTCCCTTTTAATATCTTCATTTTCGTCCATCAGTTCTTCACATAAAGTTTCTGCCGCTAAAAGTTTTGACCTGAGTTCATCACCCATTTTCTGTGCAGATTGCGCAGTTGGTCTTTGCTGTAATTCTTCTTCTAGTTCTTTTACTCTTAGAGATAAACTTTTCCTGTCATCCTTCTGATCTTCTAGTTCTTGTTGGAGCTCGTTGCATTTTTGTTGTAACTTTAATACTTCACTCGCTGTTGTTTTACTAGTCGTCGTTTCCATAGCTGCTAGTCTTCTAAGAAGAATATCAGTTTTGTCACGTTCTAGTCTATCACATTTTGCTTTGGTAGTGTCTAATTCTTTTCTCAAGGCGTCTAACTGGTCTCTAAGTTCTCTGTCATTTGTATCGACAAGAGTTGTATCTGTTGTTTCTGTACCAGCCATACTAATTGTGTCGTCATCGTTTTCTGACATTTCATTTTGTTCGTCGTTCATGTGCTTGGTCTTTACCTAATTTAAAAAAATTCTATTAATTAAGCTTTCATTTTCAGTCTTGAACATTATGGACCAAAAAACTAACCGAAGTGTTGAATTTACCTATACCAGGAGATTTTTCCGTTGGATACTTCTCCAAATGCAGAAAATTTATTAAAAATATATCTATAATGTTCAAGGGTAATGTTTAAGCAGTTAAATTATTAAAAGTGTTAGTACTCCATCTATTTAAGCAATATAGATAAAACTTTGTTAGATATTAAGTGGTGTTAAAAATATCCAAACACAACCTTCACAGGCAAAAACATTTACTATTAAACTGCTGTTAAAACAAAAATAAACGGACAACAATAAACAAGACGACTTAACTAAAAGAAACATGTAATTCCGTTTTACAAAAAAAAAGAAGAAAAACACTAAGAGGAACATAAAATTTCCATGGGTACACTCATGGTAGCTAAACCGACCTTTTCTATCACATTAAACGCAATGTGCCTTTTTAAGTTGTAACTGTTGAAGTCAAATACCATAAAAACTTTGATCAAAATCTGTTTCTTTAGAAAAAATATATTTTATCGCTATTTAGTACCGAAATAATTCCGTAGAAATCTGTTCTTGGTCCATTGCTTTTTGTTATTCGTGAATGGCGTCCCACATGAGGGACCTCATGAAACAGCTTGTTTTACAAACATATCTCTATTTTAATGAAATAACCTAACATGAGTAACATCCAGTACAGAACCGCCAGCGAACTATATTATATAGCGACTTTCAATAAGCGCCGCAAATCTAAAAAATTATTTGTTATTATATAATTTTAATAAAGTATCTAAAACTAATATGGTAGATTATTATAACTCATCGTTGGATGACGTAAAATTTAGTTTTAGAATGGAGGGGCACTTCAAAAACACTGTACCGCCTATCTGTGTTACAAAAATATTAAGAGACCAACAAAAATGGATATTAATTTGTTTCATCGATTTTCAGAAGACCTTTGTTCGAGCCGACCCCACAAATGTATTCAAAATTCTGAAAGAAAATATCCTAGACAATAATGGTATTTATTTAATGCAAAACTTGCACAAGAGATAGGTGGCTATTACCAGGTTCGGAAACAAGTAAATAAAGAAAACACCCAAACAATAGGGAGTGCAACAGGGATGCGTACTATACCCTTGTTATTTAATGTATATTACTAGTACACACATACGGTAATCTGTATTGGCACCGAAGAGCAGAAATTCGAATAAGTGAGGCTGGAACAACTAAAGATTTTGAAATTAAAAAAGAGTTCGCCAAGGGTGTAGCCTAGCCCCAATGTTGTACAACCTGTACGTGGAAGAAGCATCCTCTGAGTTAATTTCAGATAGTCCCTCTGGAATTAAAGTAAATGGAATATCTGATATACGGATGATACCGTAATAGTAGCAGATAGTGCACATGATCTCCAAAGCCTGCTGGATCGGGTCAATAAAGAAAGCTAAAGACAAGGTTTGAGAATTAACAGCTGCAAAACCAAATTTATGATTGTTAGTAGGAACGATATTCCACACATTCGAATACATATTGATGAAGAGAACATCGAACAGGTCACACAATTTAAATACTTGGCATGCATGATTAACAGAGAATAGGATCCCTAAGATAAGATGCAGGATCGAACAGACTAGAATGACCTTCCTAAAACTTCGAAAATGTCTTACAGACAATAACTTAAATTTTAGCCTCAGGTATAGGATGGTAAAATGCTATGTTTCTTCCGTTCTCCTGTACGGTGTTGAGGCATCAAGGTTTAAGGTGCCATTCATCAACAAAATTGAAGCGTTGGAAATGTGAATTCTACGGCGAGGGGTAAGGGTGTCTTTGTTTACTGGCAGCTGTTAAGGAGTGGGGAATAGAGGAGACTTGCTGCAGGTGCAGGTGGATCGGTTCCATGCTCAGGGGCAGGGTGGTGTTCACCTCACTCGCGGGAGGGACTCTGCTGGCGGGGGTCGCGGCGGATTGTCCGCTGGGGAACGTTCTGTCTCCCCTGCTCTGGTGCCTAGTCGTGGACGGCCTGCTAGGGAGGCTCTCGGGAGGGGGGGGGGGAGGTACAGGGCTATCCGGACGGCATTTTCATCATAGTCCGAGGAAAGGTTACACAGTCAAATATCTTAGGGTACTGGACTCCAAGTTGAAAAAAGGCAGTTATGACCCTAGCCGTCACTAGGCGGCTATATGGAAAGACCTAGTATGGCCCACTGACTGCACCCAAGGGTGATCACATACGCGGCACGGGTGCGGTGGCCTAAGGTGACACAATCCAGTGCCAAGCAAAAACTAGGCAAGATCCAAAGGATGCCTTGCCTCGGCACTACGGGGGCCATGACTTTAACCCCAACAGCCGCCATGGAGGTATTGCTGTATCTGCCCCCCCTACACTTGGTTATCATGGCCAAGCTAGGACTATACAGACTAGCCTGCAATGACAGACTGAAGACCAACCCAGACTGCAGGGGCCACTGCAAAATTCAGGAGATCGTGATGGAGCCCATGCTTGAAATGAGGTCAAACTTCGCGAGCCCGCGAATCTGCAGGGATAACAAGCTTACAATGGTAATCTTCGACCGCGAGGCATGGCGGGGGGGAGACGCCGGGCATACCACGGGACGCGCTCGTCTGGTTCACGAATGGATGCGGCAGGGAGCGCGGGACGAAGGCAGGCGTTTATTCGGAAGGACCGAAGGTAAGTCACAGTATTTCCCTCGGAGCTCATGCAACGGTCTTTCAGGCCGAAATGTACGCCATCTTGCACTGCGTGCAAGAGAACAAGAGGAGGGGCTACACCAACAAGCGGATCCTCATAGACACAGGCAGCCCTTGAGGCCCTAAGTAGCCCACGGTTAAATTCCAGACTAGTTCAAGGCACAGTGATTTTGGAAAGGGTGGAATAGAAAAGACAAACGGAATGCACAATAAGCCAAAGGCTGCGGTGCTATCGGGGCGGCAAAGACGCGGACGAGCCCTAACAGAAAAAAAGGCTAAAAACATGAAGACATTAATCCATTCATGTCTAGAGTTGTTACCCTTGGAGAACCGAGGTGTTAGATTAGTTGTTTAGTCACTGGAGATCAAAAATAATGTATTTAAAAATACGTTGTACAATAATTTAACGTGACGTCGATGCGTTATATCATATGTCAATAAATAGTGTCTTTGAGTATATTATATGAGGCTTTGATCTTTAGATCTTTGAAAACTTCCAGCAGATAATTTCGTTGTGCTATGGTGTCAAGGCCTTCGGACGCTTTGAATATTTATCGATTTCACCTGTGCTCCGGAAAAGTTGCGCGTATTTAATTTTCTTCATGCGCTTGCCTCTGCTGTAGTGAGTAGTAAGCTCATATCCTGATTTCATAGTGTGTTAGCAGGACGTGAACAGATATGTGGACCTTGTCAAATTTAAAAATGACTCGAAATGTGATTTATTTACCAAATATAAAACCTATTGGCATTTTGCGTTTCTGTCAACTCAACCTAAAACCATTTTTATTAGCTACAACTCTTGAGAAGAATCTTATCACTGCAGTTGGAATAATGTTTAAAGATGGATTGATTATTTTATGTATATCGACTATCTATAGTTCATTTGACGAAGCTTTGCAAAAAATACCAATGAATTTCCTGTAGGTTTTCCGTCCTATAAAGTATAACTTAGTCTTTGGAATTCGCAAAATCCTTTGAGGATTCTGGTATGTGATGGTTCTGTAACGCCAAACGCTTGTTGCAAGTGCTGATACAATGTTTTTTAGAAGGGTGGCTTTTGAATTCACATTTAATCATGACTCGATAGGTTTTTCATCATGTTACATTATTTCGCTCTTCTTGTTGGAATAAAAGTAAATTATCACTGTGGTTTGGGGTGGTGATACAAAGTCAAATGCTTGTTGCAAGTGTTGAAGGCAATGAATTCGGAAGGATGAATTTTGAGATCACAGTAAATCATGGGTCGACAATACCTAAACCTTATTCTATTATATATCGATAATGGTGCTAACCATAAGTTAGTTGAGTCTTTAGCTTCCGGTTGATACGGCAGTATTTGTGGAACGATAATTATTGCATATGAGTGTTGAAACTAGCTGCTGTTTCTCCTGTACCTTAAAAACTACTTGGTGGCTCTCCTATAGATGTGTTGCAGTTAAAGTGTGAGTATTTTTGTGTTGTAATTATAACCTAACTACCAAACAAGCCTCACCATATTTGGAATGAAAGCAGTTAGACTATTTACTAAAGATTGCACCTCTAATGGAAATGGACGCATTCTAAAGCATCTACTAAAATCAAAAACCAGAAGGATTATCGGAATATTGTTGGGTTATTACACTGCACACAACACATAATTACTTGAATAAGAAATTGTACATCATGATTTGTTGGCTCTTCTGATATGGTCTTTACTTCCTTTATTTGAATTCTTCTGCCTCTATCCGATTTTTCTGATTTTTCTTTTATACTTTGTAATTTTTTAGCTCTTGCTGCTAGACTGTCATTTTTATTGAATACTGGTGATTTGTCTACTTTTGTTAAGGAAAAACTGTCTGAAACTGAATTATTTAATTAATTTGTTATTATAAATTCAATTAAATAGTAAATAAGGTTCTACTATAGTTGGAAAAACCTTAGCATTTCATTTAAACTAACAAACTACCTGAGAATCTAAAAGTTTCCACCCTGCATTAGCGTCACCGGGATTATTCGCTTTGTCATTCGGTGAACGCGCGAAAATGCAACCTGCACATACCAATAAGTATACAGGGTGTTTCAATAACATGTGCCATTGCTCGCGGTTAGATTCCTCACGAAAAAAATAGGATTTTTTTATATCAATATAAGTCCGCGTTTGCTTCGTTTCAGGGTGTTAAAGATTTTTAAAATTTATTCCACATTTCTCCAAAACGACTATAGCAATCCGAATGAAATTTGGAGGGCAATAGTTATTTAATTTAGTTCATATTTTACTGCTAAAAAGTGTGGATAGCTTCACCAGGGCCGTGAAAACGACTATAACAATCCGAATGAAATTTGGAGGGCAATAGTTATTTAATTTAATTCATATTTTACTGCTAAAAAGTGTGGATAGCTTCACCAGGGCCGTGATGTGCTATCACTTCAATAATTTTCTAAAAAAAAACCTGTGCGCCACTGACTTTTTTTCTGAGTTATATAGGTCGTTTAGTGCCTGTTAAAAGTCACCTCTTGACATTTTGTCGCTTTCGATCTCTTTTATGAGATAAATGCAAATATGTTGTGTTATGTAGTGTATTTAATTTTGTTTAACTTTTTTAAGGTCCGCAATTTAAGCTATTACTGGTTAGAAGTACCTGAAAGGAACCATAGCAATTGTTGAAAATGGCCACCTGCAGCTTCATTACAAACTCTGAATCGCCGGTGCAAAGATCTTCTTACTCTGGCACAAATGCGAGGATCTTGACAAACTTGTACAAATACTAGTCCCAGGCGTTGTAAAAGTTCTTTAAATGTTTGTACTGGTGTCTTTATTAAGCTTCTGTATGTGCCCCCATAGATAAAAATGTAAGGAAATAAAAATAAAGGATTTAAATCAGGGGTTTTGGTGGGCATGCTACTGGACCACCACGAGCAATCCATCAATGACCGTATGTTTCCGAGAGGTACTCCCTAACATCAACCGCAAAATGCGCCGGTGCACCATCGTGTTGGAACCGCATTATATTTCTCACTAATACAGGAAAAAGTTCGAGCAGATCATTTACCAGAAAATCTACACATGATTCAGTCTATGTGGCAGAATAATTGGACCAATAATTTTATTTCCAATAATACCAGCCCAAATATTTACAGAAAACTGAAACTGCGAGTTTGTTACTCTTAGTCAATAGGGATTTACCTTAGATCGGTTATCCAAGTTATGGAAATTTATAATTCCCTTTCTTTTAAAAGGTGCTTTGTCTTCAAAAGGAACACGAGGAGATAAATTTTTCTCGTTTTCTAAGTTATTTAAAAACCACTGACAAAATTATTGAGTACGCCCATAGTCTTTTAATAAAAGTTCTTGGACACGTGTATAGTGGTATAGTTTTAATTGTTGCTATTCTCAGATTATGTGTAGAGACGATGCGGAAATCATTTTTATTTCGTTAGGAAACGATTCTGGTACTTATAGTGGGGTTTCATTCCACTGCATTAAGAACTTTTAACAGGAACTAAACAATCTAAATAAGTGAGCTAATAAAAGAAAAATATCAGTGGCGCACAGTTTTTTTTAAGAAAATTATTTAAGTGATAGCACATACGCATGGCTCTAGTAAAGCTATCCTCACTTTATTAGCAGTAAAATATGAACTAGTTTAAATGACTTTTGCCCTCCAAATTTCATTCGGATTACTACAGTCATTTTGGTTAAAGGTGGAATAAATAAAAAAACTCTAGACGCAGCAAGTGCGTTATGGAAGTGAATTTGCATAAAAATCAATTTGGTTACCGGTATAATCTATATAGTAGGAACAATGTACCATATTTTATGAAAATAATTATTTGAAAATGTACAAAAATGTTCCGAAAATAAACTTTAAATGTTTCTGAGAAAACTGGTCTCCTAGACAAGAACCTTAGGTTAATAGCAAATGAGTTATTGAAATTTGAAACATTTAATGAAAATTCGCTACCAAAACGACCTTGCCGCATTTATACAAAAAAATAAACTTAAATGGTGGTTTTCTAACTAACAAAACTTACGTTAATGGTAATTGAGTTATTAAAATTTGAAGGATTTAATGAAAATTCGCTACCAAAACGCACTTACTGCGTCCAGATTTATTTCTTTCAAACATGCATCATATTTCGATAAAAAATGCTAAAATTCAGTAACGAATTTGTTCTACAAAAATTAGCTAAAAATCATAGACCGTTAAACCATAAACTTCACTAAACCTACAGCGAAACATCAACTTAACTAAACCGACAGCCAAAGCACCAGAGAAAGGGTCTATTTGAAATGAGTTTTCTGTAAATGTTTTAGTAAAATGAAGGTCAATGACGGTTGAATCTGAAACTTAAGGGTTCGCAGAACAATCTTCTTGCAACATTTTCTTTTCACAATCCGTATTTGTTTCACGTTGTTTGCCTAAACATTGCCAATTTTGTCGTTTTAAATTGCGAGTTTGACGTTTTGAGGAAAACTCCAAAATTTGTTTCTTTAGCTGCCCGTAACTCTTTGCCCTTAAACTTAGAGACCTAAATTTCGGTACATGGTTCACTCTTTATAATACAAATACGCGTACCAAATTTGGTTGTCCTCACTTCGTTATTTCTGGAGATATAGATTTTTTTAGAAAGAAAACACAAAATTTTCCACGAAAACCTGGTCCGATTTTCCTGGCCAACGGACTTATCCAAGCCACTTGCAAAAGGAAGGTACTCACCAAATTTGATCAAGATCGGTCCATTATTTTTTGAATTATCGGTATGATATGATGAAGATATAAACGCGCGTATGAAATTTGGTTGCCCTTACTTTGTTAATTTTGGATATATAATTTTTTTTTCGAAAGAAAACACAAAATTTTCCGGGAAAACCTCGGCGGATTTTCCTGGCTAACGAACTTATCCAAGCTACTTGCGAAAGGAAGGTACTCACCAAGTTTTATCAAAATCGGTCCAGTATTTTTTATGTTATAGGTGTGACACACACACACACACACACACACACACACACACACACACACACACACACACACACGCACACACACACACACACACACACACACACACACACACACACACATATATATATATATATATATATATATATATATATATATATATATATATATATATATATATATATATATATATATATATATATATATATATATATATATATATATATATATATACATAAACATATAAAGTCTGAAACCGACCTCGGATTTGGGTCCCAGGGGTCCTAAATAGCGCTCATTTGAAGAAATTTTTTCAAAATTCGAAAGTCGGGATCTCCTCATTAGTGAATTTTTTTTAAAGAAAATTCACTAAAAGTAAAAAATCTTTAACACCCTGTAGCTAACGAAACAAAGCAAAATGGGACACATGTTGATATGAAAAAAGTCGTATTTCTAAGTAAGGAATCTAACCACGAGTGATGGCACATGTTTTTTGAAACAGTCGGTATAGAGCCGTGTGGCGAAGATTCTGCTAATTATAGTTAAAAGTAGAGTAAATAAAATTAAGAGTTGCCTGAATAAAGGTCAGTTCGGATTTAGATACGGCCAAGAAAGTAAAGAAACAGTGCAGGCACTTAAAACGATATGAAAAGGGAGGGTTGAGAAAAATAGAGATTCGTTTATTTCTTTTGTAGACCTGGAAAAAACATTCGATAATGTGGTTTGGAAAATATTGTTTTGCATAATAAAGAGGGCTGAATTGGATTGGAGAGATAGACGCATTATTCTCAACCTATACAAAAATCGGAGTACCATAATAGATTTTAACGAATATGAAATAGAAGCTAAAATAAAACAAGGTGTATGGTTAGGATGCTCATTATCACCATATTTGTCTAATTTATTTAAAGATGATACAGTAAATAGACTGAAAGAAAATTCAAGGATTCAATGGAAATTCTGTTCTCAACAATGAACATTTTAACTTGGAACTGAGGAATAGGTTCGCCAAGTCATACGTATAGAGTCTTACACATGGGTCGGAAAGCTAAACTTTGAATAGGCAGGATATGAATATAAAAACTTTCGAAAAGTGGACATGGAAAACATGACAAAGACATCGCACACCAATAGAAAAACGAACAAAATGTGTTAGAAGGGGTGAGGGAAAATATATGCTTGCTAGTTAAATAAAATTAAGAGAAGGAAGGCAAAATTTGTTGGACCTATTCGGAGACATGAAAGCTTTCTAATATTGTTTGAGGAACACTTCGTGTAAAAAAGGGGAAGAGCTGGACTAAGAGAAAAATTTCTGAAAACCATGTTTTTAATTTCAATTGATAAGTTAAAATAAAATGAAAAACTGATGGAGATAGAGAATCATGGTTGGGATGACAAGGCGACATCGCGTTTAGACTGCGATTATCATGATGATGTGTGGTGTGCCAGATAGCTGCACCGAAATCCACATTCTCTGCTATTCGCAAGAAAAAAATTTAACGCCGAATCCCTTTATTTTTGGCGGATCTTGAAACGATCTTAGTTACTTATTGTAAGCTGTGTTAGAAAAAAAGAAAGAAAGTATAATTATCTGTTCTTATTAATAATTAAACAATATTACTATAGAAATATAACAATAACTACGACTTAAGGAACAATTAGAAAAAACCGGTCTTTTTGAAATTGGACTATTTAAATATCTGTTAGTTTAATTTACAACTTATTATTACTCGTAATAATAATAACTATAATTATATAAAATAAAAAAGAACCTTTGAAAGGACCATTTTGGAAAAAAAGGGAGGAATCTTATCAAAAATATAAACCACAAAGATTGTTAACAAAGTTAAAAAGTTGGTATAAGATGCTAAGAAATTGTCATGGGAAAAGTTTGAAAATCAGATGGAAGCAGGCAGTACCGGAAATCAAAAATTATTTTACAGAGTCCTAAAAAATCGAAGACACCAAAACAGTACCAACTAAACCATAACAGAAGTAAAAAGGGAACTATATTAACAGCCGAAGCAAAGGTATTGGAAAAATGGAAAGAATACTTCCAGGAACTATTGACTGCCGATGCCCAAAAGCCCCAGGGTGACGTTTTAACTCAAAATGACAGCAGCGAAAGAATAGGTGGTGATCTCAAATATGAACCAACTATTGGAAGATTGAAGAATGCTATAAAACGAATCAAAAATGTGAAGGCTATGAAGGCATTGTACCTGATTATCAAGCACATGGGACTCGATGGCGAAAAAATGCTGCTGGTAGTTTGTCAGTGGGAGTAAAGAGAAAAATGTTCCTCAAAGACTGGCTCATTAGCATAATAGTGACAATATTTAAAACAGGTGACATCTTGAAGTGTCAAAATTATAGAAGAATATCACTGCAGAGTGTGCCCGGTAAAGTATATGGGTGTGTACTAGAAAACAGCCTCGGAAGTCAAATAGTCTCAAATAGGAGCTTTACAGAGTGGTTTTAGAAAAGGCTATAGCATACAAGACTACATTTTCAGCCTAAAACAGATGATATAAAAAACTCCTAGGCAGGACAGAGAAGTGTTCCTGGCATTCGACTTAAAGAAAGCTTTTCCAGGTTCCAAGAAATAAAATTTTGATGATTTTAGCTATGAAAGGTGTTGATATAGGATTAAGAACAGCAATCAAGAGCTTATATAATGAAAACATAAATTATGTCAGAGTGGGAGGTTGGGAATCAAAGTAATTTGTAACTAATGATGGCTTGAAACAAAGAGGAGTGCTAAGCCCTCTACTGTTTATTGTTTTCATGAATGAGATAAGACAGTCCAAACCCACGATGAAGAAGGTGCACTTAGGATACAAGAACTTAGAACCGGGTGTGGCTAACAGAATGTGCATTTGCAGATGACATTGCAATAGTTGCTCCTGTGGAAAATGAACTCCTAATTAACTTGATAGTTTGGAAAGAAGTTTTGGAAACATATAATATAAAAAAATATATAGAAAAGACAAAAGTAATGGTAATCTCAAGAGAGGGCAGATCCAGCAATACCAATATCAATAACAGAAGAGTAGAACAGGTGGAGAAGTTCAAGTACTTGGAGGTGATTAGACACAGAAGTGGGCGCTGTGAAACAGAATTGGACACATACATAGAAAATACTGTCAAACTATATCATGCAATGAATAGCAATTTTCTGAGGAAAACAGAGGTGTCTACAACAACAAAGCTCACAGTATATAAGACTATATATCAGCTTACTTTGACATTTGGGAGTGAGTCATGGGTACTCTCTGCTGGGATAAAAAGCAAGGTGCAAGCTCTCGAAATGAAATATTTGAGAACAGTAAAACGGGTGAGAAGAGACAGGGTCAGGAATGGTAGTATAAGGAAGGAGTTATGTGTGCAATCAGTCGTATAATGTACAAATAGGAAGAAAGTACAGTGTCTACATATACATCGAATGAGTAACAACAGACAAGTGAAAAGAATATGGGAGACAAAAATCGCTCCCAAAAGGAATAGAGGGAGACCACAGAAAACCTGGAACGATAGCATGGCAGAAATACTGCAGAAATAGGGCAAGACGTGGCAAGAGGGAAAGCTGCTAGCACAGGACAAGAAACAGGAGGCAAAGTTTGTGCATGGAAAATTCTAATGTAAAGTGGTGTAAAACGTAAAGTGACAGTTAAAGATAGTTATAAGGCCAACAGTTTTTGTAACTGGAAGAAATGTGAATATTAATCAATTTAAACATGAATTAGGCAGTCACAGTAATGAGAATATTAGGTTATGTGGTTGGAAAAATGTGTAATGCTCTTAAAGAGAAAAACCCCTTACACGTTAACGGGTAAAAAGGGTTACAGATGATATATATATATATATATATATATATATATATATATATATATATATATATATATATATATATATATATATATATTATAACCAGATCCTCAGCCCGACGCCGGACACGCCACTAGAAACCCAATCTCCGCCAGAGGGAGATCTCTAGATGAAGCCGGAAGCGCATGAGCTGCCGCCGGTAAAACAGGTGGAAGTTAGAAGTCAGCTGCGTGAGGTTCGGCAGAGCTCAAGATGTCGAAAAGACGTTATTTTCTATATTGAACAATGTTCTGTTTTCTTTTCATGTCCTATTGTTCAGAAGTATTAATTAGTTTCGTTATTTTCCCGTATTGAAATGTTAAGTTTAGTGTTAATAAAAATCACAGTAATAATACACCGATTTCATTAACTACCACGGCTTACCAGAACCCACGTGTGACAAAACCGCCGTCACAATATATATATATATATATATATATATATATATATATATATATATATATATATATATATATATATATATAAATTATTAACAGCTCAACAACACCATTCGTACAAATAATCATTTCAATTAAAATCATAGTGATATTAATTCTGAAATACATGTTACATTAAATCTAATCACTATTTTTCTATAAATGATTGGTTTGAAGTGGGGCTGCCATCTGTAAACTGACTAAACTAGGACAAGAAGTTCTAAAACTTTGGATTGTGGAGTTTGAAACCCGGCGAAGTGAGCACATTGTTATAAAGTGTCAGTATTTATTTATTAATTATTAGTAAGTGTACATTATTGCTAGTTGGCGTAACAAAAACATTGTATAGTAATACAGCACACAAATTAAATACAATACAACAATAATAAAATTATTACAATACAAAATAAAATCAGTATTATTTTGTTTCAGTATTTGTCGCAACTGAGCATTTTAATCACATATATATATATATATATATATATATATATATATATATATATATATATATATATATATATATATACCAAAAATTAAAGAACTAAATGTTGAAAAACTATCTCTCAGCTTTTCTCGCGTTTTTATGCTGAATACGATGTTTAATCAAACTCGAAAATCACTTGAATCACTCCGAACAATCACTGACAATAATTACCAGGTGGTACAGATAACAGAAAGAACATTACAACCCCGTTTTAAGATAATTTAATAGCCACCGAAAACTGACGACGTTCACTCTATGAAGGCTCAGCAGAGAGTCCTCGCTAATGTCTCGGGTTCTGCAAATTGTTAGTCGCTGCACGCAAAAATTCTTACTGTGACGGTTGGTGGCTGTGCGCGAGCTCTTTCTAGCCTCCATTCTTCGAATGAGATAAAACGAGACCTCCAATCGGTGGTGAAATCACGATGTCGCACCTCCCGTGTTCACAGTTGAAGGCTTTTGCCGCCAATTCTCTGTAACGTTTTCAACGGTCTTTCTTGGGTGAGATCACCGGAAAATTACAGATAAACAATATTTTAAATGCTTATTTCGTTCCTGGAAATATTTGTTCAGTAATAATGCGAGGTAGTTTCCCATGGCAAACATATAATGAATTTTAACGTACAAATTAGAAATGCAGTAAAGAGGTTTACGGTACTTGAAGATTTAGCGATTTTTCATGAAAATAATTTTGAAATTAAAACTGCATCTTTTTACACAGTAACATTTTATTAAGGCATGTTTGGTCCAATCCTCATATTTTGATTCAACATGCGCTTACTCTATGTCCCAATAGTTATGACTCACCCTATCTACTAGAAAAATAATTTAGGCAAAAGCCTAATAAATATAAAAGTATAAAAACTCACCTGTTCTTTGTCCTGTGTCAATTGGTTTTAGTTTTCGTTTTGGCAGTTTAATACTGACTGTTGTTACTGGTTGTAAATCATCTTCTAAATTTGAAAGATCTGGTGTGGATATCCATGATGAGGGAACACTCTGTTCACTGTCACTACTACTGGTGGTTTTATCTTTACTATCATACGCTAAATTGCTACTTGATACCCAACTTCTTTTCTTGTCGAGATCACTTTCCCTAGAACGTAATTTTTATATCACACGAATAAAAACTCTTTCTTTTGACTTCGTGACGAATGACTTATTCTCATCAGTGGGCTACTCAAAATATGGATTACAATTTTACCTGCTTTACCTTTTCTATTTATTGATGGACCAAAAAATGGCAAATATAAAAGTTGTAGTGAATTTGTCTTTGGGTACGATGACTTTTTGACAAAAACTATTAAACCTCTCATTTTTAGATACAGGTATATTTATTTTTTAATTAACAGTTTATATAGGGTGTTTCTAAATCTATGGAAAAATAAGGATACTTTCATAACTTTTTTCCCACGTCCACCCCTGTGGAGTTTTTCCCCGCGAAAAAGGAACTGAAAATAAAGTTTTTCTTGTTTTCCTTAAAATCTAGATAATAAATTTAAAATGGTTATTCTTGATAGTACCGTTAACCCTCTCATAGTGCTATAGGTGGTTTGAAATACCCACTTATATTTAAATGTCATCAAAACTGTGTATTGGGTAAAAATTTTTGCAATTTAAAAAGTCTGGACGCAGCAAGTGCGTTATGGAAGTGAATTTTCATTAAAATGTTTTTGATAGCAAATGCGAGGAGGCCTTAATATGATTACCGGTATAGCCTATGTAGTAGAAACAATGTACTATATTTTATCAAAATTACTTATTGTTTGAAAATGTACAAAAATTTTCCGAAAATAAACTTAAATGTTGGTTTCCTAACCCACAACACTCACGTTAATAGCAAATTCAATTATTGAAATTTGAAGGATTTAATGAAAATTCACAACGAAAACTCACTTACTGCGTCCAGATATTTTTCTTACAAACATGCATCATATTTCGATAAAAAAATGCAAAATTGCATTATCGAATTTGTTCTACGAAAATTAGCTAAAAATTATAGACGATTAAACCCACAGCGAAAGCATCAACTTAACTAAACCAACAGCCAAAGCATCAGCAAAGGGGTCTATTTAAAATGAATTTTCTGTACACATTTTAGTAGAATGAAGGGCAATAACGGTTGAATCTGAAACTTAAGGGCTCGGAGAACACTCTACTTGCAACATTTTCTTTTCACAATCCGTATTTGTTTCACGTTCTTTGCCTAAACATTGCCAGTTTTGACGTTTCAAATTGCGATTTTGACGTTTTGAGGAAAACTCCTTTTTTTTCCTTAACTGCCCGTAACTTTTTTGTCTTTGAGGTTAAAGATTTAAATGTTGGTACATGGTTCACTCTTTATGATACAAACACGCGTACGAAACTTGGTTGCCCTTACTTTGTTATTTCCTGGGATACACATTTTTTTAGAAAGAAAACACAAAATTTTCGAGGAAAACCTGGACAGATTTTCCTGGATAACGAACTTATCCATATGTGACCGAGCTAACCTGAGAGATAATAGTTTAAGATGTGAGGGGGCTGAGGCCAATTGCGAAGCGTATCGGTGGTTGCGAAATGTAGATTCAAGGGGGGAACCAATACCGGGTCTGATGGGAGTGTCTGGCTGCCTCAAGCGACGCATTACCTACTGAAACCATGTAGAGAGATAACTTTTTGTAATCTACTGATCTTCTGATTGCGTGAACATATGATCTCAAAGCGAAATTAGAAAACGTAATAACATACGAGGTATTTTCAATAAATTAATTAAGTCATGTGCTGTGCAGCCAAAATTAAAAAGTTTCTATCAGCAACAATTGCAATATCGTAGAAGAGTTTAGGAATAAAAAAAGTTTTTCGAAAAGAATTTCGATTATTTGCTTTTACCCTGTATACATAATCTGGAATTCATTGTTTTAATATTTTCGATAGTTAATAGCTTAAAATGTGTGCGCAGGTCAATATAATGATTTACTTTAAACTAGTTTGAATATTTCAATTAATGACGTGTGCAATAAAAATAGATTTTAATTCTACGGCGGAATTGAAGTATATAAATTTTATTTGCTTTAATTCCGCCGCAAGAGTTCTGTTCGCAAATTAAAATTACGTTGAAAATAGCAATTTATAGGTAATTGAAACGCGTAATTTGGTCTTTAATTGATGTATTCTCAAAGTTATTCTAAATTTAACGGCATATTGTTTGAACAAACCAATAGTTTAGTTGTGGGTTCAACACAATTCCCCGCTTTTAACTGATCTGTGTGCCAGATCACTTGAAAATAATGTATTTACCTCAAATAAAAATTTATTATGTACACCACCGTGGAATAGTGGAATCTGTATCCGACTAGACTACTAACACGGAGTGCCCACATTGGATTCCCGCTGGTTGCAGTTTCTACCGTTGTGTGTTGAGTCTTCTTCAAATATTGTTAGCAGAAAGTTATTACTTAGTATATGCCAAAAAATGTGCTTTCTTCCCATCAATGTTTTTCAGTAGGCTTCATTTCTGCCTCATTTGTCTAGCACACTTTTATTTGTCTTTCTATCAGTGTAAGTTGTCCTTGTCATTTTCCCCCATGTCCGACTTTAAAAGATTCAAATATGTTTATGTCCTCATTATTCCAAGTCTAGCTTTTCGCCTCATACATTACAACACTTGTTTAAAGGTAACTTGTCTAATCTCTTCATCAGGTCCAAAAATGAAAAGTATTTTGTCTTATGAATCCTTGCTTTACCATCCCGATGATCCTTGTCAGTGTTTTAAAACAGTGCCGCAGAAAGGTGAGTGCAAATGGGTCTAGGGTGCATATACATATTGTATAAAAAAATATATTTAACAAATATTTAAAAGATGTAAAAAACGTCGCAGTTGGAAATCCTTCAAAAAATTCACGTTTTTGGTTTGGTAGGAATTTCAAATATGGAAAAAGCATATACAGAATATACGTGCACAACACTTGACCACAGGTTCCTATGTTAAAAATAAAACGATTGAAGCCAATTTTCCTATATACGCAAAAAGGCTTCATTTTGCACTGCTAGAGGGCGTCAAAGCTTCAAATAAATATCGCTTTTTCATAAATTTCTTGGAAATTTGCTTATGGATTTCGATGACTTTGGTGTATAGTCAAACGCAATAAAATGACGTTTTCTAGTGATATAATGATCGGCTATAAAAAAGGGGAACTGTTAGGATAGTTACATCATTTGTAATCATTTTTTCAAATTTTTTACGTTATCAACGCTTTGATAACTGTGATAGTTTTATTAAGTAACTGGACTTATTCGAAAGGTTTTTACGTCTTAAACATTTTTGTGGGATGAGCGGCTTTTGCTAATACTGGGCTACTGAAAATCCTAGATGATGATGGATGTAGACACTTAGCATCCTTTGAAAACAAATGTCTGGCGTGGGATAATAAATGATCAAATCATAGCTCCCTACTTGTGTTACCAGACACTAACAAGCAAAAGATATTTGAATTTTCTTCAGGTAGACTAATTCCAAACCCGGCAGCCATATCTCTAGACCAAAGGCAACTTGATCTTCTAGCTAACCACATACACCTCCATTCTATAGAGCTCCCGTCGGGACTTACTTAGATTATATGTTTTCGAACTGGTGGATAAGAAGAAAAGGATCTATAGAGTTACTAGCAAGGTGTCCGGATATCGCTCCTATGAACTTTTTCTTATGGGGAATCTAAAATCCAAAGTTTACAAGAACATGTCAAATAATTTAGAGCATCTTAAGGAAAAAATTCCCCACGAAACAGCTGATATACCTATAGAAGTAGTTAATAATAAGCTACGAGAATTTGTCCGTCGGTTTGGATATTGTCGGGAACAAAATCAATATCATTTTGAGCATACAATTTAGTATTTTTTAAATCCACTTAATAAACTCAATTGTCACTGAATTTAATCATTCCTTTTGGAAAGTAGCTTTCTTGAGCACTGTTGAGCAAATTTTAAAATTGTGTAGTGCTGAATAGATAATTAGTTTTCCTCAAAAGGATATCAGACGACATCACTTTCCATTTAAAAATTTTGTGAGGGTATTTAATTAGAAAAAAATGTTTACTATAAAACCAAAATAACTTTTTAGTCTTATCTTTTCTCATAATCAGAACAATAATTTGGGACTTCTTATCACTTTTTCTCTGATTTATTGAACAGTTTTAAAATAACTTTTTATGCAATTTCTTTTTGCCCTTATTTAACTGCGCGTGAATATAGCAAAAACAATAGTTGAAAAGGTGGAAAAACATGTCAAATCTCGTCTGGTCTCTCTAATTTATAAAATTAAATAAAAGTATTTTTTGAGGAAACCATTTATAAATTATGCCATTCTGCCACTCGTCGTACTAAACTAATTGTATCAGACATACTGTTGACAATAAAGGAGAGTGCAGTATAGTATACAATATATTTGAATTTTTAGACTCTCTAAAATAAATATTGTAGCTTATGCTACTCTTGATTTTGCCCTTATTCACCCGCGGGTTATTGTATATCAAAAGAATCCCCTGTAAGTTCTTACCGCTGAAGAAACCGATGAAAAAATTAAAGAAAAAACGCAGATTACTAATTATGGGAAAAATAACAATATAGAACAGAGAGCAAAACAATACCGAACCCTGATTTAGACAACTAATATCTTATCTTAACCTATCCATACTAAAATTCTCACATACCAAATTAGAAAAATGGACTAAATGAGTTGATAAGTTGAGATCTCTAAGATATCTTCAACAATAGACGCAAAATCGATTACAGTTTTCATCTTGATGTCATCTCTATAATAAACGTTTACTACAATTGATAAAACGCAACTGTGGTTAGCAGACATCAGCAAGCACCGCTTGTGGTCAGCACCAATATTGGCTAAGTGAGAAGAAATAATAAACCCGATATAAATACAAAAGGAACCAAGTGGTCCAAATATGTTAGCACCAACCGAATCTTCTAAGCGTATATTGTTGTATTATTTTGTCATTTTTGTCATATTTAAAGAATCTTACTTTGAATTCCAAGACAAACTAGGAGAAGAAGCGGTTGTGTCATCTCTTCGCAATCTTGAATCATCTCTCTTTTTATCGCCATGCTCTTTGTAGTCTCTGAAAATAGTAAACAAGCTAGTGTCTTTACCAAAATTAAATAGGTTAACTATTTATACCTGAAACATCTTTTACATCTAGTTGGCCATCTTACTTGTGGATGAAATCCAAGTGGACAAAGTGGATCTCCCTTCACCGAAGGATATAGGTGATGCATTCTCTGTGACAGTCAAGATCCTATAAACAACGTTACAAATAATTAAAGTAAAGGCACAAAAATTACTCATAAATTGAATATATTCGGTAAAGCCTAAAATTTATATAATTTACACATCACTGCCTTACATCACCCAACTATCAGAACAGTTTTTAAATATTTTTCATAAGCTTGTGGGGCCGCTTGTGCTTCGCTTAAAGTTTAAAGTTCACGTCGTGTTTGTTAGCTACCTAGCTCGCTTATTTTGTTTACTTCGAGCCAGTTAGGAAGAATTAAAAATCCTTTATTTAAGAGATCACATGTGGTAAGTCAACCTACGTACATTATTTAAATGAAATAAAATACCAATTTATTTATCACTTACTTGGTGTAGTAGCGGTTCCTTTTTTGTTTAAAAGCAGACCTTCGATCTAGATGGTTCTATATAGGTACCGAAGTTAAGTTTCATAGAAATTGGTTGCGTAAGTTTTTATATAAAACTATATTTTTTTAGATGTACTTATACTTAACCAGCTATTAGCTTCCGAAGTTTGAGACATTTGCGTCCCCTTCTAACTTTTAAACTGCACGTTTTAAAAACCTGTAAAAAATCACACGCCCTTGGTCAGATTTTATTTTGTTATGTGCTTGCTACTTGCACCGTTCTTTAAGTTGAGAGATCTTTAATAAAATAAAATAAAAGATTTATTGCAATTCGATTCCTAGTTTCTAGAAAGTACGTGGACAGGCACACATACAGATGTACATATATACACCGTGTTTCACGTGACATATACGTTAGAAGTTTATGTATTGTTTGTCCGATTTTATCCATGAAAATTTCTACGTTGATAAAATCTTTTCCGTTCTATCGAAATAAGATAATTTTATTGAGATGCAATTTCCAGTTTAACCAGAAGTCGCCATCAACTTTTTTATATTTTAAATGCAATGCCTAATAATTTTTTACAGATTTGAATTTACCGTAAAATTTTGAATACAATGCTATCCATATTGCGTATATTTGCGTCTGTCATTTTGAAGTTATCGCGAGATAGATGGACCCATAACAACGGTCTATTATTAACAACAATGTAGCAACCGAGTATGCAGACACCAGAGTCAGCAGATCCGAATACCACATGGGAAACTACGCTGCAAAGCGTGAGAAGCTCAGTCAGCAGTGTAGAAGTCGCCTCTAAAGACAATAGTGCCACTCCCGAGGTAGCTAGCCTTCAGCGGGGTGTCTTCTTTTTCGGCACTCAATACTTTGCACATCGCGTGCTACAGTATTATATTTTATTATTAGTATCACACTTATGTTGATATCTATTTTTCTTATTGGATTTTTTTATTATTATATTAATAGTTTAATTGTCAAATAAATATTGTTTAAAAAAGCGAAACGTCTTAACCGTGAAGTTAAGCCGCGATAGCGTATCCTACGCAGCAACAATACTGTACATACATGCAGTATCTAACCCTTATGATGAGTTTTTATTTTATTTCAGATCAGGCATGGATATACGAAAATACTTTCAGAGCAAAGATGAAGTTGTTCCAAAAAAGCTCGTATGGACAATAAAAGTATTGCAGACACAAATATTTCCGAATTAACTCGATAGACTGAAAAGTTTTCACCAGATTTTCCATCGTCATGTACAAGTCCTGCTCCTAATGCCATGGACTTATCTTCACTATCCCCAACCCCATTTGTTTCAAGTTGAAGTGCTAATGACGAAATGAATTTACCTTTAACATCTTCAGCAGCTACGACATTTCGTTTAAGGGATCTAGAACTGGGTACCTCATCAAAAACTCCACACAGATCTACTTACTTACAAGATATCACTTATAATAGCTTCGATTTAGGTGAATATCTAGATAGAGTAGGAGTTACAGTTAATTTAAAGCATCAGTTACTGACGGATCCACGTGCTCGATTTTATAATCATGAAATCAAGAATGATGTTGTGAATGTGAAAAATGTGCGTAGTTTTAAGCACAACTGGTATGAGACCGTCTCATGGCTTGTGTAATTCGCCCAAAATGAAAGGTGGACTTTACAAATATTGAGTTATTTACAATCCAATGATTAAAAGAGGCTTATTAGGAGCATTTGTTATCAAGGCACATCAGGATTATAAACATTTCCATGAAGATGCACGTGGCCATGAAAAGAGCAAATGGCACCTTGAATCATTTAAAGTCTGTGGCTAGTGGAGGATCATTCCGTTGCCATCCTAGCATTTGAACACACACACATCATTAAGCAAAGCTACAAGTTTCTGTAAGTCAGTTGAAATGAAAACAACTAGTATTTTTGAGAAAGTTGATAAAAGTATTCAGGAAAAAATTCAGGAAAATTTGGGAAAACTAAAGTCCATTATTTCCAACTTATTTTTTTGTGGTACTCATGATATTCTAATTCGCGGGAAAAAGGCTAACGAGGGAAATTTTGAAAACCTACTTCACTTTAGGGTTCAATCAGGTGATAGAATACTTGAGAAACATCTGCAATATCACAAAGGGAAGGCTAAGTACACGTCACACAGACTACAAAACGAGTTGAGAAACATATGTGGAAGTGTATTGCAAAATCATATTGTTAATGATGTTAACAAATCAGTAGCTCCCTCTAGAAAATTTTGCATGGGCGCCCATGTGGGTAGGTATACAAATAAGATGCTTTCTATAAAAATAACTTATTGCCAGGTTTTAAAACGGGGTACAGAACTGAATGCTGTGGTTGATGATATCATTGGCGCCCTAAACAGAAATAATGCAATCATACGTGTATTAATTGACTATTCGAAAGCATTTTATACCATTACTCCAACATAACGAGTTAGTCTCTATGACAGATGATCTAATTTGAAAACCGTTACCAGTGGCGCACCACAAGGGTCCATATCAAGTCCCATGATTTTCACCATTCACATATACCTTTTTGTGAAACAGTTGCACAATTGTCTTTACCACCTTAACGCAGGCATTAAATCATACTGTCAAGAATGTAACAAAAAAAATTTTGCTGTTCAGAAAATTGATAAAACATTACCAAAAGGAACATGCAACAAGATTATCAAACTGCCGACTGCAAATCACAATGATTCAGCAAGTGAATCTTGGCTATGCTACATATGTGAAAAGAATTTCAGGCAGATATGCGTTCCTGTTCAGTTTGTACGGGTTAAGTACATGAAGAATGTGTAGGGTTGACCGCAGACGATATAGACATCTTTGTCTGCCCAAGATGTGAAAAAAAAACGGTTTTTTTCAATGGGCCTTATTTTCAGCCAATGCCAATGCCAATGCCAATGCCAATGCAATAATATATATATATATATATATATATATATATATATATATATATATATATATATATATATATATATATATATATATATATATATACTTTCGTAAGCATCAAGCTGACGCGACTGCCTGACATTTTTTATGAACTTTTGATTTTCTTTATCTACATGATGATTATTATCCGAAATATGCTGAGCACTACATGATTTGTCAATAGTGCAATATCTTAGTTGCGCTAAATGTTCTTTAAATCTAGTTTCAATGGTTCTTTTAGTTTACCCACCATATTTAAGTTTACAATCCTTACAACCTATTTCATAGATTCTCGATACATATGCAGTTTTAATCAGAGGGATTTAAAACTTGACAGTGGGGGTCTGTCTGTATACCTTCCTAGAGGACGCTGTTCGCAACTGCTTGACAAGTAACATATAAATAGTAGTTCTAGTCTTTATTCCCTTAGTTTATTCATCCCCTTGATGACGCTAACTTTGTTAGCGAAACGATCGTCCGATCAGAAAACTGTATTGTGATAAATTGTCTTCTCCAAATTGTACTTATCAGTGCTCATCACAGGTTCAAATCTTCACTCATAAAACGGATCTATTTAAAAATAATTTTAGGCAAATATTTTTAGTAAAATGAAGGACAATGACGGTTGAAGCTTAAACTTAAGGTTTTGTAAAACGCACTTCTTTCTTTAAATTTTCTCTACATAACCCATATTCGTTTCAAATGCTTTGCCTAACAGTTGCCAATTTCGACGTTTTCTTGTTAAAAAAACTTTTTAACAAGAAAGACTATTAAATTTTCAAATAATTTTTTCTGGTATTTTTTGACAATTTTGCGCCAAAAGTTCATCATTGTCTGTAATATACAATAGAGTTTATTATCCACACAAAATATTTTGGTTGTGTGCGTGTCTCTGATCATCAGTGCCACCCATTTTTTTAAATGCCTATAAATTTTGTAATATAAACCTGCGTACCAAACTCGTTAGCCATGGTTTTGTTATTTCTCGAAACGAAAATTTTTTCCAAAAGCAAACCCAACATTTTCAAGGAAAAACTGATCCGATTTTCCTGGATAACGAACTTATCCAAGCCACTTGCAAAAGGAACGGATTCACCAAATTTAATGAAAATCTGCCCACTCTTCTTTTTTGAGTTATCGCTGTGATACATCCATAGACATATATATATATATATATATATATATATATATATATATATATATATATATATATATATATATATATATATATATATATAGGGTGAATCAGACCACCCGTACCAGTCGTTTATTAGCCTACTGGATGCTCTAAGGAAAAAATAAGATATGTTTGTGCACCCAAATCGGATACGCTCTATCGATTGGTGATAGAGTCAACTTCCGGAACCAACCGGAAATGGGGCGTTCTGACCTAAATTTTGTATTTTTAAATGGAACATGGTATCTTTTATTACAGATTTAAATTACACGTAAAAAATAAGAAACTTTTATTCGAACCACTTTTCCGATCAATGTTACCATTAATCAAAATAAATTTTGACTGTTCTTAACACAAATCAGACCCAACGACAAGGACGTGCCTGTTGTGTGTGGGGAGAATGGATGGCAGAAAATCTAAGCGTTCATAAATGTTTAAAGTGTCTGCCACCTTGATTCACACATTCCTGGTTTTCAAAAAAAAACGAAAAGTTCTAACAAACAAATACCAGATATAAACAAGGAATTGTCAGCAATTCACTAAAAATACTTGTAGCCAAAAATTCTTATAGTTTGTACGAATGTTGTGATAATAATGACATTATTTTACTTACAGTTAGTTTGCAATATTTTAATCTGTGATTATGTGTAGGTCCTGTGTTACGTTGTTTGCACATATGTTAATAAGTGTCCTTAACATTCCTAGATGTGCGCTCTAGTGTTTTGCAAAGTTGCAGTGTAAACAAAGAATAGTCAGATATTTTTTATGTGATAGTAACAGATTTTTATGATACCTATACAGAACCAGAAATTGGCTTTGATTATTTATTTCTTATAAATTATTACCAAATCTTTTAATAGGCCATGTTTATAAATTCCAATAAACCTAGTTTCTAAACACGGTTTTCTGATCGTTTATCTCTAGCGAAATAGCTTTCATGTTAAGTTTTATTTAAGAAACTAATCAATTTCTACACAAAGGAATATATTTTTAGCAATAAAAATTTCTTAATAGCTATAAAAATAAAATAAAACATCAAAAATGCAATACCAAGACTGCAGCAATTTTATGTATTACAGTTTTAATAGAAAATATTCTTGATAATTTTCAATAATCTTTATCTTAGAAAACGATTCGACATAATAAAATGTGGATAAACTTTCAGTTTTCGAAGTACTTTTCTCAAATAACTATTTTAAAGTGATGAAAAGGCAGAATTAAAACGATTAATTAAACTATCACCTGTTTCATTATTTATAGCGAAGTTTTATATCCGGTGTACTTGACACAATTACTATGAAAGAAACTATGTAGATTATTAAACTGTCAACTTCGCTAATAACGTGTAACAATCCGCTAAGCTATATATAGCTTAGACCTGAGTAGTGGTTAAAACAGATGAAAACAGCGATTGACAGAAACCTCATAGTAATAGTTTTTTATTTTCAACGTTTCGTATAGTCATCATCAAACCACTCACCCTTGAATAAATATATAAGCAGGTAAATTAGGACGAAATCATGAAAGGAAATCAATCACGCTTGCCGCCAGTCGCTTCCTCTTCGTCTTGAATTCGAACGCTGTTGAAGACAACATACGGACATGCCACCATGTTGAGTTATGTAACGTGGGCTTCACAGACGATCTGCCCAAATGGTAAAAGATGTTGATTAAGTCCCCAGATCCCACAGGTCCACTTGTCACTGAATTTGAAGGGTGTAACTCGCTTTACAACACTTTCTATTCTACAAGACTAGGTACGACGTAAGTAGAAGACGTCTGCGGATATTTGGATGCTCCAACTTACACCGATAGGCGCTAGGCGTCCCCCACGGCCGGATTACCAGATACGCGCTCATCTAATTTCGGGATGTACGCCAAACTATTCATGTATTCATTCCTTGGACGCCTCGATGCCTGGACATGCGGCACGAATCTACACAATCACATGCTTTGCAATTATTTCTTGTCAATTTATTTGACCTACAATTTAATTTACATCTCTTATTTAGGATTTTCACGTGTGTATAGATAATAAAAATAAACATTATCTAGCTAATTCGATACATTTTTGAGCGAAATGCTTTCAAAACAACTTGATTATTTCAAATATAGTGCTAACGACATAACTTATTTTTAATTTTTGTCTAATAATTACTCGCGCATCCGTCTAAAAATAATCCTAAGTTTGTGTACACATTATTCATTGTGTAGTAATTTCTAACATGCTTTGGTGTTAGGAATTTTAAAATATTTTTTACGCATTACAGCTTGCCATGATATTTTTATGTTACAGGTTTCTTTTCAGGATATTTATATAGGTTTCTACATTATGAGTTAATATTCTGTTTATCCAGATGTGGTCCAAAATCGTTTACCAAGTCGTATACACTACTTCAAACAAGTATGGTGCCATTTAAAAACTTTTATTTTCTAATAATCAAATGATAAATCGGGACAACTGTCCAGTGAATTTCTGATGTTCAAAAATATTACTACCCCAAATAACAATGAACGTACGAAAATACAAACACCAAAGAACAATAATAAGATGACCAAATAGTGGTAGTGAAAAATATAATAAAAATTAAGATTGCGAGTTACTTGGATTTAAACCCGGCCAAGGCACTAGAAACTAAAGAGAACTGGCTCTTTACAACAATAGGGAATAGGGACAAAACTAGATATAGGGGAAGAGAGGGCAAAGTGTCAAAGTTTCGCTCTAATCACTTCAAGTCGGCCTTTCAGAAAGATAGAATATCGTAGAAATATTGCTGATAGACTTGACTGTTAGCTTCATATATTTGCTAGAAGATCTAAATTGTATTTTTTAATAACAATAAAGATAAAAATCTTCATGTTTTCCACTTTGCCCTACCTTGAGAGACAAAGTGGAAAACTCAAAAGGGCAAAGCGAAAATACAGCAAAATATTTGTTTACTAGACAAAAATTTCTAATTTTCATTATTTCAATTCATTATGCAATCACTTGCAGGTATCGCAAAAGTATACCCAACAGTGAAGCCAGAGAAGTAGTCTCCAGGTCTGTATGTAGTATGGACTAGTTACACCAAGTAAGGACAACAACAATCAATGGAGTGTTAAGGGATTCTTGCGACGCTTTGGGTGTTTCCTTACGTCGTTACTTACTGCTTCCCTTTTGTTTTCAAAAGTTGTAATCATTTTGGCCCTTTTGTCCTTTCCTATTCTTGTAACATCAACTTGTCAGGATTTCTGATTTTTGGCATTTCCTCTTCCTCTTGGCATTTGTGAAATACTTGTGTTAGCTTTGGGCAGCGGTGAAATGTCTTTTGGTGATATAAAATTTTCAGCCTTCTTTGGTTACTGTGGTGGTGTTGAATTAGCTTCATCAGTAAAATTTAAGTCACCACGTGGTGTTTCACTAACACTATCTTCATCTGAAGAATGATTGTTAAGTGATCCAACGCTCAGACTTCAATAAATTCCAGAAGGGCCAGGTTTTGATGGCATCGATGAAGGAGTTTCCGAAGATTGAAGGAAAGATTTTGGGTTAGAAGCTGTAGAAGAAGCATGAACTGTTTGCTTGTTTATCACACTTGCTAACAGGATGTCATCATCAGAGAATTCTTCAATGTGATCCTGGTTTGGGTTAACTTCTGGAGGAATATGATGGACCTCTGCTAGAGCAAAATCTAGGGCTGTAAAAAGATCTATATTGTAAGGAAATATTCCACATTTCCTAAACCAATTTGTTGCCTTTTCAATGGTAGCGCTGTTTTCAAATGCAATCCTCACCAGTTGCGATATCTCAAACTGGGTTATTCTTCTACCAGGATGAGTTTTTGGTACATGTTCAGAGCCCTCTCAAATGCAGTCTTTAAGGGTTTATAGACAACCAAATCAAGTGTCTGCAGTTTGGAGGTTGTGTGGAGTGGAACGGAAAGAAGAAATTCTCCAAATTATCTAGCTAAGTTGAGGCCATCTAGGTTTTGGTGAGAAATATGTTTATCGAGAATCAATTAGACTGGCAATTCTTTATTGCTCGTACACATTCAAGAAAGAAGCAAAGCCATTTTACGAAAAGGTTACTGTTAATCCATCCTGAATCTGAACACCATCCTTTACAACCTACTGGTCCTTCATCCAATAACCTTTCATTTAGTTTTTTTTCTACTTCCATATATCAAAAAAGGTGGAAGGAACCTTCCAGCCTCACTGCATCAGCATATAACTAAAGTGAGCTGTCCCTTTTCGGCTGAACTTATTACTCCTACTTGACGGTTTCCTTTCCCAGAAAGAACTTTAGGGGGTTTATGTGCTGATGTTTTGACGCCAGTCTCATCCATATTGAATATGTCGTCTGGGCGTTCTTGTAAGTGATATTTTTCTACAACTCCCCATAAGTTATTATAAAAATAATCAACCTGTCTTCTATTAAATGCGGACCATTTTGCTATGCTAGTAGGTTCTGGAGTGCGAAATGATAACTTGCTACATGACAGTAATGGAATTCCATAGAACCGCGAGGCATTAGCCAGGACTACTTCTCTGGCTTCACAAGTGGTATATATATATATATATATATATATATATATATATATATATATATATATATATATATATATATATATATATATATATATATATATAGATACAGAATGTTAAACAGCTGTCCCCAGCGAGGGCATAAAAGTCCCGCTTTTCCAAACAGACCAAACGATAATTTTAATTTAGAATTATTTTGTAAACTCGCAAAGTGTGGAGCGACTGGCCCGATGGGCGAGGCAGAGGAGACGCGACGAGTGACAAGAGAGCCAACCGCGCAGTGATGTGTTCCTTGTAGAAATTTGATTTGTCTAACTATATCTGCATTTAATGAACTTCGTGGTTTCTAAGGCTTAAACATATAATGTGCAGTTTGATAACCATTATAGATTGCTTATTCTTTAGGTGTATACTCTGGTACACAGAAGCCCTGTGTATCTACAACTACAATCTTCATTTCGGAACTGCTGTGCATACCAATAAACATTTACATTATTTAACGTACGATGTTGGCGAGTGGGGCGTTTTCGATGACGCAATCATGTATAATTACACAATAACATTTGGTGTGATCGGGAAAATTGATATTACTTTCCATCTCTAATTTGATATCCACCGTAGAAGGTTTTGTAGATTCGCTATACTTGAAGCAATCAAATACAAACATGGGATATTTTAGGAAAGCCTTGTAATCCATTGTAGGTTGCGGTTCTCTACCAACATATGAGCGTTGAAATTCAATCATGTTGCTGTATGCTTCGAGGTGATTTGCTTGGTTAAAGTTCAAGTTCATACCCTCTGTGGGGATTTGTTTAGAAGTTAAGTGGAGTCTTATATCTCGAATGACTACATGATCATAGTCGTTAATGTCTTTTCTAACGTTATTGTATTGATATGTTTGAAATATCACAATAAAAAATCAGGTCGTTCGGTGTTTGAAGATGTCTTAATGGACCACAACTCTTTGGTTGAATTATTGAGATTTGGTAATTCATACATTTCCTATTTTCTATATGGTATAAGAGTCTTTTTATCTTGGGTGATCTACTTTAATAATTGCTGCTGTATAACTTCACTGGGGTAGATATGTTTCACCTGCAGAGCCATGTACTCAATGTTAAACTTTAAACCCTTATCTGCATCTGCAGAACCAACCAAAATCAAACAATTTCTATCATTCTGAGCTCTAGTTATACGTATCAGTAATTTACTGAAAATCACTTTTCTATAGTCTTTGAAAATATTACACATATAACTAAGAGGTATGCAGTAGCAAAAACAGTCATCTTTCAGCATTGTATTGTATGTAGTAGGATGCCATCCGGCTGGAATCAGAGCTCTTGCTTCGTCGCTGTTTGTCTCCAAAAGTGTTCGAATTGCTGTAACTAGACCAGGATTTCTCACATGTTCAATAATCTGATTACACATTTCAACTGCGATAGATGAAAATAAATGGGCTGCTGCATTAGATGTTACTTTTACATCTCCAATCGTGCCTATTATCTCAATGCTACCATTTATTAGTAAGACAGCCGAAAACCAATCGTAAAAAACATTTTGTTGGTTGATTGCAAACTCACAGGTATCATTATGATCAAACGATCTGGTTTGAGGAGCGTATGTGTATATTTCTTCCCCTTTGATTGACTCGTCGTAACAGGGTCTGCGAATATGTGTAGTTTGCTTAACATCGTAACCCAATGATTTTAGAAATACTGTATGTTCTCCAGCGACAGGTCTGTCTTCGATGCAGGTAGCGGAGATACTGAAGCTGGATCGATTTGAGAGCTAGTATTTATAATCAACATAATACGTTGGTGTCTTTCTCAATTCCAATATCACAATGATCTCTTCACCTTGAAAGTTCACAGGTACTGAATTCTGATTGATCATGTTTAAGTTTATATGCGAAATGATACGTGTGGTAAGAGGCACAAATACCTTACTATATGGTTTTATATCAATCGCATAACCTGGATCTACAATATGAGCAAACTCATACACTGTATGTGGAGGTTTGCCATCGTGATAAGAGCTATTCACTATGTTACACTCTAAGCGAATCGTCTTTACTAGTACAATTTCCACAGGTAAATCGGAAATGTGGAGTTTACCTGTAGCAAGACGTTGTTTAGAAAAACCCAATATTGGAGCTATTGAAGCATCGACAGAAAAGTCTATCATACTGACATGTTATCTCACATTTTGAAGTGTTGTTGTTGTTGGATTTTCGCGAAAACAGCTTTACTACATCAATGCTGTGATCTACTGCAGGATCCAAATGTTTATCTTTAATATAGCGTCGTAAAAGCTCATTCTGAATGTACTTCTCGATATCACTGATTTCATATGATCCATCAGGAATAATTATTTATTGACGAATCTTTCTACCACTCACAGCAGAAAAATAATTAAACTTCTTACACCCACGTTCTATGTTGTGGTAATTTGCAAGTGCGAGCGAATAATTAAACTGCGGCTTTAAAACTAACGGTGGAAATATTTTCATCGATAGAGAGGACGTAGAGCCCTTCAAGGCAAACGTGTGCGATATGACTGAAACACAGAGACTACTGTTTAGATCTTTTATTTTAAAAATTTAAACACAAGTGACCACAATTATAAGTATTATATTTCTGATACACATCGTGATTTTACAATATAGAAGTCTTTAAGGTAACGCTGCAGCTCGACAGGTGGCTTCAAGTTTTCATACGAGTCAAAGTAATCGGCTGTATATCCACATTTCCTTACTGCAACCCAATGACTGCCAGGCTCCTTGTTTGTTTGCAAATTCATAATGAAGGATTCATTCTTACGAGGCCCATTTGATGGTAGGGAGTCTCGCATTTATACACCTCTAAAATAGGGATTTTTCATTTTACCAGCAAATTTCACAAGATCTACATTTGTTAGAGGTTTCGCTGGAAAACACCCTACATATTTTTTGGCTTATGTAAACACAACCCATAACCAGCCCGTTGTTTCTTAAGATATAGACCATCACCGAAACCACTACCTCGCTTGCCGACAGCAATAGCCTCCATCGTTTGGTTGTGACGTTTAGCTTCTTCAAATTTTTGTTTAGCTGATTTAGTATCATTGACAGGTTTGGCAATACTTGCAGCACCGCCACCCAGAGCACCTAGAGCACCTAGTGCTGATAGACGACCAAATATTAGAGGTAAGAGTGGCAGGAAGCCGCCATTTTTCCGTATTGGGATAACTCGAGGTGTCTTGACTTTCTTACGACCACCAGCATTTTTAATAACTTTTCTCGCTAGATGTAGTAAATTTTTCACAGATCGAACTTCTGTGCCTACATTTAAAGAGTTTCGCATTAAAGTTAGTATGTTTTTAAACGGTAGTTTACCACCACACTTTACTTTTTTACTACTGCGCTTGCGTTTGGTTTTTGATTTCACACCCATACCGAGTTTTCTTTTAACTTTCATATCATAATGTTTGTAACGCTCCAAGCGGCCAACTTTTCACCAAAACTTGCGTCCTTTGACTTTACTCTCTCCCACGCTCGGTTCTCCAGCACCTCGTCAGCTCGATGTCTATCACTCAACTGTTTTGATTGAGAGTAAGCGATCTCGTGGGCCCGATAAGCACGATCTAGAGGATTGATACCTTGATCACCTCTAGCCAGACGTTCTTTAAGTTTAGTGCCTGGACCACAAAACTGATAACCAGGTACGTGTAACTTGACAGGTAATTTGCTTATGGGTGTGTTAACAAGACCCTCACCTTGATACACCAACATTGATACTGCTAATGAGATGTAATAGCTCCGAGTATTTATATCATACAGCGGTTGCACCAAAGTTAGTTGAGTTAACGATGCGTATTGTAAAACATGCTGCGGCCACTCTGCCAGTCACAAATATAGATGATTTTGTGAGCACATCATCAATCAAGCAAAGACATCAAAAGACTTATTTTACCAAACACAGTTAGATGTTTAATATGTGGACCTAGTGGATGTGGAAAAACAAACGTTATGTTAAGCTTGTTGTTTGAATCACACGGTTTAAAGTTTGAAAACGTATACGTGTATTTAAAGTCTTTATATCGCCCTAAATATAACATGTTAAAGGAGGTGTAGGATGCTGCCAAAGGTGTTGGTTATTATCCATATAGTGAAAACGAAGAGATATTAGATCCAACAGACGCAAAGAGCAATTCAATTTTTATATTTGATAACGTACCCTGCGATAAGCAATATAAAATAAAATCGTATTTTCGTATGGGTAGACATAAAAAGATTGATAGTTTCTAGTTGTGTCAGACATATAGTAAAGTTCCAAAACAATTAGTGCGTGATGATGCAAACGTTATAGTTGTATTTAAACAAGATGAAACTAATCTTAAACATGTATATATGATGATCATGTAACTACCGATATGACTTTTGAACAGTTCAAAATTCTTTGTTGTGAATACTGGCAAAACAAACACGACGTGGTAGTTGTTAAAAATTCTGATTTAACACAGGAGAGATGTCGCAAAGGGTTCGATCACTTTATATATCTCACTTAGCTGAGAAACACCAGTATTGAATTGTTCGGCATACAGTAAACATGTCGAAAAAATCTAAACATCGTAAAATAGTAGCACCATCAACCGTCCAAAGTAAAATAGCCGACCTATCAAAAATAATTACAAAGAAATATTTAGCTCTACAGCTGAACAAAACCTAGACTGGTGAAACTTTACAACGTTTATACAAACCCATCTTAAAGCCTCTGAGTGAGATAAATAAAACTACATCAGTGTTGGTAGCTAGTCAACCAGTAATTAAACCTGAAATTAAGGTGCTACCCTCACCACCATCGGGAGCACCACAAAAGCACCACTCCTCGGTGACGATGAAGTGTTCGAGTTAAAACCAGAACCACCTGAACCTAAACTATGGGTAACTTAAGCTTATGAAGAAATAGACGCTGTTGCAAATACAGACGAAGCAGTCTATTAGCAATTTTTAAGTCAGTTTCCTCCTGCTCTTAGATATTACGCAGATAAATATTTTACAATTAGAAAGGAGATTGATACGACCTATGGTATTTCGTATGATCAAACAACTAACACTTGGATGCTCGGTAATAAACAAGTTCACTTTATTGTTAAACCCAGCCAACTTACTATGATAGGCAGAGAAGTTCTTGAACTTATAATTGGTAAGAGACAATATGTTGTATCTAATCATCTGTTGGAATTATTATTTTTGAAAAAACCGTCTTCTCGAGCTACAGAAAATATGCATCCATAACTCCGATGGAGTTTTTAAACCAGCTGTCGGTGCAAACCTTCATCGACGCCATCAGAGATACCGACACGCAGCAGGCGCTGAGGATGGCGAGACGCAAAAACTTGAACGATAATTTGGCACATTCCTTGGGGTTTGAAGCGGTCAAGCAAGCGTCGGAAAGTCACGTGAATGTTCGCAGTCTTCAAGTCCAGGAATCACATAAAAAAGAATCATCCAAGGTCATGCAGCTACTAGAGAAAATAGCAGAACAAATAAGGCCGACGTCTCATGGGCACCCAATAAGTGCTCACCGTGCAAATGCCTTGCGCTGCTGGAACTGTGGCAAGGTGGAACATATAAAGGGCGAATGTTGGGATTTAAGATCACGCATAAGGGAGAAAGTGAAGCTAAGGCCGGTAACCATTTCTCAGGCTAGCGATTCTGGCAGCGTTCTCGTCGTAGACGGATACGTAAGCGAGAATAAGACTCGTCGTTGACACAGGCGCACCTAGGACGATTATTTGCCGCGACATGGTTCCAAGATGGCGAGTAAGAGAGCCAGACAGAGTGTAGAGAGTAAATGCAGCCGGTGGTGATCGGATCCAGTTATTTGGCGAAACTGGCGTCGAGCTGCAAATTGGCACATGGAAGGCAAAGCAGAGAGCCATAGTCGCCGCCATATCAGACCCGATTATAATTGGCTTCGACATACTTCAAGGTCAGTGCGCTAAACTTGATCTTGGCACTAACATCCTGACTATCAGCGGTGAAGAAATAATAATGTCGCCTGGCAGTAACCTGGTAATGCGAACAATCACCATAGAGGAAAATAGCAACGTCTGCCGTGATAGTGCCATTCCAGTGAAGAGAGCTGTGACAGAAAGAGACGATCCAGTTACTCAGTCAGCAGCAAGCGGGGAAGAAATTATGAGAGAAGTACAAGATGAAGGGTGTAAAGACCATGTAAATGTGAAGCCAACCCAGAAAAGGTCACTGCACACCTTTGTTGGAACAGAGTCGATGTCGACAGGATGAATAGAGCCCGCATGAAGACCCGTTATGACGTGCGAGCTAATTCAGCTGGTTTTAAAGAAGGAGATCGTGTGTGGTTCTACAATCCAGTACGACGCAAGGGACGGTCACCGAAACTACAGAAATTATGGGAAGGTCAAAAGGATCAAAGACATTGTCTATCGAATTCAGAGGAGCCCGAAGAGCAAGATGAAGGTGGTCTATATGCAGACTTACGCCATTCCAAGAAATGGGGGCGATCGAATATAAGAGGAGGGCAGTGTCACATTTGTCTATGAAAGTTAAGTTTATGGACTTTGTTACTTGTATGGTCAGATGTCGGTTATAAAGTGCGTTGGTAAGAGCGAACACTCTGTAAATATATTTCTAGAAGGGACCAGAAGTGACAGGTGTAGAAAAGTGTAGAGGATCTAGAATCTCTATGGAGAGTATAAATAGACGAACGGTACATAGAGTGAGTTAGTTCAGTATTGAGTGTGGTGTAGAATAAGTAATCATAGAGTATTAAGCAAATCGGCAGTAAGTGTTGGTGCATAAGAGCGATCATAGAAGGCAAATAGTGGAATATAGTTCTATGGACATTTAATAATAGAGAGAAATATTTTGATATTGGTGTTGGAAAATAGTTGCTTATAATAAATTAGTAGTTTGAAAAGCTGTGTTTTGTTCGTCAACAAATCCAGAACCTCGTAGAACCTAACAGTATTTTTACGAACATTTTTTGACAGTTCTAACAGCCATTTAAATTTTGTTATTTGTTTGTCATGTGACACAAATCACTGAATCATTTCAACTTTTAAGTGATAACATTCAAGGATGTTTTCAATCACTATGACACCAAGATTTCCAACTTCATATTACAAATAAATTTCAAAATGTAAAGGGCAAGAAGATAACAAACCATTCGAACAGGTCAACTGCTGTTAGCAAATTGGCAAAAAAGGTGTGCGAGAATAACATTTGCTAAAAATTACTGGTCATAACAATCCAAATTCTATAAAACCATATTTAAACATAGACCATGAACACCAAAATAACATCATAAATACTACGTGTTGTAAATATAGGCGATTCTTAAGTAGACGGGTCCTGTCATTTCATGCATTGCGAGAGCGGCATTGCCGGACGATGCTTATTGCTCTAAGGGCCTGCCCTGTAGGTATATATATATATATATATATATATATATATATATATATATATATATATATATATATATATATATATATATATATATATATATATATATATATATATATATATATATATATATATATATACTACTCCACCCATTTCCAAAATCACTGTGCCTTGAACTAGTCTGCACAACAATTGATAGGGTGAAGTTTTATATTTCTCTGTCTCCGGTCTAGGCTGTCCGTAGATCAGTTGTCTGATAAACATGTGCTCGGCTGATTCCTCCCCCTTGCCGCAGAGTCTGCATGCCAGGTCCCCCTCGAACCACCCAATTTCATGCAGGTGTTTCTTGGCGGCCATGTGTCCCGTCAAGAGACCTGTTGTGTTCCTGAGCTGACCTCTGCTATGATTTAGCAGCTCAACAGCTCTCTTTGAACTGGGTTCCTCAATTACTGACTTCCAATGTCTGAGTCCTGGACAGTTTTCCCAGCACACTTTATGTTCGTTTCTGACCCAGGACTTAATGGATCCCTGATAGTGCGTATCGTCACGCCCAGGACCGGTTCTGGTCCCATAAATGGTTCTGCTGACCCTCTCTTCGCGAGACTGTCAGCTTTTACATTGCCTTTGACCCCCGAGTGACCCGACACACAGATGAGGGTGACCTCATTCTGCTCAGTCAGGTCGCTCGGCTCGTCTCGGTATTCACTTACCAGCCTGGAATTTACCCATGGGCTACTTAGGACTTTAAGGGCTGCCTGGCTGTCTGTGGCTATGAGGATCCGCTTGTTGGTGTAGCTCCTCCTCTTGTCCTCTCGCACGCAGTGTAAGATGGCGTACATTTCGGCCTAAAGTACCGTTGCATGAGCTCCGAGGGAAATACTGGTCCTTCCGAATAAACGCCTGGCCCCATCTCACGCTCCCCGCGGGATCTGTCCGTGAACCAGACGAGCGCGTCCGTGGCAGGCTTGGCGTCTCGCCCCGCCATGCCTCGCGGTCAGGGATTTCCAATATAAAATTGTTTTCTTCCCTGCAGATTCGCGGGCCCGCGAAGTCTGACCTCATTTCAAGCATGGGCTTCTTCACGATCTCCTGAATTTTGCAGTTACCCCTGCAACCTAGCTTGATCTTCAGTCTATCGTTGCAGTCTAGTCTGTATAGTACTAGCCTGGCCTCCCCCATGATAAGTAAGTGTGTGAGCGGGTGGGGGGTGGGGGGGGGGTCAGATCCAGAAACACCTCCATGGCGGCTGTTGCGGTTCAAGACATGGCCGCTGTGATGTCTAGGCAAGCCATCCTTTGGATCTTGCCTAGTTTTTGTTTGGCACTGGATTGTGTCACCTTAGGCCACCAGACCAGTGCCGCGTATGTTAGCGATGCACCCCTGTGTACAGCCAGTGTGCCATACTAGGTCTCAGTCCCCGGGTTTTTCCATATAGCCGCCTAGTGACGGCTACGTTCGTAACTGCCTTACGCAGTATTTTTTCAACGCGACCATTCCAGGTTTGCTTAGAGTCCAATACGACCCCAAAATATTTTACCTCCCTGGCCATTGGGATGTTTCTACCATATAGAGTGAGAGTTCTGTGGCTCTCCCACTTGCTCCTCCTCGTAAACGGTATGATGGTTGCTTTCTCTGGGCTCACCTTGAGTCCTTGGCTAACCGTCCACCTTTCCACCACTTTCAGTGCTGTCTGCATGCGCTCCCATACTGACTGTGTAACCTTCCCTCGGATATGACAATGTTGTCCGCAGAGCCCTGTACCTCGTACCCCCTCCCCACGCAGAGCCTCCATAGCACGGCGTCCACGTCTAGGTACCAGAGACAGAACGCTCCCCTGCGGAGACCCCTCCGTAAATCCCGCCGGCAGAGTCCCTCCCGTGAGTGAGGTGAACACCGCCCTGTCCCTCAGCATGGAACCGATCCATATGCAGACGGTCTCCTCTATTCCTCGCTTCCTGAGATCTGCCAGTTCCGATCCGAATGAGGTGTTGCAGAAGGCCCCCAGCGCCACCTCCCTGTTCTCCAGCATATTCTTCAGTTTCAGCACCAGTTGGTGCAGTGCTGTTTCTGTTGAGACTCCTGCTTTGTATGCATATTGTCCACAGTGTAGGGCATATGCTTCCAGTACACCACCACTAATGTGCCGGTCGAGCAGTTTTTCCATTGTTTTTAGCAAGAAGTACATGAGATTTATTAGCCTCAGGGACTTTGCCTGGTTGCCATGCCCTCTGAATATACCCCAGAGCCAGGCTGGTCCTCACAATGAGGGTAAGCGCCGGCGCCAGTATGTCTATACCCAGTTGGAGCATGATGAGCATTATTTCATGGAATCCCGGGGATTTGAATGGCTTAAAGCTACTAATGGCCAATCGAATTTTGCTCCAGGTAACCACCTCTTTAGCGACTGTCCAGTCTACTCTGGATGCCCGCCTGTACGGCGCCTCTATTTCTGACTGTTCCCAGTCCGGAGATGTTTTATTATGTTGCAGCCAGGGAAGTGCATCCATAGTATGACTTCCATAGTTTCCTCCCCCGAGCTTGTAAAGCCGCCCGTCGATGTTTTGAGGGAGCCTATGTTGGTCTGAGTACCCGTGGACAGGATCTTGTGTAGTCGAGCACTCTCAGATGTGCTCTCCACTTTCTCGGAGTGCCTCCTCCATGACTCCTTCCTGGTGTCTCCCAGTCTTTTGTTGTAGCTTGTTAGAGCATGTCTATATTCATCCCATGCTCCCGACCTTTTGGCCGCATTGAACAGCTTACGAACCTGCGTCTTCCTCTGCCTGAGGTCCTCGTTCCACGATGGACGTTCCTGGTGGACGCCCTCATTTTCAGGGGGCAGTTGGCGTTATAGGACGACGTGATTGCGTCTCGCACTTGGGCTGCCGCTATCTCGAGGTCTATTGAATTGTCTATGGTACTCTTAACCCGCTGCAGTTCTACTGCTAGGTCTGCTCTGTAGGCTCTGTTGTTAACGTCCTTATATCTGGAGCTACAAAATCTGTTAAATTAGCAAACTTATGTACATTTTTGCGCTGATCCCCACTATGAAACAAAAAATTAAATAACATTTCCGTAATATTTTGGAAAACGTATTCTTTTAATGGAACAGCCTGTATATACCCATTTTATATGTAAGAAAATTGAATTCTTAGAAAAAGTTTAAGGTAGTACATACGAAAGGAACTTCAAATAAGTTAGATATTTCAATTTATTCGATTACTAACATAAACATAAGATGAAAATAACTTGAAAAAAAAATCATATCAAACGAAGAATTAAAGAGAAATTTTGAAAGGTTTTTTAAATCATATAATATTATTACATAGATGTTCAAAAACGTGCCTGTTTTGTTCCATACATTTGATGGCCCTTTTCAGAACTGATTTTGTTGCTTTCTGGTCTTGGGCTGAATTTTTCTTACTTCAAAGTTTATGCGATTAATCAAATCATCAACGTTATCATATTTATTTTTGTAGACTTGACTCTCCAAGTGTCCCCAGAAGAAATCTAGAGGCGTCAAGTCCGGCGAGCGTGGTGGCCACAGCACTGGGCATTGGTGCCTAACCATCTATTTCCAAACAACGTGTGTAATATGTTAATAACTAGAATTGTGAGGTGGGGCACCATCTTGCTGAAAGTGCATATTGGCCAGAACGTCAAAGTTTAAATCGTCCAGGAAAGTATCAAGAGCTTGCATTAACAAATTTCCATACCTCTCTCCAGTAAGCATGCCTTCATAAAAATAAGGTCCATTATCTGCAAATAGGCCACACCAAACATTAATATTAAATTACCTTTGTGAATTGCCGGGGCGCGTTAGCATTGGGACCAGAAATGCATATTTCTTGTGTTGAACATACCTCTGTTCGAAGTTGCTTTCATCATTCCAAAACAAAAGATTATGGAAATTAGAATTCTGGGCAGAGATGTTAATAACCCATTGACAGAAGGCAAAACGTCTCGCAAAATCTCCAGGGTGTGATGTTTGAATGGTATATATTTGTTTCTTTAATATTCGTCGAATTTTTGATAATGGGTGCGCTTGAAAATAAGCCATAGTTTCAGCACTATGGTTACACATTCCCTGGACAACATAATTTACAAATACAAATTATAAAAGTTGGAATATCTCACTTATTTCAAGTTTCTTGGATATGTAGTACTTTAAACTTTTTTCTTGGAATTCAATTTTTTTTTTAATAGAAAATGACAATATACAGCGTGTTTCATTGAGAAGAAAAATACATTTTCCAAGATAGTGCGAAAAATTGACATTCAATTGGTTTTTGTTTGCGTAGTCAGCGGAAAAGTTTGCTAATTTAACAGACTTTGTAGCTCAAAAGATACGGAAGTTAGCAATAGTGTTGAGTTCATTTGAAACAGACTGTATACACAGTTTATATAAATTATAGCCTCTTATATTTGCTATGATATTGTTGAGGCCGATACTTGATGTAAATCCATTGTTAAGTAAGGTAAATGAACAAATTGATTTACACTATTTTATTGAATGTATGTATAATTTCTGCAGTTTCGTTGAAGTACTCTTACATTTGCCTCCAAACTTTGACAGCTTTATGTATTTTAACTTTTCTAAAATAATCACTTGTAATTTGTATTAAATCTCATCCCATCTAAAATTTCCAGCTATATCCATTTCTTTTTCAGCCAAGAACATTCTCCAACTGATGTTGATCCATCTCCACAACGATCAGCACAGGGAGGCATTTTCACCAAATCAACCTGCAAATTTGTCGCACCATTTCTTCTTGTAAAAAGAGTGGGAATATTTTACATATCAAATATTGCATGTTACAATATCCCTAAATTTTGTAATTAAGGAAATGATATATAAACACTGAAGAATTTTGGGTAGTTCGATGTTCGTTTTTGAATTTCTAAGAAGTTCGACTGTGAACCTTACACATAATATTTCAGAGGTTCGAAGTTTGAGGCAACATATTTGCTTGGGTTTGTTCATAGTTCAGTTTGAACAAAACATGGGTTCGCACACTTTACCTACTACCTTTCACAACACCACCTTGTCTTACACTTTCAAATGGATATAAATTAACCAGTTTTTTTTACAAGCGAACTGTACTTAGCTTATAAATCTGACACATGCCAGATATATATATATATATATATATATATATATATATATATATATATATATATATATATATATATATATATATATATATATATATATATATATATATATATATATATATATATATATATATATATACATATATATGAGACATACTTGGTTCTCGGGTTGAACCGCGTCCAGAATTTATGCAAACTCGACGTTTCGGCTCCTGTTTTGGAGCCATTTTCAAGAGGTAAAGGAGATATGTAAGGACACTCTAAGGCCTCAATCTGCCTACTCCTTAGAGCGAAGGACAAAGGTGGGTTGGGTTGTTGTAGCTCGATTACGGGGCCTTAATCTGCCTACTCCCCAAATCTCGCCGGAGATCGTCTGTGAGGTCTCAATGTGTTCAACTCTAGGCCTCAGAGAGATCTGGCACTTCGTTGCAAGTCTCGTCTTATATATGTCGTTCCGTCTACCTGCTTCGTTATCAGTGAAAGTAGTTGAGCCACAGTCAATTATGTGGGGGGTTTTGGTCACGGGTACTTAGAGGATGAGGGGGATTAAGAGGGTCATCGGCATTTGTTGAGACAGATAATGGGGAAATAAAATTGTCTGTGGAATTTATTTTCTTTTTGTGTGTTTGTAATGAAGATATAATAGGTTTCCAAGTAGTCGGAAGGTGAAGACCATCATCTCTCTTATTTAAACAATTGGGACGTTTTTCAATCTCGATTGCTTCACGGATAATTCTCGTTTTGAAGTTGTAAACCGGTGCTATTGTTTTGGCATTATCGAAGTCTATTTTGTGTCCTGTATGAATATGATGCATGGCCAGTGCCGATGAGGGGTCGGATTTTCTAACTGCGAAGATGTGTTCATATATTGTTGTGGATGCGTCTGTCCTACGTAAGTTCGGGAACAGTCGGAACAAGGAATTTCGTAAACTCCGTGGGATTCGTTTGGAATCGTATCCTTGGGCTACGAATCGTAATCGAGCTACAACAACCCAACCCACCTTTGTCCTTCGCTCCAAGGAGTAGGCAGATTGAGGCCTTAGAGTGTCCTTACATATCTCCTTTACCTCTTGAAAATGGCTCCAAAACAGGAACCGAAACGTTGAGTTTTCATTAATTCTGGACACGGTTCAACCCGAGAACCAAGTATGTCTCACATTAAAAACCGTGAAAATCTTTCTGAATATATATATATATATATATATATATATATATATATATATATATATATATATATATATATATATATATATATACTTTATTTGTTTACTGTACTTTCTGTGATTTTATATTTGTTTACGTGGACTGCAGTTTCGAACCTTCCTGGTTCATCATCAGCACGCTACTGAGTCAGATCATGATGATGAACCAGGAAGGTTCGAAACTGCAGTCCACCTAAACAAATAAAAAAACACAGAAAGTACAGCAAACAAATAAATTGTATATCTAAAAGTGATTAGAGTGTAGTGCAACATTCCAAAAGATATATATATATATATATATATATATATATATATATATATATATATATATATATATATATATATATATATATACAGAGAGGAGAGAGAGAGAGAGGGACCAGATAATATGAGAGGGTTTAAAAAATAACACAAACAATAAGCATTGATAATAATAAAATATATTTTTTCAGAAATCCTACACAAAAGGTGAGAAAGCTATATAACTTGTATGGATGAAATGTAATTAAATTATAAATAAGAGAAAAGTCTATGGTAGTTACTTAAATGTATCTGTAAAACCAGCAATGTTAAAAATCAATTTATAAAACAAGAATATGAAGCTGCTAATAGTTGAAAACAATTATCTAGATTAAGTTAAATAAATTATATTTTAAATTTGCCTACAAAAGAGATGAAAGACTGCGTACATTTCAGTTGTCAATATGTAAAATACACTTAATATAATTAAAACTTGAACGAATGATTAACATGAAAGAAAATTGTTTAAAAAAAAATCTACATTAAAGTCTGCATTTTCTTATATAAGAAAACATGTTTCAATGCAAATAAGAACATTTTAGATAATTTACCACACATGAATTTTTAATGGGTGCCCTGGTATTATATTTTACTGAACACATATATGATGAAGAGATTACTGTATGCAGCATGAGTTTTTGTGGCCGTTCTTCAATTTTAATCTGGATTTGGGACGGTATTTCTCCAGGAAATGTAGCTGCTTTGCATTTATGGCACCTCGGCGCTTCCTGAAATCAGATAAAACAACAAAATGAAATAGATTTTAGGACAATACAGTAATTTCAATGCACAATCAACCAAAGGTTGCAGTGCTATCGGGGCGGCAAGGCCGCGGACGAGCCCTGAGGGAAAAAACAGTAATATCAACTGACATCTACCTAACCCAATTATTTAATCCAAAACGTCTTGTTACCTGCTTATTAACCTCTGAACTACCTATGTTCCAAACTAGGATCTTTTTTTTAAAGTAAAACATGGCACATTTAACATGCGAAAGTGAAAATGCTATGATTCTGCCTTTCCATAAAATTTCAGGGCATTGATTTATTAAAGTGCAGGGGTCTACTTCTAGGAATTCACTAAAAGTCTGAGTCTAAGTCTATGTCTAGGAGTCTAACTCCAAGTCTCCGAATTTATCTAGTAATTTACTAAAAACAGCCGCAGTCTGTAGCCAATCAACCCTACCTGGCTAAATTTACGGGTTTCTCTAATTAGCTAATGAATAATTATCAGGCAAGTAGTTGCCATGTCGTTCAATCAACCTTGTTGTTCCGCACTTTTGGTTTGTGGTTTGTTAAGTCCTGCTAACTGAATACCTTAGTCGGCCTGTATACAGGACACTGCTGCTTGCATCACCACATGCACCGAATTGGAGTCGGTCAGGAAACTGAGTGCCGGCTGTGTATGGAGAGTGACGAGACAGCAGAGCATGTATTGTGTTCCTGTCCGGCGGCGGACAGGACTAGATACCTGCTCTTTGGCAAGACAAAGCTTACTCCGGAAGATCTGGATCAACTTTCCCCCACAAAGATTATCGACCTCTGCAGGAGGCTGGCTTTGTTGGGCGAAATATAGACCATTAAGCATGAGCCTCAATAGACCTTATGGTCGCGGTGGAGGGACCAGTATGGCCCACTCACATTCAAACCTAACCTAACCTACCTGCTAATTTATATTGGAATGGACGTCAATTCAAATTTTTCATCCCTAATGAGACGTGGTAATTAAAAATAAAGGAACAAGTGAGTTTTTCTATACAAAAATTGAAAATGTATGAACTTCCTTCACATTTAAAAAAATCAGCTGGACAGAATACAAACCAAGTAAAAAGGTCATTATGTTTTTATATCATTTTTAAGCCAATCATGTGTTTATTGTTATCTCTTTCGAGTGACATTGCTGAAATTGTTGCATATAAGGACACTACTTTTGCTTTAGTCGTCATTAATATTTGTGTGTGATAATCTCAACAGTCAGGATAACATTTTGCCAATATTAATGAATAAGAGGATGCTGCCTGTTTAAAATTAGAGTCCATATTTTCAAATAATATTGTTCTTATAAATTTAACTGCATATTTATTTTTTATATTTTATTCCAGGAAAATCCAAAATATTTTCCCAATTATTGCCTTTCAGACTTAAATAAGAAATTGAAAGTGAGTAAAGACCCTTAAGCTAAAAAAATCTGACTACTTTAGAGTTGGGCATGCATCTGAAACATATAATTTAATCTATCTGGCCAGATTGAATATTTATTTATGCTTATTTTTAGGAATCTCTTTTTTAAGATAAGATATTTTTAAAATCTACTGCTTACTAATTGACAATTTTTGACTTGAATAAACTTTTTTATTACTGCCCGTCTTTTATGTTATTAATAAAAATTATGTTGTACTATTGCGCATTATTGGAATAGATTCTGAACCCTGTTTTCTTCTTGATCTTAACATTATAAATTGTACCATTATCTATATATCTAAATCAATAACTACCGTAAGCTAACTTAAGAAAAATTTCACTGGAGGTCTGCAGAATATGAGCATTTAGTCAATATTATCCCGCAACAAATAGTAAATATCCTAATTAAATAAGCTTCTTAATTTATTAATTACAACATAATAGACCTTAACTATCCGAATTAATATAAAATATCAGAAGAAGTCACTGGCAAAAATCTTAGTTTAAAACTCCACAATTTTGACGTCAAATTCTAAATTTACAATCTAATAATACTTAGTTGGTTTTCTTTGGGTTAATTATATTGGGAGTTACTCTAAAAAGGGGTCTCGAGTGTTACACAAGGTGCCACCTTTTGTAGAGGAATTCAACTTAAGAAGGGTTTCAAAATATTTATCAGACAACTTGTTTGGCACCATTTGTCGGGACAACATCTTCTACCTCTGTCGAAAACAGTTTCTTTTCTACAAAATCGCGACCTTAACATGTTGTCTTGTAAATTGGAACAGGTGATTTTTTCATACTGCTAAAAAATAATGTATTCCCAATTTGGCTCCAGCGGATAGACGGTGTTGCTTTGTGGAGCCTCAAAGTCTTAAAGTAGTCACTTACTTGTTAGGGTCATTAAAAGACTTTTGATTAAAAAGTAGTGTATTATCTTGACAAAAAAGGTATACGTACTTATTAAATGATGCTAAAATCAACCATTTTAGAAATACATACGATTTTAAAAGTATCTGTAGTAATGTAATACATAATACGTGTTTTTCTGATTGTATACCATTACTTTTCGACCAAGAATACATAATATACGGCTGAATAATCAGAAATGGTACTTGAAATTTTACCATCATGATTCTACATGTTTACTACAAAATAGGTGAATTTTGATTGTTTTTACTTTACACACTAGATCGAGTATGGTTATATGAACTAATGAATTAATTGGTCTCAGCAGAAAAACAACACAATAAACACCTGTCATGTCTTATGAAGTCATCCCCACACCAACGCATTCACTGAGTGTTGATGTCATAAGAAACCCATCGCTACGGCTTAGTATTTTTAGAATATACGTCTTATTTGAGTTGAACTTGTCCTAAAAGTATCCAACGAAAGTAACTATTGTAATGCAAGGAATGTGTTTTCTAGCCCTGCTCACTATTTTATTATGAAAATTCTCTGTAGGTATTAAATACACACGTCGTTATGTGAACAAGTTTCACATTAAGGGTATGGTCCCATTAAGATTTAGGTGTCTGGCCGATCGAAGCACGTTTAAAATGTTTACTGAAAGATAGACGTGAGGGGAGTGTGAAGTTATATGATATCACTCTTAGACTCGGGTGATACTCTTAGGTGTTTATCTATCGATAACTGGTTCAGAGAGACGTTCCCGGGGATGCACTTGTCTATCTTCTAGTTTAATATAAGGAATGCATTAGCCGTTGTACCGTTCAACCGTGCTGGTGTGCAGTAAGTCCAGTGTTGTGGCCAGTGTTTTCTGGAATAAAGGGTGAGTGAATCTCACAGAACACATATTGTTGTCTACTGTACATGTTCTCATTTGTTTAAGTTATAAATTGAAAAGTAATTTCAATAAGTATTTATATACTTATATAAGGGTGGTTTTAGGAAATCATTTAATAATTAGCTTATATGAAAATACAGTGTATCTGAGTTTGAATTAAGTTTGTTATTTATACGAGGCTAAGTTATAACTTGAGAAGTAATTATCTGATTTAAATAAAAGGGTTTTATGAAATAATTTGAGAATTATCTAAGTTTAAATTAGGTTTATTATTTATACGAGGCTAAGTTAAATTAGGTTGTTTACTTATACGAGGTTAAGTCAATAATCATAAATCAAGTAAGATTTGAGTTACGTCAGTTTGCATTAAGTGAGTAAAGTAAAGTTTGTTTGAAGGTAAATTGATGATAGTTTGGAAGGTGTGGGGAGCACCTTCGCTTTTTTCTCACCTAGTAGGGCGTCATACTGGTGAAGACGAGCTTTTGAGCTGGCTTACGTAGCCACAACACGGTGGCTTTTAGTGGCATCATCAGACTAAGGTAGGGTTACAAGGTAACCATTGCACCTATCCCTGTTCGATGCGTGGATACCAGAGAGGGCACATTGTTAGGTTTTCCCTTTGTGTCCATTGCACTTCTCAGTATTCATGTTGTTGTATTTGGGAGCCGATCTGGTAGCTTGTCCGAGACACTGTGGCCAGTTCACCCATTGGTATCATTGCTCGGTCAGTCCCAGTGTAGGAGTTGGGGTACTGGGAGGAGGGCACAGTGTTGACGAGTCCATTGTGTCCATTGCACTTCTCGGTATTCAACTCTGGCTGTAGCGAGCAATCTAGGTGAGATATTGAACTGTGCCACATTGCACCCCTGGAAGCCGACACGGACCTAGTGTTCGGGTACAGCGCCCAACAAACACACAGGCTACACTATTGTTTTAGAAACTATTATTTGAGTAACTAATGTTTGAATAATTATTGTTTGAGTAATTATTATTTGAGTAACTATCGTGTGAGTAACTACTTGGGTAATTATTGTCTGAGTAATTATTGTCTGAGTAATTATTGTTTGAGAACCTAATGGTTGAGCATTTAGAGACATTGTTGAGAAGCAGTTATGAGGCACTGATGTGTGCTATTGAGAGATTATAATGTGGCTCAGTGGAGTCTTGAGTAGGAACTGCTATTAATGTTGGAGTTGCTCAGTGGAGCGTTATGTCGAAACTGCTCTTAATGTTAGGTTGCTCAGTGGAGCTTTGAGTATAAATAGTTATTGATGTCGAGACGCTCAGTGGAGCGTGTAATTGGTAAATGATTGGTAAACTAATAATTGAATGCCCCTCGTATATATGTTAGGTTGTGCTTTAGATGAACAATGGTGTGTTCAGGTATATTTTTAATTACAGGTTAGTGATGTTGTTACTGGACACATTTGGCACCCGATCGCCCGACTCATTACGCCCGTATATTAAAACTTCGCCATCATTCTGACAAGTAATAAACCTTTTGCCTTTTGCATGATTACTCTTAAGTAAGTAGATAACACAACTGCTAAGTAAAATATCGACTGGTGATTTACTGTTGAGCTATTTAACTATATTATGTGACCGTTAGTCGATTGTTATTATTATAATAGGTTACTTACTAAGAGGGTTGTAACCTTGTGTCATCAAAGGGTTGCGTTCAATATATATATATATATATATATATATATATATATATATATATATATATATATATATATATATATATATATATATATATATATATATATATATATAAAACGTACCCCTTACAGTAGGTAGAACTGAAACCCTGTAGCTTGTTAACGTAGCTTTTATCAGAAACACTATACAAATGACAACATTCCCACATAAAAATGTAACTTACTCTCTAATAAGTTCTACAGCTTCTTCATACTTAAGTCCAAGCTCAATGAGAGCTAAAGCGACCATAACAGGTGCCCTACCGAGTCCAGCTATGCAGTGTACTGCGACACAGGCATCTTTGTTATCATGAAACTCCTTCTTAAGCACTTTGAACCATTCCTCAACGATTTCGTTTGAAGGATAGGTACCGTCATCATAACATAAGTCATATACTTCAATCCCTTCACTGGTAAGCTCGTCTGTCTTATAGGAAGGCTCACATACTCGAACTACTGCAGTAACTCTATGTTTCTTAAGTTCCTGAAAAAGTAGAATGCTTGTTAAAACTACGTCTGGGCCACAGAATAACAAGATATATTAATTGTTTAAAAAGATTTCAATCAATCACTCAAAATCTGCTCTGCCGGGAAAACAGTTTTTTGCATTGACAAAGCGATAAGAAAATCACATAAAATTATAACACAATGTAAAATTAGGTTTTGGACATTGACATCGTCAAAACAAGTGGTGCACATCAAACAAATGATCTAAATCTACAGAAATTTAACGATCACCATCACAAAACGCAATCAATAAAATAAAACAACAACAAACATTTATTAATCCAAAGATGGAATTAGATAATTAAATATTAAATAAAATTGACTCTATATATATATATATATATATATATATATATATATATATATATATATATATATATATATATATATATATGTATATGTATATATATGTATATGTATATGTATATATATGTATATGTATATATATGTATATGTATATGTATATATATATATATATATATATATATATATATATATATATATATATATATATATATATATATATATATGTATATGTATATATGTATACAGTGTGGAACAGCCAAATGGGATAAATTCGATAACGGATAAATGAGGGCGTGTTGGGAAAAACGCTTGGACACGTCGATTTGTATTTTTAACTGCGCATCTTTTTCAAGAAAAAATAATTATATAGGGTGCGTCATGTGACAGTGGCCAATACCAACTTTCTTATTTTAAATACAAGCCCCTGTATATTATTAATTTTTTGGATTCTTCAGAAAATTCTAGACATAATTCATGTACAATGTTCTATACCTATCTTCAACTGTTTCGGAAATATTAAGTATTTTCAGATTTATTACAAAAATTAACATTAAAAATAGAAAATTATTTTATTTCACAAATTCGCTACATTGCATTCAATACTTATTTCCCATTCAGCTCTTGATAATGAGAAAGTAAACAAAAACCATTCCTGCGTTTCTTTTTACTGATATGAAATGAAACAAAAACAAAAACAGTTTTCTTTCTGTTCGTATAAAACTCGTAGCCTTAGCAACTTGTTGTCTGCCTGCATGACAGTAGTGATTAGTGTCAGTGCTATTGTCGTTTGAATTTCGTTAACTGTACGTAATAATATCAGAAAAATGGTTCATTTAACAGAAATGCACAAAATAACCATTCTACAAATGATTGGTTATGGAGATAACACACGGACACAGATGGAAGTGTCTCGCTTATTTCACGAAAAATTTCCAAATTTGCCGCCTGTATCCCAAGGAACAATTAGCAAAATAGAAAAGCAGTTTCGCGAGCTTGGTCATGTGAGACAGATAAAAAAAGTAGCTGCCAATGCAGTAAGTGATGATACGAAATTGGATATTACGCTTGAGTTTCAAGAAAACCCACATACTTCTGGTCGACAAGCAGCCCAACTATTCAACGTTAGCCACACAGCAATTTTTCGAACATTAAAGGAAAGTAAAATGCATCCCTATAAAATGATACCAACTCAGGAGCTCATGGAGGACGATTTCGATAGGAGAACGTATTTTTGTGAACAAATGATGGCAATGTTAGATAACAATGTGATCCAATTAGAAGATGTTTTGTTTTCTAATGAGAGCACATTTACACTTCACGGTCATGTTAATCGTCAAAATTGCCGCTATTGGTCTAATGAGAATCCTCATTGGATGAGAGAGGAACATACGCAATATCCTGAAAAAGTTAATGTTTGGGCAGGAATTGTTGGAAATCATATCGTAGGTCCCTTTTTCATTGATGGCAACTTGAATGGGGATAAATATTTAGAACTGCTCCAAAATAATGTCGTGCTAACTTTGACAAACTTATATCCAGATCCAGCAAACCCACAAGTTCCTGCCAATAAAATATGGTTTCAGCAAGATGGAGCACCGCCCCATTACCAAATCAATGTCCGGCAGTACCTGAACCAAATTTTTCCAAATCGGTGGATAGGGAGGCGCGGATCGATAGAATGGCCAGCACGATCTCCTGATCTGTCGCTATTAGACTACTTTTTGTGGGGATATGTCAAAAGTATTGTATACAAAACTAGGCCCCTCAACTTAGATGACTTAAAAAGACGAATCACGCTTGCGATTAGATCAGTCACGCCTGAGATGTTGAGTAATGTTAGAAGACATTTCTATACCAGATTAGCATGTTGCCAAGATGTTCGTGGCGAGCATTTTGAACATTTACTACATTGACATTAATTTTTTTTTGTTTTTTTAAATTATTAAGAAATAATGAGTATTTCTTATTAGAATTTGTGAAATAAAATAATTTTCTATTTTTAATGTTAATTTTTGTAATAAATCTGAAAATACTTAATATTTCCGAAACAGTTGAAGATAGGTATAGGACATTGTACATGAATTATGTCTAGAATTTTCTGAAGAATCCAAAAAATTCATAATATACAGGGGCTTGTATTTAAATAAGAAAGTTGGTATTGGCCACTGTCACATGACGCACCCTAAATAATTTTTTTTTCTTGAAAAAGATGCGCAGTTAAAAATACAAATCGACGTGTCCAAGCGTTTTTCCCAACACGTCCTCATTTATCCGTTATCGAATTTATTCCATTTGGCTGTTCCACACTGTATGTATATATATATATGTATATGTATATATATGTATATGTATATGTATATATATGTATATGTATATATATGTATATATATGTATATGTATATGTATATATATATATATATATGTATATGTATATATATGTATGTATATATATATATATATATATATATATATATATATATATATATATATATATATATATATATATATATATATATATATATATATACAGGGTGGCGCATTAAAAACGAAAAAGACCGATTTGCGTCCAGAGAATATTTTTTAAGAAACACTGAAACACGTCAATTTTAATATTGAGGAGGACATGTTTTGACATAAAACTCAACTTTGTCACATCAACCCCTTAAGGGTGGTGATAACAACCCTTATATTTTAAATATGGAACATGGGTCGAGTGTTACATCATTTGAAAGCTCCTTCTTTTCTGAATTCAGCACACTAATTTTTTTTAGGATGTTTTATCAACTCGTGTAAAAATTATTCACAGTTGGAGTTGCAAGAACGTATTTCATTTATTGTGATAAGAAATGCAATAATTAGTCAATTTTTCGTTAAAAAAACTAAAAAAACAAAACCAAACGTTCAAAAATGTTTATTCAGTTAAGTAAGTGTTCAAATTGTTGACCACCAACTTCCATACAAAAGTACAAATTTTGTTCAAAACGAGCTCTGACATTCTGGAGCATTTGTGGAGTTATTAGACAGCATTCTTCAACAATGCATCGTCGTAATTCTTCCAGAGACTCCAGTTCTGTTGCGTAAATTCTACTCTTTAAATGGCCCCATAGAAATAAGTCTAAAGGAGTTAAATCCGGTGATCTAGGGGGCCACTCAATAGCACCTCTACGCCCAATCCATTAGTCTGGAAACTCTCTGTTCAAAAACTCCCTAACACGTTGTGAAAAATGCGGAGGAGCCCCATCTTGTTGAAACACTAATTGATTTTCTTGATAGCGATCATCATTTTCAACAATGTCAATTAGTGGAGGGTAAACGATATCTTCTAGTAACTCCAAATACGTTTTGCCACTCAAATTACCATCAAGAAAAATTGGTCCGATTAAACGGTCTCCAAAAATGCCAGTCCAGACATTCAATTTCTGTGGAGTTTGAGTGTGGACTTCGTGAAAATTTCTTGGATTATTATCTGCCCAATAACGACAATTATGACGATTGACTGTAGAGTTTAATAAAAACGTACACTCGTCTGAAAAACAGATATTGAACAGAAAGTTCCCGTTATCAACTATTCGTTCAGTCATAACTCCAGCCGCCGATCAAAATCATCTTCACTCGGTTGTTGTACAAGATGAATTTTTTACGAGTGAAATTTATGATGTTTAAATATTCGCTGAATAGTTGTTCTTTTGATGTTTGAAACAGTGGCCAATTTTCTCGTGCTCGAAGTTGGGTCTGCAGCAATTTGTCCTAAAACTTCAATCTCAGTAGTCTCATTTCTAACCGGAAATTCACGTTCAGGATCCCGTTTTTTGTTGGCTACTAAACCACTTTGTCGCAACTTTGCAACTAACTCCAAAATGTATTTTCTGTTAACATGTCTGTTCGGATGTCGTTCATTAAACAAATTTGCGGTACGGTTGACACAGTCATCGTTTTTGAAAAAAAAGTAATTATTTCAACTCTTTTTTCTACAGAATACACCATTGTAAAATTAATTTTCGGTAGTACTATCAAGTATCAAACCGACCGATAAACTGAAATAATAAACCGCATTTCTCTCATTCCGATAAGAAATGTTCTGTTAGCAATTTTTTGTTTACAAACCAACAAAACATTGACTATCAGCACATTCCTTATCGGAATGAGTGAAATGCGTTTTTGCATCTTTAACTGTGAATAATTTTTAAACGAGTTGATAAAACTTCAAAAAAAATTAGTGTGCCTAATTTAGAAAAGAAAGAGCTTTCAAATGATGTAACACTCGACCCATGTTCCCTATTTAAAATATAAGGGTTGTTATCACCATCCTTAAGGGGTAGATGTGACAAAGTTGAGTTTTTTGTCAAAACATGTCCCCCACAGTATTAAAATTGACGTGTTTCAGCGTTTCTTAAAAAAAATTTCTTTGGGCGCAAATCGGTCTGTTTCGTTTTCAATGCGCCACCCTATATAGATACTGACTTCCAATAAAATCCGAAGTGTTGATCAATTTTAATAAAATTTACACATAATATGTGCTTAATTAAACTTAAAAAGTCTGGACGTAGGAAGTGCGTTATGGTAGTGAATTTTCATTAAAATGCTTGTAATAGCAAATACCATCTAATTTCAAAATTTCAAATGGGTAGCAGCTACCCTTAATAATCGTAAATCGGGAAAACCTGGGACGATTTTCCTGACTAACGAACTTATCCAAGCCATTTGCAAAAGGAAGGTATTCACCAAATTTGATCAAAATCGGCCCATTATTTTTTGAGTTATCGGTGTGATACATACATACATACATACATACATACATACATACATACATACATATATATATATATATATATATATATATATATATATATATATATATATATATATATATATATATATATATATATATATATATATATATATATATATAAACATATAAAAATTGAAACTGACCCCGGATATGTGTTCTGGGGGCCTAATTAGCGCTCATTTGAAGAAATTTTTTCAAAATTCAAAAGTCGGGATCTCCTCATTAGTGAATTTTTTTTAAGAAAATTCACTAAAAAAGAGACCGTTCATCAATTAAAATAGAGCAAAAACTGTTGCTAATTAAAAACGTTATTATACTCAGTGTTTTAAAGTACCTGATATTTTCGTCAGATCACGTAGACATAAAATGATTATAAAAAAGTCGAAGACGCAGCAAGTGCGTTATGGTAGTGAATTTTCATAAAAATGATCTGGCACAAAATATTTTATTATAACTTTTTTTTCTTGTAACATAGAAATCTAAATTTTGGTGTATAGTTTACTTTTTATATCGTAAACGTACCTACAAAATTTGGTTATCATAGAGTTTTTATTTTTTAAGATAAATTTTTTTTTTAAATGAAAACTCAAAATTTTTCCGGAAAACCTCGTCCGATTTTTCTGATTAACGAACTTATCAAAGACATTTACAAAAGGAAGGTACATGCCAAATTTTATCAAAATAGGCCCATTATTCTTTGAGATAAAAATTTTTTTTGAATGAAAACTCAACATTTTCCCGGAAAACCTCGTCCGATTTTCCTGGCTAACAAACTTATCAAGGCCATTTATAAAAGGAAGGTACATGCCAAATTTTATTAAAATCGTCTTAATACTTTTTTAGATAAGAATTTTTTTCGAATGAAAACTCAAAATTTTCCCGGAAAACCTCGTCCGATTTTCTCGACTAACGAACTTATCCAAGCTATTTACAAAAGAAACGTACATGCCAAATTTTATCAAAATCGGCCCATTATTTTTTGAGTTATCGGTGTGATACATATATATATATATATATATATATATATATATATATATATATATATATATATATATATATATATATATATATATATATATATATATATATATATATATATATATATATATATATATATATATATAACATATAAAAATTGAAACTAACCCCGGATATGGGTTCTAGGGGTCCTAGTTCGCACTCGTTTGCAAAAATTTTTTCAAAATTCAAAAGTCGGGATCTCCCCATTAGTGAATTTTTTCTACGAAAATTCACTAATATCAGTTTACTACCGACTCTTAACGTATTATCGGTATTAAAGTCTTATTGTAATTGTAAGTATTATGGCATATTTAACTGTCACAAAAAGGACTGAAAAAAGGATGCAGGGATAAGTCTAAAACTCAGTAGGAAATATGCGAATTGCTTAATGCAAAATATCCAGACACTCCGCAACTAGTAAGATTGAGTCCAGATTTAGAGAAACTGGTGGTCTTGAAGATATTCCAAAACCTGGACGTCCAAAAGATGGTGAAGACCATGCACTGAACATTTTGTTAACTATGGATGAGAATCCTTATAATACGTCTCGTTTGGCTGCATTAGAAAATGAAGTCAATCAGACAACAGTGCTGCGTGTCATAAGGAATGAAAAAATACCATCCCTACAGAACTCTACAGAAACTCAATGATGACGACCCCGATCGGCGATTACATAATTTTTTTCAACTATGATGGATTTATGTCAAAAAAATCGCCGTTTGCATCGTCAAATACTTTTTTTCGGGTGGGATCAGCTTTTGTCTACATGGCTCACTGAACCGTCAACATTATATGTATTGGGAGTCGAGTAAATCCTTATTGGATGGTGGAGGCACATAGTCGACATCTACAGAAATTAAATGTATGGTCTGGAATAGCTGATTAATAGTAGGGCTTTTCTTTTTTGAAAAAACGCTAAAGAAAGATATTTAGAGTTTTTGTAAAATGACATTGTTCGAGCGCCTGCGGCATTTTCCCAAATGACAATGGCCTTGATCTTTCAGAGAATATCGTATGTTGTCACCAAGATGGCACACGCCTGCTTTAAGCGCGCCCTGTTCGAGGTTTTCTGGACAATTGCTTTCCTAGTAGGTAGATAGGCAGGCGAGGACCGATAGAAAGGCCCACAAGATCCGCAGATCTTACACCCCTGGATTATTTTTCACGGGGTCATTTAAAGTCGAAAATATGCGTCAACAAACCACACAATTTAGCTGACCTGCTAAATTCATTACAATTAAAAGGCCCAGAATTATAATCTGCCATCCACTCCCTTTCCCACCACCCTTAGTTATTATGGGGGAGGTCAGGCTAGGACTATACAGACTAGCCTGCAATGGTAGACTGAAGATCAACCCAGCATTCAGGAGCCACTGCAAAATTCAGGAGATCGTGAAGGAGCCCATGCTTAAAATGAGGTCAGACTTCGCGAGCCCACGAATCTGCAGGGAAAACAACTTTACAGTGGAAATCCCCGACCGCGAGGCATGGCGGGAGGAGACGCCGGGCATACCAAGGGACGCGTTCGTCTGGTTCACGGACGGATCCGGCGGGGAACGTGAGACGGGGGCAGGTGTTTACTCGGAAGGACCGAGGGTAAGTCATAGTATTTCCCTCGGAGTCCATGCAACGGTGTTTCAGGCTGAAATGTACGCCATCATGCACTGTGTGCGGGAGAACAAGAGGAGGGGCTACACCAACAAGCGGATCCTCATAGCCACAGACAGCCAGGCAGCCCTTAAGGAACTAAGTAGCCCACGGGTAAATTCCTGGCTGGTGAGTGAGTGCAGAGACGAGACGAGCGACCAGGCTGGGCAGAATGAGGTGACCCTCATCTGAGTGCCGGGTCACTCGGGGGGTCAAAGGCAATGAAGCAGCTGACAGTCTCGCGAAGAGAGGGTCAGCAGAACCATTTATGGGACCAGAACCGGCTCTGGGCGTGACAAAGAGCACTGCCAGGGGAGCCATTAAATCCTGGGTCAGAAACCAACACAAGGTGTACTGGGCAGACTGTCCAGGGCTCAGACATGGGAAGTCAATAATTGACGAACCCAGTTCAAAGAGAGCTGTGGAGCCGCTAAATCTCAGCAGAGGACAGCTCAGAAACACAACAGGTCTCTTCACGGGACACATGGCCGTTAAGAAACACCTGCATAAAATGGGGCGGTTCGAAGGGGACCTCGCACGCAGACTCTGCGGCGAGGGGGAGGAATCAGCCCAGCACATCTTGTGCGAGTGTAAAGCTCTGGACCGCAAAAGACAACTGATCTACGGTCAGTCTAGACCGGAGACAGAGCAATATAAAACTTCACCGTATCAATCGCTGTGCAGACTAGTTCAAGGCACAGTGATTTTGGAATGGGTGGAGTAAAACTAAGGGTATGCACAATCAACCAAAGGTTGCAGTGCTATCGGGGCAGCAAGGCCGCGGACGAGCCCTGAGGGGAAAAAACATTTTTATAGTTTACGTTCGATAATAAAAATATTTTTTCTGAAAAAAAAAGATTGGGGGTTGTTATTTAAAAAAAGTTGATGACCTCATTACTCTAAAACAAATGACGGTGGAAAATTAACTTCCATGCAAAAATGTGTCTTTTATGAAATAAAATCGGCGTATTCGAGGTTTTTGCAGAAACAAACATTTCGCTTTTACTTAATTTATTCCATACTTTAGGCGCGCCTGTATAAAATTACAGGGGTACACGGGAAATATTGGCTCAAGGAAACAATTATGGGCATTCAAGTAAATTTAAAATTTATAAAACTAAAATTGAAGTGTCGTCAATGTCAAGAAGATAAATTGCAGACCCAACTCTAAATCTTTGTGTAAAATACATTGTAAAATTTTTATACCAATAAACTAATAATAATTATTATTATTATGAGTGTTATTTTCATTAAAAGTAAATGTAACAATAAAGGTAATTTAAGAGTCTCACCTGGATGTAGGCAGGTACAGTTTGGTCAGAGGGCCTGTCAGTGATGAGGAACTTGAACCCCTTGTGCTCGATTTCAGCCGGGGCTGGTCTAATGTCCTTCTGACGCATTGCACCAGTATGATTCATACCCTTTCAACACTAAATATGCTTGAACGGATCTTGCTATTGTTGCACTTTGTTCCCTTGACTGCCTACAGTTAGATGGCTTAAGTAACAGTCCCTTTGTATTATAAAAGTTCTTCCAAATGTATATGGCTGGTACAAAACGATATATGCCAAAAAAAAAGCAAAAAATTTGGAATTTATATATATTTTTGGGAGTTAGAAATTAAATTTATTTGTCTTATAGCGATCTTTCAGTCTTTCAAATAAATAAGTAGTAAATTATGTATTACAACTTGTGGAGTATATACACTTGTTTTTCTGACTGATATGCGTCTGCAAATATTGAAGATCGTACGGAAGATAACCGATAACTGAAACAAGAAAAAACACTGTATTACACCACTAACAATTTACAGAAACAACTAATATTAAATGCAACAGTGAACAACTCTGGAGACAAACCCCGAGCCACGATCTTATGAATAGAAAATATAAATAGTACCTCTAACAAAGATAAAAGCTGTAAAACTGATAAAATGTTATTCTTCAACAAATTCAATTATTCCATTCAACATAATTGATTCTGAACAATGCAGTTAGTGATCAATGCAAATAAACCACTCTACTTGAAACTAATAGAAAACTTGATAAGACGGAATACTTCGCTCTCGAATTGTTTCACCACTAAAATCTGTTGAAGAACTGATGCTAGTTTGAGTTTGGTATTGTTGAGAGTTTTTGCTGGACACTTTTAAACAAAATCGGTTAAAAGCAGATTGTGTCCCTGAGCTTTTATTCAATTTAAAGGCTTGCTCATAGCTATTTGATTTAATTAAAACCATTCAACAAATACTAAAATCAATCATTAAGCGTGCAATCACACTGTCCCCAATTTCAACAAATAGACATAATATGCCTAATTTTTTTTATAGTAAATTTTCGTAAAAAAATTCGCCAATGAAGAGATCGCGATTTTTAATTTTTGAAAAGAATTCTTCAAATGAACGGGAGCTAAGACCAAAATTTATATATATATATATATATATATATATATATATATATATATATATATATATATATATATATATATATATATATATATATATATATATATATATGTGTGTGTGTGTGTGTGTGTGTGTGTGTGTGTGTGACAAAACAGCTTTGGTATGGCTTCAGACGAATCTATTAGCCACAGGTAATGTTATTTACAAGAGAAGAAAAGAAGAATCTTTATATAGTTATTTTTGCACTGTAAATGAATTTAATTATAATATCATATATATTTTTATCTTGCGTGCTTAATAATGTTGTTATATTTAGTGGTAATTTTTGCTGAGCATTGAGTAGAGAGATGATAAAATTAGTTCTTATTGTTTGGTGGTTTTGGCAGTTAAAGAATATGTGATTCAGATCTGCAATAGAGGTATTATCGCATGAACATTTTGGTGAATCTTGCAAACCAATCTTGTGTAAATGTGCTGGAAAGCCACCATGATTCATTTTTAGCCTTGTGATACTTGTAGAGTAAAACTTGGAGACTTTAAAGTCAAAGATATGTGGAGGATTTTTAGGTAAAATTGGGTGGAGAAGGGTGTACTGGTTTTTAGAATCGTTTACAAAACGTTTCCAGTCGGTTTCCCATTCACTACGTACATTACGTTTATAGATGTTAACTAGATCCTTATACTCCCTTAGCTCATACTCTTGTGATAAGTTTGTGGCATCTTTTGCAGCCTGATCTGCAATTTCGTTTCCGGTGATCTCAGAATGACCTTTCACCCAAACAAAAGTGACCGATTTATTGTCCATGTGCAGGCTATAAACAAGCGTTTTGATGTGGCATAATGTTTTGTTATTAAAAAAAATGTTTCAGATTTATAGAATTAAGTGAACAAAGGACAGATTTGGAATCGGATAAAATGATTACCTTTCCTATATATATATATATATATATATATATATATATATATATATATATATATATATATATATATATATATATATATATAATTATTATTAGTATTATTACTTATTTATTTGTGATTAAAATTATACAATGTGTCTTACAAGAAGCTGTGCTTGTGACTGTACTAACACGATTTTGTTGAACATCCTCTAAAACTTATTCTGTCAAAACTTTTGAATTTTATGTCACTTCTTGAATTGTTTCCAAATTTTGCTTCCTTTATTGCCGTGCCTTCCACCATCGTTTCCACAATAGCCATAATAGTCAACCTTTACTTTTATATAAATATAATTATTTCGTTCGTCTTCATATTCCCAAAGATAATGATTTTTTAGTGCATATATTAGCCCATAAAATAGGTATATATATATATATATATATATATATATATATATATATATATATATATATATATATATATATATATATATATATATATATATATATATATATATATAGTGTGTCCCAAACTGGATGGGAATGTATTGCTATCTGTTATTATTAGAGATAGGGAGACGGTTAAATTAGCAAGGTTTTGTAGAATTTCATGCTCCTTCCAAATATGACTTGTATTTTGCCCTGCCTCTTTGCGTTTTCGAGTTATTTTGAAAAACCAAAATTTGTCGATTTCTTTTTTCTTCAATATCTAAGTAGGCGTTGATCTGACATGTCTAAGACTTGCACATTACCAGGACACTTTCTACTGAGTAATCTTTTTGTGCTATTCTCAACTTTGGATTGTCATTTGTTTTTGAGCTACAAGTATCAACGTTTGTTTTTATTATGGCAGCCATATTGGATTTTTTGCTCATGTGATAACCTGTAAAAAGAGTTTTCCAATGATGTACAACATGCTTGAGAAATCTTGTAATTGCACCGACAATTTTGAGAAAAGTCGTTTTGAGGATAGTAGGCTATGAAATACAATACCAGAAAACACATGACAAAAAAACGGGTTTAAAAACAGTAGGCCATGGAAACTAACAACAGACTTCTACTTTTAACATAATTTTCCGTAATGATTCACGATAATAATGCTAGGTAATATTATGTGAAACAGTTTAATAACGAAACCCGGCAATAACAAATAGAAACTTAAACTCTACAAAACAACACAATTAGAAACAGAACTCGACAAATAATAAAATAGCAACTTAAAAATACACTAAATAGAAAATTGTTCAATATGGCCACCGTTTTGTTCAATGCACTTTATACACCTTTTTGAAACATGCCTGCAAACTCTGGTGGGGGTGTTTTGGTTAATATGATTTATAGCTTCCGTGATTCTGTTTCGTAATTCATTGATATTTTGTGGTGGATCGAATTTATACAGATCATTCTTCAGAGTACCCCAAAAATAAAAATCCATGGGTGTTATATCAGGACTTCGAGCACACCAATGAACCGGTCCATTGTTACAAATGACACGATTATTAAACTTGTGGAACAAAAATTCTTTGACGATCCTAGCATTGTGAGCTGGACAACCGTCTCGTTGATACCAAATCTCGTCTAAATTATGATGAACTCTACTAATTGTTGGTAAGATATAATTTCTCAATAGATTAAGATACCTTTCCCCAGTAAAATCATTTTCAAAAAAGAACGGACCAACAATGAAGTCACCTGATTTTTTTTAAATTAACTGTCTAATCTACAAATAAAAATAACAGTTTTTTACCTAATAAGCCACACCAAACATTAATACCAAATCTGTCTTGCAATCGTCTTTCTTCCTTTAGATGGCGATTTTCATTTGCCCAATAATGCCTATTATGACGATTATACACACCACAATATGTAAATCTGGATTCATCAGTCCATATTATTTTTAAATGAAAATTTTCATTTTGCTGACAATCTCCTAGATATCAACGGCAGAATTGAAGACGCTTAGGGTAATCGTCAACATTTAAGCCTTGTACGATTGTAGGTTTGTATGGATGGTAATGACTGTGTTTTAATACACGGTGTACCGTACTTTTTGGAACGTTAATTTGTTCACCATAAAACCAAACAGATTGCGGAGGGTTTTCGTTTAAAACCTGTAAGACGGCATTATTTCTTTCTTCATTTCTAGGCATTGATACTTTCTTTGCGTGCAAGCTACCGCCGTCGTTCAATAGATTGGTCACTGTCCTGCGAAATATTTTGGTGTCTGGTTGTCGTCTTTCTGGGTAGTTCTTTTAATATGAATTTGCAGCTGCTTCAGTTTTTCGGTTAGAACGAATATAACATTTCAACATGTCAAAATATTCTTCATTACTGAACATATTGTTGAATCATATTTAAAATAAACAGGAAACAAACTATTTAGTACGAAATTTTAAGCAACGTGTTAAATACACCTCAAATTGTTCAGATAATTAAGAACGACAGTATTCTTAATTTTCGCCATAGTGTTATATCCATAGCAACCTTTCTTCTGTTGTTTTTCAGTTGACTTACGTTTAAAAATCAAACAATTTTCAAAGGCGTCTTTGTAAATTATTAATTTATTTTAAAAAATTCACTAATAGAGAGGTATCGATGGTGAGACTTTGCAACAATTTTTTAAATGAGCGCGAACTAGGACCCCTAGAACCCGTACCTGGGGTCAGTTTCAATTTATATATATATATATATATATATATATATATATATATATATATATATATATATATATATATATATACATCCGATAACTCAAAAAATAATTAACCGATTTCGATTAAACTCGGCAAGTGCCTCTCTTTTATTAATGGCTTGGATGGGTTCGTTAGCCAGGAAAATCGGACGGTGTTTTCCGGGAAAATTTTGAGTTTTCTTTCGAAAAAATTTTTTTTTCTCCGAAATTACAAAGCTTATTTTAATGAAATTTAATGGATATATTGCCTTAGGAGAGACCTTCCTACGTACCAAAATTCAACTTTCTAAGTTTATAGAGAATTGAGTTATTCAAATTTTAAGTTTACCTTCCAAATTTTTTTTTAATTTACAAAGTTATGTTAATGAAATTGGGTAGATATCTTGCCTTAGGAAAGACATTACTGCATACCAAATTTAAACTTTCTAAGTTTATAGAAAATTGAGTTATTCAAATTTGAAGCATTTAATAAAAATTCACTACCATAACGCACTTGCTGCGTCCCGAACTTTTTTATTGAGTTCTGTTAGTAAATTTAGTTATTTACTAGGTTTACCTTTTTAATTTAATTATAACTATTTTTTAGGATAATGTAGTGTAAAATATCATTTGTAATAATGGGCAGATTCATTGGTGTGCTCAAAGTTCCTATTTTTTTATCGTGAATCATTACGGAAAATTATGTTAAAAGTAGAAGTCTATTGTTAGATTCCATGGCCTACTAACACTTTTTTTGTCATTTGTTTTCTGATATTGGATTTCATAGCATACTATCCTCAAAACGTTTTTTTTTTCAAAATTGTCAGTGCAATTACAAGATTTCTCAAGCATGTTGTACATCATTGGAAAGCTCTTTTCACGGGCTATCACATGAGCAAAAAATCCAATATGGCTGCCATAATAAAAACAAACGTTGATACTTGTAGCTCAAAAACAAATGACAATCCAAAGTTGAGAATAGCACAAAAAGATTACTCTGTAAAAAGTGACCTGATACTGTGCTAGCCTTAGACATGTCAGATCAACGCCTACTTAGATATTGAAGAAAAAAGAAATCGACAAATTTAATACAAAAATGTACATGAGTTCTATTTAAAAAAAAAAACGAAGTTGCCGGAATTTTTCAGTATAACCGGAAATGCCAGCAGAATGAAAACATTTTCATATAAAAGTTCAAAGCCGGTTACCTAGGCAACCAACTTTTCATGAATAAAATGTCGCTCCAACCACCTAACCAACAAGTCGCGTGAAAGACTGTATCGTAATGGGCTTATCAAATTATTTATTATCTGAATAATTAAGAACGGCGACAAGAAGCACACAAAGGAAAATTGTTTGCTGGCGCAGTAAATGTATTCAACCAACCAACGCTATATTTTTGATACAAAATTACAGACCCAAACTAATATCGAGTTTATAATGAATTCATTCTGTTCAAAGTCACAAACATGAGTTCGCTAATAATTAATTACAGAGAATATATGTATGCATTTTCCCAAACTTTATGGAAACCAACAATTAATAGGTACCTAAACTAAACAAACTTTCAGAACAACCCTAGTTAATTGTATGGGGTTTTATAAACAACCCCTTTAAATTACAAACTGTAATGTGTAACTAATTTGCGGGTAGTGCTCCAGCCAGTCCTTTATTCTATCGGGAAACCAGTTCTAATTAGCCATTGATACGGGCCGAGTTGCAAAACATTGCACAATGTTGCGTGACACCCTCAATTATAAATAATTGAAGGCGCCAATGTTGCGCAAACTACATATGTATATACATACGTTATATCTATATTTCGTCCACAATATGGTTTACTCAATAGACACATCAATCATACACTGTACCGATTACAAATATTTTGATGCAATTATTTCTTTATTTTCATCTTTAATTACGACCCACACTAAAATAAACTTGTAAAGATAATTTTATTCGGCTTGAACAACAATATCCATACAGGCTGGTGCAAAAAAAAATACATTAATTATTTCATACATCAGGGACTTTTCGGGAAAAACAGGTTAATTTTTAATTGTAAATTTGTGTTTCGTGAGATATCAGTATTGTGTGACCTCATCTGTGTAGGCGTGATGGCGCCATTTATGTTTTTTCTTAATAGAAATGTAAGTCATGCGATACCTCATTAAAAACGTCTTTTAATTCTCTATCGATCCGTACCAATAAGTTTGAATACGAGAGTGGATCAAATATAAACCAGAATTTCTTTCTTACGGACGTTTGATAAATGGATTTTTTTTCTGGATACAGGAGGAGGAAATGCTCATGCAGATCCCATTCACGACACCGTAGTGCCGTGGGATAACGAGGTACTGTGAGACTGTACTCACTAAAACCCCCTCCCTAGGAGTACCGGACCTTAGTGCATACCTCCGTTGGAAAGATTTCACACAATGACTTTTTGGGTTTAAATGTTTCCATTCCCTTTTTGCCGCGGGGGCGTTAGCGGGTAAGTATAAGCTTTGGACGCTTATGCTTATGTGGAATTTGCTCATCGTAGTCGGTGGCACTACGGAGAAGAGCATTTGGGTGAGAAGCGGCTTTTGCGAACTGAGTTGTGGATAGTTGAGTTATAAACTCAAGTATCAAAGGCATTTCCAGATCAGAGTGAATCTGACTGTTTCTGATAAACCATGGCGCTCCGGTAACCATTCTCACAATTTTATTCTGGATGATTTGAAGGGTCTTGATGTGTGTTGCGGCCGCGGTGGCCCATGCAGGTGATGCATAGGTCAAGGCCGGCCGGATGATGACTTTGTACATGAGCAAATTATTGTTCATGGACAATTTGGAATTTCTATTTAGAAGCGGGAACAGCTTCGAGATGGAACATCGAGGCTTTTTTCGTGCGTGATCGACATGGAGGCGCCATGTTAAGTGTTTGTCGAGGAAAACTCAGAGGTATTTGGCGGAATCTTGCCAGGGAATTAGACGGTTGTCTAATGATACGTGTTCGTGAGGTGTGTGTCTCCTCTTGGAAAATAGGACAGCTGAACATTTATCGGGGTTTATGGCTAGAAGGGATTTCCTATACCATGCTTGCAGCTCGACTACGGCGGTCTGAAGTCGTTCGGTTATTATCCTCGGCTGAGTAGAGCTGCTGAGGATGGTAGTGTCGTCTGCGTATAGTGCGTATGTCACGTTTAGGGGGGCTGTCGGAATGTCTGCGACAAATATATTGTACAGCAGAGGGGGGATAGCAGAACCCTACAGGAGACCAGCCGTGGCTGAGTATGTTCTAGATCTGGCTCCCAGATGTTAGACCTGGTACTTCCTCTGTTTCAGGTATGACCTGATTAGCAGAATCAGAGGAAGAGGACAATTAAATGATAGAAGTTTATTTAGGAGGCCCGCATGCCAAACCCTATCGAAGGCTTGAGCAATGTCAAGAAATATTGCACCAGTTGACTTGTTTTTATTAAATCCTTCAGTGTGTTTTCCACCACACGTAAGACTTGGTCTGTGGTGGAGTGCTGGTGTCTGAATCCGAATTGCTCATCCGAGAGGATATGATTTTCTGAGGTGAATGAAGCTAGCCTTTTCTGAATCACTTTTTCGGCGATTTTGCCGATGACTGGTAGTAGGCTAATGGGCATGTAGTTCTGAGGGAACAGCGGATCTTTGCTGAGTTTCGGGATGTTGATAATATCGGCAAGTTTCCACATGGAAGGAAAATGTTGAAATCGCAGCATGGCATTCATAATCGTAACTAGACATACCACGGCTTTGCGGGAGAGGTTTTTCAGGGCTACGTTGGAGATTCCATCGTATCCCGGAGCTTTCCTATTTTTTAATGATTTGATTATTTGGGAAACTTCTTCGAAAGTTGTGGGCTCGATAATTGTATCTGGGGTGGCGCGAAGCGCACTCCTGACATAGCGGGGCGTTCTTGCCACGTGCGACAGGTCAACGTTGTTAGAATTCGGGCTGAATTGCAACTCCATATGATCTGCGAATGCAGTAGCTTTTTCCGCATCCGTGTATACGACACCTTTACGGCCGTGAAGTGGGGATATCGGAAGTTTTTGGGAGCGAAGGGGTTTAGCCATTTGTCAGATGGAATTGTCTTGGGTAGACAGGGTTTGCAGGCGCTCCTCCCAACGATTGTTGCGGAGTTCTTGCAGGGCGGATCGTACTTGTTTGATGAGTCTGTTTGCATCTCATTTGTCGATGGGGTTTCCGGTGCGTTGAGCTAATCTACGCACGTGGTTTTTTTCGAATATCATTTCTCTGATACTGGACAGAAATGGTGGCAGATTACTCGGGGCGGGGTACGTCCTTGATGCATGTTCGATAGAACATTGAATTTTGGACTCTAGATTATCCACTGCACCCTCGAGTTCGGGGATGCTGCGGATAACCGAAATATTGCCAAGGGTGTTTTTAAGGTGAACTGTGAAAACTGGCCACAGTACCTTTTTCCTTGGGAGGGCGCTGACGTCGCCGAGCTGCAATATGACTGGGTTATGGTCCGACGAGAGGTCGTTTTGGGTTGCTAATAAATGGAGTGGCACGATGTTTTGGTATATATTATGTGGGGATGTGAAGATGAGGTGACTCCATTGGCGCGGCTCGCTAAGGCTGATTAAATCTCACTATCACTAGCAAGAGGTACACACGTCCGTTGAGCAAAGTATTGTCAAGTACAATTTGGAGAATTCAATTCATCACAATACAGTTTTCAGACCTGACTATCGTTTCGTTAACAAAGTTAGAGTCATCAGAGGGATAAATAAACTTGTTTATTAATCCCTCCGATGACGCTAACTTCATAAAATGTACTTATCAGTGATCATCACAGGTTCCAGTCTTCACTTATTGAACGCATTGTTATTAAATTTTTGACGTGGGAACGCGTGAAATCCACTAAAATGTTACGTCAATTGCCTGCACAGTTTGGCGACGAAACCATTTCAGAGACCCAAGTTTATGATTGGCCGAGAATCAGGGGCAAACGTGGGTCGTGAACGCCGCCCCTGGACGAGCATCACTGAGACAAACATTCGTGCAGTCCGTGATCTGATGGAACCCAACCGGCGCCTTGCGGTACCACAAATTGCTGCAAAAATCGGAATATCATACAGAAGTGTACAATCGATCATTTAGAATGACCTGGGTTGTCGAAAAGCGTCAGTAAGATGGGTCGCTCGCCTTCTAACGGAAGATCACAAACTAAGCCGTTTTGCAGTCTGTAAAAGGGCATTCGCTCGTGGGATCGTTTATGCGCAATTGTTGAGACAAGACAAAATCAATTTTTCGATAACGACATTAAAAAAAACTTCCAATCCGTTGGGAAAAATGCATTGATAAATGAGGACACTATGTAGAAACATAAGATTTATTGAAAACTTTTCTTACTGTTGTGTCCTAATATTGTTAATCCTCACCCTCAATCTCCCCGAGTCCACCCTGTCCATGCTTAGTCGGCAAACCTCCCCGGACGCCCCCCACAGCAACTAGAGGCGCATAGACGACATTGGCACACCTGTAACCGTTGGCAACAATAGCCACCGAAGGCGCAGATACAACCAACAGTGGGACAGGTGTCATCAAGCGTCAGCAGCTACGAGAGAGCTCAAAACTCAACCACTTCCATCTCATCCAGCGTCCAGCAACGTCGTTCAAGACAGGCTCAACCGTGAGCGGTAGTCAAAACACAGCATAATACCTCCGTGCGCGTTCCAGCGGTCAGGGAGCATCACAGGGAGATCGTCTGACCCGCGACACGGAGTCAAGAACTACGGTTGTCTCCATAGACACGTGGACAGGTTCGTCAGCCTCGTATTGGAAGCGCCAGTCTTTCGACAAGCGACGGACCCGTGTTCAAAAATCCATTCAACCACGGCATCAACACACCGCAAGTCTTCACGGTCGTCACCTGGAGTAATACCTTGAAAGCAACTAAGAAGTACGTAGCTCTAAAGTAGTTACAACTGGTGAATATTACGTAATTGCCACTGCTAATGTTTAATATAAAGTTATTTACACTACAGAGTCGTAGAATGAGTGGCCATCACGTAATAACTACTCATTTCAAGTTCCGATCTCACTTAGCATCACTTTGGTGCTAGTTGGGAAATTGCTATATGATGGCAGTAGAGCCTGTGCGAGAACTAACGGAATGCTTAGTGGCTATTTTAGAATTGAACAGGCTATCAAACAAGAATGTGTGATGTCTCCATGGTTATAAAGCATATTCATGGACAAACGTATAATAGAAGTTTCCATGGAGACAGAAGAGATTAAAATTAATGCTTCTAAGGTAAAAGTGCTACTGTACGCTAATGATACAATACTACTTAGTGGATCCGAAGGGAAAATGCAGCGGGTGTTAGAGAGACTCATGACAATAACAAATAGACAATTTAAGCAGGTAGAAAGGTTAACGTATCTGAGGATTATTATTATGAATTATGGTAAATGTAGCAAATAACTGAAAAGGATCGCAATTGCAAAGCAAGCAGTGTATAGACATATTGTAATGTATGGGACAGAAAGCTTAACTTTTGACAAACAGAACATTAAAAGACTATAAGCTTTAAAAATGTGGACACAGGCAAAGTACATCGATAAAAAGATGCATAAAATGTTACCAGAAGTGAGAGAAGAAAGATGCTTACTGAGAGACATCAAGATGAATATAGCAATATTTTTTAGACGTATTTTGAGGTACAATAATTCAATAATAACAAATATTCGAGGGACACATACTTGGAAAAAAGAAGGGAACGAGACTGACAAAAAAGCTTTTGGAACACCTCACTCATAAAATGCGAAAGCCACAAAGAAATCAACAAAAACTGCTGGACACAGAGAAGCATATTCGTGACGACAAGGCGACATCGCCCTTAGAATACGATGATCGCATGAACATTACAAAGTTAACCGAACATCACAGGGACTATTATGGAAAATAAAGTGGCACAAAACTGATTGACTAGCTGATTATTATCTTGACCTGGTATAGGATGAGTAAATAAAGAACAAATAACAAAAATAATCACTCGTGGTAAAAAAACAGTGACATGTCCATTAGCTATACAAATAGATGGTCAATTAGAATTCAGCAATGCTAATTTAATTAATAAAAAACAATATGTAGATAACTAGCATATTATTATACTGTGAAAACCTTCATAGACATTGACGCATGTTCGATATAAATTTAGAGCACCCTAACAACGTCAGTCTGAAAACAGATTTGTAAACAACTTTGGGGGAAAAATTGATGAAGCTAATTGCGCCCTAAATAAACTAATATATACGTTCGTAACTGGGGAGACAGTGGCGGAACAATAGGGTGGCATGACTGGTAACATTTTAGGGCTCCCGAGTACCCCGACTCGCAGCAGGATTTTTTTATTTTACGACGAGCATAATTATTTGAGTGACCCAGTCTAAAAATTAGGTACTGGGGACTGCGATCTAAAAATTTACCAAGAGCCCAGCAATTGTTCTCAAAAAATGCGCACCAGAACTTGCTCCTGTCGTGACTCGTCTGTTTCAGACATCTTACAATAGAGGCATATTCCCTAGTAACTGGAAAACTGCTCGAGTACAACCCGTCCCCAAGAAAGGATCCAAAGCGCTTCTTAGCAACTACAGGCCTATTTAACTCCTTTCAGTCGTCTATAAAGTGATGGAAAAGTATATAAACACCGAATTACTACAATTTCTTGAAAAACACAGTCTAATCCACGACAGGCAGTATGGATTCCGTCAGCGCAGATCAACTGCCGACCTCCTTTCCTTTGTCACCCATTCTTGGAACAGGTCTATGGAACTACACGGTGAATCCCAGATTGTCGCTCTAAACATATCCAAAGCATTTGACCAGGTCTGGCACGCGGCGCTGCTTAATAAACTTCCGGCCTATGGCTTACCACCAAACCTCTGTACCTGGACAGCAAATTTCCTCTTCAACCGGAGCATTTCTGTTGTCGTGGATGGCCATTCCTCTAAACTGTATCCAATTAATGCAGGAGTTCCTTAAGGTTCAGCTTTAGCCCCTACTTTGTTTCTTCTCCATATCAATGGCCTTCTCTCTAGCACATCCAACCCAGTTCACAGCTACGCGGACTACAGCACCCTCCACTCAAATATACAATATTCTAAGCCTGTCTCTTTAGCCCAATTAGATAAGGATCGCAGACTCATGAAGGGTTCTGTCTCCGTGGATCTCCAAAAAATATTAGACTGGGGAAGTAGAAATCTTGTACAATTCAACCTCACCAAATCTCAGTCTTGCTTTCTTTCTCATAAGAGATTCACCAGCCCTAGACCCATCACAATGAACAATCAAGTTATTCAAAGTAATGAGCCCTTTTCACTTGTTGGCATTTCTGTGGATCGAAATCTCAATTGGCACCAACATGTCACATCAATTGCAGAAGCAGCTGCTAAGAAATTAGATTTCCTCTTCCGGGCTCGCAAATACTTTTCACCAGCTAATCTCTATACCTTATATACTTCACAAATAAGGCCAAACCTCGAATACTGCTCCCACATCTGGGGTGCGCCGCTGCCGCTTCTACACTCGCTATCCTGGACTCCATTCAGAAGAAAGCCATACGTCTCAACGGTAACCCCACCCTCTCCTAACGGCTGCCATCCCTTGCCCACCGACGTGCCGTTGGCGACCTCTACCTCTCTCTCTCTCTCTCTCTCATAGATATCAGCACGGGCACTGCTCAGAGGAGCTTTCTTCCATAGTTCCTCCAACTGCTGTCACCAACAGATCTACCAGGGGAAGATAGCGAATGCACCCTTTTACTGTCCAGGTCACCAGTCATAGAACATCTTGTTATGCCCTCTATTTTGTCCCGAGGACTTCCAAGTTGTGGAATTCCTTACCAGCACATGTTTTTTTTTCTCCTCCGAACCTCCAAACCTTCAAGTCCAGAATTAACAAGTTGCCTCTTTCCTCCTTGTCGACACCCACGGTACGATAGTATTTAGGCTGTAAGCTCTCGTGGTGTGTTGTTGAAATAAAAATAAAAAAAACATTTGACTGTCACGCCACTGAAAGTAGGATACTAAATTTTCAAAGGAAGAAGTTTTATTTACAGGGGGTATTAACGTTGTTTGCCTTTAAGTTTACAGTGAAATAAAAATAGCTATATCATTCTTATAGGAAAAATGTAGGGCTTGGGAATCTATTAGGCATGAAATTCTAGCCTCTTTGGTGGTTGTTAATTTTGTCATATCATGCAGACATTTTTATATGAAGGCATAATAATTGGTATCCCAAGAGATCTCGTTTGCGGTAAAATATCGTCTGGAATCTGAATCGACGGCTAACAACGTTTCTGGGACGTTTGTCAATACAATATTAATTATCTTCATAAAAAAACACCAGTAAGAATCTCACCATTATATTATATTATATTATATATATATATATATATATATATATATATATATATATATATATATATATATATCTTTTATTACTAGACTAGCAGTAAGTGCAAAAATAAATTATTAATGTAAAATTTCTATATTAATCATGCAATACTATTTTGTTAGAATTTATCTCAAACAGTAGAAAAGCTATGGTAACCAAATTTGGAACGTGAGTTTACGATATTAGAAGAAAACTATATACTAAAATTTATATTTCTACGTGACGAGAAAAAAAGTATATATATATATATATATATATATATATATATATATATATATATATATATATATATATATATATATATATATATATAAACGTATAAAAATTGAAACTGACCCCGGATATGGCTTCTAGGTGTCCTAGTTCGCGCTCATTTGAAGAAACTTTTCAACATCTCCCCATTAATGAAATATTTTAATTTAGTTGTTGCCTTGATTGTGTATTGCGCTTGCCCTTGCCTATCATGGATAAATTGAATGGAAAATAAGATGAAATTCACAAAAATGTATCGGGAATTCTTGGGGAAATTCCCGAAGACATTCTCAGGAATTTCCCGAATACCCCGTTGCCGGAAACTTACCCATCACTAGAACATCCGCATGAATTTCTAAAATATCTAATAAAACACCAAACTTACTTGATACCTAAAGTACCTTTTTTTACACTTCGTGGCATTCTTTTGACTGCACGAATTTTTTTCCATATCATGTCACAGGACGATGAAAATATTAGATCAATCAACTATTGTAGTTATGGGTATCTAAATATCATTTAGCTCAAAAGACAAAGTATGTAAGACTCGATGCATTTTCGCAACAATTAGAACCGTAGACCGGTTTCGCTCTCATTAGAGCTCTTCAGTACGGCATACTAATTGCACCAAAAATAACACGGCTATCGTATAGCCAGTCCTAAAATACTCAGTAAGTGGTGGACGTGCCGCCACCTAGTTGCGGAACCAAGTAGTATGCTGTCACGACAGCTCCACATAACACAAAGTGTTAAAAAAATAGAGACTGGATACATCTAACTAACAATTTAGAAAATTGTCAGCCCTGGCCCATTTCTACCCCAATATAGGGACAAAGTATGTAAGACTCGATGCATTTCCGCATGGAGCTGGCGTGACAGCATAACACTTTGTGTTATTTGGAGCTGGCGTGGCAACATACTACTTGGTTCCGCAACTAGGTGGCGGCACGTCCACCACTTACTGAGTATCAAAAGACAAAGGAAAAAAACCTTGTCATCATCAAAAGACCCTGTTGATCGCAACAGTGAATTAAATGTGTATAGGTTGCAGTAAAATATTCATCGGAGTGTTTTCTTTTTCACATAACAACCACCACAAGTCAAAAATCTTTAAACGCGGCGTGTGCAATAGACAAACTATATTTTTATGACACTTTTAAGGTTTTCTGTTGACCGGATTCTTTCTGCCATATCATGTTGTAGGATGTTCAAAAGATCAATTAGCTGTTTTAGTTTGCAAGAAAAATATTGTATGTAGTTCTAGTTATCGAAATATCATTCAGCAAGTGGACCAAGAAAAGAAAAGCTTCTCATGAAAGGGGTCGCGTTGAATGAATGCGGTCAATTTACATGTGTACAAGTGCCAATAAAATAATCATCGTTTTTTTTTTGCCGAACAATCGCCACAAATGAAAACCTTTAAATGGCTGGTTTAAATATAAAGGTAAATGAGAGAAATTTAAAAAAAAAATGTTCTGTTTAATACATTATACGTACCTACTTGTATTTGGCTCTTAATGAGGTAAATCCAACAAAGCTGTGACGGATGTAATGACTATTCAATGTTGAATTTTTTTCGAATGCTAACAATTTATTTGTGTTGAGCCTGGCAATATTCTGCGCTATCCAAGTGGAACTCCATGTATGCAAGCAGTGTCTCACCAAGGTACTGTAACAAAAAATATATATGTCAAATTTTTTTTTAACGAAAATTCACTAAAATACAGTTATTGGTACAAGGTTTCACTGGGAAGCCCACTGTTTCCCGCATTTAGACAAATAAATAAAATATTAAATTATTTTGTTGAAATAAAACTAGATATTTGTTTAAAATATTTTACCATACGTAACGCATAATTATGTTATGCGGTTGAAAACAATGTCAAAGTCATTTCAACCACAACCAAGTAAACCAAATATATAAATGAGTAGATTGAGGAATTTTTATACACTAAAAATACAGTATCATCAAATGGTGGGGTGTCATACAGGCGGCTTATTCTGGAAAAACAAAATTGGACCTTAAAAAATTACTTCAATAGTCGATTGCTTATGAAATAATATACTCTTAACCGGAAACTGCATGCTTTTAATTTTTTTTTCTCGAATTTAAACTGCTACGGCTACTTGCAATCCGCGCACTCTTTCCCGCTCGTTACGTTGCATCAGTGATATTTTAACTAGGTGGACGTAAGATCTCTTTCGTGTTTGTTTATCTCATGGCATTACCTATGAATCAAAAAAATTGCTGATACAATTATTTACCGTTTTCTATTTTGCCGTTGGTGGTGAAGTAATTAAAGAAACTGCTACAACCGTTAATATCGGAGCCGTTTTTCATCAGACCTGCTATATGCTTATCGTCACTGAATCGATTTTTATTTAAACAAATGTACTAATACACAGTATCAAAAACCGAATGAATTGGACCATCAATTTCTCAGCTCAACCAGAACACAGGACAGATAAACGTTGCAGTTTTTATGTAGATAGATGGTAAAAAATAATAAAATCAGAGCCCTGGTTCGACAGATCAAAAAATATTGGTAACAAGGTTTTCTTCCCCTTAAGGCTCGTCCGCGTCTTTGCCGCCCCGATAGCACCCCAGCCTTTGGCTTATTGTACATGCTCTTTGTCTTTTCTACTCCACCCATTCCAAAGTCACTGTGCCTTGAAATGGTCTGCACAGCAATTGGTAGAGTGAAGTTTTATATTGCTCTGTCTCCGGTCTAGACTGTCCGTAGATCAGTTGTCTTATGCGGTCCAGATCTTTACACTCGCACAAGATGTGTTGGGCTAATTCCTCTTCCTCGCCGCAGTCTGCATACCAGGTCCCCCTCGAACCGCCCCATTTTATGCATGTATTACTTGACGACCATGTATCCCGTCAAGAGTCCTGTTATGTTCCTGAACTGTCATCTGCTAAGATTTAGCAGTTCCACAGCTCTCTTTAAACTGGGTTCCTCAATTACTGACTTCCCACGTCTGAGCCCTGGACAGTCTGCCCAGTACACCTTATGTTCGTTTCTGACCCAGGACTCAATGGATCCCCTGGCAGTGCTCCTCGTCACGCCAAGGACCGGTTATGGTCCCATAAATGGTTCTGCTGACCCTCTCTTCGCGAGACTGTCAGCTTCCTCATTGCATGTTGTGACACCCGGCACCCAAATGAGGGTGACCTCGTTCTGCCCAGCCAGGTCGCTCGTCTGGTCTCGGCATTCACTTACCAGCCTGGAATTTAGCCGTGTGTTACTTATGGTCTTACGGGTTGCCTGGCAGTCTGTGGCTATGAGGATCCGCTTGTTAGTGTAGCTCTTGTTATCTCGCACGCAGTGCAACATGGCGTACCTTTCGGCCTGAAAGACCGTTGCATGAGCTCAGAGGGAAATATTGTGACTTCCGAATAAACGCCTGCCCCCGTCCCACGCTCCCTCCGCCGGATCCGTCCGTGAACCAGTCGAGCGCGTCCCGTGGTATCTCCGGCGTCTCCCCCCGCCATGCCTCGCGGTCGGGGATTTCCACTGTAAAGTTGTTCTCCCTGCAGATTCGCGGGCTCGCGAAGTCTGACCTCATTTCAAGCATGGGCTCCTTCACGATCTCCTGAATTTTGCAGTGGCCCCTGCAACCTGGATTAATCATTGCAGGCTAGCCTATATAGTCATAGCCTGCCTCCACCATGATAACTAAGTGTAGGGGGGGCAGATACAACAACACCTACATGGCGGCTGTTGGGGTTGAAGTCATGGCCCCTGTGATACTTAGGCAAGCCATCCTTTGGATCTTGCCTAGTTTTTGTTTGGCCCTGGATTGTGCCACCTTATGCCACCAGACCAGTGCCGCGTATGTTAAAGTTGGTCTGACCACCCTTGTCTACAGCCAGTAGGCCATACTAGGTCTTAGTCTGGGACTTTCTACGCCTACGAAATATAGAGGAAGTCATTGGAATTGTGAACGGTTGGACCCGTTTTCATCTATTTTTCAAGTTTCGGGGGGGGGGGGGGGGGTTTGAAGACGTGTATTAATTTTGCCGCTTACAAAATAAAAAATATATAACTTTTAGACCAACCTAATGAAATTGCTTATTTCTTCTAAAATAATAATTTGGTAGTATTATCCAATCAATTACACACTAATTAAATATTCCTTACTTGACCTCAATAACTGCTGTCACTCCTTTTGGCATTGAGTTGATTAGCTTCTGAAAGTTTTCAGATATCCTGACATCCCGACGCTAGACCTGAATGGCCCCGTTAATTCCTTTAGTTTTTGTAGTGTAGTAGATTCCGTATAGTCTAAGTTTTAAAAATGGGTGATAGTTTTCAATAGGGTTTATGTATGGTAAATTCTCGGGCTAATCTAGAAAATGTTTCGTTTTATATTGGAAATACTTCACCATTCTCCTAGATTTGTGACAGGGAGGGCTGTTGAAAAACTGCTCCTCCCCCTGTGGATGACATTTTTTAATTTTTTTGTACAAATAGTGCTCCAACAACAATTTGTATTTTAGCTGTTTATGTAACGCATGTAACAAAAGCAGGCTGAGGACTTTTTCTTAGCTGAATGTTTCACAATTTGATCAATATAAACCAAAGTTAGATCTTCGTTTCAAAATGTGACGGCGAATTTCTTAATTGATTATAAATTTTTGGATTATTATTAATCGCTATTTCTCTCGTCTGTAGATAAGACCCTTTTCACGTCGTCTCTGATCGAGCTAACGCATTTCCTGATACATATGAGCCTTTGCTTCTTCATACGATCGGTTAGGATTCTTTTGTGGTTGAATCAGCTCTTTCACCAGATTCTAAAAATGTTCTAAAGACAGTTGAGCCACAGTTACACCAACCACTGCTATAAGTCCTGTCACAGCTCGGGGCTTGTGTTCTTATGGTTCAGCTTGCTATTTCGAAACAATAAGCTATGGCCTCTGAGTGGACTTGTTTTCTCATGGTTCAGCTTGATATTTTGAAGCGAAAAATTGTGATCTCTGAATATCATCTGCCATTCGCGTCGTTCGTCATATTAACTGTTCCTGATTTTCTTTTCTACTTCAAAATATTCCTTACTGCACTCTGAATCACCCTGCACTCCCTAGCAATATATTTTTTGGCAATGATGTGTTCTTAATGTAAGAACCGTCCCGCATTTTTCAAGAGCAATATACGCTACGCAAGTCCTACCGAACAAATTCAATAACGCCAATGTTTAATGCTAAAAATCGAGGAGCAAGAATGTGAAATAACGGCGTGGCATTGACAGGATCACAGACAGAATTTGAAGTAATATTTTTAATGTTTAACAGCTGTCAAACGTCGTCACAGTGCTGGCATACGAAAAAAGCAAATAATAGTTATTCTATCAATTTGCGCAATACTGTATTTAGATATCTAACATCAACATAAAATAAATTACCAAAAATCATACAGATGTCTGGCACACAAATTTAAGGAATTCATTGTGTTAAACTGTTGGTAGTCATTAATGTTAGGACTATGTTATTATTGCTTGGTATTACATAGTAATAATAATATTACTATTATCGCATTTTAATATTTAGTACATAATTAAGGACGTAAGAGAACAGTTGTCTGTTATACAGAAAGTAATAGCGTTTCCGAAAACCATTTGAACCAAAGCCAAAATATTACATGATAAATAAACTTGTCTAACGATGAAAACAACGAATATCCAATGTCACCTTCAGGATTCTGTATAGGTACATTATTTAAATTAGATAAACCAACTCTACTGTAGCTTATCTGATTTTGCAACAAAAACCACGTATAATAATATATAACGTTACTGTAATTACGTTTGTACTTGATGTAAATGCCTGGGTAATGTTTATAATTCAATGCAATAAAGATACACACATATCTTTTTTACGGAATTGAGAATTTGCAATGTAATGAAAGCTATTTAGAAGCTTTTCGGCCTGTTCAATTTTTTTTTTGTAAAATGTGACATTCACGAATAAAAATGAACACGTGACAAGCATTTGTCTAAATGATTGTTATATAAATGTTATCGGTGTGATATATATATATATATATATATATATATATATATATATATATATATATATATATATATATATATATATATATATATATATATATATATATAAACATGTAAAAATTGAAACTGACCCCGGATATGGGTTCTAGAGTCCTAGTTCGCGCTCATTTGCAAAAATTTTTCGAAATTCAAAAGTCGGGAACTCCCCATTAGTGAATTTTTTCTACGAAAATGCACTAAAATGCAGGACAATGACGGTTGAAGCTGAAACTTAGGGATTTGCAGAACACTCTTTTTGCGACATTTTCTTTACATAATCCGTATTTGTTTCAGGTTCTTTGTCTAAATGTTGTCAATTTTGACGTTTCAAATCGCGACTTTGACCGGTTTGAGGAAAACACCATTTTTTTCTTTAAACGCTCATAACTTTTTTGTCTTTAAACTTACAGACGTAAAGTTTGGTATATGGTACACATAATACAAACACGCGTACCAAATTTGGTTGCCCTTACTTTGTTATTTCCGGAGAAATACTTGTTCCGAAAGAAAACCAACTTTTCCGGGGAAACCTGAGCAGATTTTCCTGGATAACGAACATATCCATGACACTTGCAAAAGGAAGGTACTAACAAAATTTGATCAAAATCGCCATTATTTTTTTAATGATCGTGTATATATATATATATATATATATATATATATATATATATATATATATATATATATATATATAATATAACATAACATATAAAATTCGCGCTCATCTGAAGAAACTTTTTCAAAATTCAAAGTCGGGATCTCCACATTATATTTTTAAGAAAATTCACTAAAACAACACACAAATGGAACAAGTCGAACAACTACATGGTCATTTTAATATAAACATAGTTACAAGCATCAAAAATGTCTGAGAAACGAGAAAAGCAATATGGTCCATCGATCCTATATTTGTATGATTCCCTGAAATCAGGAATCGACATGTCACAGACGGGATGACCACCCAGAAGAAAACCAAAACTAGTCCATAAAGACCATTCATAGACACAGCACCAGAAAGAAGCCCGCAATGTTTCTTAAAGAAATATTACGTCTCCGAGATAAACAATTTTTTCATGAAACTTGGTAGACGTGTTGTTTTGATAGAGACTTTATATATGCCAGGATAATGGCGATTTCCAGGATAATGGCGAATTGAATTATTACAGTTTGCTACCAGATTTTTATTTATTTATCGTATTGACTGACTTTTAATAGCAACTCATCTGCTTTGTACTTATATTACTCAATTTATTACTATTTGTGAATTTCAATCAATAATAGACGAGGTTAAAAACGAGATATGCAAAGCAGAATATGCTAATTACCCCAGATGCGTTAAAAAGTGACTTAGTCATCGGATAGATATTAAATCAACAAAATGCAGGTTTATGTTGCCTTTGCTACGTAAGCATAGTTCCCCAAATCAATAAAAATGCAATACTTTTAATATTCTTTAATATCCAAAAGCACATCTTTTAAGGTTGGCTACCAACCAAAATTATTCAAAATAACATGAATAATACTGATAATAATAAAAGTATAATAATAAAGAATATTGCGGAATAATAAAAAAAGTGTAGACACAGCAAGTGCGTTATGGTAGTACATTTTCATAAAAATGATCTGGCACAAAATATTTTTTTATAACTTTTTTTCTTGTAACATATAAATCTAAATTTTGGTATATAGTTTCCTTTTAATATCATAAACCTCAAATTTGGTTACCAAAGCTTTTTTATTTTTGGATTTTTTTTTCCGAAACTCAACATTTTCTCGGAAAACCTGGTTCGACTTTCCTGACTAACAAACTTATTCAAACCACTTACAAAACAGAGGCATTATTATTTTTTGAGTAATCGGTGACATATAAAAATTGAAACTGGCCCCGGGTATGGGTTCTAGGGGTCCTAGTTCGCGCTCATTTGAAAAAAAATTCCAAATTAAAAAGCCAGGATCTCCCCATTAGTGATTTTTCTACGAAAAATCATTAAAAATATTGTTGAACGTGTTGTGATGGTCTGCTGTTTTACCGCTGTCGATTTTGCAAACTCTCCTGCGTAATTACGAGCTATATTTTGTATATTTTGAAATATTGTATTGCCTAATTAGTCTGTGTTAATACGTTAATGTTGATTTCTGTTGACTCTCCAGGTATTCCAAATTATTACATTAGTTGCTGTTGAGTGCCTGGTGCATCTTATCAGGCGTCTTTAGTGATATTTCCGATATGAGCCAATGGCTACATTATCTATTCGTCGTAAATTGTTCTGTTCAGAACATTCTAAATGCAATGGTTGGAATTTGGACTTGTGTTTCCACTGCGTCCTTTGTCTCTGAATGACTTTGAACGTTTAACCAGATCTAAGTCTAAAGCGGTCAGATTATATATCGTAAGCACTGTTCTCTGGATGACAGGATCGACAGTATTTATATATCTGAAGCCACAAAAACCAAAATTTCCCTAAACCGTGCTCCGCCACTAATTAGTAGCTCACTATTCACGCTGCCTCTTTGATCTTAAACATATCCCGAAACTCGCTAGGTGCAGTTATAACGGAATTTCAAAAAGGTCCTCAGACAATTAAAATACAGACGCAGAAAGTTGGCCTGGGTTTCCTCCCCCTCCGGGTTATTGGCCTTTCACCTAACATGTGTAAATATAATGTCTAGTAGTCAAGTAGTTTCGAATTTTTCATCCTCTGATGACGCTAACTTTGTTAGTGAAATCATCGTCAGGTCTTTTAAAAATGTGTTGTGGTGATTTGGGTTCTCAAAGTGTAACAATCAGTATCACAAAATGTAAACATTGGTAGAGTAACATGACTTCCTCTCTGTTTTCCCCTCTTTAAAGTTCGTATATTCACTTTTGCCTGCCTAACCCCGCCCACTTTTACCCGTTTAGCCAGCATACATACATCCACCCACTCTCCTGCAAACCGTCAAATAAGAGAACTCCCGCAATAAAGCTAAGTAAACGATAACAGAATTTTATTCATTCACAATCGTCAGGTCTTTTAGAAATGTGTTGTGGTGATCTGGGTTCTCCAAGTGTACTGATCAGTGTGCATTACAGGTTTCAATCTTCACTTAGTGAATCGTTGTACAGCTTGGGAATGAATTTCGGAAGGTTGAATCTGCATTCAGTTCAAGAATGATGTACTTGAAAGTAAGAAAATAGGATGGCGGCCTTAAAGAGGAGGATGGATGATTCAGTTTCTAGCCCTTCCGCAGCTGCAGGCGATTTTGTAGTGGAAGCAATGGAGCGTTATGGTGTACAACATACACGAAACTGAAGAGAGCACTGATCCCAATTAGGGACATGAACATGACCGGGGCATGGTCCACGACTTGCCGAAGAGCATTCGCGGTAGTAAATCAGATAATGTATATGCATTGTGCTGTGCGAATAGCGAGCCAAGCTAGAGATGGTAAATCGCGTGCTGTGAAGGTTTCTTTCAGCAACGCTCTTGCGGTTCGAGCTGTTCTCAGGAAAAGAAGGTTGGAAAATTCTGGCTTCAGTTCAGAGTGACATGGCTCCAACCAAACACATTTTCTGGGCGGCCTGTAGAGTGAGCTCAAACATAGCGTGGAGGATAAAAAATGGGATCACAATCAAATATGTCAAAGGAACGCCTAGAATTGTGAGTAAATTTTCAAAAAACAGTCAAACCATGTATGTGAAATTCTTGTAGCTCATACTAACATAGCGTCTCGACCAGCCAAATGGAATTATTTTCTACAATCCGTGCAGCAGTATACTCCCCTGATTTATACTCGCCGAATCTCATCTGAAGTCCTATCTTCCTGGTCCGTTATATTATCAGAAGAGGTGGCGGTATTTGTGTGTACATTTGATAGGCTGCATTTGCGAGTTACAAAATAAGTCGTCTGGAAGTTCGTCTTTCGGTAAGTGTGGAATTTTGTTTTAAAACTAAATCGGATTTTTCGATTTTACCTTAGGCCTCTTGTATAGACTTCCAAATTGTGCTCATGCTGATATTGGTGTTTCTGATTTGATGCAAAAACTACTAGAGCTCTCTCATCAGTGCATAAAACTGGTGTTACTTGACGATCCCAATCTGTCCAGTGGCCCGTGACTGGTCTTTTGGCTTGGCAGTTTGTTGGTATGATACTGTTTCCAGCTTGGAGCACTTCATATTGGAACCAAGCAGCTATGTATTAGATCAGCTACTAACCAATTATTCCGACATCTATTCTGATGCTAACATGTTGCCTCCAATAGGATGTTTGGATCAGGTATCTATTCTGAACCCCATCCAGTTTATTGTTGAGCACCAGCCTCGAATACCATCAGGAACCTCATTAGTACTGACTATGATCGCTTACATCAGCTTTTGGATGATATATCATGGGATGATTTATATCATCTGAGACTACTGAGTTTACGGATAATGTGGTCTTGGAGGAACTAATGAAGGTGTCTGAGGCGTCATCGCATGGTCCCGAACTGTTTCCGTACTTAGAAGATGTGCTCAGTTTTTGACAAAGCCTTTGCCGTATATTTTTCAGCTTTTCTTCTCGTCGCCAGCTGCTTCCTGTTTGGCTTCAGAGATATTATTGGATCCATTTTCAAGAAGGGAGATAAACTACTGCCACACAATTATCGTCCAATTAGTCTTTTTTCTATACGCTGTATGATCATGGAACGCTAAGTTGCAATCCCGCATCTCTTTTCCACTGATTTTTACAAGAAAGATCCGCGACGACTTGCCTTCTAAAGTGTCTGAATGATTAGATTGACCACCGTGATCTTGTCTATGTTTTTTATTTTGATTTCTCCAAGGCTTTCCACAGGATATCAAAGAGAAGAGGTAGCGAATTTTTTCTACGGGAATTCTGTAAAAAGATAGATAATTGGAACGCACGTTCGGCAACTAACACGAGGTTCCCGGGTCCGATGTCTTTTAAATATGACCTCCCCAGAAGAAGCTGCTTAGAGCACCAGGACGGGCGGGTGTTATTTATTACACTTATATTATTATTACGGTCGGGATTTTTAGGGGCAAATTCTTTTCTAAACCATTCAACGCGTGGAAATATTTTGCACAATTCTGTTTTTTTGCTTTTACTTCTCAGATTGTCCAAAAAAATCGCTTTCTTTCTACTCAAAAAAAACTGGTTAATAATGTTCTCCACTTTACATTTTGCGGTTTACATAATAGCTGAATATCAAACTATGTAGTTCAAGCTTGCCTTTTCAAATAAAACGAAATGTATATACTGTTAGTTGTCGTTTAATCAGGTCTAATACCGAATTTATTTTCCTCTAAGTTACTTTTATTTAAAAAATATATGATTAAAACTAACTTTAATTGAAAATAAGTCAAAAGGAAATTGACAAATTTCGTTCTGAAACTCATTATTTTTGTTATAGCACAAACATTGAATTAGGGGTTTTTGTACGTGTGTAACTCGCTACTCGTAAAAGCAGAATTACGTACAGAAGCAATTTGATCTAAAAAGTGTGCCTCCCCGGCAAAGAAACTCAATTAACTCTAAATTAACAGGTAATTGATGTTCGAGTGCTTTGAAACATAAATTAGATGTAAATGACTTATGCTGCTTTTTTCATTCATTTGAAACTTGACATTACCTACTATAGTGCTTACAGGTGACCCAGAACTGATGACAAAAATGGCACGACGGATTCTACAGCTTTAAACGAGACTTTTTCTTCATATGAACATGTATCCTAAAATGCATCAATTCTTAACTACAGCCCTTTCACGTCTCAAAAAAGATCATTTTTGTTTAATTACGGAATAGCTATTCGTTAGAATGTCACAAAAGTTTGAAATGTACCTTTTTTGATATGGCCTTCTCAAAGTTACCATAAATATTTTAATGTTTAACTCGGGGTTGTTTTTGAGGTGGATGCTACATTTAATCTATTACTCAAAACACATTTTTAATAGAACTTTTTCTGTTTTCTTCATGGTGACCATAAATTTGAATTATAACATTTCGTTTGATGTGACCATAAATTTGTAATATGGCGTTTATTTTCCTAAGAATCATTTTTAAATACGAGCTAAGTAGGCTACGATTATTATAGTAAACAGCTTTCAATATGCAATACATTGGCCGAGTTCACCAGGCGCCATCAGTTGCCAACTGTCTCAGAGTATGCGTTCATCAGTCCCGCTGAGTTCCTACTGGAACTCAACTGTCGCCAATTTGCATAATGACAGATAAACGTCAAAAAATAGTGCTAGAAGTCAAAAGTGCGTTCATCAGTCTCCAACCGCTGTAATGTATCGGTAGCTAGCAGATAAGAGTTTAAACTCAGCTGTTGGCGTCTGGTGAACTCAGCGAATGATATTACACATTGGGGCTTTTAATCAATTTTCAACAACAAAAAAGTCTAGACGCAGCAAGTACGTTATGATAGTGAATTTTCATTAAAATGTTTTTAATAGCAAATATATGTTTTAAGAATGCAGGCTACAAATTTGGTTACCAGTATAACCTATATAGTAAAAACAATGTGCCATGTTTCCTCAAAATAACTTTATTGTTTGAAAATGTACAAAAATTTCTGAAGTGTTCCCGAAAAAACTGGTTTCTTTGTCAACCTTATAGGTTAATAGCAAATTGAGCTAGTCAAATTTGAAGCATTTAATGAAAATTCGCTACCATAACACACTTGCTACGTCCCGAATTTCTTTTCTTGCAAACATGCATTCTATTTCGATGGAAGATGAAAAAAATGTAATAACATAAGGCGTGTTCGAATACCAAAAAAAAAAAAGAAAAAAAAGATAACTTGTATCACCAACGACTTATGGGCCAGTCTGTGAATGTAGAAATATTTTTTAAGATGCTCAAGACACCCTATAATTAATGTATACAATTTGTTTCGTATCGTGTACAATAACGGATATATTGAGCTTTACGAAACAAACACAAGTGGCAATACCACTTAATTTGTGGGTAGTTTTTGTTTGTAGCGTTGGGACATTTTTTGTAGCATTATTGTATACTGATGTCGCAAATAAAGGCTTGTTATTATTATTATTATTAATTCGAAAGAGGTGCATTGTTGGTATGCGGGAAGCCAGTTTTTCAATCAGACAATTTTTCGATCGCTTAGGACGCAGTGTGAGATATTGACGGGGGTTTACACCAAAGTAAGCAGGCTTCCCGTCTTGCTGAAACCAAATATCTTGATTCTCGTGATTATTTGGAAAAATTACTGCCAGAGTTGGCACTAAATCCAATTGTAATAAATTTAGGTAACGTGCTGCTGTAAGATTTCCTTGAAAAAAGTAAGGCTCTATTAAACACTGTCCGATTATTCCCATTCATACATTCACTTTGCCATGACGTTGACTGTGGAAGTCTTGAGTCCAATTAGGATTTTCCCGTGACCAACATCTTGAGTTGTGACCATTTACTGTCCCATTCGGGAAAAAAGTGGCAGCATCAGAAAAGAGAATGTTATTAAGATTGGGATCTTCATCGCAGCGTAACATTAATTCTTCACAAAACGACGGTCTGAATCATCATCGTTTAACTTGTGTATCAATTGCACTTTGTAAGGATAATACTTCTCTTCTTTGAATAATTTTACCACTAAATATTGGTCCACGTTATTTAGGGCTAGTTGCTTTGTAGAGTGCTGAGGATTTTCTTCGGATTCAAGCAATATATCCAATCTGACTTCTTTTTCACTTACTCGAGGTCGACCTTGTCAAGGCAAAAACTTAATGGATCCCGTTTCTATGAATTTGGCAACCAATTTACTTACTGTAGATGTTGAAATTGCGGTCTATCATGATGTTGGTTAAATAACTCGCACATGCGCCGCCGTGGCCGTGTCGGAGAGTCGAGTAAAACTTCCCAATTCGGACTCGGGGGAAGACGGTTCGAGACTCACCGGCAGTGGATGATTTTTCAAATAACTTCTGTCGTTGAGATCTAGCTTAAGGTGGAAGATAATGCACAATAGGCCAAGGGCTGCAGTGCTATCGGGGCGGCAAAGCCGCGAACGAGCCCTGAGGGAGAAAAAATAACTCGCATGCTTGCTGATGACTTCTAAGCCTGTCGTCCTATCCAATCATCATTAATATCTCTGTTATTTCCATTTCGGTTAAACACGCCATTTTTGTTAAATTCAAATTAGAATTGATGACTTTTAGCACTTTCACCACTAAGATTATTAATTAATTTAACAGAGAGGTAATAATTGAAATTAATTCACGATTTAACATTGTTGTCTTTTTTCGCTGAATTCTAAATCCATACTGCGATAAAGTCCGCTAACTGAATGCTGATAACAGCAAAAATCAATAAATGATCACAACGAGTAATGTTAAAAATTGATTTTTACTTTACTTTCTGTTTCACCTGTCAAATAGTTACATGGCAATCAAAAATCACAAAATCAGATGTTCATTACTTTAGAAAAGTGAAGTAAAACCTTATTATTCTAAAGAAAAGTCGTCGTAAATAAAAACAGTGAGAAATATGTCTTATCAAATTTTTTCCATTTTTCAAAGTAAATAATGCAATTTTTTTCAAAACATTTTTCTGTCAGATACCATTTTTTTATCATCATCTAAGTAATAAGCAGGCCTATGGAAAAACAGCAAAAAAAATATAGTTGTCGATTCAAAAACTTATGATGACGTCATAATTCAGAAATATGTGATGTCATAAATGTTATTTTTATGTCATAAGTTGGCAATTGAAAAGATAAAATTATTCCCGCTCGAGGTTTTTCTTGAAACAATTAAATAACGCATTTATGAATTATGTCCCAAACTTTATCGTCACACAGTATAAATTTTATTAACTTTGATCAACTCTTACTGAATGTTAGGATTTTTTTTAAGTCAGTATAGTAGTCTAGGTTCAAAAGGTCGACTGGCAAAGTTTTAAAAGGTTTTCTGAAAATCTAAAATGGTTACCTACCCCTTTTAGGGCGAAATTGTCTTTAGATTTCTCCAAAACACAATTATGTATCATATTATTAGGAACATTATACTGTGATAAACATTTCACGCGAGAGAGCAAAATATTTCGTAAGGATAAATTGCAGTTATAATAAATTGTCTCCATCCTAACAGCAGTAATAACCCAAACAATGACACATAAAAGCAAAATTAAACTTACAATATCGAATCAGGATAAATAAATTATCCGAATAAAAATAGAATACTAACATATTTTCAGAGAACTTGGCAAAATAAAATATTTACATGAATCTGGACGTACTGTAAAAGTGTCAAAGCCCCCTGATTTCAGGGAACAGTTACTCATGCTAAAAATATACCAAATATATGAAATTAAACTTGGAAATTAGTTTTATCAAAACAATTATCAATTAGCCACCAGATTTATATATTTCTTGGTATATATTCAGTTAAATCGTTCTTTTCCCTCGTAACAGATAATAACTTGTAAGTGGAAAGCAGGATGCGGTCAAGAATTATATTACCAACATTGGAATGTGGTTTAGACTAAAAGTCTGGACGCAGCAAGTGCGTTATGGAAGTGAATTTCCTTAAAATGCGTCACCCTGTATATATGTAAACTGAAAGTAAACCCGGATATGGATTCTAGGAGCTTAGTTTGCGCTCATTTGAAGAAATCTTTTTAGAATTCAAAAGCCGCGGTCTCCTCAATGACGAATTTTTTCTATGAAAATTAGCGAAAAATTATAGACCGTTAAACTATAAATTTAACTAAAACTACTTCCAAAGCATCAGAGAAAGTGTCTATTTGAAATGAATTTTCTGGAAATATTTTATTAAAATGAACTTAGCCAAGCCACTTGCAAAAAGAAGGTATGTGCCAAATTTGATCAAAATCGGATTATTATTGTTTGAGTTATCGGTGTGATACATATATACGTATGTATATATATATATATATATATATATATATATATATATATATATATATATATATATATATATATATATATATACATATAAAAATTGAAACTGACCCTGGATATGGATTCTAGGGGGCCTAGTTCGCGCTCAATTGAAGAAATGTTTTCAAAATTCAAAAGTCGAGATCTCCTCATTAGTGAATTTTTAAAAGAAAATTCACTAAAATTACCAAAAAGTACCTCGATAGAAAAACGAATAAAAGTGTGGTACAAGAGGCGATCGAACACTTTAGGCCACTAGATGAGGTGCCAAAAGAAAAATGCTTACCGAACAAAAATTATGAGAAAAGAGACAAATTTTATTAGACACATTCTGAGAAATAGCAATTTTCTGGCTGCAATAAATAAACGATATATGCTTGGAAAATAGGAAAATAATAAATCTTTAGAGTTATTTTTGTATCTCTATATAGAATTTTATTTAATAAAATCCCGGTGATGAAATTAATTTACTTAATTTAACATTTTAACTCCACTCAAACATGTGCAAATAAGGCTGCAAATTAAGAAACAAACTAAATATACGCAATTTTCTAAAGTATTGCGAGTCTTTAGATTTACAAGACGTAGAATAAAGTGAGTGTAGCATCTCAATATTGATAAAAGTTGCAAAAATATATGGAAAGGAGATACGAATGCTATAAATATCAATAAAACAAATATCCTAAATGCATCCTTAATGCTGGTGCAAAATACGTCACAAAACTTTATATAACCGCAAATAAAAGTTGAAAAGCCAACAAATACTTCAATCGTCAATCGTCTTAATATAGGCGCCTCTTTTTAATATTTTAAGGCAAGGTTGTGCCAAACATCAGGAATGAAATGTCAATATTACATCATAAAGAGTCGGTGGGCACCTCCGTTTCCTGTAATTGAATAAACAGTTTTTACACGACAGTACTTAAAAAAAAATGTAAACCTTTAAAACTGAATAAACTAATCAAATGTGAATACGTCATAAACAACATCCGTGAGTTCATCAAGCGCCAACGGCTGAGTTTAAACGCTCATCTGTTGTTACAATTCAGTGGTCGAAAATCTTATGAATGCATTGTCGACTTCAAATAGTACTTTGAAAGTTATATATATATATATATATATATATATATATATATATATATATATATATATATATATATATATATATATATATATATATATATATATATATATATATATATATATATATATATATATATATATATATGGTGGCGCATTGAAAACGAAACAGACCGATTTGCGCCCAGAGAATTTTTTTTCAAGAAACGCTGAAACACGTCAATTTTAATATTGAGGGGGACATGTTTTGACATAAAACTCAACTTTGTCACATCAACCCCTTAAGGGTGGTAATAACAACCCTTTTATTTTAAATAGGGAACATGGGTCGAGTGTTACATCATTTGAAAGCTCTTTCTTTTCTGAATTCAGCACACAAATTTTTTTTATCAACTCGTTTAAAAATTATTCACAGTTGAAGATGCGAAAACGCATTTCACTCATTCCGATAAGAAATGTGCTGATAAGTCAATGTTTTGTTGGTTTGTAAACAAAAAATTGACTATCAGAACAATTCTTATCGGAATGAGAGAAATGCGGTTTATTATTTCAGTTTATCGGTCGGTTTGATAATTGATAGTTCTACCGAAAATTTATTTCACAATGGTGTATTCTGTAGAAGAAACAGTTGAAATAATTACTTTTTTTTTCAAAAACGATGACTGTGCCAACCGTACCGCAAATTTGTTTAATGAACGACATCCGAACAGACATGTGAACAGAAAATACATTTTGGAGTTAGTTGCAAAGTTTCGACAAAGTGGTTCAGTTGCCAACAAGAAACGGGATCCTCAACGTGAATTTCCGGTTAGAAATGGGACTACTGATATTGAAGTTTTAGGACAAATTGCTGCAGACCCAACTTTGAGCACGAGAAAATTGGCCACTGTGTTTCAAACATCAAAAGAAGAACTATTCAGCGAATATTGAAGCATCATAAATTTCACCCGTATAAAATTCATCTTGTACAACAACTGAATGAAGATGATTTTGATCGGCGGCTGGAGTTTTGTGAAGTTATGACTGCACGAATAGCTGATAACGGGAACTTTCTATTCAATATCTGTTTTTCAGACGAGTGTACGTTTTTATTAAACTCTATAGTTAATCGTCATAATTGTCGTTATTGGGCAGATAATAATCCAAGCAATTTTCACGAAGTCCACACTCAAACTTCACAGAAAGCATTTTTGGAGACCGTTTAATCGGACCAATTTTTCTTGTGGCAATTTGAGTGGCAAAACGTATTTGGAGTTACTAGAAGATATCGTTTACCCTCTACTAATTGACATTGTTGAAAGGATGATCGCTATCAAGAAAATCAATTCGTGTTTCAACAAGATGGAACTCCTCCGCATTTTTCACAACGTGTTAGGGAGTTTTTAAACAGAGAGTTTCCAGAGCCATGAATTGGGCGTAGAGGTGCTATTGAGTGGCCCCCTAGATCACCGGATTTAGCTCCTTTAGACTTCGTTCTATTGGGGCCATTTAAAGAGTAGAATTTTCGCAACAGAACCGGAGTCTCTGGAAGAACCACGACGACGCATTATTGAAGAATGCCGTCTAATAACTCCACAAATGCTCCAGAATGTCAGAGCTCGTTTTGAACAAAATTTGGACTTTTCTATGGAAGCTGTTGGTCAACAGTTTGAACACTTACTTAACTGAATAAACATTTTTGAACGTTTGGTTTTGTTTTTTAGTTTTTTTTAACGAAAAATTAACTAATTAGTGCATTTCTTATCACAATGAATGAAAACGTTCTTGCAACTTCAACTGTGAATAATTTTTAAACGAGTTAATAAAACTTCCAAAAAAATAGTGTGCTGAATTCAGAAAAGAAATAACTTTCAAATGATGTAACACTCGACCCATGTTCCCACCCTTAAGGGGTTGATGTGACAAAGTTGAATTTTATGTCAAAACATGTCCCCCTCAATATTAAAATTGACGTGTTTAAGAGTTTCTTAAAAAAATATTTATCTGGACGCAAATCGGCCTGTTTCGTTTTCAATGCGCCAGCCTGTATATATATATATATATATATATATATATATATATATATATATATATATATATATATATATATATATATATATATATATATATATATATATATAAACATATAAAAATTGAAAGTGACCCCGGATGTGGGTTCTAGGGGCCCTAGTCCGCGCTCATTTGAAAAAATGTTTGCAAAGTCTCACCATCGATACCTCATAATATGTAAGGACTGCAGTGACATTTAAAATGTGCAATGTCCGTGATTTTTCTGAGCCGGTGTAGCTTTTTTCATTAGAACATATATCTGGGTTTTATGTTAAGTAAAACTTCATTGATTTTTTGTTTATATTTTTCAGTATTAGACCAAAGATGATTCGTGGTATTTAATGTTCGTTTTTTGAGTATATATTTTATTTTTTATTGAGTTTTGTACAATGAACACTTTGTTCAGTATCAATGCGTTTAAAATGTTCAAGACACTATAATAAGGAGCTAAAAATATTTAAATGAACGGAAAGTACATGCAGTTAGTATACATTATTATAAACAACATGGGGTCACAGTGACCCTACGTCACCAGTTACGTTAAAATGAAACCACCAGTTAAGGGTTAAAATGGGCGCCGCCGTGGCCGTGTTGGAAAGTCGAGTAAAACTTCCCAATTCGGACTCGGGGAACGAAGGTTCGAGACCCACCGGCAGCGGATGATTTTTCAAAATCACCTCTGTCGTTGAGATCGAGCTTAGGGTGGAGGGTAATGCACAATAGGCCAAGGGCTGCAGTGCTATCGGGGCGGCAAAGCCGCACCCGAGCCCTAAGGGAGAAAAAAGGGTTAAAATGAGATGTCACTCAACATATGGTGCCATTTAAAATTTAAGGATACTTTACGCCCCTCCCTAACGGGTAGGTTCCAAGATACCAAAACTTACGCCATCATGTGTCCCTCTTGAAAACAAAATGGACGTGCCTAGGCTTTTTTCTCTTTTTTTATCCGATATTTTTCAGGTGGGAAGTTTTAATTGGCACGACCTGTATATTGCCTTCATGGATACTACACCATGTACCAAAAATTAAATTTCTATATTAATGAAAAATTGAGTCATCGTCATTTGAAATAATTCTTATAAAACTTATCTTTACTACCATAACGCCCCTGCTGCTTCAGGACCACTTATTTTTTATATACATAGCTCTATGTTGACATGTATCATACAGTGATTGATTGCAAACCTGTTTATCACCAGCAGTGGCACTTTGTTTTGATTGTTTGGCAAAATAACAAGTTGTTTGTGGTTAGCTGCAATACAATATAAACAATGTTTTTTTTTTCTAATTATATATATAAAGCTCAAGCGTCTCAGAAACGTGGGGAGCATCGAATAAATGAATATCAAATTAATTCTCATGAAACTAAAACGATCAATACAAAAGTATACACACGTGAGTCAACGAAATGGTAAAGCACTGCTACGCCTCTGCTTATAGAGATAATTAAATTCTGTTTCCGCTTTGAACACAGATTCTAAAAATACAAACTGTTCCGAATGTCTGTAGTAGGTAAAACTGGTTTTTTAAGAACATGGTATTATTATTATTATTATTATTATTATTATTATTATTATTATTATTATTATTATTATTATTATTATTATTGTTATTATTATTATATTAATATAATTTAAGAACATGATATTAATAATTTTCATCACTTTTTAGATTCACTGAAAAGATAGCTATAATTTTTTCTTAATATAGTATGTGTTTAATATGGACCATTCCAGAAATATTTCACGCTGATTTTCTTTTCTCAAAATCATCACTAAACATAATTGACGACATTTTAACTAATATCAGGCGCAGTACTGGGCAAACTGTCCAGGGCTCATACATGGGAAGCCAGTAATTGAGGAACCCAGTTCAAAAAGAGCTGTGGAGCTGCTAAATCTTAGCAGAGGACAGCTCAGGAACATAACAGGACTCTTGACGGGACACATGGCCGTCAAGAAACACCTGCATAAAATGGGGCGGTTCGAGGAGGACCTCGCATGCAGACTCTGCAGCGAAGGGGAGGAATCAGCCCAGCACATCTTGTGCGAGTGTAAAGCTCTGGACCGCATAAGACAACTGATCTACGGACAGCCTAGACCGGAGACAGAGCAATATAAAACTTCACCCTACCAATCGCTGTGCAGACTAGTTGAAGGCACAGTGATTTTGGAATGGGTGGAGTAGAAAAAACTAAGGGCATGCACAATAAGCCAAAGGCTGTGGTGTTATCGGGGCGGCAAAGACGCGGAAGGACCCTAAGAGGAAAATATATCAGGCGCATTGTTTTCAATTTTTAGCTAATAAATGCTGAGGGTTGTTACTACATTTCAAATAAGACAGTACAACGATAACTTCCATAGAGTGTTCAAAATTATCCGACAGATCAGGACAATTTTAAAAACGTTTTTATTTTAAATGGAACAGCCCGTATCTTATGATTTTATTTGATCCAGTTTTGATTCTCTTTCAATGGCAAAATTATCATACAGATCCGGACAATTTCAAAAACGTTTTTATTTTAAATGAAACAGCCCGTATCTTATGATTCTATTAGATCCAGTTTTGATTCTCTTTTAATGGCAAAATTATCATACAGATCCGGACAATTTCAAAAACTTTTTATTTTAAATGGAACACCCTGTTTATTATGATTTTATTAGATCAAGTTTTTATTCTCTTTCACTAAGTGAAGCTTGGAACTTGTGATGAGCACTGATATGTACACTTGGAGAACCCAAATCCCCACAACACATCTTTTTAAAGACCTGAGGGTCGTTTCACTAACAAGGTTAGCATCATCAGAGGGTGAAAAAATTGCTTGCTAATAAACATCACCTTATATACTGAGTTTTAGGTAGAGACCGATACCGAGAGGGAGACCGAAACACAAGCAAATTTTCTGCGCATTGTATTTTTATTGCCGGGCGAGGTTTTTGAAGTCATTTGAATATTTCCACGGTGACTTTTCACATCAATGACCTTGACTTAACATTGTTAATGATCACAAGTTGGCACAATAAATGAATTGTTGTTGCAAATGAATAGAAGTGCTCATAATATAAATGAGTTTTCTCACAGAGCTGACAAAATGATTTGTATTATTTGGAGTCGGAAGAAAACTGCACTGACAACTGACAATAATAATACATGACCAGCGTTATTCCCAGTTAGGACTGCAATCTTAGAAGGTTTTCCGAGGAGTCCTGCGTAGATCCGAAGCTACGGGACTAGCTAGCCACGGACGCCAGAAAAGAGTAATTCACAATCGTATTGTCACCAACGATGAGAATAAACTATTTAGTTTGCTTCATGCTGTCGAAAATCCACGTATTAATACACGTAACGCTGATGGAAATTTGAGCGTTTCACAATCAACAGTTAGCCTAATATTTCGTCAGCACAAGTTAAACCATATCGTATAAAACTGCAAAGCGAAATACAAGGTGGCGGGTTCCAGAATACAGAGTTTAATTATGTCAGAGAATGGAAGAGCTTATAGGAAACGAATCAAATTTAATTAGGTTTTGTTCAGTGATAAGGCTACATTTGAAAGTGATGACCTATTAAATAGGCATAATATTAATATTCAAGCAAAAACGCTCACGAGATGCGACAAGTGAATTATCAGAATTGCTAGTCAATATTTGGGAAGGTTTCCTCAACAACCATTGATCATTTTTCTTTAACGGGCTATTAACAAAAGAATTGTGCAAAGACTTATTATTACAGGAGTTAGCCATTTTATTAGAAAATGTTCCTCTAAATACCAGACAGAACCTATGGTTTCAACATGAAGGTACACCGCCCCACTATTAAAGGGATGTAAGAAATTTTTTTTTGAATATATGTCGACCAAACCAATGAATCGGGAGAGGGAGACTTGTTTCTTGGCCGGCGTGTTCTACCGACTTAACTATAATGGACTATTTTATTTGGAGATTGTTTATGCAGAAACACCGATTACATATAATATGAAAGCAAGGATATGTATGGCGTTTCAACAAATATCCCCAGAAATGTTGGAAATTTATAAACCTAAATCTTTAAAACGCATTCGACTTTGCATCGGAGAAATTAGGGGGGGGGGGGGGTACATATTAAGTTATATCTTCCAAATAGTTTTCTACTAGAGCTTTGTTGTTGATTTTATCATAATTTTATTAAAATGCCAAGTTGATATTGGGCTTTTATCTTCAACTGAGAATACCTGTGGCCATATTTCTTTTGCCAGAGCAGTATCTTTTGGTTGCGGTGCTATCGGGGCGGCAAGGCCGCGGACGAACCCTGAGGGAACAAAAACAAAAAAAAGTATCTTTTGGCATACCTAATATGAACATTATTTTCATCTATAGCAATTCAGGCTCAGGATAATTACGTTAGGTTAAGTGCTTTTAACAAGTGATAATTGTCAGAGATCCCACAAGTCGTATTAATGAAGCATTCAAATATCTTCAAAATGGTGAATTTTATTGTATAATAATAAAAAATTATAGATATTTCTCAGTGAATTTATAAATGGACAAAAAATATTCTATTTAAAAACAAGCGTAGGGTAATCCTGGTACAGCCATTTGGGGTAGCCTCTATATTGGTAAGTATTTTTAGTGAATTTTCGTTGAAAAAATTCACTAATGGGAAGATCTCGACCAATATGTATCATACCGATAACTCAAAAAACAATAGGCCGATTTTAATAAAGTTTGGCAGCTTCCTTTTGTATGTTGGGTTTTCTTTCAAAAAAAAAAATCTCTGAAAATAAACTATGGTAACCAAATTTGCTACGTAGGTTTACGTTATGAAAAGTAAACTACACAACAAAAATTATACCTCTATGTAACAAGAAAAAAAGTTATAAGCATTTAATTTTAAAAAATGTTTGGTGCCAGATCATTTCTATGAAAATTAACTACCATAATGCATTTGCTGCGCCCAGACTTTTAGTGAATTTTCGTAAAAAAAATCAATAATGGGGAGATCCCGACTTTTGAATTTTGAAAAAAAAATTGCAAATAAGCGCGAACTAGGACCCCTAGATCCCATATCCGGGGTCAATTTCAATTTTTATATGCCAGGCTTTTTAGTGAATTTTCGTAGAAAAAATTCACTAATGGGGAGATCCCGACTTTTGAATTTTGAAATTTTTTTTGCAAATGAGTGCGAACTAGGACCCCTAGAACCTATATCCGGGGTTAGTTTCAATTTTTATATGTTTATATATATATATATATATATATATATATATATATATATATATATATATATATATATATATATATATATATATATATATATATATATATATATATATATATATATATATACCGGGTGTCAACTAATTTATTAGACAAGCCATAATTTCTATAGTATTAGGTGTATCAAAATGAGATTAGGTACAGGCAAATGGTACGTGAAGAGGATAGTTTTAGCATATTTTTCACTTTCCGCTCACTTCCGGTTTTACCGGAAATGGTCCAGGTTTTGAATTTTTAAATAGAACACCCTGTATATTTTCACATTTTCGGATTTCTGAGACAATTCTTAATCAGAATGTGACATTTTCAAAAGTTTTTACGCCTACTTGATTTTTTTATAGCCACTTAATATTGCATATATCTATATTTTGCCGTTGTTTTCATCGAGATTTCCTTGGTAACCAAAACACTGATTTTCACAATGACAGTGACATACGCTTTTTGAACAGACATAGAAGTTACTTAAGTTTAGTTAAATTTCAGTTTAATTTCTTGTCACAATTATGTATACTCAAAGTGAGAAAGTGGACATGTTATTAATATTTGGAGAGTGTCATAGAAATTCAAGGAATGCTGCCGAGTTGTATGCTCACAGATATCCCAATCGGCAACATCCATCCCATCAATATTTTCCGTATGTTGAGAATCGTTTCAGACAAGGAGGAAATCGAGATGCGGAACAGAGGTTTATCATAAATGAAGACACTGAGATTGACGTTCTTGCCATGGTTGAGGTTGATAAAACGGTTTCTTTAAGAGAAATTAGTCGAGAACTGCAGATAAGTCATGAATCGGCAAGAAAAATACTGAAAAACCACGGGTATCGAGCATTTAAGTATCAGATACATCAACATTTGTATGGTGACGATGGCGATAGACGGGTATTATTTTGTGATTGGCTGCTTCAAAATCAAAGAGTTAACCCAAATTTTATCAACTTCATTCTATTTTCCGACGAATCCCGATTTACAAATAATGGTATGTTCAATAAGCAAAATACTCGGTACTGGGCCCAACAAAATCAACACCAAATGAGAGAGGGCAATTTTCAAGAAAGGTTTGGCGTCAATGTCTGGGCTGGTATCATTCGAAACAGAATAATTGGGCCAATATTGTTTCAAGGTCAGTTAACAGGGGTTAGGTACTTAGGTTTTCTTCAAAATGAAATCGAAGATCATCTTGATAATCTACCTTTAGCAGTTTTACGGCGAATTTACTTCCAACAAGATGGAGCACCGCCTCACAATGCCAGAGAAGTTCTTAATTACTTAACAGAACATTTTAATAATCAAGTCATTGCAACCAATGGTCCCGTACGGTGGCCTGCACGCTCACCGGATCTCACTGTGCTCGATTTCTTTATTTGGGGGTATGTTAAAGAAAGGGTATACTATGCAACTGCTCCAGCCACTCTTGAAATCTTAGAAGAAAGAATTCTACACGCATTTAGAAGTATAACGCCTCAAATGTTAGAAAACGTGTGTAGAGAAACAATTGAACGGGCTGAAATGTGTCGTGAACAAGAAGGAATGCAGTTTGAACAATTACTGCAGTGAAAATTTTAATAAAATCGGATATTGTAATTTCAAATAATTTAAGTTCGTCGTTGAAGTTATTAGTTAATGTTGCTATTTTTTGTTAACTTTGTTAGTTCTCTTGATTTTTCTTTTCTTAACTTGTTAGTTTGTTAAATTTGTTTATCCAATCGCAAATAAATTATCATCGTTATATTCGTCAAAAATCCTTTTTTCGGAAAATGCTTGTCAAAAAAGTGTCGCCATTTGATAAATAATAATAAAAACGAAAATGTAATTTTGCCAACTTGTCTTATTCATATCTATCATACTAGTCACTAAAACTTTGCGATTGTAGTTTTCTGAGATCACCTAAGGTACTTAGATTAGTTTTGGTCCGATCATGTCCACCTAGATGCAATATTAAAAGTGTCTCAAAATCAAGTAGGCGTAAAAACTTTTGAAAATATCACATTCTGATTAATAATTGTCTCAGAAATCCGAAAATGTGAAAATATACAGGGTGTTCTATTTAAAAATTCAAAACCTGGACCATTTCCGGTAAAACCGGAAGTGAGCGGAAAGTGAAAAATATGCTAAAACTATCCTCTTCACGTACCATTTGCCTGTACCGAATCTCATTTTGATACACCTAATACTATAGAAATTATGGCTTGTCTAATAAATTAGTTGACACCCGGTATATATATATATATATATATATATATATATATATATATATATATATATATATATATATATATATATATATATATCACACCGATAACTCAGAAAATAATAGGCCGATTTTCCAATTACCGAACACCTTGTATACATTTATATAACAATCATTTAGACAAATGCTTGTCACGTGTACATTTTTATTCGTGAATGTCACATTTTATAAGCCGATTTTAATAAAATTTGGCATGTACGTTTCTTTTGTAAATAGCTTGGATAAGTTCGTTAGTCAGGAAAATCGGACGAGGTTTTCCGGGAAAATTTTGAGTTTTCATTCGAAAAAGATTCTTATCTCAAAAAGTAATAAGACGATTTTAATAAAATTTCACATGTACCTTCCTTTTGTAAATGGCCTTGATGAGTTTGTTAGCCAGGAAAATCGGATGAGGTTTTCCGAGAAAAATTTGAGTTTTCATTAAAAAAAAATTTTATCTCAAATAATAATGGGCCTATTTTGATAAAATTTGGCATGTGGCTTCCTTTTATAAATATCTTTGATAAGTTCGTTAATCAGAAAAATCGGACGAGGTTTTCTGGAAAAATTTTGAGTTTTCATTTGAAAAAAATTTTTATCTTAAAAAATAAAAACTCTATGATAACCAAATTCGGTAAGTAGGTTTACGATATAAAAAGTAAACTATACACCAAAATTTAGATTTCTATGTTACAAGAAAAAAAAGTTATAATAAAATATTTTGTGCCAGATCATTTTTATGAAAATTCACTACCATAACGCACTTGCTGCGTCTTCGACTTTTTTTAAATATGGGCTTAGGCAAAGCCTATGGCAAAGCGGAACATAATTTAGCTATCTCCATAAGTATAGGCGCAACAGTGCTTTATCATTTCGTTGACTCCCGCATTATGTATGTATGTATGTATGTATGTATGTATGTATGTATGTATGTATGTATGTATGTATGTATATATATATATATATATATATATATATATATATATATATATATATATATATATATATATATATATATATATCAGGATTTTTTAACACGGCATTTCTGTATACTATACAAGGAGAAAGGTTAAGGGCAAGGCCGCAAGGAGACAACCGCATACACGTGTTTCAAGCTTATTAGCTATCATCAGCACGGTATAGCCAGGTGATGATGGGAACACTCTGGATAAAAATGCAAAAATACACGGAGTCACAGCAGGTAACCAGTGCACATTTGCAGCGTCATTAGGAAGGCCCTCAATTCGAGGGCAATAACCAAAATCGCCACGGAGGCAAAGAAATCACCTGCGTGAACATCCGGCGCCCAGGAGTCATACTATATATAACAGGATTTTTTAACACGGCATTTCTGTATACTATACAAGGAAAAAGGTTAAGGGCAAGGCCGCAAGGAGACAATCGCTGCAAATGTGCACTGGTTGCCTGTTGTGACTTCGTGTATTTTAGCATCTTCATCCCGAGTGTTCCCATCATCACCTGGCTATACCGTACTGATGATAGCTAATAAGCTTGAAACACGCGTATGCGGTTGTCTTCTTGCGGCCTTGCCCTTAACCTTTCTCCTTGTGTGTGTATATATATATATATATATATATATATATATATATATATATATATATATATATATATATATATATATATGTATATATTTGTTCAGAGGAATCAACTGGAAACTGCTTTAAAAGCAAAACAATCGCTTAGAAATGGGGAAAAGAACAAACAAACTAAAGATTTACATATCGACTGTGCGTGCTTAGTGTTTCCATGAGCAAATTCGACTTCCAGCTCTAATAAATATTAAAGTAAACATAGAACTCCAACTGTGTATTCAAGTTAAAACTCACGAGAATGTAGAAATTAAATAAACGTTTTCAAGTCGGAGATTATTGGAAAATATCTCTGATAAAAGGGAGGCTGGAGTCTAGACAGTCTCCTTTTTTTTCTGTAGCATATTCAGAAACGACCTCGAAACTCCATATTGACTTTTGTCCTGGGAACCTCTTATAATTGTGCAAAACGTATGAACATGGATACTGCCAGTAAAGGGATGTCCTGAGGTGGAAATAAATTCACTGGCAGAAAAGCTGGAACATGTAGGAAATCCTATATGTTTTCATTTTAATTTTTTAGTTAAACAATTTTTTAAAACTCCGGGCGCAGCAAATATGTTACGATTGCGAATTTTCATAAAACTTTCTTTTAAAATGTCAATACAATTTTGTAAAAGAAACATTAAACTTGGTAGATCATATATTATAATCTTAACACAGGGCTCCCACTACAATCTTAAATTTTTCTGACTTTTCCCTGATTTGAAATTTAAATTTTCCATGACTAAGGAAAGTCTTTTTTTGCTTTATTCATAAAAACTTACATGATCATAGGATTAATTCAATAACTTAAAAAAAATCATCAATAAAATGTTTGTAGAATTGTAATTGCATTAACAATTTGCTGGTAACGAAGCAACGGAAAACAACATAATATAAATACAAACATTAAATTACAGTCAACCTCTTAAAGCACTTTTCCACTTTTAACGTCGTATATAATGACTTTTAAGTTGTCTAGTTGATTTGTAAATGTTAAAATTTAACACATGCGATTTTACAACTTGTTGCCATAAACATTTTCGATAACGTTTATGATAGTAACTTATCAGTTAATGTGATTTTTATTTGAAAATCACAATTTTACTCAGTCATGTCCAAAGTATTACTAAATCAATATAAGACGGCATTTGTATACAGCTGGAACAAATGGAATGAATTCAGTATCTCGATTATTATGCATATTTATAGAAAATCCAGAAACACGTCAATTTTAGATTATAAAATGACATCCCGCAACATAAAAACTTTATCCCCTACATTCAACTCCTCGAGTGGAAGGTGCAACACTCAAATTTTTAAATAGAAAGTATAAGCTTGTGGTACCCCATTTAAAAGATATCTTCATTCTCTATTCAAAAATGCTATGGTTTTGAAATTTATTGCAAAAAATTAACACACAAAAAATTCATCTGATTCACGAACTTCCCTACAACACACTAAAAGTTAAATAACTAATCCCGTTTCCATTTTGATAATGATAAAAATAAAAAGCACATCAATCTTAATGTAGAAGTAGTTCAAAATGCATGTCTCAAACCTTTTGGCAGCATCCTAATCTTAAATAAAGTCTTCTAACGTTAATCAAGGTCTGAAGCGTGACCTAATCGCGATCGTTATTCTTCTTCCTAAATCAGTAAAGCCGCGTGGTTTACTTTTGTATACCATACTTTTCACATATCTCCATAAGAAGTATAAAATCGTAAGATCGGGTGATCGTGCTGGCCATTCTAACGATACTCGCCTCCCTATCCACCGATTGAAAATATTAAGTCGAGGTACTGCCGAACATTGATTCGGTAATGTGCTGGTGCTCCATCCTGCCGGAACCATATCACATTCGCTGGAACTTTAGGGTTTGCTCGATCAGAATATAAGTTTGCCAAAGTTGGCACGACATTATTTTAGAGCAGTGCTACATAATTATCTCAATTGAAATTGCCATCAGTGAAAAAGGGACCAATGACATGGTTTTCAACTTTTCCTGTCCCAACATTAACCTTTTCCAGGTTATTGCGTATGTTCATCTCTCATCCAGTGTGGATTTTCTTTAGATCAGTAGCGACAATTTTGACGATTAGCATGGCCGCGGAAAGCACTTTCAGAAAACAAAACATGTTCTAGTTGGGATAACATCGTTATCTAACATTTCCATCATTTTTTCACAAAACACGTTCTTCTATCAAAATCGTGGTCCATGAGCTCCCGAGTTTTTATCAATTTAAAGGGATGCATTTGGGGTCGAGGAGTCGGGGGCCAAAGGACTCCAAGGGGCAAGCTGAGGAAGTGGAAACAACAACATGACATTTCGATTAAGCTTTCCCCAAGACCGTCATGCGCGGTGAAGAGCCGCATCCTACACGAGGTGGCGCTGCTTATAACTAAACATGACGGATCTAGACGTGGAGGTCGATAAAACGCCCCCAATCCACGGAGTCACGTGACCTGTGCCTACGGATGGATGGCACCAGGGTGATGGTGTCGTGAACGGAACCTCTGGAGTACCGTTCAACCCTCCAGAGTAACCCGCCTTGCACCACACAGGGGGTTCTGATGGTGTGCCCAGTTATTTCCCCCATTCTCGTGGCAACAACATGGAGAATGACGAAAATAATATCAAAACAAATGAGGGTCGGGGAGTGGCTCCGGATACAGACGCGTGCCTTGGGTCTATTCTGGAAACGGAGACGAGCCGGGGGGCGGCAGCGTCCGCGGACTTTATAGGTCTCAGGTCTCCGCCCACTGGGGAAGTAACCGAGGGTTGATGGGACTTAGGTTCCTTCAGGTCAACCTCCAACACAGTAGGCCAGCCACGGCCGGACTACTAATGGCTCTGAGGAACACGGATGTGAACCTCATCCAGGAACCGTACTCTTATAAAGAAGAGATCAAGGGACTCGGCGGAGCTGCTGGAAAGCTCATTTACAGCAGATCCAGTGAGAAACCGAGGGAGGGGATAGAGTTTGTTTTGATAAATTTCTGTTCCTGGGACCTGGCAACAATCAAAATTCCTAGATATAGAGGTGGCCTTCAGCAACACCTCATTCTTATCGATAATGGCAGCTGTCAGGGAGCGGGAAATAGAGGAGACTTGTTGCAGGTGGATCGGTTCCATGCTCAGGGACAGGGCGGTGTTTACCTCACTCGCAGGGGGGACACTGGTGGCCGGGCCGGTGTCGCGGCTGGGTGGCCGCAGGGGAGCGTTTTGTCTCCCTGCTCTGGTGCCTAGACGTCGACGGCCTGCTAAGGGGGCTCTAGGAACGAGAGTACGAGGTACAGGACTATGCGGATGACATTGTCATCATAGTCAGAGGAAAGATTACACAGTCACTGTGGGAACGCCTGCAGACAGCACTGAAAGTGGTCGAAAGGTGGACGGTTAGCCAAGGGCTTCGGGTGAACCTCAAGAAAGCCACGGTCATACAATTTACGACGAAGATGAAGTGGGAGGGCTTTTTTATGTGGTTATTAAACGTGTTTTTTGCCTCAAAATTAGATTCAATGTCATATTATAAAGTGGATTGGTTATTTTTAATTTAAATAATGACAACAAAACAGCTTTTTTCAGCTCTAATATAGAAGTATTCAGAAAGTTGCGAATTGTGGATAAGATTCGTGCGTTTTTTACATTCATACTTCGTAACTGCATCCTTTTTTAATTTTCTTAACAAGCTAACATTTGGTGTCAACCAAATGTGTGTGGTATTTGTTAAAAGAAAGGAAAAACAACTAAAGTTAACATAAAACGTACCGAGACTATCTGGTTATCAAACACATATGTATTACGTTTAGCTTATAAACCCAGAAATATCAGGTGATAAAGAACGAAAATATCAATTTATCGTCACTTACCAAGGATGAAAACAATCCACCTTTGTTGAAGTGGTAATAACAGTGTTTCTTTTTGGAGTTCTTACGCTTAAAGGGGTACTATAATTAAAGGTTTTGTATTACTAAAGAAAACAGCACTAACACATAATATACACAACGTTGCTAATGGATATGAGCTTGCAATTTTATAAAATAGGTTCATAAACGAAGTGAAATTCACTAAATCAATTTAGCACCAATCATGTGTACTATGGTGCTAACTCAGAAAAACGATATTAATTGACAAAAACAATAATCAAATAAATACAAACACTGTACACACTTGATAGGAAAAATCGCATGTCAGAAGGGATATTCTGCTATTGCTGGTTTTATTCTTAGTTGACTTTTATACTAAAAGATCTACTTTTAGTATATATGCAGTAAACAACTTATGACTTTGACGTGCAGCATACCTACATAAAAAATATTCAGCAAATACTATGCCAAAATTTAGAAGCCATTAGTTTCAACGCAAATTTATAACCTTCTATAAAATGAAAACAAAGACCACATAATTTTATTTTGAGATAAAATTAGAATGTGTCTCGTAACGAAAGTGAACTAAACAAGCGTTGAAAATTAAGTTATAATTGTTGAGTTCAATCTGAAGTAAAAATGATTTAATATTAGACATACCACACTGTGTAGATGATTAGTATGTTATCCTTGTTAAATTGGCACCAACACATCCACGTGAAGTAGGTTCAAAATAATCCGTTTCCGTTTCAATAACACAACTTTAAAACCAAGCGGCAAGCGGAGCTTTACACCGACCAACTCAATTCGCTGTCAACGTGACCGACTGTGAAGCCTCTGTTACTGAATATACAAAAGCTCTAGAAATCAGCCGTGGGTAAGGTGGGAGTCAGTTTTCCTTAGGTATTTGCCATTATACTTTTCGTCCCAACCAAACTTTATTCCATTATCTTATACAGGTACAACTAACCCAAAAGGTAGGGACTAAAATTCCTTTAACTTTTATACACCAGTACATGCTAACTATGTATTTTTATTTTAGAACATACAAGCAAATTAGTGTGATAAGATATAAGCTTTGTTTCTAGAGATATATTTTTCCTTTAAACTGCATTATAGAAGCACGTTATAAAATTAGTGGAAATTAAGAGAGATATTTTTATTTTGGCAACTTTACATTTTGTGCGACAAAGTAGGATATAAGCTGTGCCTGTAGATGTAGCGAAAATTTTCAAAAACCTTATTATATTGGACCATTAGGAACATCTTATAAAATTAGTGGCATACATACAGTGTGTTTCTTGAGGTAATGACAGGCCAAAACTGCATTTTAGCGATTTTCTTTTTTTTTTTAAATTCGCTAATAGAGGTATCGTTGGTGAGGCTTTGCATTTTTTTTTTCAAATGAGCGTGAATTTGGCCCCCTTGAACCAGAAACCAAGGTATATATATATATATATATATATATATATATATATATATATATATATATATATATATATATATATATATATATATATATATATATATATATATATATGTATATATGTATGTATGTATGTATGTATGTATCCAACAGATAACTCAAAAGTAACTAACCGATTTTGATGAAAGCTGGCAAGTACCTTTCTTTTGTTAATGGCTTGGATAAGTTCGGTAGCCAGCCCGAGCGGAATAGTTTTTCTAAAAAAAAAAAAGTTTTTTCCGAAAAAAATTCGTACCTTAAAATATAACAGTTATGTTCATGAAATTTGGTAGATATGCTGGTAAAGACCTTACCACACACCAAAATTCAAATTTCTGGTTTTATAGAAAATTGAGTTATTCAAATTTGAAGCAGTTAATGAAAATTCGCTACCATAACGCACTGGCTGCCTCCCAACATTTTTCCTAATGGAAAACCTTATATATTTTTACACATCTAATTAGATTGTGTGTTTTGTTTAACGGTAATGCCATACCAACGGTCACTCTAGACCGGAGACAGAGCAATATAAAACTTCACCCTACCAATCGCTGTGCAGACTAGTTCAAGGCACAGTGATTTTGGAATGGGTGGAGTAAGACTAGGGGTATGCACAATCAACCAAGGGTTGCGGTGCTATCGGGGCGGCAAGGCCGCGGACGAGCCCTGAGGGAACAAAAAAAAAAAAAAATGCCATACCACCAATATGATCCATATTTAATTTTTACTGAGTTATTCGCAATTTCATTTTTTTCGCATAAAAAGTATGTGTTACCTATGAAATTACATATTTATTAAAAATAAAATACAACTGTTACAATAGGCATTTTTTTTTCTTTAACATCGGACTATTTTCGCGACTATGACCGACGCCAGGGAACTGTGTCTCCTCACTATTCTGGAATTTTTACCAAACACCTGTCTTTCTGTAAGGAGGATAGGGATCTTTAACGTGCCCAACATCGTACGGTACACGGGACCGACGGTTTTGCACTCCCCCGAAGGGCGGAACGTACAGCCATTCAACTTGCTCAAACACAGTGCCACAACCTCGGTTAATGTTTTACAGTATGTACTGAAAAAGTGAAATTCGCTACCATAAGGCCCTTGCTGCACCCAAACTCTTTTCAACACTTATTTACCATTGCTGTATCTATACTTTTTGAAAATCATATAAAAATAAATATAATCTCCCCTGTGATCCGGGAACAAACTAAAAGAATAGGCCCATGGTAACTTCTGCCTGTCGTACGAGGCGACTAATCGAAGCCAAGGTGGTGTTGGAATTTTCCTTTACATGATCGTAAAGGATTTTTTCACGCCCGAGGAGGTACCACTCCATACATCATGGTCTCAACGGAGGTTTCCGGTTCTGGTATATGAGTCGGTTTCCCTTATAAGCAAAAATGATTATGGCTCCTCCTTGTACAAAAGATTCCGGAGGTAATACCCCTCGATTCGGATTTCCGGGAGAGCGGTGTACAGGGGGCGCCAGCATCAAGATTTAACATATCCTTTTCGCATATATGTGGCCTAAAATCTAACCTGAACTCCGTCCGCCATTTCCTCCAGGTTAATAGGCCCCAACTCATCTTCCTCACCGAAACCCAAATCAGTGCCAAACCAGCCACTAATCACCTTAATTTCCCGGGGTATGAGCTCCTTACTTCCTTTAGATTGCATGGAGGCGTGTGCGCGTACGTCCGTAGCAATCTACCCTGCACCAGACTCCCATTTAGAAGCTGGAAGAAAATACATACTATGCATAAAACGCTCTCTCAGGGCTGCAACTAAATTGATCTGTTGCATTTACCGGCCACCTTCTGACAACAACTTTGTCCAGCTCTTTGACTACCTTTCTGAAAAAACCGACCATCTGATTTCTGAATATCCTTCCTCCGAGTTCACTATTCTTGGTGACTTCAATGTCCATAATAAGGAATGGCTAGGATCTTCAAAAACCGATCCACAAGGGAGAGCAGCGGAGGCCTTTGCAGTCAGCAATTCTTTAGCCAATATGGTTCAGCAACCTACTTACTTTCCTCGCATCCCAGCACACAGCTCGAATCCCTCGGATCTCCTTCTTACTACAAATCCTGAATGCTATAAGATATCAGTCACCGCCCCCCTTAGTCACTCAGACCACGGCATGGTCACTGCTTCCTGCGCAATGCAACCCTAGGTCACACAGTCATCACACCCACGTATCGTTTGGCACTACAACTCCGTGAACTGGAACGAAATGCGAGATTACTTTTCCTCATTTCCATGGGTGTCTGTCTGCTTCTCTCATCCTGACCCCTCTGATATCTCACAAAACGTCACCGAAATTATCCAATCTGGCATGGAATTATTTATTCCACGAACACAGAAAACCTCTTCAGTCACTCAAAAGCCCTGGTTTTCTAAGTCCTGTGACAAGGCCAGACTTGAAAAGGTCAAAGCTCACAAAACGCTTCTACACAATCCCAGTCAAGAAAACCGTCGAGCATTTAACAACACAAATAACCGCTATGTCCGCATTCTTTCTGAGGCAGAAAACTCGTTTAATAACCACATCAAAAACAAAGTCCGCTTAAGCTCCAGCGGCAGCAAACCCTTCTGGACTCTTGCTAAATCTATTGGGAATAATTTTTGCAAGAGCACGTTCCCACCTCGTGTCTCAGGGGATGAAATTGTTTCTGCCGCCCTGGGCAAGGCTGAACTTTTTGCCTCGTTGTACGCCGGCAATTCTACTCTCAACCCAACTCCAAATGTTCAACCACCAACAGTCCCCAATGTCGCGCATAAAATGACGGATATGATTTTCCGCATCTAGATTTTATTAAACTCGACGTTTCGGTTTCTGTTTTGGAAGCCATTTCAAGAGATTAAAGAGATATGAATGGAAAGGCCTCAACCTGTCTACTCCTTTTTTTCTCCCTCAGGGCTCGTCCGCGGCTTTGCCGCCTTGATAGCACTGCAGCCCTTGACCTATTGTGCATGCCTACTCCTTAAAGCAGTGGATAAGGGTGTGTTAGGTTGTCGATTCCGAACACACAGATCTTTCCATAAAAATTCGTTAAAATGCTTACTTGACTAGAACATCTATATATTTAGCACAGAATACAACGTATGTAAAACCCCAAATGCAGGGGTGGGATTAACCTGAGCGATAAAAAAAATGATAATAAAAAAGTCATGTTTGGATAATATGAAAAGCTACGTTGCGTATAGACTCGTATATATTAGCAATTTTCAGTATTACTGCTACAACAAAAAAGTTATTAGGTAAAAAACGCCAAAAAATGGGCAATCTCGCTGTTTCATGGTACCTATTTGGAAAATAAAAATTTAATATTATATTTACCGTCGCTTATTCATTAAGCTGTACTTACTAATAAATATAATGTAATAAGATCCCGTGAAACATTCTAAATGAGTAATAAATTTTATTAAGTTAAACACGTTTTGCGAGACATTTTGAGTTAAGTTTGATTGAAAGGTTGTATGTCATTAATATTAAATAGCAATTATAAAACAAAGCAAATTTGCATTACATTCTACTCAGAATTTTGATTTAGGAAAGCGAAGAAGTAGACAGTTAGGGAGGAGGTGATAATCTACTTTCCTTGTGCTACCTTCAACTCTCTGTTCTTCACTCAGATTTCATATTGTTTAGTAATATTAAGTGATTGATTTCTAATACTGCTTACTTATCAAATTATCGTAAATTATATTACATAATAATTCAGAGAAACAAACAAATTGATTTACACTATTTTAGTGAATTTTCGTAGAAAAAATTCACTAATGGGAAGATCGCGACTTTTGAATTTTGAAAAATTTTTTGCAAATGAGCGCGAACTAGGACCCCTAGAACCCATATCCGGGGCGAGTTTCAATTTATTTATTTATATATATATATATATATATATATATATATATATATATATATATATATATATATATATATATATATATATATATATATATATATATATGTATGTATGTATGTATGTATGTATGTATCACACCGATAACTCAAAAAATAATGGGCCGATTTTGATAAAATTTTGCACACATCTTCCTTTTGTAAATGGCTTGAATAAGTTCGTTAGTGAGGAAAATCAGACGAGGTTTTCCGGGAAAATTTTAAGTTTTCATTCGAAAAAAAATTATATCTCCGGAATTAACAAAGTAAGGGCAACCAAATAAGCGGGTTCATATCATCATAGGTAGGCTACCTACCAAAATTTAGCTCTGTAGGTTAAAGGACCAAAAAGTTACGGGCATTTAAAGAAAAATAAATTTAGGTTTTCCTCAAAACGTGAAAGTCGCGATTTAAAACGTCAGAATTGGTAATATTTAGGCAATGAACCTGAAACTCATATGAGCTATGGAAAGAAAATGCCTCAAGAAAAATGTTTTACAAAGCCTGAACTCTTTGTTTCAATCGTCATTGTCCTTCATTTTACTAAAATATTCCCAAAAAAGTCATTTCAAATAGACGCTTTCTCTGATGCTTTGGCAGTAGTGTTGGCTATAGAGTTTATCGTTTAATGGTATATCATTTTTGTCAAATTTTCGTAAAAAATCATTAAAGCTCAATATATCCGTTATTATGCAAGTTAAGAAAAAAAAGATATACATTAATTATAGGGTGTCTTGAGCTACATCTTAAAAAATATTTCCACAATTACAGGCTGGCCCGTAAGCCTTGGTAACCCAATTTGTTTTAATTTTTTTTTTAATCAACATGTTATTGCATTTTTGCATTTTCCATCGAAATATAATACATCTTTGTAAGAAAAGAAATTCGGGACGCAGCAAGTGCGTTATGGAAGCGAATTTTCATTAAATGCTTCAAATTCGAATAGCTCAATTTGCTATTGACCTATAAGGTTGACCAGGAAACCAGTTTTTTCTGGAACAATTTAAGTTAACTTTCGGAAATTTTTGTACATTTTCAAACAATAAAGTTATTTTGATGAAACATGGCACATTGTTTCTACTATATAGATTGATGCCTGTTCTCTTAAAAAACATGTTTGCTATTAAAAACATTTTAATGAAAATTCACTACCATAACGCACTTGCTGCGTCCAGAAGTTTTATTGCATATATAACTGCAGTTTCCCTGAAGTTCTCAGCTTTGTCAAATACAGAATGAAAGTATGATTTTAAAATTCCAAATATCTACTGCGTGTTGAATGAATATTTTTAAAAATTCTTAGAAATGTTCATTCAACACAGAGTAGATATTTGGAATTTTAAAATTCCAAAGAATTGTAAGAATTTTTAAAAATGTTCATTCAACACGCGGTAGATATTTGGAATTTAAAAATCTTACCCACAATATCATATCTCACATAACATTATTAGAAAGTTACTTGTAAATAATTTTTACTGGCAAGTCTACATTCGAATTAAGTTTTAAATCCATTCTGGACAGCCCAATTCACCACAACACATTTTTCAGATCTGACCATCGCTTCGTTAATAAACTTAGCGTCATCAGAGAGATGAACTATGATAACTATTCATCCCTCTGATGACGCTAACTTTGTTGGCGAAACGATCGTGAGTTCTGCCTCAAAAGTGTGTTGTGTTCTCAAAGTGTACGTATCAGTGCTCATCACAGGTTCCAATCTTGATTCAGCTAACTAGGTTACATAAAAATATAATGTTTTTTAAAATACAGTATTTTAAGTACAATTTGGAGAACCCAATTCATCACAATACAGTTTTCCGACCTAGCAAATGAAAATGACTGTTTTCCTGGAGTATGCTTTTGTTTCTAAACGATATTTTCGCAGTATTTATTACAAATGTATGCAAAGTAGACGATTTTATTGCCAGATTAAACAGACAAATGTGACTCCATTAATTCACCCATGAAAAAGAAATTAATAATAAATTACCTTTCCTTGATGTATTAGTCATCAGAAATAGAGACGCTTTAGGATTTGGCATACACAGAATGGACACCACTACTGTGAGTTACATTTCGATTGACTCACAAAGCTTCTCGCAAAAAAACAGTTAGTTGATAGATTAATAGTTTCCCTTAAATAAAGAAAGATACAAAAGAGAACTGGAATATAAAGGGTGAGCCATCTAACGTTTGGATTTGGAACTATAGGTTATTTTGAGGTTGGAAGGTTTGACAGGGTCGCCAGCAGAAAATAAAAATCAAATTCCCTGACATTTCCAGGCCCCTCGAGTACATTTTTCATAATGTTCGAAATAAAAAGCACACATACCTGAATACTTTTTTGCGAACAACATAAATAGAAACTTTGATTTAAAAAAACTTACATAATCAAAAACATAAGTATGCTTAACTCCGTTAATTTATAATATATAGCATTTTTGAGAAGAAAATTTGCGGTTTTTTCATCGAAAAACTTGACTTTCATAACTGGCCGACAAACTTAGCCTCCGGAAAGAATTTTTCAGTGTGATGGAACAAACCAGAAGTATCTAGGTGGCGTAGAAACCTCGCAAATAATGTTGTTCGTATATATAAATTTGGATAAGCATCGGAAATGGGTTTGAAAAGCTCAGATTCGCGCCCATTAAATTTTAATTATTTTTTTTTGAAAATTCGTTACCTCTTTAAAGGCGAAATTTTACTTATCAAAATGCGCTGAAAACATGAAACAAAGATACTATTTACATGCGCCATATACAAATGCCAAATATTTTGCAACTTTCAACATGATCATAAAGGTTAAAATAGAATAAACACATTCGCAGCACAGCTCCACCCAGCCAATACCTAAAACGCATTTTGCATTTTATGCATTCAAGGAAGAACATTCCAAGTGAGATGTACATATGAGACATGTGTGAGATAGATGAAGAAGACGATTTTTATATCGACGAATGGATTGGCCTGCGTTCATTGGCGGCTTTAAGTGATATTGGTACCCAAGGTAAGACGCATTGTTATCAATATATATTTTCGCAGGTATGAGAAAACTATTTACGTGACAAAACTCATATAATATACATAAAATCATAATAAAAATGCATCTGATAGTGACGAAATTTTACAAATATATAATTTCCAGGTCTACTGAATGATTTCCATGACATTTGAGTAAAATCACAAATTTCCCTGACATTTCCCTGGCATTTTAGGGGGTATTTCACATTACCTGATTTTTCCAGGTTTTCCCGGTTTTCCAGGTCGCTGGGTACCCTGTTTGATGACATTTCCGATGTGACAGAAAGTTAGTTTTATGTTTGACATTTATGAAATGGGTCGCTTTTCGCTTGAATACAGTTGGGAAATATTAAAAACTTATTTCCAAAGTGATGAGTTACTCAAACTGTAAGAAATTTACGAAAACATTTTGACAAAAAGGATGTGTTAAAAACGCAGTTTGTGGATCAATTTGTGAAGCGAGTTCGTGAAACTGAATCGTTCTTGGATAAAACTACCCGTGTACGTACTCGTCCAGTGCGCTCAACCGAAAACATCGCTGCTGTTGCTCAGAGTGTGCGTGAACAACCATCAACATCAACTCGTCATCGTTCTCAAGAAGAATTGAACATTTCACGCACTTCTTTGAGAAGAATGTTGCATAAAGATCTCGGTATGAACGCGTACAAAGTTCATAGTGCAAGAGCTGAAGCCACATGACCATCCGATGCGTTTTCGGTTTGCTCAATGGGCCGAAGACCGTTTGATCGGAGATGAGCATTTTTACCGAAAAATCATCTTCTCAGATGAAGCTCATTTCACACTGGGAGGATACGTCAATGCATCCACAGCGAATTGACTGTTGTGCGGATTTTGATCTGGCGGCATTATTGGGCCATTTTCCTTCGAAAATAAGCAAGGAGACGCCGTTACGGTGAATGGCGTTCGCTACCGCGCCATGCTAAGAGATTTTTTGTTTCCCAAAATTGAAGAGTGTGATATAGACGACATTTGCTTTCAACAGGACGGCGCAACGTGTCAAAACTGTGAAGTTCGTTAGAACCTGTAGGTAGTGACTACACTACCAACAGCATCAGCATATACATACATACTAAATACGTATGTATATGCAGAATAAACTGTCACAGGTTGTTTATTCTGTTGTGATGAATTCCTATTTATGTCTGAAAGTGCCACTGCAATAGGAACGCCGAGAAAGATTCATATCCGGGAATGTTTAGTTTAGGTCATACATTTTAATTGCCCCTACCTTTTTTATACTTGATCTCATTCAAGATTGCATGAGCGGCATGGCAGAAATGAACAAGATCACCTTTTCTTGAGAAAGAGACAGCTGTTAAACATTCTGTATGTACTTTCTTTTTAATTTATGAAGCCTACCGAAATCACTTAGTTCGTCAGTTCATTTTCGAAGCGAGTTTCTGTTTTCACGGTCTATTTTCTATTTGATGAGTTCCAAAATAACCAAAAAAGTATATATTTATAGCTTTATTTTTATCTTTTGCATCGTAACTAAAATATAACGTCTCAACAGGCTAAGTTACTTAGTTACTAAGTGAAAAAATATTACACTAGCTTTTTCTATTGACACACAGACACTGGCTGAGTTCACCACCATGGCCATTCCTCTAAACTGTATCCAATTAATGCAGGAGTTCCTCAAGCTTCAGCGTTAGCCCCTACTTTGTTTCTTCTCCACATCAATAACCTCCTCTCTAGCACATCCAACCTAGTTCACAATTACGCGGACGACAGCACCCTCCACTCAAATATACAATATTCTAAGCCTGTCTTTTTATCCCAAATAGATGAGGATCGCAGACTCATGGAGGGTTCTGTCTCCGTGGATCTCCAAAAAATATTAGACTGGGAAAGTAGAAATCTTGTACAATTCAACCCCACCAAATCTCAGTCTTGCTTTCTTTTTCATAAGAGATAACACCAGCCCTAGACCCATCACAATGAACAACCAAGTTATTCAAAGTAATGAGTCCTTTTCACTTGTCGGCATTTCTGTGAATCGAAATCTCAATTGGCACCAACATGTCACATCAATTGCAGAAGCGGCTGCTAAGAAATTAGGTTTCCTCTTCCGGGCTTGCAAATACTTTTCACCAGCTAATCTTTATACCTTATATACTTCACAAATCAGGCCAAACCTCGAATACTGCTCCCACATCTGAAGTGCCGCTGCAGCTTCTACACTCGCTATCCTGGACCCCATTCAGAAGATCTATACGTCTCATCGGTGACCCTTCCCTCACTCAAAGGCTGCCATCCCTTGCCTTCCGACATGCCGTTGGTGACCCATCTCTCTTTTATAGATATCTGCACGGGCACTGCTCAGAGGAGCTTTCTTCCATAGTTCCTCCACCTGCTGCCACCAACAGATCTACCAGGGGAACAGAGCGAATGCACCCTTTTACTGTCCAGGTCACCAGACATAGAACATCTTGTTATGCCCGCTCTTTTGTCCCGAGGACTTCCAAGTTTTGGAATTCCTTGCCGGCACATGTTTTTCCTTCTCCTCCGAACCTCCAAACCTTCAAGTCCAGAATTAACAAGTTGCCTCTTTCCTCCTTGTCGACACCCACGGTACGATAGTATATAGGCTGTAAGCCCTCGTGGTGTGTTGTTGACATATATATATATATATATATATATATATATATATATATATATATATATATATATATATATATATATATATATATATATATATAAACAAATTAAAAATACATATTATCTGCATCTTTGTTTTTTTATCATCAGATAAACAGTTTTTTTATATGTGTGTGGTTATTATTAAGATAAATGAATAATATTTTGTCACGTGTGTAAACAATGTGTTTGTTATAAGCAATTATAAAACTGACAATTGCGTTACAACATGCAAGTCATGTAAAACAATACTAATATTTAGAATAAAGCAGAATTAATTTCTATGTTAGGTATTTCATTAAATTAGACAAATCTTCAATGCCTAAGCTGACAAATAGTTTTGTTTACTATAAAAAGTGTAATGACTGTTTTATTTCTCTCAGGGGCAAACATTAGAGTTATAATTTTAGTCATACTAAAATGTGCAAGCAGCTAATAAAACAAGTTGGCAGTGATTACGCTAATGACATTGTTATTTTAGTTTTTTAAGTAATGCTGAGAAAAGCAAATGGGTTTAATATTCATTTTGGTCCCACAAGATTCAATTTTAACTCTTATCTATTTTAAGTATAAATTTAAGAACCTCGGTGGTTCAGGGGTAAGAACGTGTGCCTCTGAACCGAAGGGTACTGGGTTCGACCCCAGGGTACTCCTTTCACTTTTTCAGTACAAACTGTAACATTAACATCAACCGAGGTTCTGGCGTTGTATTTGAGCAAGTTGAATGTCTGCACGTTCTGCCCTTCGAGGGGGGGAGGGGGGTGGGCCGTAAAGCCGTCGGTCCCGTGTTCATGCGATGTTGGGCACGTTAAAGATCCCTACCTTCCTTACAGAAAGGCGGGGATTCGGCAAAATTTCCAGGATAGTGAGATGAAACTGCTCCCTGGCGTCGGTGATTGGCCATAGTCGCGGAAATAGGCTGACGTTAAAGAAACAAAAAACACACACACAGAAGTAAAAATTTGTCAATTGTATTTGACCTTACTTGGTGAATCCGTTCCATACTAAATATAGACGTAGACTATTTCTCTGGCTTCCAGATCTATAAGGCAATACGAAAAACTAAAACGGTGTGAATTTTTAAGAAATTTTAATATAAGGTATGATGGAACGTTAAATTAATTAAATTATAATTGTCACATTTATTCTTATAAAAAAAATTATTATAAAATATTAGAAAACGATTTAGTTTTTACTTAGGCTGGTAATAATAATAATAATAAATAATAAAAATAAATAAGAACTGAAAAAATGGTGGTTCAAAGAGCCAAATCCATCTGCAATAGCCAGCTATCAGCGAGAAACAAAGTAAAAGCAGTGAACACCTATACTGCACCGGTAATAACATACAGCTTTGGAATAATTAATTGGTCTCGCAATGACCTAGAAGACCTGGATAGGAGTGATCTTCACCGACTTCAGGAACCTACACAGCTCAATAGAAAGTTTTCATCTTCCTAGAGACTTACGGGGAAGAGGCGTTGTCGGCTTGGTCAATGTGAACTATTCACAAATAGAAAAACTACGACAATATTTCATTAACAAGTGTACTTCTGACAGTAACCTAACCCCGTTGAATTTGAGAGATAGAATTTACACTCCACTTGAACAACAGGTAACTAACGAACAAAAGATCGAAAGATGTAAACGAAAACCCAGGCATGGGAAATATATCAACAATATCACGAACAATTATATTGATATCAAAGCGACGCATGGCTCTTGAGAGGAAATATCTTTTCCGAGGCTGAAGTATCGATGTTTGCTATACAAGATCGTGTGGTACCCACAAGCTGTTACATGAAGCACGTGGTCCAAAAGAACAACATGCCGTATATGCAATGACGCCGAAGAAACAATTGAACATGTCATAAGCGGGTGCCAAGCATTGGCCGCAAATATGTACACCGAAAGACATATCAATGTGGCAAAGATCATCCATCAACACCTAGCACACTCTATAGAGCATTAGAATACAGAAGTACCATACTTTGAATACACCCCTCCTAATGTATAGTGCAAACAGAAACACAAACTCTATACTGGGACAGAACACTATTAACGGATCACTATATGCGTCACAATAGACCAGGACAAATGGAGGAAATATGTGATCATATTTGATATAGCTGTACCACATGTGAGAAACATTGAGAGTGCAAGGAGGGAAAAAATCGCCAAATACTTGGACCCGTGAGAGAACTGAGAACTATATGGGACGTCAAGTCGGTGAACATCGTACCTATTATCATCGGTGCAACGGGAGAAGTTCCTCTCTAGATTCATGCTGTCCTACAGGACCTGAAGATGGCCGAGGATAGGATATTTCTCCTGCAAAAAAGTGTGATTTTAGACACCTGTAGGATAGTCAGGAATAGACTAACAGAAAACTGCACGTAGATAGAAAAAACTCTGCATGTGAAATCAAACCACACTCCACACCATGAAATATAAAACGGTTATATTTACTTGCTGGGTGCTTTGTCATAGGCCGTAGTAGGACCTGCAAACCTGAAAAAAGTGCACCAACCGATAATAATAATACATTTGACCAACGTGATACAAAATATATACACAATAAATGTACACCATGTATGTATGGCATGTCAAAAACAATATCAAAAGTAAACACACATATAAACTCTATTATAAAAAACGCTTATACACATATAAACACATACATAACCTCTTAAATGAATAAAATTGACACCTTAAAATATAATCTGTGCATGGACTATATAAAACGACTGACAATAAGCAAACTTTAAATATAATCTTTTAAATATTATTCAATGCTATAGTAACATTGTCTTTAAAAATGCTTGAATATTTTTTTAGTGAATTTTTATTTAAAAAAATCCACTAATAGAGAGGTATCGATGGTGAGACTTTGCAAAAATGTTTGCAAATGAGCGCGAATTTGGGCCCCTAGAACCCATATCCGGGGTCAGTTTCGATTTTTATATGTTATATATATATATATATATATATATATATATATATATATATATATATATATATATATATATATATATATATGTATGTATGTATGTATCCAACCGCTAACTCAAAGAATAATTAACCGATTTTGATAAAACTCGGCAAGTGCCTTTCTTTTATTAATGGCTTGGATGAGTTCGTTGTCCAGGAAAATCGGACAGGATTTTCCGAGATTTTGAGTTTTCTTTCAAAAAAAAAATTTTTCTCCGAAAATTACAAAATTACATATTTCGATAAAATTTGGTCTACATATTGCTTTGGGAAAGACCTAACTATGTGCCAAAATTCAGCTTTCTAGGGTTACAGAAAATTGAGCTATTCAAATTTGAAACATTTTATTGAAACGGCGTTTTCGAATCTCACTTAAGCCTGACCCATCAGGAGTACATAAGCTCTCAAGGAGTATATTAATACACAGTAATATGCCGCTGGTTAGTCAATGACAGGTATTATTGTCATTGACTCATGACATTCATTTTTATTTAAGATTCAGAGAAATGTCAATAATACTGAATTCACTGATTGATAATTATTGGCAGCATTTACGATTATATATAACCCTATTGTAATTTATCATCATTTATCACCTCTGTAGTATATATTTTTTTATTTTAGATTTATAAGTTCCATCAACTAAAACTGTTACAGGAAACTGTACCTGCAGGATGAATGTGAAAACGTTCGATATAGCAGTAATACAGATTGTTCTATAAGCAAGCGCATGTATCTGTATCGGATAAAATCGTCAAGGTAGTTACCCTACCCGACGTGAGATGGCGCCACCAAACCTGAGTTCAGTTATTTCAATATTATACATTGAAGCATTTAATAAAAATTCACTACCATAACGCACTTGCTGCGTCCCGAGTTTTTAAAACTATGTATGCTCAAGTTTTTAAAAACAGTAGGCAATTTATTGAAATATTTTATGCCACTATAATAGGGAGACTTTTCAAATCTAGCAGTCGAATATAAAGGGGGCCGCAGTTCAAAGCGATTTCTGAGAGGGTCAAAATGAATGTCAGTGTTTCGTTCAACTGAAGAAAGATTGTTGTAAATAAGCAACAAACACTTATAAATAAATATACATGCACGATAGTGGCATTTAATAAAAAATGGTAGACAAGACTCGGTTCGTTTAAGACAAAATTTTAAATTAATCTTAGGATCCTTTTTTTGCTGTATAAATATTCGGCCAAACTGAACTGCACTACCCCAAAAAACTACATGATATGGCCAAACCCAATAAACAAGAGGGTAATAGACATTAATAAGGTTGTTTTCCTTAATTATAATCCTAGTTGAGAAGACTTAAACACATACACCTTACCCACAAAAACCAAATGTAAAGTATGATGGGCATAGTTTCTCTTCGTAAATTATTATTGGTTTATATAAAGTAAAGGAAATTTGAGGGTTTGTTTGCTGAGCTTGGTAGACGATAGCATAGAGAATCTTTATTTTTTTGTTTTTTTTTAATGTAAAACATCGTATTTTAGTAGGGAGCTGGAGCACTAGTTGTTGACCTGGAGTGACCGTGGCTAAAAGAGCTTTGCTCGAGGCCAAAACAAGTTAAAAAAATAATAAGGTTGTGGGTTTCAACTAGAGGATTGTAGAGAATGCTGAGCTCAAACGCTTAGAGGCGTAATTAATCTGAACCTCACACCGAATATCTTGGTCGATGTACAGGCCCAGAAATTTTGCAGAGGTTGAAAATTGAATGGCATAACTTCCGACTTTTTAGACATTATCTCCTAAATTGAATACAAACCCTCTCTTCATAATTAATTATAAAGGCATTGACACAACACCAGTCAGCAAATTCAATGCATAATCTCTTAAGTCTAGCAGATAATCCCTCACTTGTGTCAGCTGAAATGGACACAGATGTGTGATCAGCATATAAAATAGTGCAACCATAGCTAATAGGCTTAGGCAACTCATGAATACAAATTATAAAGATCAGGGGGCCAAAACTGATCCCTGAGGAACACCTAAATTAATTTCATGCATATCTGAAGCAATCTTGTCTACCTCCACATATATTTCTATTATACATGTACGATGTAAGCCAGTCCAGAATATTTCCACGCAACCCCGCAACAAAAAACTTAGCACGTGCCTTAGCCAGATCAAGAGTATTAAACGCCACTGACAGATCAAAGAAAATAGCCACTGTCTACTTATTCTTATCGACTTCTGCACTGATATATTTTACAAATTCAAAGGCAGCATTTGCCGTTGACCTAGTTGAACGAGACCCATGTTGGCTGTCCGCAAAAATGTTGTACTTGTTGATAATCCCCAAAATACGATTCTTATAAAATAAATGCAGGGGCGGCTCCTTAATAAGTGGGCCCGTGCGCGCACACTGCCGCCTGCCGGGGAAAAATAATACTTTTGCTGTGCTATATTTTAATAAATTTTTATTTTTTACCTCCTGCATTCTACACAAACAAAATTAGTATATCGAGTATCGCAGAGTCGGCAGCCATTAATACAGAATCAGAACAAGTATAGTGTGTTAATGGATGCCGACGTTATATACATCCGTATACACAGTCCTTCGTCGGTGTGTATTCTTCGGCGCTCTACCTAAATGGGAAACTTCAATACGAAATGATCGACTATCTGCGTCAAAAACGACGAATAAGTAATCCCGTTGTGCGATTTAAAATTCCACACTTGCAGCACAGCATAATAAGACCCAGCACTGAACCTTGTAGGGTGGCCCTTTGATGTTGCGAGAATAGAATATTTGACCTTGCCCACATCGCTCCAGCTTAACGGACCAGGGTGGGACTCGGCATACAGTTATGCTGTTCTGGAATCACAGGCGTAATCGCTCATTTTATCGCCAGGAGCGTATTATCTTTCTTAAAGCAATGTTATTATTGATTTGTATACAGCAAAATATTACGTAATTGAAACAACGATAATTAAATATATAGTGTTAGTAGAAGGAATATAACTAGGATAGATTAGATCCTCGTGAATAACATCTCACATTTAGACATTTTAAAGTATATTAAATTATTTAGTCAGAATGTATAATAAGTTTGCGTCTATCAAGTACGGCATTCTGGCGTAGTTTCATAAAATTCATTCAATCTTAAAATTCAAGTTAAAAAAGTATATATATATATATATATATATATATATATATATATATATATATATATATATATATATATATATATATATATATAGTAAAATAAAATCCAAAAGATACGTGCAGTATAAAACGACAAAGATCTCATATTGTCATGTTTTTATGTCAAACAAAACATTTGAAATTAGCCGTTAAAAAAATTTATAAATTAATAGACGAGTAAATGAACATATGAATAAATATAATAAAATAGAAAAGATACGTGAAGTGTAAAATGACAAAGATCACATATTGTCATGTCTTTATATCAAACAACACATTTAAAATTATATAGTTAGTTAGTAATTATCAAAGAAAAGGACTTTTTAACTACTATAACCTATAACTAACTAGAGGAAAACTTGGTAAGTAGTTAATAATTATTAAGTTTAGTAAGGAGGTTTTTTTATAATACATTTTCGGGGAAAAAAGAGGGGAGCCCTTCATTTTTTTCCTTGCGCACCCCCAATGCATTACGGCAGGAGCCGCTACTGAGGAAATGCAACAGTAGCTATAAATAGAGACGCATATAATGTAACATATAATAATTTCATCGCTGCAGAAAACTTAACAGAAATTAGAAGAGCCAACAAATTTGTTTCAGACAAAACTAAAGAATGAACTTAAAAATACAGCTCTGTTCAGTTAACAATATAAAAGTCCACAATTAGCAAATATGTATGGCTATCTAAAAATTAACAAACCAAACATTTCAGTGAGACCAGCAGTTGTCGGCTATGTTAATTTACCTAATCATAAGATAGCAAAGAGACCAGTTTCACTTATTAAAGAATACAATATTGCGTTTGATTTATGTAATATGTTCTAAGATACCTCACAGAGAATGCTTACCTCTATTATAAACATTTAACTAGAAAACAAAGTAAATGTCATATGTGTGTGTGTGTTTTTTTTGTTTTTTTTAACGTCCGCCTATTTCCCCGACTATAGCCAATCACCGACGCCTGGGAGTAGTTTCACCTCACTATCCTGGAAATTTTGCCGAACCCCCGCCCTTCTGTAAGGACGGTAGGGATCTTTAACATGCCCAAAGCGCATGGACACGGGACCGACGGCTTTACGCTCCCTCTTAAGAGCGGAACGTGCACATTCGGCTTGCTCAAATATAATGCCACAACCTCGGTTGCTGTTAATTGTACACTATGTACTGAAAACATGAAAGGAGGATCCTGGGATCGAACCCAGTACTCTTCGGTTCAGAGACACACGTTCTTACGCCTGAGCCACCGAGGATCTTGTGTAAATACAAAGACAATAAATAATAAATCTTTTTAACGAATGCATAAAACAAAACAATTTTAAATTTAATGATAAAATGTATATGCAAAGTGAAGACCTTCCTATGGGTAGTCCGTTGTCATTATTCCTGGGAGTTGTTTAATTATTTTGAGCAATGTGTTAAATGCATTCGATGCGGCAACTAACGTAGACTATTTAAAAAAAAAACAAATTCCAAATTTGTAGAAACGACAGCCTGTATAGAATAAAAATTAAAATAGGGCTAATTTTTTATTAAATTTACATGTTTTGGTTATCGGGTTTCTATGGCCCGAAGGAATACGAATGTATAGTTGAAATCAGGAGAACAAAACACAAAGGTTAATCAAAAAGCTTCACCTTGTGTTGATAAAAAATTCTAGTGTATTCTCGACTACAGAAGCCTTCTATTTGTATTTTCGCTCCCTTTGTGTAGAGAAAGCTTTTATCCAATAATAGGTTCTAATTAGGCTTTGATGTTCCGAAATTATGGCTTGAAAATCGTATTTATATTTGACGTAAATGCTGTAACAATTAAAATGGAATGAACTAATTACAGAAATCAAATATAATTACACAGCACGTGCCGCAACCGAATACACGAATTAATTAGAGATCATATTCAGATCAGTCCAGACCAGCGTACAACGCTTAATTAAATGTCGTTGATGTTGTTAATTCAATCTTGAAAATATAATTGAATAAAATTCTAGCAGAGTATCGTGTTTCTATACTTTGCAATTTGTTGTTATTCAAGTTGAAACTGCAAGCATCTGATTATGAATCATTCGGTGAATTCCAGATTTGAATAGTCACTTTATTAATAAATGGGATCATGCAGTTTATCGCAATAATAATTCGATTTTCTTCTTATTTAGAACTTTGCTGTTATATCTCATATAAAAACAAAATAATTGCCGAACAACTGGGCAAAAGATATTACGTGTAGCCGTAAAATATTTTTATATAGATTTGCTAGCCTCGGAGGTTCAGTAGTAAGAACATGTGCCTCTGAACCCAAGAGTACTTGGTTCGATTCCCAGGATTCCCGTTTTCAGTACATACTGTAGAATTTACATCAGCCGAGGTTGTGGGTTTCTCTTTCGCTTTTTCAGTATATACTGTAATAAATTAACATTAACCGAGGTTCTAGCATTGTATTTGAGCAAATTGTATGTCTGCACGTTCCGCCCTCCGGAGAAGGCGTAAAACCATCGGTTCCATGTCCATGCGATGTTCAGCCCGTTAAAGGTCCCTACCCTCTTTACAGAAAGGCAGGGTTTCGGTAAAATGTCTAGGAGAGTGAGTTGAAACTGCTAACTGGCGTCGGCGATTGGCCATAGTCGCGGAAATAGGCGTTAAAGAAACAAAATATATATATTTGCTAAATTGAAGATTGTCTTACTGAAAAAACGTAATGATCTACGGCTTTCTATATACAATGTGGAACTGCCAAATGTAGTAAATTCGGTATTGCAAATATTGTGCAAACTTATAAAAAGCCTGGACGCAGCAAGTGCGTTATGGTAGTGAATTTTCATAGAAATGATCTGACACTAAATATTTTATTATAGCTGTTTTTTCTTGTAAGATAGAAATCTAAATTTTGGTGCATAGTTTACTTTTTATATCGTAAATCTAGCTACTAAATTTGGTTATCATGGCTTTTTTATGTTTTGAGAAAAAATTTTTTTTGAATGAAAACTCAAAGTTTTCCCGGAAAACCTCGTCCCATTTTCCTGACTAACGAACATATCCAAGCCACTTATAAAACGAAGGTGCGTGCCAAATTTTATCAAAATCGGCCCATTATTTTTTGAGTTATTGGTGTGATACATATATATATATATCTATACATATATATATATATATATATATATATATATATATATATATATATATATATATATATATATATATATATATATATATATACAAGCTGGCGCATTGAAAACGAAAGAGACCGATTTGCGTCCAGAGAATTTTTTTAAGACACGCTGAAACACGTCAATTTTAATATTGAGGGGACATGTTTTAACATAAAAAACTCAACTTTGTCACATCAACCCCTTAAGGGTGGTGGTATCAAACTCTTATATTTTAAATAGGGAACATGGGTCGAGTGTTACATCATTTGAAAGCTCTTTCTTTTCTAAATTCAGCACACTAATTTTTTTTGGAAGTTTTATCAACTCGTTTAAAAAGTATTCACAGTTGGAGTTGCAAGAACGTATTTCATTCATTGTGATAAGAAATTCAATAATTAGGCAATTTTTCGTTAAAAAAACTAAAAAACAAATCCAAACGTTCAAAATTGTTTATTCAGTTAAGTGAGTGTTCAAATTGTTGACCATCAGCTTCCATACAAAAGTACAAATTTTGTTCAAAACGAGCTCTGACATTCTGGAGCATTTGTGGAGTTATTAGACGGCATTCTTCAATAATGTGTCGTTGTAATTCTACCAGAGACTCCGGTTCTGTTGAGAAAATTCTACTCTTTAAATGGCCCCATAGAAAGAAGTCTAAAAGAGTTAAATCCGGTGATCTAGGGTGGCACTCAATAGCACCTCTACGCCCAATCCATTGCTCTGGAAACTCTCTGTTCAAAAACTTCCTAACACGTTGTAAAAAATGCGGAGGAGCTCCATCTTGTGGAAACAGTAATTGATTTTCTTGAAAGCGATCATCATTTTCAACAATGTCAATTAGTAGAGGGTAAACGATATCTTCTAGTAACTCCAAATACGTTTCGCCACTCAAATTGCCATCAAGAAAAATTGGTCCGATTAAACGGTCTCCAAAAATGCCAGTCCACACATTCAATTTCTGTGTAGTTTGAGTGTGAATTGAGTGAAAATTTCTTGGATTATTATCTGCCCAATAACGACAATTATGACGATTGACTGTAGAGTTTAATAAAAACGTACACTCGTCTGAAAAACAGATATTGAACAGAAAGTTCCAGTTATCAGCTATTCGTGCAGTCATAATTTCACAAATCAGGATCCCGTTTTTTGTTGGCTACTGAACCACTTTGTCGAAACTTTGCAACTAACTCCAAAATGTATTTTCTGTTAACATGGCTGTTCGGATGTCGTTCATTAAACAAATTTGCGGTACGGTTGGCACAGTCATCGTTTTTGAAAAAAAGAGTAATTATTTCAACTCTTTCTTCTACAGAATACACCATTGTGAAATTAATTTTCGGTAGTACTATCAATTATCAAACCGACCGATAAACTGAAATAATACACCGCATTTCTCTCATTCGGATAAGAAATGTTCTGATAGTCAATTTTTTGTTTACAAACCAACAAAACATTGACTATCAGCACATTTCTTATCTGAATGAGTGAAATGCGTTTTTGCATCTTCAACTGTGAATAATTCTTAAACGAGTTGATAAAAAAATTTGTGTACTGAATTCAGAAAAGAAATAGCTTTCAAATGATGTGACACTCGACCCATGTTCCTTATTTAAAATATAAGGGTTGTTATCACCACCCTTAGGGGGTTCATGTGACAAAGTTGAGTTTTATGTCAAAACATGTCCCCCTCAATATTAAAATTGACGTGTTTCAGCGTTTCTTAAAAAAATATTCTCTGGACGCAAATCGGTCTGTTTCGTTTTCAATGCGCCACCCTATATATATATATATATATATATATATATATATATATATATATATATATATATATATATATATATATATAGGGTGGCGCATATCTAACATATAAAAATTGAAACTGACCCCGGATATGGGTTCTAGGGGTCCTAGTTTGCACTCATTTGCAAAAATTTTTCAAAATTCAAAAGTCGGGATCTCTTCATTAGTGAATCTACGAAAATTCACTAACAATGCAGAAACACGTCAATTTTATATTAAAAAATGACAACCTGCAACGTGACAACTTCACCCCTACATTCAGCCCCCTTCGAGTGACAGTTGCAACACGCATATTTTTAATTAGGAAGCAGGGGCTTGTGCTCCCTAATTTGAAAGATCTCTCCATTCTCTATTCAAAAATTAACACAGACAAAAAAATGGAAATTCCACTTATTATTGTATTATACTAAAACTACCTCTTATTATACTAAAAAAATAATTACTAATCGCGTGTCATCCTTCATAATGAGAAAAATTTAAAAACACATTAATCTTAATGTAAGAGATGTTCAAAATGCATGCCTTGAACGTCTTGAAACATCTCTTCATTCTGTATTTATTTATTTATTTTTAATTTATTGCAAAAATTAACAATAAAAAAAAAGAAATTCATTAACTGGCAGGCCTCCTCGCTTTTGAGTTTACCCTATTAAGTCGTCTGTAGATCGTTCGTCTACTAACTACTAATATTAGGAATTTGATCTTCTTTAACTTTTACAGTTGTACCTACTGGCACGATTTTGTAAAATTGTTGTCCAATAAAGCGCACATCTATGCCGGATGTTTTTATTGTGCGACCGGAACCCTCCCATCACGACTGACACTTCCCGTTTCCTTGTACCTATGAAATGCTCTTCGGCCTATAGCTTCGGATACTCTCACTGTATTTAGAAGTAAATATATTTTACACTTATTTCCTTTTCCATTAAAACCACCAATCTAGCTATCTGCTCTGACGTAATTTGGGACATTTTATTAAATTTGTGAAGATTGACAATTTATTGAAAATTTAAACCAACGATTTAAACTTCGATTCAACGATACGTGTCATATCGTGTATGATAAAAGACGAAAATGCAAAGCTTTAGAAAAAACGCGATACCCCAAACAGTATTAAAGTGACCACAAAAAAATGTTTGTAAGAAAGTTATGCTTCAAAAAGAATGTGGATAATTTTTGTAAAACTACTGGTTTCACAAAGAGGGCGCTTTAAAGTTTTGTAAGAAGACATACGTGCAATTTATTCCACATTAATTTTTTGAAAAATCTGAAAAACTACCGACGACACTGAGTTTGTAACAGGAAAAAATAAGCTATAAACTTAAAAAAAAAACTCAAATCGGTGAATTCGTTCATAAATGACAAGGATAGTACCACTAAACTGTCGGGATCTATAAAATCAGTTGTAAAGATTGTAATCTTAAATACGTCGGGTAAACTAAAAGATCTATTAAAATTAGATTTAAGGAACATTTAGCACAACTAACATACGGTACTATAGATAGATAATGCGTGGTCCGGCATATTTTGGATAATAGTCACCACGTAGATAAAGAGAACCTAAAATTAATCAAAAATGTTAGACAACCAGGACAGCTATACGCTTTCAAATATATATATATATATATATATATATATATATATATATATATATATATATATATATATATATATATATATATATAGTAATAATAAAAGTTGTATGAATTCTGCAGCTCCACCTATATAGTTTATTTATAGACCACTTTACAAAACATGCTAACAGAAAGTAGAAATAAGAATAATGGATTTCGGATAGAGGGGCTTTGAAATAAAGAAGCAATTAAAGTTTGTTTGAATCACCCTTGAGTGTTGTTCGTTAAAGTTTAAAGTCTTCTCAACGCCCCACTGTAATTAGAGTCTATATTTATTTCACGGATACCGTTTCTCCAAGGGAGAGCTACTTCGTAAAAAAATCCTTATACACTACGTTATCTTTACAAAAGCGTCAATGTCACTATTGCTACAATCCTCGTTGAATTTAATACCAATTGTCTCTAGATTCCACAAGTAACTTCTGTCTTTAAAACTAAAACTCATCTACCCTACGCTACAGATCTTTTCTTAATGTGTGGCCCTTTTTACATATGGTCACACAATGTTGCCATCTACTAAACCTATCTACTGTTCTACACAATGTTCAACAAGTGTCTAAGGCCGAGTACCTGCAGAGAATATAAACACAATTGTAGTCATCAAACGTTAAGAATTTTTTATCCTTTGATGGCGCTAACTTGGTAAGTGAAATGATCGTCGGGTTTAAAAAAATGTGTTGTGGTGATTTGGGTTCTCCAAGTGTACTTATCAGTGTTCATCACAGGTTCCGAGCTTCACTAAGCAGACCACATTTACTGTGACTGTGATTAAACAAGTATTTGCGAAAGTAATCATTGGTTGTTCAGCTGTCAAAAACGAAGCACTCAAAATAATGAATTATTTTCTGTTATTTTATTAAAGCACAGTTTGCAATTATTATCGCCGATAGATACCAACAGCCTACTTTATGTTGCTTTTAACGTAGAATAAGCTATAATCACTAAAATTATTAATATCCATTAAGCCCCCCCTACACTTAGTTATCATGGGGGAGGCCAGGCTAGGACTATACAGACTAGCCTGCAATGGTAGACTGAAGATCAACCCAGGCTTCAGGGGCCACTGCAAAATTCAAGAGATCGTGAAGGAGCCCATGCTTGAAATGAGGTCAGACTTAGCGAGCCAGCGAATCTGCAGGGAAAACAACTTTACAGTGGAAATCCTCAACTGCGAGGCATGGCGGGAGGAGACGCCGGGCATACCACGGGACGCGCTCATCTGGTTCACGGACGGATCCGGAGGGGAGCGTGCGACGGGGGCAGGTGTTTATTCGGAAGGACCGAGGGTAAGTCATAGTATTTCCCTCGGAGCACATGCAACGGTCTTCCAGGCCAAAATGTACGCCACCCTGCACTGTGTGCGGGAGAACAAGAGGAGGGGATACACCAACAAGCGGATCCTCATAGCCACAGACAGCCAGGCAGCCCTTAAGGCCCTAAGTAGCCCACGGGTAAATTCCTGGCTGGTGAGTGAGTGCCGAGACGAAACGTGCGACCTGGCTGGGCAGAATGAGGTCACCCTCATCTGGGTGCCGGGTAACTCGGGGGGGGGGGGGGGGGGGGGGGGTCAAAGGCAATAAAGAAGCTGGCAGTCTCGCGAAGAGAGGATCAGCAGAACCATTTATGGGACCAGAACGGGCTCTGGGCGTGACAAAGAGCACTGCGAGGGGAGCCATTAATTCATGGGTCAGAAACCAACACAAGGTGTACTGGGCAGACTGTCCAGGGCTCAAACATGGGAAGTCAATAATTGACGAACCCAGTTCAAAGAGTGCTCTGGAGCTGCTAAATCTTAGCAGAGGACAGCTCAGAAACATAACACGTCTGTTGACGGGACACATGGCCGTCAAGAAACACCTGCATAAAATGGGGCGATTTGAGGGGGACCTCGCATGCAGACTCTGCGGCGGGGGAGGAAACAACCCAGAACATCTTGTGCGAGTGTAAAGCTCTGGACCGCAAAAACAACTGATCTACGGTCAGTCTAGACCAAAGACAGAGCATTATAAAAATTCACCCTACCAATCGCTGTGCAGACTAGTTCTAGGCACAGTGATTTTGAAATGGGTGGAGTAAAAAGACTAAGGGCATGCACAATAAGCCAAAGGTTGCAGTGCTATCGGGGCGACAAAGTCACGGACGAGCCCTGACGGAGAAAAAAAATCCATTAAGAACGGTGGTTTAATAAAATTGGGAGCCTGAACAAATATGTACTTAGGTGTATATATTACATGTAATTTGAAGGTTTAAGTTTGCCATTTATTAAATGGAAATAATAAATGTATAGCTACTACTGTTTTTTCTAATGTCTACCTAAACCTTATGTGTGGTCACCTGTTCTGTATTTGTATCAAGTCGTAACAACCCCAAATGCTTGCAGTGTTATCGGGGCGGCGAGGCCGCGAGTTACAGCACCCTGTATAATGCTGTACCGATATCTCGTGTTAGTATAGTAATAGGATGGAAGCAGTCGTTCACCGCGGAAATAAGAAAACCGCTGATTAATTATAGTCAACATAATTATTTAGTTTAAGTTGTTTTATTTTATAATGTCAGCTAAACATATTCGAGTTTATATATACAAGTAAAATACAATATTATGTTAGAATATATTACGAGTGTTTAAACATTAAACATCGTGTATTTCTCCTTTGTTTTAAAATTATAATTAAACTTGTAATTTTGAAATAAAGTTTTTTGTTTTGAAGCGCCAAAAGGGCATTATCCAAACTCGCGGATGAGCCCTGACGGAGAAAAAAAAACAACCCCAAAACATGAAGTGAGTGACCCAGTTTTAGTCCTTAGGATAAAATGTAAATGTACAGAAATTTTCATAATGAAAATGGTAGCGAGATCTACATAATATGTGCAATATAAGTGTATAATATACTAAAAGTTAAAAATTTCGGAACGCAGCAAGTGCGTTATGGTAGCGAATTTTCATAAGAATTGTACACTATAATTATACGGCATACTAGTAAAATTAATACTTTAAACTTACACAGACCTTGAAGATCGATTTTAGAGGTCCTAGTACGCGCACATTTGAAGAATTATTTCAAAGGTGTTACCATCGCTTTCTCTCTATTATCAAAAAAATCTGGCGTTCTAACTCCTTTTGAGAAAAATGCCCAAAACTCAAATTTCTATGAAGCTAAAGAACAAAATTTGGCTATATCTGTAAACTGTAGATAGTGTAAGTCTCTTGAAAAGAAACTTGTAATACAAGCTGCATTGAAGTTATACAAAAGATTTCCAGAAGGAAACTTAATTCATATTTAGAAAAGTAAAGTATCTGCTAAATTATAAACGTAGCAGTTATTTTTCCTTATTAATCGCCAGTATGATTTTGTTTTAATCAACCTAATCAAACCGATTTTTTCAATATCAACAATAACAAAATTATATTTTCAGACTCAAAGGTGACAAACTTATTCAGGCGTTTTAAACAAAAATGAGATCTTATTCCAAACGTATAAAATCTGTGCACTATTGTTTCTCCAAATGTCAAAATAAAACATAAAAAACATACATTTATCAAGCTGGATTCGATCGCGTAACCTTCTGCTTAGGAGGCAAGAGCGATATCACCACCATCTAAGTATACTTCGTTTTATTTGCGTTATAGTCTAGATCGGCTTTATGTTCGGGATATTATATTCATAGTATACGTAATTAATTACAGAATTACTAGAATTATCATTGAAACACATCCCACGACTGTTTAGGTCTTACATGATGTCTTATGTTTAAGTTTAAAGATCAAAAAAACTATTTTAGAATCATTTTTATAGAGACTTAGCTTGATTTTGTTTACATTTCTAGTGTATTATACGACAGCATAATACATCTATGCTGCGGTAAAACTGTATTTGAGGCCGTTCATCAAGCTACAAATATAGTGTCTTTTAATAATTGATTGAATCCCCCAGTTAAATAACAATCAATTGGCAAATTTTTAATTTCATGTCGTCTGTCATTTTCCATAATTGCGGCCGAGATTTCACGATTGTTGGTCCGGGTAGTATGGTTTATGCTTGGTATATATTTAGTTTCGCTACCGTTTTTTTTTGTTCCCTCAGGGCTCGTCCGCGGCCTTGCCGCCCCGATAGCACCGCAACCCTTGGTTGATTGTGCATAATACCGTTGATGTATGGTTTATACCTGTTGTATGAATCAATCTACGCGTGGCAGTTAACTACTCTGTGTGTCAGGCATTGGATTTTAACCACTATGTCGTCTCAAGGCATGTCTTTGGGATCTTATTTTTAATTTGCAAAAACTCTAAATATTGTGTACCAAATTACTTAAAATTCACAACATATGTTTATTTGCACTATTTCTAGTCACATGTAAAGTCTCATTCCAGTTACTCTGACTTACAGAAATATAGCGCTTTCAAAAAGTTTTCCCCGATTTTCCACTGAAAAAACTTGAGCATAAAGGCTAATTAACGATCTCGACCTCGTTTTTTGCCCAAACAAGATTTTTGGAAGTTTGATTTATATCAGTTAAGTATTTTTTGAGTTATCGCTCAGATACATACATATATCGGGCTCACCTGAAGATTTTTTTCGAAAGCTTTTCATCGCGGCCTCTCTATTTACGAATTTTTCTTAATGAAAATTCGCTAAAAAATGGCGTGCAAAGAAGCCAATAAACATAAAAATGACCGTGGCGAAAAGTTTTAAGTTATATTGTACGACACTCATGGCGAAAGCTGTGTGCTCACTAAGTATAAGCACAGCATAAGAAACCTGTGGCCTGTGGCATAAACCGAAAGACTTTCACATTACCGTCACTAACTTGGCAACGCAGCATTTTAGACAACAAAAGTATATTATCGGGGACCTAATTCTAAGTTATACATCTGTCTTAAAATCTAACGATTTCAGACTGTTTTGTTCCTAATAACACATCTGTTACGTTCAGGAACAAGGATTCCCTGTTTCTCCCCAATTCATACAACTCTAATCCCATGTATGTGTACGTGTAGGCAGCGCCGGCTTTAGGGTGGGGCAACCCGGGCGGTCGCCCAGGGGCGCCGCGAATTTTTTAATGCTCTTTTGGATACTGTGCTTATATCTATAAAAGAAAGATTTGAACAGATGCAAGATTTTTCTACGACGTGGAGGTTCTTGTTTAACATAAAAAAGAATCAAAATAAATAACGATTGTTAAAACATTGTGCTAAATTACAGGAACAGTTAACTGTCAACTTTAAATCAGATATCGATGGCAATTTGTTGTGCGATGAAATTTTACGCCTGCAACATTATTTTGAATACAGTCAAGCAACACCTATTGAAGCCTTAAACTTTATCAAGAAGCATAACCTTCAAGAATTATATCCCAACACCTGGATATCGTTGCGTATTCTGTTAACAATACCAGTGACTATTGCAAATGGTGAACGCAGTTTTTCCAAACTGAAATTGATAAAAACCTACTTGCGGTCTACAATGTCTCAAACCAGATTGACCAGTTTGGCCTCACTATCCATGGAAAATCAAATTGCAGAAAACCTAAATTTTGCTTATCTTATTAGAGAATTTGCTGACAAAAAAAGCTAGAAAAGTAAAGTTTTAACATGTTTCGAGTTCAACTAACTGCCAGACAAGCTTAGAGTTATCTTAAATTTAAAACAAATGTGCTACCCAATTAAGTTCTTTTATTATTTTAATATATAATTATACATAAGTATTATATCATTAACATATAATAAAGGGCGCCAAATGATTGGCTCGCTTGGGGCGCCTGTGTGGTTAAGGCCGGCACTGCGTGTAGGAATGTGAAAACGGCTACTTATAACAGGATGTTAAGAAAAGATTGTTATCCGAAGTTGATAAAAGGCATACCCTAGAAGTATCTCTCAAGACATAATTATTTTTATTATTCTGACACAAGATAATCACTCGTTGGCAAAAGGTGAAAGTTTCCCATTTTCGCAAATATATCATACATACAGACGAATACTATACATGAATAAACTACCATATTATTTTATAAGAAATACTGTAATAAAAAAACCTTAATTAAAAAAATACAAACTCAAATTATGTGTAAGAAGCTAACTAAAAAGTCTGGGCGCAGCAAGTGCGTTATGAAAGTGTGTGTGTGTGTGTGTGTGTGTGTGTGTGTGTGTGTGTTTTGTTTCTTTAACGTCGGCCTATTTCCGCGACTATGGCCAATCACCGACACCAGGGAGCAGTTTCACCTCACCATCCTGGAAATTTTGCCGAACCCCTGTCTTTCTGTAAGGGGGTAGGGATCTTTAACGTGCCCAACATCGCATGGACACGGGACCGACGGCTTTACGCCCCTCCGAAGGGCGGAACGTGCAGACATTCAACTTTCTCAAATGCAATGCCAGAACCTCGGTTGATGTTAATGTTACAATTTGTACTGGAAAAGTGAAAGGAGAACCCTGGGATCAAACCCAGTACCCTTCGGTTCAGAGGCACACGTTCTTACCTCTGAACCACCGAGGCTCTGTTATGGAAGTGAATTTTCATTAAAATGTTTTTACTAGCAAATATGTGTCTTTAATGCAAGCAGGCATCAATTTGGTCACCGGTATAACCTATATAGTAGAAACAATGTACCATATTTTATCAAAATAACTTGTTTGAAAATGTACAAAAATTATCCGAAAATAAACTTTAAATGTTTCCGAAAAAACTCGTTTCCTAGCCGACGAACCTTAGGTTAATAGCAAATTGAGTTATTAAATTTTGAAGCATTTAATGAAAATTCGCTACCAAAACGCACTTACTGCGTCTCGATTTTTTTACAAACGTGCATCATATTTCGATGAAAAATGTAAAAATGCAATAAGGGATGTTCAAAAAAAAATTGTAGGTATCACCAACGACTTATGGGCCACCTTTGATTGTCAAAATAACGTAACTACGTAATAAGATGTAGCTCAAGACACCCTATAAGTAACGTATCCATTTTTTTTTCTCGTATCTTGCATAGAATTATATTGAGGTTTGCCGTAGAAATGCGTCACCCTGTATATATGTAAACAGAAAGTAAACCCGGATATGGATTCTAGGGGGCCTAGTTTGCGCTCATTTGACGAAATCTTTTTAGAATTAAAAAGTCGCGGTCTCCTCATTAACGAATTTTTTCTACGAAAATTAGCTAAAAATTATAGACCGTTAAACCATAAATTTAACTAAAACTACTTCCAAAGCATCAGATAAAGTGTCTATTTGAACTAAATTTTCTGATAATATTTTATTAAAATGAAGGGCAATGATGGTTGAAGCTGAAACTTAAGGGTTTGCAGAACACTCTTTACATAATCCATATTTCTTTCAGGTTCTTTGCCTAAATGTTGCCAATTTTGACGTTTCAATCGCGACTCTACGTTTTGAGGAAAACCCCAATTTTTTAAAATTAAATGCCTATATATATATATATATATATATATATATATATATATATATATATATATATATATATATATATATATATATATATATATATATATATTGAAATTTCTTTTTCAAAATTAAGTAAACAGCATTTAATAATGGCTACTCTGTTAAAATAATAGATAAAATGATGGAGAGAAAAGAATACAAATTAGCGATTAATTTAATTTATCCAAATATTAGAAACAAAGAAGACAACAGATACGTTTCGATAACTTATTTTGGAACCGTTTCAGAAAACATTTCAAAAATTTAAATACCTGTACAAATACAAAGGTAGCTTTTAAATCTTACAACACGACGCGTGATTTACTATTTAACGAGAAAGAAAAATCTTGTTTCCTGACAAAAGCAGAAGTTTATAAATTAGCTTGTACACATTGTAACGCAATCTACATAGGTCAAACTTCTAGAAATTCTAACACCTGATACAAAGAATATATTTCTGCATTTAGAATTAACCACGCTGACAAATCTACATTTGCAAAACATATTATTGATACCGAACATAGACCTACAGTAAATAACCGCATACAACCACTACATTTTTATAATGACAAAAGTAAACTAGACTTTTTTGAAGCTTTAGAAACCAAAAAGCACACACACGACAATAGCTACCTTGTTTTAAACGAGCAAACTGATATAATGAATTCCCCTTTCTTGGATATTCTTCTTTCTAAATAAGTCAAAGAAAATAAATTTAACTATTCTTTCTAAAAAGTTGTAATAAGAATATATTTGTTGACGTATGTCAATAATTTCGTTGTATAGAGGCTGCTTTTATACTGTTATTGTTTAGTGTTTTTATTGTTGTAACTGTTATCATAGTTATTATAGGCCAGTTCTATTTTTATGTTAAATACTGACATACATCACGTAGACATTTTGAAAGCCTCATATGTCATCTGTGTTTCATTTTATTTTCAATTAGATAAATTTTTTGAACAAAACACCATATCATAACATAGCAACAGATCTTTATTTGTAGTTGTCATGATTGCGTACTAATTCAATTTTTATCTGTCTGAGAATGCTGTCAAGCAGCGAAACTAGTCGCAGAAACGTTGAAGAACATCCAAAATTCATAAGGGCCACTTGCTCCAGTTAGCTTACGCGCTGGCTACGTCCTTCACACACAAAAACGAAAACCAACAGTGAAGCTAGAGAAGTAGTCTCCAAGTCTGTATGTAATATATATATATATATATATATATATATATATATATATATATATATATATATATATATATATATATATATATATATATATATATATATATTACATAGTGATTTTTTTAAAGAAAATTCAATAAAACAAGCACTTGTGAAGCCACAGGAAAAGTCTACCACTGTATTAAACATGGAACGGTTTCACTGAGTTAGGGCTAGAACAAACAACCAGATATGCTATTCAAATCGAATTATATGCTATTAACCTATAAGGTTCGTTGGCCAGGAAACAAGTTTTTTCGGGAATATTTTTAGTTTATTTTCGGAAAATTTGTTTACATTTTCGAACATTAAAGTTATTTTGATGAAAAATGATACATTGTTTCGCTATATAGGTTGGTAAGCAAATTTGGTGACTGCTTTCTTTAAAAGAAAACACATATTTGCTATTAAAGACATTTTTATGAACATTCACTACTATAACGCACTCTTTTTATGATGATTTCTTTGATTATAAAGTTTTCAATTTGTTAAATTATACAAATGCTAACGAGTATTATCGTTAAAAGCACAAATATATGTAAATTGGATTTTCCGACCACATTTTATGATCAAAACGTATTGACGATTTCACTACCAATGAACTGGGGAATATGGTAATTCTTTGTGGCGTTAATTTGCTTTCGTTTTCGAGTGTTCGTTGGAAATTGAATTTAGCGTGATAAAAACGTGGTTGTCGGGATTTTCAGCGTAGAAAATGTAAATATACGCGAACTTGTGTTTGATTAATCATTAAACGCTTTTTAGATGGATTGTCGAATATTCGTATTTAAAAAAAAGGTGTGCGATTATTAGTATTAGAACGTGAGTTTTTCATATTATAACTGCTTGAAACACAGCATGCATTTAAATGGCACCCAGTTTATACAATTTTAACAGCGAAAATATTCCATTGTTTTTTTTTTTTTTGGAACATATGGCATCGCCATCAAGTCTCTTGTAGCTCAATTCATATATCTTTCACTTGGTGATTCATCAGTGAAAGCCTAGCGGCCTTCGGAGACGCCCCTCTTTTTTATTATTATTATTTCAACAACACAACAACGAGGGCTCACAGCCTAAATACTATCGTACCGTGGGTGTCGACAAGGAGGAAAGAGGCAACTTGTTAATTCTGGACCTGAAGGTTTGGAGGTTCGGAGAAGAAGTTGCGGGCAACGAATTCCACAACTTGGAAGTCCTCGAGACAAAAGAGCGGGCATAACTGCCAGGAGAGCCATTAAGTCCTGGGTCAGAAACCAACACAAGGTGTACTGGGCAGACTGTCCAGGGCTCACACATGGGAAGTCAATAATTGACGAACCCAGTTCAAAGAGAGCTGTGGAGCTGCTAAATCTTAGCAGATGACAGCTCAGAAACATAACAGGTCTCTTGACGGGACACATGGCCATCAAGAAACACCTGCATAAAATGGGGCGGTTCGAAGGGGACCTCGCATGCAGACTCTGCGGCGAGGGGGAGGAATCAGCCCAGCACATCTTGTGCGAGTCGAGAGCTCTGGACAGCAAAAGACAACTGATCTACGGTCAGTCTAGACCGGAGACAAAACAATATAAAACTTCACCCTACCAATCGCTGTGCAGACTAGTTTAAAGCACAGTGATTTTGGAATGGGTGGAGTAAAACTAAGGGTATGCACATTCAACCAAAGGTTGCAGTGCTATCGGGGCGGCAAGGCCGCGGACTCGCCCTGAGGGAAAAAAATAGCTATCCTCCTTCTCAGTTCTTTGCTGCATTAACAATCATCCGTAATAACACCCCCAGGTACATAAATATTTCTGCTTGTGTAAGTTGTTGGCCGTTTAGCTTCGATAAATAAATTGAACAAATAAATGGCATTCTTGCCGTACATATTTTGCAATAAAAAATAAAGCCTTATCTTTGTCAAACATACTGCGTAAATAATTCTGTATGCGAATCAATATGATGTTTTATATAGGTGAATTATATAAAAACAGGTTACAGGCTAAATTTTCATTCTACCTGTTCATGATTAAAATTTAACAATTTATTGCACAATATACAAACTGTTTGTTGCGCTAATCAGATTTTACGTTCAATTATTTATTACGTAATTTCATATGCTTCAATAATTATAACACTGACAAAAAAGAATGCATAAAAAAATACTTATCTTTTAAGAGAATATTGCATATCTCCCATTTTTAATGGACACGGGCTACAGGCAAATGCTAATTCCAGATAATTTTAGAGCAAACCGAAATCAATAAGGCCTTAATCTGCTGACGAAGCACTTGTGTTGCTTCAATACACAAGTGAAATCAATCAACTTCAGCCTTTACTTCAAAACTTGTTGAGAGAACACAGGAGACACTTTATCACAATTGTGGGGAAAATCGATGCTCTCCAGATTTTTCAAGCTCTCAATTTAATTTGTTCAAAGTGTAAAAATGAAGGGGAAATGATAAATTCACCTTAATTTAAATTTTTTCGTCCTAATCGTTTTAAGTTTTAGAAGCATTATTAAAATGAGCCGCGGCAGATAAATTGTACGATTTAAGTTGGTGCTTTCTAATGCTTAACAACTGGCAAAATGTCATGAGTCAAAATCGATAAAATAATGCCCATAATGGCTTTTAGTCTCTATTTTCTTTGTGCATTATAAAAATAGTATTCAAGCATACATTTTGAAACATTAATTAATAAAAAGACTAAATATAAGATTTACACTGTATTATTATTATAAAACAACTGTTTCTCTACGATGTAGCTTATTAAGGTAGCAATGTAAAAAAATGCCTATAACCCAATTTTCCTTTCACATAGAAACATAAAATTCGCAACATTCTCCAGTTTCCATCGGGTCAACTTGTGTGCAACATTTTATAAAACAACGTTATTTTCAAAGATACAAACATTGCTCGAAGGAAAAACTAATTTGTTCTAGAAAAATTGGTCCGATGGGGTTACCTAACGAACTTATTCAAGCTATTTACATTTTTTTCTCCCTCAGGGTTCGTCCGCGGCTTTGCCGCTCCGATAGCACTACAACCTTTGGCTTATTGGGCATCCACTTAGTCTTTTTAGTCCACCCATTCCAAAATCACTGTGCCTTGAACTAGTCTGCACAGCGATTGGTAGGGTGAAGTTTTATAATGCTTTGTCTCCGGTCTAGACTGACCGTAGATCAGTTGTCTTTTGCGGTCTAAAGCTTTACACTGGCACTAGATGTGCTGGGCTGATTCATCTCCCTCGCCGCAGAGTCGGCATGCGAGATCCCCCTCGAACCGTCCCATTTTATGCGGAGACCTGTTATGTTCGTCAGCTGCCTTGGGCAGTCTGCCCAGTACACCTTGTGTTGGTTTGTGACCGAGGACTTAATGGCTCCCTTGGCAGTGCTCTTTGTCACGCCCAGGGCCGGTTCTGGTCCCATAAATGGTTCTGCTGACCCTCTCTTCGCGAGACTGTCAGCTTCTTCATTGCCTTTGACCCCCGAGTGACCAGGCACCCAGATGAGGGTGACCTTATTTTGCACAGCCAGGTCGCTCGACTGGTCTCGGCACTCACTCACCAGCCAGGAATTTACCCGTGGGCTACTTAGGGCCTTAAGGGCTGCCTGGCTGCCTGTGGCTATGAGGATCCGCTTGTTGGTGTAGCCCCTCATCTTGTTCTCCCGCACACAGTGCAAGATAGCTTACATTTCGGCCTGAAAGACCGTTGCATGGGCTCCGAGGGAAACCATTGCAGGCTAGTCTGTATAGTTCTAGCCCGGCCTCCCACATAATAACTAACGACAGCACCTCCATGGCGGCTGTTGGGGTTGAAGACATGGCCCCTGTGATGCCTAAGCAAGCCATCCTTTGCATCTTGCCTAGTTTTTGTTTGGCACTGGATTGTGTCACCTTAGGCCACCAGACCACTGCCGCCTATGTTAACGATGGTCTGACCACCATTGTGTACAGCCAGTGGGCCAAACTTGGTCTTAGTCCCCACGTTTTTCCATATAGCCGCCTAGTGACGGCTAAGGTCATGACTGCCTTACGCAATATTTTTTCAACGTGACCATTCCATGTTAGCTTAGAGTCCAATACGACCTCAAGATATATTACCTCCCTGGTCATTGGAATGTTCCCACCGTATAGAGTGAGAGTTCTGTGGCTCTCCCACTTCATCCTCTTCGTAAACGGTATGACGGTTGCTTTCCCGGGGCTCACCCCGAGCCCTTGACCAACCGTCCACCCTTCCACCACTTTCGATGCTGCCTGCATGCGCTCCCACACTGGCTGTGTAACCTTTCCTCGGACTATGATGACAATGTCGTCCGCATAGCCCTGTACCTCATGCCCCCCTCCCGAGAGCCTCCCCAGCAGGCCGTCCACGACTAGGAGCAAGGGAGACAGAACGCTCCCCTGCGGACACCCCGCCGTGACCCCCGCTAGCAGAGTCCCTTCCGCGAGTGAGCTGTCCCTGGGCATGGAACCGATCCACTTGCAGCAGGTCTTCTCTATTCCACGCTGCTTGACAGCTGCTAGAACCGATCCTAATTAGATCTTGCTGAAGGCCCCCTCTATGTCTAGGAAGGCCCCCCATCGCCACCTCCCTGTTCTCCAGCGTATTCTCCAATTTCAGCACCACCAGTTGGTGTAGTGCTGTTTCTGTTGAGACTCCTGCTCTGTATGCATATTGTCCGCAGTGTAGGGGATATGCTTCCAGTGCCGGACGAGCAGTTTTTTCACTGTTTTTTAGCAAGAAGGACATGAGACTTATTGGCCCCAGGGAATCTGCCTGGTCTGTTGGACGACCAGGTTTAGGAATGAATACAACCCTGGCCAGTCTCAATGCCCTCAAAGCGCCGGTATTTACAATATACACCAGCCAAGTTTTATAACACACACACGTGCACACACATATTAACTTAGACCTAAAGCAAAGATTCAGCAAGTCATAGGTACGTTGAGCGAAAAGCTGTGCTGAGAATAAACACGACGTAGAGAATTGAACCTTTTTAAATGTCGACTAAGTCCAGGACGTGCACTTCGGCGTGACAAAGTTAAGCACAAAATGGCTTCCGAGAATACTCACGCCACCGCAAAGACAGTGCGAGTGGCCTATTCACGTACATTTTGGACCGCTGTGCCGACGACAATGATTATTGAGTCGGATTGTCACTAGGGACAAAACGTGGGTTCATCACCAGAGTCCAAGCAGGATCCTATGCAATGTCATAAAAAGGATGCACCGCTGCCAAAGAAGTTTAAAGTGACGCAGTCGGCTAGATAGCTCATGGCGACATAGAGGGAATCCTACTCCTTGATTGTAAGAAAAAAGGGGGCCATAACGCAAGAACGCTATACCACACTTCTAGGTCATTTAAGGAACCGCATCAGGAGGAAAACTTGCTGAAGGTGTGCTGCTTTTGCACGAAAACACGGCTGTGCATCGCAGTGAAGCCTTACACAAGGAAGGAAGTCTTCGAAGTGTTAAATCACACACCATATAATCTGGACATGGCCCCAGCGACTATTACCTGCTCTCTAAAATAAAAAAAAGAACTACGTGTAAAAATGATATATCGATAAACGTGTAAAAATGATATATCGATAAAGAAGTAGAGGATGTGGTTTCTGCGTATTTTAAAGACAAAAAAATGTTCTTGGAAGGCACTCACGAATTGACAGACCTAAAAAAGTGTGTTAAAGTTTTAATGGTGAACACTGAAACAGAAAAATAGTTGTGTATGTTTATTTTTATTCTTCCATTCCTCATTCCGCGAATATAAAAATGCACCCTCATATAAAATTACAAAGCAATTTATATTCTGGAGTTTTTCCGTAGCCTACAGTACTTTAGACTTAAGAGGGAATTGGATTAAAAACTAATAACTATTCCGTGCGACTTCCACAAACTTGAAAAAAATCAATTTCGAATGGATTATCCAGTGGATTGGCATAGTAAACTCTCCAGGAAATAATTAAGAACCAGATTGAACGTTCCCAGAATAGACTCTCCTTATTAGTTACACTCCATTAGTCCTGACTTTCAACAGGGACCTTGGATGCATTGATTCGCGTCTATACTTGGTATTTATTCTGGAAAAGGAATATAAGTAAATGCCATGCATCCCATAACTTCTAGAGAATCAATAGATTCTGTGACTAGGCACGAGTTTTAATGAGAATCTATTTCTATCCGTTTTCTGGGAAATTATATATATTTTTGATTATTATTTAGGAATTATAACTTCCAGAAATGTCAGCTTTATATATAATACTAAAGATAAAACAGTATACATTATGGAATAAATTAAAAGCACGTTTGGTAGATCACTTTTCTTTTTATTCTTTCATATTAATCCTTGACCCATTCAATGATGATCCTAGGTGTCAAACGAGAATGCTACTTTCGAAGTTTCAATGTCACGTTCTAAAAGCGAGGTCTTACGTGTAATTCTTCTCAATTATTGTCGATTTTTCTATCACGTTGTTTTTATTGCGTCCTGAAAGAAATACAGATGGCCCAAAAGTATGGCTACATAGAGCAGTATATTCTGGGCATCAAAATATTACAATTTAGCCAGACATATTTCAGACCAAAAGTCAAAATTAAAAGAAATACAGCGTGTTAAATAAGAAACTGAATAATTCAGATTGTTCTTGGTACCTATCTAAAAAGTATTTGGCGTATTGTTTGGCAAATTGACTCATCTGAGTTCTTCATAGTGATAAAAAAATAATTAATTACCAATTTGACTTTAGCGGCTAGGGGGGGCTGTTTTGTAAACCCTTCAAGGTTTAAAAATACTCATACTTTTTTTGTTAGCGTGGTTGGGAAACTTTTGATTTGAAATACTACTTTTATTTACTTTACCAAAAAGGTATACTTGTTGTACAGTAAAAGGGTGCATTCGCTCTGTTCCCCCGGTAGATCTGTTGGGGGCAGCAGGTGGAGGAACTATGGAAGAAAGCTCCTCTGAGCAGTGCCCGTGCAGATATCTATAAAAGAGAGAGAGACAGAGGTCACCAACGGCACGTCGGTGGGCAAGGGATGGTAGCCTTTGGGTGAGGGTAGGGTCACCGATGAGACGTATAGCTCTCTTTTGAATTGAGTCCAGGATAGCGAGTGCAGAAGCAGCAGCGGCATCCCAGATGTGGGAGCAGTATTCCAGGTTTGACCTTATTTGTACAATATATAAATTATAGATATTAGCTGGTGAAAAGTATTTGCGAGCCCGGAAGAGGAAACCTAATTTCTTAGCAGCCGCTTCTGCAATTGATGTGACATGTTGGTGCCAATTGAGATTTCAATCCACAGAAATACCAACAAGTAAAAAGGACTCATTACTTTGAATAACTTGGTTGTTCATTGTGATGGGTCTAGGGCTGGTGTATCTCTTATTATATAGAAAACAAGACTGAGATTTGGTGGAGTTGAATTGTACAAGATTTCTACTTCCCCAGTCTAATATTCTTTGGAGATGCACAGAGACAGAACCCACCAATGAGTCTGCGATCCTCATCTAATTGGGGTAAAGAGACAGGCTTAGAATATTGTATATTTGAGTGGAGGGTGCTGTCGTCCGGGTAACTGTGAACTGGATTGGATGTGCTAGAGAGGAGGTCATTGATGTGTAGAAGAAACAAACTGGAGCTATAGCTGAACCTTGAGGGACTCCTGCATTAATTGGATACAGTTTAGAGGAATAGCCATCCACGACAACAGAAATGCTCCGGTTGGAGATGAAATTTGCTGTCCAGGTACAGAGTTTTGGTGGTTTATTAAGCAGCGCTGCGTGCCAGACCTGGTCGAATTCTCTGGATATGTCTAGAGCAACAATCTGGGATTCACCGTGTAGTTCCATAGACTTGTTCAAATGTTTTATTATAAAATTGGAATTGGCAATGAAGCTACTACGGTAGTAACTTAGGTGCTAAATGTATAATTCAGGACCTTCCCAACCTTGGGCATTCATACAGGGAAAACTGGGTTCATGCAGTGTAGGTAGTGCACCTAGTGATTTTCAGCAGTTCTTGTAGATTAAGAATCTTTACATGTAATATTTAGATATTAAAAATATTTTTTCTTATCCATTTCAACGAAACTCAACCGGTCTCTTAAATAAAGTGGACACGTTCGTTGACCAGCCCAAACAGACCATTTTTTTAAATTTCCAGTTTTCTTCAAGAAAATTATTTGAAACAACGAAATTAATTCAATGTAGTTTTGTATAGACAGCCTTTGTTACAACTATACGATATGGCAAAATTCAGCTTCCAAGCGTAAGGGAAATTTTAATTTTAGGCATTTAATTTAATTTTTCTTTGGATGCCTAAGACGCCAAACTAATTCACTACGTTTTAAGCTTGTATACATAATTAAATTTATTGAATTTAATCATCAAAATAAGAATTTTGCAGGTAGGGCTAAACCAAACTTACTTCAAAATTTCAAAACAACAGGCGAAAAGCGGGTGAATTTAAAACTGATTATCACAGGAGGTTGCCAGATAGACTAACAATGGCTGCATTCACTAAGCGCCAACTGTTGCCGATTTTACAAAGCGGAATTAATTTTCGCTGGCTAACTCAACATAATGCTCGAGCATGCGTAACTAAGTAGCCACACACTGTTCGGAATTTGTTTATGTTTGCGGGTGTTCTTTGTCATTCTCAACACAGAAGGTACTTTTTAAGTCGCATCATCATCTGCGATGAGACGTCGGTGCATCATTACACCCCGGAGTTTAAACAAGACAGCTTGAAGTGGCGAAAACCTGGAGAACCCCACATCGAAAAGCCAAAATTCGCCTTTCTGCAGGCAAAGTCCTTGCCACTGGTTTTTTTTGGGATTGCAGAGGCGTACTGCTCATTTTTTTTCCTTGATGAGCGTGGTACAGTTAACGCCGCCCACCTCAGCCGGCTCCTTGATGAAGCAAAAGTGGCTTTCGGGGAAAAGACAAATATTTCTTATACACAGTGTAATTTTTCTCCACGACAACGCTCGACCACATACAGCTGCTGGCCCAAAACAAAAACAAAACTGGAGACAATCCATTGGGAAACACTTGAGCACCTGCCATATAGCTCGGATTTGACACCATGTTTGAACTGCTCAAAGAAGAACTTGGATTACGTCGTTTTGATGACAACCAAGACGTGGAAACGTTTGTGCGCAATTGGTTAGAGACACCACCAAATTCGGGGAAACTACGTAGAAAATAAGATGTATTCACAAATTTTATAACTGTCAATATATTTATTTTAAAAAATCCGGTTTATATTTGATCCACCACTCGTATAGTTTCTCCACTCGTATAGTTTCATTAGAAAATTTCAGATATAAATTCCGGATAAAAAATCTAATCATTTATGTATGCAATATGACTCAAAAACTTTTATTCAAACAATTCTACTCTAGTCAGATACTTAAAAATATATTTTTAAGTACTTATAAGTACTATTCGATGAATATGATCACTCTGTATATAAAAATATTTTGAGTGACATATGTACACTGCCATTTCATTGGTTATGTCTGGCGCCGCAAAAATATAGTTGTTAATTTCGCGTTGTTTGTTGAAAGTCATCCTGGGTAAACATATTTCAGATAACTTCCTGTCAGTCACTAGTCTATTGGTAACAAACATGCTAAAATAATCTAGATAATGGTGTGGACGAATCTTATCGGTTAGATTGTGTGTATTTTAGTAGGGGAACAAACATAGAAAAGCTTTTTATATAAAAACTACTCATCTTTCTTTTCTCTGTAAAAATAAAGCAAGGCGGAGGTGGCGAAATATAGGTATTCATTCACTGTCTAGCGGCTAATGGACTAAGCCACAGAAAATGTCATACCTGATAAAACTGCCTCTGATACAACTCAGCACACAACATTTGAGACCACCAGACTCAAAACAATTCTAATATTTCCTGCATAGTTTATTTTACAAGTTAATATTACAAAAATGTACAGAATTTAATACAAATCAATATATTCAATAAGTTATTCACGAAGAATCTGTAGGCCTTTACTTTTTTAAGGCAATCCCATTTTTATACAAATATTGCTTTTTGAAATAATCCAAAACTTCCATCTTGTAAAATTCTGAATTTAGCGAACTTTTATAAATTCACATGTTTTTATATTGCTTGCATTTACCACATTTTACCCAAAGACATGTTTTTAAATCGGCTTACATTTTAATAATCTTACAAACTGCTTGAAAATGTTCAGTGGCCACCATATTTTTTTAAATTTGAAATGAGCAAGCAAACCATCGTCACAAAGAATTATGAAAATTCGCTACTTAGTAAAACACCGTCTTCCATCTGTTGGAAAATTTTAAAAGGAATATTAACCAGCTGCCTGCAAAAAGTATTTAACTGCTAGCATATCGAATACAAAGAGCCATTGATTGAAAAGTAAAAATATCACATACGAGAGGCATTTTAATTCCTGGTAAAATAATAAGCGAGGCCAATGGATTTTTTTTCCACAACGTATTAAATACAACGGACCTACTCATTTATAAAAAACTCTGGACGCAGCAAGTGCGTTATGGTAGTGAATTTTCATTAAAATGTTTTTAATAACAAATATGTGTTTTTTTACGAAATAATAATAAAATTTGGTTACCAGTATAACCTATATAGTAAAAACAATGTGCCATGTTTCATCAAAAAAACTTTATTGTGTGAAAATGTACAAAAATTTCCAAAAGTAAACTTAAAGTGTTCCCGAAAAAACACGTTTCTTGGTCAACCTTATAGGTTAATAGCAAATTGAGCTGTTCAAATATGAAACATTTGATCAAAATTCGCTACCATAACGCACTTGCTGCGTCCATAATTTCTTTTCTTACAAACATGCATTATATTTCGATGGAAAATGCAAAAATGCAATAACATAAGGCGTATTTGATTAAAAAAAAAGGAAATTTGTATCACCAGCGACTTATGGGCCACCCTGTGATTGTAGAAATATTATTTTAAGATGTAGCTCAAGACACCCTATAATTAATATATACAAATTTTTTTCATATCTTATATAATAACGGATATACTGAGCTTTATTGATTTTTTACGAAAATTCGACAAAAATTATATACCATTAAACGATAAACTCTATAGCTAAGGCTACTGCCAAGCATCAGAGAAAGGGTCTATTTGAAATGAATTTTCTGCAAACATTTTAGTAAAATGAAGGACAATGACGGTTGAAACTAAGACTTTAGGGTTTGTAAAACATCCTTCTTGAGACATTTTCTTTCCATAGCCCGTATTAGATTCAAGTTATTTGCCTAAATGTTGCCAATTTTGACGTTTTAAATCGCCACTGACGTTTTGAGGAAAACCCCAATTTATTTTTCTTTAAATGCCTATAACTTTTTTGTCTTTTGACCTACATAGCTAAATTTTGGTAGATGACTTACCTATAAGGATATAAACCTGCGTACCAAATTTGGTTGCCCTTACTTTGTTAATTCCGGAGATATAATTTTTTTCGAAAGAAAACACAAAATTTTCCGGGAAAACCTGGGCAGACTTTCCTGGCTAACGAACTTATCCAAGCCATTTGCAAAAGGAATTTTTTCACCAAATTTAATCAAAATCGGCCCATTATTTTTTGAGTTATCGGTGTGATACATATATATATATATATATATATATATATATATATATATATATATATATATATATATATATATATATATATATATATATATATATATATATATATATATATATATATATATATAAACATATAAAAATTGAAACTGACCCCGGATATGTTTTTTGGGGGGCCTAATTAGCGCTCATTTGAAGAAATTTTTTCAAAATTCAAAAGTCGGGATCTCCTCATTAGTGAATTTTTTTTTTTGAAAATTCACTAATAAAAAGGAAAATAATTCCATCACTGAAGATTAAAAATAAGACGCAGTTCGGCCGCAAACAGAGGTAGTTTTTTTCTGACTCGAATATTCTCGACTACGTCTTTGTGTTAAAACTTCCACGAAATCGGAAATACGTTATTCTTTCGTACGGCCTGGAATTTTCCAGCTACCAAATAAAAAAAATTGTAGGGCATTAACTGTCGAATAGAAATTGCCGGACAAGTGTTGCCATATCAAATCGATACCCTTTCGTTATCCACTTTTACTTTGGAATTTTGAACTCCAATTTTGATAACAAATGGGTGATTATACAGAAGGATACATGTGAGTTTTTTGAACCGAATGAATCTACTAACTTTTCTCATCTAACATTCTTCTGAACAAGAAAGAAGTCAAGTTAAAGGCCATTTAGAAATCATTCATTTTTTTCTAATAATTCTTTCGAAGCGACATTGCTAAAAATATTACATAATTAATAATTTTAACTGTATTTTACTTAAGTTATAATCTTAGATCACTTATAAAAATTTATGTAATTGAATTAGGAAGTGCTCCCCATTAAAATTAGATTCCGTCCATTTGATTTTTTTTAAATTTGACAATATATATATATATATATATATATATATATATATATATATATATATATATATATATATATATATATATATATAAAATATACATGTAGTACTATGGAGGCATCAATGTGCTCACGGACCGAATAGTAAGCGGTTTGCCTAAAGTAATGCTTTATAACATTTTTAAATTTCCCAAAATCTAAGGACTGTATGTGAGCTGGTAGCTTATATAAGGCGATATGCAAAGAATTGTTCCTGATTTTTGTAGTCTAAATATTTGCTGTCGTATTAAACTAGCCGATCTTGTGCTATAGTTGAAATGAAATCGAATAAATCGTTTATGTGGAGTATGAAGAGTAGCGGCCCCAAGACAGAACCCTGCGGCAGCCCACTTTCCACAGTCCCAACATTTGATATTTCCTCATTAAAAAGGGCGCGCTGCTTTCTTATATGTAAGTATGAACTTATCAGCTTTAACGCGTGACCCCTAACACCATATCTGAACAATTTTTCCATCAGCAGCACATCAAGACCAGCAACTATGTTTCCAACAACCTTACTCACTGCCTGCACAGTCGAGCGCTTCTTTCTAAAACCGAACTGACCAGCAGGCAGATATTCAGAGACCCAACAAAGCAAACAAACGGCCGAATAACTTCACAGTGAACTGTGAAGTAAGACAGAGCCGCACTAAGGCAATAAAAGGAAAAGTGTGTAATTTTCAAAAAAAAAAACTAGATATTTAAACAGGTAAGCACCCTGGTTACAAATAGTATTTTTTAAAGCTGTAGTGGCTCGAGATACTCTTATTTGACTTGACCCAGGATCTCCATTAAATTCTCACAGGATACGATTGTCTCTTACTGCATTTCGACGGCGATTACGATTTCTAGCTAGAGGTCACGAACTGATTATGCACATTTTCAAATAAAGCATGGCCCATAAAGAAATTCAATTTTGAAAAATTTGGTAAAAATAGCGATAATCTTTTGGTACCATCTAGCGATTGAAATATGTAAATAAATAAAGGAAATCAAATCGTGGTATCAAATGGTGGCCCTCTGCGATCACGGCATTCGGGATCTTGCGCGAAGGTTTTGGAATAGCTTGGTAAGCATTGACCTCGAAATCAATGCAACCTTACTAGTGATATTGACCTTCAACTGATTTGTTGCCCACGCACTGTTTTTACTCCTAAGGTACCCCCACAAGAAAAAGTCAAACTGGAGTAAGGTCGGGTCTCGGAGGAGGCCATGAAAGATAACACCCCCCGCTCCCATTCGAGAAATCAAACTACAGCGTAATAGAAAATACATTTTCTTATGGATCACGCTGTACATTATGATGTGGTTGCGATATTATCGAGCTGCTTCTGCCGTAATCCCAACACAAAATCCACAAACAAAGTGCATGTCAGCACAGTATTGATTGGAAAACCGAAAGGGCATTTAACTGTTTCAAAACGATGCAGAAAGATTAATTGAAATACAACTCAACGAAGGCAAATGTGAACATAGATTATAAGACAAATTGTCCTTATTTTTCGATAAGTTATAGGCTAGCGTGGGTGCGTATGTGTATATTGGTGTCCGAACAAAACAAAAAATTGATACACCAATGTCTCAAATACTTCGTAGTTGTTCTTTCGATAAGTTTATTGGGCAGTTCAACAGAACTGGGGTTTCGAAAAGAATCACATTTTTTTCTAAAATCGTAAGACATAAAATCATTTTAATGAAATTTGGTACACAAATTCTCCTTGAGTATACTGTACCATCTAGCATAACTAAGAGTCGGGTGTCTATGAAAAATTGACTTAAAAATTGAAAATTGCTATCAAAATTAGCTACCATACCGCGTACACTGGGTCAAACCCTCGTAATCTTTCCTCAGATACAGAAAAACAACACTTCTCGTAACTGTGGCAGAAACTGTCGGTTTAGCCAATGAAGCTTCCAGATTTTAATACGACAGTAAACATAAAATTTCGGCCAGTCAACTAATATAAAGCTCTAAAAACATATTTGATAACCTTAACCTATTCACTAAAGATTTTTTTGAAGGAGTACACACGGGACAGGTTGCACCTGATTTTTATTCATTTCTGTGTTTAGTTAAACAGCTAGAGACTTGATACCTGACATGGTAGTCATATCAGCTATGACAAAAAAGTTGCATCTTGTCATAAGCGATTTTTCATAAGCGAATATGTTGAAAATCACGTAAGTGAATGAAATAGTTTTTTTAACAATTGTTTACTAAAAACAAAGGACATATGAATACGCCACTGTTCAAAAGCCATTAATGAAACAAATTGAGTCATATTGATTTCAGTCGCTGAACACACCAACAAAAGTTGCTTTAGTCTTTTGTACATTGACCCTGTGCAGAAAACAGTAACCTTCATGCAAAAAAAGTTAAGGGCGTCTGCTATCCCTCTCTCTTGTCTTATTTGTGCGAGACATTTTTATTGGTGTGGTTCCGACGCTTAAAAGCAAGTTTCAGACGCTTTAGGTCTTAGGTCACCGACATTATGAATGGAGTTTATTCACTACAGGTTGGTTTCTCGAATAATATGTACGATATGATAACTTTTGTAAATAGTTAGTAGTTAAATTTATAGCTATTGTTTAATAAATTAAATATTTATGACTACCATATACAAGGATGCATCAGAAAGTTTATGTACCTACTACCAAAGAAAACGCATTTTTTTGTTAAAACATAAGTTTCCCTTTACCGCTTCTCTTTTTCACAAGTATGTGTCCCTTACATAATCAGAGAAATTATTGTCTTAGAATAGGGTGCGCCAAATTACACCTTTCCATCTCGATTTATTTTAGAAAGCATATTTCTTTTCGCACACTTTTATTCGTCTTTCTCTCGCTGTGTCCCGTATTTCACCTTTTTCTGATTGTCCACATTTCAAGAGCTTATATTCTCTTTATGTGCTGCTTATTCAAAGTCCAGCTTTCCGCCCCAGATATGTACATACTCCATATGTATCACTTAAGAGAATTTATAAAATTTTGAAAATGTAATTAGTCAAGTGGGAGCGATAAATGGGAAAATATCTGTGACATGTGTTGTTCTTAAAGAATTTTTGGTGAATTTGCAGATGACCTCTTAAGTAGTCTTAGATAAAACGACTACTCATAGATAAAGTTTGGTATCTTACATGCACGCTGACACTATTCTTACCTTTTGTTCTCTTGCCTCTATCGAGTTATTTGCATTAAAAGTTTTTTACACATTACATACTTTTTAAACAATTTCCCGGTACGGTTATGTTCCGTGACACGCCTTCCCCTCCTAAACATTACATTTGACATAAGGTTCACATTGACTTTGAGAATCCCTGTAATATTCTAGACACATGGGCTATTGGCTTCTACTACCAATTCATCAAATCGCTTTTAGTACCGTTGAGACGGTTTCTTATACATTCATGTGTTCACGGACGTTATTTTTGAAATTGTGCGTTGTTTATCTTGTCCTTTAACGACCATGAGTATTGTAGTGGTTTATCCGTGCATGTGTCGCTAGTTCTTGGTCTGTGACATGTTAGTTGTTTTCTACATTGTTTTTGCAATAAGAAAAATGGGAGTTCGAAGGTTGTTAAATGCGTGGTCGACGGCTGTTTACATCCAAGAGCCGGACCTACCTCATTTGCTTGAGATGCAGAAGGTGACTGTTATGTAAATGTATTGTTCTCTTTTAAATTTTGATCGTTTGACAGTATTTGCTATGGCATGTTCTCTTTTAGCTGTACAAACGAGGGTACTTATATTGTAATGGGTGCCCCACTTGCGACAGGGGGGTGGGGTGTATTCTGATTTTTCGTGGGAATTTTCCTTTCCCTCTCGCATGTATACAACCCCCTCATTGCACAAACTACAAGACGAATTTCCTGAGAGCAGCCCTTAAGAAAGTTACGGGACCTGGGGCGAATAGGGGTACTGTGCGGGGTAGGCAGTCTTTAACAGGGATATGGCTTCAAAATGTGATAAAGGCAACTTTTAAGCCGTTTTCTTCGCATTTTCTGCTCATAATTCATTTTTACAACCTACCCCGCCCAACACCCATACTCGCTCCTGGTCCCGTAACTTCCTTGGGGGTGTGTCTATTCACTGCTGGTCCCGTTCCTTGGAGGTGTGTGAACAAGAAATTTCTCTTCTGGTTTGTGCATCCAGGGCGGGTTCTAAATTTACTGAATTTTTATGTAACTTACAATAATCCTGGCAAAATACCACTTATTACGGCAGACTTATGTTTTGTTGCTTTTTTTTGTACTTTAACGTCGGTCTATTTTAGCGACTATGGCCAATCACCGAGCCAGGAAGCGGTTTAACCTCACTATCCTGGAAATTTTGCCGAACCCCCGCCCTTCTATGAGGAGTGTAGGGATCTTTAACGTGCCCAACATGGCATAGACACGTTCCCTCTGAAGGGCGGAACGCGCAGACATTCAACTTGCTCCTGACTCGTCTGTTTCAGACATCTTACAATAGAGGCAAATTCCCTAGTAACTGGAAAACTGCTCGAGTACAACCTGTCCCCAAAGGATCCAAAGCGCTTCCTAGCAACTACAGGCCTATTTATCTCCTTTCAGTCGTCTCTAAAGTGATGGAAAAGTATATAAACACAGAATTACTACAATTTCTTGAAAAACACAGTCTAATCCACGACAGGCAGTATGGATTCCGTCAGCGCAGATCAACTACCGACCTCCTTTCCTTTGTCACCCATTCTTGGAACAAATTTATGGAACTACACGGTGAATCCCAGATTGTCGCTCTAGACATATCCAAAGCATTCGGCCAGGTCTGGCACGCAGCGCTGCTTAATAAACTTTCGGCCTATGGCCTACCATTAAAACTCTAAACCCGGACAGCAAATTTCCTCTCCAACCGGGGCATTTCTGTTGTCGTGGATGGCTATTCCTCTAAACTGTATCCAATTAATGCAGGAGTCCCTCAAGGTTCAGCTATAGCCCCAGTTTGTTTTTTCTCCACATCAATGACCTCCTCTCTAGCACATCCAACCCAGTTCAGTTACGCAGACGACAGCACCCTCCACTCAAATATACAATATTCTAAGCCTGTCTCTTCAGCCCAATTAGATGAGGATCGCAGACCCATGGAGTGTTCTGTCTTTGTGGATCTCCAAAAAAATATTAGACTGGGAAAGTAGAAATCTTGTACAATTCAACTCCACCAAATCTCAGTTTTGGTTTCTATCTCATAAGAGATACACCAGCCCTAGACCCATCACAATAAACAACCAAGTTATTCAAAGTAATGAGTCCTTTTCACTTGTTGGCATTTCTGTGGATCGATATCTCAATTGGCACCAACATGTCACATCAATTGCAGAAGCGGCTGCTAAGAAATTAGGTTTCCTCTTCCGGGCTCGCAAATACTTTTTACCAGCTAATCTATATACCTTATACACTTCACAAATAAGGCCAAACTTCGAATACTGCTCCCACATCTGGGGTGCCGCTGCCGCTTCTACACTCGCTATCCTGGACTACATTCAGAATAGAGATATACGTCTCATCGGTGACCCTACCCTCACCCATAGGCTGCCATCCCTTGCCCACCGACGTGCCGTTGGTGACATCTCTCTCTATCTCTATTTTATAGATATCTGCACGGGCACTGCTCAGAGGATCATTCTTCCATAGTTCCTCCACCTGCTGCCCCCAACATATCTACCAGGGGAACAGAGCGAATGCACCCTTTTACTGTCCAGGTCACCAGACATAGAACATCTTGTTATGCCCGCTCTTTTGTCCCGAGGACTTCCAAGTTGTGGAATTCCTTGGCGGCACATGTTTTTCCTTCTTCTCCGAACCTCAAAACCTTCAAGTCCAGAATTAACAAGCTGCCTCTTTCCTCCTTGTCGACACCAACGGTACGATAGTATTTAGACTGTAAGTCCTCGTGGTGTGTTGTAAATAAAAAAATACAATGCCACAACCACAATTGATGTTAATTTTGCAGTATGTATTGAAAAAGTGAAAGGGGATTCCTGAGAATCGAACCTAGCACCCTTCGGTTCAGAGGCACACGTACTTACCACTGGACCACAGAGGCTCTTGTTTTTGTTCCTGGCTTAGCACTTTTTTCTTAATTCAGCTGCTACCGGTAAGATAATTTAAGATCTTAATGTACTATATACCATAGGCTGTAATATCTTTAGGGTCCCGAAGAAGCGTCAAAGATAAATATAGAGCATGTTTTTAGTAAAGAACTTATATATTATTTCTTGCCCGTTTGTCCTTAATGATATTTTGAGTTTTGGTAACTAACAAGTACGACCGTTATTTCCTCCCAAGTATATATATATATATATATATATATATATATATATATATATATATATATATATATATATATATATATATATATATATATATATATATATATATATTTATTTATTTATTTATATTTCATTCTTTTCCACTAATTCCACTACCATTATCGGTTTAGTCTATTTCCGTGTCTATTACATCATCTTGTTTATTGTTTGTACTATTTATGTCTGTACATTATGTAAAAAAGGTTAATAGAAGGTTATATTTTCTTATTTCTGGATAATTTTGATAATCTCTTAATTTTACCAGACTATTTTCGATTTTTTGAAAGACGAAAGTTCGGTATATTTTTGCTTAAAAGTTGGTTCTTTTGGTAAAACTTTCTTATTTCTTATGTAACTCCTTAAAGGTATCCCCGAATATGGACAGGCCGTGACAGCCCAATCCCTTGGCCAGCTTACACCCCAGATTTTAAAATAAATGGTAACATGAATATCTACAAAATATTTTATTTCATTTTACAAGCAAAACTTTTGAGATATCTAACTTGTAATCGATATTTTGACTGATTCGTCTACAAAACCACGGTAAGTCTTAAAATTATATTACCTTCTCATAGTACGCACATTCGTGAATTTTGAAAAAACAATATATAAGGCGTGTCTGTGTGTGTGTTAGTCTAGGGATGGCCTCGGAAGCAAAGTCCATTAGTCACGATAATATATAAGGTAAGGATGTGTGCTTCTGAACCTAAAGGTACTGGGTTCTCACGGTTACCATTACACGTTTTCAGTACAAACTGTAAAATTTATATCAACCAAGGTTTTAGCATTGTATTTGAGCAAGTTGAATGTCCGCGCGTTCCGCCCTTCGGAGGTGGCGTAAAACCGCCGGTCCCGTGTCCATGCGAAGTTGGGCACATTGAAAATCCCTGCCCTTCTTACAGAAAGGCAGGGGTTCGGCAAAAATTTCCAGGAGGTGAGATGAAACTGCATCCTGGCGTCGGTGATTAGTCGCGGAAATAGACCGACGTTAAAGTTAAAAAAAATTCGCTATCACAATGCACTAGCTGTTTTAGGAAATTTTGTGCCTATGTACAATGAATTTAATTGTTATTAAGGCATTCATATAGCAACCTGGCTGATCCAGTGGTAAGAACGTGTGACTGTCGGTCATGAGGTAAATTGCCAGTCGAAGTGTCATATTATTTTTCAGTGCCGAGTTTAAATTAACACCAACAGGTGTTGTGGGATTGTGTTTGAGCAAATTGGTACCTGCACGTTCCGCCCTTCGGAAGGGGCGCACCACCACCGGTGCCGTGCACCATGTAATGTTGGACACGTTGAATATCTGCTGACAGGAAGGTGGAGGTTCGGCAAAATTTAGAAGTCAAACTGCCCCATGGTGTCGGTGATTGGCCATAGTCGCGGAAATAGATCGACGTCAAAGAAACAAAATACAATGCAAGGCATTAATTTATCAAAATTCTACGTAATTATCAATAACATACAAGACATCACACAGGTCACATATTGGTTATAATATATCAAAATTTAGGAAGTCTTACCTAGTAATCAAAATATAACACGGAATTTCACAAAGTAACAGATGACAGTGAACTCTGCAGCGGCTGCTGCTCAACTGACCGATTACAAGAGAGCTACTTGCTACTTGTAACACCGATGAAAATTACAAATGAGAATATAATGCATCTCTGGTTGGTAAAGGGGATAATGTCATTGAAACTTGCCAACGTGAAACCTTTAGCGAGAGGGTTTTGTCACCTACGCCTGAATCCTACGCTAAGAAATTCAGCTCCACGTTAGGAAAATCTCGGAAAATCCATATACAAAGTGGGTGTACAAGTAAATTTCGTATACGAGGCAGTGAAAATGTAACAGTGACCTATTTGTACCTGCAGTTTGTTATGCAAGAAGACGAACTATACAAGAACGTCACCGATACGAATTTCCTTTGATATTCCGGCATTAATATTGCGAAATCGTACTCTGTGGAGTTGAGTGGTTCCTTTTCAGTGGAAACACAGTTTTCACGGTCATTACTTATCGATGATGCAAGAGAATCCCTACACAATATAAGTTAACGCTGAAACTTTAAACAATAAATGATTTGAAAACGATTATACAGTATTAGCAGAAAACAAAACAAGGGGTGTGTTCTTTGAAAGGAATTGTATGAGCTAAACTTGATGTATTATCGAACGACATTAAATAAATGTATTGCAGTTATAACCTCCCCGACGCCACCGCAACAGTGACGACGGCAAAAGGTTGTCCTCGGGGAGGAGATCACCTCTGCTGTGGTTGCTCGTTGTTGATAAACTTATGGCTTCATTGAGCGGAGCAGTAGTCACAGTCCCAAGGATACACAGATGATATTGACATAACAGTAAAGAGCAAGCATGATGTAATTTTCCAGCCTAATGCAAACAGCCCGAAATATTGTAAGGAACTGGTGTGAAACAGAGGAGCTTAATGTAAATCCTGATAAGACAGTTCTTGTCCCATTCATGGAGGAAATTTAAAAGCTCCCTGAATGGAACACAGATAAAAAATTCAATGAATTTATAATATTTAGAGACCTTCTTAGACCAAAAACTGAATTTGAACGCGTATTTGTAAAAAAACTCTTGCGAGAACCACAATGGCAACCTGGACTTGCCGTAAACTCGTAGGAAAGACATTGTGGTTGAATCCCAGGATCGTATAATGGATGTACCAAACTGTGGTTAAACCCATAGTCACATAAGCATCTAGAGTATAGTGGCGAAAAACTGAACAAGCCTCAACACAAAGCACAAATTGCAAAAATTGCAGAGGCTGATCCGTCTTAGAATAACGGGCGGTGTTGCGTCATGCCCTAACTGCAAAGGAGGCAATGCCGAATCTGACTCCACGGCAAATATACGTGAAAAAGGAAGCAGCACCAAGTGCCTCAAGACTACTTCAAACCAGCAAATTCAAACCCTGAGACTTGGTTGGTCACTTGAAGATCCTAAAAATTATTCCCTTGGGATAACTCCCCAAACAAACAGATCAAATGCCAGCTAAACTGAAGTTTGCAGTTACATCTGACGCGGTCATAAGTGACCTGGACAGAGATAGCGAAAGGCTCACAAACAAATCATCCGCATAGTATACAGGCGGGTCTATACAAAGGGAGGGAGTAGGACTGGGAATAGGAGGACCTAACTTCAGACTCGCTAAATCCCTAAGAAAAACTTTCACCATCTTCCAAGCAGAAATGTTTGCTCTAAATCTGTGTACTAGGGTGCATAGAAAGAAAACTAAAAACCACATTTGTTTGGTTTATTGCCCATAAACATTCGAAACTGACAGCGGCCTCGGAAACATACTAACATTTCGTCTACACACAGGAGCTCCCCAAGTGTATAGCATTCTTGAGAGTTATTCACAAGGGAATTGAAGAGGAAAGATACGGCGGCTGCTTTGTCATTCAATTTTCCTCACACGATCATCTGCGTTATCAAATCGGAGACAGTTCAGCAAGTTCAACATTATCTTCAAACACATTGTTGCCCTAAAGATGTATCTACCTGTACTGTCTGTTGAGAAGAGTGACTCTAGGTCTTCATTGTTTGACTTGAAGATGGCCGTGGAGTACAACAGTCAAAACAACGCCTTCAGTTCAAGCATGTCTAAATCTTGTAATTCAATTCTATTCTCATTTGAATAATTTTCTCGAGCTCTGACTAAACGGGAATTAGTATGGGTTCTTACTTCTTCGAGCATTCCGTCAGAACATATCAAATTCCACACGGATGTAATATCTGGATTTTCACCTAAGTTTCTAGCTGGACCTCCGAGTCCCGGGAGATGTTTCACTAAATTTTTTCGTGACGTTCTTGTATTTTTGACTGGTTCGGAGGCTGATCACTTGAATCTATTTTTCCGTAATATACTCTGTATTTACAGTTACGAATTATATCTCTTCTGTGTCTTCAGTTTCTCTAATATCTGCAGCCCCGACATTTTCGTCTTCAAATTCACTGATTTCACTGTCTGTGTCATGCAATCATTCTCCACTTCACTACAGTTGCTACCATCTTTGTCGAACCAGTCGAGTATGGTTTGTTCGTAATCTAGGTCACCTAACTTAACTTTTTTCACACATTTAGACATTATAGCTCAGTAATAACCTTGTCTAAAATATTACGTAACTGGTGATGTGGGGTCTGTGTGATCCCAGACAGACTTTATCGCTGAATAAATCGGCGGACACTAAGCCAGCGCGGATACCACGTGCAGAAGTGGTCGTAGTTTATTTGAAGGTATAGAGAGGCTCGGTATGATACGTTCATGTGTACTCGAAATTCTCCTTTTTTAAATACGCCTGGGGTCATATAGTCCCCCACGTCACCAGTTAAGGGTTAAGTCAACTTTCAAGTTACAAAGATCTGATTTGAGAAGTTCGTTACTAGAAATTCTAAGTAAAACAGAACTTAGCCCTGCGAATAGTAAACAGAAATAATATGAACTTCAAGTATCCACAATCGTATAAGTCATTAACGTCAACATTATTTGTGAAACTGTTCAGCGTGACAAACAAAAAAGTTTCAATTTGAACTTGGACTACACTTTACAAGGCCACATATGAAAAGACTTTTAACAAAATCATTAGGTCGAACATTAAGAGAACCAATAAATAATATGCTAGATATGGACTGAGTTGATCCACCACCAGAATTGCAAAAACAAATTCGCTGCACTTTATGTCTCAGAATAAATGACCGAAAACAAAAACTGCACTCGCGAAGCGTTTCAAAGCTCTTTGCAATTACCACTGAACTGAAATATGTACTGGGTGTTAAACATACATCTTGTTTTATTGAAATAAAAGTTTTTCCGACAATATTCTAAGTCTTGACAGATAAAAAAATAGTGCTATATTTTAAATAATAATTCACTTTGGACCACAACTATTTATTATTGGAAGGAATACTTTAACTTTGACAGATAAAAATAATGCTATATTTTAACTTTGGCAGATAAAAAAAATAGTGCTAAATTTTAAATAATACTTCACTTTCGATAGCTTCTATTTATCATTGGAAGCAATACTTAACTTTGACAGATAAAAAAAGTTCGGGACGCAGCAAGTGCGTTATGGTAGTGAATTTTTATTAAATGCTTCAAATTTGAATAACTCAATCTTCTATAAACTTAGAAAGTTTAATTTTAGTAAGTAGTGAGGTCTTTTCTAAGGCAAGATATCCACCCAATTTCATTATAACATCTTTGTAATTTTTGGAGAAAAAATTTTTTTTCGAAAGAAATTCAAAATTTAAATAACTCAATTTTCTATAAACTTAGAAAGTTGAAATTTGGTACGTAGTTAAGGCCTTTCCCAAGGCAATACATCTGTTAAATTTCAATTGAAAAGCTTTGTAATTTTCGGAGAAAAAAATTTTTTTCGAAAAAAAACTTAAAATTTTTATGTCCGATTTTCCTGACTAACGAACTCATCCAAGATATTAATGAAAGAAAGGCACTTGCCGAGTTTCATCGAAATCGGTTAATTATTTTTTGAGTTATCGGATGGATACATACATATATATACATATATATATATATATATATATATATATATATATATATATATATATATATATATATATATATATATATATATATATATATATATATATATATATATATATATATATATATATATATATATATATATATATATATATATATATATAAACAAACATATAAAAATTGAAACTGACCCCGGATATGGGTGCTAGGGGTCCTAGTTCGCGCTCATTTGAAATTTTTTTTTGCAAAGTCTGACCATCGATACCCCTCTAATAGTGAATTTTTTTAAATAAAAATTCACTAATAATGCTATATTTTAACATTGACAGATAAAAAATAGTGCTATATTTTAAATAATACTTCACTTTCGATAGCTTCTATTTATCATTGGGAGGAATACCTAACTTTGACAGATAAAAAATAATGCTATATTTTAACATTGGCAGATAAAAAATAGTGCTATATTTTAAATAATACTTCACTTTTGATGGCTTTTATTTATCACTGGAAGGAAAATCTATTCACAGTGCTATTGAGTAATATTTTAAATGATTCGACTAGAAAGAAGTGTGTTCTGAGTATGTTTTACCACTGTCTCGATTTAAAAACTAAAGCTAGAGTTGCAACTGCATTCTCCTTGAGAAGGCTAAAGTATTCCGATACGTAATTCATGTTTTAAAGCGTTATAATCCAATTTTCTTAAAACAGTGGAAAGACTTCATACTTACTTCCTAGCTTTGAGAAGAAAAGCGAGAGAAATAGACCTCTCAGTAGATAAAAGCCTCTTAAGACTACATAAGAAGCATAAAAAGCATTATATTCTGCTTTATCTAGAATCTAGAGTCGTCATTCCACCCGCGTAGTAAAGAATTATGAGACCTCATCCTTTTTAGCTTTTCATGTCCCAGCTCTGACGAGTTTAGAACGATTCTTTCCACTAACTTATAACCCTCAACCCTAGAGAGAAAGAGTTTGCGACTGGCAGAGTAAGGTCGAAGGTTTTACAGAACAAGTGTTGCGTTAGAGATATAGCGAATTCCACTGTTTAGCCGTAATTAGTTTTGGTAGTTAGGTACCGTCAGTGTAGCACTACACACCGTAAGAATTGGCCCGTCAGTTTGTCCGAATAAGTAAGACCTTTGTCAATTTTATGCCGTTTAATGATAGCGAATTTTCATACTGTAAAGATAGCGAATTTTCATACTTCAGAGATAGTGAATTTTCATACATTTTATCGTATTATCGTATCCCTTCGGCGACGTCGGGATCGTGCGTCCGATACAAGCCCCCTCTTTCCCCGTATCCTAACACTGTTAGCGTGTTGTAAGCCATTCGAAAAGTGATGCTGTAGTGACACAGACTTTTCAAGTGGGTTACACCCGTCCGTCCTGATTTGATCCTGGTTTAGACGCTGTAGTGACACAAGTAAGCTTAGATCAAATCAGTTCGCGGCAGTATCCCGTCAGGACCCCAGAGAACTTTTCCATACACCGTTTTAGCAAAAAAAATCAAAATTTCTGTCACCGATATTCCACCTCCACACATTCAACTCTTAATTTAATTTCACCATAGAAATTGAAAGTTTTCTAATAAACAAACCCTAAAATGTTATGTGTGTATCGGATTTAAGCAGGTAATTCGGAAGACAAAGAAAACTAATGAACAAGGAGACAAAGGGGAATATACAGTTAGCACTTACTTGACGTTCTTTCTTCTGTTTGTTTGAAGGGCCCCTCAAGTGTTTTCTCTTCTGATACTATGATGTTGGCACACACTATTTAATGATTTTATAAATGTTTATTGTTTATGTGAACTATCTAAAAACGCAATACACCAATGCGTGAGGTGCTTTCTACGAAATCTATCTGCACACTGTCCACTGTCCAGTCACAAACTTCTTTTCCTTCTGCTAATCGAAGTAGGTACAAAAACCCTAACGGTAAACTGAGGATAGAGGGATGAACGGAAAAGGAACAAGAATGTTCAGTTGATAATAGAGGAGGACGGAACATACCGCCCACCAAATTACGACTAAGTAATTTCAAACTAAAACTAAAACGTCTGGTGCAAATGATTTGCCTAAAACTACTATTTACAAACGAAAAACGGTACAATCTATTTTATTGGCACGGCAAAGGGCACAACTTAGTCAAAGGTCGTTTGAGAATGCCTTTGGTTGTGCGAACCGAGGCCACACGAGAGACACCATCAGCACCTGGATGGAGTTCCACTATTCTTCCCAGCGACCATGACGACGGATGAATGTTTTCCTCTTTAATCAGGACTAATTTATTAATGTCCGTGTCTTCCAATGCATGGGATTTGTACCACTTACTTCGCTGGTAAAAGTTATGAAGATACTCATTTTTCCAGCGAACCCAAAAATCCTGATGCAGACGTTGGATTAGTTGCCACCGAGACAGTCTAGACAACTTCAAATGACTCAAATCAGGGTCTGGGACTGATGAGAGGGGTTCCAAGGTAAGAAAATGACCAGGAGTCAAAGCACTCAGATCATTTGGGTCACTACTGACCTCACACAATGGGCGTGAATTTAAGACAGACTCGATTTGGACAAACAAAGTGTTCAGTTCTTCATATGTAAAGATTTGGTTGCCAATAACGCGGTACAAATGGGTTTTGACCGATTTAATGCCACTTTCCCACAAGCCTCCAAAATGAGGTGCTGAAGGAGGATTGAAATGCCACTGAATTGTTTCAGATTCAACCGCAGACTGCATGTAAGATACGAGCTCTTTGTTAGCTCCGACAAAATTCGTTCCACAGTCACTGTAAATGTGCGAACAACGCCCACGGCGGGCAACAAAACGACGAAGAGCAGCAAGGAATGCTTCAGAGGATAAGTCAGAAGCAACTTCTAAATGGATTGCCCGAGTGGCAAAACAAACAAAAAGGCACAGATAGGCCTTGGTAGTACGAGCCCCACGATGACGGGACATCAAAATGTGAAATGGACCGCCATAGTCAACACCAACACAACTAAAAGGTTTAAGTTGGGACACCCGTGACTGTGGAAGACTACCCATCACGGGTGTAATGGGAACGGGACGATTACGAAAGCAACGAACACAGCTCGACAGATAGTGTCTGATGGCACGGCGACCAGACAGAACCCAGAAATTTTCTTGAAGCAAGTATAATGTTGCATTTATTCCAGTGTGCATATACTTGTTATGTATATGGATAATTAACAATTCAGTCAAACGATGGCTACGAGGTAACAAGGCCGGATGTTTTGTCTCAAACAATAGGCCCGAATGCTGGAGACGTCCTCCAACACGAAGGGTTCCAGCATCATCGATGAAAGGTGACAATTTTTGTAACGGTTTAGAACATGCCTTTCCCAAACGAATATTTTCACTATCTCTTTGAAAGACTTCAGACTGAACAATTCGGACTAGAAACAACAATGCTTCATGCAATTCCCATAACGCTATAGGTCCGGATCTTTTTTCCTTGTGACGACAATTATAAACAAATCTTAAACAAATAGCAACTACAGTCTGAATTTTCCTCAGAGAGGAAAACCGAGTTAACAATGAATCAAATAATGAGTTGCCAATTTTAGTGAACAATACTACTGTCCGGGCCTCGACATCCGCGTCTGAAACGGACTGCGAAGCTGACTCTAGAGGCCAGGAATCGGGTGCCAATTTCAAAAATTCAGGCCCCGCCCACCATAGGGCACAATTTAACAAGTCCCGAGGCAATAACCCACGCGACGCAACATCAGCTGGGTTATCTCGTGATGCTACATGACGCCAACAATTTGGGGCAATTCTATCTTGAATGTGGGTGACACGATTAGCCACGAAAGTCTTCCACCTGTGTGGTGAAGACCGAATCCACGACAACGCTACCTTTGAGTCGCTCCAAGCAACCACTTGGTCAATGTCCAATGACTCAAGTTTGACACTGCAAACGAATTTGACAAGATCTGCAAGCAATACTGCAGCACACAACTCCAATCTAGGAATAGAGAGCCTTTTAAGAGGTGCAACTTTGGACTTGGCCATAACAAGCGATACATGACTATTACCATCCATATCTACAAACCGAAGATAAATAACGCAACCATAGCCTAACTCGGAAGAGTCACAAAAACCATGAAGTTGGCATGAGATATATAGTTGTTTTGGTTTTAGCATGCGAGGAATACTCAACTCTGACAAACAACATAACGACGATTTGTATCTGTTCCACTGCTCACAAACGTCAGAAGGGGGAGTAGCATCCCAATCTAAACCCAACAACCACACATGTTGGATAAGTCTTTTGGCGAAAAATGTTAATGGACATAAGAAACCCAATGGATCATAGATCTTTTGCGACCTCGGACAAGATAGTCCTTTTTGTGCATCGAGAATCAAGAGGTTTCGCCTGGAACGAAAACGAATCAAGCGACGAGTGCCACTGAAGGCCAAGAATTTTAACAATGGTATCGCCATCTTCATCAAACGACAAGGGATTTGTTTGCAAATGATCCGCTGGAATGTCATTCAAAAGGGCCGGACTATTCGAAGCCCATTTACGCAACTCAAAACAACCAGATTGCAACAAATTGACCAGTTGATTGCGAAGGTCAAGTGCCGACGAAAAGTCATTACTTCCAGTTGCAAAATCATCGACATACAAGTTTGTCCTGATAGCCTGTGCAGCTAGAGGAAACTGGTGTTCTCCAATTTTTGCCAATTCCAACAAACAACGAATAGCCAGATATGGGCTGCTGGAAACACCGTATGTGACAGTGTTTAACCGGTAAGTTTCAATTTGGTCTTGTGGATCAAATCGCCATCGAATAAGTTGGTACGAACGATCAGACTCTGAGACCAAAATCTGCCTGTACATCTGTCGAATGTCACAAGTGAAGACGTGGGAATAAATGCGAAAACGAAGCAAAATCTCTGCAATATCTGCCTGAAGCTTAGGACCAGGTAGTAAGCAATCATTAAGTGAGAGGTCATTTAATGCCTTTGCAGAGGCATCGAATACCACACGAACCTTGGCGGAAGAATCATTGGTCTTAAAAACACAATGATGGGGAATAAAATAAGAATTGCTTCTTGATTGTGTCTCAAAAAGTTTCGACATGTGACCTGAATTCAGATAATCAGACATGAAATCGTTATATTTTGCCCGAAGGATGGGTTTATTGGACAATTTGCGTTCAAGTGACGCCAATCTTTTATCAGCAATGGTCAAAGAATGCTCAAAATGCGGATTCCGATGAGAATCCTTGAAAGGCAATGAAACTCCAAAACGCCCAGAATCATCACGAAAGTAAGAGGTGGCAAAAGTAGACTCAGCATGTTGGTCTTCTGGAGACAAAGATTTCGCCAAAGGTACCTCTTCGACTTTCCAAAATGCCTTGATGACATCGTCCAATTTGGGCATTAGTGAAACAAAATACGACTGAATTTTATCACTTGTACCAGATGAAATGTTGCCCAACAAAATCCAACCAAAGACGGTATTCATGGCGCTTGGTCGATCACCGTCACCAGGAATGAATCCACCCCTAATTATATTGGAAAATACATCGGCACCTAACAACATGTCAATGACCCCTGGAATGTTCCACGAAGAGTCGGCAAGTTTCAAATTTTCAAAAGCATCAGAAGATGGCAACGGTAGACACCTCAAAATTATGTATTGAAGAATCTAACGGACGAACCTTGCACTGTGATGTGCCCAAAGACGAATTAATAGTCACATGGCCCAAACACGAAATAGGCAGTGATGATCTCTTAACAACCAAGCCCAAACGCTTACGACAACTGTCAGTTAAGAAGCTGGATTGGCTACCAGAGTCACAAAGGGCTCTAACTACCTGGTAGTTGCCCCAACGATCACAAACCTCTAAACGAATAGTAGCTAATAAAACTGTGCCACGACTCGCTTCACTTGCCAACGAGAGCGAGGGTAAGGCAGTGGTGGCTTCAGGTGGTGGTGCACTTGCAGCCGTTGACGACGAACCTGCTTTGTTGACTGACGACGACTTGACATAATGCAACAATGAATTGTGACGAGCCGAACAATGACGACAGCCAGAGGTGGACAGACAATCTTTTCCCATGTGGGAGGAGGACAAACAATTGTAGCAAAGTCTTGACGACTTGACAAATTCGAACCTTTTGTGCGGTGAGAGTTTCAAAAACGAAGAACACGAAAAGAGTTTGTGTTGCTCTTTGCAAAATGAACACCCTGAAATAGGTGATTCGCTGGTGGATGCCAATGATGCATAGACGTGGACCTTTTTATTTGATTCAAACTTCCTTGGTTTTGACGAATCGGATTTAGCCGGCGCTAATGATTTATTGTATTCACTAGCTTCTAAGGCACGACATTGATATTTCAAAAAACTTGTAAGTTCCTCATACCTAGGAACCTCTACATTTGCAAACTGTACCTCAAAACGTTTACGAGTTGCTGAATCTATTTTTTCAGCAAGAAAGTTGAATAATGTGAAGTCCCAAAAGTCTATATGTGGATATTGGCTGATTGCGGTGACATTTTCAGTAAATGTATTTAACAAATCTCGCAACGATTGTACAGAATCTTCCAGAGCATGTGGGGCGTGAACAATCGTGTTCCAATAGTGCGAAAGCAAAATTCGATCGTTTTGATATCGATCAACCAACGACTGAAAGGCAATACTATAGTTTTCCGATGTAAGAGGCAAATGCTTAATCAGATTCAACGGTTCTTTTGACAAGGATGAAAGCAAATACTGAAATTTTTCTATTGACGATAATGAGTCTTCATTATGAATCAATGTGGAGTATAAATCAAAAAATGTCGACCAATTTTTTAAGTTGCCATCGAACAAAGGCAAATTAATTTTTGGTAACCTAACATTTAAATGTTTACGATTACTAATCGAAGATTTCGATAAATGAAGGTTAGCTGCTTTATAATCACGTTGATCCAAATTCGATTCAACCGAGTTATTTTTAGAATGACAACTAACTGGCTTTGTATCAGCCAATAACAATGCTTTGAAACCACCTATGTCGATGAAGGCAGTATCGACTTTAATCACGATTTCTAAATATTTATGCCACAATTCAGAAGATTCATCGACTAGCGTATTTTTTAAGACGTCCTGAAAATTACTATAAATTTCTACCGCCTGACTATGAATTGACTCAATTTTCAAGCGATTGCTTTCATCGTTAATGCACTGCTCTGAAATTGAGCGAAATGAAGCAAGACGGAAAAATGTCTGGTTCGCCACGCTAATTGCCTTTTCTAAAGTATAAGTACCCATATTAAACAACAAACAAAACAATAGCAAAAAAATGAAACTACAAAAAAGGCAGAACTAAGTACGTATTTACAAAATATTATCACACAAACACACTTATCTAAATCTGTTACGAAATAAGCCACGCTAACCAAGACCCTTGAGCGCAGGTAAAAGTACACAAGCCAGATGTATAACAACAAAAGGCGCCGATATCAACGAGACAAAGAAGGACGCTAGTATCTATGTAAACTTTGTAGTGCAACAAAACTAAACTATGTAATTTAAACTGCAATGTGTGAAAGATTACACTCTAAGAAAATTATACAAATAATTCCACCTGCGGAATTTTCAAACTAATTAATCTTAGGTAAATCAAATGCAACAAGACACGTTTCGATTAAAAAAAAACAAATTATAAATTACACTGCTAAATTAAAATTTAAATCAAATGAACATGTAATTCATAGACTAATTCATTTAATACGGCTCGAAAGGACCAGAAAATGTATCGGATTTAAGCAGGTAATTCGGAAGACAAAGAAAACTAATGAACAAGGAGACAAAGGAGAATATACAGTTAGCACTTACTTGACGTTCTTTCTTCTGTTTGTTTGAAGGGCCCCTCAAGTGTTTTCTCTTCTGATACTATGATGTTGGCACACACTATTTAATGATTTTATAAATGTTTATTGTTTATGTGAACTATCTAAAAACGCAATACACCAATGCGTGAGGTGCTTTCTACGAAATCTATCTGCACACTGTCCACTGTCCAGTCACAAACTTCTTTTCCTTCTGCTAATCGAAGTAGGTACAAAAACCCTAACGGTAAACTGAGGATAGAGGGATGAACGGAAAAGGAACAAGAATGTTCAGTTGATAATAGAGGAGGACGGAACAATGTGTTACTTGAGTTTTAACGAAAAATGTGAATTTTTCCCATATCATCCCCCATTCATCCCCATTTTACACCAAAAAAATACCCCAACCGTTCGTTTGTCGGGTGCTAACTGTATACCAAATTTGAAGACGATATCTCAATTCGTTCCAAAGTTATCGTGGCAAAAGACAAGACATACAGACACAAAAAATGTTCGTTCCAAAATCATGTTTTCTATATGTTTTGACACTTTTTACGACGTTTAACCTTCCATGACTAACATCCCGTCTGTGAGACCGACGATTGCGCATGTCACCGAGTATATACGGCTTCAGCGGCTTTTTGATGAAGTTGAATCTGACTCAGAGGTAGCTGAGGATAGTGATAATAGCATAGAAGCGGACGAATTAGAAATTCAAGATGAGAACTCTGACACCGAGCAGATATGTCTGACGTAGAGGTAGAACAAGTCGCAGAACATACAATCAAAAATCTACTGTCTGTGAGACCGACGATTGTGCATGTCACCGAGTATATACGGCTTCAGCGGCTTTTTGATGAAGTTGAATCTGACTCAGAGGTAGCTGAGGATAGTGATAATAGCATAGAAGCGGACGAATTAGAAATTCAAGATGAGAACTCTGACACCGAGCAGATATGTCTGACGTAGAGGTAGAACAAGTCGCAGAACATACAATCAAAAATCTACTGTCTGTGAGACCGACGATTGTGCATGTCACCGAGTATATACGGCTTCAGCGGCTTTTTGATGAAGTTGAATCTGACTCAGAGGTAGCTGAGGATAGTGATAATAGCATAGAAGCGGACGAATTAGAAATTCAAGATGAGAACTGTGACACCGAGCAGATATGTCTGACGTAGAGGTAGAACAAGTCGCAGAACATACAATCAAAAATATACTGTCTGTGAGACCGACGATTGTGCATGTCACCGAGTATATACGGCTTCAGCGGCTTTTTGATGAAGTTGAATCAGACTCAGAGGTAGCTGAGGATAGTGATAATAGCATAGAAGCGGACGAATTAGAAATTCAAGATGAGAACTCTGACACCGAGCAGATATGTCTGACGTAGAGGTAGAACAAGTCGCAGAACATACAATCAAAAAATCTCGAGAACCTTGTTTAGTTGGAAAAAATGGTATGAGGTAAAGAAAACATCTAGGAAGAAGTTTAAATGTGCGTACACGTGCCGAAAATATAACCAGAACACAATTCCGACATCAAAAGGAGAAGCTGAAGAGAAAAAACACTAATAGAAATTTGGGAGTTGTTTTTAAATTGCAGCTTAAGTTCTGAAAGCAAATATCCAAAAAACTAATCGGTTGATTTTTAAATTGCAGCTTAAGTTGTAAAAGCAAATATCTGAAAAACTAATCGGTAGATTTTTAAATAGCCGCTTAAGTTGTAAAAGCAAGTATCTAAAAACTAATCGGTAAATTTTAAAATTGTAGGTTAAGTTTTGATAGCAAATATCTAAAAAAAAAAACGGATCGGTAGATTTAAATTGCAGCTTGAGTTGTGAAAGCAAATATCTAAAAACTAATCAGTAGATTTTTAACTTGCAGCTTTGAATAGCGAATCAAAAGAACTTTCCAAATAAGATGACACACTACCTACCTTCCCTAATTATTTCATCCTCTAAACTGTATCCAATTAATGCAGGAGCCCCTCAAGGTTCAGCTTTAGCCCCTACTTTGTTTCTTCTCCACATCAATGACCTTCTCCTCTTTAGCACATCCAACCCAGTTCACAGTTACGCGGACGACAGCAGCCTCCACTCAAATATACAATATTCTAAGCCTGTCTCTTTAGCCCAATTAGATGACGATTGCAGACTCATAGAGGGTTCTGTCTCTGTGGATCTCCAAAAAATATTAGACTGGGGAAGTAGAAATCTTGTACAATTCAACTCCACCAAATCTCAGTCTTGCTTCCTATCTCATAAGAGATACACCAGCCCTAGACCCATCACAATGAACAACCAATTTATTCAAAATAATGAGTCCCTTTTACTTGTTGGCACTTCTGTGGATCGAATCTCAAAAATCGCAAATAATTTTCATCTGTTAATCTCTATACCTTATATACTTCACAAATAAGGCCAAACCTCGAAAACTGCTGCCACATCTGGGGTGCCACTGCCGCTTCTACACTAGCTATCCTGGACTACATTTAGAAGAGAGCTATACGTCTCATCGGTGACCCTACCGTCCCCCAAAGGCTGCCATCCCTTGCCCACCGACATGCCGCTGGTGACCTCTTTCTTCCATAGTTCCTCCACCTGCTGCCCCCAACAGATCTACTAGCGGAACAGAGCGAATGCACCGTTTTACTATCCAGGTCACCAGACATAGAACATCTTGGTATGCCATCTCTTTTGTCCCGAGGACTTCCAAGTTGTGGAATTCCTTGCCGGCACATGTTTTTCCTTCTCCTCCGAACCTCCAAACTTTCAACTCCAGAATTAACAAGTTGTCTCTTTCCTCCTTGTCGACATCCACGGTACGATATTATTTAGGCTGTAAGCCCTCGTGGTGTGTTGTTGTAATAAAAAAAATTAAGGGAGTGAAGTCAACCCTACTAGGGGCTGAATACTAAAAATTCGGTTGGTTCAACGTCTCCCCCTCACAAGCAAACTTCGACATGTTTTATGGTTTTTCTAAATTCTCAGCAGTTCTCGGGAAAACCCTGGTGCAACCTTTTACAATGGACGCCTGTAGATATGTATATATAATTTTTTGTGGATACTGGATCGAGCTATACCCTTGCTTGCTTCAGATAGTTGACGAATGCTCTGATTTTTTTTTGCTTAAGTTGTCCTATTATACTCACTTCCGTGTTGCTTCACTCCTACTCCCCGCTCGCTTTTGCTTCTTACTGCAAACCGAACCAGTTTCTTCAAAGTTTTGCGATATTCTCCAAATATGAACATCACTTACACTTTTTGTTATTAGCAATCTAGAGCGCAAACATGCAACTGACGTTTTTTTAGTTAAAATTTACATTATTTACGCCTGCAGTTGAATTAGAACCGGTGTATTGTGAATTAGCCGCTGTCATTTGGCTGATAACCTCACACCGGTCCCTGGATATGCGTTCTGAGGTCCCTGGTTAGCGCTATTTGAAAAAAAATGTGAAAATTTGGAAGTCGCGATCCCATAGAAAATTCGCTAAGAGGAAGATACAAAAGCATTTGCTGTCGCTTAATTCTACACCGTACATAACATACTTGTTGACCTAAGACTATACTGAAGATTCATAATTTATCTTTCAGGTGAGCGATGTAAATGGAAGAAATACGTACTTATAAAGTACCTACTAAACAAAATTTTTAACTCCATTTCTTTAAAAAATGTTTCAAAGAATTTTTGCAATAAAAAATTATCACAGTAATATTTCATAGTAAAAAGGTAAAGGTAAGATGTTTACTGGCAATTAGGCCACTGCTGACCCTTTTTGCTCATCTAAACTAACCTACCCTCCACCTTGAGCTCGATCTCAACGACAGTGATTTGAAAAATCATCCGCCGCCGGTGAGTCTCGAACCGTCGTCTCCAGAGTCCGTATCGGAAAATCTGAATCGACTTTCCCGCACGCTTATATTTCATAGTAAAAACCGTTCTCATTAGTTTCTGAAATCCTTCAATCAACAAATCTCTAACTGTTGGAACAAAGGAATAAAAGTCTGGACGCAGCAAGTACGTTATGGAAGTGAATTTTCTTAAAATGTTTTTAATAGAAAATATGTCTTTTTAATGCAAGCAGGAATCATGTCAAAGGAGAGACATAAATTTCTATGCACTTTCATTTTAAGGGACGTTTTGTGAAATCTGACAATAAAACAAACTGTTATAGTAATGTTTTGTAATAGAAACGGTTAATCAATTAGTTTTTTCTATCCCACAATCAACAAAGCTTAACATTATACCTGAATCGTAGAATAAAGAAAATATCGATGAGATTACTAAATTCGCGATAACGGAAAGTTGTTCCATCTAAGCCGATTACGTTTCAGAAAATTGCAGCCTTCTACTTCCTTTCCTACTTACTTCCCTGTCGAAGCATATCGATAAATCCCGATACACTTTCTTTTTAAAGAACATTTTGCGAAATTTGGCAATCTTAAAAAAACCTTGACCACTACCATAAAATAAAAGTAGGTATCAGTTATCAATGAGTTAATTAAACCCGAACAATGCAAGGTCGTTTCGCTTCAACGAATCAAGCTTCTGAGAAAGTATCATGTTCCATATTTCCTAGAAACAAGTCAATTACAGCGATATACACAGAATCTGACATTGTTTCAGGAAAATCTGAAACGAAAATTGATATCAATTCCTGTAACCAATACCTACAATTAACACTGAACTAAAAACCCTAACGTTTACGATTCAGTAAATATTATACTGACTTTCCAAAAATTCGAACATCCAATAAAAGTCCTTCAATTGCAATTAAATTTTCTATACTACTATCTTATGTATCTGATAAGAAATAATAACAATATGGACAGAAACAAAAACAGGTTTTAAATTTGGTTTTGTAGTACCGCGTTTTGCCGCTAGGAGCGTATAGAGCTACCATTCCCGAGGCAGTACACCAAGTCTCGTCGCTAAGGTTCGGTTCGGCTTGTGTCAATTTTTTAGTACGAGTTGTTTTGTGCGCTCGTCGTTTTCGTAATGGCTGATCGTAGTAAACAGCGCGCGGCCGTGAAATTTTGCTTCTTGCTCGGAAAAACTGGCACAGACACTCTTCAAATGTTAAAAATGGCCTACCAGGATGATGGTATCAGAAAAACTCAAGTGGTTTTCGCGTTTCAAAAGACCTGAAGTGCCAATTGATGTAACATCGGTCTGGTCGTCCTTCCACGGCTCGAACCGATGAAAATGTTGAAAAAACTGGCGAAATCATCCTGAAAGATCGACAACTGACAATTGACGAAGTTTTGGATCTGTCTGGAGTGACTTGGAGTTTAGTTAAGCGAATTTTAACGGAAGAGGTGGCGACGAAGAGAGTAGCTGCCAAATTTCTGCCTCGAATGCTGACTGCTGAACAAATGGAAGTCGCGTAAAAGCATGTTGTTCTTTGACAGAAGAGTTTCCAAATGATTCAAACTTTTTTTCCAATGTCGTCACAGGTAACGGAACATGGTGCTACAGTTACGACCCTGAAACGAAGCAATAATTAAGCCAGTGGAAGACAGAAGACAAAACAGTGCTGATTTGTTTTTTCGATGTAAGAGGAGTTGTCCATTCAGAGTTTGTTCCACAAGATCAGACAGTTGACCAGGCTTTCTACCTGGAAGTTTTGAAAAGATCCCGCAACAAATATTACACAACAGTTTGCGGCGGAAGAGGTCTGATTTGTGGCAGTGGGGCGACTAGTTTGTCCACCGCGATAAAGCACCTGTTCACACAGCCAATGCTTGACCAAAAATTGAATAACTCATCTGCGCCATCTCTTCTATTCACCCGACTTTGCCCCTGCGACTTTTTTTTAAGTTCCCGAATGAAGACACATGAAAGTTTTGCCCACGTTGCTGAGGTGAGGAAAATAACGACGGAGGCGCTGGCACGGAAGACGAATTTTAAAAATGTCTTGAGCAATAGATTAAAAGATTAGACAAGTGTACTAGTGCCAGTGGAGAGTACTTTGATGGGGACTGAAGGTTTTCGTTTAAAAATTAAATAAACAAATTTTAAAAAATAAATTCGGTTTCTTTTGGGTACCTCTACGTATATTAACGAATATTAAATTGAAGTTAAAATAAGAAAAGATGATTCCGATTTTGGGCACAAAAAAGAGGCCCTTTTATTGATCACCGCGGAGCGTTCCCGCATTTTACTTGAGCGCGATTTGAAAGAAGCTTTGGAAACTATTCCACTTGCAAAACTGCTGATTCCAGCAGGATGATGCGCTCGTGCACAACGCCGGGGCCGTACGCGAATATCTATCGAACAGATTTTCTGAAAAATGGATAGGTACCCATTCCCATTCTTGGCCACACCGTTCGCCGGACAACTAGTTATTGAAGCTTTGCAAACGGTTACTTCAGATATGCAGGGTAAAGTTTTAGATTTTACGGTTAAAAGATCTTATTTATGCTTAGAGAATAATGGACATTTGTTCAAATAATTTTTATGATTTAAATACTAGCACATGGGTTTTTTTGTTTAAGTTATTTGTAGGGTAGGTAGTAATTGCGTTTTTTTTTAGATAAATAAAGAGATTGATTTACACTGTATTATTGAATGTATAACTGCAGTTTCGCTGAAGTTCTTAGCTTTGTCAAATACAGAATGAAAGTAAGATTTTAAATTACAGGGGCCACTGCAAAATACAGGAGATAGTGAAGGACCACATGCTTAAAATGAGGTCAGACTTCGCGAGCCCGCGAATCTGCAGGGAAAATATTTTACAGGGGATATCCCCGACCGCGAGACATGGCGGGGGGAGACGCCGGGGCTACCACGGGACGCGCTCGTCTGGTTCACGGACGGATCCGGCGGGGAGAGTGGGACGGGGAAAGGCATTTATTCGGAAGGACCGAGGGTAAGTCACAATATTTCCCTCGGAGCTCATGCAACGGTCTTTCAGGCCGAAATGTACCCCATCTTGCACTGCGTGCGAGAGAACAAGAGGAGTTGCCCAACAAGCGGTTCCGCATAGCCACAGACAGCGAGGCAGCCCTTAAGGTCCTAAGTAGGCCACGGGTAATTTCCAGGCTGGTAAGTGAATGCAGAGACGAAACGATCTACCTGGCTGGACAGAATGAGGTCACCCTCATTTGGGTGCCGCGTCACTTGGGGGTCAAAGGCAATGAAGAAGCTGACAGTCTCGCTAAGCGAGGGTCAGCGGAACTATTTATGGGACCAGAACCGGTCCTGGGCGTGACGAAGAGCACTGCCAGGCGGTCCATTAAGTCCTGGGTCAGAAACGAACATAAGGTGTACTGGGCAGACTGTCAAGGGCTCAGACATGGGAAGTCAGTAATTGAGGGACCCAGTCCAAAGAGAGCTGTGGAGCTGCTAAATCTTAGCAGAGGACAGCTGAGGAATATAACAGGTCTCTTAACGGGACACATGGCCGTCAAGAAACACCTGCATAAAATGGGGCGGTTCGAGGGGGACCTGGCATGCAGACTCTGCGTCGAAGGGAAGGAATCAGCCCAGCACATCTTGTGCGAGTGTAAAGCTCTGGACCGCATAAGATAACTGATCTACGGACAGCCTAGACCGGAGACAGAGCAATATAAAACTTCACCCTACCAATTGCTGTGTAGACAAGTTCAAGGCACAGTGATTTTTGAATGGGTGGACTAGAAAAGACAAAAGGCTGCGGTGCTATCGGGGCGGCAAAGACGCGGACGGAGTCCTAAGGTTAAAAAAATATTTTAAATTCCAATATCTACTCCCTGTTGAATTAACCTTTCTGTCTCCTCGGGTAAACGGTGTCGACTCGGAGCTACCTGTTTTATGACATAGTCAGGTCAGCAAACTCTGCTCGCTTAATTATTATTTGGAGAGTTTTCTGACCTGACTGTCATAAAAACAGGTAGTTCCGAGTCGATACCGTTAACCTAAGGAGACAGAAAGGTTCATTCAACACGGAGTAAATATTGGAATTTAAAATCTTACTTTCACTCTGTATTTGACAAAGCTCAGAACTTCAGTTATCTAGGCTGACAATGGATTTACGTCAAGTATTGGCCTCCACAATATCATAATTATGTTATTTATTTTGGGTTGCATATTTATGTTGTATTTATTTTCTAGTTTTGCCCAAATTTACTAAACAAAAAACAAACTCTACTTTACAGTTTTATTTTGCTTAACAAAGATTAATCTACCTCATTTTTGAGTGCAGGGTCGTACACATTATTTTATTTTAAATCCTGATGAAGGCTGAAACAGATACGAATCTTAATTAAACTACCACATGTGATATGTCACTGAATGTAGAATTTAAAATACTTTAAAAACCTGTAGTTTTTAAAATCAGGACCGTATTTAACAAAAATTAGATTGATGATGGTTTTCCGTGAACGAAACGTCGTACTGTAAAATTGACATCATCATTCGAAATTCTATAAAAAGTAGCTTAAATAAGTGTTGCTTATTTTGCTCTAACTCTACTAATAACAAAAATAAATAAAAGAGAAAGTTAAAAATTAAGTTATTTAAATTTGTCAAAAACCAAATTTTAAATTAAAATTTTATAATTTCATATTAGTGGCCATTTAGTTTCGCAACTGTTTCCCCCATTCAACCGAAACTGTATCTAAAAGGGTTTCCAAGATCCTAATGATAGACATCCTCATCTTGGACACACTGTATATGCTAATAATGTGTTTTTATTCAGCTGAAACACAATGAGTAAGATTACTCAAATTAAACATAGTTATAATGAGTAACTTAGAGGAATGGTATGAAACAAATTGTTCATGGATAATTATAGGCTAATTATCATACGTAACTAACTGATCAATCCCATCAACACTATTTCCTATTTTCTGGAACCACGCCGTCTAATTTTTCTGAAATGTTTCTTTTATTCTCCTCAGGTATTAGTATTAGTATATTTTCTTTATTCAAATTTTACAGCGTGTTCCACAAATAAGCATAAGCTTGTGCTTGTATTTAACACAATTTTATTCAATGTTCCATACTAAACTATCGAAATATTAGTTTTATAAAACGTCACTTTAAAAATGTTGTTCAATGTGTGTCTCTTCCAGTGGCGATTTCTCCTAGTGAGCTAGGTGTGCGCCGCACACCCTAAAATATAATTAAAATGTGCACAGTTAAATATGTTTTATTTCTTTTTCTCTTAGTCTTAATACACTACATATTTTATGACAATCGATTTAATTTACTTATTTGATTTCATAAATAGTCGGTTAATAGTGACTTGGAATGAAGTCGGCACCACGTCTTCATTCAAAAAATATGAGTAGGTCAATAGCAACTGGGAATGAATTCGGGTCGGGTTAGGTGTGCGTTGTTATTTCCGAACAACTTCACTCGACAGAGCTGTATTGGTATACAATACAGTCCCCCACCCATGTGTTTAAAATAGTAAGGAAATACCATTTGTTTTAACACTGCAGTGAGCGGTAAAAATACCGCTCAAGACAAATGAATGGAACGCCGGTTTAACAAACGTTGTGATAGCATTATTTACAAACATTACAACTGCGCTTGCATGGACCACAGTATTCTAGAATCAAAGACTATAATACATTTTAGTAAATTTTCGTAGAAAAAATTCACTAATGGGGAGATCTCGACTTTTGAATTTTGAAAAATTGTTTGCAAATGAGCGCGAACTAGGACCCCTAGAACCCATATCCGGGGTCAGTTTCAATTTTTATATATAAGAATTTAATTTGAGTCAAGTTTTAAAATATAGAAATTTTTGATTAAAATGAAGAAACTGATTTCAAGTACCATCCATATTTCTAGAAATTGTAATGGTACATAATGAGGTGAGGTAATTTTGGAGATTAGAAATCAGATGACAGAACTTTAGAACAATTGACATTTAGATTAAAATTTAGTCAAAATTGCATCATTTGCAGTCACAAGTTTAGACTTATTTGTAAGATGCTTTGTACTATTTATATAACAATAAACTATATATATATATATATATATATATATATATATATATATATATATATATATATATATATATATATATATATATATATATATATATATATATATATATATATATATATATATATATATATATATATATATATATATATAGGTATCACACCGATAACTCAAAATATAATCGGCCGATTTTGATAAAATTTGGCATGTACCTTCCTTCTGTAAATGTATTGGATAATTTCGGTAGTCAGGAAAATCGGACGAGGTTTTCCGGGAAAATTTTGAGTTTTTATTCGAAAAAAATTTGTATCTCATAAAATAAAAAAGATAAGATCACCAAATTTGGTAGGTAGGTTTACGATATAAACATTAAACTATACACCAAAATTTAGATTTCTATGTTGCAAGATAAAAAAGTTATAATAAAATATTTTGTGCCAGATCATTTCTATGAAAATTCACTACCATAACGCACTTGCTGCATCCAGGATTTTTACACATTTTATTATTTAGTACCATATTAACATTGAACTACTTTTAATGTTTACAGTTTTCACCCCGTTCCGGACAGTGCTAACGCTAACACAAATTTGTGTAAAGAGAAGAGCTTGATAATAATTCCATGTTCTTTTCGTGTTTTAAAGTTTGAAGTGAGTTTTTAATTTGTTAGTGTTGCAGTGGGAAATTAATTTATTTATCTACGTATCATTCCCATATAGGTCGAATATATATATATATATATATATATATATATATATATATATATATATATATATATATATATATATATATATATATATATGTACATTTAGTGTTAATAATTTTTAAAACCACCACTAACAGCAACTCGTTACCGCACACCCGAACATTTTGGTCAGGAGACGCCACTGGTCTCTTCTTTCTACATTTCTATCAATAACAATCCTGCAGCTGCCAGTAGTATACATCTACTACCATTCTATGTACTATAGGGTCTAAGTTTTCATTTAGTAGCAAGCTTTCCTTTCAAAACACCACAATTCTTTTGAAATGGTGTAAATATTCGAGCTCGACAATTGTGATATTTTTGACATCCTTCTTTTGCGCTTTATCCTTTCCATACACTTTCTTCCTTTTTTCAGGTTAGTTATAATTCAATACTCCCCCAGGTCTCACAACAACAAGTAACCGTTCTCCAATACAATTAAATCGTTGGAGCATTATATTCCCTTTGATACTAAAATAAAAAACACGCTGCTTTGATCAATGAATGAAAAAACAAATTATACTTTCTGATGATTGTCTCTCCTCTCTCTGCCTTTATATTCAATACATTTTATGAACATTGTTGTGGATATAACTAATTAACCGAAGCCTCGGTAGCCCAGGGGCAAGAACGTGCGCCTCTGAACCGAAAGGTACTGCGTTCGATTCCCAGGGTTTCACTTTCACTTTTCAGTAGAAACGGTAATAAATTAACATCAACCGAGGTTGTGGCATTGTATTTAAGCAAGTGGAATGTCTGCACGTTCCACCTTTCGGAGGGGGCGTAAAGCCGTCGATCCCATGCCCATGCGATGTTGGGTACGTTAAATATCCCCACCCTCCTTACGTAAAGGCAGGGGTTCGGCACAATTTCCAGGATAGTGAGGTGAAACTGCTCCCTGGCGTCGGTGATTAGTCATAGTCGCGGAAATAGGCCGACGTTAAAGTAAAAAGAACTAATTAACCATATATAGGGTGGAACAGCCAAATTGAATAAATTCAGTATCTCAATTATTGTGCATATTATTAAAAAATTCGGGACGCAGCAAGTGCGTTATGGTAGTGAATTTTCATAAAAAAAATTTAATAACAAATATGTGTGTTTTTTTAAGAAAGCAGGCATCAAATTTGGTTACCAGTATAACCTATATAGTAAAAACAATGTGCCATGTTCCATTAAAATAACTTTATTGTGTGAAAATGTACAAAAATTTGCAAAAGTAAACTTAAAATGTTCCCGAAAAAACACGTTTCTTGGTCAACCTTATAGGTTAATAGCAAATTGAGCTGTTCAAATATGAAACATTTGATCAAAATTCGCTACTATAACGCACTTGCTGCGTCCAGAATTTATTTTCCTACAAATATGCATTATATTTCGATGGAAAATGCAAAAATGCAATAACATAAGGCGTGTTTGATTAAAAAAAGGAAATTTGTATCACCAACGACTTATGGGCCAGCCTGTGATTGCAGAAATATTATTTTAAGATGTAGCTCAAGACACCCTATAATTAATATATACAAATTTTCTTCATATCTTATATAATAACGGATATATTGAGCTTTATTAATTTTTTACGAAAATTCGACAAAAATTATATACCATTAAATGATAAACTCTATAGCTAAGGCTACTGCCAAGCATCAGAGAAAGGGTCTATTTGAAATGAATTTTCTGGAAATATTTTAGTAAAATGAAGGACAATGACGGTTGAAACTAAGACTTTAGGGTTTGTAAAACATCCTTCTTGAGACCTTTTATTTCTATAGCCCGTATTAGATTTAAGTTATTTGCCTAAATGTTGCCAATTTTGACATTTTAAATCGCCACTTTGACGTTTTGAGGAAAACCCCAATTTATTTATTCTTAAATGCCTATAACTTTTTTGTCTTTTGACCTACATAGCTAAATTTTGGTAGGTAACTTACCTATAAGGATGTAAACCTGCGTACCGAATTTGGTTGCCCTTACTTTGTTAATTCCGGAGATATAAATTTTTTTTGAAAGAAAACACAAAATTTTCCGGGAAAACCTGGGCAGATTTTCCTGACTAACGAACTCATCCAAGCCATTTGCAAAAGGAATTTTTTCACCAAATTTGATCAAAATCGGCCCATTATTTTTTGAGTTATCGGTGTGATACATATATATATATATATATATATATATATATATATATATATATATATATATATATATATATATATATATATATATATATATATATATATATAAATATATATATATATATATATATATATATATATATATATATATATATATATATATAACATATAAAAATTGAAACCGACCCCGGATATGTTTTCTGGGGGGCCTAATTAGCGCTCATTTGAAGAAATTTTTTCAAAATTCAAAAGTCGGGATCTCCTCATTAGTGAATTTTTTTTAAGAAAATTCACTAAAAATCCCGAAACACGTCAATTTTAGATTAAAAAATGACATCCTGCACCGTGAAGACTTCACCCCGACATTCAACGCCCTTCGAGTGACAGTTGCAACTCCAAATTTTTAAATAGAAAGTAGGGGTCTGTGATACCTCATTTGAAAGACCTCTCCATTCTCTATTCAAAAACGCTATGGTTTTAAAGTGTATTGCAAAAAATAACAGTAAAAAATTAATCTGATTGACAAATTTCGCTACAGCACATCAAAAAATGAATAACCAATCGCATGTCATACTGGATGATGAGAAAACAAGTAAAAACCATTTCAGTGTCCTTTTTGGACGGTATCAATAAAAAAGAAGACAAAAAATTATCAATATTCTTCATCGTTGACAATGTTAGTTTTGTTTAAAACGCCTTAGCAACTTACTGTGGGATTGTATCCGCGTGCCGGTGGTCGTCAGTTGTTAACTGCGATTCAGAAACATGATTTATTCAACAGAAATGCATAAAATAACAATTATACAGATGATTGGTTACGGAGATAAACCACGATCACAGATCGAAGTTGCTCGCCTATTTCAAGAAAACTTTCCCGATTTGCCGCCTATAAGGCAAGGAACATTTAGTAAAATTAAAAAGTAATTTCGCGAGCTTGGGCGTGTAAGGCAGATATAAAAAAACCTTCTAATGCACTGAGGAATGATACCAAATTGGACTTAATGCTTGAGTTTGAGCAAAACCCATATACTTCGAATGACAACATCGGATGTTAGCCATTCATCGATTATTCGAATGTTAAATGCATCCCTATAAATTAATACAAACTCAGGAGCTCATGGAAGACGATTTCGATAGTGGAACGTTGTTTTGTGAACAAATGTTAGATAACAATGTTATCCAACTAGACCGTGTTTTGTTTTCTGATAAGTGCAGTTTACACTTCACGGCCATGCATGCTAATCGTCAAAATTGTCGCTACTGGTCTAAAGAAAAATCAACTGGATAAGAAAAGAACATACGCAATACCCTGAATAGGTTAATATTTGGGCGGGAATAGTTGGAAACCATGTCATTGGTAGATATAATTATTTAGCATTGCTCCAAAATACTATCTTGCCAACTTTGGCAAACTTATATCCTGATCGAACAAACCCACAAAATCCAGCGAATCTGATATGAACATGGAGCACCAACACATTACCAAATCACTGCCCAGCAGTACCTCGACTTAATATTTCAAGGAGGATCGTTAGAATGGCTAATACGATCTACAGATCTTACGCTATTAGACATCTTATGAGAAATAAGTGAAAAGTATGATATACAAAACCAAACCACGCGATTAAACCGGCTTAAGAGGAAAAATAATGATTCCGATTACGTCGGTCACGCCTCAGGTGTTGATTAACGTTAGAAGACATTTATTTACGATTAGGATACTGCCAAAATATTCAAGGCATGTATTTTGAACATCTCCTATTTTTATCTTTTCTCATTATCAAGAAATAAACGCGATTAGTTATCAATTGTTTAGTGTGTTGTACAGAAGTTCGTCAATCAGATTTTGATAAGATTGCGCAACAGTTTGCGGCGCAGGGGTCCTAATTTGTGGCAGTTTTCACGACGATAACGCCCCTGTTCACAAGGTCCTGGCTGTGTGCCAATTTTCGACCAAAAATGGCATGACCCTTCTGCTGCGTCCCCCGTATTCACCCGACCTTTCCCCCTGCGACCTTTTTATTTCCCCGAATGAAACGAGACACGAAACGAAAGCGTTTTGCCGACGTTGCTGAGGTGAAGAAAAAAGACGGAGGCGCTGACAGGCATCACTGAAGACGAATTTCAAAAATGTTTTGAACAATGGAAAAAAAAATTAGACAAGTGTGCTGGTGTCAATGGGGAATACTTTAAAGCGATTGGAAGTTTTTTGTTTAAGTAAATAAATTTTTAAAAAGTTCGGTTTCTTTTGCGTACCTCTTCGTATATTAACGGATATTAAATTGAAGTTAAATTAAGAAAAGATTTACGACAAGGATGCCTATTGTCGCCATATTTGTTTAATTTGTTTGTAGAATATAGTACAATAGAATTAAGAGAAAAGACACAGGAATCAAAATTAAAAATGGACTACGGTTCCATTGCACAAGGTGCGCAAATAGCATAGCGCTGATAAAAGAAAATGAAAAAAATAAATAAATGCAAAGAATGTTCAGTATATTATATGGTATGTTAAGAAGAATTGATCGCTAAAAATCAAGCTGACTAAAATTCAGAATAGGACTTCGAAAATATATATAAAGCTAAACGGCCAACAACTTGTGGACATATTCGCGTACATAGTGGAGGAATTATTACGATGTTAGTAAATGTAGCAAAGAACTGAGAAGGAGGATCGCGTTGGCAAAGCAAGCATTCTAGACAAGATATTCTTCTCGCTAATAAACTTTTCCATTAATTGTGGTTTTTCTTAGTGGATGAAACCGCTCCATGTCAAATACAGATTTTGAGACTTCTCTGCTTTCACAAATTGTTTTCTTCTCTACAACCGGTTTTGTCTTTTACAATTTATTTACCTGTTGCGGAGAAAAAACAAACACTTGTGGAGCAACAGAAGAAGTCTACATTTGTACTAAGTGAAGATTGGAACTCGTGATGAGCATTGATAAGCACCCTTGACGAACCCAAATCACCACAACACATTTTAAAAGACGTGACCATCGTTTCGCTAAGTGTGATTAGTGAAACGATCGCCAGGTCTTTTAAAATGTGTTGTGGTGATTCGGGTCCTTCAAGTATGCTTATCTACATTTGTATTTAATAAGCGTTCTAACTTGGACCTGAAAAAGAGGTTAAAGTCATACGCGTGGAGTATTTTAATGTATGGAGCGGAAAGCTCGACTTGCAATAAACGGGAAGTAGGAGCTTTTGCAATCTGGACGTGAAAAAATTTGCAATGACAAAGCAAACCGATTTAAAGGCGAATAAAAGTCTGCTGAAGAGGTAAGAGAACAAACGTGGTTACTTAATTCGAAGGCAAAATTTGTTGGACATATTCTGAGACATAATAACTGTCTGACAACATCATTTAAAAGACATACTTGGAAAAAAAAGAGGTAAACCAAGAGAAAACTTTTGGAAAACCTGGCCTAATTGAGGAAGTGCAAAAGCTAAAATAACATCAAAGAGCTGCTGGAGCTGGAGACAGAGAATGCAACAATAGGCAAAATTGCCTATAATGATAATTATTATAAAATAATTGTGTATCATAATGGTATGTAATTATAAGTTACATATCCACCAAATTTCATCAAAATAGCTTTGTAATTTTCGGAGATAAAATTTTTTCCGGAGAAATTCAAGATTTTCCCGGAAAAGATTGTCCGATTTTCCTGACTAACGAAATCGGCCAAGCTATTAATAAGTTCAGTTCAGTTCAGTAAGCTAGCTTCGGTCGGCCTATAACGCCAACTGCCCCCTGAAAATGAGGGTGTCCACCAGGAACGTCCCATGGTGGAACGAGAACCTCAGGCAAAGGAGGACGCAGGTTCGTAAGCTGTTTAACGCGGCCAAAAGGTCGGGAGCATGGGATGAATATAGACAGGCCCTATCGACCTATAACAAAAGACCGAGGGACGCCAAGAAGGAGTCGTGGAGGAGGCACTGCGAAGAAGTGGAAAACACGTCCGAGAGTGCTCGACTACACAAGATCCTGTCTAAGGGCCCTCAGACTAACATAGGCTCCCTTAGAACACCCACGGGAGGCTTTACAAGCTCGGGGGAGGAAACTATGGAAATTTTACTCCAGACGCACTTCCCCGGCTGTAACATAATAAACCAATCACCTCCGGACTGGGAACACTCAGAAATAGAGGCGCCTTATAGGCGGGCATCTAGAGTAGACTGGACAGTCGCTAAAGAGGTGGTTACCTGGAGCAAAATCAGATGGGCCATTAACAGCTTTAAGCCATACAATTCGCCGGGATTTGATGGAATAATGCCCATCATGCTCCAACAGGGGATAGATATACTGGCGCCGGTGCTTACCCTCATTATGAGGGCCAGCCTGGCTCTGGGGTACATTCCGAGGGCATGGAGACTGGCCAGGGTTGTATTTATTCCTAAACCTGGGCGTCCAACAGACCAGGCAAAGTCCCTGAGGCCAATAAGTCTCATGTCCTTCTTGCTGAAAACAGTGGAAAAACTGCTCGACCGGCACATTAGGGGCGGTGTACTGGAAGCATATCCTCTACACTGCGGACAATATGCATACAGAGCAGGATTCTCAACAGAAACAGCACTGCACCAACTGGTGCTGAAACTGGAGAATACGCTGGAGAACAAGGAGGTGGCGCTGGGGGCCTTCCTAGACATAGAGGGGGCCTTTAGCAACACCTCGTTCGGATCGGTTCTGGCAGCTGCCCGGGAGCGTGGAATAGAGGAGACCTGCTGCAGGTGGATCGGTTCCATGCTCAGGGACAGGGCGGTGTTCACCTCACTCGCGGGAGGGACTCTGCTGGCGGGGGTCGCGGCGGGGTGTCCGCAGGGGAGCGTTCTGTCTCCCTTGCTCTGGTGTCTAGTCGTGGACGGCCTGCTGGGGAGGCTCTCGGGAGGGGGGTATGAGGTACAGGGCTATGCGGACGACATTGTCATCATAGTCCGAGGAAAGGTCACACAGGCAGTGTGGGAGCGTATGCAGACTGCACTGAAAGTGGTGGAAGGGTGGACGGTTGATCAAGGGCTCGGGGTGAGCCCCGAGAAAGCAACCGTCGTGCCGTTTACGAGGAGGAGGAAGTGTGAAAGCCACAGAACTCTCACTCTATACGGTAGGAGCGTTCCAATGGCCAGGGAGGTAAAATATCTTGGGGTCGTATTGGACTCTAAGCTAACCTGGAATGGTCACATTGGAAAAATACTGCGTAAGGCAGTCATGACCTTAGCCGTCACTAGGCGGCTATATGGAAAAACGTGGGGACTAAGACCTAGTATGGCCCACTGGCTGTACACAAGGGTGGTCAGACCATCGTTAACATATGCGGCACTGGTCTGGTGGCCTAAGGTGACACAATCCAGTGCCAAACAAAAACTAGGCAAGATCCAAAGGATGGCTTGCCTAGGCATCACAGGGGCCATGTCTTCAACCCTAACAGCCGCCATGGAGGTGTTGCTGGATCTACCCCCCCTACACTTAGTTATTATGGGAGAGGCCAGGCTAGGACTATACAGACTAGCCTGCAATGGTAGACTGAAGATCAACCCAGGCTTCAGGGGCCACTGCAAAATTCAGGAGATCGTGAAGGAACCCATGCTTGAAATGAGGTCAGACTTCGCGAGCCCGCGAATGTGCAGGGAAAACAACTTCACAGTGGAAATCCCTGATCGCGGGGCATGGCGGGAGGAGACGCCGGGCATACCACGGGACGCGCTCGTCTGGTTCACGGACGGATCTGGCGGGGAGCGTGGGACGGGGGCAGGTGTTTACTCGGAAGGACCGAGGGTAAGTCACAGTATTTCCCTCGGAGCCCATGCAACGGTGTTTCAGGCCGAGATGTACGCCATCCTGCACTGTGTGCGGGAGAACAAGAGGAGGGGCTACACCAACAAGCGGATCCTCATAGCCACAGACAGCCAGGCAGCCCTTAAGGCACTAAGTAGCCCACGGGTAAATTCCTGGCTGGTGAGTGAGTGCCGAGACGAGACGAGCGACCTGGCTGGGCAGAATGAGGTGACCCTCATCTGGGTGCCGGGTCACTCGGGGGTCAAAGGCAATGAAGAAGCTGACAGTCTCGCGAAGAGAGGGTCAGCAGAACCATTTATGGGACCAGAACCGGCTCTGGGCGTGTCAAAGAGCACTGCCAGGGGAGCCATTAAGTCCTGGGTCAGAAACCAACACAAGGTGTACTGGGCGGACTGTCCAGGGCTCAGACATGGGAAGTCAATAATTGACGGACCCAGTTCAAAGAGAGCTGTGGAGCTGCTAAACCTTAGCAGAGGACAGCTCAGAAACACAACAGGTCTCTTGACGGGACACATGGCCGTCAAGAAACACCTACATAAAATGGGGCGGTTCGAAGGGGACCTCGCATGCAGACTCTGCGGCGAGGGGGAGGAATCAGCACCAGCACATCTTGTGCGAGTGTATAGCTCTGGACCGGAAAAGACAACTGATCTACGGTCACTCTAGACCGGAGACAGAGCAATATAAAACTTCACCCTACCAATCGCTGTGCAGACTAGTTCAAGGCACAGTGATTTTGGAATGGGTGGAGTAAGACTAGGGGTATGCACAATCAACCAAGGGTTGCGGTGCTATCGGGGCGGCAAGGCCGCGGACGAGCCCTGAAGGAACAAAAAAAAAAAAAAAAGCTAGCTTCGGAATTTTAAAGCTATTAATAAAAGAGAGGTAGTTTCCGAGTTTTATCAAAATTGGTTCATTACTTTTTGAGTTATCGCTTGGATATATATATATATATATATATATATATATATATATATATATATATATATATATATATATATATATATATGCAAATAGTCATCGATAACTCTCTATTAGTGACTTTTTTAAAATAAAAATTCACTCAAAGATATTTTTTCCTTGGTGCATTACTTTTTTTTTGTCTCTCCGAGGTGTCGGTAGTCAAAAAAGTACAAAAGTAAATATTTGGCTGCCTTAAATTACAAAATTTAACTTTATAATGTCACCCTTTGCAATAAAAGTAAAAGTAAGCCTTTTAAATAATTTTTATTTCAAATTTTTTCACACATGTACAATGATGCTTATCACTAACAGTTTTTCTTATTAATTATGGTCTCATATGTGACGCGGGCCAACATATGCTAACACAAATAAATGTTACATGAGAAAGTACTTCAAGTCGAAGTAGAAGGGTTATTAATAAGAAATTTTTCTTGTGGTTTGTACATCCAGGGGGTCTAAGTATGTTACTGAAAAAAAATCAAGCAAGCCTTTGGGAGGTTGTCTGCAAACTAACCAATTTTTTAAACATGTATGCCTAATTGAGGCTTTTTCGACCGTCCAACGGAAACAAATCAATATCCTGTAATAAAATTCACAAAAAAAAAGAATAAAAAAATAGTCATTATTAAACGGTGGTGACTGAGTTCACCAGGAGCCAACAGCTGAGTTTAAGCACTCATCTGCTGGCTACCGATACATTTCAGAAGCTGGAGACTGATAAACGCAATGTTTGACTACAATGAACTACAAGCACTATTTTGTGACGTTTCTCTGTCATTGCACTTTGACAAATCGGCAACAGCTGAGTTCAGCAGAAAATTAGCGGGACTCGTGAACGCATACGTTTACACAACTGTAATTTACAAACCTCACATGTTTCTTTTTCTTTTTGTAACACAAACTCGAGAAAAGTGCATATTATTTCCCCATCTTACAACACAGTACGTTCATAATACATTGGCAGAAATATAATAAGGTAAGCAAAACAATAATTTTAGGTATTTATTGAAGGTGTTTCCACTGAAACAAGGCCTTACCTAATTTTACTTTACGCCACACCCACTAATCTGGATGTACCGTACAACCCCCAGTGCCCAGTGCCGATTCCTGCACCATGCACCTTGGTGGCTATAAAAACTCCAGGCCATTTACCAGAAGTTTTAGAGATTTTTGTAACATTACTACAAGGTTGGGGAGGTTAAATTGCTCGTTTGTACTGTTTGCTGGCCATAGTGGCAGAAATAAGCTTAAGTCACCCATGCGCACCCAACGTTTAGACCGTTCCGGACTTAAATTAAACATAAACTCTAGGCTGCATTCAGCAAAAAAAAACATGAAGATCCTCTACTTTGATATCTGCTCTGGTATGAAAATCAACTCAATACAACAACAAAATAAACATTCTAGGTACACTTTCTTTGTTCGTTACTCTGGTAGGTATAAAATGAAACGGAGATAGCTATTAGCTATAAATAAAAGAGTAGATTTAATTTCAGACGAAATAAGAATACGGATGACCTTAACAAACGTAAATGTAAAATAAATAATTGGTGCACTAGCGCCTTAAACTTTTAAACTAAGTCATCCTACTACTTATTGAAAGATAATAATACCTAAAACAATAACAGTACAAAGTTCCACAATAGCTGTAAAAATTTGCAAAAAGTAGAACAACTAAAAATGTAAGCCAGTGAAATCAGCTGATAAGCAATAACACAAATAATATGCAAGTAAAACAAGTCAATGAATTTACATACTTAACACATAAAGAGACTTAAGTAATTAAACACTCAGATATTCTTCTAAAAATCTATAAATAACTATAATTAACCGGTATATTATCAATTAAACATGATAAAAAACATGTCTATATCAATTAAAAACCATAATTATTTGAGTTAAGTAAAATTTTTAGTTATATTTACAGTCAATGAGATACGTCAATTGTGATTCAAAATTTTAGATCTCAAAAATGTAATGTGAATACCTATAATTAATGAAGTAACCTTTCAGCGTAAGATAAATTTAAAATTTAGTAACATAATACATATCATATATCACTGGTAGTTAGTTATAAGGTTAAACATTGTGAAATTAACTTACCACAATAGCCATACACATTGAAAATAGAGTAACCGAAGATTTCTATTGAAAATCCACAAAAGTGGATACAAAAATTAACACAACACAGTTACTGAAGAACGAAGAGCACAAGCACAATGTATTGGCAGCACCGGACGCTGTTACTAGCCTATGGCCTATGAGGCAGAGCGGTTCAGCGTACGAAACGCGGGTTGACGGGCCGTACAAGAGCCACGAGACGATGGCTTCGCGCTGGGTAAGCAGGGCAAGGGCGAGACATCCACGCCCCGATTTTCACCGTAGTGAGAATCGTAAAAGTCCGCATGACGTCGTTACCCCCACACTACACTTATGACGTCAGTTAAAAGTTACGTGTGACGTCATAAACCAATCGCTGAGAGTATATTTTTAAAACGTCCTTGTAAGTTGTCTTAGCCACGAATGTTTAATGAAGCTGCTGGACTCTCAATATTGTTGACCTGATTTTTGCAAAATAAAGCAATAAATAACAGTAAGTATATTATAGGGCATTAACAGTATGATGTGTTATTAGAGTCATACTTCATACTTGCGTCTCAATAAACAATTACATGATGTAGAAGACCTACTTTAGAGTGAATATGTTAGAAAACATTTAACATAATATGCGAGGTATTTTGATATATAAGAATAACTAAATGCGCACACATCCTTCGTTCCGCTTTCACTTCTTATTTTAGCCTAGACTGGGCCGGGTCCCGCTCATTGACATTGTTATAAAATTCAGGGTGTAGTCTGACATATAAGGGGAGGTTAATATATTTCACGGAAGTGTTCTAACATGTAACAATTTAACATTACAAAAAAGTAAAGTTAAACAAACTTGCAATTATTTTTAGAGTTTGACGCCACTTTTTAACGGATAGATCTGCATAATCACGTCTATGAGCGAATGACTAAGTGAAGATTTGAACCTGTGATGAGCACTGATAAGTACACTTAGAGAATCCAAATCACCACAACACATCTTTTTAAAGACCTATCGATGGTTTCACTAACAAAGTTAGCGTCATCAGAGGATGAAAAATTCTGAAGATTCTGAAATTTTTTTCATCCTCTGATGACTCTAACTTTGTTAGTGAAACGATCTTCAGGTCTTTAAAAAAGATGTGTTGTAGTGATGTGAGTTCTCCAAGTATACTTATCTAAGAGCGATGTTGTCTTGTAGTCGTAATCATGGATTTCTGTCTACAGCACCTCTCTTTTCATGTCATTGTAGCTTCCGCACTTTATCAATTGTGCCAGGTTTTACAGAAATTTCCCTCTTGGTCCGGCTCTTTTCTTTTTAACGAATTTTTATTTTAAAAAATTCGCTTATAGAGAGGTATCGATGGATTTTTCAAATTAGCGCGAATTTAGGCCACTAGAACCCGAAACCAAGGTCCGTTTGAATTTTTATATGTTATATATATATATATATATATATATATATATATATATATATATATATATATATATATATATATATATATATATATATACTCACATGCAAAAAAAACGCAACACGTTAATATTTGGTAAGATTTGAGGTCTCATAACTTTTTTATTTTTAGTCCAATTTTCATAAATTTTTAGCAAACTTTAGTTGAGATGACTAACTTCAACTTGCGTATCCAGTATTTTGTTAACTGCTGGCGTACTAGTCATTATTCAGGCTTAACTAAAAGTTCGTTGTATAGCCCTAATTTTAAAACACCCTGTGGAATAATTTCCTAGCCAAATTTTTTCAAGATACCAATTTTTTTAAGAACCATTTCTTACCTACATTTTGTTTTTTGGTTCATGTCTTTAGGTGTACTGGTTTATTTTTAAGAGCGAAATGAACTTGTCAGCAACAATTTACTTTGAGAAATGTTATGTTTTGGTGAGGCGGCTATGCTCGTTGTTACTCTAATGTCAGTTTGACAGCTTAGTTTATTAGTCTACCAATGAGAAGGCAACAATATATTGTTTAGTTTTAATAAGCAATTATTACAACTTACATAAAAATAAATAAAAACAGGAAAATGTATTTATGCAAACAATTTAACTTCTAAATCAAACTTCAAATCAAAACAATTCAACTGTAACTTAACTAACCGAAAGAAACGTACTTTTCACAACAAATTTAGCTTAATACTTTGTATTACCACCTCTAGCCCTTATAATTGCCTGCATACGTCGGTTCATACTGTCAATAAGGTTACGAATAGTATATTGAGGAATATTTTGCCATTCCTCCTGAAGGGCTAAACGAAGCTCATTTACCGTAGCCGGGGCTACTTCGCGATCCCTGATCCGCCTACCAAGCATGTCCCACACATGCTCTATGGGGTTAAGATCAGGCGAACATGCTGGCCAGTTCATTTTGTTAATGCCAACTACCGCGAGGTCTTGTGTAACACACATTGCTGAATGTGGTCGCGCATTATCCTGCAATAGGATAAAGCCATCTCCGATAAATCCACTAAAAGGTACAACGTAATTGCTTAATACCTCCGCAATATATCGGTGGGCCGTCAAGGATCCATCGATGACCACCAACTCAGTGCTGGCCTCCCGGATTATTCCTGCCCACACCATTACTGAACCTCCTCCATAGCTTAGACGGGGACTGAACGTGCACTGCGCAAATCTTTCTCCGGCCCTTCTCCATACTATTTTCCGTCCATCTGGAGAATGTAAGCCGAATCTGGATTCGTCAGTGAAAAGAACATTGTTCCACTGCCCCATGTAAATGTTCAGTGGCAAATTGCAATCTAACTATTCGGTGATGAGGAAGCAATTTGGGTCCAGTTGCTGGTCTGCAAGCTTTCAAACTAAACTCCTTCAATCTTCGGCGAACTGTCCACACACTAACATTAGTACCTCGGACCTCTTGAAGTTGATTTCTTGTCTGCACTGATGTTAAATGACGATCCCGCAGAGTGTTAACGTGAAGAAATCTGTCATCTACAGCAGTAGTTTTTCGTTTTCTGTCACCACCTGCTCTACGTTTATTTCTGCCAGTTTGTCTAAAACATTCGACTACTCTTTTGATGGTAGAGCGATGAATATGAAAGATTCTTGCAACATATTCATAATTACGTCCATCTTCAACAAGAGCAACAGCTTTTGCGCAATTTTCCGCACTTAAAACCATGGTAGGAGTATATATACTAGGTAGGAGTATATATAATACGTCTTGCGTAACAAAAATCACTGTCAAACTGACATTAGAGCAACAACGAGCATAGCCGCCTCGCCAAAAAATAACATTTCTTAAAGTAAATTGTTGGTGACAAGTTCATTTCGCTCTTAAAAATAAACCAGTACACCTAAAGACATGAACAAAAAAACAAAATGTAGGTAAGGAATGGTTCTTAACAAAAATTGATATTTTGAAAAAATTTGGCTAGGAAATTATTCCACAGGGTGTTTTAAAATTAGGGTTATACAACGAACTTTTAGTTAAGCCTGAATAATGACTAGTACGCCAGCAGTTAACAAAAGACTGGATACGCAAGTTGAAGTTAGTCATTTCAACTAAAGTTTGCTAAAAATTTATGAAAATTGGACTAAAAATAAAAAAGTTATGCAACCTCAAATCTTACCAAATATTAACGTGTTGCGTTTTTTTTGCATGTGAGTATATATATATATATATATATATATATATATATATATATATATATATATATATATATATATATATATATATATATATATATATATATATACGTATATGTATCCACACGATAACTCAAAAAGTTATTGAACCGATTTTAATGAAACTCGCCACGAATCTTTCTTTTATTATAATAGCTTGGATGAGATTGTTAGCCAGCCCTACCGGACCAGTGTTTCTAGAAAAGAAAAAAAATCCACAAAAAAAATTGTATCTCAAAAAATAACACAGTTATTTTGATGAAATTTGGCGCATATATTGTCCTCGTAAGTGCCTTACTACACACCAAAACTCAACTTTCTAGGTTTATAGAAAATTGAGTTAGACAAATTTGAACCATTTAATGAAAATTCGCTACCATAACGCACTTGCTGCGTCCAGAAAGTTTTCTGAGTATGTATATGCTAAAACTGTTGTTATAAATATGCAATAGAGACTTGTTGGAGTGTAGTTATGGCATATTGGGGAGTCCTGAGAAAGACGAAACTGGTCTCCTATTTTACATATGTTCGTGCAAAGTTATTATCTCTCAGAATACCTACATCCATCAAATTTTGCCTTCCTCCTTTTAATTTTTGATAATTTTGCAGATAATCTCACGGTCAACTTTAAGATTTTTTTTCTCAAACATGCTTAGAACCAGCCCTTTATTCATAAACCACAAAGGAAATGTTGTGGTTTCAACCCCCAAAATAGTTACGGGACCCAAAGCGATATGGTTGCTGGACGGGCGAGAAGATTAAAAGAAAATATAAATGCAAAATGTGAAGAAAAAACAGCTTAGGTGGACTTCTAAATACGCTGTTTTTTTTTCACATTTTGCAGTTATCTTGTTTACCTCGCAAGGCACTTTTATTCGCACCGGGTCCCTTGACCATCTTGGTGGTTTAAACCACAACATTTCTCTCGTGGTTTATATATACAGAGATGGTTCTAAGCATGTCCCAGAAAAAATCAGAAGATATCACCCCCCCCCCTCATTTCTCCCCCAAAACATCACCGGTTCGCCCAAAAACAACGCTAAGGGAAGGCAAAACCACGCCGAAGTTCAGTAAAAAGAGAAGCTCAAGTCTGTTTCAGGAAAAAAATATCAAAAAACGAACATCGCGCCATACCCCACTCGTTTCCCACCGAAACACCCCCGGTTCTCCAATTAAAAAGTAGCGGAAGGGGAAAGCACATCACATTGCACCCCCTCAGAAGTTCAGGGGAAGGAGAAACTGCCTGATAACAGCCCTCACCGTTACCAACGTCCTTACCCACCCTAGAAAAATCACGTGCATGTAAGGTGGTATGCTATATGCACAATTAACCAAGGGTTGCGGTGCTATCGGGGCGGCAAGGCCGCGGACGAGCCCTGAGGGAACAAAAAAAAAGGTGGTATGCTTTATCTATTATCAGTCGGTTTACCTAAAACTGGCGGGTGGATGATCTGCAAAATAGCCTCTAAATGTTCTATTCTCTTTATATACTACTTATTCAAAGTCCAGCCATCCGCACAATATTATTCAAAGTCCAACTTTTCGCCCGATACATATAACAATCTATACGTATGACTTGATTACCCTCTTCCTCGGGTGCAAGGTGAAATCTTTATTAGTGAAACGGTTATTTTCTCTATGGAATCCTTGCCATGCCCTTGCGACCCTCCTTCGCAGTTTCTTGCTAGATTTACTATCAACCGTAATGATACTCCTAAGGCACATTTATACCTGTTTCAGTTGTTGGCCGTTTAGCTTTATCTCTTTCATAGGTCTGTTCTTACCTATTTTCATTACTTTTGTTTTCCTCGTATTGATTTTTAGTTTTATTCTTTTGAACACGAAGTCCATTACACTGAGCATATTTCTTTTTTCGTTTCACATATCAGTGCTATGTCGTCTGCGTAATTTAAACAATGGAAACATTGTCCATTTATTTTGATTCCTACTGATTCCTACTAAATTGAAAAAATCTGGCCATAACGGGCGCCCTTGCCCTACACATTTTCTTATTTCAGCTTTAATTTTTTATCACTATCAAATATGGTACTCAAATTTTTATATAGGTTGCGTGCACCTTTCCCTTCAATCCAGTAAACAAAAATGATGATGTCTCCTCCTTGTACAAAAGATTCCGGAGATAAAATACCCCTCCATTGGGATCTCCGGGAGAGGGGTGTGCAGGGGGCGCCGGCATTAAGATTTAACATATCCTACTCGAATATATATGGCCTAAATTCTAACCTGAACTCCGTCCACCATTTCCTCCAGGCTAATAGGCCCCAACTCCTCTTCCTTATCTAAACGCAAATCAGTGCCAAAACAGCCACTAATCACCTTAATTTCCCGTTGTATGGGCTCCTTACTTCCTTTAGATTGCATGAAGGCGTGTATGCGCATACGTCCGCAGCAATCTACCCTGCACCAGACTCCCCAATTTAGAAGCTGAAAGAAAATACATACTTTGGACGGAACTCTCTCTCTCTCTCTCTCTCTCTCTCTCAGGGCTGCAACGAAATTCATCTGTTGCATTTACCGGTCACCTTCTGACAACAACTTTTTCCAGCTCTTCGACTACCTTTCTGATAAAACCGACCATCTGATTCCTGAATATCCGTCCTCCGAGGTCACTATTCTTGGTGACTTCAATGTCGATAATAAGGGATGGCTAGGATCTTCAAAAACCGATCTACAAGGAAGAGCAGCGGAGGCCTTTGCAGTCAGCAATTCTTTAGCCAATATGGTTCAGCAACCTACTTAATTTCCTCGCATGCCAACACACAGCTCAAATCCCTTGGATCTCCTTCTTACTACAAAACCTGAATGCTATAAGACATCAGTCACCGCCCCCCTTCCTGCGCAATGCAACCCGAGGTCACACAGTCATCACACCCGCGTATCGTTTGGCACTACAACACCGCGAACAGGGACAAAATGCGGGATTACTGTTCCTCATTTCCATGGGCGTCTGTCTGCTTCTCTCATCCTGACCCCTCTGATATCTCACAAAACGTCACCGAAATTATCCAGGCTGGCATGGAATTGTTTATTCCACGTACACAGAAAACCTCTTTAGCCACTCAAAAGCCCTGGTTCTCTAAATCATGTGACAAGGCCAGACTTGAAAAGGTCAAAACTCACAAAACGCTTATACACAATCCCAGTCAAGAAAACCGTCAAGCATTTAACGACGCCAGAAACCGCTATGTCCGCATTCTTTCTGAGGCAAAAAACTCGTTTAATAACCACATCAAAAACAAAGTCCTCTCAACCGCAGCAAACCCTTCTGGACTCTCGCCAGATTTATTCGGAATAATTTCTGCAAGAACACGTTCCCACCTCTTGTTTCAGGGGATGAAATTGTTTCTACCGCCCTGGGCAAGGCTGAACTTTTTGCCTCGTTGTTTGCCGGCAATTCTACTCTCAGCACACCTCCTTGTTTAAAATTTGACAGGAGTCAACTGACAGATGCTTGTTGACAGAAGCAGTGTTGCCCTTCCTGTGAAGAGGCGGGAAATTAAAAAAGTCACGGACTTATTGACCCGCCCTCATATATATATATATATATATATATATATATATATATATATATATATATATATATATATATATATATATATATATATATATATTATTTATTTCTTTATTTATTTATCACACCGATAACTCAAAAAATAATGGGGCGATTTTGATAAAATTTGGTGAGTACCTTCCTTTTGCAAGCCTGGATAAGTTCGTTAGCCAGAAAAATCGGCCCAGGTTTTCCCGCAAAATTTTTTGGTTTCTTTCCGAACAAATTTATATCTACGGAGATTACAAAGTAAGGGCAACCAAATTTGGCTCGCGCGTTATAAATAGTGACAGGCGTACCAAAACTTAGGTCTGTAAGTTAAAAGACAAAAAAGTTATAGGTATTTAAAGGAAAAAAAATGTGGGGTTTTCCTCAAAACGTCAAAGTGCGATTTGAAACGTCAAAATTTCCAACATTTATGCAAACAACCTGAAACAAATACGGATTATGTAAAGAAGTGTGTTCTACAAACCCTTAGTAGTAGTAGTAGCAGTGGTGGGGAGGCCAACGCCAAGCAAGTAGGCCACAATGGGTCCTTTTTGCCAACCCCAGCAACCCATGCTCTACTCTTCCTCGGTTCCGTCGCCAAACCGCCTCGACCTCGAGATGAAGGCCGTGACGTTTTTCAATTGGACTGTACTTACCTGATTCCTCTGCAAAATCCTCAATCCGAACAATTCTACTCGAAGACTCCCAAAAGCCTGGCATTCACACAGGAAGTGGTAGGACGTTTCTTCATCCTCGCCGCATTCCTAGCAAATGGGATCCCTCTCTACGCCTATCAATGTGAGGTGTCTTCTAAGGGCGCAGTGGCCTGTGAGCACCCCAAGGATGCGGCGATGCGTTGGTCGACTCCTACCGAGTAGCCAGACAGCTTTATCTCTGTCCGGCCCCTCTACGAAGTCCCTCGCCTGCCTGCAGCCACCTACCGACCCCTAGTGTCTCTCCATTGCTTCCTCGGTCCACCTGTCTAAGGCGACAGAGACTGTCTTTCTACTTATGCCTATCGCAGGATCCAGGTCACAGAACGGCCGCCGGGAACCGAGTCTTGCGAGATTATTCGCCACCTCATTCCCCGCTACGCCACAGTGTCCCGGAACCCACACCAGTTGCACCTCCTTCGTCCTGGCTAGTCCTCTGATGGCGTCAGCGCACTCCTGAACCAGTGTTGACCTGATTCTGGCCGCGCAGACTGCCCGGAGGACCGCCTGGCTATCCGAGCAGATGTACACACATTTCTCGGGACTCCTCTTCTCATCCTGTCTATTGGCCACAGACAGGATAGCATACACCTCTGTTTCGAATGCCGTGGTACATGCGCTAAGAGCATAGCTCTCGCGCACCCCCAGGCCCTCGATGTATATTCTTGCCCCGGAGGATTGTTGGTCCTCCAGCCGCGAACCGTCGGTGAAACAGACTAGGCTTGCGGTCTGGAATGCAACCTCATTTTCCCTCCACTGATCCCTACTGGGGACCCTGAGAGTGTATGGCCTAGTCAACCTAATATCGTCCTCGGCATCCCGCACCTTTATGGCGGAAATCGGAATTTTCTTTTCCACCTCCTTGGCGACTCTTGCATGCCCTATTACTACTCCCTCTCTGCACCAGTTTCCTGAGTCTCGCATTCTAAGATGCGACGCCATAGCCTCCCTTCTGATACAGATGGGAAGCGGTGGCAGCATCAACAGGACCTCTAGCGCGACTGAGGGTGTCGTCCTCATAGCGCCTGTGATACCCAGGATTGCCAGCCTTTGGAGTTTGGCCAGCTTCCTGCTGGTAGTTTGGTTCACACCACACCACCAGACCAACTCCCCATAGAGGATTGTCGGCCTGACGATCGCAGTGTAGATCCAATGAAGGATCCGTGGATTAAGTACCCAGGTCCTCCCTATCACACGACGCAGCTGCCAGAGGGTCGCTACTCCCTTCTTCATTACTCGTTCTATTTGCGACCCCCATGTTAGTTTGGGGTCCAGGATCGCCCCCAGATATTTGACCTCCCGCACTAAAGCTAAAGGTTTTCCAAACATCACGGGCGCCCTGAACCCCTCTACCTTCCTCTTCTTGGTAAATAGGATCATCCTTGGTAAATAGTATCATCAAACCCTTAAGTTTCAGCTTCAACCGCCATATATATATATATATATATATATATATATATATATATATATATATATATATATATATATATATATATAATATCAAAAGTGGGTGGCTAATGGAACAACTGTTCGAATGTCATAAATACCTGTACCTCGACCCACGACCATCACCAAATCGACTTTTCCGTATATAATTTACTTACTTGTCACTGGATATAGGCATGGCAACAGTCTAATCCATTCTTGGTGAAGATAGGTATCCACTTTGTTCAAATCATTTCAAACCAAAAATGTATAGACTTTATTGGAACCAAAAACAAAAATCACACAACACTGAAAAATCGATGCCACAGCACAATAAACAACATTCAGAAATTCACGATTACCCGCTCTTTTTTTATCGTGACTACTAGTACAATGTTTTACACCTAAACTGAGCAGAATGCTCTGTTGCAATATTGTTATCTGATAATAAGTGGATTACGAATACAATAAAACAATTATAAAAGATTGTTTGTGTTAGCAATGACGACTATAAACAAATATAATTTAATTTTTTACTCAAGTGTTTTACCTACTTATACAATCAGATTGAGAAGTACTTGGTGGCAAAACTCAGTTATCACAACACAATCTTAAACTTTACCATCGTTTATGTGTGTGTGTTTTGTTTCTTTAACGTCGGCCTATTTCCGCGACTATGGCCAACCACCGACGCGAGGGAGCAGTTTCACATCACTATCCTGGAAATTTTGCCGAACCCCTGCCTATCTGTAAGGAGGGTAGTGATCTTTAACGTGCCCAACATCGTATGGACACAGGACCGACAGCTTTACGCCCCCTCCGAAGGGCGGAACGTGCAGACATTCAACTTGCTCAAATACAATGCCAGAACCTCGGTTGATGTTAATATTACAGTTTGTACTGAAAAAGTGAAAGGAGTACCCTGGGATCGAACCCAGTACCCTTCGGTTCAGAGGCACAAGTTCTTACCCCTGAACCACCGAGGTTCTTTACCATCGTTTAATGCAACACGATTGACTGGGCATATTAAATGGTTGGTTTAAAGCAGTGCTTTCCAATTGTGAATGTGTGAGTCGCGATTCCCTGGAGGATCTCCATTAAAGAATCAGGGGAGTCACGAGAGGATTTTCAGAATAAATAAAAATAACTTATTTACAGCTTTATTTTTATTTATTGCAGCGTAAATAAAATATAACGTCTAAATGTACCAAGTCCGCGATTCCTAAAGTTTTCCGTAAAAATATCACCAGGGTTCCGCGAATCAGTAACAAACCTAACCGTTCTTACACTCAAATACGCTGAATCTTCTTTCTCCCAAAAAAGTAAAAAATAATTTATAACATTGATTGGAAAAAATACATTGACGTATGTAAGGATGGGGCCGCAGCAGTGGTAACCAGTGTTGCCGATTGGCGGGTAATTACCCGAATGTCGGGTAATTTTGAGCAACGAAGGACCGAAGTATACGAACGTTTCCCTTTCGGTAATTTAGCGTAATTTAAACAATTTTAATAGTCAATACTGTCTTTTTAAAAACAGCCCCTTTTATATATAAGGTCAGTTTAGTATTTTTTTCAAATTTGAACAGAACCCATCTTAGAAACGGACTTATTAGTGATGTAGGAAAATAGAAGATTAATGGGCCAGTTCACCAGGTGCCAGGAGCTGCCAGCAGCTGAATTGTTATGTCAAAAAATGTTGACATATTCATTCATGTTTGTCAACAATTCAGCTGCTGGTTTGGTGAACTCGTCCATAAATAAAAGAAAACATATGACACACGGCATATGATCATATGACACAATTGATTGGGCGAGTTTACCACATGTTGACATTTGTCAACATTTTTTTTATATAACAATGGAGCTGCTGGCCAAGATCTATAAAGTAATAAGTAATAATAATAAGTTTTTTAAATCTTGGCTGCTGGCAGCTACTGGCGCCCGGTGAACTAGTCCATTGTTGACGTTCATATAAAAGGTGGTATTGAAAACAAAGGTGACAATTATAAATTTATTCCGTCCAAATAAATGTTGTATGCTTCAGTTGCGAACCAGAAATTATAAAATATTAAAATAATATTGGGTATTAAGTATTGAAATAGGTTTCATAGTCATTTTAGTTACCTAATTACTTTTCTCAAACATAGTTCATATAATTCTACTTTCTACTTGTTTATATTTCGAGTATACTGTTTTTTTTTTTTTTTCTATTGCACAATCACACTATATACCTATATCTATAGAAGTGGTTACTAGAACATCTTGTTGAGTTTTTTATATAAATATTTTTTATGTAATTTAACCTTGACTGAGTTGGTTTGAATAAATGAGGCTTTTGTTTTACCAGAATTTCAATTTTCTCTACTCTTTAGTAAGCGCTGTCAACACCCATGATTTCGGGTAATGTCGGGAAATTTTGAAACTCCGAATGGGTAATTTCCATTTTCAGCATTGGCAACACTGGTGGTAACGCTATCTCTTTGTAATGCCAGTTTATTAATTTAGACTCTGTTAGCTGAACTGTCGTCATACGCCTGGCTTATCTTGTTTAAGACGATTATAAATAGCGGACATCTTTTAACACGACCCGCTTTTTAATTTGTTCCTGGCTGCAAACAATAACTATGCTGCATTGTGTCGCAACATTTTACCGATAGGCTTTTAAAAAAACGCAATGAACTTTTAAGAATAACGCAATCCTTTTTGAAACAACGTAATATAACTTTTTAGAAGAATGCAATAACTTGAGACGAACAATGAATTTAAGAACAATGCAATAAACACGTTTCAAGCATACAATCAGTAATCCTAGAAGAATGCAGTAACACAGAAGAAAGAACAGCGACACTGGCTCAACATCTCCTCAAATGCAGCATGGCAAACATTTACCCTCAGCTGGACAAGTCATCCGGTTCGAGACAGAATGGGGCCCTAATAATGCCACGCTGACTTCTCGCCTGATCCTGCCTTCACTCATAAGATAAGTGTCACGACAGGAAACTAATCCATGCTTCACATGTTTTATATACCTTTATGGGCTTTAAATAACTTGCATTCGTTTAAACAATCTTTTAAATGTTCATATATATGCCAGAGTGCAAATGTGAGTAATTTTACCAATTTTATGGTTATCTTTGAGTTTTTTAAATTATATACAGTAAGTCATTTCAAATATTTAATAACCTTTTGCATTTATTCTGTCATTTCTTGTAAAACTTTTATGAATTAAAATAAACTGCTGGAATTATTATGCTTGTTTTGGTTCCTTGACGGTGTAATTTACGTGAATGATCTACTAATGCCCTAAAGTCAACTCACTACCTAAAGTCTCATGCAAACCGACGCTGGTCGGATGTATCTGGTTTAATTAAACATATTGTCACATTTGTCTATGAGAATTACGTTTATGTATATTGTTATTCTGTGGTCAGATGTCGGCTATAAAGTGTGTTGGTAAGAGCGAACACTCTGGAATTATAGTTCTAGAATGGACCAGAAGTGACAGGTGTAGAATAGTGTAGAAGGTCTAGAATCTCTATGAGCAGTATAAATAGACGAGCGGTGCGCAGAGTAAGTTAGTTTAGTATTAAGTCGGTGTGGTGTAAATAGTGATCAGAGTATTAAGCGAGTTAGCCGTAAGTGTTGATGTTTAAGAAGCGATCATAGAAGGCGAATAGTGGAATATAGTTCTATGAGCATTTAATAAAGCTGTGTTTTGTTAGTCAACGTATCCAGAACCCCGTAGAACGTAAAAACTGGTATCGGAAGCGGGATTTTCAATCTGCTAGCACAAATATTTTCCAGAATATTCGTTGAAAAACGTGAAAATTTCTAGAATCTTTGGAAGATCAGTATCAGCAGTAAGTCATAACTGGGTGTGTTCTTGAAACAGAATAAACTGTGTACCAGCTTTATGTACGTCTATGCCTAAGACACGTAGCGCAACAGCCAATATGGACCGCCAGCTATTGGAATTGATTAAAGAAATGAAAGAAGAAGCCAGAAAAGGATATGAAGAAGCCAGAAAAAGAGATGAAGAGGCTGAAGAAGAGCTGAGAAAAAGAGACAAAGAAGCGAAAGAAGAAATGCGAAAAAGAGATGTAGAGGCCGAAGAAGAAATTTGAAAAAGAGATGAAGAGGTCAGAAGAAGAGACGAAGAAGCCAAAGAAGAAATGAGAAAAAGAGATGAAGTCAAAGAAGAAATGAGAAAAAGAGATGAAGAGGCCAGAAAAAGAGAGGAAGAGCCCATAAAAAGAGACGAAGAAGCCAGAAGAAGAGATGAAGAAACAAAGAAAATTCTTCAAGAACAAGCCAGCAGAATTGAGAATATTACTTCGTGTGTGGACGAACGTATGAAGCAGGTAAAAGACGACATCTTCCAACAAGTAGAAAGTCGGGTAAGGGGTATCAGCGACGATGTACATGACAAACTGACGAGTATACAAGAAGAAGTCCAGCAGAAAATGCAAAAAGAAAAGAGGTGCGATACCCTAGCCAAGGGAAACATCAGACTCGAAGATAGCCCGGTCGTAAGAATTAAGGTCCCCACATTTGCTCAGTCCCATGGGGTGTTTATCTACGCCAGTTTGAAGCCGCTGCTACAGCAAATGGCTGGGGCGAGAGAGAGAGAGAGAAAGCGACCTCTCTAATTGTAGCTCTTGGAGGAGATGCCCTAGATGTGCTCCAAAGTATCCCCAGGGAAGAGCAGGACAGTTTCGACAGCATTAGGTATTACCTTGAAATGAGGTTTGGAGACCAGCATTTACAACAGCTGTATCAAACTCAGCTAAAAAGGCGCTGTCAGAAATCAGGCGAAAGTCAGCAGCAATTCGAAGCCGACGTTGCAGGCTAACACGATCAGCTTACCTCACAGCCCCGGTGGAATTTTTGAATCAGCTGTCATTACATCAGTAGTGTTAGTTAAAAAGAAAGATGGCTCCACGAGGTTTTGTGTAGATTACCGCAGGTTAAATCATGTTACTAAGAAAGACAGCTATCCACTTCCCAGAATTGACGATACACTTGATACACTGGCAGGTGCAAGATGGTTTTCGACATTGGACTTGAAAAGTGGCTACTGGGAAGTCGAGATTGAGCCCAAAGACAAAGAACAGACTGCGTTTACCACTGGTAGTGGACTGTGGCTGTTCAACGTCATGCCAACAAATCCAAAATCCCGTAGAACGTAACAATATTAATTAAGCAAAACTTTCGGCTCAAAAGTAAAAGATGTCGTATCAAAAATTTAAAATATTGCGCCGGGATATAATAGCAGTCATTGCATTTTTATGCACTTGAAGTGAAGAAAATGCCACATGATTTGAAGAAAGTTCTTGATGGAGCTATGAAGATCGTTAATTACATAAAAATTCGTCCCCTCCAGTCAAGATTATTCAAAAAGTGTGTGAAGAAATGGGTAAATGGGTATGAATCACTTCTTATCCACACTGAAATCCGATGGTTTTCTAAAGGCAAAGCTTTAACCAGGTTATATGAACTTCGGGACGAACTAAAGATTTTCCAAAGGGGTCAAAAAATGTCTGCGCCTGCAACCATTTTTGATGTATTGCAAGATGAAAAATGGCTAATAATATTAGCTTACATTGCTAAAATTGTGGGAAATGTCAATTAAATTACTACTTTTTGCAGGAAGAATCAACAACTAGGTATATTTGCCGCGAGAGACAAAGTATCGGCACTTAAGAAAAAAATTACAAAAGGACAATATTGAGTGTTTCCGCCTTTATATAATTTTCTGTAAGAAAACGTGTTGCAATTACCAAATGAGATTCAAAATGTCATGTCATGCTGAGATCTTTGTCAGATTACAAATACTGATATTGACATCAAGGGGGTACAAAAGCCATTCATCACTAAAAGTCAACCTGACTTGCTAACCGTACTGGAATACGAATCACTCATAGATTTCCAGAGTGCCTCTGCATTCAAATACTACATATTTGAGTCTGAGTCACTGAACGAGTTTTGGGTTGGTATTAGAAGTAAATATACTGAACTATCCAAAAAGGCTATCTTAACTTTGATCACTTGTGTCACCACCTATCGTTGTGACACAGGCTTTTCAACTTATACTTATACAAAAAATTAAGATCGAGATTGGATGCTGCTCCAGATATATGTATGTGTGTGTGTGTTTGGAGAAAGGGATGGCATTGGAAGGTTATCCATCAGCCACAGACTTTTATAACTGTTAGTTGTTTTACTTGGTTTAGACTTGCAGTAGGATAAAGAGAGAGAAAAAGAAGAAAAAAAGGAAGGATATCCTTAGATGTTGTTTACAAATTTCTAATTATAGAAAATTATAAAGATAATGTATTAGAGTTAATTTTTTCTTCTTTTATACATATAGATTAATACACAATGTACATGTCTAACATATGTTTGTTTCCAATACTGTTTTTTTTCTTTTTTTATTTTATAATTATTACTATGGGAGTCACAGGGACACACTATCGCCAAGATGCCTGTCATGGCTCATAGACATACTGAAAGAGCCACGGAAAAGAGGGGGCAAACAATAGGATTGGTAGAAGGAAACTTAAACCTAATTTGTACAAAAACGAAACAAAACAAAACAAAATTTTTAAACAAATTTGCAAATTATACTTAACGTATGACTAATCTATAACTAACTTATGTGCCTATTTTGTATTTCATAGTGTTTTACTGGAAAAATTGTAACTATAAAACCTGTACTAATTTCTTCCATCAGATACCACCGAAAATATACCAATTTGTTAGCACGAAAATTAATCGACTTTACTTTAACTTTAGGTATATATATATATATATATATATATATATATATATATATATATATATATATATATATATATATATATATATATATATATATATATATATATATATATATATATATATAAGTATATAAAAACGGACCGTGGATGTGGGTTCTAGAGGCCCTAATTCGCGCTCATTTGAAAAAAAGTTCCGAAAGTCTCACCATAATTATCTCTCTATTAGTTTACTATGTGAAAAACTGGAACCTGTGATGAGCACTAATAAGTACACTTGGAGAACACCCAAATCACCACAACACATATTTCAGAGACCTTACGATCGTTTCGTTGACAAAGTCAACATCTTCAGAGGAAGAAAAATTCTAGAATTTTTCTTCCTCTGAAGATGTTGAATTCTAGAATTTTTCTTCCTCTGAAGATGTTGACTGTCAACGAAACGATCGTAAGGTCTCTGAAATATGTGTTGTGGTGATTTGGGTGTCCTCCAAGTGTACTTATCTATTAGTTAATTTTCAACACAGAGAGGGTATTTCTTGGCCTGTAATTCGCATACATTTGATATAGGTAATAGGTAATTAGTTAAAATGATGCATCTTGTATTGCACGTTAATTGTAGAATAATTATTAATCAATAAAATATATGTAAACTTAAAATATGGGTTCCAATGGCTCTAAGTATTGCCTGTTAGAAGAAAATGTTGAGTATATTTAGTGATATTTTTAAGTTTTAAGGAATCTTATTTGTAAATTGGCTAAAACTACAAGGATGTGACATAATGATGTCATAAATAAATAATTTTATATCATTGTCACATAATATTAGTCCAGGTGTATAGTTTAATGTAGTTGGACTCCACTGTCATATGCTTACTGTCTGGGACAGCCAATAGAGGATAAAATTCTTTGTCTTTGTGCAATTGTTTTCTAGTTTGTTTTACTACGTTATTAAACCCATGATACAAATAACGAGAGATATGATATTCCGACTACCTATTTTTAGACCTGTCACGCGCATGGTGTCAAGTGGTGAGTCCAATGCAACAATAATATGTGTCGTGCAGTAGGGTTTGACGTTTCATCACAACCTCTTAACAAATTACGCATTTTACTAATATTTAAGTGCATACAGTTGGAAGTAATAAAAATGCAAAAGATTAAATTTAGTGCTGCGATCTATATTATCTGAAAAAGACAATATAGGCGTAACTTCAACCGCATTAAGCTAACGTCAATGACGTATAGAAACTTTTTGATTGTGAATGACTTTGTTTTTAGTGTGTAGTTGGACTTCTATAACGTTACTCACCGCGTGACGTCATAGGAGGGGGCGGGGCATATGCGCAATATCATATCTCTTCTAAGTCATTATATCATGATTAAACCTTCCAATATCGCAATATAAATTTAAGATAGTAAATCTGAGTACTTGTATTAATATGTATGAATTGACTGAAGGCGTCAAGTAATTTAAGTGAAATAAGTTTTGAATATCTAATTTTTTACTATAGTTGTACTTATATTTAATAAAGTTATCCATTTGTAAGTAGGTATTATGTATACCGTATTGGCTTATAATAACAGGAAAAAAACATAAAAAAATTGATGTCAGGTTTTTGAAAAATATTGTACGTTCTACGGAGTTCTGGATTTGTTGATTAACAAAACACAGCTTTCCAAACTACTAATTTATTATTATCAACTATTTTCCAACACCAGTGCCAACTAAAATATTTCTCTTCTCTATTATTAAATGTCCATAGAACTATATTCCACTATCGCCTTGTATGATCGCTCCTTATATACACCAACACTTACTTAATACTCTATGATCACTTTTCTACACCACCTTATTCAATATGGAACTAACTAACTCTGCGCACCGCTCGTCTATTTATACTGTCTATAGAGATTCTAGACGTTCTACACTATTCTACACCTGTCACTTCTGGTCTATTCTAGAAATGGTATTCCAGTAGTGATGGACAAAACGGTTATTTTATATTAACAGTTGAAGCCGTTAACGTTATTTAGTGAAAGCTGTTCAAAATAACAGCTTCAGTTATTTTGAACTGGATAGTCGATCGATAGTATTCTACATTCCAAAGCTGTGAGCGAGAGCGAGCACACTAGTATAAATAACGTGTTAAGTGTTAAGTAATATATTATGAAGTAAAGTCCGCTCTATACTGTATACCCATACCCATACATATTTAGCATTCCCAGTCTCATGTCCATGCATCCCCATTAAATAGTTAAATTTAACAGTTGCCGATGTAAACCGATGTTTATTCTTCGAACCTAGGTGCAGTGGAACTGAAACAGATACGAGTCCGAATTCTAGTTTAGTGTAAAAAGCGTTATTTTGTATCTGTTATTTTTATAAATCCATAACTGGCGGTTACCGTTGCGGCTCGACTACCGTTTAAAAATAACAGATATGTAAATAACGACCGATCACTACATTCCAGAGTGTTCCACTTCTGGTCTATTCTAGAAATGCCATTCCAGAGTGTTCGCTGTGACACTGCCCCCCTCTTATATTCGATCGTCCCAGTCGAATTCTGACATTTCTTGGTATGGCGTAAGTCTGTGCACATGGACCACCTTCATCTTGCACTTCGGGCTCCTCTGAATGCGATAGACAACGTTATTGATCCTTTTGGCCACCTTATAAGGACCTTCCCATAATTTATGTAGTTTCGGTGACAGTCCCTGGCGTCGTACTGGATTGTAGAACCACACACGATCTCCTTTAAAAGCTCGCACGTCATAACGGGTCTTCATGCGGTCGCTTTCTACTCGTATATGCATTCTGACAGCAGAGTGGATGGTTTCTATTCTTCTTTCGAAATCTTTTATGTATTCATCAGTTGACCGTGGAGCATCTGTGGGTTTTCCAAATACGAGATCAGGAGGAAGGCTTAACTCTCGCCAAAAAACCACGCTGCCTGGTGTATGTCCGGTAGTCTCATGTACAGCCGAGCGGTATGCCAGCAGAAAGAGTTGAATGTGCCGGTCCCAATCCGTTTTATGTTCATTGACAAATATTCTTAAGTGGGACTTCAAAGTAGGATTGAATCTTTCCACCATTCTGTCAGATTGAGGGTGCATGGGTGTAGTTCTCGTTTTCTTGATTCCCATAAGCTTACAAACCTTCTGGAATACAGCCGACTCGAAGTTGCGTCCTTGGTCAGAATGGAGCTCTAGTGGTGCGCCAAATCTACAGAAGAACTCATTCACTAATACTTCTGGGACGGTAGTGGCTTTTTGATTCGGGACCGCAAATACTTCTGGCCACTTGCTAAAATAATCCATGGCTACAAGCATATACCGATTCCCTGCGTCTGTTCTAGGGAAATGACCATCTATGTTGATTGCAATTCTTTCGAAAGGAGCTCCCACGTTGTACTGCTTCATTCGCCCCCTGGTTTTTGATTTAGGCCCCTTACTGGATGCACACGCTTAGCAGGTTTTGCACCATTCTTCCACATCAGTTCTACATTGTAACCAATAAAAATGTTCTCTGACCTTTTCCAAAGTATTCTTTACGTCTAAATGGCCTCCACCTGGATCTCCTCGAATACCTCCCTAACTCTTGGCTGCGGAAGGATTTTTTGCTTTAATATGCGGGTACCATCTTCTGACTCCCAATTCCTGACCAGAAGATTACCTTCGATTGCAATGGAGTCCCACTGGGCCCAGTAACTTTTGGTGGCAACGCTTTTATGATTAACTTCAGACCAAGTGGGTCTTTCGTGGCAAGTCTCCTTCCATCTGTAGATTGGTTGGATATCAGGGTCTTCTTTTTGGTCCTCCATTAACCTCTGCGGGTCCCATCGGTTAACGGGTTGCACTGTTGTCCTCCTACACACTTCGATATTTAATCCTTCTTTATTTTCGGCAGAGATGCAATGCTTGCATCTTGGTGGGCAAGGTCTCCTAGATAGGTCGTCGGCATTGCCATGCTGTCGTCCAGGGCGGTGTTCGATGGTAAAATTGTACTCTTGAAGGTGTTCAAGCCACCTCGCCATCTGCTCCTCTTGATTTTTAAATTGGAGAAGCCAGCGTAGGAAAGCGTGGTCGCTGCTCAGGAGAAATTCTTGACCATATAGATATTTGTAAAAATGCTCCAACGTCTTGATAATGGCTAGAAGTTCTTTCCTCGTCACGCAATAGTTCTGTTCTGCTTTGGAAAGGGCCTTGTTGATATACCCTACAACCTTCTCTTGGCCTCCCTGTTCCTGCGAGAGAACACCTCCAATACCAACATTGCTCGCATCCGTGTCCACAATAAACCTGTGACCAGGCTGGGAATATGTCAGAATCGGGGATGAACAGAGAGCCCGTTTTAGTGTCTCGAATGCTTTTTCACAATCATTGGTCCAAATTAAGGGTGTCTTTTCTTCCGTCAGTTTATGCAAAGGTTTCGCGACGTCAGCAAACCCCTTTACAAAACGGCGGTAATATGTGCAGAGGCCCAGAAAGCTTCGCAGCTGGTGTACATTGGTTGGAATGTTCCAGCTCATAATACAGTCTGTCTTCTCGGGGTCGGTTTTTATTCCATCTTGGGTGATAATGTGGCCTAAGTACTTGACTGCTTTTTGAAAGAGACAGCATTTCTTCGGGTTTAATTCCAAATTGGCTCCCTTTAGTTTCTGACACACTTGTTCGACGATCTTCATTTGATCTTTGAACGACTTTCCCAAGATAATGACGTCATCCAGGTACACGAGGTATGTTTTCCAGTACAGACCTCTCAAAACTGTCTCTATTAGAAGCTCAAAAGTGGCTGGAGCATTACTCAACCCAAATGGCATGACGTTGAACTGCCACAGTCCACTACCAGTGGTAAACGCAGTCTTTTCTTTGTCTTTGGGCTCAATCTCGACTTCCCAGTAGCCACTTTTCAAGTCCAATGTCGAAAACCATCCTGCACCTGCCAGTGTATCAAGTGTATCGTCAATTCTGGGAAGTGGATAGCTGTCTTTCTTAGTGACATCATTTAACCGGCGGTAGTCTACACAAAACCTCGTAGAGCCATCTTTCTTTTTAACTAACACTAGTGGAGAGCCCCAAGGGCTTTGAGATAGTTCTATAACTCGTGCCTCCTCCATCTCCCTTAGCAGGGTGTCAACTTCGTGCTGTTTTGCCAATGGTACCCTTTGTGGTGGTTGCTTGATTGGCACAGATGTCCCAGTCTCAATCCGATGGCGTACTAGGTCTGTTCTTCCAAAATCGTTCTTGTCGGTTACGAAAACTTTGCGATATTTGGACAGCAATTTAGCCACTGCTTGCTTCCGTTGTGGAGAAACATTTCCACTAGCTTCTGCTAAGAAATCGTGTAGATGTTCTAAAAGTGTTCATCCGGGATGGACGAGGCTGGGCCTTCTTGGTCGTGGCAACGCCGTATGATGGTTACTGGCGAGAATGTTCCGATTTCGGAACCTTTGGAAATCTTCTGATCAAAGCTCTTAAGGTTGGCTATTCTGACAGCTGCCAGCTCTTTTGCTTGAATAAAACTTTTATCGACTAGTAGAGCTTTCTTAAAAAGATCGTTGTCTTCTGGTTCTATAATACCCACCACTTGTCCCAAAATGTCTCCAACTATTTTCACTGGGACAATACTTTCACTCTGGGCTCTCACAACGACATCTTCTTGGGCCGTGACTTTTCGAATCGCAAGGTTATTGACAGTCGACATGACTACTTCCTCATCACCGATATTTAAAACATTGTTCTTGAGATCTAACTTGACACCGTGACCTTGTAGAACATCTAGTCCAAGTATAATGAGGTCTGATATGGCGGCAACAATAACTCGCTGTTTGGTTTTCCAAGCTCCAATTTGTAGCTTGACCTCAGTCTCACCAAACACACGAATCTGTTCACCACCAGCTGTGGTCACTTTGTAGAATCTTTCTGCCTCTCTTACCCGCCATCTTGGTACTATATCACGACGGATAATCGTTCTGGATGCGCCAGTGTCTACAAACATTTGAGCCTTCTTGTCGCCGATGTATCCGTCTACGATGAGCGTGTTCCCAGAATCGTTGACCAGTGACATAGTTGTCAACTTCGGGGCATTCTGGAGCGCAGCTAGCTCTCGCCCCCTAAAGCTAGCTGCATTTAGTTTTCCTGTGCGTTGGTTGAAAATGATCTTGGGGCCCGGCATTCACTCCTTATGTGTCCCACCTTGCACAGTTCCAACAGCGTATGGCACTTGCACGATGAGCTTCCCTTGACTCCTATTAGTCGTGTGCTTCATCAGTTCTTTTATTCTCTCCAATCGCTACACAACCTTGGATAAATCTGTTATATTTTCCTCTTCTGGGACTTGGAGACTGCGAACCCTCACATTGCCTTTGGCGGCTAGTTTGGCAGCTTCAAATTCTAATTAATGTGCCAAAGCATCGTTTAAGTTTTTATGTCTCGCCATCCTCAGTACCTGTTGAGTGTCGGTATCCCTCATACCGTCAATGAATGTTTGCAGCGACAGCTGGTTCAAAAACTCCACCGGAGCTGTGGGGTAGGCTGATCGCGTTAGTCTGGCAACATCGGCTTCAAATTATTGCAGGGTTTCGCCCGATTTCTGACAGCGACTTTTCAACTGAGTTTGGTACAGCTGTTGTAAATGCTGGTCTCCAAATCTCATTTCTAGGTAATAACGAATGTTGTCGAAACTGTCCTTTTCTTACCTGGGAATTCCTTGAAACACGTCCAGGGCATCTCCTCTGAGAGCTACTTTTAACGAGGTCGCTTTCTCTCTCTCGCCCCAACCATATGCTGTAGCAGCGGCTTCAAATTGGCGTAGATAAATACCCCACGGGACTGAGCCATCAAATGTGGGAACCTTATTCTTGCGACCAGGCTATCTTCGAGCCAGATGTTTCCTTTGGCTAGGGTTTCGCACTTATTTTCTAGTGATTGTATTTTCTGATGCACTTCCTCTTGTATATTCGTCAGCTTGTCATGTACATCGTCGCTGATACCCCCTCTCTGCTTTCTACTTGTTGGAAGATGTCGTCTTTAACCTGCTTCATACGTTCATCCACACACGAAGTAATATTCTCAATTCTGCTGGCGAATTTTCTTTGTTTCTTCATCTCTTCTTCTGGCTTCTTCGTCTCTTTTTCTCAGTTCCTCTCTTATCTCTTCGTCTCTTTTTCTGGCCTCTTCATCTCTTTTTCTCATTTCTTCTTTGGCTTCTTCGTCTCTTCTTCTGACCTCTTCATCTCTTTTTCTCATTTCTTCTTTGGCCTCTTCATCTCTTTTTCTCATTTCTTCTTTTGCTTCTTCGTCTCTTTTTCTTGCTTCTTCATCTCTTTTTCTCATTTCTTCTTTGACTTCTTCGTCTCTTTTTCTGGCTTCTTCATCTCTTTTTCTGACCTCTTCATCTTTTTTCTCATTTCTTCTTTGGCTTCTTCGTCTCTTCTTCTGGCCTATTCTTTCATTTATTTAACCAATTCCAATAGCTGGGCGTCCATATTGGCTGTTGCTCTACGTGTCTTAGGCATAGACGTACTTAAAGCTGGTACACAGTTAATTCTGTTTCAAAAACAACACACCAGTTATGACTTCCTGCTGACACTGATCTTCCAGAGATTCTATAAATTTTAACGTTGTTCAACGAATATTCTGCAAAATATTTCTGCTAGTAGCTTGAAAATCCCAGTTTTGACACCAGTTGTTACGTTCTACGGACTTCTGGATTTGTTGATTAACAAAACACAGCTTTCCAAACTACTAATTTATTATTACCAACTATTTTCCAACCCTAGTGTCAGCTAAAATATTTCTCTTCTCTATTATTAAATGTCCATAGAACTATATTCCACTATCGCCTTCTATGACCACTCCTTATATACGCCAACACTTACTTAATACTCTATGATCACTTTTCTACATCACCTTAGTCAATAATGAACTAACTAACTCTGCGCACCGCTCGTCTATTTATACTGTCTGTAGAGATTCTAGACGTTCTACACTATTCTACACCTGTCACTTCTGGTCTATTCTAGAAATGGCATTCCATAGTGTTCGCTGTGACATGTGACAATATGTTATCACTTATTGCATATTTAATAGTGATGGACAAAACCGTTATTTTCTAATAATAGTTGAAGCCGTTTATTATTTCAAAATAACCGTTGAAAATAACAGCTTCAGTTATTTATCAGTTATTTTGAACTGGATAGTCGATCGATAGTATCCTACATTCCCAAGTCTGTGAGCAAGAGCGAGCACACTAGTATAAATAACGTGTTACGTAATATGTTATGAAGTAAAGTCCGCTCTATACTGTATACCCATACCCATACATATTTATCATTCCCAGTCGCATGTCCATTCATCCCGTTAAATAGTTAAATTTAACAGTTACCGATGAAAACCGATGTTTATTCATCGAACCTAGTTGCAGTGGAAATGAAACAGATACGAGTCCGAATTCTAGTTTAGTGTAAAAAGCGTTATTTGTACCTGTTATTTTTATAAATCCATAACTGGTAGTTACCGTTGCGGCTCGACAACCGTTTAAAAATAACAGACAGTTAAATAACGACCCATTACTAATATTTAACTGACTAGATTTTTCATCTTTAATGAAAACATACTTACAGTAAGCATATCTCGTATACCTAAACCCCCAATCTTTGTCTTTATTTAGTGAACTTACTTATAATTTCTACTTTTTAATTAAAATACTTTCTTTATTATGACAATAGACTTATTTAGTTATGTATTTGTAAAGTCAATCACTCCTATAGGTAACATCCAACACGGATTTATGAAAGGTAGGTCCACGAGTACTAGGTATGGAGTAGTTACTACAATTTATTTATGATGGGCCTAGTAATAAACAATATTGTCACGGCGAACAGTCTGGAATGACATTTCTAGAAGTGACAGGTGTAGAATAGTGTAGAAGGTCTAGAATCTCTATAGACAGAATAAATAGACGAACTGTGCGCAGAGTAAGTTAGTTCATTATTGAATTAGTGTGGTGTAAAAGAAGTGATCATAGAGTATTAAGCAAGTCAGCAGTAAGTGTTGGTGTTTAAGAAGCGATCATAGAAAGCGAATAGTGCCATATAGTTCTATGGACATTTAATAATAGAGAAGAGAAATATTTTTGTTGATACTGGTGGTGAAAATAGTTCAATATACTAGTTTGAAAAGCTATGTTTTGTTAGTCAACAAATCCAGAACACCGTGGAACGTAACAACTGGTGTCAGAAGTGGGATTTTCAAGCTGCTAGGGGAAATATTGTCCAGAATATTCGTTGTACGTGGAAATTTCTATAATCTCTGGAAGATCAGTGTCAGCAGTAATTCATAACTGAGTGTGTTCTTGAAACAGAATAAACTGTGTACCAGCTTTAAGTACGTTATGCCTAAGACACATAGCAAAACAACCAATATGGACGCCCAGCTATTGGAATTGATTAAAGAAATGAAAGAAGAGGCCAGAAAAAGAGATGAAGAAGCCAAAGAAGAAATGAGAAAAAGAGACGAAGAAGACAGAAAAAGAGATGAAAAAGCCAGAAAAAGAGACGAAGAAGCCAAAGAAGAAATAACAAAAGAGATGAAGAGGTCAGTAAAAGAGACGAAGAAGCCAAAGAAGACATGAGAAAAAGAGATGAAGAAACAAAGAAAATTCTACAGGAACAAGCCAGCAGAATTGAGAATATTACTTTATGTGTCGATTAACGTATGAAGCAGGTAAAAGAAGACATCTTCCAGCAGGTAGAAAGCAGAGTAAGGGGTATCAACGACGATGTACATGACAAGCTGACGGAAGTTCAACAGAAAGTGCATTCACTAGAACAGAAGTGTGAAACCCTAGCCAAAGGAAACATCAGGCTCGAAGATAGCCCGGTCGGAAGAATTAAGGTCCCCACATTTGATGGCTCAGTCCCATGGGGTATTTATCTACGCCAATTTGAAGCCACTGCTACAGAAAATGGTTGGGGCGAGAGAGAGAGAAAGCGACTCCGCTAATTGTGGCATCTCAGAGGAGATGCCCTAGATGTGCTCCAAGGTATCCCCAGGAAAGAACAGGACAGTTTTGACAGCATTAGATATTATCTAGAAATGAGATTTGGTGACCAGCATTTAAAACAGCTGTACCAAACTCAGTTAAAAAGTCGCTGTCAGAAATCGGGTGAAACTCTGCAACAATTTGAAGCCGACGTTGCCAGACTAACACGATCAGCTTACCACACAGCTCCGGTGAAATTTCTGAACCAACTGTATATATATATATATATATGAACATACACCAAAATAATAGAAGTTCAATGAAAAAATTACAGTAGATCAATTATGATTTCAAGTTTTTGTTTCATGGTTGATATGAGTCTTTTCCGCTTCAGCCACATGCTGTGTGTATACCGAATTCAATAGAAAATATACTGTGAACACACAAACCAACTTTGCAATCGAAAATCACCTGACGAACGAAGTAATTTCGGTAGCCTTCATAAATTGTAAAGAAAATGCATACAGAATGTTTAACAGCTATGTCTTTCTCAAGAAAGATTCATTTTGTTTCTTTCTGCCGTGCCGCCCATGCAATCACGAATGAGATCAAGTGTACTTTAGAGGCAATTAAAATGTATGACCTTAACATAAACATTCCTTGACATAAATCTTTCCCTGCGTTCCTATTGTACTGACAGTGACGTTTGGAGATAAATAGAAATTCATTACACCAAAATAAGCAATTTACTGTGACAGTTTATTCTGCTTATACATATACTACTACACTACCTACAGGTTCTAAGGAATTTTGATCCGATTTTGAAATTTGGACCAATTTCTCAGCTTGGATTATCCGCATGCAAATGAATAATCAGAGTATACTGTAATGTAGAATTCAAACCATTTTTTCCCCTCAGGGCTCGCCGGCGGCTTTGCCGCCCCGATAGCACTGCAGCCTTGGCCTATTATGCATTGTTAGTCTTAATATTAAAATAAAACACAAGATGACTGTAAGAGTTGTATTAAAAACGAATCAAATACAAATAATAATAATAATAATTATAATAGGAAAATAAGGTGGCATTAGTAATAGACAGCTATCACTCAATAATCAGCTAAGATTAAGATTAGAGTGCAAGTTGTACTGTTTAAGCGCCACACTTTATAGATTATGTATATTTTATCCATAGATCTTTCATATGCAGGGAATGGAAGGATGAAATAAAGTCAAATATCAAATCATAATATCACATACAAAACCTTACCTACAATTTTCATAACGAAAACATGCACATTAAATAAATATATATAGATTTAAAAAAATATCTTTCCTAGGAGGACCAATAATTCAAAATATAAATTTACATTTTATCACCTATCCGATATTGCTTCTCTTCTAAACATCACGTAACAAACTATAGATACTGCATCTCCAAATTAACTTGGAAGACTACAATTTTTATATCACAAACTCAGCAAATCACAAAGCCACAGAACAAGTAAATATTCATAATTTCCATTATAATCTCTAAATTATGTCAAGTAGCCATTTAAATTTTAAATTATGTACAGTTCATACCTTTAACTTGAATAATAGACATTGAATTTTATGTAATTTCCAATTCAAACATAACCATAGATAGCTGACACGATGACAACTAGAACGATACAGATCAGAAGTGAATATCTATGAATCGATCCTCAATGAAAGTGTGAATAATGACCTACGTCCAGTTTTTTAATTCAGCAACAACAGAAAGGCTAAAACTAAAATGGTGCAAGAGTCTAGAATAAAATTTATCTAGCCTGTTTGAAAACATCTGATGGAACAAGGTTCCAGGTGCTGTTGAAAAAACACCGATTAACTGACACTATAAAACATAGACGACTGGGTTGGTTAAAAACCATCTTCATATGACAGAAAATGACTGGAAAATGTAATCCTTTTGATTCAACGTCATTAAAAAAAACAATAACACACATTTTCAGGTTGGTTTCTCAGACTAGTCAACTCTTCAAATCTTGACCTATAAGTCTTCATTTGTTCAAGGGCCCTCACAAAGATTACACAGCGGTAAATCGTCAATGTAAATTGAAGACATTGAAGGTCCAAGGAGTGAACCTTGAGGCAAACCACACTTTATCTCTTTCCAACTGGATTAGTTGCAACCAATCCTGACCCTTTGATATCTCTTACTGAGATATGCATTAAACAAATCTTGAAGCTTACACCGTAGCATTCCAGCTTTTTAAAAGAACTGAATGACACACAGAGTCGAATGCTTTTTATAGGTCACAATAAATTCATTTAGCTATATTACCATCACCTAACACCTTCGAAATTAGAGATCTTACTTCCAATTAAGCTGTTATCGTGGACTTACCGCTTCTGAATCCATGTTGGGCATCACACAATAACATCTGTTTTTCTATATACCTAGTTTTGTAATCTTGCTTTGATCACATGCTCAAAGACTTTTGACAGAATGGGGGTTATGGAGACTGGTCCTAAATTTGCTAGATCAAGGCTTTCAGTTTTGTAAAGTAAAATTACACGAGCTAGTTTCATCTCTCTTGGAGAAACAGCGACGCAAAAACACATTTTTATCATTTTACTTGAAGGCAGTAAAATGCTGTGTATAACTTCTTTTAGAATCTTTGTTGACATTCCATTGCAGTCTGTTGTTGGCCTGATTTGATTGCTTCAACTGCATTCATGATCTCCAGCTGTGTCACCTCACTAGGACCAGATGAGTGAAGATTTGCGACTGTTACAGGTAATTGTTCTACTGTTTCTGGTCCTTCTGCCTTGACTAGTACATGTATATTTCTTCCTACGCTAGTGAAGTAGGCATTGAAATCTACTGGTTTTTCATCTAGCAGTTGAAATTGTTGTTTTGAAATTTGTGACCTAATGACAGCCCAAGTTGCTTTTTGTCGATTAACAGATCGATTTATCAAATCTGCCATTTTCTGGGATTTCACTTTTTAAATTTGTTGCCTATACATTGTTCTATATAGTTGATAATCATTATGGGGCTCATCACATTAAGGTAACCATATGGTGTAAAGGATGTCCAGATTATTCTATCCTGGAAATTCAGGAGTAAACCAGCTCACCTCTGTGCAGTATACAATATTTCCCTTCAGGAAAGTATTCCTCAAAAGATGCTATTAAGAAGTTGTAAAAACGAATAAAACATTCCTGATGATCTTTACAGTCCAAATAAGTATTCCAATCCGTTAAATACCTGCACAGGTAAAACTTATATATTTTTTCTTGGCTAAAAAAACTTTTTACTCCTGATTTAAATAAAGGAAGTAAATGATCTATTTTGTAGGTAACAATCTGAGCATAACAGTTCAACATGGTTTCAGTGTTATTAACAGGCTATTATTTATGAGTAACAGTTTAATGTCATTAAGTCAACAGGGTTACATAATGTCTGTGAGAACCAAGACATCAATGTTTTTCCATGGCCTGGAAACTCTCCCGATCTCAACCCAAAGGAAAGCCCTTGGGAGCTGACAACACTTGAAACCTTCATAAACAAATAATAGAGAAACATATTCAATCTGGTATCATATTTAACAAATTAAGGAACACGCAATCCAGTGCATTGGAAACATGTCACAGGATTAAAGCTGTTATTGCCATGAGAGGCATGTGACAAAATATATAAGAATTGGGAATAATTACTCAAATTTACCATAAAAAAATGGTTTAAATAACTATATATATATATATATATATATATATATATATATATATATATATATATATATATATATATATATATATATATATATATATATGTATATATATATATATATATATATATATATATATATATATATATATATATATATATATATATATATATAGCTATTGTTATTTACTTTAGATGTTAAAACATTATATTGCACTGTTACCAAAGCGAGAAAACCTCACAAATGCTGTGTTTCTAATGAAATCAGCACCCATATACATACATATTATATAACAACCACCTCGAAACTTGTTATAAATAAGTTGGATGAAACGGAACCCAACAAATCTTGCTCAAATGATGCGGACTGCAAAAAGGTTCATTATTAGGCTATAATGAAGCTCAGATGAACGAGACGAAAGAATAGATAAAAGAATGAGATTTTACCATACAAGATTAAATGGATGTTATACAGGGTGAATCAGACCACCTGTACCAGTCGTTTATTAGCCTACTGGATGCTCTAAGGAAAAAAATAATATATGTTTGTATACCTAAATTGGTACGCTCTATCGATTGGTGATAGTCAATCCGGAACAAACCGGTCGTCCTGACCTAAATTTTGGCTTTTTAAATGGAACATGGTACTTTTTATTACAGGTTTAGGTTACACGTAAAAAATACGAAACTTTTATTCGAACCACTTTCCCGGTAGATGTCCACATTAACCTTCAAAATAAATTTTAACTGTTCTTAACACAAACCAAACCCAACGACAAGGACGTGGCTGTTGTGTGTGGGGAGAATGGATGGCAGAAAATGTAAGCGTTCATAAAAGTGTCTGCCACCTTGGTTCACACATTCCTGGATCCGTTTTTGAACGCTGTGTGAGTTCGCAAAATTTCTACGCCACTCAACGACTGGCAGGTTTCCTGGATTCGCACCTTCATATCATCTTTTGTTGTGGGTTGATGTCTGTAAACAATTTTTGACCCGGCCTCAAAGAAAATAATCCTGGGGTGTCAAGTCTGTGGATCGAGGCGGCCACGCTACAGGCCCTTCTCTTCCGATCCACCATCCAGGGAACAGGTTATCAATGACATTACGTGCTTCCAGCAAAAAATGTCCTGGACAACCATCCTGCTGCATCCACACTGACACTCGTGTATTGAGCGAGACGTCTGCTAGAAGTTGACAGAGGATGTTGTCGAGGAACTTAGCGTACACACGGCCAGTTAGGATGCCATTGAAAAAGTAGGGCCCGGTGATCTCGCATCTGATGAGGCCACACTATGTGTTGAGGCTCCACAAAATCTGGTTATCCACATCTCGCAGCCAGTGAGGATCTTCTTGAGACCAGTAATGGGCATTGTGAATGTTGACCTCCCCGTTGCTTTTGAATGTAGCCTCATCGGTCAAGAGGATCGATCGATGGAACTCAAGATCTTTGGTTAATAGCCATTGGCAAAAATCTATACGTTTTTGATAATCGGTTCAACTGCCTGTTGCAGGTTAATGTGGTAGGGATGATAATGGTTAACTTTTAAAATCGTGCATATTGACATTTGACTCACGCCCGAATCAACCGCGATCCTCCTGGTTGAAACATGGGGGTTTGTAGCAACAGCAGCCAAAATGTCAAGTGCCATTTCGTCTCTTACCGGCTGCCTAATCTGCTGATTCTTATTGTGTTGGGGTTGAATTTGACCAATTGTCCGAATTCGATGTCCCAGGCGCCTGAAAACGTTGTAGGATTGACGACATGCGCCTAACACCATGATCATATCAAAACCTTCATCATTGGAGAACATCCTTGTCTTGTCAAAACTGACACATAAATGATTTCATGAAAGTGACAGATGATTAATAATGTTTGACAGCAATGTCTATTGCTGAAATTTCCATGTTTACATCTGGTATTTGTTTGGTAGAACCTTTGTTTTTGTTTTTTTAAACCAAGAATGTGTGAATCAAGGTGACAGACACTTTAAACATTTATGAACGCTTACATTTTCTGCCATCCATTCTCCCCACACACAACATCCACGTCCTTGTCATTGGATCTGATTTGTGTTAAGAACGGTGACCTTTATCGGAAAACTGGTTTGAATAAAAGTTTCTGATTTTTTTACGTGTAACCTAAATCTGTAATAAAAATACCATGTTCCATTTAAAAATTCAAAATTTACGTCAAAACGACCCATTTCCGGTTGGTTACGGAAGTTAACTATCACCAATCGATAGAGCGTATCCGATTTGGGTGTACAAACATATCTTATTTTTTTCCTTAGAGCATCCAGTAGGCTAATAAACGACTGGTACGGCTGGTCTGAATCACCCTGTATATAATTGTGAGTTTACAGTTGATTTTATACATAATTCTAAGATTAAAATTCAAATTTAATTATTACATTTATAGTTCTGTGTCTTTATAATAAACAAAACCATACAACCGTTAATTTTTTTGTTTCTCTTCAACATTTAGAATTTTATGTCCCTTAAATATGATGAAATGGAAAAGAGAACAAAAAATGTTGTATATGAAAAATACAACGATATTGCTAGTAAGCAAAAAACTAACATCAACAATTTTGGGAAACAAACATAAAAAACCCTTATCCTAAAAAAGCAATAAAATTTATTCGAAATAACAAGTATTCACAACAGTGTAGCTTTAAAATATGTATTCAGTTTCTCTCAACACAAGCAACTTGGTAAAAAAACTTAAGGACTTTTAAATTTATGTTTGAGTAATTTCTAGAACACTTTTCACACTAATAATAATTTTTATTCAATATTAATAGGTATTTCTATTTACATTGAACTAGTTTTGGAGCTATAGAGTAAATTAAAATATAGCTACCAAACAGAGCTGTTCCAACGCACTGTGCTTAGTGTTCGTCTAAGCACTTGAACCACCTTTCGAAACCAGTACTTAGTGCTTCGACCACTTAATAAAAGGCTTAGTACTTAGTAATCCTAAAGAAAACTCCCAAGTACTGAAAACACTTGCAAGCACCTAAGTATATATGAGTTCTTAGAAACGCAAAACAGAAATGAGGTTTTGATATAAGAAAACTCGATTTACTTTCATGTTCAGACTGAAGAAAGGATTAAAAATGATTTCCAGCATATCTTCTCATTCTATAAGATAGGACTACTATATGAAAGATATTACATTTTCTGATTTTGATAATGACAAATTGTGCATTTTACATTTATTGGTGCCGAAACCCAGGATTAAATAATATACTAAAAATATTTGCGTTAATTACTTAATCTATTACTATTGTTAAACGTTTTTTAGAGCAGGGTTGTTACACGTTTGAATATCGTTCACAACCAACTTCTATCTTTCCTCAAAACTCTGGAAGTTACCTACTGTATGCTACTGATGATTTCTTTATATGTGGCCTTTTTCACACATGGTCATACAATGTTGCCATCTACTAAATCTAAACTACTGTTCCAGGCAATTTTCAACAACACAGAAGTTTTAGCTGAGTTTTGTCATGTGTATACAGCTATAATTTGAGATTTTGCTGGTCTATTTCAGAATAAATTAAGTTAAAACATGATTTTTAAAGAATTAGTTCTAATGATAAAATAATCTAAATTATGAAAATTAATTCACAAAAAATAAAAGTCAAATGATGCAGTCACCTCTACAAAATGAGTATAATACAGAATTTAAATGAGACATGCACTGAAGTATTGTGACCTATGTGCTGGGATATAATATGGCAGATAGAAACTACTCATAAACAATGCTCGTCAGACTTTAGATTTATATATAGGAAATACAAAGGTTCATGTAATTATAAAAGGTCTGGTGGCTGGAACTTAACACTTGCAGCACAAACTAATTTCATCATATATACGAGGCAAACCCCAAAGAGTTAAGTTATCAAATGATGCCATCAGCGTAGCAGTGTCTATAAACTTAGGAGTTCCGCAGGGTTCTATTTTGGGCCCACTGATTTACCTAGTGTACGCAAATGACCTGCCCCCTCTTTCTTAACTGCATTAATAATATATCTACTATTGTTATGCGGAAGATACCAGTATTATAATTAAATCAAAAATCTTTGACCAAATGATTGCTACCGCTGATTTGGTGCATAAAAGCGTAATTTTATGGGCTGATAAAAATAAACTAAAATTGAATACGGACAAAACTATGAGACTACTCTTTGGATCAGGACGCTCAGCTAGTAGCTACCTCAAACAAATAGTTATCTCATATGATTAGTTCATATCAAGAGTATGATTCAGAGAAAATGAAATCATGTTAAATAGAAGCATATATATATATATATATATATATATATATATATATATATATATATATATATATATATATATATATATATATATATATATATATATATATATATATATATATATATATATATATATGTAACGGGGTATTTTTCTCCGGATAGCGTGATATTTAAATGAGTTCACTCTGACTTTCACAAATAACGAATATATTACAATAATTATAATAATAATACAGATACACAAATAATAACTGTCTCTACACGTTCTATTCACCGAACTCCGTCTTTAACCCTGAATAAACCCTCTTGTCAACCCGGACTTCTTCGGAGACTCTCTAATTCGTGATATACTCTATCAGACCCTCTCTCAGACTGCCCTACGCCTTGCCACTCCTGTCTGACTGTTGCTGGCGTATCGTTCTGCGCCGAAGCACACTGAACAAGTCCCAGCTTGCCCTCTTTTGGATATATTGCTTCACATATATATACATTTTTATTCTTAGAAAACTGAAGCTTCTGTTTGGTTTGAAATCTTGAAAATCGCAAACCTCTAATTCCAGTTTTTGTATGCCTTACTATGGAAAAAATTCCCTTCAGTTTTACTCCAAAACAACCTAATAATAAATAAATCTGCATACTTCTGTTTTCTGCAGTTTCAGGTTTTGATTTTGGCTAAATTACAACAAATCAAAAATGAAAAGTTTTATTGAAACACTGTCATCAACATCAACTTTTAATCTATATTCGAGGTATATATTGTAAATTTGAAATAACAGAGGAAATACTTCCTGCATATCACTTCCTGCATATCCTATGATAAACATAACGACTGGCGAAGATTATTTTTATACTTCTTCAAGAAGTTTTGCAGAAACATATCATAAAGTGGGACAAAATTGTCAACATCACAACCGATAGATGTCCTAGTTTGACACGGAAACATCGGATTACTGAAAAGAATATGTGACGAAACAAAGCACATGCCAGGAAAAGAAATAATTTGCCTGCATTGTATTATCAACAAGAAACTCTTTGTAAAAGAGTTCTAAAACTGAGGATGTAATATTGGTTGTAATGAAAATAGTTAATTTAATTTTTGGAAGAATTTTAAACCACCGGCAATTGGTAACATTTTTTTTAAGAAATTGAATGTGGTTTTACTGATATTCCTTATCACACAGAAATAAGATGGCCGAGTCTTGCAAAAGTTTTAAACGACTTTATAAGTTGTTGAATGAAATGATTAACTTTTTAAATTCTAATTACAAACTAAAGGAATTTTTTGAACTAAAAAATTAACAATGCCTGAACTATTTTATCTTCTTGTTGTTTTTACATTAAAATAAATTAAATTCATCATTACAAAAGAAAGGACAATTTATTTCTGATATGTATACAAATGTCACATGAAAAAAAGACTTGCAGTGTGCTGATTTTAAGAAATATGAAGCTATAAGTGACTTGTTTAATGAACTTACAGGATTGAATTATTTTCAACACATTTCTGAAGATTTATCCTTAGTATGCCAACCATTTAACTTTAATGTCAATGATTCACCATCTTATAACTGGAACTGATAAATTTACAATTAAATTTAACACTAAAGAATCAATTTTCTGAAGTATACACATAAATATTTGGCATTCTTTTGATCAACATGCCTTTGCAAAACTACATTTTCCTGAATGAAATATACAAAAAGCAAAAGTAGATCTTGAATAACGGATGAAAATTTAAGAGCAGTTCTGAATTGAATCCAATTCATGAAATTATAAATCATGAACATTTCAAATTTATTCACAAAAATATTTCCTGCTATCTCGTTACCATGACAATAAAAATGTTTATTCTGAATTTTTATTTTTATCTGCACTTACCTATAATCGATTCCTATATTTAGTTTTGAAATGCATTAATAATTTGGTAATTCAATCCACTTTTTAGGTCCACATTTTTTGTTTGTTGCATAGTTCAATTAAAAGTTTTATTGAAACACTGTCATCAACAATTTCTTAAACAATAAATTGAATCTCATTGCATCATTAATTATTGTTGAAAAACCTGAACACATATTTCAAGATCTGTCACGTGTTTTCTATATACATTTTATTTGGTCCTGAGTTTTTGGTTTGGAGCATGCTCACTTTTATTCGATTACGTTTTAAGTGTAATCAAGTTTAGCAGTATAAATAATCTTAATTCATAAACATTTTAACATCAACAGCAATACATGTATGTTCTGAGCAAACATTTTAAGTATTAAATTTTAAATGACTTCAATCAAGCTACCTACACACCACATTTAAATTATTTGAAAATATAAACCAAAAGTTTTGTAAGTAATCTTATAGAAAAATATTACAACTTATATATTAATACAGTTGAACCCCAATTAAATGAACAGATAATCGGTCTTACCTGTTTAACCTAACCATCTACCAATGTTTTAGCCAAACCACATACCAACTTTATAACGATTGCGTTTCGTTACTATTTTAAATATTCAAAATGAACCTGTAAGATACTTAATTAATAGCCGAAAATCCAATATGTGTAAGGCAATTCATGTTTTGATTTCAACATTTTTCATTGAAAATTCGCTAAGAAAACACCCATACTAAATTCCCTATAATATGTGTTGAAAAGCAAGCATTGAAAGAAGTTTCATTTTTGTTGGGGCAAATGAATATCTCTATTGTCCTGAAATTTTAGGTAAATAACAGAAGCTGACGTAATTATGATAAAATCTAGAAAAACGGTTACCAAACGGTGGATCAAGTCTGTTATTGAGGTGTGTATAGAAGACGTCGTGGTTTCGCCACCGATTAGAGGTCTCGTTTTACATCATTCGAAAAGAGGAAGCTAGAAAGAGCTCGCGCAAGGCCACTAACATGTCACGAGAAGAATTTTGCGTGCAGCTCTGGCAGCAGGAAGATTGACTTGCCAGCTGGGAGAGTGAGCTAGGCGGTTGACAAGTTAACATCATTCTAATTAGCGTGGCTCATAATTATCTTAAAATAGGTGATAAAATTCCTTTTAATTGTCGATACTATCTAACAACAATTGTCAGTGATTGTTTAATATCATTTGATTGGTTTTTGAATTTAAATAAAAAACATGTTTAGCAGAAAAACGCGAATTAAGCAGTGATCCTTTGTTCACCGACCTGGTGAATCCCTCAAGTTAATCACCACAAAGTTTCTGATTATTCACTTGAGCCAATTTACATTTTTATTGCTGTAGAGAGATTTCAGTCAAATTAATTCTGAACATCGACATAAGACGGTTGTTCATTTGATGTTAGGGGCCAAATTGTCTCCCCCAGTATTGGAGCAACAAGATCCACCTGCCCAATAAAAGTTTGGGGAAAGTACCATTTATTCTCTCCAACCTCCCGTCTCGATTGAAATTGGTAAGCCTGTGTTAGGCTCTGATGGTTGACTCTACTTGGAGAGCATCTTCAAAGGTTCAACAGGTAACTCCAGGTGTCAGGACTTGGTGAGTCGATTAAGCTTTATTTGTGTGGATCAACCAAAACCTTTCATGCAGCAGTTCATTATTTGAACCTTTACAATTTGAATTTTCAAAGTAACATGATCAAATTTGAACATCAATAGTGTCAGTGAGGTGTCTGTAAAAGGGCGACTGTAAATTTCCTGTTTATTCTTTAGAATTTTGTCAATATTGTGAATTTAAATACATAGTACCTGAAATTGTAATTAGCAGATTTTGTTTGTAAAATATTTAACCTGTACATTTTTAATATTTTTCATTGACAATCGTTAAAGTAAAAATTTCACCTAGTAATATTTTTCTTAAATGGAGCCTCACTCAAAGGACTGGCCAGTTATTTCATTTAAAAATCAACCGAACTATTTGATGAATGTCAAGTAATTTAGATAATGTTGATTCTTAATGTACCTCAAATATGTAATGTTAATATTTTTCTAAATTCGAACCATTTTATTTCATTATTTTGTCATATGCTATATGAAGTAATGATTTGTTTTTCTTGAAACTCTTGCTGTTTACTTGATATCTATTTGTGTATGAGTTAATGTTTATTTGAAATTTATCAACCATGTCAATTTAATTTTGTTTACTATCCCGAATTTATTTATATGAATAAATTTAATATTATTGTTACATTAACATATCTGTTTAATTGAAGAGAAATTCCTCCCTGATATCTTCCCTGTTTGGCAGCAACACAATTAATAAATTCTAATTATCGTTTATCTAGATTCCTTAAATTTAATATAACCAGGCCCTAGCCTGGGGCACTCACAAATATAAGACTTCAGGCAGAGCAACACAGAAAAGAGCGTGAGTATCAAACCATATCAAGATCTGCAAACCTCCTAAAGTGTATCTAATCTTAGTAATAATAATAATCTGATAGATAGATGCTTTTAGGGTAGGGCTAATAGGCAAATGTGACCTCACTATCAAGCAGATTCAAATCCACTTGAGGTCAATCACAAGATACCACGTCACAAGTTTTGTTTAAGGGCGGTTACAATTTGCCATTAAAAAATTGACTCAAACCTTTCTTCAAAAAGTGTGACATGTCTTTAAATTATTATTTTTTAATCCAAGAAAAAAATAACTTTGTTTATATGTCTTATTAATATTACAAAATTATACAGTTGAATAATTAATCATTAACTTACCTGACAACTGTAAGCTTTCCACAATTCGATTAACTGGGGTTCAAATGTATTAATCTTTCCTAAATTTTTCTGGTCTTTTTAGATGATTATCTTTTATATAAATATAGTAATAATTCTGGATTGCCTTAATATTAATGATATGACTTATATATTTATATATCATATGCTTTCTTTAAGAGAAAGAGAAGATCTCTAATAGAAGTATTGATCGATTTGTAATCAATACCGTGCAAAATCTAACAATTCCAAACAATCTATACCTAGTGTTTATCAATTTGTTAGATCTAAATTATTCTAAATGTTACACTAATTTTTTATAAATATAAAACCTCAATTTTCTGTTGGGTAATCTTGAAGAAAGTGATTTTGAATTAAGCAGTATTTTTGTACATGGTCTTTTAAACTCTATAACCTAACCTATCAGAACAAGCTAACTTTCTTTTGAAAGAGAGCTATAAATTGTATTGACAATGTCGATAATTTGATAACTCTGTTCTATTTTCAATAACTAATTACATATTCTGCATATGATGGTAATAGAGTGATATGAGAGATCTATGGAGATATTATTGCACTAATAGCAAGTGTGGTGTATCCGCATGATTTAACGGCAATAATTATTGCATCAAGATATACAGTCTAACCTATAATCAGTAGATAAGTACATTATATCAGCCTGCCACAATAACCAGGGTGGCGTATTATTGATGTTCCTTGAATATATAGGAATGTTCAAATAATAGTTTGATATATACATCAGTGGAAACGTAAGTATATTAACTAAGTATAGATTTTTTAAACAATAAAACTCATGCGTATGATGTCAAAACATCAACATTACAGGCGAGGGGGAGACTAGGCAAAGCACAACACTCACAGTCTAAAAAACTATGGAATAAAAGCAAACCCCAAATACTCACCTATTAACTAAACTATTTATTGTTATTATATATGAATTAAGACACCAATATCATGACTCATAAATTCCACATCTCTTACGCCAAGTAGAAATTTGAAAATAATAAAATCTATCAGTTATAATTAGTACTTAAAGTGCCACTGAGCTCTAATTGGCAGTTTTAATGTACCCAAGGTGTAATTAACAACAAAACTTTCCAACTATAACCGAACAATTTAAAAACCAAACACTGCTAGCAAATATAACTTGAATATATAAAAAAAACACATTATGAACTTTATTAGTCATGACACATGAGTTCTATCATTTAAATCATAAAATTGACTCAATACTAAACTATAATACTATCAACTTTCTAATTGGCAATATGCGCTACTGATAAAACCAGTATTCATTTTTTTCTAGATCTAATTTATAAAAACTAATTTTTAAAAATGTTTCATTTTTTTTGGTTTAATGGTGAGATTCAATTGTGGGAAGCCATAAAAGAACGAGAATATTTGTTTCTTGAAATGTCATAAATGATATATAGCTGACATATATGTATGTAATTTGCCAATACGCACATTAAAAATCATAACAACTTCTGCAGTTTACGCAAGCAGTAGTACAACTGAGCTTTCTACCAAGGTAGAGATCATTTCTGCTTTTACTATAGGCTAAAATTACACGCCCTTCTGCCTATATAACTTCAATGGTAGGTGCAGAATAAACAACTTAATTTCCTTGGGGATATGCACATGTGCTTGTGAAGTAGCTTGCCTAAACACCAGAGGTAAGGTTCTGTAATTTGCATAGCAATGGGCTGGCTTTTGCATCTGCACATGCTCAGGTACATTTTCGTTTAAGTACAGTTTATTTATTGAATACATGCCCAACAGGATCATCCCATTAATAGGGCACCAAACAAAAAGAACAATATGTAACAATATGAACAAAAAATATTTCTAAAAACAAAACTAAAATAGTGTGCAAACCATCACAAGGCAGAAATTCCACAAAACAGTACATATAATGGTCTTAATAACCGACAAAGTATGATATAGCCACCCTACGAATAACCGCAGCATTATCCGAATAGAAGTCGCACAAGTTTGCAATGTCATTGAAGTCAGAGCTCATTGTATACACAGGTGATTTCATATACAAGTTATTCCTTGGTATTGACGGCTTAAAGACTCTCACCACTCTAGATGCAGCCGGTGGAACTGAGAAATTTAATTGCATCAATAAGTCTGGACAGCAACTTTACCATGAAACAAGTTATGCAGGAACATTACAGATGCAACTTTTCTACGCGATTACAAACTGGGTACGCCAGTCTGCATCAGCAATTGGCCATGATCGCATCCCCTCCGGGGGTACGTACCAGATGCCCTATATACAAGGTGTCTTAAGAACTTACGCTGAACATCTTCTAGAGCACCAATCTGAACACTATAAAAGGGATCAAAAACCAAGCTACAATATTCAAGTCTCGATCGAATGTAAGCAAAATAGAGAATTTTCAAGCTATCCAAATTGGAAAATGATCTGCCATTCCTTATAATGAAACCCATCAACTTCAAACAGGACGCTTTAATTGTTTGAATATTTCCAGTGAAACTTAAATGTTCATCATATACAATCCCAAGATCCTTGTGCGTTTCAGTCCTAGCCAATGCTACAACACCCACATTGTAGGGAAAAGATATACGGCTGGTTTTTCTAGTGTATGTCATCACTGTGCACTTCGAGACATTTAATTCAAGTCTATTCTCAACACACCACAGCTGTACTTTGTCAAGGTCCACCTGGAGTCTTGAACAGTCACCAATATCGTGAACACTGGAGTATAATTTGAGATCATCAGCAAATAATAGATGATTACCAGAAATTACAGAGTTTATGTCGTTGATAAATAACAAAAAGAAGAGTGGGCCAAGATTGGAACCCTGTGGAACGCCAGAACTAGCAGTGAAGGGTTCAGACTTAAATCCATTATAAAAAACATGTTGCACACAGCTAGTCAAGTAGGATCCAAAGAATGCTATCAGCCATCCATCAAGGCCCACCAAATGCAGCTTGTACAGAAGTGTTGAGTGGTCAACACGATCGAACGTTTTGAAGAAGTCTGTATAAATGACATCCACCTGACCCCGTCCATCCAAAGCTTCACTTACATACTGTGAGAACAGGGATAAATTAATCAGTGTTGAGCGCCCCTCCATAAACCCATGCTGGTATTGTGACAAGCGATAACGGCAGGATAGATACAACCATACAGAACTGCCTCAAAATTTTTAGCAAAATGACATAGGATAGCTATAGGCCTGCACTTTTTTTTTTTTTTTTTTGTTCCCTCAGAGCTCGTCCGCGGCCTTGCCGCCCCGATAGCACCGCAACCCTTGGTTGATTGTGCATACCCCTAGTCTTACTCCACCCATTCCAAAATCACTGTGCCTTGAACTAGTCTGCACAGCGATTGGTAGGGTGAAGTTTTATATTGCTCTGTCTCCGGTCTAGAGTGACCATAGATCAGTTGTCTTTTCCGGTCCAGAGCTATACACTCGCACAAGATGTGCTGGGTTGATTCCTCCCCCTCGCCGCAGAGTCTGCATGCGAGGTCCCCTTCGAACCGCCCCATTTTATGTAGGTGTTTCTTGACGGCCATGTGTCCCGTCAAGAGACCTGTTGTGTTTCTGAGCTGTCCTCTGCTAAGGTTTAGCAGCTCCACAGCTCTCTTTGAACTGGGTCCGTCAATTATTGACTTCCCATGTCTGAGCCCTGGACAGTCCGCCCAGTACACCTTGTGTTGGTTTCTGACCCAGGACTTAATGGCTCCCCTGGCAGTGCTCTTTGACACGCCCAGAGCCGGTTCTGGTCCCATAAATGGTTCTGCTGACCCCCTCTTTGCGAGACTGTCAGCTTCTTCATTGCCTTTGACCCCCGAGTGACCCGGCACCCAGATGAGGGTCACCTCATTCTGCCCAGCCAGGTCGCTCGTCTCGTCTCGGCACTCACTCACCAGCCAGGAATTTACCCGTGGGCTACTTAGTGCCTTAAGGGCTGCCTGGCTGTCTGTGGCTATGAGGATCCGCTTGTTGGTGTAGCCCCTCCTCTTGTTCTCCCGCACACAGTGCAGGATGGCGTACATCTCGGCCTGAAACACCGTTGCATGGGCTCCGAGGGAAATACTGTGACTTACCCTCGGTCCTTCCGAGTAAACACCTGCCCCCGTCCCACGCTCCCCGCCAGATCCGTCCGTGAACCAGACGAGCGCGTCCCGTGGTATGCCCGGTGTCTCCTCCCGCCATGCCCCGCGATCAGGGATTTCCACTGTGAAGTTGTTTTCCCTGCACATTCGCGGGCTCGCGAAGTCTGACCTCATTTCAAGCATGGGTTCCTTCACGATCTCCTGAATTTTGCAGTGGCCCCTGAAGCCTGGGTTGATCTTCAGTCTACCATTGCAGGCTAGTCTGTATAGTCCTAGCCTGGCCTCTCCCATAATAACGAAGTGTAGGGGGGGTAGATCCAGCAACACCTCCATGACGGCTGTTGGGGTTGAAGACATGGCCTAGGCCTGCACTTGCTGACCCTCGAACGGTCCCCAGACTTAAAAACAGGACAGATCCGAGCAACCTTCCAAACCCCAGGGAAGCAATGTGTGCGCAGCGACGAGTTAACTAGGTTTCTAAGGGGTCTGAGAAGAGCATGCGCACATTCTTAATCAAAAAGGTTGGCACCAAATCTGCTCCAGTAGTAAACTTATTCTTGAGCTTCCTGATGGCTTTAAGAATTTCCTTAGCACCAATCACTGCCACACTGACTGCCATATGTGATGGTAGAAAGGTATCCACTGGTTCAGTGATGTATTGAGGACGGTACACACTTTTAAAATAGTTCCCAAAACAGTTAACAATTGTTTGAGGCTTATTATAAACCATGCCATTTTCGTCAGACACAGTACTTGGAATGTTACATTACACAGTTGTTGTAAAGACATAAATAGTAATCTAGTGCATAAGTAAAAGTCCATCACGTTAAAATAATTCTTGAACCATTTTTGCTGCCATCAGCAGAGAAGTTTGAAAAGAAGGCAGTGAAGTCTATAATGACAATGGAATAAAATCACAAGCAGCCAAACAATAGATACAGTGATAATAAAAAAGAATTCCTGACAATAGATGTTGAAATGAAAAATTTGTTATTCCCACCTTTAACAAACAAACAAAGGGGTGTCACGAGACCAGTCACAATGTTCGTGATGTAGTAAAATACTGTAAAAAATGTCCCATTTTTGTTTACCTTTGTTTAATCGGTATCACCTTCAAACTTTATTTATATTCCAACCAGATTATATTTTTTATAACAATGGGTTTAGGTGAAGATTAAAACCTTTGAGCACTGGTAAGTACCCTGTAGAGAACCCAACTCCCACAACACATTTTTAATTTAATGACCTGACTATCGTTTCACTAACAAGGTTTGCGTCATCAGTGGTTATATAATCAGATTATTATATATCAACTTATGACGATAGCCTTGTTGGCGAAACAATCGTCAGGTCTTTAAAAATGTGTGGCAGTGAATTGGATCCTTTAAAGGGTGCTTAGCAGTCGGGGTTCCGTTTGTCACAGAATTTTGTATTGATTTTATGCGGTTCTGGTCCTCAGGGATGTGATGGCCCTACCACGAAAATGCTTAATAGTTCTTGTTGTTTGGCAGAGATAGCCCTGCTTGTAAGCCTGCATGCCTATCACCAAGGATATGTTTCAATTTTAGTATATGTACCGCCGAAACGAGTATGTCACACACTTTTGAATTCAAGTTACTGGATGTAAGAAATATGTAACACAATGAAAGACATGGGATATATTTCTACTGTTGCAGTTAATTAGTTAATTTGTCAAACATAAAATGTATAATTCACAACTTACAGCGTCAATTAGCTACAATTGACAGTTGTGTAGGGCTTGTGTAGTCAATTTATCTGCCAATTAAATTGGTGTTTATGATCTTTTCTCTCAAGAACGTTAAAAATTAACAGATTCATTAAGGATAACTAACATATTAGCAGCTCTAAAAATAATGATGTTCTTTTATAGCTTCGTACACTCAAACGCGATGGATTTTTAAAAGATTGAAACATATTTCTTAAATGCCACAGTCTTAACTTTTAAGTTTTCCAATGCTTATTTTTCTTTAGACGAAGTGTTAATTATATATAAAAGACTGTAATATCTAAAAGCTAGTATGCAACTAATCACTCTATTTCTTATTGTCGAGGTTTTAAAGTCTGACTTTTCAGATATGTTTAACATTAATTTTAGGTTTTTCTAATTGCGACGGCTATTAAGACAGTTCATTTAATTGTAAAATACAATCTAAATTAAATAGCTTTTAAGATATTCTAAAAGTTAATGCAAGCTTTAAGCACGATCTAATTTTAAGCATATAACATTAATTTTGTTATTTATTAACTAAATTCAATTTCTTTAAACCTTGCGTTTAGGTGATTTATACTTCATTAAGCATGTTAAATTGAAACGCAAGTTAATCTCTCTGAACGAACTTGAGAGAGATTAACTTGCTTTGAATTTATTAGTACAACTTCCAAATCGCTAAATTTTGTATGCAGAATTAAAACTCCACTGTTAAAAAAAATTTGTGAGTGTTCTTGTTATAAATGCCTGAGCATAAAGGAGCTGTAAAAAATCGCAGAATTTTTTGGAATGTACCTTGTATTATTTGTATTAAGCTACAATTAATTAAAGGACTTTTCAGGCTAACACTAATTAAAAGGTCAGGAACTTTTTATAGTATCCCCAAGATTTTCTTGTAGTCTTATTAAGTATGACTTATAATAAAATTCCATAGAGCATATAAGCTGAAATATCCCTAGTATAAACTGGTAATTCCTTAAATGTGATATGTATATACCAAGGTTTGTATTTATATAGCTGGACGATTTTTAACAAGCTCAAAATTTTTTATTACTCATATAAACTTTTTTTCCACAACAAATTGTTGGTCTAAAATGGAATGCTATTCAATTAATAAAATGATATGTCTTCGTTATTGTGAATTTTCAGCAGTCTAACTTGTTCAATTCATTACACAACACGATTCAGAATAACTTTTCTCTTACATAAACAAACTGTCAGCCACAAGTAACAAAAATTCATAAGAAACTAATATTTTCATAACAAACAGATAAATTATACAGTAGAGTCCCGTTCTTTAAAGTTAAACGGGACTTGGGGTAGCTGGGATGATGAGAAATTTGGATGATATGGATCAAAGGCATCTTTCGATTTGCTTTTATAACATCAGGGCAATAACATAATTGTTCAGTTTTTTAAATTCAGGTTATTAAATACATTTAATATAATATTAAGAATAATATTATTACAGGCTGAGTAGCCAAGTTGGTCATGCAAGTAACTCGTCTAGTTCGGAATATGAGGTCGCATGTTCGAGTCCCGTATTCAAACATGAGATTTTTTTCGCTCGAATGTCAAAAGGTTGTCTTTTGATGAGTTATGGGTGGTTACATATAAAAACTAGGATTACCCAATAAAAAAACCACTCAAGAACATTAAAATTATAACATATCGACTACATACAGTCCAAAATTTTAAAATCTAAATAAGATAACTGGGCACACCTGCAGCACTCAGAAATTCCTCAATCTCTTGAATTGCATTTTACAGCCTATGGTGCTAGCTACTGATGTCTTTGACATTGCTTGGCAACTTGTTATATAACTTCACTCCAATGTATATCATATTTTTCTGTGACGACGTTAGCTGAAAATGTTACAACCTTAAATGGTATTTATGTTGGGTCTTATCAGTGTTGTAAACAGGATGCTTGCCTGTTTAAGTATCCGATTTTATTTAGACAGAATTTTCCTACGGATAAATTTTGTCTTCAAGTTGGGGTCAGATGTAAGCAAGGTGTTTACCGTTTAAGTATCTAGTTGTATGATATTTCTCCATACATAAATGTTCAGAGAAGATGTAAATAAATTACTGGATTTAAGCTCAAACAGTTTATAAAAAATCGCTACAACAAATAGTTAAGCGATCGTAAATAATTCCATCATAAAATGCATAAAATATGTAGGCTGCAAAACATGCGGAAAGTGACTGTACCTAATTATGTGTAATTAAAACATCTTAGCACGCGAAAATGCGCGGTATAACGGTCAATTTGATGCATAGTTAACCTCTAAGGGGGTCACTTAGTTTCCACATCGAAAATTGCAAACTCAGAATTTAATAGGTGGAGTAGAAAATACGTGTCTAAAAAGTTAGTGGAATCTCGGCAGCCTCGGAGCCGAGAAGTACCCGCGCGACAATAATGTCAAGGGTTTTCTTTTCGTTATACAATCAGAGAAAATTTAGAAGGGAAGTGAAAATTTCAGAGAGTAAATTAGGAGTGTCTTAAAAAAAAGGATGATTATCGCGGAGGCGCGTGGTTGAATGGCCGATGGAGGGGCTGGTAAAGCATATTACAGAGCTGGCGTATTGCCTCAGATTTCTTGGTGAGTCCGTTCCATGTTTAAAATATTGCTTAAATTGTCTTTTATTAGAGAGGCTAGCTGTCTCGGGTACTGAAGTAATTTTTATATAAAATTTGTATAGATATATCTTGGGCCATAGGCTGAAAGATAGAAATAGTATAGATGAATTGAGCCGTAGGGGGCTAGAATATAATTAGAGTGAAATGGAATCATATCGAAATTGTGGATGGGGTTTTAAGGGACTTTAGTAGACGGGGATTGTTGTGAAATCCCATAATACGAAGTGAAAGATAGGGCTCTGAGCCATAAGGGTTTAGTCGGGAGCTATAAGGGGGTTATATGAATTTGAGAGCTGTAATTAAGCTAAGTAGTCCTTTTCTAAGATTTGGGAAAACCTCCCACACCATTTTGTTTAGATAACTGTTGATTTTTTATTTATTTGGATTGAGAGTTTTACGTTTAATTTTAATTAAGGAAACCTATGGAATAATTGATTATTTACAATTTATTGTGCTGTTGAAATGTTTATCTGTTTAAATTTTATTTTGTATTAAAGCAATTTTAAAACTATATGTGGGTTTTATTCTTAGCATAAGATTCCCTAAACTAGACTTACTTGAACAGTCCTTTTTAAATAATTGTGACGTGTTTGTCACTCGGTATACACTAAGGCTAAATATGTAGTAAAATTTTGGGAATTTGATCCCAGATGCTCGGTTTCAGTGTTCCAAATAAATTTAGGCAAGACCTCCCTTGAAGGTCGTAAAACTTAAACATTGTTTTCAATGTAAATGGGGTGGTTTGTTGAATACACGTTCTGCCGCTCGAACGTTGCCGAGTTTAAAAACGTACCTGAATAAATAATCACCTAGATTTTAGTAACAATAACAATTAGAGTTTACAGTCATTTAAAATCTTTGTATTAAAGAAAAGCAAAAGGCTCGTAAAACCACCCCGTCACAGTGTGAAAATCTTTGTTCCTCACAAACTGACCCTTGTTATCATGGACATAAACCACACAATGAACAATGAAAGCACCCACAACGGTAAATATTCCTTCTTGTAGATAAAGTCTTCTACAGCTCTTTCCTGGGGATACACTGCATAAAGCTTTACAGCAATTATTTGCTGCCTTTGTTGTTTTAGAACCAACTCAATGCTGGACGAACCTCCCCACACCAAAATTAACTAATGGAAGCTCGCGAAATAAGCAGTCCGAGCTGCAATGTAAGTACCATGCTTTCTCAAATAACGAATGCTGTAAACTACACTGGACAATTTTTTGGAAAGTTTTTCAATATGAATTGTACGTTTTAGGCCACTGTCCATGAAGAGTCCCAGGAACTTAGGTTTGAATGTGAGTGGGCCATACCGGTCCCTCCACCGCGACCATAAGGTCTATTGTGGCTCCCCCCAGGAACTTAACTACGTGTTCAGATTGACGTCTATTTAATGATAAATTTTAGATATTAGCCTTTTTCTTATCTGCTAGATAGAAAACAATTAGTGAGACTAGATGATGTTATTTCAAACACTCGTATTAATGTATACTTTTGACGACTCTGCATACCTAATTACATATTATGAACAGTCACCTCAAAACTTATTATCACTTAGATAAAATGGAACCCAAGAAATCTTGCTCTAATAAAACAAAATGAAACAATTCGTCATTCGGCTCAAATGATATGAAAGCTCGGATGAACGAGACTCTACTGTACTTTCAAAATGGTTCGGACCAAACTATATTATATGAAGCCTTAAGATTGTTGTGATATATTAGAGTAATTGACACAATAAAATGTCAATTTGAAACTGAATTTTAATCCACGAGTTAAAAATAACTGTCAGATACGCATGTCAGTTTCATAATATCATAATGAATTTTCTGCGGCTCTATAAAAACATAAGTTTTAAATATTAGCTATTATAATAAATACAAATACATTTAAATAATTAACTACTTTCCGAATAAATAAAAATAAATAAATATCATCACAGGCTACTTATCTAATATTATATTCTAAGATAAAATATTTTTACTAACTTTGAAACATCTAATTTCCACTGAAGTATATAAAAACAACCATTCACTAAAGGAATTGGTAAATGCTCAGACTACATCAAACGTTCAATTGACCAAGAGATCACTAAGGACGTTACCTTTTCTCATTAAGTAATAAGAAATTGAAAGCTAATCACTCTGACTACAAAAGTCAATGATAAAAACAAACTTAACACTAAGCTTTGATAATTAAAATCATTCATTAATTTATTACCATAAGATAAGTTGTTATTCAATATTTCTTAAGAAATATTCTGTAAGGCAGGGTCACTAATATCTTAAGTGCAAAATTTTGCTAATCTACTGATACCAGCTTAAGTGTGGCGCCGCTTTAAGTTTGTATCCTCAGCATCTTCATCGGTGTCAAAGATATTGCTGAATTCGGTTTCAACATCATGATCATTATGTGAGTCATATGATGCAGAATTGCCTGCTTCAGCTGGGATAGGCACCGATACATTGTAAGACACTGAACTCGGGTTTCTTCGATGTCCAGATTCCTGAGGTTTTTCTTCAAACACTGAAAAAGTATAACACTATAATTAAGCAGAATTTTCTATAACAATTAATTTAATTAACAGTATGGCTAAATGTCCGCCGGTGGTATTGTATACATATACCGACAATTACACCAGTTGATGGAATCATTGCGATTAGAATAACATGTAACAAAAAGCAGAATCACCACATAATTCGACAATGAAGTTGTCTCCATCAGTAGTTGTCATTAAACTAACTGTAGGGGCAAACTTATCCTATTTATATACCTAAACTGTGCACTAAAAATGATGTAATACCGATGATGCAATATCCGATGATGATGCAATACCAGATGACGAAATGTCTGGTGATGCAACACCGTAAAATGCAATATGGGATGCCTGAGTACCAGATGATGCAACACCAGATGACGTAATTCAAGGACTATTGTTGTGTCAGTGGATACGCCTAACCGGTTGTGTCGATGTTGAAAGCAACCATGGATTATTTAGTCAAAAGTGCTGAATTGACAGGACCTATGTCTGAATTCATTAAATTTTTAATCACTTTGCAGATTTCTAAACTTTCCAAAGCATCTAACATGCAATAATCTGTAGTTACTTTCAATAACTTAAAGATTACTATCGCCTACCTTATGTCCCGAGTCAATCATATGTTGGGCAACGCTAGATTTTTCTGCTCTATTGAGTCTGAAATAAGCTATGTGCTCTTTGATCTTGTTGTTATTAATCTCTGCGTTTGCCCAATATAGATTTTCTCGCAATTATTACAAGATATTTGTCAATAGTATCCTTTGGTCCACCCAAAACGTTCTTTAAGTTAGCAACTTTATAAACAACTCTCAAGTCATTATCTTTGAATATTTTCTCTAACCCTTTTGTAAGAAAAGGGAAAGGGAGTGCAGCAAACTTTTGGATGGCTCATCGGATTCAGGCTTCAATGTTGTAATGTTACTTATCAACATTTTCCACATATGGTTAGTAACTAATCTATACACAATGTCTGGAGAGACACCATTACAAATTGTAATATCTATAATTTTTTTCATCTCTGAATTGCATCGCTTACTGCTCAAAGGAAAACCGAGTAATCTTCGAACAAGAAAGCTCAAACTCGAGATTTTGTGGCCGAAAGGATGTTTTATATGTGTCAAGAAAGGGTAATTGGTTGTTGTTCTCTATTTCGTAAGTAAACTTGATTAAAGGGATTTTACTATTCAACTTATTAACAAAATTATTGATGTTATCTCTACTGAGGTCAAATATGGCAGAAATATCGTCGTCCTATCTCAACCACACCCTTGGAAAATAGTCCACCACTCCAGCAAAGTCGCTCTTAAATCGGCTCATTAAGAGTTTGGCAATGAAGGGAGACAATGGCTTTCCCATTGTGGTTCCCTATGCCTGCCGATAAAACTTCCTGCCGACTTGAAATAAACTCTCAGGCATGCATAGTGAAGTTAACTTAATACATTCCTCCATCTTACTTCAGTTTCCAGTCACAGTGTCAGTCTTTTATAATAACATGTCCGGTCAGGAAACCCAACATACTGAGCGGGCGTGGAGGAACGAGCTCATTGTATTGTTGATTCCGCTGGTCGGTGGTATGTTCCTATACTCTGTCCAAATCCGCCATAAGGATAACCTAGTGTAACTTGTAAATGCACATTTAATGTGCTATTTGTCTACTGTGGTGTTAATATGACAAGCATCTAAGTGTATTTATTAGAAAAATGGAAAAAGTAAAAGATATAAAACTTGGAAAGACTTTTTAGTCGTAAGAAGAATTTGTAGAAGCTCTGGAATATATATATATATATATATATATATATATATATATATATATATATATATATATATATATATATATATATATATATATATATATTGTGCAATGAGGAATATGTATCATATTATAAAAGAGAAGCTAGAAACATATCGGCAGCAAAGAAAAAACAGAACGGTATATAAACTCCAAGATAAAATATTACCAGGTCAAATATGCTTGTATTAAAGGTGGTAAAGACTTTAAATCATCAGGAGGTGGAAAAAGGAACACTAGGTAAGTAAATGCTTATGCAATAATTTTTATTTATAATAACATCTAGAATTCAGAAGGGCCACTTGTTCCAGTTTTACGCTGGCTACGTTAATTTATTCATATACACAAGATCGGACCTCCTGCGTCGTGCAGAAAGGGAAGGCACTTCCAGGTGAGAAAGCCTTTGCTGGTAGGTGAGATGCCTAATCTGCTGCGGCCATCGTGTTGCAGCACGCTGAGATCATTCTAAGAGATCCTTGTCTCTAACCAGAGCAGGAGACCAAGTACTTCAAATGTGGGCGGATATACTTGACATAAACCTGCCTAGCGAACTCAGGTGATGGATGAGGAAATGACTTCTTGAACATGTATAGGATACTGTTAGCCTTCTTTTTCGCTGCAGTCGCCTGGGTGGTCCATGCCAGTTCCGACATCACAGCAATACCTAAGTCAGTGTGCGACTCAACCGAGGTGATGACATCCGGTCCCAGAAGGTAAACACTTCAAGGGTTGTTGCGACCAACATGCAACACTTTACACTTAGCAACATCCAGAGGGATTTACCTAATTCTTGTCCAGGCCATGATCCAGCATCCAGATCCCGTTGAAGCATATCAAACAGCTTATAGTCAGCATGGGCACCATGAGTACTGCGGAGTGAACCAAGTAAATCTGCAGTATAAATCAAAAAGAGGATAGGTCCTAGGACCAAACCCTGAGGCACTCCACTAGCAACAGGAATCCGTCCAAAATGACTCTCCCAAACCTTAACAGAGAATCTGCGACCAGCCTGCCAATAATGGCAAACTCTGCCAGGATTAGCACACTCTAAGGCCTTCATAACTGGCCTTTTAGAATCAAGGGATGAAAAACTTCCAGAGCTAACTAGAAAACAACTGAGAACTCTAGTCGTCTTGTATTCAGGACACTGCCGCTTGCGTCATCACATATACAAAATTGGGCCCGGACAAGAAACCAAGTGCTGGCTGTGTATGGAGAGTGACGAAACAGCAGAGCACGTGCTATGTTCCTGTCCGGCTGCAAACGGCACAAGACATCTGCTCTTTGACAAGACTCAACTTGCACCAGAAGATCTGGATCAACTTTAAGGTCACAGTGAAGGGACTGTTATATCCACATACAATATAACCTAACCTATATTTTTATACATACTTTAAAAGTAATACCTTGGTTCAAAATCAACCTACTCGTGTTTATATTAATATATTGATATACTTACATTTATCTATACTGATAATGGAACCAACAATTTCATTAGTAGATATTGTACCAACATCATCTAAGTGTTTACGGCGTCTAACTAACCACCAATCAATCATGAAAATTCCTAAGGCCAATATTTTTATTCCAGCACAAAGACCAACGTAACGATAACGGAATTGTTCAATATCATACAGTAAGCATCGCCCTCCTTTAGAACCACAAGTACTCTTCCATAGAAGGCATGTTGAGTCAATGAGATTTCCAAATAAAATTGGTGCGGGAATATATCCAAACGTTCTAAATATCACAAACTGCATGCCTAATGCGAAAGAACGTTCCTCTTCCTTAACAGACCTGTAAATTATTTTAATGCAAATTTAATTAAGAAAAAACTACTTTTAACTGTTAACTAACACTAAAAATAGTTTTCTAAAGTACATTATTAGATATACCTTTTTAGCGAATTTTTGATTAAGAAAAATTCGCTAATAAAGAGCTCACGATGAAAAGCTTTTGAAAAAGTTTTTTCAGATGAGCGAATTTGGGTCCCTAGAACCCAAAAGCAAGGTCCGTTAAAATTTTTACATGTTAATAAATAAATAAATAAATAAATAAATAAATAATATATATATATATATATATATATATATATATATATATATATATATATATATATATATATATATATATATATATATATATATATATATATATATATATATATATTCAGTTTGATTAAACATCGTATTTAGCATAAAAACGCGAGCGAACTCGTGATTCTTTGTTCCGAGCTGTTGACTTCTTGCCGTAATTAGAAAGAATTCCTGGTTATTATCGAACCTTAAGTAAATTGGCAGTGAATTTTACTGAAGCAAATTCACGTTTTAATTGCGATTTGCCAAGTTTTCATCAAGCAAATTCAGAACATCGACATAGGTGTCAAATGGTCTAGTAATATTGGAGCAATAACATACACCGGCCCAATAAAATCTGATGAGAAGTCCCAGTCGTTTCCCCCCAGTTTTTCCGCTTTTATTGGAGTCTGGAATATGTGTCAGGCACTCATGATTGATCCCACATGGAAAGCATCTTCACAGGGTCATCAGGTAACTCAATACCGGGAGACTGGTGAGTCTAAACAAATCTTTTCTCTAAATCAGCAGAATGTTAATGCCGAAATCTAACATCTGAAGTTTTAATAACCTGAACTTTCAAAATCACGTAATCAAGTTTGAGCTTATACAATGTCAGAGAGGTGCTGTCAGCAAAACTATATATTTCCTGTTTAATCTCTAAGATTTTGTCAATTTTTGTAAATTTAAACACACAGTTTTCATTATTTTCTTTTAAACTGTAATTAGCAAATTTTGTCTGTAAGATACCTAACCTATACATTCTCTTTAATATCTCTTAGTTTTCATAATTAATATAGAAAGTTCACTTAGGAATATATTAAACAGATTTTTTTTTTTTTGGAGCCCCACTTAAAGAACTGGCCAGTTAATTCACTAGAATACCTAGCAATTGATTAACAAACGTCAAGTAATTTACCTAATAATTTATGTTTATTTTTGAGCGATACCCTAAGTAATTGACAGTAACATTTTAGTAATACACAACTATCTTTATTTTATTGTCTTGGCATATGTATGTACATTTATAATTTCTTGTTCTTGAAATTATTGTTGTGTATTTGATTTCTATCTCTGTGCAATTAATGTTTATTTGAAATTTATCAATCTTTTATTTCATTATATTCGCTATTCCAAATTTAATTTATATGAATAAATTCAATATTTTGTTACATTAACATGTCTGTTTAATTGAAGGGAAGTTCCTCCCTACTATCTACTTTTCTTTTGTCGTCAGGACAAACAATTATTTCTTACTAACTATTATCTAGATACTAGATACAGACTTGGAGACTACTTCTCTGGCTTCACTGTTGGTTTTCGTTGGTGAAGGACTATAGTTTTGCTGCTTGACAGCTGTCAAGCAGCAAAACTATAGTCACAGAAACGTTGAAGAACTTCCTAGAACTTCCAGAATTCGTAGGGCCACTTGCTCCAGTTAGCTTGCACGCTGGCTACGTCCTTCACCAACGAAAACTAACAGTGAAGCCAGAGAAGTAGTCTCCAAGTCTGTATGTAGTATGGACAAGTTTCACCAAGTAAGGGCAACAACAATCAATGTATTGTCTAGATATCTAAATTTCAATGTAAACTGGCACTAGTCTGGAGAGCCCACAAATATAGGACTCTGGGCAGTGCGAAGCAAACAAAGGAAGAGAACGTGAGTGTCAAACTATATCCAGATCTGTCAACTTCCTAAAGAGTGCTGCTAATCTTAATAAATTTGATAATCTGATAGATAGCTACTTTAGGGTAGGGTGTTATAGGCAATTGTGACCTCACCATTGAACAGATCTATATCCACCTGAGGTCAATCACCATATACCACGGTTCTTGTGTGTAAAGCTTCTCTTTGAAGGAGGTAACAGAATACACAATTGACTGGTAAGCCTTCTTAAAAAAAGAGATGTTACGTGTATAAATCAAAAATAAGAAAGGTCCTTAAAAGAAACCCTGAGGCATACCTTCTTTAGTGCAATTACTTTAGTGTCTACTCATATGGACGATAATATAATAAATATCTTACCTTAACACTATCATAAGTAATGGCATCTGAGTCGTACCGACTATGAAAGTCATAAAGAAAAGTAGAATCAAAAACGGATAGATGGTATTACAAGTTGAATTACATGGACCTGCAGTAGCAACTGGAACCACTGTAACCTCTGCATATTCATTTGTTCCCCTAGATGGTAAATTAACAGCAGAAGTGGTCCCACTCATCAGGCTAATGTTGCCATGTATACAGGCACAATTGGTGTAATTGGAGCGCAGAATTGAAGTACATCCTGCATGACAAGGACTGAAGTATGTCAGTCCGTTATTGCCACAGACAGGCTCTACATCGTTCATGCTGCATTCACAACCAAAGTTACATGATGAGGTTAGGTTTACTTGAAATGGCTCGGCATGTGTGTTGTTAAAGTAAGGAATTGTGGTCCCAGCCATTTTTAAATTATCACAACCCAAAAAGAATAGTAATCCATAGCATATCAGACATATTACGTTTGATATTAGCACAAACTGGACAGCACCTTTTGGTCTCAATTCCATTCTCTTTAAGATACATCCTCCCATAAAGATTCCAATACAAGCACCAGGAATAGCAACTGAACCTAAAAAAAAGTTTAAAATAAATATACACTGCTCAAAATAAAGGTAAATAAGAGTTAGGGTAAAGTACAGAAAACAAAACAAAATTAAGCCTCACACAGGACACTTTTTATTACTGCTTCAATATACAGGCTGGTCCAAAAGTAATGGTATCTCAGTACAAAAGTGAAAATTGCAAATATACAGTGTGTTAAAGTGAGTAATTGAATTTAGATTTTCCTTGATATCTCGAAAAGTATTTGACATATGGTCTTTAAAATATGGTACAGATGAGTTTTTCATACTGATAAAAATTAATTCATTCCCAATGTGGCTCTAGCCATTTCCACCTTAGAAGTAATTTCAATTTCCCTGACTCAAAATTAAAATTTTTCTTGACTAAGTGCGGTGTGTTTTGAACTTTTTCAAATAACTCTAAAAGATCAAAGAAATAAATTACTAACTGTTAAAAAACATCGTAACATGTCGCATGTCTTTAACATATGTGTGACATGTCACAAGCGTCAACGCCTTTTCTTTCCGTACAATAAAGCTTTTGAATCGGTCCCTGTAGTGACGTCAGAGTCTGAGTCCCTCTAGTGACGTCAGACGCGGCGGTCAGTTGCTCTACCGCATTACAACTCAATGGAATACGCCTGCAAACGTGACAACTCGACGACATGTCAAGATAAAAAGTCTTTATAAACGATTGGAATTCGTGACACGCTCTCTTCTCTTTTATTAAGTCAACCTGAGACATGCTATCATATAGTTAATTTTTAATTGGGAAAAACAACATGCCTAAATGGGTAAGTTTTATACTTAAATACCCGCTTATTTTCTAGCTGCTTGTAAATTTCTTTAGTTGAGATTAATATGTAATTGCTTGCTAGTGTGTACCGTACTGAATTCACTTTCGATAACTGCTCTCTTTCTTATAAATTAATACTGTTAAACGGTAGCTTGTGGTAGCCTTAATTCAGTAATTACTTGCTATTGTGCTGTCCTAATTGCACTTTCAAAGAGATCATTTAAAATTTGACTTCATTTATGTTATTTTATTTTGATTATTAACACATAAGTTTTGTATTCAAACGCGACCTGCTACCAGCCGCGCCTCATGTAGACTGTAAAGCCTTGAACCAACACTAATCCACCTGAAATTTTATAGCACCCCGCTAAGTCATCACCTTATATACCGGATATTAGGTAAAGGGACCGAACTGAGATGGGAAAATAAACGCAAATTCTGCAGTGTATTGTATTTTTATCGCGGGACGAGGTCTGCACTGTCCTTACTAACTTATCTGAAATGTGTCCATCTTTAGTAATTTTGTTAATTTATGAATACTTCTTATTATTCTTGAGCAATATAATTGTCGTGGGTCATGTACTTTAGCTTCTTCATACAGAGCATCACTTGGATACGTAATTTGTCTGTTGTATATTATTTTTAATAACCACTTTTGTATATTCAACAACTTATATACATGGTTATCATAGGCTCCTCTCCATCCCAATATTGCGTAGCTTATCCATGACTGAACCAGTGAACAGTAGACAGTCATCATGTGCTTCACATCCAGGTAAGCTTCTAGGTGTCTAAATTTCGACAGTAATCCTCGTAGTTTATTAACCAAACTGTTTATATGTACGTTCCACCTCATATGTTGATCTATGTATGGTACAAGGTACCTCGCTTTTTCTGCTTCCGGGATCTGCACCTTTGCATTTATAATCAAGGGCCCCAAGTTTGGTAAATTATTACTATACGACGTAAAGGGAAGATACATTTTGTCGAAGTTTATTGTTAATTTATTTGGCTTTAAACCACCACACAATACCTTCAAGATCACTCTGAGCAATAGTATTTAGCTCATTCCAGGAATTCCCAGTGTAAGATATGCAAACATTGTCGGAAAAGCCAACAATCTTGCCGCAAGTTGTGTGATAAAACAAGCTAATAAGTACACTTGGAGAAAACCCAAATCACCATAACACATATTTCGGAGACCTTACGATCGTTTCGTTGACCAAGTCAACATCTTCAGAGGAAGAAAAATTCTAAAGTTAAAACTAATAACTACCATGTATTTATAACACGTCTAGGTAAACGAACTAGTCCTAAGTAAAATTGTCATGGAAGACTGATCGTTTGTTTTAAGTGTAGTGAAACTACGAGGACGAAGACCTGCTTTAATCTTCTGATCAACAAATTTATGAGTCCTTATCTACTATAAGGATAATAAGTTTAAAGGAACGGTACCGAGTTATTTAAGGAAACTGCACGTTCCCTTTTGATCTAAAAATTTACTATGTGGATATTGGATCCAACCGACAAGCAACATCTGGCGCGTCAAACAACATCACCTCCGCTCCTCTTTTTTAATTAGAAAACTGAACCCGGGTGTTTGGCTCAAAATGTTAACTCCAACAAAGGATAAATAATTCAACTAAAATACTACATATGGCTAATGAAAGGAAACTTTCGAGGCTAACTTACGACCACCACCACCAAAATACTACATAAAAAATATATTTATATTGATATTGATTTTAATTCTTCGTGATAGTATTTATACTGACTTCATAGATAAGAAGAAAACGAACGGGTCTTCAAGTCGAGACAAGCGTAGAGATTAGTATATGTATAGACCAGCCGAGTTATTGACAGTAAAAACGGCTATTTAAGATTTTGACTTGGTCAACGAAACGATCGTAAGGTCTCTGAAATATGTGTTGTGGTGATTTAGGTTTTCTCCAAGTGTACTTATTAGTGCTCATCACAGGTTCCAGTTTTTACATAGTGATAAAACAAGCTGTTCGGATTATTTGAGGTATTTTAACTACAACCTTCAAACAAAGTAAAATAGAGAGAAAATGATTAATAAAAATGAGATATTTCCAGTAACATATCAAAAGAGGTAGGTAAATGGGAAAAAATATAAATGGTGTAGTGACACTGAGCGTCATTTTTAATAGGTAATGTTATTCAGACTAACATACTTCTCATGGGACATTACTTCATACCCAAAAGCGGCCATGGCAGTAAAACTAGCAGTTTTGGTGATATTTAAGGCCAGGCCTTGGTTATTTATCACATTGTACAACTAAATTTTACTTTTCATTGATTGAAATTGAAATAATACACTTGCCTGTGAATACACTAGCTTGACTTTTGCCCAAGCTGAACTGAGTTTCCAAATACTTGGGAAGGAATACCACAAAGCCAGACACTATGATAAGTTCCATGCAAGCACCAAGGCAAGTTACCATATAGACTGAATTTGATGCTAAATTCCACATAGATCTTGGAATATCTGTAAATAAAAAAAATTAGTATAACATATTTTTGAATTTGTTAGCTCTAATCTCGATAACATTTTAACAAAAAAAGGCACAATAAAAATGTTTTCCTTATTGCCTACTAAAGATTTTTATTGTTAATAAAGTGGTATAATTCAAATTTGGTATTTATGAGTTTTACTTTAGCACACTTTTTAGCAAAATGAGATTTTATCATTGGCACAAATTCAATTCACCCCAGTTCCAGATTCGCTTTGACTAAATCAAAGTTTATTTTACCGGATATATATATATATATATATATATATATATATATATATATATATATATATATATATATATATATATATATATATATCCAACAACACCCTACGAGGGCTTACAGCCTAAATATTATCGTACTGTGGGTATCGACAAGGGGGAAAGAGGCAATTTGTTAATTCTGGACTTGAAGGTTTGGAGGTTCGGAGGAGAAGGAAAAACATGTGCCGGCAAGGAATTCTACAGCCTGGAAGTCCTCGGGATAAAAGAGCGGGCATAAGATGTTCTATGTCTGGTGAACTGGTAGATCTGTTGGGGGCAGCAGGTGGAGGAAGTATGGAAGAAAGCTCCTCTGAGCAGTGCCCGTGCAGATATCTATAAAAGAGAGAGAGAGAGGTCACCAATGGCACGTCGGTGGGAAAGGGATGGCAGCCTTTGGATGAGGGTAGGGTCACCGAAGAGACGTATAGCTCTCTTCTGGAGCGAGTTAGAAGCGGCAGCGGCACCCCAGATGTGCGAGCAGTATTCGAGGTTTGGCCTTATTTGTGAAGTATATAAGGTATAGAGATTAGCTGGTGAAAAGTATTTGCGAGCCCGGAAGAGGAAACCTAATTTCTTAACAGCCGCTTTTGCAACTGATGTGACATGTTGGTGCCAATTGAGATTTCGATCCACAGAAATGCCAACAAGTGAAAAGGACTCATTACTTTGAATAACTTGGTTGTTCATTGTGATGGGTCTAGGGCTAGTGTATCTCTTATGAGATAGAAAGCAAGATTGAGATTTGTTGGGGTTGAATTGTAAAAGATTTCTACTTCCCCAGTCTAATATTTTTTGGAGATCCATGGAGACAGAACCCTCCATGAGTCTGCAATCCTCATCTAATTGGGCTAAAGAGACAGGCTTAGAATATTGTATGTTTGAGTGGAGGGTGCTGTCATCCGCGTAACTGTGAACTGGGTTGGATGTGCTAGAGAGGAGGTCATTGATGTGGAGAAGAAACAAAGTAGGGGCTAAAGCTGAACCTTGAGGAACTCCTGCATTAATTGGATACAGTTTAGAGAAATGGCCATCCACGACAACAGAAATGCTCCGGTTGGAGAGGAAATTTGCTGTCCAGGTACAGAGTTTTGGTGGTAGGCCATAGGCCGGAAGTTGATTAAGCAGTGCTGCGTTGCAGACCTGGTCGAATACTTTGGATATGTCTAGAACGACAATCTGGGATTCACCGTGTTTGTGCTACCTTACAAACAAAAGAATTTAAAATAAGAAACAGTAATTTTCAGTAAACGTTTACTGTTTTATGTAACATCCCACAAAAATATTCATTTTCAATTACAAAATGCTGTTCTGTTGCAATTTTCGTAAAATATTTCAATTAAAAGGTACTCAATTACTTTTTAAGTAAAGGTACCTACTTAAAATGTTTCCACCCATTGATAATTTCTTTCCTGAAAAATTCCAAACTACTCTGTGCACATTACAATATAGTGAGCGGCAAAATTATGGAATAAATTCATTAAAATTTAAGCGATTTGTGTTTTGACGAAATGGTCGACTCTAGTTTTCAAAAATACACATTTTTGGATGGAATTTACATTTCTCCCACTCCTGCTTTTGAAATATGACGTTATCGACTTTTTTAAAAAGAAAACCCCCCTTTTTTGATAGATCATTGATGTGTCCACACGGTTCAAACAAAATTCACGGTTCAAACAAAATTTTGATACCTCGCATTGTTAAATTTTGGAATGAAAGTCATTTAAAGAGTGGAAAACATAAACTTTATTCATAACGACAATCAAAACATAGAAGCTCTTATTCAACAAATTAAAGAATTTTTCCTTTAAATATAATGTTCGAAATGCAATCCACCGACTCCTAGACAATAAGCAAATTTGTTGACACATTCCTCTTGTACATTGAGAATGAGGTCAGGGCTAATTCAACTCATTTCATACCTTCTAGGTTATTTGGTTTGTTAACACAGATTTTTGATTTTAAATACCCCCATAAAACATCTAGGGGTGTAAGATCTGGGGACCTCTCTATTGGTCCTCGCCTAATGATCCACTTGCCAAGAAAGCAGTCATTTAAAAACTCCCGAACACGACGTGCAAAGTGCGGAGGTGCACTGTCTTGCTGAAACCAAATATCATCACTTAGTAAATCAGTGTCATCTTCATTGGGAAAACTTGCAGCAAGAGCAGGAATAAGCTCCACTCCTAGTGAGAGTTTCGTTGAAAAAGAAAAGACCTATGATTCTATCCCAGACTATTCCTGCCCACACGTTAACTTTACGAGGGTGTTGTTTCGATGATGCTTCGTTCAAAAAATGAATTGCGCCTATAAAGTTTCATAAATCTTGAATTATTTCACAAAAATGCATCTGTCGGTCAGGGTACTCTTTATTATTCTCGTGCAGCAGTTGATTTTGTAAGGATGGTAATTTTCTAATTTTAATGCTCGTAATACTGATCGCTGAGAAATTTCATAGTCTGCTGCAATTGATCGAGATGCAACATGAGGATTCTCACCCACACTTAATAAAACATCAAATTTGACGTCCTCATCAATTTTCTCAGGACGCCCTACACTTTGCATGTGTTTAACATATCAAGTTTCTCTGAATTTCTTCTCTATTTTACTCACAGTGGATTGGCTGATACCTCTATCTGGAATTTCACATTAAAAAATTGGACCCTTCTTGCTGTGTTCTGGTTTTATCATCGCATCCAACAAGAATTAAAATTTCTATACGCCGGGTCTCACCTAAATGTGCCACACTTAATTAACATTTAACAAAGATTGATGTTATTAAAAATAATGTTCATTTGACAATGACGTACACCTGATCTTCTGTATCATTTTATTAGTACGTACTTGTGGATACAATTTTCAACATTTTATTTACAGGAAATAATCATATCTTATTCGTTATCTTTTGATTGTTGTTTTGAATAGTTTAGGTTTTCCACTCTTTAAATGATTTTCATTCGAAAATATGACGATGTGAGTGTAATGTATTAGAATACTTTTAAGTTGGCAATACTCTGGTAACTTTTAAGATTTTCAAGTTAAGTTGACAGCCATGTGGGATGCATGAACATGTGACGTGCTCAGCATGACAGGTTGTCAGGTAGTCGTTTGAAATAAAGTATTATGTCGTTATTCAATCTTTAAGGCTTTGTATTATTACATAACAGTGAGGTACCAAATTTTGATGGTGCCTTATAGACAATTCAATGGCTGGGGTTATCTTTTTTTTTAAATCTCGATAACGTCGTATTTGAAAAGCAAAGTGGGAGAAACGTAAATTTTAGACAAAAATGTGCATTTTTGAAAACTAGACTCGACGTGCCCGAGCATTTGGTCAAAACAGAAATCGCTTAAATTTTAATGAATTTATTCCCTAATTTTGCCTCTCACTGTACATTATATAATACATACTTACCTTTAATATCTTTGCCATAGCCTGTATCATTCTTGGTGTGATTTCCTGGGTTAGCCTTGGCATCCTTAGGTTGACTTGTCTCACTTTTATTTGTACCAGTTCCTATATTGACACTTGTAGAATTAGTGGGGTTAGAATGATTCTGGTTGCAGCTCTGGCTATGTCCAGATAACGTTCCACTTGAACTGGGATTTCCAGCAGACGCTGCCTTTTCCAACAACCTTATTTTTTCTTTTTCATGGATTAGTACCTTAGGGAAAGAGAAGAATGGAATCGCTACAATGATAAGAAGTAATCCTCCAAGCAAGAATCCTCCCCACCACATGCCTACCCAGCGACTATCACCAGCATCTAAAAATAATTGTTTTTAATACAGGAGGTTCACAGAAGAATGTGAGTATAAATACCAATGAAAATTATTTTTGAGAATGAGTCCATATGAAAAGATAACAAATAGGCACCCAAAAGGAATCCCAATACTGGTCCAAAGGCAGCCATGCTATAAACGCAACCTGAAAATAAAATAATAACAGAATTAAATATACATACACATAACCATCACAGGAGAAAGTAGGTATAAATAGCCGGTTCTACCCCCACCACCGGAAGTGCTCCGCCGGCAGGCTAATACGTGTGACGTTACAGTGGCGAAACAAGATGGCAGTTGGAGAGAGTATTTCAAGAGGTCTAACCTGAGATGAAAATATTGAATATCGTTTTAATAATAACCAGTACTACCTTGTTCGTCAAGAAAAGCAATCGTTGTCGGAAATGTCATAAAAATGGCAAAAAAGTGTGTTAGGTGTGATGTTGCTTTGCACATGGAATGTTTTGTTCTTTACCATCATAAACCGTGGTATAATTACTTGTTACGAACGTATCACATAGGACAGTGTAATTTTCTACCTTTCTTTATTAATTTTTTTAAATAAAAGTATAAGAAAAATATCATTTACCCGAAAACAGGTTCATGTAAACTAAAATTAAAAAATAATAATTATGAATGGGTTAATATAGTTAATATTTATATTCTAGTTTGGATTTTAACAAATAGTTATAAACACTTCTGGTTCCTCCGAGTGGATGGGAAGAACACTTTGGAAGCACCATCTTTTAAGGCCCGCGGGATGTCAACACTGGAGACGCCAGCCGACGGCAGAGCTAACCACGAGAAGAAGAGGTACCTCAGGTAGAAGGAACCTCTGGTATGAGAGTCGGAGAGTATTCGTTTTTCTAACACAACATTCATCGATCAGAATCCAAGAGAACAACACGCCAAGGTGTAGAACAGTATTATCATAGTATTAAGTGTATCATTTGTAAAGTATTAGTTCAATATATTAAAGAGTGTTCAAACAACAAGAAATACAGTCCACTAATTTAAACGAACTAGCAAGATATTCAAGCGGACATTGGTCCGCAACATTTGATCCCGCTCGAAGGACCAAATTATACACTTAATACTGTGATAATACTGTTCTACACCTTAGCGTGTTGTTCTCTTGGATTCTGATCGATGAATGCTGTGTTAGAAAAATGAATACTCTCCGACTCTAATACTAGAGGTCCCTTCTACCTGAGGTACCCCTTCTTCTCGTGGTTAGCTCTGGCGTCTCGAGCGTTGACACCCGTAAAGACCTTAAGTGGTCCGGAAAAACGTGAAAAGCGGCAAGAGCAACAAAACAAGCGTGATGAACAATTAAAGAAGCCCCCAAACATTTTCCAACTCGGATTTAGTGGCCAATCAACGGAAAATCAACCTTCTCCAAGTACATCTGCTAGTCAAACTATGACGGCGGACCCAGTAGAGATTCCTTGCGAGTATTCTGAACAGACTAACCAGAATCAATAAATAGCTACTTTAGCGGGTGCAGAGGAAAGGGAGGCCGAGGCCAAGGTCCAACTACTACACCAAAACGTAGTCCATCCTTTAATGTTCATGGAATGTAGTGATTTTCCAGTTAAATTGTTGGTACCTCGTGCAGCTTAACGTCAAAGGTTTCTGACATAGAGAAACAAGAAAGAAACTTCTTTCCCTACGGTTTTCGTTCTTTCAGTAAATTAGCGATGGCGCCGACGTAAGTGTTCCTAATTTCCAAATAAAATCCAAAATCATCTGCGTTATGTTAGAAAAATAAATTTTAATTCACATTATTAAACCTTGCCGCAACTTTTTGCCGTTGATTTTAAATAAAAGTTTTTTTATGGAATTGTGTTTATCTTAAAAACACATAAAAGTTAAAAACGGCCTGCTGGGGAGGCTCTCGGGAGGGGGAGGGGGTGTATAACGTACAGGGCTATGCGGACGACATTGTTATCATAGTCCGAGGAAAGGTCACACAGTCAGCATGCAGACTGCACTGAAAGTGGTGGAAGGGTGGACGGTAAGTCAAGGGCACGGGGTGAGCCCCGAGAAAGCAACCGTCGTGCCGTTTACGAGGAGGAGGAAGTGCGACAGTCACAGAACTCTCACTCTATACGGTAGGAGCATTCCAATGGCCAGGGAGGTAAAATATCTTGGAGTCGTATTGGACTCTAAGCAAACCTGGAATGGTCACATTGGAAAAATACTGCGTAATGCAGTCATGACCTTAGACGTCACTAGGCGGCTATATGGAAAAACGTGGGGACTAATACCTAGTATGGCCCACTGGCTGTACACAAGGGTGGTCAGACCATCGTTAACATACGCGGAACTGATCTGGTGGCCTAAGGTGACACAATCCAGTGCCAAACAAAAACTAGGCAAGATCCAAAGGATGGCTTGCCTAGGCATCAGAGGGGCCATGTCTTCAACCCCAACAGCCGCCATGGAGGTGTTGCTGGATCTGCCCCCCTACACTTAGTTATTATGGGGGAGGCCAGGCTAGGATTATACAGACTAGCCTGAAATGGTAGACTGAAGATCAACCCAGGCTTCAGGGGCCATTGCAAAATTCAGGAGATCGTGAAGGAGCCCATGCTTGAAATGAGGTCAGACGTCGCGAACCCGCGAATCTGCAGGAAAACAAATTTACAGTGGAAATCCCCGACCGCGAGGCATGGCGGGAAGAGACGCTGGGCATACCACGGGACGCGCTCGTCTGGTTCACGGACGGATCCGGCGGGGAGCGTGGGACGGCGGCAGGTGTTTCTTCGGAAGGACCGAGGGTAAGTCATAGTATTTCCCTCGGAGCTCATGCAACGGGGTTTCAGGCCGAAATGTACGCCATCCTGCACTGTGTGTGGGAGAACAAGAGGAGGGGCTACACCAACAAGCGGATCCTCATAGCCACAGACAGCCCTTAAGGCACTAAGTACCCCACGGGTAAATTCCTGGCTGGTGAGTGAGTGCCGAGACGAGACGAGCGACCTGGCTGGGCAGAATGAGGTCACCCTCATCTGGGTGCCGGGTCACTTGGGAGTCAAAGGCAATGAAGAAGCTGACAGTCTCGCGAAGAGATGGCCAGTAGAACCATTTATGGGACCAGAACCGGCTCTGGGTGTGATAAAGAGCACTGCCAGGAGAGCGATTAAGTCTTGGGTCAGAAACCAACACAAGGTGTACTGGGCAGACTGTCCAGGGCTCACACATGGTAAGTCAATAATTGACGAACCCAGTTCAAAGAGAGCCGTGGAGCTGCTAAATCTTAGCAGAGGACAGCTCAGAAACACAAAAGGTCTCTTGACGGGACACATGGCCGTCAAGAAACACCTGCATAAAATGGGGCGGTTCGAAGGGGACCTTGCATGCAGACTCTGCGGTGAGGGGGAGGAATCAGCCCAGCACATCTTGTGCGAGTGTAAAGCTCTGGACCGCAAAAGACAACTGATCTATGGGCAGTCTAGACCGGAGACAGAGCAATATAAAACTTCACCCTACCAATCGCTGTGCAGACTAGTTCAAGGCACAGTGATTTTGGAATGGGTGGAGTAAGACTAAGGGTATGCACAATCAACCAAATGTTGCAGTGCTATCGGGGCGGCATGGCCGCGGACGAGTCCTGAGGGGGAAAAAATGTTCATAAATCTATTAAAAGAAGGTGTAGAATTACCAACAAATATAACGGCATTACTATACGCTGGATACAACATACTTTAGGAATTCTGTACGTCATATGCGCATTTATTAAAGAAGCAAAACGTTACGATATTATATAAGGCAATACCGAACTAGTTAACTTATTTACTTTTAAGTTTTACTAATATTCTTGTATCACCATTACTAGGTGACATATATTTAATTTAAATACCATGTAAACTCCTTTGTTTGTCCTAGTGTTAAAACCCCTCTTTCCGTGGTCCAGTTGCAGTGCCATAAAGTCGTCTTGAAGGACCCCCAGACGTGAATATATACCTAACGGACGAAACCAAGTTAAGTGTGGTGTCTGCGATCACATGAGGTGTTCAATTTTTTTATTGCCATTCAGAGAAATTTGAATCTAGAATAATCTTAGGAAAATCTATTTATAGCAACTATTGAATATAAAGTGCTCTTATGGCTAATTAAATTTCACCAAGATAGATTTATTAGTAATGCACATACACAATAGCTGAAATTTTTTCCGTTTATTTCACAATCAACTTTAATAAAACAGTAGCGTATTTCCAGTTTTATTACTAATTACAAAACAAAAGCTGTAAACTTGAATCATAAACTTATTTTATATGTTACCGATAGGTACAGAAAACTAAATATACTTCGTATTCTCTTAATTTGCCATTTCTAAATCATTAAACCAATAACCAATATTAATAGGCAACCAATTTTATTGAAATTTATATTAATCAATCGCTAATAATTTTTTTCTTGTTCAAACACAATAGAACAAAGAAAAGTTATTAAAAAGTAAACAAACACTTACAATACCCTTACGATCTTAACATTTTTTCCCAAAATAACTATATACCCCGTACCATGCTGCCAGGTCTAGTGTTTTCATACTACATCAGTTCACATGATTTCAAAACATATTTATTAGATAGTCCATTCTTGCAAATATAAAAGATCTGGTCAATAAGTCCGTGATTTTTGAATTTCCCGCCTCTTCACCGGAAGGGAACCCTGCCCCTGTCAACAAACATCTGTCAGTTGACTCCTGTCAAATTTTAACCAAGCTGCGTCATTCAGTTTATGTTCGATAGCCATTGAAAACAGACAACCTCTTTAGTTATAACGTTATATATAAAAGTTAATTTCGTGTGCTCATCAAACATTATTTTTTTGCGGAAAAAAACATCACTCAAACCAAGACTAAGCTTGATAAATACTATGGGGACTCTGAACCATTAATTTCCATGGTAAAAAAGTGGTTTTCTGAATTTCGTTACGGCCGTACAAGCACAAATGACGCCGAACACTCTGGGCGCCCAGTTTAGGTCGCTACACCCGAAACAATTGAAAAAATTCACGATATGGTGTTGGCCGATCGGAGATTGAAAATGCGGGAGATTGTGGAAGCCATAGGCATATCACATGGTTTAGTGGTTTCGATTTTACATGATCACTCGGGTATGAGAAAGCTATCCGCAAGATGGGTGCCGCGTTTGCTCACTATCTACCACAAACGCAATCGTGTGACAACTTCGAAGGAGTGTTTGGCGTTGTTCAACCGCAATAGGGACGAGTTGTTGCGCCGTTTCGTAACAGTGGACGAAACATGGATTCACCACAACACACCAGAGACCAAGGAGCAGTCAAAACAGTGGGTTTCTCCGTGCGAATCGGCGCCGAAGAAGGCCAAGGTGGGTTTGTCAGCCAATAAAGTGATGGAGACCGTTTTTTGGGATGCACGCGGTATAATCCACATTGATTACTTTCAAAAGTGAAGAACAATCAATGGCGAATATGATACCAACTTATTGGACCAATTCAATGATGATTTGAAGAAAAAACGACCGCATTTGACCAAGAAAAAAGTTTTTTTTACCAAAACAATGCAAGGGTGCACACATGTGTAGTCTCCATGGCGAAATTGAATAAATTTGGCTACGAATTGCTCCCTGATCCGGCCTATTCTCTGGATTTAGCCCCGAGTGACTATTTATTGTTTCCAAACCTAAAGAAATGGCTCGGCGAAGAGAGATTTGACTCCAATGATGAAATCATCTCACAAACAAATACCTATTTTGAGGACCTCGACAAATCTTATTTCTTGGAAGGGATAAAAAAAATTGGAGAAACGTTGCACGAAGTGTATAGAGCTCAAAGGAGACTGTGTTGAGAAATAAAATGATTTGTTGTCAAAAAACCTGAAAATTGAAATATTTTTTGTGCAGCATTAAAAAATAATACAAGCTGTTTTTAGGCCTCAACTTTTTGGTTGGTCAGTTGAAGATCCTGTAAATTATTCCATTGGAGTCACACCTCAAACCAACAGAGCAAATGCCAGCTAAACTGGATTTCGTAGTCCCTTTTGACGTGGTCATAAATTACCGCCAAACATAAGACAGAGACAGTGCAAGCCTGACTAACAACTTATTCGTATGGTATACAGACGGGACTAAATAAATGAAGGGGCAGGAGTAGGAATAAGAGGACTTAACTTTAGACTCGCCAAGTCCCTACAAAAAACCGCCACCATCTTCCAAGCAGAAATGCTTGCTATAAATCTATGTGTACAGGAGTGCATACAAAGAAGAGTCAGAAATAGATAGACTTACATCCTCTCAGACAGTCAGGCAGCACTAAAGAGGCTGAAATATTTCAAAACTGAGTCTAAACTGAACTGGGACTGCAAAAAAAACCTTTAAACAACTGGCTTCGAACAACAAACTAACTTTTATGTGGGCACCAAGGCATCGAAGGTAATGAGGAAGCAGACAACCTTGCAAAAAGGACCTCAACAAAAAGCTACGTAAGAAATGATCTTAATATTTGGGAGAGAAACCAAATGCTGTCACAATGGAGGAAAACGCCAGGCTTAAGGCAGGTCAAATGTTTCATCACCATATCAACACAGAAGTCTGAACTAATGATGAAGCAGACAGTCCTGCAAAAAGGGACTCAACAACACCATTCCATGGTCCAAAGCTCTATTGTGGCTTAACAAAAAGTCATGTAAGAAATGATATTCATACTTGGGAAAAGAACCAAATGCATACATACTGGGGCTTAAGGCAGGCAAAACGGTTCATCACCATATCAACACAGAAGTCTGAACTAATGAGATAGCCTTTCAAAAAGGGCCTCAACAACATCATTCTATGGTCCAGGGCCCTTTTGTAGCTTAACAAAAAGCCATGTAAGAAATGAATATTTGAGAGGAGAACGAAATGCTGCCATACTAACAGAAAACACCAGGCTTAAGGCAGGCAAAACGGTTTAACAACATATCAACAGATAAGTCTGACCTTCTTCTTGAATTGAACAGGAACGGCTTGAGAGTAATCACAGGACTTTACACAGGACACTCCCCAGTAAGGTATCACCTTATGAAGCGGACAGTGAAAACTGCAGATACTGCATTGAAGCAACAGAAACAACATAATATTTGCTATGCGATTGCATGGCTTAGTTCTGTAAAAGACTCAAATACCTTGGAGGGGTCACCTTAACACCTCAGGAAATAGGTAAAATAGCTCCAAAAAAAAAACAAAACAATAGACTACATCAAAAGCCTGAACTTTTTGGGCAGCTGTTAGAAAAAAGGTACCCATTGGGGTCGCAGCGCTGAGAGGCGAAAATTGGCCTATAGAACTCATTAAACAATCCACAATCTAGGCGTCAATTTATATATCACGGCATATTTAATCATATGCAGTGGAAAACAACATTTTTCCATGCTCTATTGAAACTTCCGTGATGTTTGGAAAACCTTTAGCATTAGTGCGGGAGGTCAAATATCTGGGGGTGGTCCTGGACTCCAAACTAACATGGGGGTCGCAAATAGAACGAGTAGTGAGGAAGGGAGTAGCGACCCTCTGGCAGCTGTGTCGAGTGATAGGGAGGACCTGGGGACTTAACCCCAGCCCCGATCATTAGGCCGAGGATCCTCTATGTGACGTTGGTCTGGTGGTGCGGTGTGAACCAAACCACTACCAGGCCAAACTCCAAAGGCTGGCAATCCTGGATATCACAGGCGCTAGGAGGCCGTCACCCTCGGCCGCGCTAGAGGTCTTGCTGATGTTGCCACCGCTTCCCATTTGTATTAAAAGGGAGGCTATGGCGTCGCATCTTAGAATGCGAGACTCTGGAAACCGGTGCGGAGAGGGAGCAGTAATGGGGCATGCAAGAGTCGCCAAGGAGGTGGAAAAGGAAATTCCGATTTCCGCCATCAAGGTACGGAATGCAGAGGGCGATATTAGGTTGACTAGGCCATATACCCTCAGAATCCCCAGTAGGGATCAGTGGAGGGAAAATGAGGTTGCATTCCAGCCCGCAAGCCTGGTCTGTTTTACCGACGGATCGCGGCTGGAGGATCAACAATCCTCCGGGGCAGGAATATATATCGAGGGCCTGGGGGTGCACGAGAGTTATGCTCTGGGCGCATATACCACGGCATTCGAAACGGAGGTGTACGCTATCCTGTCTGTGGCCAATAGACAGGATGTGAGGATGAGCCCCGAGAAATGTGTATACATTTGCTCGGATAGCTTCCTCCGGGAAGTTTGCGCGACCAGAATCAGGTCAACACTGGTTCCAGAGTGCGCTGACGCCCTTAACCGACTGCAACTGGTGTGGGTTCCGGGACACTGGCGTAGCGGGGAATAAGGTAGCAAATGATCTCGCAAGGCTTGGTTCCCGGCGGCCGTTCTTTGGCCCGGAGCCTGCAATAGGCATAAGGAAGAAGGCGGTCCCTGTCGCCTTAGACAGGTGGACTGAGGAGGCCATGGAGAGGCACTGGGGGTCGGTTGCTGGTTGCAGGCAGGCGAGGGACTTCGTGGAGGGGCCGGATAGAGATAAAACTGTCTGGCTACTCGGTAGGAGTCAACCTACGCTTTGCCGCATCCTTGGGGTGCTGGCAGGCCACTGCGCTCTTAGAAGACACCTCACATTGATAGGCGTAGAGAGGGATCCCATTTGCCAGGAATGCGGCGAGGATGAAGAAACGTCTTACCACTACCTGTGTGAATGCGAGGCTTTTGGGAGTCTTCGAGCAGAATTGTTCGGTTCGAGGACTCTGCAGAGGAACCAGGTAAGTACCGTCCAATTGAAGACCGTCACGGCCTTCATTTCGAGGTCGATGCGGTTTGGCGACGGAACCGAAGAAGAGTAGAGCATCGTTGCTGAGGTTGGCAAAAAAGGGCCCATTGTGGCCTACTTGCTTGGCGTTAGCCTCTCCACCACTGCTACTACTACTCTATGGAGAGAATATTCTGGTTACATTTGCTTAGCTATGCCTATAAGATATTTAATTGTTAAAATGTCCCGGCTAATTTGATGCGCCATTTTTTATTGCGTTCAGAGGCTCATAAATGACTTCTGCCTGCCACAATTTCATATCAAGATGTTTAAGAGATGATTTGTTTACACTGCAAACAAACTACTTAATTGTATGCCAAATGAATTTAAATGGTATAATATTAATAAATTTAAATACAAGAAGAGTTTTAGTTTTCTGGTCAATGATACAAAATCCTGTGCAGACTATGTTGGTATGTGCGGGTTTGTGTGTGTATGTGTAGGGTTAACATGGTGACCGGATCCAAAACTTTTCCTAACATATTTATGTAATAATTGATATAGAGGTATGAACTTGCTTTGTTACATTTAGCTCGTTAGTTCGCCAGGCATTTATATTTTGGTGTAAACATTATATGCGGTGGTGGGATAGTAGATTTAGATATACTTTCTCCAGCTTCTAAAATAATTTTAAGTGAATTGACTAACAACAGCAACTATTGAAATGTTATTTAATATGGTTAGCTGACATATAAACTCACCCATGTAGATTGAAGAGCTTTCGGGTCGAACATGGTCATCAACATAGGTGGTGCCTAAAGTGAAGAGTGGAGACCCGCCACATCCTAAAAGTAACTGGGCCAAGACAAACAGAAGTACTGGACCAGTGGTTGAGGGGGAACCTTGAATGCAATTTTCACTTCTTAGTCCTGAGGTGAGTCGACCAAGTCCCATATCCTGTTCGTGGACAGACACAACACGACACATATTTTCATCTGTAGCGTTGGCAACAACAATACCAATATGCTCATCTGCAGTAAAATGGGGTATCATAAATACCAGAGATCCGACCCCCATTATGAGAGCCCCAACCCCGATCCAAACAGGTATATGTCGGCGACTACCCAAATAACTAACAAAAATAACGGTTATAACGTTTCCTATTTCATAGGAAGATGCAATCAGTCCTGATAAACTTGACGGGATTTCGAAGCGTTTCTCAATTGTCGTTATCACAGAGTTAATGTATCCAGAACTTAGCGCTTGCTGCAGGGTAACAAGGAACGATAACAGAAAAACGAAACACTTTATTCCCGCATACTTCTGGATGAAGGAAGGTCGGCACTTGAGGATTCCGCATTCTTTTGTATCCCGTAATATCACAGCTGGGGGTTCAGAGTACGTTGCATTCGCCGTCTGGGCAGCTCGTTCTCTGTCAAAGCCCGTAGAGGGGTTTCGACTGTGGCACTTGATAACTGTATCATGACAGAATGTTGTCGAACATTTCGTTTCAGTGGTCTCTTCTTCGGGCACAGTCTCCGAATACAGACCTGTCATTGCATACATTGACTCTTGTCTACGATGGCCTTTGCAATGGCCTCCAGCACTTTCAGAAGAGCTGCTTGAGGATCCATTGCTTGGATTACCAACTGAACCTGTACCAGTCATCTTTGAGATTTCTTTATATTGTATTACATACTACATCTATTCGGTGCCTGAAACAGAAAAAAGAAAAAATTAGGCGCCAAAGAAAAACATTTCACAAAGTAGGTAGTTAGCAACAATAACTAAATAATACTTGTCAAATGAGGAGCCTTTTAAAAGGTTATAATCTTAAAACAATATGGCGGTGTTGTTTATAAAATCAACAGCTTTGACCAAATATAAAAAATAGAGAAAAACAAACTAACAGGTTATTAACTTAGTTTATAACATATAAACGTGACAATTCAGAATACATCAATTTATAGAACAGAAACAGCGCTGCAAAATTATAAAACTGATTGACGACAGATAATAATAAAAATAATAATATTTATTTGTCTTTAAATAACAATTAATTACAAAAGAAAACAAAACAAAAATTATGCAATGTAAATGAAGAGAAATAAGAAAACTTGTGTGTGATCAACAACATTCACCCCCTTCAAAATATCCAGCATTTTATCATGCTCACGACTTTCATGTCGAACGAGCTTGAAAATTACACAGACGTACAGTGCGATATTTAAATCATCAATCTTTTAGTGAATTTTCTTAAAAAAATTCACTAATGATGAGATCTATATATATATATATATATATATATATATATATATATATATATATATATATATATATATATATATATATATATCCAACCGATAACTCAAAAAATAATGGACCGATTTTGATGAAATTTGGTAGGTGCCTTTCCTTTGCAAGTGGCTTCGATAAGTTCGTTAGCCAGGAAAATCGGCCCAGGTTTTTCCGGAAAATTGTGTTTTCTTTCAAAAAAATATCTCCGGAAATACCAAGTAAGGGCAACGAAATTTGGTACGCGGGTTTATGCCATTATAGGTAAATTGCATGCCACAATTTAGCTCTGTAGGTTAAAAGACAAAAAAGTTATAGGCATTTAAAGAAACATAAATTTGGGTTTTCCTGAAAACGTCAAAGTCGCGATTTTAAACGTCAAAATTGGTAATATTAAGGCAAAGAATCTGAAACTAATATGATCTATGGAAAGAAAATGTCGCAAGAAGAATGTTTTACAAAGCATAAAGTCTTAGTTTCAATCGTCATTGTCCTTCATTTTAGTAAAATATTTCCAGAAAATTCATTTCAAGTAGACCCTTTCTCTGATGCTTTGGCAGTAGCTTGGCTATAGGGTTTATCGTTTAATGGTATATAATTTTTGTCGAATTTTCGTAAAAAATCAATAAAGCTCAATATATCCGTTATTATAAAAGATATTAAAAAAAAATTGTATACATTAATTATAGGGTGTCTTGAGCTACATCTTAAAAAATATTTCTACAATCACAGGATGGCTAATAAGTCGTTGGTGATACAATTTTTTTTTTCAACGACACACCACGAGGGCTTACAGCCTAAATACTATCGTACCGTGGGTGTTGACAAGGAGAAAAGAGGCAGCTTGTTAATTCTGGACTTGAAGGTTTGGAGGTTCGGAGGAGAAGGAAAAACATGTGCCGGCAAGGAATTCCACAACTTGAAAGTCCTCGGGACAAAAGATCGGGCATAACAAGATGTTCTAAGTCTGGTGACCTGGACAGTAAAAGGGTGCATTAGCTGTGTTCCCCTGGTAGATCTGTTGGGGACAGCAGGTGGGGGAACTATGGAGGAAAGCTCCTCTGAGCAGTCCCGTGCAAATATCTATAGAAGAGAGAGAGTGATCACCAACGGCAGGTCGGTGGGCAAGGGATGGCAGCCTTTGGGTGAGGGTAGGTTCACCGATGAGACGTATAGCTCTCTTTTGAATGGAGTCCAGGATAGCGAGTGTAGAAGTGGCAGCGGCACCCCAGATGTGGGAGCAGTATTCGAGGTTTGGTCTTATTTGTGAAGTATATAAGGTATAGAGATTAGGTGGTGAAAAGTATTTTCGAGCCCGGAAGAGGAAACCTAATTTCTTAGCAGCCGCTTCTGCAATTGATGTGACATGTTGGTGCCAATTAAGATTTTGATCCACAGAAATGCCAACAAGAGAAAATGACTCATTACTTTGAATAACTTGGTTGTTCATTGTGATGTTACTGCATCTTTGCATTTTCCATCGAAATATAATGCATGCTTGTAACAAAAGAAATTCGGAACGCAGCAAGTGCGTTATGGTAGCGAATTTTGCTTAAATGCTTTAAATTTAATAGCTCAATTTGCTATTACCGTATAAGGTTGACCAAGAAACTAGTATTTTCGGGAACACTTTAAGTTTACTTTCGGAAATTTTTGTACACTTTCAAACAATAAAGTTATTTGATGAAACATGTCACATTGTTTTTAGTATATAGGTTATACTGGTAACCAATTTGATGCGTGCTTTTTTAAAAGAGAACAACACGTATTTGCTTATAAAAGCAATTATACCAAATATGTTACTAAAGTTCACCATTCCTCTTTTAATTACAGATTCTACCAACTTGACACTGAAATCAGGGAAATAGGTCCGTCGAAATATAGGCGACACTATATATGTTGTATTTTTAATCTTGTTTTAAATAATTTAGCTTAAGTGTACAAACGATGGAATTATCTGAGTCAGCTGGGGACAGACAAAATAGTGGTACGAAAATAATTACCTCTTGAAATATAAAGCGATCTAAAAATCAAATAAAACAATTTATACTACTATTAGCTAGTTATTAATCAATGAGTAATTTAACGACTTGATTAATCATCCACTGCATGAAATTTAATTGTTGAAATTAAACGTACACTAAAAACAAAATGGTACGCTTCAGTACCAGTGCGAAATGATCTTACTGATAATGAAAAATGCAGAGGTGTCATTTCATTTCAATGGTAGACCTGGCAACACGGATAACATGGCAACAAACTAATGAATTATATCATGGCAATAATTTGTAGGATCATGAAATTTTGCTATGTTGATAGATAACCAGGATTTCCCTAGATCTGGGATTTTGCATATTTTTCCAGTGTTTTAGAATCAAGAAAATAGATTGGCACGTATTGGAACTTAAACGAAGTGTACCTAAACGGTGAATGGTAACGAATTAATATTGTTAAAAGGGTGAAGCGTCAACCATAACGGGAGTAATAGGAGAGTTGCAGTTGGAAAGCAAAACAGACTAGGCTTGAAAAGCCTCGGGTGAGTTGGCTGGTAAGGTGTGTTCAGACACCATGAGTTTAATCGCTTGTCTCTCTGCTTGCACGAGGGTGCTGCTGATGTTCCATGTCAGTCCTAGGATCCGAAAACTAAAGTCCAACTCTAGTGTAGTGGGGGAGTACTAGACCCAAAAAAATCCACATCTTGTCTAAACTCTGTCAGGATTTTCTTGATTTTTTCTAGAATTTGGCCGGCCCAGATCGTCTTGGTATTTTTCTCTTCTACTTTCTCTACTAATGTTCTTTACAATTCATTACCTCTCCATAACACAACAACATTTACAGCCAACAATTCACTAAGTGAAGATTGGAACCTGTGATGACCACTGATAAGTACACTTGGAGAACCCAAATCACCACAACAAAACAATTCAAAACTGCTTACTACTAAACATCACCTTTTATACTAACTCAGTATAAAAGGTGATGTTTAGTAGTGAGTAGAATTTTTCATCCTCTGATGGCGCTAACTTTGTTAGTGGAATGATCGTCAGGTCTTGAAATATATGTGTTGTGGTGAGTTGGGTTCTCCAAGTGCACTTGCAACAATTTTTTTCACAACAAAACTAAATTCATCAGAGAATTAAATAAACTTTCTATCTTTTGAGATCTCGTTAAAAAAAGTGGCGTTATACATACAAGTTACAGGGGTGTTTCCATAAGAGAAAGGTCACATAAATTAACCTCTCTGAAATGGTTAATTATTCTTTTTTTTTTGATGAAATTTGGCATATATCTATTTTGAGGGATGCCGAATGCAGTCGCATAGTACTTATCTCTTCATAAAAATGGCCCTAAACGTTTTCCCCATTTTTTTGACATAGAAAAACTGTATTAGTAGGGCTTGGTAAGGTGACATAGCAAACAATTTTCACAGCATTGATAGACTTTTTCCTCTTATATCTTTTGATATTTTGCTTATCAAAATTAGAGTTATAAACACAAAAGTTACAAGGGTGTTTCCATATCAAATGGGCCAGCCACACTATATATATATATATATATATATATATATATATATATATATATATATATATATATATATATATATATATATATATATATATATATATATAAACATATAAAAATTGAAACTGACCCTGGATATGGGTTCTAGGGGACCTAGTTCGCGCTCCTTTGAAGCAATTGTTTCAAAATTCAAAAGTCTGGATCTCCTCGTTAGTGAATTTTTTAAAGAAAATTCACTAAAAAGATTTTGATAAAATTTTCTGAGTACCTTCCTTTTGCAACTGGCTTAGTTAAGTTCGTTAGCCAGGAAAATTGGTCTAGCTTTGCCCGGAAAATTTTGTGTTTTTCGGAAAAATAATTATATCTCCGGAAATGACAAAGGAAGGGCAACACGTGTTGGTATTATAAAGAGTGAACCATGTACCAAAATTTAAGTCTGTAAGTTTGAAGACAAAAAAGGTATAAGCGTTTAAAGACAAAAATTGTGGTTTTCCTCAAAACGTCAAAGACGCGATTTGAAACGCCAAAATTGGCAATATTTAGGCAAAGAACCTGAAACGAATACGGATTATGTAAAGAAAATGACGCAAGAGGAGTGTTCTGGAAACCCTTAAGTTTCAGCTTCAACCGTCGTTGTCGTTCATTTTGCTAAAATATTTCCAGAAATTTTATTTCAAATAGACTCTTTAAGTGTTTGGTTTAACGGTAAATTGTTAATGAGACCGCGATTTTTGAATTTTAAAAAACATTTCTTCAAATGGGCGCAAAATAGGCCCCCTAGAATCCATATCCGAGCTTAATTCAGTTTTTAGCTGTTCACATATACAGGGTGACGCATTTCTTCAGTAAAGCTCAATATAATTGTTATTATTCAAGATACGAGAAAAAGTTGTATACGTTAATTAAAGGGTGTCTTGAGCTGCATCTTGTAAAACTATTTCGACAATCACAGGTGGCCCATAAGTCGTTGGCGATATCTACAAGTTTTTTCGAACGCCGTTATATTATTGCATTTTTGCATTTTTTATATAAATATGGAGCATGTTTGTAAGAAAAAAAAATCGATAAGCAGTAAGTGCGTTTCAGCAGCGAATTTTATTTTATGGTTATTGGGATTATTCGGCTTTTTTGTTACACATTATAAACAAAATTACTGAGAAATACAAAGATAACTTTGAAGAGCTTGTAAATCGTGATCAATGATTATAAATTTTAAATCTAAAGAGAGTCATAACCAGCTGTACAATATTTTATTGACATGTACTTGAAGCTATATTAATTTATGAGTGCACACTCATAAGTTTCCCACAATTTAAATGTTCAATTACCAATAAATTATACTGCAAAATTTATGATAGTTAAGTGAGATATTATTATTCAATTGACAAGTATGCAAAATAATTCTTCAAGAGTCATATGAAGTAGTAAAAAAAATATGCGCTTAATTGTATCATAATAAACAAGCTTAAAAAAATGAAACAGACTTCAAAATAGGCACTAAAAAACGAAAAATAACTAGATTACAGGTTTAATTCAAAAGACAAAAATTGATTTAAATGAAATATTATTTTATAATAATATTTTTTTAATTAATTTTTGTCCTTTGAATTAAACCTGTAATCCAGTTATTTTTCAGAATGTTTAGGAAAAGTGCAAACGTCAAATTCGACGCGCACAAACCAGAATGTGTAGAATGCCGACACTGGTACAACCTTTGTGCCTTGCAAAATGAACAAATATTGGTCTTAAATTAATAATCAAATCAGCTCTTTATATATATATATATATATATATATATATATATATATATATATATATATATATATATATATATATATATATATATATATGTATAAACTTTTAAACTGTCCTTGGATTTTGGCTCTAGGGGCCCTAATTCGCGTTCATTTGAAAATTTTTGCCAAAAATCCCACCATCGGTACCCCTTTATTAGTGAATTTTCTTAATGAAAATTCACTTATATAAATGTTCTGTTCGACGTATGTTCGGAAACTACTTTTACCCTATTAGTGAATTTTTATTTAAAAAAATCACTAATAGAGAGGTATCGATGGTGAGACTTTGCAAGCATTTTTTTCAAATGAGCGCGAACTAGGACCCCTAGAACCCATATCCGGGGTCAGTTTGAATTTTTATATGTTTATATATATATATATATATATATATATATATATATATATATATATATATATATATATATATATATATATATATATATATATTTGTGTGTGTGTGTGTGTGTGTGTGTGTGTGTGTGTGTGTGTGTGTGTGTGTGTGTGTGTGTGTGTGTGTGTGTGTGTGTGTGTGTGTGTGTGTGTGTGTGTGTCCCCGTCTGATAACTCAAAAAATAATTCACCATTTCAATGAAACTCCGCAAGTGCCTTTCTTTTATTAATGGCTTGAATGAGTTCCTTAGCCAGGAAAATCGGACGGGGTCTTCCGGAAAAATTTTGAGGGTTTTTTTTTTAATTTTTCTCCGAAAATAACAAAGCTGTTTTAATGAAATTTACTATAAATGTTGCATTGGGAGAGACCTTACTAATTACCAAAATTCAACTTTCTAAGTTTATAGAAAATTGAGTTATTCAAATTTTAAATTTTCTTTCGAAAAAAATTTTTTCTCCAAAAATTACAAAGTTATTTGATGAAATTTTGTGGATATCTTGCCCTAGGAAAGACCTTACTACATACAAAAATTAAACTTTCTAGGTTTATAGAAAACTGAGTTATTCAAATTTGAAGCATTTAATAAAAATTCACTACCATAACGCACTTGCTGCGCCCAGAGTTTTTTAAAGGTCTGATAGGTCAAACATTGTCGTTAAAATAACTCAATTACAAACGGCTTGTTTCCAACGGAAACTCATTCAAACTATCACCTGAAAATTCCCGTAACTAAGGTAATGCTTTTCGTTACCTTAGTTACGTACATTTTCAGATTAGAGCTGGAATGAATCACCTTTGGACACAATCTGTTGGTGTAGTTGTGTTTTTTAGCGACAATTTTTTATCTATCCAGACAAGAAACAATTTTTAGTGCCGACAATTAATGGTTCTTTCATAATGAACTTGGTTTCCGGTCAATTCTGGTGTCGAAACGAAATTTTTAACACGATTAGGATTTGGATCACTTTTGATGCTGCGCTGTATTATTATCGTTCATTCCGCGTCAATTCTGTTAACTAGACGTTCTTGCCTGAAACTTTTGTTTCAATATGAGCCCTTCATTGCGAAAATCGGTTGACGAGTAAAAAAGTTATATCCAAAAACAGAAAAAACTATCTTTTTGTAATCATCCGGTAAATAAAAAGGGTAAACGGAAAATTCAAACACCACCATGTAACTTGGGTCCTATTTCAATATGTTTTTAATTAAAATTTAATAAATATGATTTGTTTTTCAAACGGGAGCTTCTTGACGGTATAGAAAATTTTCAATGGTTTATAAAATGCACGTGAATTACCTGGCATTTTAAAAAACAACTGGCTAATAGTGGTAGAATCGTGCATGCAAACGCTTTTAACAAAGTTCAATTTGATCCCGGCAATCGAATGTTACATCAAATTTAAAAACGGCAAAATATTTGCGAGCAACGCTTTGAGTGTTGACTAGTGTACTATCCCTGTTCTTTTCTGAGAGCGTTCTTAAGAAAGCCCGAGCTGTCACTGAATCTTTTTGTTCGCCTCATGACACCCAGAAAGGTTGAAAGCAACCGAAATGGGATTATTCACCAAAACACATGGCTAAGGTGAATCCAGATGACCCAGTTTACTCGCTCACGGGAAACCTTTTGATCAAAGCAAAAGTGTGGGATTTCCATTTGGGATTTGGCAAACTTCCGCAAATTTCGCGGCGCCATTGACCTTTTTGGACACTCAAGAGCAGATCTTTTGGAACTCGAAAGGATACAAAAAATTCTTTGGTTCGAAAACCTGTTAAGTTTGGTGCTTGTTTGAAGAAGACGAACAGAAGCTGAAAAAGTACAAAACAAATAGGTTTTTGAACCAAAGGATACTTTTGCTTTTCTGTCGTCACCGGAGGCTGTCCAGCGTGTGCCGCAACAGAGTATAAAGAAAGGCACGACGCAGTTGCTAAAATACTTCATCAAGAACGGGCTCTGAAACTGGCACTTTTAAATCTTAGTAAGGTGCCCTACTATAGATACGCTCCTGATCTAGTTCTGGAGAACTCGGGATACAGGTTCTACTGGGATCGGACCGTACTCACAGACCCACGAGTTGCCCACAACAGGCCAGATATAATAATAGTGGAGAAGTCCTGCAACCAAGTGATGCTGATTGATGTGGCCGTTCCAAATTCTAATAATCTAGAGAGCGTTGCTCGCAAATATTTTGCTGTTTTTAAATTTGATGTAACATTCGATTGCCGGGATCAAACTGAACTTTGTTAAAAGCGTTTGCAAGCTTGATTCTTCCACTATTATCCCGCTGTTTTGTTAAAATATCAGGTAATTCACATGCATTTTATAAACCATTGAAAATTTTCCATACCGTCAAGAAGCCCCCGTTTGAAAAACAAATCATATTTATTAAATTTCAATTAAAAACATATTCAAATAGGACCCAAGTTACATGGTGGTGTTTGAATTTTCCGTTTACCATTTTTATTTACCGGATGATTACAAAAAGATAGTTTTTTCTGTTTTTGGATATAACTTTTTTACTCGTCAACCGATTTTCGCAATGAAGGGCTCATATTGAAACAAAAGTTTCATTGTCTCTTTACTCGTATCTCGACGTCTGTGTACTCAATGATCTTCTGGTTGTACTAAAGTACTAGAGTACACAGACGTCGAGATACGAGTGAAGACACAATGAAGGGGAGATAGTGCCCGAGTGATTCCAATAGTCATGTCGTCAACTGGTGTGGTTCCTAAGAATCTTCGAGGGAACATTAAGAGACTGGGCCTTGGAGAGGATCGTGATAAGGTTTACTTGAAACCGCTCACGCCGTGCGGAGATTCCTGGGAAATGAGGATGTGTCGCGTTGTCATTCAAGGCCCGATAACTTGGAAAGAGCTCCATCTGAGCTCAGACCCTTTGGTATCTGAGATACCTGGGATGAGTGAATGTTCCCTTTATTGTTTTATTTATTTTATTTTTATTTCAACAACACACCACGAGGGCTTACAGCCTAAATACTATCGCACCGTGGGTGTCGACAAAAAGGAAAGAGGCAACTCGTTAATTCTGGACTTGAAGGTTTGGAGGTTCGGGGGAGAAGGAAAAACTTGTGCCGGCAAGGAATTCCACAACCTGCAAGTCCTCGGGACAAAAGAGCGGGCATAACAAAATGCTCTGTTTGGTGACCTGGACAGTAAAAGGGTGCATTCGCTCTGTTCCCCTGGTAGATCTGTTGGGAGCAGCAGGTGGAGGAACTATGGAAGAAAGCTCCTATGAGCAGTGCCCGTGCAGATATCTATAAAAGAGAGAGAGAGAGGTCACCAACGGCACGTCGGTGGGCAAGGGATGGCAGCCTTTGGGTGAGGGTAGGGTCACCGATGAGACGTACAGCGCTCTTCTGAATGGAGTCCAGGAAAGCGAGTGTAGAAGCGGCAGCAGCACCTCAGATGTGGGAGCAGTATTCGAGGTTTGGTCTTATTTGTGAAATATATAAGATATAGAGCTAAGCTGATGAAAAGTATTTGCAAGCCCGGAAGAGGAAACCTAATTTCTTAGCAGCCGCTTCTGCAATTGATGTGACATGTTGGTGCCAATTGAGATTTTGATCCACAGAAATGCCAACAAGTGAAAAGGACTCATTACTTTGAATAACTTGGTTGTTCATTGTGATGGGTCTAGGGCTGGTGTATCCCTTATGAGAAGGAAAGCAAGACTGTGATTTGGTGGGATTGAATTGTACAAGATTTCTACTTCCCCAGTCTAATATTTTTTGGAGATCCACGGAAACAGAACCCTCCATGAGTCTGCGATCCTCATCTATTTGGGCCAAAGAGACAGGCTTAGAATATTGTATATTTGAGTGGAGGATGCTGCTGAAGGAGTGTGAAAGCCCTTCAGGCTAAAGTCGATAATAATAATAATATTTGACAGTACCCCACCAATCAGCCGAGATCTTGACTGTATGCTACATGCTACGAGCTACGAACACCATGTCTGGATTGCGTCTGAGTAGAGGATGGCATTAGTTTGAAAAACAAAATAATAAATAAGTCATCCAAATGGTGTCAATCACCCGACCTTTTAGTTTTTTTGTGGTTAACAAAGTTTAATTTGCAATAAAATAGGGTAAGATATCCCTGTTACGCTACTGAACAGATCCCAATCTCTATATAAGATGTAAAGCCATCTAAATGGGATATAACATCAGCGATGGCTTGATGTCGAAATAAACTCAGGTATTTGATTCCACCCCGCTTCGCAAATGTAAATAATATTACTTTATTTAGTTCGCTGATCTCTACCAGGTTGCATAGTTTACGTCCCTAATACGAAAAAAATCAATGAATATACGTAGTTTTTACATCCTTGAGTCAATGACAACAGATGGCGCCATTGGTTTAGCTACACTACATCATATTTTTATTGCTTTCTACGCTGTAGCTATACTATTAGAAATATAAATTTAAAATATTAAACTTTAAAATAGAACAGGTACATATTTTTTTTAAATGACTTTTAATGATATAAATCATAAATGACACCCTCCAGTTAAGAAGTTCTGAACTCTCAGCAGCTTAATGGAAGGTACATTAAAAAGACAACGGACACACACCCAATACAGTCACAAAAAATGCCACCACCGGGAATCGAACCCGGGCACACCTTGTAGCAGCTGAACACTCGTTTCACTACACCACGGAGATGCATTAATGTATTATAATGTATTTATAAGGTTTCTTTTTTTAATGTTTATTTAAGTAAGTGAAAACTTACTGAAGTAAGCTTTCACTTTTCAGCAATATTTAAAACATTAAATAAGTTAATTTACCATATTCATTTAAAATGTTTATTTTTAAATTTCAGGGCCAACAATTGAAGCAATTTACACAAAAACTACATTTACCAAGACATAATTATCCACAAAAAGCTTTTCAAAATATAAAAAAATACATAAAATTTGCAAAGAACTCCTTTCGCAAATTTGTTTTCTTTTTTTTACAAAAATTGGTTTAAGTAATGTTACACGAAATTGATATAAAAGCCTTTTAACGAAAATTAGTTAACAAGCTTTTTACATGACAATTTTCTAAACACATTTCTTTTCACGAAAATTCTGAAAGATTTTTTTATGAATTCGTAGATAGTTTTTTTTTACAATAACCTATAAAACATTACCTATTAATCGCTGACATTGCACAACAATTTCATAAAAATGGTCTACGAAAACTGACTGATATATTTTAAACGAAAATTTCCTGATAGAATACATAACATTCAGATTATATAATCTGTAATTAAGGTTGAAATAAAATACAGGTTGCTTAATTTCAAAAATTGAGTTATAGCAGTTTGGATTTTAGTGAATTTTTATTTAAAAAAATTCACTAATAGAGAGGTATCGATGGTGAGACTTTGCAAAAATTTCTTCAAATGAGCGCGAATTTGGGCCCCTAGAACCCATATCCGGGGTCAGTTTCGATTTATATATATATATATATATATATATATATATATATATATATATATATATACATATATATATATATATATATATATATATATATATATATATATATATATATATATGTATGTATGTATGTATCCAACCGCTAACTCAAAAAATAATCAACCGATTTTGATGAAACTCGGCAAGTTCCTTTCTTTTATTAATAGCTTGGATGAGTTCCTTAGGCAGGAAAATCGGACAAGGTTTTCCGGGAAAATTTTGAGTTTTCTTTCGAACAATTTTTTTTTTCTCCGAAAATTACAAAGATATTTCGATGAAATTGTGTACATATTGCTTTGTGAAAGGCCTAACTATGCGCCAAAATTGAGCTTTCTGGGTTTACAGAAAATGGAGCTATTCAAATTTGAAACATTTATTTTTTAATATCGCCGCGTTTGACTCAATCGTAAACATCGCTTATATGAGATGTAGTATCTTGTTGCTAGGCAACCGAACATTTTATATTATTGCGCAAGTCTGTTTTTTCAAATTCAGCCACCATTTGAGAACGCTTGCATATAACATCTGGATTTTTTCGAGGAATAATATAAATGAAAACCTTCTTGAATGCGTAATTTTCTTGGGATCCCGCTACATTTTGGTAAAAACGTGCCAAAAACGTGAAAAATTGCAAAACAGTTGAAATAACTCAAAATCTGTGAACGATATCAATTGTTTTCCTACAAATATGCATTATAATTCGATGGCAAATGCAACCATGTAATAATATCAGTGTTCCATTTAAAAAAAGAAAAGTTTGATCACCACTCTTTGTTTAACAAAATAATTTTGAAAGATGCAACTGAAGAACTCATATATGTTCACCCATATAACTTGTTCTCGTATATTGGATAATAACGCGTATATTGAGCCTTAACGTAGAAATGCGTCACCCTGTATAATATTATGCGAGGGCGAGTCAATAAGTCGGTGACTTTGTGAATTTCCCGTCTCTTCACAGGAAGGGCAACACTGCTTCTGTCAACAAGCATCTGTCAGTTGACTCCTGTCCAATTTTGCAGAAGCTGCGCCATTTAGTTTCTGTTAGATAGCCATTGAAAGCAGACAACCTCTTGAGTTATAACGAAAATAGAAAAAAGTGAATTTTGTGTGCTCATCAAACATTATTTTTTTTGCGGAAAAAACCAAGGCTAAGCTTGATACATACTATGGGGACTCTGTACCATCAATTTCCACACTAAAAAGTGCTTCACTGAATTTCGTTGCGGCCGTACAAGCACAAATTACGCCGAACGTTCTGGAGGCCCAGTTGAGGTCGCTACACCTGAAACAATTGAAAAAATTCACGATATGGTGTTGGCCGATCGGAGATTGAAAGTGCGGGAGATTGTGGAAGCTATGGGCATATCACATGGCTCAGTGGTTTCGATTTTTCATGATCACCTGGGTATGAGAAAGCTATCTGCAAGATGGGTGCCGCGTTTGCTCACAATCTACCATAAACGCAATCGTGTGACAACTTCGAAAGAGTGTTTGGCGTTGTTCAACCGCAATAGGGACGAGTTTTTGCGCCGTTTCGTAACCGCGGACGAAACGTGGATTCACCACAACACACCAGAGACCGAGCAGCAGTCAAAACAGTGGGTTTCTCCGTGCGAATCGGCGCCGAAGAAGGCCAAGGTGGGTTTGTCAGCCAATAAAGTCATGGCGACCGTTTTTTGAGATGCACGCGGTATAATCCACATTTATTACATTCAAAAGGGAAAAACAATCAATGGCAAATATTATACCAACTTATTGGACCGATTCAATGACGATTTGAAGAAAAAACTACCATTGCTACTAATATGACAGATTCCCAGTATGCGGTAAATAAAATAAATATGATCTCAAAACTATTACAAAGAGGTGGCGGCTACTTTTAAAATAGCAAACATTTCGAAAACGTTGATTTAGGTATCATTCAACATATATGTTCTTTTTTTTTTTTTAAAGAAAATACAAGAACACCAGTTTCCAATCAAAAGTTTACTAGCAACGATAACAAACAAAAAATTTGAGTATTTTTAAGACTTGATGGGTAGCGCAAGCAGGGCCCTCTAATCAGGTAGAGCCAAACTAGGAATTAATTATGTTTTATTACTATAAAATATTCATCTGTCCCAATGCGCCAAATACTTTTCTAGGTAGCAAGGAAAATTTAAATTGAATTTATCGCTTCAATATCCTGTATCTTTAAATTTTGACTTTGGACTATCAGGGCGGCAAGGCCGCGGACGAGCCCTGAGGGAAGAAAAAAAGGTAACTTTGGCTAAATCGTACTGTTACTATGTGTACCTTTACTTTTGTACGAGGCTGTGTATTATATGTTTATATAATAAATATGAAGAAAAACTTATTTTTTGACTACTGTGTAGTAATTGTTTTTTAAATTTATTTAATAGCCGTGCGATCGTTATTTATTGTTTCAAAATTTTTTAGGCAAAGACAAGGCTCGCCCTGGAATCGAACCCAGGATACTCTTGCTTTGCAGGCTGACACGTAGCAACCTACGCCACGAGGGTGCCTATATAATTAGTACAATTAAATGATTAACCAAAACAAAAGAACTGATAAGCCTTGCAGGAAAAACATATGTATTATAATTAAAAACTAACTGTTTCATAGTCGCTAGTCGTGACTAATATAACACATCCTTGAAAACTTGAGCACGTTGACATTAAAAAGCCAACATTCAAACCAAGAACAATGAATTAAAAACTCGATCAGTTTCGATTGTGTGCATAAATATTAATTTCTTTGCAGTCAGCACATTGTTGCCAAATTTCAATTTAAAGTCATAAAATGTACTCACCCAAATCACAATTAAAATTTGTCATCATCGCAGTCTAAGAGCGACGTCGCCTCGTCGTCGCAATTATGACTATTTTCAGAAGCACTTTTCATTTCACTGTAGCTTCCGCACTTTATCAATTGGGACAGATTTTCTAAAATGGTAATACTGCATATTAGGGGCCAACCGGATTTTCGATTTTTTGTAAAAGAAACATGCTTAAAACCATTTCAGTGTGCATTAGCAAGAACAAAGCCCCCCAAAAATTATGGGACCTAGGGTGCACATGGGTGCTGGGAGGAAATAAAGATAGAACATCGACAAAACAGCTTAGTTGGACTTCTATAAGCAGCCTTTTTTACATTTTGCACAACATTTTCTCTTAATATTGTTCTACTCCCTCCAGCACACCTACTCGCTCCAGGTCCCCTAGTTTGTTTAGGTGTTGAAGGGACAACTTTTTTCTTATCTCTTATGCACAAAACACCTACGAGGCAGGCCTGAAAGATCTGACCTGATCTGACCTAACCTAACCTGACCAAAAAACGTTGGAGACAACAATAAACCAAAAGAAACATGCATTTAACAAACAAAAATTTAAAATGTTACTTTAAATTTTCCCACAATGAATTCTCATGACATAAAAATATTATGAGAGTTCATATAAGGTAGTAAAATACACAGTATCGCCTCTAAAAGTTTTCCTCGTAACATACCTCTTTACTTTTTTCAATGTAGGAAGGTGATCAATAAGTACCCGTGTTTAAAGACAGGTGGCGTTGCTGAGGGAAGTTGGCATTCTCGGTTTTTTTCCTCTCCGTCAGGACTCGTCCGAAGCCTCGTCGCCCCGATAGCACTGCAACCTTTGGTTTATTGTGCATGCCCTTAGTTTTTTTTACTCCACCCACTCCAAAATCACTGTGCTTTGAACTAGTCTGCACAGCGATTGGTATGGTGAAGTTTTATATTGCTCTGTTTCTGGTCTAGACTGACCGTAAATCAGTTGTATTCTGCGGTCCAGAGCTTTACACTCGCACAAGATGTGCTGGGCTGAGTCCTCCTCCTCTCCGCAGAGTCTGCATGCGAGGTCCCCCTCGAACCGCCCCATTTTATGCAGGTGTTTCTTGACGGCCATGTGTCCCGTCAAGAGACCTGTTATGTTTCTGAGCTGTCCTCTGCTAATATTTAGCAGCTCCATACCTCTCTTTAAACTGGGTTCGTCAATTATTGACTTCCCATGTCTGAGACCTGGACAGTCTGCCCAGTACACCTTGTGTTAGTTTCGGACCCAGGACTTAATGGCTCCCCTCGCAGTGCTCTTTGTCACGCCCAGAGCCGGTCCTGGTCTCATAAATGGTTCTGCTGACCCTATATTCGCGAGACTGTCAGCATCTTCATTGCCTTTGACCCCCGAGTGACCCAGCACCCAGATGAGGGTGACCTCATTTTGCCCAGCCAGGTCGCTCGTCTCGTCTCGGCACTCACTCACCAGCCAGGAATTTATCCGTGAGCCACTTAGGGCCTTAAGGCCTGCCTGGCTGTCTGTGGTTAAGAGGATCCGCTTGTTGGTGTAGCCCCTCCTCTTGTTCTCCCGCACACAGTGCAGGATGGCGTACATTTCGGCCTGAAAGACCGTTGCATGGACTCCGAGGGAAATACTATGACTTACCCTCGGTCCTTCCGAATAAACACCTGCCCCCGTCCCAAGCTCCCCGCCGGATCCGTCCGTGAACCAGACGTGCGCGGCCCGTGGTGTGCCCGGCGTCTCCTGCCGCCATGCCTACCGGGATCCCCTTCACGATTTGAATTTTGCAGTGGCTCCTGAAGCCTGGGTTGATCTTTAGTCTACCACTGCAGGCTAGTCTGTATAGTCCTAGCCTGGCCGCCCCCATAATATCTAAGTGTAGAGGGCAGATCCAGCAACACCTAGATTTTGTTTGGCACTGGATTGTGTCACCTTAGGACATCAGATCAGTACCGCGTATGTTAACGCTGGTCTGACCAACCTTGTATACAGCCAGTGGGCCATACTAGGTCTTAGTCCCCACGTTTTTCCATATAGCCGCCTAGTGACGGCTAAGGTCATGACTGCCTTACGCAGTATTTTTTCAACGTGACCATTCCAGGTTAGCTTAAAGTCCAATACGACCCCAAGATATTTTACCTCCCTGGCCATTGGAATGTTCCAACCGTAGAGTGAGAGTTCTGTGGCTGTCCCACTTCCTCTTCCTCGTAAACGGTTGCTTTCTCGGGGCTCACCCCGAGCCCTTGACCAACCGTCCACCCTTCCACCACTTTCAGTGCTGTCTGCATGCGCTCCCACACTGACTGTGTAACCTTTCCTCGGACTATGATGCCAATGTCGTCCGCATAGCCCTGTACCTCATACCCCCCCCCCTCCCGAGAGCCTCCCCAGCAGGCCGTCCACGACTAAGCACCAGAGCAAGGGAGACAGAACGCTCCTCTACGGACACCCCGCCGCGACCCCCGCCAGCAGAGTCCCTCCCGCGAGAGAGGTGAACACCGCCCTGTCCCTGAGCATGGAACCGACCCACATGCAGCAGGTCTCCTCTATTCCACGCTCCCTGACAGCTGCCAGAACCGATCCGAAAGAGCTGTTGCTAAAGGCCCCCTCTTTGTCTAGGCCCCCAGCGCCACCTCCATGTTCTCCAGCGTATTCTCCAGCTTCAGCATCAGTTGTTGCAGTGCTGGTTCTGTTCAGAATCCTGCTCTGTATGTATATTGTCCGCAGTGTAGGGGATATGCTTCCAGTACACCGCCCCTAATGTGCCGTTCGAGCAGTTTTTCCACTGTATTTAGCAAGAAGAGCTGTCAAAACGATGCTGATTTGTTTTACTGATGTGAGAGGAGTTGTCCATTTAGAGTTTGGTCAGACAGTTAACCAGGCTTTCTACCTGGAAGTTTTGAAAATATTGCGCAACAGTTTGCGGCGGAAGAGGCCTGATTGGTGGCAGTCGGACGACTGGTTTTCCACCACAAACACGCCCTCGTTCACATAACTCTGACTGCGCCAATTTTAGACCAACCCCGCTGCCCCATCCCTCCTATTCATCCGACCTAGCCCCCTGCGACTTTTTTAATTCCCCGAATGAAACGATGTCATGAAAGAAAAACCTTTTGCTGACGTTGCTGAGGTTATTATCATAGAAGATGAATTTCCAAAATGTTTTAAACAATGGAATAAAAGATTAGGCAAGTGTACTACTGCCAATTGGAATTGCTTTGAAGGGGTTTTGATGTTTTTTGTTTAAAAATGAAATCAACGAATTTAAAAAAAAGTTCGGTTTCTTTTGGGTGCCCCCTCGTACATGATTTTTAACTTATCCTAAATATGGGTTCTAGGAGCTTCAGTTAGAGCTCATTTGAAAAAAATCGACAGTTCAAAAGCAACATTTTTTTCTTAATCGCTAAGAACGAAATTAATTTGGCAACATAGTATCCCTATCCTTTCTTCCTAGGTAGGATATGCTGTTCAACAAGTCTGGAATTCTTTACCTACCAAAAGTTTATAACAACTGCCATATTTGAACTTACAAGGTCAACAACTTGCATGACTTATCACATAACACAGACAATTATTGTATTTAATGAACGTATCGAATATGTACATGACACTTCATTATTAAACAGATTATTACAATTATCATAATAAAAATGATGATAATCGGACTATAATAATACACATATAAACAGTTGTATTAATATGATATTCTTTCCGGTACGACTAGTAGGTCTAATACAGTGATACTCACAATATGTTGCACCAATCGAAATTAAACATATTTTATTTAACAACATTGAAGTGCTTTTCATACATTTTAATTTTGATTAATATTAAAAGACCTTACTTCTTATTTATTTCCCACAGATTTATTTAATACAACTCATCATCTGATAAAGCTACAAAGTAGCCAAACCGCCGTTTTAATATTAACCCTATAATACTCGGATGAATAGCACGCCTATAGTTGCTTAGATGTCGTTACCTGCAATTGCAGTCGAATATTACTATTTAATGTTCAAAATGTTGAAACAAAACTTTTATTTCAGTAAATCAAAATTTATTTTAAACACTCACTACATATTCTAGCGCCATGATTATTGCAAACAGCCCTGAAACACTTCACACAGACAATTTTAGTGTTTGGTCATTTGTTTTTGGATGTAATATGCAGCGAATTTGTTTCTGCTCTTGTGTTAGGGATGAATCAAATTTTCTTACCGTATGTGGCCTTGCAAGTTGTAGTCCCAAGTTCAAATCAATATTTTGGACGAAGACTTTTTGTCTATCACGCCTACCAATTTGAAAAATAATGTTGGAGTTAATGCCTGCTTGACCCTTCATACCATTAAAAAGCGTAATTACCATCTGCCTGCCTTTTTTTTAAATTTCAACAACACACCACGAGGGCTTACAGCCTAAATACTATCGTACCGTGGGTGTTGACAAGGAGGAAAGAGGCAGCTTGTTAATTCTAGACTTGAAGATTTGGAGGTTCGGAGGAGAAGAAAAGACGTGCCGGCAAGGAATTCCACAACTTGGAAGTCCTCGAGACAAAAGAGCGGGCATAACAAGATGTTCTATGTCTGGTGACCTGGACAGTAAAAGGGTGCATTCGCTCTGTTCCCCTTGTAAATCTGTTGGGGACAGCAGGTGGGGGAACTATGGAGGAAAGCTCCTCTGAGCAGTGCCCGTGCAGATATCTATAAAAGAGAGAGAGGTCACCAACGGCACGTCGGTGGGCAAGGGATGGCAGCCTTTGGGTGAGGGTAGGGTCACCGATGAGACGCATAGCTCTCTTTTGAATGGAGTCCAGGATAGCGAGTGTAGAAGCGGCAGCGGCACCTCAGATGTGGGAGCAGTATTCGAGGTTTGGCCTTATTTGTGAAGTATATAAGGTATAGAGATTAGCTGGTGAAAAGTATTTACGAGCCCGGAAGAGGATACCTAATTTCTTAGCAGCCGCTTCTGCAATTGATGTGACATGTAGTTGCCAATTAAGATTTCGATCCACAGAAATGCCAACAAGAGAAAAGGACTCATTACTTTGAATAACTTGGTTGTTCATTGTGATGGGTCTAGGGCTGGTGTATCTCTTGTGAGAAAGAAAGCAAGACTTAGTTTTGGTGGGGTTGAATTGTACAAGATTTCTACTTCCCCAGTCTAATATTTTTTGGAGATCCACGAAGATAGAACCACCCATGAGTCTGCGATCCTCATCTAATTGGGCTAAAAAGGCAGGCTTAGAATATTGTATATATTATATTGTCTTACGGGAGACTAAATATGTAGGTATGCACCATTTGATCAATTGCATTAACGCGCTCTTTCATGAAGTTACAGGACTATTATTTCAGGTTTTTATTGAATTTTCGTAGAAAAAATGCACTATAGAGGAAATCTCGACTTTTAATTTTTGAAATTTTTTTTCAGAGCGCGAACTAGGACCTCTAGAGCCCATATTCAGGGCAGTTTCAATTTTCAAAAAAGAATGGGCCGATCTTGATTAAATTTGACAGGTATTTTACTTTTGTATATTATCCTTGGATGAGTTTGTTAACCAGGAAAATCGAACAGGTCTTTCCGGGAAAATTTTTGTTTCTCCGAAAATGACAACGCTATGGCACTCAAATTTGGTGCATACGCAGGTTTATATTGTAAAAAACAAACAATGCATCAAAATTTAGATCTCTAAGTTAAAAGAAAAAAAAGTATGTAGTGGTCACAGCAGTAGGACACAAGATCAATATATTGTGTGTGTTAAACAAAATTTATATTAAATATTACAGACAGACTATTTTTTCCTGGCGCAAAAAGGTCAGAAAGTACATAGAAAATTACTTATTTTTTTTTATAGTTGTTCTTCTGAAAATGTCAAAGTAACAATTTAAAATTTCAGAATTGGTGATTCTTAAACAAAGATCCTGGACATGATGCGTGGAAAATATAGCATGAACTGTCTTTAAGAAAGGTCCCAGATTTATCTTTCAAGTGTACCTCTTCTTCATTTCATTATAATATTAACAATAAATCCAATTTGAAATAGAAATTATTGCTATAAACAACACAAAACAGAAAATTTACATACGAGCTTATATCTATTTTATTACACTAAGTCTGTCATATGCTCCATAGCCCAATGGTAAGGGCGAGAGCTGTATCAAACTCAAACTCAACGATATAATCTGACGCGAATTCAAATCCTAGTGGTGTCTGAAGTTATTTATTTTTTTGACTTGATTGTCGCTTCGTTTCACGGTTGTAACCGTAGGCGTTAAAACATTATTACCCTCGATCTAGCCACGGCGCAAAACCCAACCGACCAATCAAATTCGATGTTCTGTTGCCAGGGTCATAATGTTACTATATGTGCAGATCAAGGGTCAGATTCTCTCAAGTGGTTTAGTAGACAAGGTGACAAATTTATAATTATTTTTCAGAATTTGGGTTATTTGTTAAGTATTGTACATTAAACTGAAAGGTGAAAGCTTTGTGTCCATCAATTGACAGAGTATTTCTTTTGGGATGGATTGCCAACTATAAGTTTTGTCAGTGATGATCATAACCATCATTTGAATTTCGCTGAAACAATTTCATATTTGCACCTAACAAAGGAAATAAGGCAACAGTTTGAGGACTATTTCGAATGTGGTTTGGGCAAGAAGCAATTAACTACCACGAATCGAAGCTAGAATAAAAGTATTGACCAGAAAGTGGAGAACTTGTCAGCGCTTACATTAATCCAAAATCTCAGGTCAAGCAAAAAAAAATCAAGAGTAAGTCGTACTAATGATATAAAACATGGCGCTGCACATTGAACATCGTTACTGCCTAGTCCAATTCTAGAGGTTACTAGCCTCGCGAACTGAGCTATTCGATAATAATTCGTCTGAGACATTTGTTCTGGAAGCGTTGTAACTTCACCATATGACATGTAGATGCACTACACCAGACTGTAGCTGCATATGTTAAAATTGGTCGTATAATGGTGATCCCACCGATGTATTCAACGCGGTTTGGCCGTTGGCGTGCCACTTATATTTATTAACTTTAATATAAATAAAAGCTAATTTTGACTACTTGAGAACAGTTTACCGAACAAACTTAGGCCACCTGTATATTCCAAACCGCTAAGATTACATTTCTCAGTAGTTTACTGCACGAAACTAAACCTGTTCCAACTATTTTACTTCAGAGTTAAGATGCTAAACAAATTGCTTGAAAATTGTTTTGCAACATAATTACTCTGTTTGCAATTAAGTACATGTCAGGTATGACGAACCATAAAAAATTACAATAAGAAGACTTACTTTTTACAAATGTAAATGTCAACGTTCTCTGTTTATTTGGTGTTTCGAAACATGTAATTAAAGACTTGTCTGTATTAACAGTCCATGTTTAAAGTATGCGAATTTATAAAAATATTATTACGTTCTTAAACTTTCTGTCCAACAAATGCTCTTTTTATAATATACTACATTTTCATTATTTTATTAGCCAATTTTATTTTAAAAGGTTTGCAAATAGAGAAGCAACGACAGTAATAATTTATTTCTGCACTTAGAATTAAACACGCTGACAAATCTTTACCTGCAAAACATATCGATGGCGACATAGACCCACAGTAAAAACTGCACAGAGGCACTATATTTTTGTAATGACAGGTGTAAACCTGACCTTTTTAAAGCTTTAGAAATAAAAAAAAGCACATACACGGCAACAAAGTGTCTTGTTTTAAATGAGCAAGCTGATTTCATAGACTCTCTTTTTATGGAAACATTTCTTTTTGATTAAGTATATGAAACAGAATACATCGAACTATATTAAAAAGAGTTGTAATAATGTAATGAGTAGATGGATGCCGATATGTTCGTTAAATAGAACCCGCATCTGTTAATATTAATTGATAATTTAATTATTATAATTGTTATTCTGGTTATTCATGGCAGAGTTCACCAAACGCCAACAGTTTCCAACAGTTGAATAATTATGTCAACGTGTGTTCATCAGTTCCGCTGAATTTCTCCTGGAGCTGTTGGAAATTGGTCAAAGCGGAATGACAGACAAACGTCACGGATTATTTACAACAAAGGCGTAGAAGATGCACAGAGGTTAAATTCTGTCCAGGAGGTTCCAGCTTATAATCATGTCAGTGTGAAGATGAGGCTGAGAAGTTGCTTCGTAATTGTGAATTAGATGAAGTTGCAGATCCCTTTTATAAAGAAATTTTAAAAGAAAACGCCATATATATATATATATATATATATATATATATATATATATATATATATATATATATATATATATATATATATATATATATATATATATGTATGTATATATTCAGTAACCTTTTTACCCGAAGATGTCAGGTTTAATTACAATTCCAACTATTAGTTATGTACAAACTTGGTCCATTATGTCGTGCTTCTCGGTGTCGTCCTTGCCGCTTCCCTGGTCGTGTTCCTTTCTTCAAACAAGTCAGCCACTGATCTATCTCAAGTCTTCTTTGGTCTTCCTGGGTGTCTAAACCTTATTACCCTCGTCTGCAACACTTTTTTCACTACTCTTTCACTGTTCATTCTCACCAAATGCCCAAACCACTTGAGTTGTTGTTTTTCCACTATTTTGTTCACTGCTTGTGTTTTCAATTCTTCCCTCACCTTGTCATTCCTTATCTTATCCCTTCTGGTGCACCCCTTAACCTTTCGTTGGTATTTCATTTTCACCGTTTGTAATCTGATGTCCATAGCTTTTGTCAGGACCCAACTTTCGCTGTCATAAGTTAACACTGGACAAAACACGGACTTGTAAATAGTCATTTTTGTTTGGGTCGATATTTCTTTCTTTTCAATGAACGGCTGTCTGCACGACAAAATACAAAAGATAATGAAAGAAAATCCTAGGAAGACACTGAGCCCTCCATTTAAACATTATGCTTGCAGATGTTGAGTTTAGGTATTTGTCGAGTTTTGAAAGAATTGAGTTTATGGTTTATTTCTTTAGTGAATTTTCTTTTAAAAAAATCACTAATCAGGAGATCCCGACTTTTGAATTTTGAAAAAATTTCTTTAAATGAGCGCTATAGGACCCCTGGAACCTAAATTCGAGGTCGGTTTCCGACTTTATATGTTTATATATATATATATATATATATATATATATATATATATATATATATATATATATATATATATATATATATATATATATTTGTCACACCTATAACTTAAAAAATAATGGACCGATTTTGATAAAACTTGGTGAGTACCTTCCTTTCGCAAGTGGCTTGGATAAGTTCGTTAGCCAGGAAAATCCGCCGAGGTTTTCCTGGAAAATTTTGTGTTTTGTTTCAAAAATAATCGAAAAAAAATTATATCTCTAAAATTAACAAAGTAAGGGCAACCAAATTTCATACGCGGGTTTATATCGTTATAGGTGAGTCACCTACCAAAATTTAGATCTGTAGGTTGAAGGACAAAAAAGTTACAGGCATTTAAAGAAAAATAAATTTGGCGATTTTAAACGTCAAAATTGGTCATATTTAGGCAATGAACCTGAAACTAATATGAGATTTCGAAGGAAAATGTCTCGAGAAGAATGTTTTACAAAGCCTGAAGCCTTAGTTTCAATCGTCATTGTCCTTTATTTTACTAAAATATTCCCCGAAAATTCATTTCAAATAGACCCTTTCTCTGATGATTTGGCAGTAGTGTTGGCTATAGAGTTTATCGGTTAATGGTATATCATTTTTGTCGAATTTTCGTAAAAAAATCTTTAAAGTTCAATATATCCGTTATTATGCACGATAAAAAAAATTGTATACATTAATTATATGGTGTCTTGAGCTGCATCTTAAAAAATATTTCTACAATTACAGGTAGCCCATAAGTCGTTGGTGATTCAAGTTTTCTTTTTTAGTGAATTTTCTTTAAAAAATTCACTAATGGGGAGATCCGTGTTCATATATATATATATATATATATATATATATATATATATATATATATATATATATATATATATATATATATATATATATATATATATACAGTGTGGAACAGCCAAATGGAATAAATTCGATAACGGATAAATGAGGGCGTGTTGGGAAAAACGCTTGGACACGTCGATTTGTATTTTTAACTGCGCATCTTTTTCAAGAAAAAAAAAATTATATAGGGTGCGTCATGTGACAGTGGCCAATACCAACTTTCTTATTTTAAATACAAGCCCCTGTATATTATTAATTTTTTGGATTCTTCAGAAAATTCTAGACATAATTCATGTACAATGTTCTATACCTATCTTCAACTGTTTCGGAAATATTAAGTATTTTCAGATTTATTACAAAAATTAACATTAAAAATAGAAAATTATTTTATTTCACAAATTCGCTACATTGCATTCAATACTTATTTCCCATTCAGCTCTTGAAAATGAGAAAGTAAACAAAAACCATTCCTGCGTTTCTTTTTACTGATATGAAATGAAACAAAAACAAAAACAGTTTTCTTTCTGTTCGTATAAAACTCGTAGCCTTAGCAACTTGTTGTCTGCCTGCATGACAGTAGTGATTAGTGTCAGTGCTATTGTCGTTTGAATTTCGTTAACTGTACGTAATAATATCAGAAAAATGGTTCATTTAACAGAAATGCACAAAATAACCATTCTACAAATGATTGGTTATGGAGATAACACACGGACACAGATGGAAGTGTCTCGCTTATTTCACGAAAAATTTCCAAATTTGCCGCCTGTATCCCAAGGAACAATTAGCAAAATAGAAAAGCAGTTTCGCGAGCTTGGTCATGTGAGACAGATAAAAAAAGTAGCTGCCAATGCAGTAAGTGATGATACGAAATTGGATATTACGCTTGAGTTTCAAGAAAACCCACATACTTCTGGTCGACAAGCAGCCCAACTATTCAACGTTAGCCACACAGCAATTTTTCGAACATTAAAGGAAAGTAAAATGCATCCCTATAAAATGATACCAACTCAGGAGCTCATGGAGGACGATTTCGATAGGAGAACGTATTTTTGTGAACAAATGATGGCAATGTTAGATAACAATGTGATCCAATTAGAAGATGTTTTGTTTTCTGATGAGAGCACATTTACACTTCACGGTCATGTTAATCGTCAAAATTGCCGCTATTGGTCTAATGAGAATCCTCATTGGATGAGAGAGGAACATACGCAATATCCTGAAAAAGTTAATGTTTGGGCAGGAATTGTTGGAAATCATATCGTAGGTCCCTTTTTCATTGATGGCAACTTGAATGGGGATAAATATTTAGAACTGCTCCAAAATAATGTCGTGCCAACTTTCACAAACTTATATCCAGATCCAGCAAACCCACAAGTTCCTGCCAATAAAATATGGTTTCAGCAAGATGGAGCACCGCCCCATTACCAAATCAATGTCCGGCAGTACCTGAACCAAATTTTTCCAAATCGGTGGATAGGGAGGCGCGTGTGTGTGTGCGGTCATGTCTTGGCTGCGGCTACTCTGGCCATCCGCTCATTTTCTAATATTTTTTTTTTAATCTCCATCTATGTTCAAATGATGATTCATTAGTTAGTTCGTCAGATCACTACACTTACATAATGGTTTCTAATTTATAAGTAAACATAATACCTTATTCATTTAATATAAACATATATACACACATAATTTTTTTTTTTTTTTTTTTTTTTTTTTTTTTCCTTTTTATGATTATTACTATTATTATTATTTTAATTTATTGGGAAGGTACGGGGACACATATCTTCATGTCTTGGGGCCTATCAAGACAACTTGACTACACACAAGAGGGCCACTAACGGAATGGTATTATACACAAGGAAAGACAGTAGGTAATTTCTAATTCTAATACAGCAATAAATTACAACCTATAAAATAGTTTAAATTACTTAATTAACTAAAGGGCAATACCAATGATAGATATTGTTTACATATATACACATATATTTGTCAACATTCGCATTATAATCTAATGTTCAGAGATTTAACATGGTCCACAATTGCTTGGTATATCTTATGGTTTTGGGATTGTAATAGTTGTGGTAAATTAAAGGGAAGAGTTATATTCAATCTACAAATTTTTTCTGTAAAAAGAGCAACCTTTTCTTTTTGCAGTTCGCAATTTAGAAGTATATGTTGGCTGTCGCCCAACTCGCCACAATCACACAAAGGACTGCTGCGGAGATTCAGCCGGAAAAGATGCTCCGGTACCAAGGAGTGGTTAAATCGCAATCTACAAATTAGCTTAACAAAAGTTTTATCTACTGTTAGCTTCGTAAACCAAGGTTTAACAGGGATATTAGGTTGTATTGTCTTATAGAAGATTCCCTTAGGATCACTTTTATATTGTGCTAACCATTTGTGTTTGTAGGATCTATTTATAAACGGATATAAATCCTCATAGGGATATTTATAATCTAGCACTTCACCATGTACCAGAGCATCCTTCGCCAACTCGTCCACCCGCTCATTTCCCACTATTCCACAGTGGGCTTTTATCCAAGCAACTGTTACTGTTTTACCCTGATTACAAAGTTCTTTTAAAATTTCTAAAAGTTTAACAAAAAGGTGATTTGTTTTTGTTTTGTGGTTAAAGTTGGCAATCTTGGCAACTGTACTTCTACTATCCGAGAGTATAACGAATTTATTATGGTTAATGTTTTTAATTAGATCTAATGCTTCACATATTGCAATTATTTCAGCTGACGCAATACTAAAATATGGCTTTAATTTGCCTTTTACTGCAACATCGATTTGTGGGTCAAAAATTGCCATTGCTGTATTGTGTTCTGATTTGGAACCGTCTGTATACAACTGGTAGGCATTTGGAAAATGGTCTTTCATGTCACCTTCAAATATACTGTTTCTAATTTTAAGGGGAAAATTAGAATAGTCTGGAAGATATCTTGTATTTATTTTTTCTTGATCTAAGTTTATTTGGTATATCGGGTTGATGTAATTCATTTGAATTTCGTCCCTTATGGGTATAACCTGTTCTGTATAACATTCCACTGACAGACGACTTTTTTTATTGACCCAATAAGGGCTTGTTAAATCACATATCAATAGTATATGTATTTTGGAAAGAAGCAAACTATTTTTGGACTGTAGTTTTAATAGAAATCGAGATGTTAAAATTTTTCGTCTAATTTCAATGGGAACTTCGACGCATTCACATAAAAGATTTGATATCGGAGTGCTTTTCAGTGCACCTGTACATAAACGTAGGCACCTGTTTTGCAGGACACTTAATCTGTTCAGGTGAGTTTTAGCAGCATGATCATAAAAAGTACACCCATAATCCATTGTAGATCTTATAAACGATTTATAAATCATAAGTGATATATGCGTATCGGCTCCCCACGAAACATGTGTTGTTGCTCTTAAGATGTTTATACCCTTTTCACATCTACTAATTATTTTATTGATATGGTCTCTCCACAACAGTTTTCTGTCCAACTTGATACCCAGAAAGGTCACTGTAGATTCGATATTGTATTGGACCTCGTTCAATATTACTGGTGACTTTGGGCTTTGGTGCTTCCTATTAAAGACACATATATGGCTTTTTGAAGTTGAAATATTTAACCCAACTGCAGTCAAATATCGATTGACATTTGCTATAGATTTTTCTAGCGATTTTAATCCCTGTTCTTCTTTGCAATTGTCGACATATAAACATAAGTCATCAGCGAATTGTAATATCCTTGTTTGCAGATCTATTGTTTTGTGAAGATCGTGGGTGTATATGAGATACAGAATTGGGCTTAATATACTACCTTGTGGCAACCCCCTACTTGTAGTTCGTGGCCCCTTAAGTTCATTATTGACACTAAGATATATCTCCCTGTCTTCATACAATGATACGATTTTGGCCGCTATTGACTTGGGAACCCCTATATCGCACAATTTTGCGTACAGAATATCCAAAATAACATTATCGTATGCACTCTCGATGTCAAGAAAGGCAGCGACTACCATATTTCCATTAGTAAAGGACAGTTCAATATCAGTGACCAAATGAGCGATGCTCTCTGTTGTTGAGTAACCCTTTCTGAACCCAAACTGTGTTTCTGACAAAATTTGATTGCTTTCCAGCCATTTTTCCAAGCGAAATTTAATCATACGTTCAAATGTTTTTAGAACGCATGATGCTAATGAAATTCCTCTATATGAGTTTACGCTGTCTGGTGGTTTTCCATTTTTGAGGAAATTAAGTACTACATATATTTTCCATGATCGTGGTATATAATTACTAGTATATATATAGTTGAAGATTTCTAGCAACTTATCTTTAGCACTTTGTGAAAGATTAGCTAACATAGCATAATGTACATTATCAAGCCCTGGTGCAGAGTTATTACTGCTTTTCAGACTATAATTGAGTTCCCCAATACTAAAGGCCTTGCTCAGAGGGTGCGGTACATTAGAAATAAAACTATTTTTGTTCGTGTGGTTTAAGACAAATGGTGGTGCTAGCTTGTCTAACATTTCTTCTGCCCATTCCGGATCATTGGGAGGCGCACGACAAACTGGTACACTGTTAATTTTCTTTATTTGGGTCCAGATGTCCGATATTTTTGTACTTCTGTTCAATTTTTCACAAAACTCTCTCCAACTTCTTCTTTTACTAACTAAGACTATTCGTTTTACCACTGCAGAACGTTTTTTAAATTCTATGAAATTTTGCGCTGAAGGGTTTCGTTTATATCTTTGAAATGCTTCTTTCTTTTCTTGAATAGCTAACTTACATTCTTGATTCCACCATAATTTCCTGAATTTATTTACTTTCACTCTTGCCTTCTCTGGTATCGACTCATAACTCGCCAACAATATATTATTTAAAAATTTCTCATAATCAAAATTTTGCTGATTATTTAGACAGTAATCGTCAACCAGAGAAGTAAAGAGTTGCCAATTTGCCCCATTTAATTTCCACCTAATTCTACTATCTACATACGTTTCATTATTACCGTCTGTTGGGTCATTTAAACATGTAAAGGTTATAGCATAGTGATCTGATCCGAGAGCATCATCATGGGTTTGCCATGTAAAAAGTGAAGCTAAATCTGCTGTGCAGATTGTCAGATCAACCGCTGAACCATTGATGGAGCCTGGTTTGCGAATCAAAGTTTCGCATCCCGTATTAAGTATAACTAAACGGCATTCTTCTAAAGCAAGTAACAAATTTTGACCTGCAGTATCGTTCCATCCACAACCCCAGGCCATAGAGTGACTGTTATAGTCGCCGCCAATAACAAACGGTCTTTTAAGATTGGTGATTGATATGGTTTCAGCAAGATGGAGCACCGCCCCATTACCAAATCAATGTCCGGCAGTACCTGAACCAAATTTTTCCAAATCGGTGGATAGGGAGGCGCGGATCGATAGAATGGCCAGCACGATCTCCTGATCTGTCGCTATTAGACTACTTTTTGTGGGGATATGTCAAAAGTATTGTATACAAAACTAAGCCCCTCAACTTAGATGACTTAAAAAGACGAATCACGCTTGCGATTAGATCAGTCACGCCTGAGATGTTGAGTAATGTTAGAAGACATTTCTATACCAGATTAGCATGTTGCCAAGATGTTCGTGGCGAGCATTTTGAACATTTACTACATTGACATTAATTTTTTTTTGTTTTTTTAAATTATTAAGAAATAATCAGTATTTCTTATTAGAATTTGTGAAATAAAATAATTTTCTATTTTTAATGTTAATTTTTGAAATAAATCTGAAAATACTTAATATTTCCGAAACAGTTGAAGATAGGTATAGAACATTGTACATGAATTATGTCTAGAATTTTCTGAAGAATCCAAAAAATTAATAATATACAGGGGCTTGTATTTAAAATAAGAAAGTTGGTATTGGCCACTGTCACATGACGCACCCTATATAATTTTTTTTTCTTGAAAAAGATGCGCAGTTAAAAATACAAATCGACGTGTCCAAGCGTTTTTCCCAACACGTCCTCATTTATCCGTTATCGAATTTATTCCATTTGGCTGTTCCACACTGTATATATATATATATATATATATATATATATCGTACCGATAACTCAAAAAATAATGGACCGATCTTGATAAAATTTGGTGAGTACCTTCCTTTTGCAAGTGGCTTGGACAAGTTGGTTGGCCATGAAAATCGGACCAGATTTTCACGGAAAACTTTCTGTTTTCTTTCTAAAAAAAAATTTTATCTCCGGAAATAACAACGTCAGGGCAACCAAATTTGGCACGCGTATTTGTATTATAAAGAGTGAACCATGTACCAAAATTTAGATCTCTAAGTTTAAGGACAAAAAGTTACGGGCAGCTAAAGAAACAAATTTTAGAGTTTTCCTCAAAACGTTAAACTCGCAATTTAAAACGTCAAAATTGGTAATGTTTAGGCAAAGAACGTAAAACAAATACAGATTGTGAAAAGAAAATGTTGCAAGAAGAGTGTTCTGCGAACCCTTAAGTTTCAGATTCAACCGTCATTGACCCTCATTTTGCCAAAATGTTTACAGAAAATTTATTTCAATAGACCCTTCCTCTGGTGCTTTGGCTGTCGGTTTAGTTAAGTTGATGCTTTCGCTGTAGGTTTAGTGAAGTTTATGGTTTAACGGTGTATAATTTTTAGCTAATTTTCGTAGAACAAATTCGTTACTGTATTTTAGCATTTTTTATCGAAATATGATGCGTGTTTGTAGGAAATAAATCTGGACGCAGTAAGTGCGTTTTGGTAGCGAATTATCATTAAATCCTTCCAATTTCAATAACTTAATTTGCTATTAACGTAAGTTTTGTTGGTTAGGAAACCAAAATTTAACTTCATTTTCGGAAAATTTCTGTATAAACGCGGCAAGGGCGTTTTGGTAGCGAATTTTCATTAAATGTTTCAAATTTCAATAACTCAATTTGCTATTAACCTAAGGTTCATTGTCTAGGAGACCAGTTTTCTCAGAAACATTTTAAAGTTTATTTTCGGAACATTTTTGTACATTTTCAAATAATTATTTTGATAAAATATGGTACATTGTTCATACTATAATAGGTTATATCGGTACCCAAATTGATTTTTATGAAAATTCACTTCCATAACGCACTTGCTGCGTCTAGAGTTTTATACTTCTATCAAGAGAAGTAAGTATGCTTTGTTCTATTACATATGTTGCTAATAAATTGATAAAAAATATCACTGTTTAATTTCTCGTCATGCAAGTTAGTAAACCAAAAAACTATCTCCTGAAAAATTAGGCTTTGTAGATGTAGAGTTTCAAAAAAACAGTCGTCAATTAACAAACAGTGTAACAGCAATTTATTTTCAAAGGGCAATTTCTTTTCAAAGGGATGTCAAAAACATCCACCCTCTTCTGATTTTTTTTATTAAAGCAGAAAGAAGTATATTCACAACAAAGCAGAAGTGTATTCGCAACAAAGCAGAATTAATTTAAACAGGTAGACGCTGTAACTCACATCACAATTGTGAATTCGTACGAAAATTTCTATTGTATCTGCAATTTCATGTCGTGGAGTTATGTTCGCTTGCGTATAACATCTAAAATCAATAATTTTAACAACCTGAGTAAATACTGAGCTCGCGTCATAAGTAATCCTGCTTTGAAACCCGTTAGATGAACGGAAAGTCAACGCGGACATAATAATTAATTACATCTTGTTTGTTTCTCAATGAGAAAAAACAATGTAACTACTTCCATGTTGTAACAATCTAATTAGATTCAGTTACGTTACTCATTGAATATACACCTTTCAATATTAATCATCAACAGTTTTCTTAAGGTAAAACTGTCTGACCGCAGCAAGTGCGTTATGGTAAAGATTTTTTATAGAAATGATTTCCCAATTTTTTCTACGAAGATTCGCTAAAAAAAATCTTGTCTGCAAAAATTCGCTAAGAGTTTTTCCCACCAAAAATTTGGTATTTTTCTTAAATTTGTTACAAGTGGGGCATATCAAATGCCATCTAGGTTTGAAAACCAAATTTCTTATCCAAGTCATTTACTTAAGAAACAAGCATGTCACGTTTCATTATTTCATTAAAATCAGTCCATTCGCCGTTATATATATATATATATATATATATATATATATATATATATATATATATATATATATATATATATATATATATATATATTATATATATATATATACATATATAACAAAAAACATCACTCAAACCAAGGCTAAGCTTGATAAATACTATGGGGCCTCTGCACGATCAATTTCCGTGGTAAACAAGTGGTTTACTAAATTTCGTTGCGGCCGTACATGCACAAATGACTCCGAAGTTCTGGACGCCCAGATGTGGTCGCTACACCCGAAACAATTGAAAAAATTTACGATATGGTGTTAGCCGATTGGATATTGAAAGTGCGGGATATTGTGGAAGCCATAGGTATATCACATGGCTCAGTGGTTTCGATTTTGCATGATCACTTGGGTATGAGAAAGCTATCCGCAAGATGGGTGCCGTGTTTGCTCACAATCGACCACAAACACAATCCTGTGACAACTTAGAAGGAGTGTTTGGCGCTGTTCAACCGCAACAGGGACGAGTTTTTGCGCCGTTTCGTAACCGTGGACGAAACATGGATTCACCACAACACACCAAAGATCAAGCAGCAGTCAAAACAGTGAGTTTCTCCCCGCGAATCGGCGCCAAAGAAGGCCAAGGTGGGTTTATCAGCCAATAAAGTCGTGGCGACCGTTTTTCGGGATGCACGCTCTATAATCCACATTGATCACCTTCAAAAGGGAAGAACAATCAATGGAGAATATTATACCAACTTATCGGAAAAAAGTTCTTTTCCACCAAGACAATGCAAGGGTGCACAGATGTGTAGTCTCCATGGCGAAATTGCATAAATTGGGATACGAATTGCTCCCTCATCCGGCCTATTCTCCGGATTTAGCCCCAAGTGACTATTTCTTGTTTCCAAACCTAAAGAAATAGCTCGGCGGAGATTTGACTCCAATGATGAAATCATCTCACAAACAAATACCTACTTTGAGGACCTCGACAAATCTTATTTTTTGGAAGCGATAAAAAATTGGAGAAACGTTGGACGAAGTGTATAGAGCTCAAAGGAGACTATGTTGAAAAATAAAATGATTTTTTGTCAAAAAAACCTGTGTTTCATTCAAAAAGTCACGGACTTATTGACCCGCCCTCGTACGTTCCCGTACAAGTGAAGAACGTTTGACCAGTTTAGCCACCTTTAATATAGAAGCTGACTCAACAAAATCCGTTAATTTTGACAATGTCGTAATAAGATACAATTTAGAGAACCCAATTCATCACAATACAGTTTTTAGACCTGACGATCCTTTCGCTAACAAGTGTAATCAGAGGGATCAATAAACTGTTTATTCATCCCTCTGATGACGCTAACTTTGTTAGCGAAACGATCATCATGTCAAAATTGTATTGTGATGAATTGGGTTCTCCAAACTGTACTTATCGGTGCTCATCACAGGTTTCAAACTTAACTCATTGAATCGGTGACAGTGTCATTTTTGACATTCTCAACTAAATTGTGCATCGCAAAAAAAGTAAATATTTAATAAATTGTGTTTATTCTTTTGTGTGGCCTTTTTTCTTAATTCAAAAACTTTTCCTTTTTTTCTTAATTGATAGAAAGGCAAATATCAGAGGCCCAGAACGCCACATCCCAAAATACGCCACTGGATGTAGAATGTCAAAGAAAGGAAAATATTATGTTAGGTCAGAAGTGTATGGACAAAATAGGAAGTAGCATAGACCTTGTGGTGTTCCTACTCCTTTATGCAAAAGGCATGACGGGTAGTAGTGGTAGCGGCAGTAATATAAATATGTAAAGCTAAGCGACCAACAAAATTATTTGAAAGTAACATACTTGGAGAAAAAGGGAAGAGGTACACCAAGAAGAAAACTTGTGGAAAATCTGGTCTAATTGATGAAATACGGAAGTTACCATGGAATGAAAACAGTTGCTGAACACAGAGGGTCAGGGTTGAGACGCCAAGGCGACATCACTGTAGTGACTCACGCAGACTCATGGAGGGTTCTGTCTCCGTGGATCTCCAAAAAATATTAGACTGGGGAAGTAGAAATCTTGTACAATTCAACCCCACCAAAACTAAGTCATGCTTTCTTTCTCACAAGAGATACACCAGCCCTAGACCCATCACAATGAACAACCAAGTTATTCAAAGTAATGAGTCCTTTTCTCTTGTTGGCATTTCTGTGGATCGAAATCTTAACTGACACCAACATGTCACATCAATTGCAGAAGCGGCTGCTAAGAAATTAGGTTTCCTCTTCCGGGCTCGCAAATACTTTTCACCAGCTAATCTCTATACCTTATATACTTCACAAATAAGGCCAAACCTCGAATACTGCTCCCACATCTGGGGTGCCGCTGTCGCTTTTACACTCGCTATCCTGGACTCCATTCAAAAGATACGTCTCATCGGTGACCCTACCCTCACCCAAAGGCTGCCATCCCTTGCCCACCGACGTGCCGTTGGTGACTTCTCTCTCTTTTATATATATCTGCACGGGCATTGCTCAGAGGAGCTTTCCTCCATAGTTCCCCCACCTGATCTGCCAGGGGAACAGAGCGAATGCATCCTTTTACTGTCCAGGTCACCAGACATAGAACATCTTGTTATGCCCGCTCTTTTGTCCCGAGGACTTCCAAGTTATGGAATTCCTTGCCGGCACATGTTTTTCCTTCTCCCCCGAACCTCCAAGTCCAGAATTAATAAGTTGCCTCTTTCCTCCTTGTCAACACCCACGGTACGATAGTATTTGGGCTGTAAGCCCTCGTGGTGTGTTGTTGAAATTAAAAAAAAAAAGTGATGATAGCATACTGCAAATTTATGTGATATAAACAGTATTATATTGTCTATAATTATTATTTCTGTGTGAAATTAGAAATTGATACACACAGTTATTCAATCATTTAAGCGATAAATACGAAGCGAAACTTCCTAAATTGAAATAAGTGCGATCTCTTAAATAAATAAAAAAATAATCCCATTTTACCAAGTTTTCAACACTGTGGACATCTAATGACGTAAAAACAATGTAATAATTGTGTTAAATTAAATAATTTGTTTACAGTTACAGTTCAAGGAACAAGTTTGAAAGTACTTACATATATTGTATGTAATATAGAATTAAATAATGCGTATAACAACAAAATTTCAACATATTTAATCTTTAATCCGATTTCAAAACAAATTAATTCATTCTAAAATATAGATACAAAATAAATACACTTAGGTTGACCACATCAAATTTGACACTATTGGTGGAAAGCCCCAAGAATGCATCGAATGATCTAAAAAGTTATGACTCAGCAACTGCGTTTTGCAGCGAATTTTTCCAGGAATTTATTTAGACAAATTAAATATACATTATAAAAGATGAAATAAACAAAGCAATTTTAATTAGGCCAACGACCAAAGCTGCTTATGTCAAAACAGACAATAAAAACACTGTGATTTGCAATTTGATATTTTCAACGTTTTTTAGTGGTTATACGAATTCCTCAATTAAAAGTATTTTTTTACAAATAAAACTCCACATAATAGAGAAATACCTGGTTCTCGGGTTGAACGGCGTCTAGAATCTCACTGGACATCGTCTGTAACGTCCCATTTAACCTTAGACCTATATAGATATATCATTACTCTCGCACTAATGACCGCGGTAACTTTCCCGACCATTTAATTCGCTTCTACTCTAAGGAACTTTTCTCTTAAACCAAAACTATCAAGACACTGCTAATCCCGTCTTCTTTGTGACCTCACCTTCAAAAAAGATCTCTCTTGGGTCCAGGAGTCACATCAATACCTCACAAAATAATGATTGTGTTAAAGGTTGGACAGTAGCTTCCTTTTACAATTGGTTTGACCAAGAAGGACGTTTAGGACCATATTTTGAAGAATGTCAGAATCGGATTCCGTAGCAGTGAATGCAACGTTTGCAACTTACTGTAAAGTAAATATTTGGTAAATTGAATTTAGCTATTTAATGCAATCAAATTTAAGTTGTCAATGTCAATTTGGATGTTTGGCAGAAATATTTGGAAACTACTTCAGACAAAATCGCATTTAAGTCCAGCACAAGTTATAAGCTTATTTGCTTTAAAATGCATTGTACAAACAAATTTCATAAATTATTATTATTATTAAGAAAATAGAACCACTTTTTGCAGAAAAATTATAGGTTTTCGTTTGGAAATTATTGTTTCTTCAAGAATAACATGGGCCACATATTAGCATTTAAAGAAAAAAATGGGCACTACTGGTGATCAGAAACAAGCACAAGACCAAAATATTTTCTGTGGTCGACATAATTTATTGAATATTACACACAAAGATTAAGTTTTTTTGCGCAAAATGGTGAAGAAGTACCAGAAATCTTGCGACCCCACCAAATCTCAGTCTTGCTTTCTATCTCATAAGAGATACACCAGCCCTAGACCCATCACAATGAACAACCAAGTTATTCAAAGTAATGAGTCCTTTTCACTTGTTGGCATTTCTGTGGATCGAAATCTCAATTGGCACCAACACGTCACATTAATTGCAGAAGCGGCTGCTAAGAAATTAGGTTTCCTCTTCCGTGCTCGCAAATACTTTTCACCAGCTAATGTCTATATCTTATATACTTCACAAATAAGGCCAACCTCGAATACTGCTTCCACATCTGGGGTGCCGCTGCCGCTTCTACACTCGCTATCCTGGACTCCATTCAGAAGAGAGCTATACTTCTCATGGATGACCCTACCCTCACCCAAAAGCTGTCATCCCTTGCCCACCGACGTGCCATTGGTGACCTATTTCTCTTTTATAGATATATGCACGGGCACTGCTCAGAGGAGCTTTCTTTCATATTACCTCCACGTGCTGCCCCCAACAGATCTACCAGGAGAACAAAGCGAATGCACCCTTTTACTGTCCAGGTCACCAGCCATAGAACATTATGCCCGTTCTTTTGCCCGAGGACTTCCAAGTTGTGAAATTCCTTGCCGGCACATGTTTTCCCTTCTCTTCCGAACCTCCAAACCTTGTTGTTGAAATATATATATATATATATATATATATATATATATATATATATATATATATATATATATATATATATATATATATATATAACCAGAAGAATTACTTTAAAAAATTTATAGTTTTCTTCTTAAAAGGTCAAAGTCGCGATTTTAAACGTCAAAATTGGCGATTTTTAAACGAACAACGAATGAGGGTTACGTAGAAGATGTGGTAAGAAGTCTGTTTTACAAAGCCTTAAGTTTGTGCTTCTACGGTCATTATCCTTCATTATACTAAATATTTGCATAAAATTTATTTCAAATAGGCCCTTTCTCTGATACTTTGGCAGTAGTTTAAGTTGTAGTTTGTGATTTAATAGTCTCATGTTTTTATTTAACAAAATAAATTTGAGAAAGTCCCTGCCTTCAGGTAAGAAATCGATAAACGGACCAAATATGTAGTAAGAGTTCGGACGAGAGAGTCCATTATGGTGGAGCATTTTGACAAACAATTCTTTCAAATTTTAATAACTAATGTTATATAAATTATTCTTATCAGATGAGACTTCATCTGTATCACATAGATTAAACTACAAATTTCCACGTCTGTGGCGGCGCCTTAGGTTGCAGTTTAGACTCTCATCCTAAAGGTTGTTGGTTCGAATCTCCGTAGAGGATCAGTATACATTTTTTTTCAGTTTTTTATTCAATTCTCAGGAACCGATCAGACTATATGATTATTTTGCAAATTTTCAAAGAAAAGTATTAAAATATTTGAATTAACTTTGGTCCAAAAAAGGTGAGAAATAATTAATTTGATAGGATTACCTATGTTTACTTTTTTATAATATGGAAGCAATTAATAAATTGTTTTCACACATGTTAAATGAAACTTGAATGTGACAGGCAAATAAACTTCTTATTTTTGAAAGCTTGCGACATAAAAATATAAGTATTTCCCATTATATGTCTCTTTACTTCCACCACTTCTCTTTACTTCATCATTGATCTGTTGAATTTGCCGGTCACCTTCTGACAACAACTTTGTCAAGCTCTTCGACTACATTTCTGAAAAAAACCGACCATCTGATTTCTGAATATCCTTTCTCCGAGGTCACTATCCTTGGTTACTTCAATGTCCATAATAGAGAATGGCTAGGATCTTCAAAAACCGATCCACAAGGGGGAGCAGCGGAGGCCTTCGCAGTCAGCAATTCTTTAGCCAATATGGTTCAGCAACCTACTTACTTCTACCTACCTACCCTCCACTCAAATATACAATATTCTAAGCCTGTCTCTTTAGCCCAATTAGCTGAGGATCGCAGACTCATGGAGGGTTCTGTCTCTGTGGATCTCTAAAAAATATTAGACTGGGGAAGTAGAAATCTTACACAATTCAACTCCACCAAATCTCAGTCTTGCTTTCTATCTCATAAGAGATACACCAGCCCTAGACCCATCACAATGAACAACCAAGTTATTCAAAGTAATGAGTCCTTTTCACTTGTTGGCATTTCTTTGGATCGAAATCTCAATTGGCACCAACATGTCACATCAATTGCAGAAGCGGCTGCTAAGAAATTAGGTTTCCTCTTCCGGGCTCGCAAATACTTTTCACCAGCTAATATATATACCTTATATACTTCACAAATAAGGCCAAACCTCGAATACTGCTTCCACATCTGGGGTGCCGCTGCCGCTTCTACACTCGCTATCCTGGACTCCATTCAGAAGAGAGCTATACGTCTCATCAGTGACCCTACCCTCACCCAAAGGCTGCCATCCCTTGCCCACCGACGTGCCGTTGGTGACCTCTCTCTCTTTTATAGATATCTGCACGGGCACTACTCAGAGAAGCTTTCTTCCATAGTTCCTCCACCTGCTGCCCCCAACAGATCTACCAGGGGAACAGAGCGAATGCACCCTTTTACTGTCTACGTCACCAGACATAGAACATCTTGTTATGCCCGCTCTTTTGTCCCGAGGACTTTCCTTGCCGGCACATGGTTTTCCTTCTCCTACGAACCTTTAAGTCCAGAATTAACAAGTTGCCTCTTTCCTCCTTGTCGACACCCACTGTACGATAGTATTTAGGCTGTGTGCCCTCGTGGTGTGTTGTTGAAATAATAAAAAACCGGTTCAAATTTCCGTGAAAAGTTAATTATTAACTTTTTTACATTTCAATTTTTTAGTGAATTTTCTTTAAAAAATTCACTAATGAGGAGATCTCGACTTTTGAATTTTGAAAAAATTTCTTCAAATGAGCGCTAATTAGGCCCCCCAGAACACATATCCGGGGTCAGTTTGAATTTTTATATGTTTATATATATATATATATATATATATATATATATATATATATATATATATATATATATATATATATATATATATATATATATATATATATATATATATATATATATATATATATATATATATATATATATATATATATATATGTATTACACCGATAACTCAAAAAATATTGGGCCGATTTTGATTAAATTTGGTGAATAAATTCCTTTTGCAAATGGCTTGGATAAGTTCGTTAGCCAGGAAAATCTGCCCAGGTTTTCCCGGAAAATTTTGTGTTTTCTTTCGAAAAAAATTTATATCTCCCGAATTAACAAAGTAAGGGCAACCAAATTTGGTGCGCGGGTTTATGTCCTTATATGTAAGTTACCTACCAAAATTTAGCTCTGTATGTCAAAAGACAAAAAAGTTATAGGCATTTAAAGAAAAATAAATTGGGGTTTTCCTCAAAACGTCAAAGTTGCGACTTAAAACGTCAAAATCGGCAACATTTTGGCAAATAACTTGAAACTAATACGGGCTATGGAAATCAAATGTCTCAAGAAGGATGTTCTACAAACACTGAAGTCTTAGTTTCAACCGTCATTGTCCTTCATTTTACTAAAATGTTTCCAGAAAATTCATTTGAAATAGACGCTTTCCCTGATGCTTGGCAGTAACCTTAGCTATAGAGTTTATCGTTTAATGGTATATAATTTTTGTCGAATTTTCGTAAAAAATCAATAAAGCTCAATATATCCGTTATTATACAAGATTTGAAAAAAATTTGAATATATTAATTATAGGGTGTCTTGAGCTACATCTTAAAAAAATATTTCTACAATCACAGGATGGCCCATAAGTCATTGGTGATACAAATTTTCTTTTTTTTTAATCAAACACGCCTTATGTTATTGCATTTTCCATCGAAATATAATGCATGTTTGTAAGAAAAGAAATTCTGGATGCAGCAAGTGCGTTATGGTAGCGAACTTTGATCAAATGCTTCATATTTTAATAGCCCAATTTGCTATTAACCTATAAGGTTGACCAAGAAACGAGTTTTTCCGGGAACACTTTAAGTCTACTTTTGGAAATCTTGGTACATTTTCACACAATAAAGTTATTTTTATGAAACATGGCACATTGCTTTTACTATATAGGTTATACTGGTAACCAAAATTGATGCCTGCTTTCTTAAAAAGAAAACACACATATTTGCAATAAAAACATTTTTATGAAAATTCACTACCATAACGCACTTGCTGCGTCCAGAGTTTTTTTTAATTTTAATTACTGATTATATAATTTGAATTTGATGTATTTTATAAGTAAATTTTCGTGTAGATGTTTTTAGCAGTTTTCGCAGGACTTTTCTGTTGTGTTCTCGTAGAAACAACTTTTGTTAAATTTTTGTGAAGTGTTAGTAATTAATATTTAATATTTAATAACGAACAAAAAGACTTATTAAAAAATACACACGGCCTTTGGCTTAAGGGGCATCAGTTCTTACCACTAGGCCATCGAGGTTGCACAAGTTAAGTAACTTGTTTAATACAAAGAAAAAAATTCTTTTACTTATTGTAAGTCAGTGTCAACGACTTTACCAGCAACGATTTTTTTCATAATTTTTAATAATTATGGGCTAGTATATTTGCACATTATCTATTGAATGGTTTTTGATTAAGTAAGCATATAAAAAATCCAGACTTTTTTTAATAATATTTTTCCACTTATATCAGGTACATGCAAACTAGTATATATCATCAATGTATAAAAAAATAATGATTTTTTGTTATATTATGTACAATAATTTTCATGATATCAGCAAGTTATTGATGTATTGGTTACAACGTAACATTAAATTATGTTCTAGCAGCGAGAAATTTGAAAATCAATTATTAACCTACATTTACAATATTATACACTGCCGATCAAAATCATTGTACAATTTAATACACTAGACACACTGTGGTAATTCTCAAGGGTGGAATATATGCGTAGATGGAAATACAAATTGTGCATAGACTCATGGTGCCGAAGATTCTGCTTATCAAAGAAAAGAAAAAAAACAACGACGTAATAAGAAGCAAAATTTGACATTACCTAGATAAAGCGGACCTACATAAGCCATGCCGGCATTTAAAACAATAAACGCACTTTCGCAAGCCATATATACAAACAATTGTATAAAAAGTCTGGCCGCAGCAAGTGCGTTATGGTAGTGAATTTTATATAAATGATCTGGCACAATATTTTTTTATAACTTTATTTTCTTGTAAGATTGAAATTTAAATTTTGGTATATAATTTCCTTTTAATATCATAAACCTACGTCCCCAATTCGGTTACCATAGCTTTTTTATTTTTGGAGATATACATGAAGAAAACACAAAATTTTCCCGGAAAGCCTCGTTCGATTTTCCTGGCTGACGAGCTTATCTAAGCCACTTACAAAAAGAAGGTACGTGTCAAATTTAATCAGAATCGGCCCGATATGGGTTCTAGGGGTCCTAGTTCGCGCTCATTTGAATTTTTTTTTTCAAAATTCAAAAGTCTAGAACTCCCCATTTGGATATGTCTAGAGCGACAATCTGGGATTCACCGTGTAGTTCCACAGACTTGTTCCAAGAATGGGTGACAAAGGAAAGGAGGTCGGCAGTTGATCTGCGCTTAAGGAATCCATACTGCCTGTCGTGGATTAGACTGTGTTTTCAAGAAATTTCTGGCAACAGTGCACTCTTGGTTCAGCCAAATTCGGCCTGTTTAAAATAAACAAACAGTCAATCTGGTTACTGATTAGCTTCACCATAAAGCATCAGGAGCAAAATCCCTCTGTATTTACAAATGATACTGGCCAAATCTTATTAGCAAACTCTGCCGTAGAAACCCAATCGGTGCGTGTAATCCATCATCAGTAAAATCCAGTGAAAGCATTACCTACTGATTTCGCTCATTTTCCCTAATATGCATCTGATAATGTGGCGACCACATAATCGAGGTGCGTATCATTCTTGAGCGGACAAAAGCTTTAAATATCAATTGCCAAGATGAAAAAACAAAATTACGTGGATTCGAAACACAAAACCAAGCATCAGGTACGTTGAAGACACCATCTGAGAAATATATTCCGCAAAGGTAAGTATGTGAGTCAAAAATTACACCTAGATTTCTGACACTATTTGAATGATACAATGGGCAGCTGTTAACCGAGTAAATAAATACAATAGGTTGAATTCTTCTAGAAAATGTACACAATAACTACTTAAAGTTTCTCAAAGTCGCAACCATTACCCACCCTAAAAATATATTTAGGTCATTCACATACATAAAACACTCACATATCAGATCCAACGCAAATTCGATAACAAAAATAGAAAAGAACAAGACTGATCCCTGAGGAACACCAGATGTCAGCAAACTCAACTTATCCATATCCATTTACTCTAACAAACTGATACCCCCCAGTGAGATATTATGTGACACAGACGCACCAAAGATGGAGAGAAATCACAGGCATCCAACTTTTGCAGAAACACTCCGTGACCTACTCGGTCAAAGGCCTTGGAGAACTCCAGATAGATAACATCCGACTGGCCGACCCGACCAAGCACCTAGGCCATATACTATGTAACAGAAATAAGATTGGTGACCGAGATCGATTTTTAACGAAGATATGTGACCAGATGTAATATTTGTTGTTACAAATTTGAAAACTTTAGCCAACCAAGGAATTAATTAAATCTGCCTGTAGCTTTCCACCAAATCAACGTCCTCACCCTTGTGCACCGGACACCTCATCGATGTCCTCCAGAGCCTTTGTAAAATGAGCTTCGCCAAAGCCAGAGAGGAGAACAACGAAAGATGGACAGACTTTAACGATAAAGAGAGGTATACCATCTGGGGCGGCTGACACTTTTAAGAACATCGTTCTCAAAAACTAATGGAATTTCTAGTCATCTGCGAAACAAGCGGACAACTCCCATGAGACACCAAAACGAATGGAGGAAATATAATTAGAGCTAAAGAAATTGGCAAAAGCGTTAACTATATCTGAAGGGATTGTAAACACAACATCACCTTGCCCGAACAATATTTGGGATTGATCCTAAAACCTTAGCGTTAACACAAGGAAAAACATTCCTGGGATCGGTGATACCTCTTTTAAGCGCAGCCGTCATGGTGCAGAACTAAGCAAAACCAGCAGTATCTCCCAATATTCCCCATATTTTCCAATTGCTTTCAGCGAATTGTACAAAAAAATCGCCAGTTCGCGACTTTCGACTTTTCAAAAAGTGTCTTCAAATGAGTGCGGACCAAGCTTTTTGGAACCAATGTTTCAAACTTTATGTTTATATATATGAAGGCGAGACGATTACGCCAGACCATGCGGAGTTCCCCGTGATACTCGGAGCATGCCTACTCTCAAACTTTTCCAACACTGCCACTATATTATAGCACGGATTAAAAGGGACTAAAACGTGGTTCGCTCCTTAATGCACAAACGCCAACACCCCCAACGGTTAAAAAACCGAGCAAGACAAATATGAACCAATTTGTTATACACAATTCTGACCAATTTTCACACCATAAAAAAAATAATAGCAAATTTTTCAGAGTATTAAAAAACCCTTTTACACTCCCCCAATGAAACGTTATTTGTGAGGTCAGATATTTTAGTATGGGGGACTATTTTTCATCGGACATTCCTCGTAGAACAGTGGCTATTGATCGTCTATAACTTACAACTTCGGACATTCCTAAATATAACATTAGTCAGCAAACGTTAGAAGGTAATTTGTTCATATGAACTTCATTTTCATGATGCGTTTTATTATTTTCTCAACAATCAATATCACTTTACAGACCAGCTGAACTTCTAGGTCGTTAAGAACTTATCATGTTTCAATATTTTAGGGAGCGAATCATTTTAAGGTCGTACGTACTGATAGCAGAGAATGCTGAAAAGTCCCAACCGCAATCTGGAATTGGAAATGTGCCAGGTTAGTAACGATTTAGGGCCCGCACAAAATGGAAACCATAACCAGCCTACTAATTTCCTTAATTTACATTTTTTTCTCGAGGATGTAAAGAGCTTCCTTGTAATGTAGGCGGATAACTTGCGATCGATGAAGAAAAAGGAATTTCGCACAAACTTCTATTAACTTGATGTAAACAAACAGTAAAGATTCGTTACTGTATAGAAAACATTCTTGCATCCCTGTAAAAATTTACAGTCGAAGTTGGCCATGATCAGTGAGTGTGGCGTGACTTATTCCAAGATAGTTTTTCATGAATTTTGCGTTGCCAAATTTTAGATGATTATAAGCTTGCTCAGTAAAAAAAATGAAGAAAATATACGCTCAACTTTCTGTAAAACATCGCCCTGTGATTTGTAAAAAATCATAAGAACACTGGAATCTTGATAAATCGTCACTTTTGTTTAAAATTCTAGGCATGTATTTATTTAAATTTACAAATTTTTTATACATGATCTTAAAAAAAATCATATGTAGTCAGATAAGTAGGTTTGTGCGATCAACTATAACATGTTTTGGGACTAATTATTCTATCGATAAAAGCACTAAAAAATTTAATTAAATTATCTTTGTGCTGTGATGGTATATTAAAAATTAAACTAAAAATTAATATGAACAAAACAAAAGTAATTAAGAGAGTGGTAGTTGTAGAAATCTCCGTGTGGGGTGGCTGCTGCATCATTACTTGAATATTTTTGTATTATTAGCATTGTACAGAACCATGAAAGATAACGTTTTTATTCTGTATCAACTCTAATAACCTAGTAACAAAGGTTTAACCAATTAGAGAACAGTTTACATTGTGTGTATCGTAGGTTGCTAGGTGACGCATAAGCTATTTAGCAATGCTAGCCATTACTTAGTAACCCATATCTTTTTTCATATTATATTAGATTTTTATTGTGAGTGGGCTATTCCAGTCCCTCCACCGCGACCTTAGGTCTATTGTGACTCACGTCTAATTATTTAAATTTCACCCATCAATTCCAGCACCCTGACGGAGTCGATGTTTTCTTGAGGTTGAAAGTTTGTTTGGCAGGTGTACTGCCATCTGAGTGAAGTCGCTTGCCCGTTTCGAACCTCAAAGAGAAATAACCACTCTCCCAGCTCGTCTAGACCCGAAATCCGTCAGTGTTTGCCTCGAGGCGGTATCATGAAGTCCCGCTCTCGAACAGCATCCAATCTCCAGTTGTAATCCACCCCTAGAGATCTCAGAACCACTCGCCGGGGGTCGTCTAAACCTGACACCCAACAGTGTTAGCCTCAAGGCAACATCCCATCGAGTCCCGCACCCGAGCACCACCCAAGCCAACCCGTTCGTCCATCCCGTAGCACGCAGTGAGGGCCCCAAACTCCGGGTGTATACCACTCATCAGAGTTCATAGCCCACCGGGTCGTATGGACACACGACACCCGCTAGCGCTCAACCTAGGGCGGTATCATCTGGAACCCCGCTCCCGAGTAACAACCAAGCGAGGCCAATTGTCCATTTGAGCCCACAATGGAGGCGTCAAAATCCGGGTGCATATCACTCCCCAGAGATATCCGCCTTCCTCCAGACTCATCTGTACCAGACCCCCGCCAGTGTTTTATTGACTCGAGGCGGTATCATGAAGTCCCGCCCTGGAGCAGCATCCAAGCGGGGTCGTTAGCCTGTTTCGAAGCTCTCAAAGTAGGCGTAAATCTCCAGGTGTAATCCATCCCTAGAGATCTCAGCCCCCCTCCGGGTTCGTCCAGACCAGATACCCGCCAGCGTGTGCTTAAATTTCACTCAACAAATCGAGCTTCCTGCAGGAGACGATATTTGTGAGATGAAACTTTTTTGACATATGTACTGTCATTTGAGCGAAGTCACTTGCCCGTTTCAAAGCTCAAAGAGAGATAACCTCTCTCCGAGTTCGTCTGGAGCAGACATCCGGCAATGTTTGACTCGAGGCAGCATCATGAAGTCCCGCATCCAAGTGAGGTCGTTTGCCCGTTTCGAAGCTCACAGAAGAGGCCTCAATCTTTAGTTGTAATCCACCTCTAAAGCTCTCAGCTCTCATCCGGGTTCGTCTACGACTCGACACCCACCAGTGCTAGACTCAAGGCCACATCCCATTGAGTCCCGCTCCCGAGCATCGCCCAAGCGAGGCCGTCTGTCCATTTCGAAGCACACAGTGGGGGCTTCAAACTCCGGGTGTATACCACTCATCAGAGATCTCAACCCCATCCGAGTCGTCTGGACACATGACACCCGCCAGCACTCAACCCAAGGCGGTATCATCTGGAACCCCGCTCCCGAGTAACAACCATGCGAGGTCAATTGTCCATTTCTAAGCCTAGAGTGGAGGCCTCAAAATCCGGGTGAACATCACTCCCCAGAGATATCCGCCTCCCTCCAGGCTCACCTGGACAAGACCCCCGCTAGTGTTTGACACCGCTTAGTCGCCTCTTACGACAGGCAGGAGTTACCTTGGGCCTATTCTTTTAGTTTGTCCCCGGACCCACAGGGGACCTTTCCCATATAATGTGATCACTTAATAAACTCTACAGCAGAATGGAGAAGTTCGACGAGCCCTTCATTCAAATCAGACAGTAAGGGGAACCAATCACGTAAGAGGACAAATGTGGCGCGAAGTTCCACCTTGAATAAAGTTCAAGAAGAGAAAGATTTAATGTTTCTAACTCTGAGCAATTACACAATGTTTAGTATCCCGTAATTTTATATTCGAATGCTTGTAAATTTTAGTTGTGATTATCAAGGCGACTATTAAACAAATTATATAATTATTAAATTAGAAAAAAATTAAAACAATGTTATAAATATTACGTTTCCCTATTTCAGTTCATAAACAGATGGATTAAATGTGAACACTCCTTTCCACATCTTATTATACGCTCTGTATACAAATAAAATGAGTATAATTTTGCTTAAAACTAATCATTTGGCCGACATTTTTCACGTGACGCTTTCTAATGCTACATTACAAAAACATGTTTGAATACATATATAAGTATATATAAGTATATATATATATATATATATATATATATATATATATATATATATATATATATATATATATATATATATATATATATATATAAATGTGTGTGTGTAAAATTTTTATATTTCTATATAGGTATTAATGTTACATATTATATTATTTACTCGGCGTAAGCGATCAATACATGCCATATCCTAAAACTTTCGTAGTACAGAAGTTCTTCTACTACAGAAACAAGAGAAAGTGTTCCGCACGAAAACAAATAAGCTAGGGAGGGGTTTCACTTTTATTATATCAGTTGTATTTGTTATTTGGCATTCAAAGCTTAAACAACACACAATGTAATCATTGTTATTACACTAACATTTTCAAAATCTTACATCAATTCATTTTTATTCATGCTACGTTAGAAATAATTGTTACCGATTGATTGACGCTATTTGTAAGCTTAGATCTAAAAAGTGGGTCATCTATTCTTTTAACTTTTACATACCTAACGGGTGTTTCACATCTTTCGCCATTCTTATAGTGCATACTTCATGTATAAAGCTTAAAAACGTCAATGTTCTCAAAACAAGACGATGATAACACACATAAAAATTACTGCAAACTTATTTGTTATATACAGTCGGGTCCGGGTTTTACGAGTAACAGATTTAACGAACCTCTCATTAAAGGAGCAAATTTTGATTGAATGGACTTGTGTAAGAGACAATGCTAAAATGTTTCTGATTTAACGACACCGCTTTTCAGGCGATTTCGGTTTTATCGAGGTAATTATTCCGCTGACCCGTTCACATTTGTAGTAAATTTTCGTAGAAAACATTCGCTACTGGGGAGATCCCGACTTTTAAAATGAGCGCGAACTAGCACCCCTAGAACCCATATCCGGGGTCAGTTTCAATTTATATATATATATATATATATATATATATATATATATATATATATATATATATATATATATATATATATATATATATATATATATATATATATATACATATATACACACGTCTCATTTCTAACCGGAAATTCACGTTCAGGATACCGTTTTTTGTTGGCTACTGAACCACTTTGTCGAAACTTTGCAACTGACTCCAAAATGTATTTTCTGTTAACAATTCTGTCTGTTCGGATGTCGTTCATTAAACAAATTTGCGGTACGGTTGGCACAGTCATCGTTTTTGAAAAAAAGAGTAGTTATTTCAACTCTTTCTTCTACAAAATACACCACTGTGAAATTAATTTTCGGTAGTACTATCAAGTATCAAACCGACCGATAAACTGAAATAATAAACCGCATTTCTCTCATTCTGATAAGAAATGTTCTGATACTCAATTTTATGTTTACAAACCAACAAAACATTGACTATCAGTACATTTCTTATCGGAATTAGTGAAATGCGTTTTTGCATCTTCACCTGTTAATAATTTTTAAACGAGTTGATAAAACTTCCAAAAAAATTAGTGTGCTGAATTCACAAAATACAGAGCTTTCAAAATATGTAACACTCGACCCATGTTCCCTATTTAAAATATAAGGGTTGTTATCACCACCCTGAAGGGGTTGATGTAACAAAGTTGAGTTTTATGTCAAAACATGTCCCCCTCAATATTAAAATTGACGTGTTTCAGCGTTTCTTAAAAAAAATAATTCTCTGGACACAAATCGGTCCTTGCTTGTGGCCAGCAAGATGCCCAGATTTAATCTACTTTTCTTTGTGGGGAAAAATGAAAGAGGAGATGTATGAAACTCCTATTAACACCCGCGAAGAATTATAGGCTCGTGTAATATTAGGATTAATTAATTTAGACCCCTTAGAAATTAGAAGAGCGACACTGCAAAGTGTCGAAAGACTGTTAATTAAGTGCTTAGAAGGCAATTGTGGTTATTTTGGAAATTTGTTATAAAAGACAATGAAAATTATTTGCATTTTCAAAGTCCACTACGTTTTAAATTAGCTTAGGCTACCTTAAACTCCTGGTCTTAAATTCGTGATCAGGCCAAACCAATTTAAATATTTAATTGCAATTAACTCAACAACCTGAAGAGTTGAGTATAGGAAATGCTAGTGCAAGTCATTATAGACTTAAATGTTGCATCTAACAAGCTTATAATATACAGAGTGTTCCATTTGAAAAAAGTGACTTTTTGGCACTTTTGTTTTGGCCCTCTTCAAATTCTTTTTTAGACCGCCCTGTCAGAGATCTTCAAAATTGAGTCAAATAAAAACGAACTTAAATGTTTTGACTGCCTATTGCCAAAATGTTGTTGTTTGTTAGTTGAACTGTTATAAATTTTGTTAACACCGAGTACTTTTGTTAGTTTTGACAGAAAGTTGACGCTTTAGGTTTTAGTATGTCCCATTAGAGCGTGTGTGTATTGTGTGTTTTTATTTCTTTAACGTCGGTCTATTTCCGCAACTATGGCAAATCAGCGACGGCAGAGAGCAGTTTCACCTCATTATCCTGGCAATTTTGCCGAACCACTGCCTTTCTGTAAGGAGGGTAGGAATCTTTGACGTACCTTACATGACATGGACACTGGACACTCGTCTTTACGCCTCTCCGAAGGGCGGAACGTGCAAATATTCAACTTGCTCAAATACAATGCCACAACCTCGGTTGATGTTAATGTTACAGTATGTACTGAAAAAGTGAAAGGAGAATCCTGGGATCGAACCCAGTACCGTTCAATTCAGAGGCACACGTTCTTACCACTGAACCACCGAGGCTGTCCCATAAAGTCCACCTTAAATTCAACACAGAATCACAAAAAAGCTGGAAGTTCCGCCATTTTCAAATCATTTTAAATCAATAGATCAAAGGCATAAAAAAGGGTTTTGCCAAATTTTGATTTGCCAGCTTTGGGACATATGTATGTATGTTGTATGTGTATATACCCCCCCTCTCTCTCTCTCTCTCTCTCTCTCTCTCTCTCTCACTGTGTGCGTGTGTGGGAACGATAAGACTAGAAATAATTAACTGATTTTGAATTACTATCCGTGTCTTTCTTTTGTAAGCAGGTTTTAGGTTTCAGTAATTTAAATGGAAATTCGCTACCATAATGCATTCGCTGCGTCATCATTGTTTATAATGCATTTCTTTTAGGAGACATCGATAAGAGTTCTTATCAAATAATAACTAAAATGTCTTAATTTAATGTTAAGCTGACTCATTTGCTTCATATGATTACGAAAGTATTTGCATCAGCTTAGTAACTTCAAATTCCTTCTAGTAATACCATGTTTACAATAAAATGACTAACACTAAAATATCCAAAGCTTGTAAGGCAACTAAAATAATAAAGATAACTAACCTAGAACGTTCACCTTATAATCGTACAAAGAAACTACCAACAATGAACTTAACTGGTACAAGCCCACGCTTTATCACGTCCAAAATGACACTAACATTAATTGTTTCGTCTCGATTTAAAATGTTCTTATATATGGTGTATTCTGAGTCACACAAAAATAAATAATTGACAGATATTATAGTAACATTTCACAAAGAAACTGGAAAAAATGTTTATGACTATTCAAATAGGAACAGCTAGAACTAGAGTCTCCAAAAATAAAAACTCATATACGGCAGTGTGGGCGAAGATTTTGACCATTATAGTAAAAAATTATAAAAAAAAAACAAATAAAAGAGTTGCCCGGATGAAAATCTGTTCGGATTTAGACCTGGCCGAGAAACTAGAAAAGCAGTGCTGGAACTTGAGACAATGGGAGGGAGGAAGGATATAGGTAAAACTCTGTACGTGGACAGCAAATTTCCTCTCAACCGGAGCATTTCTGTTTTCGTGGATGGCCATTCCTCTAAACTGTATCCAATTAATGCAGGAGTTCCTCAAGGCTCAGCTTTAGCCCCTACTTTGTTTCTTCTCCACATCAATGATCTCCTCTCTAGCACATCTAACCCAGTTCACAGTTACGCGGACGACAGCACCCTCCACTCAAATATACAATATTCTAAGCCTGTCTCTTTAGCCCAATTAGATGAGGATCGCAGACTCATGGAGGGTTATATCTCCGTGGATCTCCAAAAAATATTAGACTGGGGAAGTAGAAATCTTGTACAATTCAACCCCACCAAATCACCGTCTTGCTTCCTTTCTCATAAGAGATACACCAGCCCTAGACCCATCATAATAAACAACCAAGTTATTCAAAGTAATGAATCATTTTCACTTGTTGGCATTTCTGTGGATCGAAATCTCAATTGGCACCAACATGGCACATCAATTGCAGAAGCGGCTGCTAAGAAATTAGGTTTCCTCTTCCGGGCTCGCAAATACTTTTCACCAGCTAATCTATATACCTTATATACTTCACAAATAAGACCAAACCTCGAATACTGCTCCCACATCTGTGGTCTACACTCGCTATCCTGGACTCCATTCAGAAGAGAGCTGTACGTCTCATCGGTGACCCTACCCTCACCCAAAGGCTACCATCCCTTGCCCACCGACGTGCCGTTGGTGACCTATCTCTCTTTTATAGATATCTGCACGGGCACTGCTCAGAGGAGCTTTCGTCCATAGTTCCTCCGCCTGCTGCCCCCAACAGATCTACCAGGGGAACAGAGCGAATGCACCCTTTTACTGTCCAGGTCACCAGACATAGAACATCTTGTTATGCCCGCTCTTTTGTCCCGAGGACTTCCAATTTGTGGAATTCCTTGCCGGCACATGTTTTTCCTTCTCCCCCGAACCGCCAAACCTTCAAGTCCAGAATTAACAAGTTGGCTCTTTCCTCCTTGTCGACACCCACGGTACGATAGTATTTAGGCTGTAAGCCCTCGTGGTGTGTTGTTGAAATAAAAAATAAAAAAAGGTTTATTAATTTGTAGGCCTGGAAAAGCATTATATCAAGTAGACTAGAAAATATTATGTTTTATTACGAAGAGAGCTGGATTCAATTGTAGAGATAGGCTCATTATTCCCAATCTATACAAAAATCAAAGCAGGATTACATACATTGACAGATATGAAATTAAAGCTCAAATAAGAAATGGAGTACCTATTATCTCCATAGTAGTTTAATTTATTTACAGGAAATACAATAAATAGACTGAAAAAGAAGACTGCAGAACTCCAAGTAAATAATGAACGGTTTCATTGCGTAAGGTACGCACATGACAACACTGATAAGAGGCACAGAAAAAGAATTGCAAAATATATTCAGTGTACTGGATGATGAGTTAAGAATAATTCAACTAAAAATCAATATGATGGAAAACAAAATTAATGAGATAAGGGATGCCGATCGATTGGAATAAAAGATGACTGAATTCCACAGGCTGATATATGGAAAGTGCATGACGACCCTGAAAGATGTGTTATTAGATGTAGAAAATAACCATGTTGTAAAGCAATTCAATGTTGTAAGATAAGTGCGTGGTGGAATGAAAAAGTAAAGAAAGCCGTGGCCAAAAGGAGGCACATGGATGAATGGTAAATGCCAAAGATGTAAAATAGAAACAGAAGCGCCTGTTGGAGTATAGAAAATTGAGAAGTGAGTCCAACCGAATAGTTGGTGACAGTAGGCGAGAACTGAAAGTAAAAAAAAGATGAGAAAATGCAGAATGATTTTGAAGGGACCAAAAAATTGTTTTGGAAGTGGATAAAAATGGTAAGACAAATCCGAAAAGAAACAATATGGTTGGGGTGAAAATACAGAATCGGAAAATGGTATGGAATGAGGAAGGTGTAAGAGAATTCTGGAGAGAATAAAAAAATAATAATAATAATAATAATAAGGCTGTAGAAATTTGGGTGTACACATCATCTATTGGCGGTGTTAATAAACTTAACTTGACCCAAAGAAGAAGCATGTGTTTTTTTTACACAAGGAGATACGTATCTTCTGCCAAAGGTAAAGGTAAGATGCTTACTGGCAATTAGGCCATTGCTGACCCTTTTTGCTCATCTAAACTAACCTACCCTCCACCTTGAGCTCGATCTCAACGACGACAGTGATTTTGAAAAATCATCCGCCGCCGGTGAGGATCGAACCGTCGACCCCCGAGTCCGTATTGGAAAGTCTGAATCGACTTTCCCGCACGGCCACGGAGGCGCTATCTTCTGCCAAAGGACCAACAGTGTTCTGTAGACCCCAGCAGATACCGACCAATAACTTGTCTCCTGACCCTATATAAGTTGATCACACTATGTCTTGAGAAACGCATATATGCGCACTGCGAACGAAACAACATAATTGCGAGCCAGCAAAAAGGGTGTGCTAGAGGATCTATGGGGTGCAAAGAAAAACTAATAATTGATTCGGTTGTGTGCAATCAAGCTTACAATGGACGAATAAATATCCTTGCTGCCTACGTAGATTACAAAAAGGCATTTGATTCAGTTTCACACGAATGGCTTATAAGTGTGCTGAACATCTATAAGATCTATACTTATATCCTGGGGTTCCTTGAACACACCTGGCGAACAAAAATTCAGCTACGGGTACAAACGGGTGACAACATCGTAACCAGCACGATACCAAATAGAAGATGTATCTTTCAAGGCGACTCGCTAAGCCCATTGTGATTCTGCCTCGCATTGAATCCACTATCAAACCGCCTGAACTCCACCAGATATGGCTTCGGTATAAAAGGCAATGGCAGTGAGCAAATGAGGCTAAATTATCTGTTGCATGTGGATGATCCTGAGCTGATGGCCTCCACAAAGACCCACCTGAAACAACTCCTTAAAATCGTGGAAGGATTTTCCAGAGACATTGACATGCAGTTTGGGCTTGACAAATGTCGCACCTTATGTGTATTCAGAGGGAAGATACAACCAGGTGTATATGAAATGCAGAACGGCCAGCAAATTGCCCCGATAGATGTGGAGGAGTGTTATAAATACCTGGGAATACAGCAAGCGAGGAAAATAAACCACTCGGTAATGAAGAACGATTTGACAAATGAGTATACGAAACGAGTAAAGCATGTGGTGCGATCAAATCTTAACGGAAAGAACCTGATTAAAGCTCTTAATATATATGCATGTCCTGTACTTAGCTATTCATTTGGGACTGGAGTAAAACGGACATCGAAAATCTACAACGGAAGGTGCGAACACTCCTAACAAAATCCAAAAAGCATCACCCCCGCAGTGCTACCGAGCGAGTAACCCTACCTAGACACCAATGTGGAAGAGGACTGTTGGATATTGGTAAACAGTTAGAACAGCAGATATTAAACCTACGTACATATTTCCATCAGCAGGCGCTTACTTCTTAACTACACCGTGCCATATGCGACGTAGATGTAGAAGATTCAACACCGCTACAATTAAAAGAAAGTGAAATACAAAGTCACCATCGGACTGATCAGGACAAGCTGCAATCTTGGAAGAAGAAGATGGGGGACATCTGAATGAGACCTCCTAGACACATGTCGACAAATTGGCGTCGAACTACTGGTTGGTGTCCGGGCAGATGTTTCCAGAGGCAGGGAGGTTTTTGCTGACCATACAAGACCAGGTCATTCCAACAAGAAACTATCTGAAGTATAAAGTTAGAGATAATTCGGTCCAAGATGACAAATGTTTGATTTGAGTGTCAGTCATCAGAGACTATCCAGCACGTCACCGGAGGATGTCAAGCATTTGCTGCAACAGAGCATAAAGAGAGGCACGACGAAGTTGGAAAAATAATTCATCAAGAACTGGCTCTGAAGTTGGGACTTTTAAATGTTGGTATGGTGTCCTACTATAGATACACTCCTGAGCCTGTTGTAAAGAACTCTATGCTATCACATAACTACGTGCAACTTCGTCACAATAACCGCCACAACGACTGGCATAGACAATAACCATGTTGAAATAATACAGAAATTCCCAATGTTCACATTCATTTGCGCAATACTGTACGTATCAAAAATGCCACCAATAATTCGTGTTATTGTATTTTTCAAACCGATCAGTCTATTAATAACTATCGACAAGAAGTTATAAGTTGCCGGCTATAATAGAATATTCTTGTCTCATAGAATATTAATAGGTATCACCTAAGTTGGCTTAGGATGGGAGAGGTCGAAATAATTAAGGGAGTTGGCTCAGTTAGTCCTAGTTTTCTGTTTTTCTTTCCATTATCTGAAAATCGATATTCAATTAGGAGAAAAGCAAATCTAAGGTTGGTACATTACGTTACTGTTAGCATGTAACATATAATTATTAAAAGTCAAATTAATCTGAATGGAAAAGTTGGTATAATATATACCTACTGTTACATGCGGAACGTTTAATAACGAACGAAATATTAATAGGTTGTAGAGTATTCATTAATGGATACGTAGGTGGTGACCAGGCGTGTAAAATAATTACCCGCAGAAAGGCCACGTAAAACCCATACATAGTTAATTTATTTCAGAGTTTTAGTGTACTGTACTGTATTCTTAACAGACTTCAAAAAAAAAAAACAGGAGGTTCTCAATTCGACCATTTTTTTTATGCGTGTTACCTCACAAATTTTTTCTAGGGGAACCGATTTTGATGATTCTTTCTCTAATTGAAAGCTGGTGCTTCTCATGTGGTCCCATATAAATTTGATCAAGATCTGACCAGTAGTTTTTGAGTTATCCTTTAGGTCGGTTGTCTATTTTTTTAAATTTTTACTTGTGTTTCTTTAACGTCCGTCTATTTTCACAATATGGCCAAGCACTAACGCCACAGCCGCCATGGAGGTGTTGCTGGATACCCCCCCCCCCCTTTCACTTAATTATTATGGGGGAGGGGGAAGCTAGGACTATACAGATTAGCCTGCAATGGTATACTGAAGATCAACCCAGGCTTCAGGGGCCACTGCAAAATTCAGGAAATCGTGATGGAGCCCATGCTTGAAATGAGGTCAGATTTCGCCCGCGAATCTGCAGGGAAAACAACTTTACAGTGGAGATCCCCGACCGCGAGGCATGGCGGGAAGAGACGCCGAGCATACCACGGGACGCGCTCATCTGGTTCACGGACGGATCCGGCAGGGAGCGTGGGACGGGGGCAGGACCGAGGGTAAGTCATAGTATTTCCCTCGGAGCCCATGCAACGGTCTTTCAGACCGAAATGTACGCCATCCTGCACTGTGTGTGGGAGAACAAGAGGACGGGCTACACCAACAAGTGGATCCTAATAGCCACAGACAGCCCTTAAGGCCCTAAGTAGCCCACGAGTCAATTCCTGGCTGGTGAGCGAGTGCCGAGACGAGACGAGCGACCTGGCTGGGCAGAATGAGGTCACCCTCATCTGGGTGCCCGGTCACTCGGAGACCAAAGGCAATGAAGAAGCTGACAGTCTTGTGAAGACAAGGTCAGCAGAACTATTTATGGGACCAGAACCGACTCTGGGCGTGACAAAGAGCACTGCGAGGGGAGCCATTAAGTCCTGGGTCAGAAACCAACACAAGGTGTACTAGGCAGACTGTCCAGGGCTCAGACATGGGAAATCAATAATTGACGAACCCAGTTCAAAGAGAGCTGTAGAGCTGCTAAATCTTGGCAGAGGACAGCTCAGAAACACAACAGGTCTCTTGACGGGACACATGGCCGTCAAGAAACACCTGCATAAAATGGGGCGGTTCGAGGGGGACCTCGCATGCAGACTCTGCGGCGAGGGGGAGGAATCAGCCCAGCACATCTTGTGCGAGTGTAAAGCTCTGGACCGCAAAAGACAACTGATCTACGGTCAGTCTAGACCGGAGACAGAGCATTATAAAACTGCACCATACCAATCGCTGTGCAGACTAGTTCAAGGCACAGTGATTTTGGAATTGGTAGAGTAAAAAGACTAAGCGCATGCACAATACGCCAAAGGTGGCAACGCTATCGGGGCGGCAAAGCCGCGGACGAGCCCCGAGGGAAAAAAAGCACTAACGCCAGAAAACAGTTTCAGCACACTACCCCGGAAATTAGACCGAATAAATTCCTTTCTGTAAGAGGGTAAGGATCTTGAACGTGCCTAACATTGCATGGCACACAGGACCGGCAAAATCCGAAGGGCCGACATGCAGACATTCAACTGGCTCGAGCATAATTCCACAACTTCGGTTGATGTTAATTTATAGTATGTACTGAAAAATTATTTGACATTTATACTGGGAATTGAACTCAGACACTTGGGTTCAGAGGCACACGTTTTCACCCCTGGACCAGGGAGGTTAAGTTAGGCTAAGTTTAAGTTTTAGAGTACAAAGTTTGGGGAATATGGCTATTTTAGAGTATTGGTGCTATATGGAATATAATAAAGGATACAAGTTTTCAAAATAAACAGTGTGAACGAAAAAAAAGCAAAGCAATTTGTGAAGGACAATGTCGATGGAAATGTCAATAAAAGAAGCAGAAATCAACAACGTTTACTTGACTAGTGAGAAAATTTAACCTGCAAGCGACAACGTAGTTTCTGGAGCCAGACCTCAGATGGGGACACTCTTCTATCATATTCAAAGTACTAATATGCCTCGGTGGTTCAGTGGTAAGAACGTGTCCATCTGAACCGAAGGGTACTGGGTTCGATCACAGGGTTCTCCTTTCACTTTTTCAGTACATACTATAACATTAACATCAACCGAGGTTGTGGCATTGTATTTGAGCAAGTTGAATGTCTACATGTTCCGCCCTTCAAAGAGGGCGTAAAGCCGTCGGTCCCGTGTCCGTGCGATGTTGAGCACGTTAAAGATTCCTACCCTCCTTGCAGAAAGGTAGGGGTTCGGCCAAATCTCCAGGAGAGTGAGGCTAAACTGCTCCCCGGCGTCGACGATTGGCTATAGTCGCGGAAATATACCGACGTTCAAGAAAAAAAACACACACACAAGTAATAATATTCACTGCTGATAATATGTACATAAATGTATAATTTATTAATTGTCAGTCATTTAGGCATCAAGATTTCATACATGGTACGTCATTTATCAATGAGAATTTGTCGAGATTACATTTTTAGTGAATTTTCTTAAAAAAAATTCACTAATGAGGAGATCCCGACTTTTGAATTTTGAAAAAATTTCTTCGCATGAGCGCTAATTAGGCCCCCCAGAAAACATATCCGGGGTCAGTTTCAATTTTTATATGTTTATATATATATATATATATATATATATATATATATATATATATATATATATATATATATATATATATATATATATATATATATATATATATATTTATATATATATGTAACACACCGATAACTCAAAAAATAATGGGCCGATTTTGATCAAATTTGGTGAAAAAAATCCTTTTGCAAATGACTTGGATGAGTTCATTACTCAGGAAAATCTGCCCAGGTTTTCCCGGAAAATTTTGTATTTTCTTTCAAAAAAAATTTATATCTCCGGAATTAACAAAGTAAGGGCAACCAAATTTGGGACGCAGGCTTACATCCTTATAGGCAAGTTACCTACCAAAATTTAGCTATGTAGGTCAAAAGACAAAAAAGTTATAGGCATTTAAAAATAAATAAATTGGGGTTTTCCTCAAAACGTCAAAGTGGCGATTTAAAATGTCAAAATTGGCAACATTTAGGCAAATAACTTAAATCTAATACGGGCTATAGAAATAAAATGTCTCAAGAAGGATGTTTTAGAAACCCTAAAGTCTTAGTTTCAACCGTCATTGTCCTTCATTTTACTAAAATATTTGCAGAAAAATCATTTCAAATAGACCCTTTCTCTGATGCTTGGCAGTAGCCTTAGCTATAGAGTTTATCATTTAATGGTATATAATTTTTGTCGAATTTTCATAAAAAATTAATAAAGCTCAATATATCCGTTATTATATAAGATATGAAGAAAATTTGTATATATTAATTATAGGGTGTCTTGAGCTACATCTTAAAATAATATTTCTACAATCACAGGTGGCCCATAAGTCGTTGGTGATACAAATTTCCTGTTTTTAATCAAACACGCCTTATGTTATTGCATTTTTGCATTTTCCATCGAAATATAATGCATGTTTGTAAGAAAATAAATTCTGGACGCAGCAAGTGCGTTATAGTAGCGAATTTTTATCAAATGTTTCATATTTGAACAGTTCAATTTGCTATTAACCTATAAGGTTGACCAAGAAACGTGTTTTTTCGGGAACATTTTAAGTTTACTTTTGGAAATTTTTGTACATTTTCACACAATAAAGTTATTTTAATGGAACATGGCACATTGTTTTTACTATATAGGTTAGGTAACCAAATTTGATGCCTGCTTTCTTAAAAAAACACACATATTTGTTATTAAAAAGATTTTTATGAAAATTCACTACCATAACGCACTTGCTGCGTCCAGAATTTTTATTATTTATTAGTAATTGAATTTGAAAAGATATCTTATAAAAAAACTTAGCTTGTGCTTGTATGAAAGATAATTTTAAACATGTGGTTTTATGTCATTTTATAAATTTCCTGTGAATATCGTTTTCTCGGCACTACAAAATTTTACCAACTTTAGCAGAACATATTCACATTTATTTCAGTATAAAATTAATTGCTTTGCTACCACGAAATTCTCCCAAAAATTGTTTTTCTTCTGGTACATAAAATTGACATTTTCACTTGAAATTGTAATAAATGTATTTTGTGGACTGAAGAAAATATATCTATTATCTAGAGTGCTTTGGCAGGCAAAACTGTAACAATGAATTTTAATGACCATTTCAAAGCCAACCAAATGTGCAAAGAAGACCGACGTACTTAAACTGAAATTACTCATTTGTGGCGCCATGATTTAAAAAAAAAAACAGCAAATGGTGATTTTATTAGGCCCAACTATAATAAAAGGATGATATAAATAGAAATAATAATAATTATAAAATCTACAAGAAAGCTGGACTCGCAGTTTTTTTACAATTTCTAAATGCCGCTAACATTTATAGCAACAAGAATAAGTCTCAGGCCCCGTACAAAAAAAAATAGAAGGAGCCAAAGACCAAAAAGCTTCAATGATGAATGACTTGAATTAAGTACGATCTCAAATTAATTTAGTTTAGAGCAATTACGTTATAATTGGAATTTTCGTGATTTTTTGAACGCAAACCACTCAGTTTTCCATTCAGTTAAAAACTTCATTTTAGTGAATTTTCTTTAAAAAGATCACTAATGAGAAGCTCGCGACTTTTGATAAAATCTCTTCAAATAAGCGCTGGAACCCATAACCAATGTCAGTTCCAGACTTTATATGTTTATGTATATATATATATATATATATATATATATATATATATATATATATATATATATATATATATATATATATATATATATATATGTCACACCGATAACTAAAAAAATAATGGGCCGATTTTGATAAAATTTGATGAGTACCTTCCTTTCGCAAGTTGCTTGGATAAGTTCATTAGTCTGGAAAATCGGACTAGTTTTTTCTGGAAAATTCTGTGTTTTCTTTCGGGAAATGTTTATATACGCGGGTTTATATAATAAAAAATAAACGATGTACCAAACTTTGGATCTCTAGGTTAAATGAAAAAAAAGTTATAAGCATTATAGTTTTTATTCTTAAAACGTCAATGTCGCGATTCGAAACGTCAAAATTGACATGTTCGAAATAAAAAACTTGAAACTAATAAGGCCTATGTACAAGAAATGTCGTACGAAGTGTGTTCTATAAAGCCTTAAGTTTCAGCTTCAGCCGTCATTGCCCTTCATTTAACTTAAATATTTGCAGAAAATGAATTTTAAATGGATCCTTTCTCTGATGTTTTGGCAGTAGTTTCAATTATAGGGTCATAATACATCAAGAAAAAACTTTGTATCCCTTTTTAAGCACATTGCGCACACAGAGCAGTGTAAGATTTGACATAGATTAAGTTCATATAAAGGAGATCAGAAAGATAAAATGTACGTATAATATGTGTTACAAATAGATTAAACAATGCTTTGTTTTAGTTAGACAGTAAGATTTCCAGTCTCAGATTTTAGCTGACGGTTAAGATATTAATATGTCAATGTAAAATACATATTACTCTATTGTCGAACAGTACTCTATTGTCGAACAGATGTATATGGATGCGTTCATTCGTTCATACTCAATATTTTAGTGACATATCACTACACATAATATTTTATCCTTGTGGTTTTTCTTTTGTTTCCATAGTCATTTTGATATTGGGTTTTTTAGTGAGTTTTCTTTAAAAAATTCACTAACATAAGGAGATCGCGTCTTTGGATTTGGAAAAAATGTCTTCAAATGAGCGCAAACTGGGCTCCCTAGAACACATTTCCATATATATATATATATATATATATATATATATATATATATATATATATATATATATATATATATATATATATATATATATATATATATATATATATATATATATATATATATATATATATATATATATATATATATATATATATATATATATATATCTCACACCCCCGACATATTTAGTGAGTACCTTACTTTTACAAGTGGCTTGGTTAAGTATGTTAGTTAGGAAAATCGTACCAGTTTTTCCTGGAAAATTTTAGGTTTTCTTTCGGAAAATTTTTATACCTCTGGAAACAACAAATTTATGGCAACCAAATTTGGTACGCGGCTTCATATTATATAATGTGAATTACACACAAAACTGTAGGTACATATTAGGTATATATGTCATTTAAATACTATGAATTTTTTAGCAAATTTTCGTGTAAAAAATATGATTTTTTTTTTTGGTGTGTTTTTGAACAAATCATTTTTGGAAGATGTTTTGTGAAGTGTTGGTAATAATAAACGTATAAGTTTCCGGTACTATGGGCAATCACTGACGCCAGGGAGCAGTTTCATCTCCATATCCTGGAAATTTTGCCAAACCCCTGTTTTTCTGGGAGGGATATTTAACGTGCCCAACATCGCATGGACACGGGACCAACGGCTTAACGCCCTCTCCGAAGAGCGGAACGTGCAGACATTGAACTTGCTCAAATACAATGCCACAACCTCGGTTGATGTTAAATGTACAGCATGTACTGAAATGCCTAAATATGTTGTTAATGATCAAAGACCAACCCACGCTCCGTTACGTGCGCGGACCTAGCCTATCTACCTATTACCTAACTGGCTTAGCACCGACTTCAAACAGATAAGTAGGTAGCCCGTATAATGATATGGTATTTAAATTAATCTTTGTCTGTTGAATTAAACCTGCAATCCAGTTATTTTTCGCTTTTTAGTGCCTATTTTGAAGCCGGTTTAATTTTTATGTTTATTTATAAGGTATCAGATCGGAAACGGCTATGAATATTCTGAATATAGTGTTATAATTTCGGGACGCAGCAAGTGCGTTATGGTAGCGAATGTTCATGAAATGCTTCATACTTATATAACTATTTTCTATACACCTAGAAAGTTGAATTTTGGTCGGGTTTCGGGTTCTATGGGGCCAAATTCGCGCTCGTTCGAAATTTTTTTTGCAAAGTCTCACCATCGATACCTCTCTATTAGCGATTTAAAAAAAATCGCTAAAAATGTCTTTGCGATACAAGACATCTAAATATTTTTCTGTTAAAGCCTACTGCTATAACCCGCATCCGAACTTTTTGTTGCCACTGATACTGCACAGTTGCTGATAAATTACTGTTATTAACTTCACGTCGGTTAATTTAAAGACATTTTAAGCCTTTTTCTACGGAAGTAAATAAGTTATGCCACCTGCGCTTTTGAAGCCTTGAAACAAGAATAATCGTTTTATAAACTACTACTTAAAAAGAAAAACTTGAGAGCTTGAAACAAATGCTCAAAAAAGGAAACACGCGAGATATTAACAAGAAATTAAACGTCATTTCTAAAGGCTGCGTTTTAATTTCCGTAGAAGACAAAATTTACTTAAAATGTCCGCTTCTCCTTGAGTACTTGTAAATCCATTTGAAAATGTAAATGCGTTTCTTTCGGGAATTCAACATATCAGTGTTTTATTTAATATGAAACGAAAAAAAAAACATTATTGCTTTAAAATCAACCAGAATTTATGCAATATGTGTACAATTTTGGTGTCAAACACTCTAAAACTCAAACAATAAAATTTATTTATTCATTTTTCTAATTTAAAGTCCAAATCTCTCGCTAAATCCAAATTAGTTAGACGACGTAGTTTGCTAGATAGCTGCGAGAATGCTTTAAATAATTTATAATACTTAATTTTGAAAAATCTACACAATATTTTGATGTAAATAAATTTGAAACGAGTGCGAAAATGTTCTAGCCACGCCACTGGAGTCAATTCGATTATATGACACATGTCTGAAACAAAATACCTTTTAACAAGACCTGGGTTGATTAAACTTACGACAAACGTGCCTGAAACAATACATGTTTTCTTTTCGTTTTAGTTCATGAAAATTTGTTTACTAGTTACAACGAGGTCAACATAACACTACGTTCCTCGTCTTTAATTTATCATTTCACAGAAACATTAGTTATTATTCCCACACCCTTATGTGATTACCCTACACGTAATTTGTGACTATAAACTAAATTTGACTGTGAACAACCTAAAGCGTTAAGGATGCCAAAGACCTACTTGACGACAAATTATAATCACAGTCTAGAGGTGACATCGCTTTGTGACAACCATGAGTCTCTTCCTCTACAATTTTTTTCATTTTATGTAGATTTCGTGCTTGACCAGGTGTTCCAGATGTTTTTCTTTGGTCTACCACGTCCATTTTTCCAATTATGTGTTCTTTAAATGATATCAGAATATTACTATGCATCAGAATATGTCCAATAAACCTTGCTTTCCGCCTCTTAATATCTTCCAGAAAGCATATTTTTCTCCCACGCTTCTAATACACTTTGATTCGCTTTCCTATCGATGTTTTTTGTCCTCGTAATTTCTCTTCATGTATACATTATTTTCATGTCCTGCTTATTCAAAGTCCAGCTTTCCACTCCATACATATACTTATCATTCCATAATTTTTTTCAGATTCAAGTTTATTAGTGAGAAGAGTATTTTGTTTATTGACTGCTTACCTTGTCATAGCGATTTTCCCTCTCAGATCTTTGCTACATGTACCAATCCGGAATAATATTCCCAAGGTAAGTGAACATTTCCACTTGTTCATGTTGTTGACTGTATAACTTTACATCCATTTTTGCAGTTCTCTCGTAATTATCTTCATTACTTTGGTTTTTGTTATTCTTCTTTATTCATCATCCAGTGCACTGAACACCCCTTGAAATTTTTTCCGTTTCTCCTGTCAATGCTGTCTCATCTGCGTACCTTATGCAATGCAACCTTTGTCAGTTTATTTTGATTCATGATGTATTTTCCTTCAGCCTATTAATTATATCTTCTATGAATACGTTGAATACATATGGCGATAATGGGCATCCTTGTGGTACACTTTTGTTTATTTTATCTTCTATTTCATATCCGTTAATACAAATTATGGTGCTTTCTTTTGAGTATAGATTGAGAATAATGCGGCTACGTTTTCAATCCCATCTAGCCCCCTTTATTACATGCAACAATATTATCCAACAGAATTATCCAATGCTTTTTCCAGGCCTACAAAAGCAATAAAAGTATCTCTGTTTTCTCAAGGTTCTTTCTCCCATTGTTTTAAGTTCCAGGACAGCATCTTTAGTTTCTCGACCCGGTCTAAATCCAAACTGATCATCAAAGTAACTCTCAATTTTTCCTCTTATTCAATTCTTCACTATGGTTAACATATTCACCACCACATGACTCTACACTTAATTTTGCAATTTGTGTTTTGACGAAATACTCGGACACGTCAACTTTAGTATACACATTTTTGCATAAAATCTACGTTTCTGCCACTACTGCTTTTCAAATATGGCGCGATCGACGTTTTTTTAACTGAAAACCTCCGTTTTTTCAATATTTTTATTTTGATAGATCATTGAATTGTCTACACGGTACCATCAAAATTGTAATACCTCACATATAAAATTTTCGAATGAAAGTGATTTAAAGAGTGGAAACTCTATTCATAACAAGAAACAAAAATAGATGCTCTTATTCAACAAATTAAAATATTGTTTCCTTTAAATACAATGTTAGAGATGCAATCCACCGACTTCTTGACAATAAGCAAATCTGTTGACACATTCCTCTTGTACATTGCGAATGACGTCAGGGCTAATTCGACTGATTTCATACCTAATTCTATTTTTCAAAACTTTTAGGTTATTTGGTTTGTTAACATAGATTTGTGTCTGAGCATTGCGTCAAAACACAAATCGATCAAATTTTAATTAACTTATTCAATAATTTCGCCACTCACTGTATACAGGGTGAATCAAACCACCCCAACCAGTCGTCGTTTATTAGCCTACTAGATGCTCTAAGGAAAAATTAAGATATGTTGGTATACCCAAATCGGGTACGCTCTATCGATGGGTGATAGAGTGCATTTCCGGAACAAACCGGAAATGGATCGTTCTGACCTAAATTTTGGATTTTTAAATGGAGCATGGTATTTTTAATTACAGATTTAGGTTACACGTAAAAAAAAAGAAACTTTTGTTCGAACCAATTTCCCGATAGATGTCACCATTAACCTTCAAAATAAATTTTAAGTGTTCTTAACACAAATCAGACCCAATGGTGTTTGTGGAGAATGGATTGCATAAAATGTAAGCGTTCATAAATGTTTAAATATCTGCCACTTTGATTCACACATTCCTAGTTTTCAAAAGACGAAAAGAAAGGTTCTACCAAACAAATACCAGATGTAAACATGGAATTGTCAGCAATAGACATTGCTGTCAAACATTATTCATCATCTGTCACTGTTTCGTGAAATCATCTGAGTGTCATTTTTGACAAGGCAAAGATGTTCTCCAACAAGGAAGGTTTCGATATGCTCATGGTGTTAGGCGAATGTCGTAAAAATTACAGACAAGTCGAACGAAGGTATGCAGAGAGGTACCCCGACCGTTGTCCTGAATCTCACAACGTTTTCAGGCGCCTGGCGCATCGAACTCGCACAATTGGTCAAATTCAATGCAAACACAATAAGAATCAGCAGATTAAGCAGCCGGTAAGAGACGAAATGGCACCTGACATTTTGGGTGCTGTTGCTATGAACCCCCATGTTTCAACCAAACCAGGATCGTGGTTGATTCAGGTGCGAGTCAAATCTCAATATGCAGGATTTTAAAAGATAACCATTATCATCCCTACCACATTAACCTACAACAGGCACTTGAACTGAGCGATTAGCAAAAACATATCGATTTTTGCCAATGGCTATTAAGCAAAGATCTTGAGTTTCATCGATCGATCCTCTGGACCATTACTGGTCTCAAGAAAATCCTCACTGGCTGCGAGAAGTGGACAACAAGCATTTGTGGAGCCTCAACACATGGTGTAGCCTCATCGGGTGCCAGATCATTGGGCCCTACTTTTTCGATGGCATACTAAGTGGCCGTGTACGCTGAGTTCCTCGACAACGTCCTCTGTAAACTTCTGGAAGACGTCTCGCTCGATACACGAGAGTCGATGTGGATGCAGCAGGATGCCTGTTTAAGTCATTTTTCGCTGGAAGCACGTAATGTCATTGATAACCTGTTCCCTCGACGGTGGATCGAAAGAGAAGGGCCTGTAGCGTGGCCGCCTCGATCTCCAGACTTGACACCCGTGATTTTGTTTCTTTGGGGCCGGGTCAAAGATATTGTTTACGGACATCAACCCACAACAAAAGATGATATGAAGGTGCGAATCCGGGAAGCATGCCAGTCGTTGAGCAGCGTAGAAATATTGCGAGTTACAGGCAGCGGTCGAAAACGGATCCAGGAATATGTTAATCAAGGTGGCAGACACTTTGCATATTTATGAACGTTTAAATTTTCTGCCATCCAATCTCCCCACACACAACAGCCACGTCCTTGTCATTGGGTCTGGTTTGTGTTAAGAACACTTAAAATTAATTTTGAAGGTTGATGATGACATCTATCGGGAAAGTGGTTCGAATAAAAGTTTCTTATTTTTTTACATGTAACCTAAGTCTGTCATAAAAAATACCATGTTCCATTTAAAAATCCACAATTTAGGTCAGAACGACCCATTTCCGGTTTGTTCCGGAAGTTGACTCTATCACTAATCGATAGAGCGTACCCGATTTCGGTATAGAAACATCTTATGTTTTCCTTAGAGCATCCAGTAGGCTTATAAACGACTGGTACGGGTGGTCTGTTTCACTCTGTATATAAATATATATAAACCCATAAAAATTGAAACTGACCCCGGATATGGTTCCAACACAAAAAACGTCTTCTATGGGAGTTACGCATTTTTAAAGGTGTCTGCTCAAATGCAGTTAATTTTATTTCTCAAATTGGAGAAAGACAGAAGAATAAAATTTGTGATATAACTTAACCGTGTCAAAGGCTTTCTTATACCAATATTTTTAGTCATCTGATGTACCCCAAAAGGGTTGAGAATTGTCCAACATAACTTTTTACGTACTTGGAAATTTGCAATTTTAAGAAAGCTCACCGAGACACTTTTCTGTCTCTTGTATTTTTTTAAATGCACGTTTTTAAGAAAAACGTTTATTTTTCACTATTTCTACTAAATACATTTAAAGTTGGAAAGTCTCTTCTAGCGATATTTTTTCAAATTGATATAGACCTTACAGGCTGGTAGATTTTAGTGTGATTTTATCGGGCAGGTTAACAATTGATCCAAGTATAAATTAACATAAGATGGAAAGCTACACGTTTACAGTATATAATTCTATATAAATATATAAGTATGTGTTATTAGCTACATATATTTAGATATAATGAGATAATATTTACACTACAAATTGTGCTTTGTTTATGCAATGCATTGTTAATAACATACACAACACCTCTATATACTTTCGAACTAAAACCACATAATATCAACAAAATTGATGACATAGCTAATATATAATAAAAACTCACACATACGTAATGCCTAAAGATAAATGGAAACCTCAAAAACACAACAATATCTTTAAAATACATTTACTATGTTTAAAGCTCGGAAAAACAATTGCAATAGTTTTTGGCTACGCGAAGCATGTCCAGAAAATAAATATAAAGTAGTGCTCAAAACTCATAACATTATTATAGCATGTATAATCAATTAGACCCGCCACGTTTTTCTTAATTTCAAAAAATTTCTTCAAATGGGCGCGAATTAGTACCCCTAGAGCCCATTCTGGTCATTTTTTATGTTAAGAAAGTTCAAAAGTAGTGACGGTTCTAAATTGATTCTATATGTTATAATATTACTATCTATTTTGAACATTATTTTACTTTTTAGCAAATTTTCATTAAACAAATTGCTAATAAGATTTTTTTATCAAATGAGTGCGAACTAAGACCGCTAGAACCTACATTCTAAGCCAATTCCAGTATATATATATATATATATATATATATATATATATATATATATATATATATATATATATATATGTATATATATATATATATATATATATATATATATATATATATATATATATATATATATATATATATTTCAGATAAAATGAACTACATGGTGATTTCGGAAACGGTAAGAGACATAATTTTGGTTAAACGGCAAAACAGTGGCGCTTCCGAGCCCAATCAGATGCTGTATCGAAATTTAAAAAATCTACAGGGGTTTTCAAAATATCGAGCAAAATGTAAAAACTATGTTTCTACAAAAATTGAAATACCTTCGCATCTTGTAAACAAAGCGACTACACCCAATCAAATGACTTTTTTCTAGGCCTTCTAGTTTTTTTTGCAACCAGAGCCAACTTTGCTTTTTTATGGCCGTCATATTGGATTTAAAAGTCATTAAATAGAGCATAAACAGAGGTTTTAGCCATGTATAACAAAACTATCTTTGGATGCCGGAAAATGTAAATTTATTATAAAACAGTTTTTCACTTACTTGGCTGTGAAACCAAACCAAACCTTTGGCCAAAAAATAATGCAATTTTCTAAAAATTGTCTTTTATTTATGATACTAAAGTTAACAACTGAAACATTATTTATGATTAAACTCAACATAAAACTAAAAACTGATGACAAAACATTGAATGAAAGTGGGTGCACACATGTGTAGTCTCCATGGCGAAATTGCATAAATTAGGCTACGAATTGCTCCGTCATCCACCCTATTCTCCGTATTTAGCCCCGAGTATTTCTTGTTTCCAAGCTTAAAGAAATGCTTCGGCGGAAAGAGATTTGACTCCAATCATGAAATCATCTCACAAACAAATACCTATTTTGAGGACCTCGACAAACCTTATTTTTTGGAAGGGATAAAAAAATTGGACAAACGTTGGACGAAGTGTATAAAGCTCAAAGGAGACTATGTTGAGAAATAAAATGATTTTTTTGTCAAAAAACCTGTGTTTGATTCAAAAACTCACGGACTTATCGACCCGCCCTCGTATTTACTGTGGCGGCTGGCACATGAGCACCTGCCCCACACTGAAATTCCCGTAACCATGCAATAAGTTTATTAAAATAATAATTTAACAAAGTTAAAATTAGATAGATACTTAAACGTTTCGGGGGCCCGTGCTGCTAATATTTATTTACGAAGCTCCTCGCCCGACAACACGAAGTAGCCAATACTTACTTCCACCGCCGGGACACGTGTAAAATGACTTCGTCACTGTAGCCAGAATTATATACGGTAGTATACGTGATAAGCCAGTGGCCGTTGATGCATATCTCACCACTTTTATCTGGCCGTGGCGCAAATTTTGGATGTGTACTGCTGTAATAGTTCGATTGTCCCGCTAATCTTTTGTGCCTTGTGCCGTTGTGCGTCTGTCCATTTCACTTTAATAACGTGTGGCATATAATCTATTTAAAATTGAATTGATTAGTGTGTTTTATTTTAGAAAATATACCTTTAAATTATGAGGATAAAATAGCTATAAAGGCTTGGCAGGCCTGCCCCAGCGTTCGATATTAAAAAATTGACGGCAGGAAAAGTGAGGCAATTTAATAGATATTTTAATACAAACGTGTATGACAAGTTTATGTGGGTGTCCCGCAAGGAATAAACTGTTTCGTTTTGTTTGTATTTTAAGCAATAGTTTTTTTTAAACTATTTTTGAAATAAAATTTATCAGAAAAAAGGAAAATACCTTAAAGTTGGCCGCGGACGGATTTCCCACAACTGGTCTTTTAGAGTTGTGGCCGCCAATTTTTATCACGAGCTGGCACTACTTATTCACATTTACTGGGTGTTGTAATTTCTATGACAGGAAGAATAGCATAACAAGAAACATAATTATGTATGAAAAGGTAGTCCAGAAACAGAAACAAGCAACGTACATCCGTGATAAGGGCATTTAATAATAATAATAATAACACTATTCAGAAAATCCAACAATGGCAATGAATACGTCACAATATAAAACACAAAAATCATCCAAATTTCTGGCACACTCTTTCTTAAGCAAAGTGTCCCAAAATTCAAAAATTCACAGTTTAAAAGCTTTTTACAAATATACATACATATATTAATAATAAAATCATGGTTCTTCATGGTAAATAAAACACAAAAAACAGCATGCATCAATTAGACCAAACGCACATGGATGAAATCAATAGTGCCAATGGAAACACAAATTAAAGCAGCAATTAAGTTTCACTTATTCTATAAACATGGAACAATCAAAAAAATCAGACAGAGTATAGAAAGACTGCGATTCCAAAAACTGTTTAAGTTTTATCTTTGAAACAGACACAACACAGTCTCTAAGATTCTTTGGAAGATGATGTATCCTTATTATGGATGATGTTACATTTTTTTTGCAACACTGTTAATCTTGTTTGATCGTCCAACAAAACCGTATCTCCAATACTTTTTGGGTCAACTTTTAACACCATATGCTTTATTCAGTTATAATTATTTTCAGAACAGTCTGCTTAAACAGATATGGTTAGGTAGGACAAAACAGTATCCCAAGAATCATTAAATTAATTAAATGTCCGCCTGGCAGATGAAAAAACCGTGTCAAATAACGGCTTTTTGTTAATAGACGACAACAGTTAGGTAAAGATCACGATTAATGCTTTTATTGTTTCAAATAAAAACTAGCACAAGAATCCGTCAGTCTACGACTTTTTGTATAAATAAACCTGAATCCTATGTAGTTTTTCCGTATAACTGGTTTTAAGTAATAGCAAATTGGTAACAAAATTAAAGCAAATAGTTTCAGTCACCAAATATTATAATACTTAAGGTGTTTTCACTACCTTCGCAAAATTATGTTTGTAACCCATGTTTGTTGCTTGTTACACTCACCTTGATTTTTTGAATAATTCATTACATTCAAAAACGTATTCCATCCTTCACTCTTAATTTGATTCAGTTTTTCGTTAAACATTTTTTAAATCAAATGTAATATAAATCAATTACCATTTCTTAACTTATTTTATTTTTATTAATACAAAACACAAAAGAACTAATATATTGAAATATGAGCACGAACTTACGAGGGGCGCTCAAATTTTTCTCCATTATCTATCTGTATGTATTGCCTATGTTCGAGTTGACGGAAGCATACCTAACTCCATTAGCCAGACTTATTAATATTATATTTAATTGACACACAATTATCATAGTGTAGAAAATCAATGAGACCTATTATTTCCGTTATAGATTCTCCGACATATAATGGTGAAGTGGCTATCAAATGAGTTTAAAAGCTTGTCTGTTAAATACAAAACTTTTTCAGTGTCAAATTTACTGGAATCTATTAATGAAGTTAAAGATGTTAAATTGGTTCAAGGCGAGGTTTTGATATCATTTGATGTAGGGTATTTGTTTCCTAGCGTGCTCACGAAACAAACGCAAATATTTTAATTTAACAATGAGTTTTTTTAACAAACCCAAGGCACGGCAATGGGCAAACGTCTCGCTCAATTCCTTGCGGACCTTTTCCAGGCGCCTCCGTGGCCGTGCGGGAAAGTCGATTCAGACTTTCCAATACGGACTCGGAGGACGACGGTTCGAGCCTCACCGGCGCCGGATGATTTTTCAAAAATCACTGTCGTCGTTGAGTTCGAGCTCAAGGTGGAGGGTAGGTTAGTTTAGATGAGCAAAAAGGGTCAGCAATGGCCTAATTGCCAGTAAGCATCTTACCTTTTTTTTCCTGGGTAGATTTGAAAAGGATTTAGAAAAGAAAGTCAGTATTTTCCTAGAGTAGGGTTTCGTTATGTGGACGATATTTTTGCAGTGTTTAGCACAAATATATGTTCTTTATTAACGACGGGGAGTTTAAATTTCTTAGCAAATAGATGAATAAAATTTCCCTTAGGTGAAAGTAGGTATAGTTACATCTCTTGTTTGTGCGTTAAACGTTTTAGAGATAGACTTTTCCATCCCTTAAATCCCTTACAATAGTTTTGCTCCTTACGACATAAATACCTAAATACCTAACTTTTTTTACCTTGTCAAAAAGTCTGTGGTTAACATAGTTACATAAATTGGAATAAAAGGCTTGCGCTCCCAAACAATTTCTTTGTATCAGGACAAACAAGCCTTTTATTCAAGTTTATACAACTATAACAGTTGTTTCTTTATAATTGAAAACCAATCATCGAAAAACTTAAATTTTTTAAAACCAAGTAATTTTGTTGCTATGGTTTGGTACCCGCACCTGATAAACAATTTAACAAAAACAAGCATGTTCTGAAAAATGGTTCATATTATTAGATGTTTGGAATCTGTGACGCGGACTATTAAATAGGTACCCCTACATTTCACGGGAAAATATTTGTAGACCTGGCGATCTTTTCGCTAACAAAGGTAGCTCCAGCAAACAAAAGCCTTATTACGAAGTCAAGTTAGTTGGTGAAACAATCCCCAGATCGAAGAATGTGTTGTGGTCAACTGGATTTCCCAAAGTGCTGACAACTAGAACGTTTTAAATTTTTCAACTAGTATCATATACATTCGCTTTGGTTACTATTGTGTCCAGATTCCAAGTTGTCAGTAAAGGATACAGGGAAGTCTGTGGTGATTTGACACCAGACGATGTTTATCCTGGAGAGACCTTTCTTTAAAATATTTGCAAAACATTTAAAGAGGCTATCTTTCTTATACCTCTATCGAAAAGAACTTTGATAAATACGTTCTGAAATCGAATTTAAAGCGATAAAAATCATCGTCAGTAAAACAATAAACGGTTAAAAGTTATGCTATTAAATTATAAATTGCAATTGTTTACCTGGCAGTACCAGTACCTTTTATGATTATGATCAGTGTAAAAAGCTTATCTGCACTATTTTTCAAAGGATTAAGAAATAAAATAAGAGGTCAAATTTAAATCACCCCCGTATATTTGAATTACTTCTAATTCCTATTTGAATTGCAAGTAAAAGTTGTTTCTGTTAAGTTAAGTATTAAGTAATATTATATAAACGTCAAATTTAGACAAGGTATTAACATTAAACTAAGAAATAAATGGCAATACCCTGTTTAATCCATATTTACCCTGCCATATATTATACAGATTAGCGCTGTGGGGGATGTAAACAATCAGAAAATAATTATGGAGTACACTTTTTAAGTTCAAAATTTAGAAACATATAAAGTAGAGCAAATAAAGGTAAAGGTGATAGGTATACTTACACTTTGTTGAGGTCAATGCATTTCCAAACATAGATTTCTTCTTAACTAGACATATCAAAAATACACTAAATTTTAAATATCACAATACACTTGCATTCACTTCGACATTTATTTTATTCATTTGCATTGTAATTTATAAGTTTCATAAATATAGGATCACAACGTGTGATTCAACGAATGTCCGCACCATCAGCGACTACACCAGCCGCATCAAAGCATAACATTGAATATTCGGATTCGGAATTCGTATATCCCAAAGAAACAAGAAACAACGATCGTCTGCAGTCTACAGGGGATACGAGATACGAGCTATTATACGAGTGCAATACCCACGACCCACAGTACAGTCGCGTACACAAACACCATTCGAAACTGACAATATTGACAGACGTCAGTAATACAAACAAACAGACTCAGCTGAAGTTGACAGTTTAAGTATACGTATTACGTATTATTATTACTACTACTTGTGTTTTGGTTACAGACAAATGTAATCAATAAACTCACATTGTGAAACGTCATGGGCTAAGAAAGCTTAATTATTTTTCGACATGTAATGTTTTTGAACATTAATATGTTATCCGTTTACAATTTTACCTACTGTTTATTTGCAATTTTATATAAATAATAGTAATGAAGAACTGTTTTACCTATAATAATAATTTGGTACACAAATAGACAAATCTAATAAGTCTATTGTAAAGGATATAACATCCAATCATAAGTTACGTGCACAAGGCGCTAAGTGCTGAATTTAAGTGCTCATCGTTGACTTCTAATCCAATTCAGCATTTGGAAAGCTGATGAACGCATTCGTGACTTTAAGCAGTATTTTTACAGCGGTCTCTCAATTTAAAATTGTGCCTTTTAGTCTGTAGTCATAATTCCTAATTAAAGCAACATTTTGAAAAAGTTTTGAAACCAAAAAGGTTTAATAAAAATAGTGATCAACTTAGAAACTCCATTTAAATGAATTTTAGCTGATGGTTGCGAGAGTTCACCAGGCACCAGCGCTGCCGGCAGCTGCATTGTTATGTCAAAAAATGTTGACAAAAGTCATTATTTGTCAACATTTTTTGACAAACAATGCAGCTGCTGGTAACGCTGGCGCCTGGTGACTTCACCCATTTTCTTGATATAAATGGGCGAGTTCACCAGGTACAAGGAGCTGCCAGCAGCTCCATTGTTATGTCAAAAAATGACATAACAAAATGTTGACATGGCGCCTTGTGAAATCGTCGACTGTGATACCACTGCGTCTATGGAAAATTTGACTCAATCAGTAGTAGTAGTGGGTATACCGCCGCCTCGGTGCTATCGGGGCGGCAAGGCCGCGGACGAGCCCTGAGGGAAAAAAAAAGATACCGCCGCCTGAAGGAACCAAAACAAAGAGAAATAAAGATTATTATGAGGAGGTAATATCAAATTATACTCCAGATGATTTTCCTAACCGTTGTAGAATGTCTTGAACAACTTTCCATGAATTGAGATTCATTACAATGACAGTATAAAATAGACCAATTCAGAACAGTGCGTGGCTACTTAACTACATGCGCCAGCATTACGTTGAATTAGTCAAGCAAAAATTAATACCGCTTTGAGAAATCGGCAATCGTTAAGATCCAGCTAAAACTGAGCTGGAATGGTAAACGCATAAATTGACTTAACTATTCAACTTTTGGCACCTGGTGTCCAAACCGAGGGATAATGTATATTTAGTCAATCGTCAGATTTGAAAACTCCGCCTATCCTAAGGTTTAGACACATAATAGGTATGCAGAAAATTTGGCCCTCACACTAACTTCAATATGAAGAATTGAATAGTTATATGTTCAGTTCTCTTAAATCTTTGCTTGAACCATATACATTTTGTACTATTAATATCAAGTGTGATGTGATAGTTCGTATCACTTATCATCGACTAAAGGGAATTAATGAAATAAACCTAACTTTTATTATTTGGCTACTGGCTACTATCCTGGTGGGCTCGAGAAATATCAGGTCTGTTGTTTATTTATTTTATACAGACTGTGACATAACATTTAAGCAACATATAAATCCAGTATGTAAGACTAGATGCATTCTCGCAACAATTAGAACCGTAGACCGGTTTCGCTCTCATTAGAGCTCTTCAGTACGGCATACTAATTGCAGCAAAAATGCACCAAAAATAACACGGCTATCGTATAGCCAGTCTTAAAACACACAACTCTTGTTTTTTTTTGGGTATTCATCACTAATAATAATTTGGTAAAAAATTCAACAATGCAGAATTTCTTTCGAATTTTCTTAACTAAGTAGATAGGGCGACACCTGGGCTCATCCCCTCCACTTTTTACTGCGCATGCGCGATGACGTCATGCGCATGCGCTGACCTGCGCAGACCTGTGACAGTTGACAGCTGACCTGTCAGATTTGACAGGTGTCAAATGTCACTGACCTGACAGCTGTCACCTGACCTGACATGTGTCAACGTCAAATGTCACCTGACCTGTCAGATGACGTCACAAGCATTCCAAGATGGCTGACCTGTCATAGACAGTTGCAACCCGGGTTCTCTCTATGGAACTAACCTGAGATGACGTCACAAGCATTCCAAGATGGCTGACCTGTAAGAGACATCTGCAACTCCGGGGTTCTCTCTATGGAACTAACCTGAGATGACGTCACAAGCATTCCAAGATGTCTGACCTGTGTGTCCATAGATATCTACAAGTCAGGTTAGCTCTCCATGTGTGTTTGTCTGATTGTTTATTAAGGTTATGTATTTGTTTATTAAGGTTATGTTCGCACACGTGTTGAATACCCCAGTCATCTGTTTGTTTATTAAGGTTATGTTTGTATTTGTTTATTAAGGTTATGTCATGTGTGTTGATTACCATGCATCTGTTTGTTTATTAAGGTTATGTTCGTAAACACAGCTGTTTGGTTTGTTTATTGTGTTGTTGTTAAGGTGTATTGAAGTTTGTTAGGGTATTTCGTTTTTGGCGGGAAATTTGAATTTGTTTGAAAATTTGTCTGTTGTGTCCAGAGATCTGACTCATCGAGCTAGAGAACATTCTATTTGTAAAGTTGTAGAGTGAGAGAATATTCTCTAGCTCGATGGGAGACATCTGTTGGACACAGTCATTCGGTTTAGTCACACACACATACATATATGAGGAAGATATATTGAGCGGGTAATTTGAAATTTTGATTTTAATTTGAAATATGATTTTTGAAAGAAAAGCATTCGCCAGAAATTAGATTTGAACCCCCAACCACACAACTTACTCAGAGAGATACCTGTCGCTAAACCAACTATTCCACAGACGCATACGATAAAAGTTTGTTAGCAGTGGTATATATAAAACAAAAACCTGTTGCATAAAACGAGTTTATCAGGCTGATGTGTGTGTGGGCAGGGGTGGTATCTCTATTACATTCCAATTGAATAATAGGAACTGTAATTTAAAAAACAATTGTATATTTATAGTAAAAGAAATTTAAAACACGTACCAATTTACCTATCTAATATCATTTAATAACAAAAACGTTTGAAGTAAACTATATCAATAAGAAAAACGTATTTACATCTAGATATGTTAATGAGTTTATTTTAATAGCGTAATAAAACTCGGGGACTTGGTTTTATTGCCGGCGTGTTTGTTTATGTTAGTGTGTTTGTATTTTGAATGAATGAATCTAAATTTATATAGGGAGTGATCAAAAACACACAACTAACAAAACTCGATTTAAAACAACTAAACTAAACTTTGATATACGAGGATTGTTTGATAAGTATTGTTTGTATGTAAACATAAATAATATAATAGTATACTTACATACAGCAAGAGACGTCATACTTGTTTCACGACTTAGCACACACTAACGTCTGTTGAGGTCTTGAATGGGGATCGTTATAGAAATAACACAGTTGTTTAATGACATCCACTTGAACCAAACAAAACATATAGACGCTGTTGTTGATTGTTAACACACACACACGTCATGACAGCTCGAAGTCTTTACTTAGACTGACAGAGCTGTGTAATAAAAGACAGACAATTGATTGCCCAACAAGTATCTTAGATAATCTTGTTTGAGCTTGTACAGCTGTTTAACACACACGTCATGACAGCTCGAAGTCTTTGCTTAGACTGACAGACAGGAAGGGGTTAATAAAAATGCAACAAAATAAAAATAAAACAACTGTTTTACATACAATAAAAATTTATTAGGATTAATTAAGTTGTACATATTGATACATAAATGACATACAATTATTACATAATGGCTCTAACGATGCCCGTTAGAGGTTTATATTCCATTACACTGTCATGAATAACCAGACAATAAACACGAGTATTCTTTGGGAAGTTGGCGTGACTCATAAACTCCACCTTAATGTCCACCGTTGAAGACTTGATTGACTCGTTCTGGTGCTGACAGTCAATCACAAATAGAGCTCTGTCTTTAAACTCGTCATAATTCAAGATAGGCTCCGACATGTTTTTATAACAGAAGCTTTTTTGAAAATCTGTATACATGTTATAGGCTTCTGCATATTTCGATTTCTCAAAATCCATATTCATAGATTCATAAGGGTAGCATTCTGAATTTAGAAACACTCGAAGGTCCATCATACCAATGTTATCGAAATAGTCTGACCTCTTCTTCACGTTATCCTTACGATCTGTTTGAAATGCTATAATCACATATCGAGGTCTTTCCAAGTTGGTTGCAGTTTTAACAGCCCACACATCTCTGTTGATATCTCTGAGTGCTGGTAACTCGTATATGTCCCATTTACGGTATGCGAGAAATATAGAGGTGTCTTTGGCTATTTTATCCATCAGTTCCAATTTCATTTTATCATTGGGAAAGACATGTTTTACCTTTAAAAACATATTGGTTACGGTAATTTTTGCTCGTGCCGTACCTGTGCTGTAATAGCCATTGGAATCGTTTCGACTTCTTGTAAAGCGGAAAGTATGTTTGCCACAGAGAACTCCTTTGAAATGATGAAAGAAACTGAAGAGGAACCAGACAGGTATGAGCATGTGAAACTTGTTATCATTTAAGGTGATGTGCTCCGACGACACATTCAGACCGGCGTTGCTAAGAGATTGGGCTTCATTCTTACTGAACGATAGCAGACTTTTGATGATGGTTGTGGTGTATGGGTCTCGCACTCGTTCCACTTCCTTGTTATTTAACTCATAGGTCATTGATTCAAACAGAACTGCTCCTCCATTATTTGACAGATAACAAGCACCAGTGGCATTTTGGATTGCTACAGGTTCCAGAGCACCTTCGATTATTAGAGCTGACTCGGCCAGACATACGAACGCATCTTGTTGGTTGATGGCTATTTCAATTTCATCGCTGTTACCAAACGATTTAGTTGGTGAATAGTAAGAGCGCAGCTCTTCTCGATCGATGCCATCATCAAACACGGGTTCTTTGAATATTTCTAGTTTTGACGACATGATAACCCAGGCTTTGCAGGAACTCAATATTATCGGGACGAAGCGTACCCTTTGACGTGTCTGACTCAACTGAATTTGATGTGGTAGATGCACTTGCTTTTATATCCTTGAAGACCAACATACTAAGCAACTTTTATAAGTTTCAAGCGAACAGACACCTCTTCACCTTGAAAGTTGACAGGAACTGAATCTTGGTCGACGATGTCGATGCTTATATTGGAAATCTCTTGCTTGTTCACCGGCAAGTAAATTAAATTTTTAGGTTCTATGTCGATTGCGTAGCCAGGATCAACCATCGGAGCAAACTCATACAGCGTATGTGAGGGTTGTCCGTTATAATAGGAACCAGACACGATATTGGTTTCGATGCGAATCTGTCTAACATCCACTATATCAACAGGTAAATCAGATTCATAAAAGGTGTCCGGCTGAAGAACTTGTTTTGAAAAGCCCAACATTCGCCCAATCGAACCATCAAATTCAAAACTGACATTTGTATAACACTTTAGTCTGCATTTGATGGTGTTCGGATTAGGTCTCAGAATCAGAGCCTGTTGCTTTTGTTCGTGTGTTGCTGTAGCACCAACAAGTTCATTTTGAAGTAACTCTTCCAAGTGTGTTATTTCATAAGCACCGGTGGGTATCGTGATGGTTCGCCAACCGGTTCCTTCTTTTACATGAAATTTGTTTTTACCTTCATAGATGTTGGGTATGTTGTTGTAGGTGTGAAAGCCTATCAAGGCAACAGCATAATTACCATCCAAAACAATTGGTGGATGGTAGTCTGACGACAGATGGGAGCTGCGGTCTTTCAACACAAAGGTGTGCGCCATGACTGATACACACAGGCTACTGTTTCAGTCTTTTATTGCATTGGTTTTTGCAGATACAACCCATAACCGTAGCGCTGTTTCTTGAGATACATGCCTTTGCCCAGTCTCTTGCATTTTGGCTTAAATTTCAAGCCACTCCCTCTCCTACCCATCGCGATGGCTTCCATTGTTTTGTTGTGTCGTTCTTCCTCCTCTAGTTTCTGTTTCGCAGACTTGGCATCGTTCACGGCTTTGGCAATACCTGCAGCACCGCCACCCAGAGCTCCTAGTGCTGACAGCCCACCAAATATAAGAGGCAACAGCGGAAGGAAGCCACCGCTTTTAGGTATTGGAATAACTCGAGGTTTCTGCACATTCTTACGTCCACCAATGTTTCTAACGATTGTATGAGCTATATCAAACACTGCGTTCGCTGTTGGAATAAGGTTTCTATCTTTTATAACTTCCTCAATCAGACTTAGTATGTTTTTAAAGGGGACCTTCTTCTTTGGCTTCGAGTTGATTACATAAAACCCCTCATCAAGTTTTCTGTTAACTTTCATGGTGTTTGTAACGCTAGCAACGTTTCAGCAAAACCTGTATCTGTCTTTGTTAATAACAACCCTCACTCTGTGACACCAACATGCATACTGACTGGGTGTCTCACTTGCATTCATATATATATACACACCCAAATAAAATATAGTTTAGTTTAAGTTAAGATGCGTACCAGCAAACACGCTTCTGCCTTACCCATTACAAATATAGACGATGTTGTTACGGACACAGCTCAACAACAACTGAGGCATGGTCCTCTCTTTCCAAACACCGTTCGCTGTATCATATGTGGTCCGAGTGGGTGTGGTCAAACTAATGTCATGCTGAGTTTGTTGTTTGAAGCAAACGGTTTAAAATTTGATAACGTGTATGTGTATTCAAAGTCTCTGTATCAACCGAAATACAAGATGTTAAAGGAGGTGATGAATGCAACAAAAGGTGTTGGTTACTATCCTTATAGAGAAAACGATGAAATATTAGATCCGGCAGATGCCAAGGACAACTCTGTGTTTATATTTGATGATGTAGCTTGTGACAAACAAGATAAAATAAGAGCATACTTCAGTATGGGCAGACATAAGAATATTGATTCATTCTATCTCTGTCAAACATATACACGAATACCCAAGCATCTGGTACGTGACAACACCAATGTTATTGTGTTATTCAAGCAAGATGAAACCAATTTAAAACATGTGTACGACGATCATGTAACCACCGATATGGACTTTAAACAATTTAAAACTATCTGCCACCAATGCTGGAAAGATAATAAGTATGGTGTGTTGGTGATTGTGAAGGAAAACGATGTACACAAAGGTCGATATAGAAAAGGATTCGATAGATATATATTATTCTAACAATGATAGACAGGACAGTCAGCTGTCTAACACAGGTGTCTAACACAGATGTCATACAGGTGTCTAACACAGGTGTCTAACACAGCTGTCTAACACAGCTGTCTAACACAGCTGTCTAAGACAGCTGTCTAAGACAGCTGTCTAACACAGCTGTGTAAGACAGCTGTCTAAGACAGCTGTCTAACACAGCTGTCTAAGACAGCTGTCTAACACAGCTGTCTAACACAGCTGTCTAAGACAGCTGTCTAACACAGCTGTCTAACACAGCTGTCTAAGACAGCTGTCTAAGACAGCTGTCTAAGACAGCTGTCTAACACAGCTGTCTAAGACAGCTGTCTAACACAGCTGTCTAACACAGCTGTCTAACAAGACAGCCGGACATCGTGATAAATAAGAAGGCATGTACCGTGACAGAGTCAGTATATGTTAAACCACCACACAACCTGTATCGCTCAAACAAATGATTAGACCGACTGGTAACACCAAAAACAGTTGTAGCACAATGGAAGTGTTGGGTAAGGAAGAGCGAAAAGTTAAGAGAAGGATTTTACAACTTGCTGACAATATTCGAAAAAAAAATTTAATGCTTAAACTTAACAGAGCTGAGAATGATGATGCTCTGCAACGTTTATATAAACCACTTGTTGAGCCCCTAAGTGAAATATCTAAAAACACAGCAGCACTGCAGCAGCAACAGCCATCGCAACCACCAAAGGTTGAACAAATCAAAGACGAAGTCGATATACCAGAAACGAAACCCCAAGTACAGTTCCTTAAAGACCATGAAGTTTTTGAAGCTGAACCAAGGGAAGAGGCTGAGGCGACAAGTTCCGATGAGGACATCCCAACATTTGAAGAGCTTGAGGCAGACCTACAAACTGTCACAGCCAACCCTGCATATCAAGAATTTTTGGAGCAATATCCTGAACGAGTTCGATATTATGTAGACAAGTATTTTACTGAACCACCGAGGCTTGCTACTATTGATCAAACGTATGGTGCTCGCTACGCTAAAGATACTGGTAGCTGGAGTCTTGGCAACAAACACTTGGACTTTACTGATGCTGAGATTCAACTGGGCCAAAGGAGATACCCGCAAACACAAGGTTTGCTAGAATTGATATTTATGAAAACACCTAGAGGGTATACCTATGATGATCTTCAACACTATAGAGATATTCTAGAAGCAACTAGTGTTCATAAAATGAACTATGATCCTAACGCACGAACCAAGGGTTGTTCCTCTGAAAAGTATCTGACTCTAATAAAACCAGTGATAAATCCACGAGGTCGTAGATCCTCAACACCTCAAGGTTTTGGTTACACCTACGAGGAAGACGATGACGACAGCACCGACAGACATCTTAACAAAAAACAAAAGACTGAACTTAAAACTCAGAGTGATAAGAGCAGCGATAGCAACGGCATGAGCCCAAACAACATCAGCACCAACAACTATATGATACAAAATAACAAACAAATAGCCTATGTGTATTGGAATGACATAAACGAGTTGGTTGACAGACTTAGACTTTTAGTGGCTTCCCAAGTTGCAGGTAATACTGCTCATAACAACGAAATTCAGTCAATCTTGGAAGAACTAAAAGAAGCTAGTGTTATCACCTAGTAAAACCCACAGCCATGAAGAGGCACCAACGACAACAACAACAACAGCACCAACGCAACACTGAACCATCTAATGTTAATAATTCTATAAATGTATTCCAACAAAGAGTTTTACATACTTGTACTTAGAATCAAATAAAAAGTCTTTGTTAAAATTACTGTGTTTTTATTTTGTAATACAATTAAAAAGTATGTCTTAAAGCAATAATATCCTGAACAAACTTATCTTGTGGTACATCTGCTATACGTAGGTTGTTTCTATGTGCTGTAAGGTATTTCACTTCAGTCTTGATTCTGTTAAAGAGATTTACTGAATTTGGATCGTACAGCTTGTTTAGGATCACTTGGGCGTCGGGGTGTTTATTTTTAAAGTTCCTCACAGCCCTGGGGAAACTTTTCTTTTGTGTTCTTACGGCATGATATGGATAGGGGGCGTCTTTCTCGTTTCTTGCAAGTAAACCAAACACACTTATTTTTCCCCGGTTACTTGGCTTTGGGGATATATCTTCAAGATATTCTGTGACTTTAGCATTTGTTTCTCGCATACGTTGCACCTCATCATTTATCTCCATTAATTTTACTTCAATCGCATCTAGGTTGTCCTTGTATTTCTGATCAAATTCGTTTAGGAAAAAATCAAAAATAATTTGGTTGCATTTGTCATAGAACTGATTGGATATCCAGCAAGCCAAATTTACTATCAAATCTTTACACACATATGTACCAGATATCGTGTCGTTTTCAGCGAGCGCTCCACCAATGTTTAATACGTATGTAGCTGTTGCTGGTGTTACTTGAGATGCTGCGTCCGTTTTTAGGGTATTGGTATTTCGACCCTTTGGAAGCGACTCTAAGTGGGCTCCTTCGGTTGGAATATTTGGCTTTTCGGTATTCCGATAACCCAATTGTTCCTTCAGCCGACTGTTGTAATAGGCAATCAACTCTTTAGTTTTCTTATTTTCCATCCAATGATATAATTTTTTATTACTAGTTTTACACAGTTTAGTTGCATTAAAATAGCCAGTGTTCTTATCGATAATAAGTTGAAAGTCTCCAAATAGACCATACCAGAAGTTGTCTTTAATTTGCTGGTAACACACATCACTTAATGTAGCCATTTTGAAACAGATTTGGGTAGAGTAAACTGAAGCACGTCTTTTCTCAACGACAACTGAATTATGAATAAGCTTAAGAGTGTGTGTAGCCACTTTATATATGCTGCCACAATAACCGTTTTTTAAAACTAAATTTGTTTTTACATAAACCTTACTAAATGTGTGTGTGTCTACAAATACGTTGTTTCTTATGGGTAAAAGTGTCAAAAGCTCTATATTAGGCAAAAATACATGTAATCTTATGGGAAATAGGAACGATTTAAAGGTGTTAGCGGGGGCCTTTTCTGCAAACACAAATACTGTGATGATGTCATCCTTTCGGTTATGTCTGTATTCTAGACAAGCTCAAACACGAATAATGGGGGTGATTGAACAGATATAACACAAGATAACATTCGCCAAGGTCATCAACAGACACGTTGTTTACCTCTAAGAGGGCCTCTCTCTTGTGTATATTAAACAGATACACAGACAAGCTCAAACAGGATCAAGGTTAACAACTGTAAAACGTTGTTTATCCTTTGTAAGACCTCTCTCTCTTACATCAGTTTGTTTCCTCAATACAAGAGACAGAGACACTTGTTCAGTATGTGTTAAGTCGTGAAACAAGGATGACGTCTCTTGCTGTATGTAAGTACACTCTTCTTATTATGTCTGTTTGCATTCAAATAACAAATACAAACATAACCTTACTAACAATTGGATGGCAGGGTAATCAGCCTGTATACGAACACCTAATCTTAATAAACAAATACAAACATAACCTTAATAAACAAACAGATGATTGGTAATCAACATGTATACGAACACCTAACCTCATATGTAAACAACAACAGGTTTTGTTTTATATACAACAGCGAACAAACTTTTATCGTGTGCGTCTGTGGAGCTATTGGTTTAGGGACAGTGTATATCTGAGAAAGCTGTCTATGCCCGATTCGAGGTTCGTGGGTTTAAATCTAATTTCAGGCGAATGCTTTTCTTTCAAATACACATGCATCTGTCAGTCTAAGCAAAGACTTTGAACTGTCATGACGTGTGTTATATCCTTTCAAACAGCATGTACAAGCTCCAACAATGGCAATCAGTTGTCTGTCTGTCTGTCTGTCTGTTTCCCTCAACACAGAAGACACCTGTTCAGTAGTGTGTGTATTAAGCTGTGAAAGAAGGATGACGTCTCTTGTTGTATGTAAGTACACTCTTGTATTATCATGTCTGTTTGCATTCAAATAACAAATACAAACATAACCTTAACAAACAATCAGATGAATGGTAATCAACACGTGTGTGAACATAACCTCAATAAACAACAGACAGCTGTGTGTGTGTGTGTGTGTGTATGAACATAACCTTAATAAACAAATACAAACATAACCTCAATAAACAATCAGATGGCTGGTACTAAGCATGTCATACAACACTTAACCTAAATAAACAATCAGACAGCTGGTATTCGACAAACACACACACATGGAGAGCTAACCTGACTTGTAGATATCTATGGACACACAGGTCAGACATCTTGGAACGCTTGTGACGTCATCTCAGGTTAGTTCCATAGAGAGAACCCCGGAGTTGCAACTGTCTATGACAGGTCAGCCATCTTGGAATGCTTGTGACGTCATCTGACAGGTCAGGTGACATTTGACGTTGACACATGTCAGGTCAGGTGACAGCTGACGTTGACAGCTGTCAGGTCAGTGACATTTGACACCTGTCAAATCTGACAGGTCAGCTGTCAACTGTCACAGGTCTGCGCAGGTCAGCGCATGCGCATGATGACTCGCGCATGCGCAGTAAAAAGTGGAGGGGATGAGCCCAGGTGGGGCACTATCTACTTAACTAATTAAGTATTAGTTAAGCATTGAGCTTGAAAACCTCTATAGCCATCTTTTCCTTGAAAATGAGAGCTATACGAAATAAATGAATTATTGTAAGCAAAAAATAAAATAAATAATTTAAAAAAAATTAAAACTAATTTTTTTCTCTCTACCTATAGGGCGAAGTGTGTCTGGTTTCAACTATACCGGGTACAGGGAATATTTTTATAATTTCATTAAAATTGGTACTGTTTCTGAGATTTTTTAAGTTTCAGGGATTTTTTATTTTGCAGTAGTAATAAAAAAAAGATGTTTAAAATCGGACCTATTTCTTAGATTTCCAAAGTGAAAAGTAAAAAGGAATATTGATTTATTAGTTACATAAGGCAAAGAAGAATGAGCAAAAAACTACCCAATATAATATAATACCTAAGGACTCACGTTAAAGCATAACTGTACGTTTGTATACATATCAGTTTTTTCTTAAAACAAAAATGCCATCAGCATATCGAGTTATCTAATGAAGATTGAGTTTACGTCAACGCCTATGTGATTATTTTTTTATATACGCGGTGACCTGATTTTATTTTTACAGTGATATAGTTCATTTTTAATAATTTTCACTTGCTACATATACAGCCTTTTTATTTACATTTTTCATATTTTGTGTTTGTTTATAAATTGTAAATATATGTGTGTGTCTTGTGTGAATCAACAACCTGTCAAAATTTAAGAGTTTCATTGTACCGACGACCCTACGTTCCCAAAGCTGTGAGCACACTAGTATAAAGTAGTATGTTTTGAAGTAAAGTCCGCTCTATACTCTATACCCCATTCCCAGTCTCATGTCCATTCATCCTGTTATAACAGTTGCGGATGAAAACAGTATTATGTTATGAAGTAAAGTCCGCTCTATACCCCATTCCAAGTCTCATGTCCATTCATCCTGTTATAACAGTTGCGAATGACAACAGAAGCTGCTTCATCGTAGCAGTGCAACAGAAACAGATACGACAACAGAAACGACTCACTGCGCAACAGCATCCCCTCCACTGTACCTGTTATTTGTATATATCCATAACAGGTTGTTACTGCTGCGCCTCGACAACGGTTAAAATATAACAGACTGTTAAATAACAACCCATCACTAAGCATGACAGCGACAGCAGAGCCCATGAAATTACAAACGAACATGAACCAATTTACATGTTTATTATAAATTTTAATTACTTCATATTTATTCTGGCACCTGTCCCTAACTAAACTTCCCCGTATCTTTTACTAACAGCAAACACGATGGAAATAGATTACAACAAAAAATGTCATATCAAGCACTGTTTTATTCTGTACAATATGTATTCTCATTTACTGGATTCTTATGTTCTGGTAGATTTTGTTATGTTATATGTTAAAATTGCATTAATATACAAGCTTTTTAGGATTACTTTACGAATGGACACTGGAGTTGCCTACCTGCAAGTTGGCAGAAGTTTTTAGAAGGCGTATGTGAACAAGATTTGGCCAATTTATTGGATTATGATAATAAACCTCTCAAGTACGTTTGTACATTTGTAAAGGTATTACTGTATGATCTTAAAGGGCCAATACTGTGAATACCACAGCTTATATTTAAACTGCAGTTAGTGTGTTTTTTGACAATGGTTAAAGAGTATATATAATAACAATAATTAATCTAACCAGCAGCAGGCAGCTGATAGTTTTGCTTATCATTTTGTAAAATATTCTAGTTCCACCTCCATCTCTTCACCTATATTGGTTTCAAGTGACATCACAGTGTTCTTTGTTGATGACTACAGATGATGAAATCATTACAGATATTAAGAGAATTAAGACTAACAGGTCATGTGGACCTGATCTAGTTCCTGGCTTCTTGGTGCGTGACTGCCTATATACTTTCTTCACTCCACTTAGGAGAATTGTTTAATTAATTCTTAGATCATTCCCAAAGATTTGGAAACTGTCATGAGTTTTCCTGTTTTCAAGGCTGGGCATAATAGGGCTCCATCAAACAATCGACCAATGGCCATACTGTGCGTCTTCTGTACGATTCTCGAGGCCTGTCTTTCAGCGAATATTGTTTTACATCAAAAACAGACTCCATTTATCAGCATATGGTGTAATTTCAGGAAGATCAACTGTGACAAATTTAGTTGACATTACAGGGTTCATTGCATATACTCTCGATTGCTCCTACCAGGGTGATGTTGTGTATACTGATCTATCTAAGGCCTTCGATTGTCTGGACAAGTTAGGGCTATCAGATTCTCTGAGCACTTGCTTGGTCTGTTCAGATCTTACCTCAATGGTAGGAAGCAATTTATGGAGCCCGGGGGTTCAAATCTAACATCTATAACATAACTTAAGGAGTGTTGCAGGGTTCCATACTCAGTCCACTAGTATTTAATCTATTTTTTGACCCTGTTAAACATGTTTTACATGTTACTTTTTTAATGTATGCAGATGACATTGAGATTTTTGTGAGTATTTAGAGTGTTGATGATTATTTACAGCTCTAAAAGTGCCTTCAGGTCGTTGATGAATGGTGTTGTCAGAATAATCTTTCTCTGAATGTTTCTAAATGTTGTGTAATGTCTTTTACTCGAAATAAGCACCCCATTACTGTCAGTTACAATTTAAGAGGGCTTGCTCTTAATCCCCCAAGATATTTAGGGACCATGGAATTGTTTTTGATGGTATTCTATATTCTAAACCACACTATGAACAGACTGTTAGTTCTGCTTACAAAACTTTTGGGTTTCTAAAAACAAACAGCAAAAATTTCTCCTTGACTGACACCCCTTCTGTCCTCTTTTGTTGTCTGATTAGGTTCTGATTTGAGTATGGCTCGGTTGTGTGGGCTTCTGCTTATGAGATACATGTGGCAAACCTTGAATCTGTACAAAGGAAACTTCTTAGCCTTCGAGAAGATGGTCAATATCCTCCTATTGGCTTTGCCCAGAAAAGTTTATTTCTTTGCTTTAATCTGGAGATGCACAGGCAGTGCAGTTTCATTATATTTCTTTATAAATTGGTTAATTTTGTGTTTGACTGCCCAAATCTGCTTTAGCAACTTAATTTCAATGTGCCTCAGGTACTGCACGTTTTCCAGGCACATTCCATCTCCCCACAGCTTGTACACGATTGCTGCAATAATCTCCAATTTACCAGATGTGCAATGATTAGTCTGCTAGTCAAATGAAGAAATGAAAACAACTTACAGTGTTGGGCCCTGAAATTAATTTAATACCTACATTTATTTTTTTTACTTTATAAAGGTGCGCCTTTTACAAGGGAACCACCCTGTTGTTTTGGTATCAGTGTACTGATTTTCAAAGTTTTTCTTTAGACATAAGTACTACATGCTAGTTTCCAACTCTTGAAAGAAAGAAAAATTAACTAACTACTAACATCTTTTTTAACTTATTATATAAAATTATAAGTCTGGCAATGGTGCACAGTTTTGTCTTTCGTCAGACACAAATATAGTCTATGCTTGAAAACTCCGTAGACGAGCAAATCAAAACAGCAGGATTACCACGACTTAGATGTATTGTATAAACTGAATTTTGTGCCATCTTTGTGTTGTTGTGTTCTAGAAAGAAGTCACTCTTACCTCTTGTCCCATATTTGTGCACCTCATTGAAGTATGTAAGACATTCTTTAATATAGACTGGTATAATTCCTTTTTTTATTTCATGTAGATTTATTTATTTTATTTCTCGTATGGCTGCACATGTCATAAAACACATAAAAGTGTACAAAAATACATAAAAAGTGTACAAAAAGAAATTACAAGTTATTCTAATTTACAAGCACATATTCAAATTTGATACATAGTCAATTGAGGTGTCAGTTGCCACCAGGAAGTCGTCAAAGTTTCCCTCATATGCTGTATTTGGGCATTCCATCACCATATGTTGGACGGTCTGCTTTTCCGCGCCGCAGTCACACCTCGCAGTTTGCGCCCTACCCCATTTGTGTAGTGAGTCCGCGCATATGCCATGGTTGGTGCGTATTCTGTTCAGTGATGTCCATATTTTGCGGGGCTGTTCGAAGGCGGGAGGCTTCATTCTTATGCACGGAAGATTTCTGAGTTGAGGGGGGCAGTTGTCTGTCCATTTTCGCTCCCAAGAATCTATGGGGTCGAACTGTGACGTGTGTAGACTCTTGCAGTTCTTATGGTCGGTCTTCAGGATCGTAGTCTGTTTCTGCATGATTTAACCGTGCCCTGGTGTATGGGAAGTTGAGGGTTGCCTTGTATACGTTTATATTCTCGGAGAAGAGCTGCCTTGCGCCGGAGATCTGGAGGAGGTATTTGACTCAGTATTGGTAGCCATTCGATAGGAGTTGATTTTAGCGTTCCACTTATTATCCTCATGGTCTCGTTTAGTTGTGTGTCCAGCCTTTGGGTATGCGCACTGTTGAGCCAGATCGGTGCGCCGTATTCTGCAGTTGAATAAGCCAGCCCAAGTGCTGAGGGTCTTAATGTTTCAGCGGTTAAGCCCCATGTGGTACCGCATAGCTTGTGGAGGATGTTTTTCCGAGTTCGCAGCTTCGCAGCCGTGTTCTCTAGATGCCTCTTATAGGTCAATGTCCTATCTAGGGTGACACCAAGATATTTCGGGTGTGTGTGGTGGCGCAGGAAAGTATCCTCGAAGTAGACCTGGAGCTGTCTATTCGCTGCCTTGTTAGAGAGATGGAAGCACGCCGTCTCCGTTTTATTGGGGTTTGGCCTTAGTCTCCATTTACGGAAATACGTCGCCAAGCTCGCCAAGTCTGAAGAGAGGATAGTTTCTGTTTCTTCAAAGAGACGGTGTTGTGTGGCTAGTACCCAGTCATCCATGTAGCCGAACTTTCGAGATCTAGTGTCAGGCATGTCGGAGATATAGAGGTTGAAAAATAGTGGGGACAGGACAGATCCTTGGGGAAGACTGTCATTAGGCGTCCATTTTATGTAGAAAAAGAAGTACATGCAATCTTAACAGTCTTTCAACATTCAACCATTCTAGCACCCTCAACATGTTTACAATTTTCTCATATTTACTGCATTCTAATATTCTCATTCCTCTATTCTGAAGTAATTGTAATATATTTACAGCTTCTTTATTTGCCAAATACAAAACTGAGGAGGCATAATGAAAATGTGGCAGGACTATCGTATTATAAATAGTTTTCCTGACCCATATGGGTAAATAAGGACTGGCTCTTTTTAAAACACCTAAGTTTTTTGAATTTTTTTACACAAATAATCTACATGCTTACTAAACATCAAATTGCTATCCACCACTATACCTAAATACTTTATCGAATCCACTATTTCAATAATTTGTTTATCTATTTGTAGTCCATTATTGATCTTCATTCCCAACTTTGAAAATTTTTAAAAACCATCATTTTCGTTTTTTCAAGATTTAATTTTAATCTATTTATTTTCAACCATTTACTTATGTTTTCTAGATCCTCTTGTAACTTTCCAATTATTTCATTATAATCATCTCCTGTTATATAAACTACCGCATCATCTGCGAACAAATGACATTTAGTGTGTGTTAAGCAGTTTCAATGTCATTTATGTATAACACAAATAAAAGCGGACCCAGTACGCTGCCTTGAGGAATGCCCCATGGAATTTCTTTTATTTCTGATACCTCCGCTTCAAAATTAACATTCTGTACCCTCTGACTTAGGTAACTCTCAAACCACTTATATACAACTCCCTCCACTCTATACATCCTCAATTTCATCAGCAGTCTCCCTCTATCAACGGTTTCGAAAGCTCTCTTTAAATCTAAAAACACTGCAACTGTTACACGCTTTTCATCCATACTATCCTTCCATTCATTTAATACACACTGAAAAGCAGTCTCGCAACTATAGTTTTTCCGAAAGCCAGACTGATGTTTCATCAAAACATTATTTTCAACATGATCTGAAAACTGTTTAAAAAAAATTCTCTTTGTTATCTTAGCTTCTAATATACATGTATTAACAGCTCTAAATTCCGGTGCTTTTATTGTGTTAGTCACTTTGCTTACTGGTATTATTGTATATATTTTCCATTTTCTAGGTACACACCCTGTCTCAAGCGGAGAATTTATTATATTTACTAAAGGACCATATACCTCATCAAATGTTATTTTAAGTAGGTCAATTGTGACTAGATTTGTTAGGCAGTGAAAAAAATAACCTCTCTGATGTTTCATCAAAACATTATTTTCAACATGATCTGAAAACTGGTTAAAAAAAATTATCTTTGTTATCTTAGCTTCTGATATACATGTATTAACAGCTCTAAATTCCGGTGCTTTTATTGTGTTAGTCACTTTTCTTACTGGTATTATTGTACATATTTTCCATTTTCTAGGTACACACCCTGTCTCAAGCGAAGAATTTATTATATTTACTAAAGGGCCATATCCAGTGGCGTCTCCTAACCAAAAAGTTCAGGTGTGCGCTAACGAGTTGCGGTTAGTGGTGACGGCGAGGAATACAACTTTTTTTGCATACCGAATGTCAATTTTAAATTACACTAAAAAATTTTCTCTAGCAAATATAGATGTGAAAATGTATTTTGTCAATCAAACAAACAGTGACAAAACTACAAACGACAGTGATTCTAGAATACTGTGGTCTGTGCAAGCGCAGTCGTAATGCTTGTAAATAATGCTGTCGCAGCGTTAGTTAGACCGGCGTTCCTTTCATTTGTCTTGAGCGATATTTTTACAGCTCCCCGCAACCGTAAAATCAATGGTATTTTCCTCAATATTTTAAACATGTGGGTGGGGGACTGCATTGTATATCAATACATCTCCATCGACTGAAGTTGTTCAGAAATATTAACGTACACCTAACCCGAATTCATTCCCCGTTGCTATTGACCTACTCATATTCTCTGCATATGTTAGAAGACGCGGTACCTACTTCATTCCAAGTCACTATTAACCGATTATTCATGAAATCAAATAAGTAAATTAAATCGATTTTCACAAAATATGTAGTGTATTAAGACTAAGGGAAAAACAAATAAAAGATATTTAACTATGCACATTTTGATTATATTTTCGGGTGTGCAGCGCACACCTAGCTCACTAGGAGAAATCGCTACTGGCCATATCCCTCATTAAATGTTATCTTAAGTAGATCAATTGTGACTTTATTTTGACTAGATTTGTTAGGCAGTGAAAAAATAACATCCCTCAGGTCTTCCTTATCTATCAACTTAAATGCATCAAATTTTTCAGTTAACCTAAACTCCAAAGCATAATCACTCATATCTACACCCGGAATACTATTTACTATGATTCTAATACTGTCTACAAAAATGATTAAATTTATTAGCTATTACTTTTTGATTATTAAATCTACCTTCTTCAAATTCTATTTCTTGATAACAAGATTCTGCCTTTCCTGAAATTATTGTTTTCATGGTCCTCCACATTTGCTTGGGATCATGTTTACTTTCATCAACTAATTCATGAAAATGGTTTACTTCCTGCTGCCGGAGCATTGCTACAACCTGATTTTGCTTTTTCTTATAAGTTTCCCAGTCATTGCTACATCTACTGAAAGTAAACTTCTTGTATAAGTTGTCACGTATTTTCATCTGTTCAATTATTTCTCTAGTTATGAATCCTTTATATTTATTTGAAATTTTTATTTCCCTCTTTGGTAGCATTTCATCAACTATAGCTAACAAGTTTTTATAAAAACTATCATATTTTTCATTGATATCATTTAGGCGATGATCATAATCTAGATTGTTCATTTTCTGTCTAAGCAGGTCAATATTATTTAGTTTCGATCTTTTAATTACAAAGTGGCTGTTATTTAGATAAGAAAACAAAAAGCCTAATTTCATAAGGGAATGGTTATCAAAATCATCCACTTTCACTTCCGTAGTGATAGATATGATTGGCTATAACTAAGTCAATTAATGATTTTCCTCCATTTATCGAGAAGTAAGTGGATTCACGTACATACTGTTTTAGTCCATAATTATTCATGCATTTTTTAAGTTACCTGAGTATGTGTAACTTTTATTTAAATCAATATTAAAGACTCTCATTACTATCAACGAACCTATGTTATTTTCAATGAAATCATCACACCACTCCTCAACAAATTTAAGAAATTCTGCATCTGAACTACTAGGGGAGTGGTATACACAGCCTAATCTATATTTTACACCTAGTACTATATCTAATACAAAAAACCAATTTTTTTTTCTAACACATACTTTGCTACTTCTTTAAATTCTACATCGGCTCTTACATAGTACTGCACTCCTCCAGTAGATCTGCTGGAGGCATCTGCCCTAATAATATTATAAATGTGTTTCAGTTAAACACATAATTGCTGACTGGTTTGTCACAATGAAATGTTTTATATCATCAAAATGAGCCACTACGCTTTTTGCATTTTGAAGAAAAATCACCTCTTGCACTCTGCTCTTGACCAATGATTTTTTATTGCACTTTAAAGTTTGGTCATTACCTACACATTTCACACTGCTACTTTTCCTGTCTGGGTAATTTTTATCTTCATTTACTAATTGCTATACTGCTGTGGGTGGCGCATTGAAAACGAAACAGATCGATTTGCGTCCCGAGAAATCTTTTTTTAAGAAACGCTGAAACACGTCAATTTTAATATTGACGGGAACATGTTTTGACACAAAACTCAACTTTGTCACATCAACCCCTTAAGGGTGGTGATAACAACCCTTATATTTTAAATAGGGAACATGGGTCGAGTGTTACATCATTTGAAAGCTCTTTCTTTTCTGAATTCAGCACACTCATTTTTTTGGAAGTTTTATCAACTTGTTTAAAACGAGCTCTGATATTCTGGAGCATTTGTGGAATGATTAGACGGCATTCTTCAACAATGCGTCGTCATAATTCTTTCAGAGACTCCGGTTCTGTTGGTAAATTCTCCTCTTTAAATGGCCCCATAGAAAGAAGTCTAAATGAGTTAAATCCGGTGATCTAGGGGGCCACTGAATAGCACCTCTACGCCCAATCCATTGCTCTGGAAACTCTCTGTTTAAAAACTCCCTAACACGTTGTGAAAAATGCGGAGGAGCTCCATCTTGTTGAAACACTAATTGATTTTCTTGATAGCGATCATCATTTTCAACAATGTCAATTAGTAGAGGGTAAACGATATCTTCTAGTAACTCCAAATACGTTTCGCCACTCAAATTGCCATCAAGAAAAATTGGTCCGATTAAACGGTCTCCAAAACTGCCAGTCCAGACATTCAATTTCTGTGAGGTTGAGTGTGGAATTCATGAAAATTTCTTGGATTATTATCTGCCCAATAACGACAATTATGAAGATTGACTGTAGAGTTTAATAAAAACGTACACTCGTCTGAAAAACAGAAAGTTCTCGTTATCAGCTATTCGTGCAGTCATAACTTCACAAAATTCCAGCCGCCGACCAAATTCATCTTCATTAAGTTGTACAAGATGAATTTTATACGGGTGAAATTTATGATGCTTCAATATTCGCTGAATAGTTTTTGTTTTGATGTTTGAAACAGTGGCCAATTTTCTCGTGCTCAAAGTTGGGTCTGCAGCAATTTGTCCTAAAACTTCAATCTCAGTAGTCTCATTTCTAACCGGAAATTCACGTTCAGGATCTCGTTTTTTGTTGGCTACTGAACCACTTTATCGAAACTTTGCAACTAACTCCAAAATGTATTTTCTGTTAACATGTCTGTACGGATGTCGTTCATTAAACAAATTTGCGGTACGGTTTGCACAGTCATCGTTTTTGAAAAAAAAAGAGTAATTATTTCAACTCTTTCTTCTATAGAATACACCATTGTGAAATTAATTTTCGGTAGTACTATCAAAAGAAATGTTCTAATAGTCAATTTTTTGTTTGCAAACCAGCAAAACATTGACTATCAGCACATTTCTTATCGGAATGAGTGAAATGCGTTTTTGCATCTTCAACTGTGAATAATTTTTAAACGAGTTGATAAAACTTCCAAAAAAATTAGTGTGTTGAATTCAAAAAAGAAAGAGCTTTCAAATTATGTAACACTCGACCCATATTCCCTATTTAAAATATAAGAGTTGTTATCACCACCCTTAAGGGGTTGATGTGACAAAGTTGAGTTTTATGTCAAAACATGTCCCCCTCAATATTAAAATTGACGTGTTTCAGCGTTTCTTAAAAAAAATATTCTCTGGACGCAAATCGGTCTGTTTCGTTTTCAATGCGCCACCCTATATAGAATTTTCTTTCACTCATTTCCAACTTTTTTATTTAGTATCACACAGTTTTTGTCAAATGGTGAATCACTTATTTCCAAATTCATATCAAATCTGGTATTCATTTCTACACAATTTGGACAAGATTTAGTTTCATTGTGAGATACCTCCGAAGCATGCCCCCTTCTCCACACTTTATGCATACCTGTTTCTTTATACCTATATCAGCCTTATGGTTAAATCCCCAATTCAAGCAGGGCATATTATATTTATTCGCCTTTATGCTTTTAGTCTTTCTATTTAAATAAGTTTATTAACAGTGATTGTTCTAATAATAATTTTGATTGTTTTTTTACAGATGCAAGGTGTGGCCACTGTCACTTATAGCACTAAAAACCTCACTCATATACCTTTGTCTTCCGAGGACTCAAGTTAATTTGAATTATAAAGACACGTTAAGCTTTGCACACGATGAGAAATTGTTAAAACTGTTCTGGAAAAAAATTAAGTTGAAAAAGAGACATGAAATCTCACTGATGGCGAAGGTAATATTATATATAAAATAATAATAATAATAACACCACAGTAAACAAACTCCGCACCCAGAAGTCTTAGACTTGTGCGTGGGGGAGCTTACATACACATATAGACAAAGGACACCACCCATAACTCATCAGAAGCTGGCCTTTCCACATTTAAGTGAACAAACCAACTGTCTGAATGTGGGACTCAAACCCGTGACCTTCTAGTCCGAATTCTAGTGGTTATTTATGCCTTATGAACTGCGAGCTATTCGGCCTGTATATATCAGGCTAACTACAATTTTTATGTTTTTGGTGGTATGCCTTATTTATGTTTTAATTTATTTTTAGATATGTTATAAGAAAGCAGTGGAAAGTAAATGTTTTTATATAGTTGATATAGGCTCTGGTCTTGGACATCTAAGTAGATTATTATCTTATGGGTATGGATTTAGAGTGTGTGCCATAGAATCTCAAGGACAACTTTGCACCCAGGCAAGGTAAGTTTCGTAAAAAAAATTTCTGTAAGCATCCTGGTACACATATTGTCTTTATATAGACTTTATTATGTACCAAAATTTAAGCTTTTAGGCTAATGAAAACTAAAGTTATTATAGTTTGTAAGATTTTGTGAAAATTCACCACCTGAAGCCACTGCAAAGTCACAACACAGCTATGGCTGCGCCTGGGCTTTTATTTAAATTGTTTTAATTTTTTTTTTAACAATTCTTCTCATCTATATTATTTGTTTCCTAAAAAGTTTGGACGCAGCAAGTGTGTTATATAAGTGAATTGCAAGATTTTGTGAAAATTCACCACTTGAAGCCACTGCAAAGTCACGACACAGCTATGGCTGGGCCTGGGCTTCTTTTTAAATTGCTTTAATATTTTTTTTAACAATTCTTCTCATCTATATTATTTGTTTCCTAAAAAGTTTGGACGCAGCAAGTGTGTTATAGAAGTGAATTGCAAGATTTTGTGAAAATTTACCACTTGAAGCCACTGCAAATTCACGACACAGCTATGGCTGCACCTGGGCTTTTATTTAAATTGTTTTAATATTTTTTTTAACAATTCTTCTCATCTATATTATTTGTTTCCTAAAAAGTTTGGACGCAGCAAGTGTGTTATAGAAGTGAATTGCAAGATTTTGTGAAAATTCACCACTTGAAGCCACTGCAAAGTCACGACACAGCTATGGCTGGGCCTGGGCTTCTTTTTAAATTGCTTTAATATTTTTTTAAACAATTCTTCTCATCTATATTATTTGTTTCCTAAAAAGTTTGGACGCAGCAAGTGTGTTATAGAAGTGAATTGCAAGATTTTGTGAAAATTTACCACTTGAAGCCACTGCAAAGTCACGACACAGCTATGGCTGCGCCTGGGCTTTTATTTAAATTGTTTTAATATTTTTTTTACCAATTCTTCTCATCTATATTATTTGTTTCCTAAAAAGTTTGGACGCAGCAAGTGTGTTATAGAAGTGAATTGCAAGATTTTGTGAAAATTCACCACTTGAAGCCACTGCAAAGTCACGACACAGCTATGGCTGCGCCTGGGCTTTTATTTAAATTGTTTTAATATATTTTTTAACAATTCTTCTTATCTATATTATTTGTTTCCTAAAAAGTTTGGACGCAGCAAGTGTGTTATAGAAGTGAATTGCAAGATCTTGTGAAAATTCACCACTTGAAGCCACTGCAAAGTCACGACACAGCTATGGCTGGGCCTGGGCTTCTTTTTAAATTGCTTTAATATTTTTTTTAACAATTCTTCTTATCTATATTATTTGTTTCCTAAAAAGTTTGGACGCAGCAAGTGTGTTATAGAAGTGAATTGCAAGATTTTGTGAAAATTCACCACTTGAAGCCACTGCAAAGTCCCGACACAGCTATGGCTGCGCCTGGGCTTTTATTTAAATTGTTTTAATATTTTTTTTAACAATTCTTCTTATCTATATTATTTGTTTCCTAAAAAGTTTGGACGCAGCAAGTGTGTTATAGAAGTGAATTGCAAGATTTTGTGAAAATTTACGACTTGAAGCCACTGCAAAGTCACGACACAGCAATGGCAAGTGTGTTATGGAAGTGAATTGTCATAAAAATGTTTTTAATAGCAAATATGTTTCTTTAATGCAAGCAGGCATCAATTTTGTCACCGGTATAACCCATATAGTAGAAACAATGTACCTTATTTGATCAAAATAACTTATTGTTTGAAAATGTACATAAATGTTCCGAAAATAAACTTAAAATGTTTCCGAGAAAACTCATTTCCTAGCCGAACAACCTTAGGTTAATAGCAAATTGAGTTATTGAATTTTGAAGCATTTAAAAAAAATTCGCTACCAAAACGCAATTTTTTTACAAACATGCATAATATTTTGATGAAAAATGCAATAAGGAATGTTCAAAAAAAAATTGTAGGTTTCACCTGGGCCACCTCTGTGGTTGTCAAAATAATTTTATAAGATGCTGCTTAAGACACCCTATAAGTAACGTATACAATTTTTTCTCGTATCTTACATAATAACAATTATATTGAGCTTTACACTGAAAGTAAACCCGGATATGGATTTTAGGGGGCCTAGTTTTCGCTAATTTGAAGAAATCTTTTTAGAATTCAAAGTCATGGTCTCCTCAATGAAGAATTTTTTCTACGAAAATTAGCTAAAAATTATAGACTGTTAAACCATAAACCTAACTAAAACTAATGCCAAAGCATCAGAGAAAGGGTCTATTTGAAATGAATTTTCTGGAAACAGTTTACTAAAATGAAGGATAATGACGGTTGAAGCTGAAACTTAAGGGTTTGTAGAACACTCTTCTTGCGACATTTTCTTTACACAACCCGTATTTGTTTCAGGTTCTTTACCTAAATTTTGCTAATTTTGACGTTTGCAATCGCGACTGACGTTTTGAGGAAAACCCCCTTTTTTTTCTTTAAATGCCTGTAACTTTTTTGTCTTTAAACATACAGATGTAAATTTTGGTAAATGGTTCACCCTTTATAATACAAACACGCGTAACAAATCTAGTTGCCCTTTGTTATTTCCGGAGATATAAATTTTACCCGAAAGAAAACACGAAATTTTCCGGGAAAACCTGGGCATTTTCCTGGCTAACGAACTTATCTAAGCCACTTACAAAAGGAAGGTACTCAGTAAATGTGATCAAAATCGGCCCATTAATTTTTGAGTTATTGATATATAAACATAACAGGGGCGCCGCGAATTTTTTAATGATCTTTTGGATACATATGTAAGCACAGTATTTATATAAAAGAAAGATTTGAACAGATGCAAGATTTTTCTACGACGTGAATTTTCTTGTTTAACATAAAAAATAATCCAAATAAAGAACATTATGCTAAATTACAGGAACAGTTAACTGTCAACTTTAAATCAGATATCAATGGCAATTTGTTGTGCGATGAAATTTTACGCCTGCAACATTATTTTGAAGACAGTTAAGCAATGTCTATTGAAGCCTTAAACTTTATCAAGAAGCATAACCTTCAAGAATTATATCCCAACACCTGGATATCATTGCGTATTCTGTTAACAATACCAGTGACTGTTACAAGTGGTGAACGCAGTTTTTCGAAACTGAAATTGATAAAAAACTACTTGCGGTCTACAATGTCTCAAACCAGATTGACCAGTTTGGCCTCACTATCCATGGAAAATCAAGTTGCAGAAAACCTAGATTTTGCTTGTCTTATTAGAAAACTTATTGACAAAAAAGCTAGAAAAGTAAAGATTTAACACGTTTCGAGTTCAACCAACTGCCAGACAAGCTTAGAGTTATCTTAAATTTAAAACAAATATGATACCCAATTAACTTCTCTTATTATTTTAATATATAATTATACATAAGTATTACATCATTATCATATAATAAAGGGCGCCAAATGATTGACTCGCCCGGGGCGCTTGGGTGGTTAAGGCCGGCACTGACTAATACTAATGAAATATATTGTCATTTACTGGCTGTTGCAATTTCAGTGTCACAGAAGATACCCATCCAGTTGTAATTTATTATTTTAATTATTGTATTTGTATTGTATTAGGAATATTTGATTTGTATTGGAACATACAATATTTTATTTTCACTACTGCTTTGACACCAAACTTTTCACTAAGGTTGTTTAGTTGTAATTGGTACTTTTTTCTTTTTCAGGGAAATGGATTTAACATTTGAGAAATTATTAGCAAGAAATAAAAATGTTTATAATAGTTATAATAAAACAGTTCATGTTAATAAGAGAATCGAATTGGACATAACTCTGGAGGTGTTTTTGGATGTATGTATAAAGCGGATGAACCGATATGATTTATTATAAGTTTTTTATTTCACTTTACTATCCCGGAAATTTTGCCGAACCCCAGCCTTTCTGTAAGGAGGGTAGGGATATTTAACGTGCCCAATATCGCATGGACACGGGACCGACGGCTTTACGCCCCCTCCGAAGGGCGGAACGTGCAGACATTTAACTTGCTCAAATACAATGCCAGAACCTCGGGCGATGTTAATTTTTAGAGTTTGTACTGAAAAAGTGAACGTAGAACCCTGCGATCGAACCCAGTACCCTTCGGTTCAGAGGCACATGTTCTTACCCCTGAACCACTGGGCTGTACAAGATATAACAAACTTCTGGAAGCCCTAAGTGTTTCAAGCCATAGGAAAATAAATTGAAAACGAGAAAACTATGTGATAGTTGTCGCTTATGTAATTAATTTGATTTAAAATCTGTTAAACAAGTGCAAGTACTTTGTCTACTTGAGGGTAGAAAATATATAATACCGTAAATTAAGGTGCAAGCATTAGTTTAGGAATTAGTTATAAGTATTTCTACCTATGTACAGGCAATTAGATTGCATTTGTAGGAATATACATTATTTCATGTAATTTTATATTGTATAATCACGTAAATTTCTGGTTAAATATATTATTATTATTATTTTAGACTGTATACAAGGCTTTTGATGTGAAAGAAGATAAAGAGTTTAAGTTCGGCATAGTTGGTTTGCATCCATGTGGAGATCTAGGAGTAACATTACTTAGACTTTTTAAGGAATGCCCTAATATATGTTTTATTAATATGGTCGGGTGTTGCTATATGAAACTGAGTACATCGTAAGTTTAGTTACATTTTTTAAAGTAATGTAGGTTAGGTTGAGTTCCATGATCAGTGGGTTATTTTAGACCCTCCACTGCAACCTTAGGCCTATTGTGGCTTAAGCTTAATTGGTTAAATTTCACCCAAATCCAGCTTCTTACAGAAGTCAATATTTTTGAGGATGAAAGTTGGTTTCACAGTGTCTTCTCAGGGCTTTTTCCCCGCTGTTGAGGTGTTGTGCCATCTAAGCGAAGTCGCTTGCCCATTTCGTAGCTCATAGTGGAGGTCTTTGCCTCATAAGGATTATTCCGTCTCTCTAGAGACCTCAGCCTCTCTCAGAGATCGTCTGGACTCAAAACCGCCACTGCTTGACTCAAGGCGGTATCATATGAAATTTCGCTCTTAAGAAACATCCAAGTGAAGTTGCCTGTCCATTTTTAAACTCACCGTGAAGGTCTTAATCTCTAGGGGTTATTTCATCTCTCTTAGATTTCAGCTTCCCTCTGAGTTTGTCTGGACTTAACATCCGCCAGTGTTTGACTCAAGTCGGTATCACACGGAACTCCGCTCTTGACTCCAGGCAGTCACCTCTTTTTTTTTTCTCCCTCAGGGCTTCTCAGCGGCCTCGCCGCCCCGATAGTACTGCCACCAGTCATCTCTTACAACAGGCAGGAGATAACTTTTTTTTTCCCTCCTTTGGCTTATTGTGCATGCCTTTATGCCCTTAGTCTTTTTACTCCACCCATTCCAGAATCACTGTGCCTTGAACTAGTCTGCACAGCGATTGGTAGGGTGAAGTTTTATAATGCTCTGTCTCCGGTCTAGACTAACCATAGATCAGTTGTCTTTTGCGGTCCAGAGCTATACACTCACACAAGATGTGTTGGGCTGATTCCTCCTCCTCGCCGCAGAGTCTGCATGTGAGGTCCTCCTCGAACCGCCCTATTTTATGAAGGTGTTTCTTGACGGCCATGTGTCCCGTCAAGAGGCCTGTTATGTTTCTGAGCTGTCCTCTGCTAAGATTTAGCAGCTCCACAGCTCTCTTTGAACTGGGTTCGTCAATTATTGACTTCCCATGTCTGAGTCCTGGACAGTCTGCCCAGTACACCTTGTGTTGGTTTCTGGCCCAGGACTTAATGACTTCCCTGACAGTGCTCTTTGTCACGCCCAGAGCCGGTTCTGGTCCCATAAATGGTTCTGCTGACCCTCTCTTCGCGCAGATCCAGCAACACCTCCATGGCGGCTGTTGGGGTTGAAGACATGGCTCCTGTGATGCCTAGGCAAGCCATCCTTTGGATCTTGCCTAGTTTTTGTTTGGCACTGAATTGTGTCACCTTAGGCTACCAGACCAGTGCCGCGTATGTTGACGATGGTCTGACCACCCTTGTGTACAGCCAGTGAGCCATACTAGGTCTTAGTCCCCACGTTTTTCCATATAGCCCCCTAGTGACGGCTAAGGTCATGACTGCCTTACGCAGTATTTTTTCTACGTGACCATTCCAGGTTAGCTTAGAGTCAAGTACGACGCCAGCAAGATATTTTACCTCCCTGGCCATTGGAATATTCCTATTGTATAGAGTGAGAGTTCTGTGGCTCCCCCGCTTCCTCCTCCTCGTAAACGGTATGACGGTTGCTTTCTCTGGGCTCGAGCCCTTGACAACCCTTCCACCACTTTCAGTGCTGTCTGTATGCTCTCCCACACTGACTGTGTAACCTTCTCTCGGACTATGATGACAATATCGTCCGCATAGCCCTGTACCTCATACCCCCCTCCCGAGAGCCTCCTCAGCAGGCCATCCACGACTAGGCACCAGAGCAAGGGAGACAGAACGCTCCCCTGCGGACAGCCCACCGCGACCCCCGCCAGCAGAGTCCCTCCCACGAGTGAGGTGAATACCGCCCTGTCATGGAACCGATCCACCTGCAGCAGGTCTCCTCTATTCCACGCTCCCTGACTGCTGCCAGAACCGATCCGAATGAGGTGTTGCTAAAGGCCCCCTCTATGTCTAGGGAGGCCCCCAGCGCCACCTCCCTGTTCTCCAGCGTATTCTCCAGTTTCAGCACCAGTTGATGCAGTGCTGTTTCTGTTGAGACTCCTGCTCTGTATGCATATTGTCCACAGTGTAGGGGATATGCTTCCAGTACACCGCCCTTAATGTGCTGGTCGATCAGTTTTTCCACTGTTTTTAACACGAAGGACATGAGACTTATTGGCCTCAGGGACTTTAGCTGGTCTGTTGGACGCCCAGGTTTAGGAATGAATACAACCCTGGCGAGTCTCCATGCCCTCGGAAAGTACCCCAGAGCCAGGCTGGCCCTCATAATGAGGGTAAGCGCCGGCGCCAGTATATCTATCCCCTGTTGGAGCATGATGGACATTATTCCATCAAATCCCGAGGATTTGTATGGCTGAGAGCTGTTAATGGCCCATCTGATTTTGCTCCAAGTAACCACCTCTTTAGCAACTGTCCAGTCTACTCTAGATGCCCGCCTATAAGGCGCATCTATTTCTGAGTGTTCCCAGTCCGGAGATGATTAGTTTATTATGTTACAGCCGGGGAAGTGCGCCTGGAGTCAAATTTCCATATTTTCCTCCCCCGAGCTTGTAAAGCCTCCCGTGGATGTTCTAAGGGAGCCTATGTTGCTCTAAGTGCCCTTGGACAGGATCTTGTGTAGTCGAGCACTCTCGGACGTGTTCTCCACTTCCGCACAGTGCCTCCTCCACGACTCCTTCTTGGTGTCCCTCACTCTTTTGTTATAGGTCGTTAGGGCCTGTCTATATTAATCCCATACTCCCAACCTTTTGGCCATGTTAAACAGCTTACGAACCTGCGTCCTCCTATACCTGAGGTCCTCGTTCCACCACGGGACGTTCCTGGTAGACGCCCTCATTTTCAGGGGGCAGTTGGCGTTATAGGCCGAGGTGATTGCGTCTCGCACTTGCGCTGCCACAATCTCGAGGTCTATTGAATTGTCTACTGCCCTGTATGCTTCCCAATCCCTCTTGCGGTGGTCCCGGTACCATACCGTTTGTCTTTAGACTTTGGCGATTTCAAACTGGATGTATCTGTGGTCTGAGCTACTCACTTCCCCAGACACAACCCAGTTCTTAACAAAGTCATCTAGAAACTGGGTGGAAACTGTTAGATTTAAAACTTCTTCACGCCGTGTTGTAACGAAGGTCGGTTTATTATCTCTATTCAATATGTCTAAATTACATTTCATAAAGAATTGTAAAAGTGCCTCACCACTAGAGTTTGTGTCCGAGCTTCTCAACAACTCATGGTGCGCGTTCGCATCCATGCCGATGATGGTCTGCCATCCGCCTGCTCTGCTACCCACCATCAGCTGCTTTAATTCCTTGGGTGGAGGAGGGTCCGTGCTGTCCCCTGGCAGATAGGCTGATCCGACAGTAATGTCCCTCGGCCCATCCGCTCCTCCACATCGGATTTTGATCGCTGCCAGGTCCCTGGAATAGAAATTCATTAAAGGCAGAAACTCTATCCCTTCCCTGACAAAAATGCATGCCCTCGGGTTCTCGCTGGATCTGCTGTAGATGAGCTTTCCAGCAGCTCTGACGAGTCCCTTGACCTCTCCTTTGTAGGAGTATGGTTCCTGGATGAGGGCCACACCCGTGTTCCTCAGAGCCATCAGTAGTCCGGCCGCGGCTGCCCTACTGTGTTAGAGGTTGACCTGAAGGAATCTAAGTCCCATCAACCCCTGGTTGCTTTCCTAGTGGGCGGCACGAGCCTGTAGCCGGAGCCACTCCTCGAGCCTCATTGGTTTTTATGATCTTCATGTTGTTCCCATGAGAATGGGGAAAATACTGTCCACACCATCAGAACCCCCTGTGTGGTGCAAGGTGGGTTACTCTGGAGGGTTGCCCGGTACTCCAAAGGCTCCGTTCACGACACCGTCACCCTGGTGCCATCCATCCCTAGGCACGGGTCACGTGAGACCGTAGATTGCGGGAGTTTACTTCGACCTCCTTGTCTAGATCCGTTATGTTTAGTTATCAGCAGGGTCACCTCGTGCAGGATGCGGCTCTTCACCGCACATGACGTTCTTGGAGAAAGCTTCATCGAAAGCTTATGTTGTTGTTTCCACTTCCTCAGCTTGCCCTCTGGAGTCCTTTAGCCCCCGACTCCTTGACCCCAGGAGATACCTTGGTCTTATTCTTTTTATTTCTTCCCTGGACTCACAGGGGACAAAGCAATGTGACGCAAATACTTTAAAGATATGTCCAAAGTGGGCTATGATTGATTAACATTAAAACAGTCGTTTTATGTTTTCCAGAAATTTATTTAATACCATAAGAGCTGTTTCACCACCTTGTGGCTTCATCAGATTGTGAGTTAGAACAAGTGTTTTAATGTTAATCGATTTAACATGTTTCTCCATCAAGTATCAGTCGATCTAATCAATCATTATTGTTGTTAGTATGGTAATACACACTTAGTATTAATATGTTTCATAAAATATTTTTCAGGTTTAATGGTAATCAAGGATTCCCCTTAAGTAGATTTTGCAGAGAAATACAGCTAGACTTCTCATATAACTCTAGAGAAGCTGCTTGTCATGCCATAGAAAATTATGTAATGAAACTTACAGAAGGTAAACATTGGAAGCTCAAAATCCATGCTTATAGGGCTATAATAGAAACACTGATAGTTTCCTTAAGGCCTGATTTAGTTCATTGCCCATTAAGTAATGTTAAATATAGTGAGGACCTGACATTCGAAATGTAAGTATTTTTGTAAAAATTTAAAAAAAACACACATCTTGATGCAACAAGTGCATTATGGTAGTGGCTTTTCATGACAGTTTGATTTTACTTAAAAGCAATTCTGGCATTTAGTTAATTAAGCTTACAAAATAGAAATAAAAAGCCTGGACGTAGAAAGTGCGTTATGGTAGTGAATTTTCATAGAAATGATCTGGCACAAAATATTTTATTATAACTTTTTTTTCTTGTAACATAGAAACCTAAATTTTGGTGTATAGTTTACTTTTTATATTGTTAACATACCTACCACATTTGGTTATTATAGCTTTTTTATTTTTTGAGATAATTTTTTTTTTCAAATGAAAACTAAAAATTTTCCCGGAAAACCTCGTCCGATTTTCCTGACTAACGATTATCGGTGGGATATCTATCTTTTTTTTTTGCCGGGTGAGGAAACTCATGTTCTTACCTCTGCGCTCGACCTCCATCGCGACAGAGAGTGTGGGACTCAGAGTACTATAGCTGCTAGCCTCTGCCTACCCACCAAACCTCACCTAATTTCTTCACCATACCTACTGGAACCACTTTTCGTAAATCATCAGTAAGTAGGCTGTCTTTACAATTCGTCTCTTTTCAATCCGCTATTTGCCTCTCCTCTACTTCTTTAGTTCTTAGGACATTTCGGATGTAGCTGTGGAATTTTTCCCATTTTTCATAATCTTCCATCATGATGTCAAGGATGTTGTACATGGTCAGGTCAGTCTTCATACCCTGCCTTAGGGTTTCTCGCTCGTTCTCCAATCTTGTGCAGTCAAATATGGTGTGTGTTACCGTTTCTGCCATCCCACAGTACAAACAAGCGTCGGTTTCTGCTCTTCCTATCCGGCTTAGATATTCCCTGAAGGAGCCATGGCCTGTGAGCATTTGCGTCAGGAAATAATCTTGCTTGCATTCCACCCATTTCTTCAGATCTGGAATTAACTGCTTGGTCCACTGAGCGACATGGGTTGTGTTATCCCACATCTCCTGCCATTTTTGAAGAATGCTGGCCCTCTCCTCTGCTTTTGCTTTCGGTGTGTTTCCGTCTCTTCTGTGATATAGCCTCGATCTGTCTTCTACGGCAAGCTCGATTGGTACAATTCCTGCGACCACCTGTACCGCCCTTGCCGACACAGTGCGGTATACGTTAGTAACTCTTAGCAACATTCTACGTTGGACTTTTGTAGCTTGTCTGTTATACGTATCTTTTTTCATATGTTCGGACCAGATAGGTGATCCATATAAAATAATTGATTGGACCACGTTATATAGCATCTCCCTCTTTTTGGATCCGGGGCGTTTTATGTTTGGCGTTATTCTGATCAATGCTGCCACCTTTTCTTCTGCTTTTTGTATTGCTGTTTTTATGTGTCGTCCAAAGTTTAGATTTTCCCCGATGGTTATACCCAAATATACAAGACTTTGTTTGGGTGCTATCTCTACTCCCCCACACATAAATCTGACTTCGGTCCTTGCTCTTCCTCCTCTAAGTATAACTGCCTCTGTTTTCTGTGGGGCTAACTCTAATTCACTGTTGTTCAGCCACTTGTGGATCTGCAGTAGTGCTTCATTTCCTTTCCATTCCAGCTCTTCCTTTGTTTTCGCCGTGATAATAACTGCCAGGTCATCTGCATAGGCCAGCGTGGTCACTCCTTCTGGTGTTAGTACGTTTAGCACCCCATCTTATAATATATTCCACAGGCTGGGTCCCAGGACCGACCCCTGTGGCACACCCGTTGTAATTTCCTGGCAGACATTTTTATCTATCTGCAGGGATCTACCTTCTAAGTAGTTATCAATGGTCTCTAACAGATAATCTTCTATACCTCTTGTTTCGAGGTTTCACATTATTTTATCCCATGACGCCGTGTTAAATGCATCCAGGCAGTGGAGAGAGTGCTAGATATAGTTAAAGAACAAACAAGCGACAAGTGGACAGCTCTCGTTACTCTTGATATAAAAAATGCATCTATATATATATATATATATATATATATATATATATATATATATATATATATATATATATATATACATATATATATATATATATATATATATATATATATATATATATATATATATATATATATATATATATATATATATATATATATACATATAAAAATTGAAAAGTCGGGATCTCCCCAATAGTGATTTTTTTTCTACGAAAATTCACTAAAAATTATAAGTAAGTCTATTACCAAAGTTTTCACAGCCAATTAATTAACCAATAAATAGGATACTGCCCATTAATTTGGACTTTTATGATTAACATCAAATAGGGATCCGTTCTATTTGCATTTAAATATTACAATTGATTGTGTATTTTTTGTATAGATTAATTTTATATAGCCGCTAGTATCAAATAATTAATTGTCCTGTTCTGATTTTGTGTATTTTGTTGTGTTTTATTCGTGTATATTAATTGAAAATATTTTCTGTTGGGCAGAATAAATAAATTATAATTATTATCAGGATTGCTAGTGTGGCAGCTCCTTTTGTTTCTTGAAGATGGATTTATGAAGTTTTGACATATCAAAAGTTTATTTTTTTTATTATTTTAGGTATTGTAGAAAAGCGGTGTCAAAGTTGGGCTTGGTCTTACCCGAAAGTGAAATAAAATCTAAGGAAGTGGAGAAGTATTTGACAGATTGGACCAAAGTTGTGTCATATTATTCTGTCAGACTGTTGATTGCTCCATTAATTGAAACAGTTATTCTGTTGGACAGACTAGTTTATCTTGAAGAGTCAGGTTTGTTTTGTTTTATTAATTTTTATTTATATATTCATGCATTTGATGTTTTAGGACATATGGGAGAGATTATACCATTGTTTGATCCAATATTGTCACCAAGGAATCAAATTATTTCCTGTAAAAAATAAAAACTTATATTTTTACACCATACTCTTTTTGTTTTTTTTTGCTGCCTTTTCTTATATATATATATATATATATATATATATATATATATATATATATATATATATATATATATATATATATATATATATATATATATATATATATATATATATATATATATATATATATATATATATATATATATATATATATATATATATATATATATATATATATATATATATATATAGTCTGTCTCAAACACAAAAGCAGTTACGTCATAAATCGACAACTAATCAAAGCATCAACCGATTTGTCAGTGTGCGCATCGAAGTTAATAAAATTAGTTTTCCAAGTGAACCACACGCGTGATTTTTGGTGTAACGCGTTAGAAAAGAAAAACTATCAAAAAAATTATTGGCTACTGCTATAAATTTAGTTCAGTGGCGTCAAAGGGCGTCGTCATTAGTTGTGTTGTCTTTAGTATTTTATTCAAGTTACTTAGGAATCTATGCCATATTATTAGTGAATTTTCTTAGAAAAAATTCACTAATGGGGAGATACTGACTTTTGAAAAAATTTCTTCAAATGAGCACGATCTAGGACCCATATCCGGGGTCAGGTCAGGTTTGTTTATCCAAATCGGTCTCTTATTTTTGGAGTTATCAATGTGATACATAGACATATATATATATATATATATATATATATATATATATATATATATATATATATATATATATATATATATATATATATATATTAGGGTGGCACATTGAAAACGAAACAGACCGATTTCAGAGATTATTTCTTTTTAAGAAACGCTGAAACACGTCAATTTTAATATGGAGGGGGACATGTTTTGACATAAAACTCAACTTTGTCACATCAACCCCTTATAGGTGGTGATAACAACCCTTATATTTTAAATAGGGAACATGGGTCGAGTGTTACATCATTTGAAAGCTCTTTCTTTTCTGAATTCAGCACACTAATTTCTTTGGAAGTTTTATCAACTCGTTCAAAAATTATTCACAGTTGGAGTTGCAAGAACGTATATCATTCATTGTGATAAGAAATGCACTAATTAGTCAATTTTTCGTTAAAAAAAAAACAACTAAAAAACAAAACCAAACGTTCAAAAATGTTTATTCAGTTAAGTAAGTGTTCAAATTGTTGACCACCAGCTTCCATACAAAAGTACAAATTTTGTTCAAAACGAGCTCTGACATTCTGAAGCATTTGTGGAGTTATTAGACGGCATTCTTCAATAATGCGTCGTCGTAATTCTTCCTGAGACTCCGGTTCTATTGCATAAATTCTACTCTTTAAATGGCCCCATAGAAAGAAGTCTAAAGGAGTTAAATTCGGTGATCTAGGGGGCCACTTAATAGCACCTCTACGCCCAATCCATTGTCCTGGAAACTCTCTGTTGAAAAACTCTTTAACACGTTGTGAAAAATGCGGAGGAGCTCCACCTTGTTGACACTAATCGATTTTCTTGATAGCGATCATCATTTTCTACAATGTCAATTAGTAGAGGGTAAATGATATCTTCAAGTAACTCCAAATATGTTTCGCCACTCAAATTGCCATAATAAGAATACTGTCATTCTTAATTATTGTCTCCCTATTTCAAAAATTCTACAAAACACTGCTAATTTAACCATCTCCCTATCTCTAATAATAACGGAGATAGCAATACATTCTCATTCAGTTTGGGGACACACTGTATGTATATATATATATATATATATATATATATATATATATATATATATATATATATATATATATATATATATATACACCTCTCTATTAGTGAATTTTCTTAATGAAAATTCACTATAAAAAAATATAAAAAAAAACAAGAAATTGTTTCGCGTCATTTCACTTGTAAATTTTGTAGTTCGTCATATTTGACGGTTGTGCCTGCATAGAAACAAACCCTTTTTTTTGTTGTAAAAACCAAATATTTTTTTATTACTATGTGTCTTTATATAGCAGCATTGCAATGCTAATTTGCTAAAGCTTTTTATTATTTTGTAATTTTTTGATATTGTGGTCATTAAGAGGTTAAAAATAAGACTTTCTCAATAGGGTGGAAAAGGTGATCTGTAATAAGATTAGATAGATGTGTATCGTGAAAAACAAATTTATTTAACAGTAGCAAAAACAAGGTATTTATACAAAAACTTTATATTATTTTATTATACTTGGTGAGCAAATGAATTCCAGAAAGAGGCACAATATGTTTTTATTTAAACATTAAATGGATAAAAAACTTAATTGTTTGTTTTCTTTATTTTTTACTTTTTTAGCCTGTCTAAACTTTCCAAAATTTCTTAAACTTGATATTTATTTTACCTTTATATTTCGTTTAATTTTAGTTATACAAAGTCATATCAATCGGAACACTGTAGTAAATATGTTTATGAATACAATTTTTTAATTTTACTAATTTTATACAGAGTTCTATATTATCATTTAAGGATTTTAAAAACTATTTTTAATAGGGGTGTGCAAAGCTTTGGAATTTCGAACCGAACTCTTGGTTTGAAAAAGTGCTTGTGCTAGGCAAGAAATACGTAATTCTCCAAAATAGTTCGAAGTTTGTTACGAAAAAATACTTTGAAATTGAACTTTACAGGCATTCAATGCTGCCAAAGGTAGCGAAGTTATAACTCCATAGCAGCCCTTTAAACCCGGTATTGGTTCCATCAAGTCGGTAATGTAATTTCAGGAGATTGCACTCATGTGTATTTTTGGCAGCTGGTGGGACAAATTGAGACCTGACAGAGCCATTTAACAATCAGATAATTATTTTTTATATATCTTAACACCCCAACACCTTTTTCGGTTCCAACAAATGTATGAAGATAATTACAGATTGTCTTCCGAAACACTGGGTTAAACATGCTTACTTCATAATGAGCCAAAACAATCAAATATTCACAATCAGGAGACATAAATTGTAAGTGGTTATGATATACCTATCATCCTCACTTTTAATCCCCCCAATCTGTTTCTTAAAACTCCCTAGCTAATACCTAACAATACAATATTTATAATTGAGCTTAGTTATAGATGTAGAAATCCAAAAAAGTTTTCAATATATCTTTTTGTATGTTGATTCAAAGTTGGCCATATTCACAACCTCAGCATGTTCAGGGTTCCCAGTCGTCTAGAAAACAGGGAAAACCGAGAAAAGTCGGGGAATTTGTCGAAGGAAAAATGTTGTCAGGGAAAAATTGTGAAAATGGGCTAAAAGTCAGGGAATTTTTGTCCGTGTCAGGGAAAAATTATTTGTTTCTGTTTTATGATAAATAATTTAAACAATGATACGTGCATATTTGTTTATAGTAGAGCTTTCGTTTATTTATAAGGAAAATTGTGTATACAGGGACCTAGAAATCCGGGAAAACCAGGGAATGTGAAATATCCCATAAAATGACAGGGAAATTTGTGATTTTACTCAAATGTCATGGAAATCATTCAGCAGACCTGAAAGTTATATATTTGTAAAATTTCGTCACTAGCAGATGCCTTTTTATTATGATTATATATATATATATATATATATATATATATATATATATATATATATATATATATATATATATATATATATATATATGTATTATATGAATTTTCTCACGTAAATAGTTTTCTCATATCTAGGAAAATATATCTTGATAACAATGTGTCTTACCTTGGGTACCAATATCACTTAAATCCGCCAATGTAGCATATGCCACATCATGCACCGATATAAATAGCATCTTCTTCATCTATCTCAAACATGTCTCATATGTAGATCTTAGAATGTTCTTCCTTGAATGCATAAAATGCAAAATGCGTTTAGGTATTGGCTGAATGTATTTATGTTATTTACCCTTTATGATCCCGTTGAAAGTTGCAAAATATTTGGCATTTGTATATGGCGCGTGTAAACAGTATCTTTGTTTAATTTTTGCAGAGCATTTTCATAAATAAAATTTTGCTTTTAGACTTTCGAAGTTTCAAAAAAAAAAGAATGGGCGCGAATCTGAGCTTTTGGAACCGATTTCTGAGGCTTATCCAAATTTATATATACGAACAACATGGTTTGCGAAGTTTCTACGCCACCTAGAGACTTTCGTTTGTTCCATCACACTGTAAAATTCTTTCCGGAGGCTAAGTTCGTCGGCCAGTTATGAAAGTCAAGTTTTTCCATGAAAAAATTGCAAATCTTCTTTTCAAAATGCTATATATTATAAAATTTAACGGAGTTCAGCATACTTATGTTTTTGATTATGGAAATTTTTTTGTTCAAAGTTTCTATTGATTTTGTTCTTAAAACAAGTAATCAGGTATGTGTGTTTTTTTATTGCGAGTATTATGAAAGAAGTACTCGAAGGCCCTGGAAATGTCAGGGAATTTGATCTTTGATATCTGCTGTGTACCCTGGTGAATATAATTTTGGGGAAGAGTGTTTTCCACCAAGAGGCGAAGAGCTACTGTATTCTGTAGTAGTGTGTTACACATTTTTTTGAGTAGATTGTGAATATCAAAGTCAGGGAAATCAGGGAAAAGTCAGGGATATTGATATGCTGTTTTTAGTGGGAACCCTGTTGTTTGATGAACCTTTCCTTTTTTTTAATAAATGAGGATCTTCTAATCTTCTACGCACCAAATATTGTATGCTATGATCTACAATATACCTATATTTTATATTTTGAGAAATGGCATATGAGCTTTGAAGAATTTTGGTTAGTTCTATTTTAAATGTATAAGAAGTTTGACTGTGAACCTTAGACATACTATTTCCAAGGTTCGAAGTAACATAATTGCTTGGTTTCGTTTAACAGTTCGGTTCGGAAAAACCATGGGTTTGCACACCTCCAAATTTCATCTTATGTTTAGCTTTTAAAAAATTACAGTGGTTCAAGTTTTAAAGTTGGAAATTTGCAGATTTAGATTCAAGATAAATCTACAAAAACTAACACGCTTAATGGTGGATAACTTCAAGTTAAAAAAATATAGGTAATGTTTTTGCATTAACATTTTTCACCTACTTTTTTTATTTATTAATTCAAGTCAATAAATTATTTCTGGTGCCTCCATACTTGAATTGAAGCAGATAAAGGTAACTATTGAAAATAAATATATCTGTGACTAGCAAGACAGTGACTAGAAATTTAATAATAATAATACTTACATGTCCATCTTATAACACATTCCCAAACAGTTTTTTTTAATACTATTTTTGAATATCAAAAACATTATGTACGGTTACAAAAAACTTGATCAGCAAGTAAAATTGAGGAGTTTTTATGAGCTGCCATCAGATATTTTACGTTAACAAAAAATACGATGTCTCAACAATGTATGCAAAATTACCACATAAATTGTGACCATCTTATAAAATTTATCAGTAATTTTAACTTTATCAACTAACTTTTTTGAAACCGTCTCAAAATGACCATTCATGAAGATAAGTAACTTAATTTAACATTTTGGAAAGCTATAAGATGTCCTTTATTCAAAAATCACTAATTTGTGTGATTTTTACGAAAATATATTATAAGTAAGTGATTAAATGCAAAGTCATATAAAGGATAATATAACTAAATTAAATCTTTATACTGGCAACTTTTAATGTTAGCTAAGTCATAATCAGGGCTCGGATTATATGCAATTCGCATATTTTCTGCATAACTTGCATATTTTAGTGTATTTTGCCTAAATTGCATATTTCCATATATTTTGCATTATTTGCATATTCTATAATTTTTAGGGGTTTCCGTATATAACAAAAGCCATATACTTGTTTCAATGTAAGCAGCTGCTAAGGTGAATTTATAGGCGGTTCAAATAGCTGGCGGAAAGGAGATTCCAAATTCCTGGTATTGTATAGTGCGAGCACTTCACTTAGATATAAGACAGGGTGAGCTACTTCTGGGTTCTTAGAATCTACCGTTTCCTAGGTTTGTACGTGCTATACCTAGATAAACTAGTAGCTAGTAGGTGAGAGTATAAAAACAAATTCTTGGAAGGATTGTCGGTAATGGCGTTCTTTTCTTTGTACTTTACATCAACGTGAAATAAATAGCAAAATGCAATTTGTAGGTATTGTATAAATATAAAATTCGTAAGAACTAGGGTTTTACGCTCGCCTATCATAAAAACTGTGTATGGAATTCCCAATAATAACTGCAGAATGTATTGAAAGGACTGACCGCCAGATAATTTTATTCATATCTTAAGTCTCGTATGAAGACATTAAAGGGGATTAGGGGTGATTTATTTACATGCCAGTAGTATCTATAATTGAAATAATTTCTTTCTCTCATTTAGTTTGCTTGTGCTTAGTTGCACGCTCAGTGAATTTACTTGATCTTTAGACAGTGTTAGTGTAGGGTATATATATATAAACATATAAAAATTGAAGCCGACCCCGGATGTGTTCTAGGGGGCCTAATTAGCGCTCATTTGAAGAAATTTTTTCAAAATTCAAAAGTCGGGATCTCCTTAGTGAATTGTTTTTAAAGAAAATTCACTAAAAACAGAGGTTGTCATTTAAAAAAACCGTCGATGACATCATATTTGAAAAGCAGGTGTTGGGAGAAACGTTAATTATATGCAAAAATGTGTATTTTTGAAAACTAGAGTTGATGTGTCCGAGCATTTGGTCAAAACACAAATCGCTCAAATTTTAATGAATTTATTCCATAATTTTGCACCTCACTGTATACAATTTAACAAATACTGGATGCGAAAGTACATTTACATATGAGTTTTGAAAAAGAACGACGATTCCCATCACTGGTATAAATGAAAATAAACAAAATATTTGGATGCTGTGCAAGATATATGGAGGTGTGAAAGATGAAAATCGTATGTGGAGGAGAAGGCACAAAGGGTGACATGCCTGGGGCATGTCTACAGAATGAAAGATGATAGACATCCAAGGAAGATACATGTGGGAGGACAGGAACGAAAGAGAAGGGAAAGGCCAAAACGGAGATGGAAGCAGTGAAGGAAGCTAAAAATTCTGAATTGGTAATCGAAAATCAAATATAGAGGGTAATAGAGGCAGCTAGTAAGAAGAGTAAAAATAGATGAAGTTAATAATTGAAGCCAATCTAGTCTATATGAGTTATTTATTGTCATGGCCACAACACGCTGAACATCTAAGTGCGATCACCAAAGTTAAGCAATGTCTGGCATAGTCAGTACTTAGATTGGTGACCACTCTGTGGTGTTGAATGCATTTAGAAGGCAAGGACGAACCACCACGTATATTTTTGAATCAAGTTTCTTTGAGAAAACGGTCACAGGTGGAGTTAGAATATTTACTTTTTTTTTTTTATTTAGTTGCCAATTAAGACCAACAGACAGTTTAAATTTCTCAAGTTATGAACAGTATAAGACTAAAGCATCATGTACCAAACAATATTATAGAGACCTTTATATGACTTTATAATTAATAATGGAATGTATCATCTTTAACGTTTTTTGGGCGTAGGTATCATCTTCCTTTCATACATAGACTTTTTAGTGTGCTTCTTTTCAGAATACTTGTGATAAATTAGTTTCATGTCATGCTTTGGTGGAGTGGGATTTACAGAAACAACAGGTGCCTTCTTCATATTATTTCCAGTATAGGCCACGCCTTTCATTTGGAATTCTTGAGCATCATTGTTCCACTGCATGTTCAACTCCACTTGTTTCTGAAAAATAATTTTAAACAATTAAAAATAAACTATTCCTCTGATCGTATTGTCAACATTTGTAACACTCAGAAAATCCTTTGACAAGGGTTACATACTTATATAAGAAAATTTGCTATTATAAAAGTCACAGTTCAGAGTTACAAATATAACCATTCAAATTTATTGGCTAAAGTGAAATAAATAACCAGAGTGAGATAGCACAGTAATTCTCAGAACCCACATAAAGAATTATTGACAACAAACGCCGTTTATATAAAATAGCTCCAATAATCTCAGGCCCTATACTTGTACAGACTAACGTAATCACTAAACACACACTACAACACATAGAGCTTTCTGACCGAGAGGTAATACATCAGTGTTGAAGCAAGGAGGTAAAGACTGCACCACGAAGGGGAACTGGAAACGAGCGGGTCGTAACAAATTATTCGGCTGTAAGGCTTCGTTGAATTAAGTAACCAAAATTGGGCAAGAGCATTTACAACACGAGGCCCTGTAGTGAGTGCTACATAGTGCTTGAATAGAGCAATCTACCCGAGACCAACCCTATTGTAATATCTAAATTTTTAAACATGTATTTGTCTGGTAGACAAGTCTTTTTAATTCCAAATTCCTTTTAATCATGTCAAACCCAGACATGTTGACGTTTGGAATAAATAGAAAACATAAAATAAAATATAAATACAATTTAAAAAAATTATTAAAAAGTTAAAAAGCCTTTTTAATTCCAAATTCCTTTTAATAAGAATGCATAATTATAAATTTCTGACACTTGAGCCAAATAATCCTTCAAAACGTGTCAATTTCTGTGAGATGATCGTAATTCGTACACAAGAAGATCCAAATTTTCGAAAGGAAATTATTTGGAGTGACGAAAGCAAGTTTACCAGGAAAGGCATTTATAATCGGAGGAATTCACATTACTGTGCCGCAGAAAATCCACAACTTTATTAGAGAAATGCGGTTTCAACACAAATTTGACTTTAATGTCTTCTTGATGATGAACGACCAAATAAGATTCTGCTTTTATGAAGAGAATTTAAATTCAGGTAAATATCTTGAAATATTACAGACCACAGTAACTGTCTTCCCTGGCGACTTAAATTTTGAAAATCCGTGAGATTGTTGGTATCAGCTAGATGGTTCCCCAGCCCACTAAACCAATCAAGTTACAAATGAACTTTCCCACATATTTAAAGAGCGTTGGATTCGTCCATCAGGTCCTTGGGTTTGCCCACCGAGGTCCCCAGATCTCACCCCACTTGATTTTTATCTTTGAGGTATGATGAAACAAACTGTTTACCTTACGCTCATTAATACCACGGAAGAGCTTCAGAATAATGAGGAGTACATTCCTGTTTCTAGATGGCCATGAAATAATAATAATAATAATAATATACATTCATTGAGAAGATTTCCCTTCATACAGAAAAATACAAATAAATATACAATAATGCAAAATGTATAGAAAAATATCTCTCCCAATAAATGGAGGGAAAAAAAAAAAAAAAAAAAAAACCGCCCAAGCCAAACATAGTATAACAAAAAGAAAAATCGGGACGCAGCAAGTGCGTTATAGTAGCGAATTTTCATAAGAATTGTAGACTATTATTATACGGCACATTAGTAAAGTTAATACTTTAAACTTACACAGACCTTGAAGATCGATTTTAGAGGTCCTAGTACACACACATTTGAAGAATTCTTTCGAAAGTGTTATGATTGATATCTCTCTATTATCAAAAAAATCTTGTGTTCTAACTCCTTTTGAGAAAAATGCCCAAAACTCAATTTTCTATGAAGTTAAAGAACTAAATTTTGCTATATCTATATATAGTGTAAGTCTCTTTAAAAGAAACTTGTATTACAAATTTCAGTTAAGTTATACTTAAGATTTCCAGAAGGAAACTTAATTTATACTCAGAAAAGTACAGTATCTGTCAAATTATAAACGTAGCAGTTATATTTCCTTATTAATCACCAGTATGATTTTGTTTTAGTCAACCTAATCAAAATGGTTTTTTCAATATCAACAATAACAAAATGTCTGCTGAAAATTATAATTTCAGGCTCAAAGGTGACAAACTTATTCAGGCATTTAAACAAAAATGAGATCTTGTTCAAAACGTATGAAATCTGTGCACTATTGTTTCTCCAAATGTCACAATAAAACATAAAAAACATACATTCATAGAGCTGGATTCGATCACGTAACCTTCTGCTTAGGAGGCAAGCGTGGCGAATCTCAGCCATCTAGGCATACCTCAACAAACGTTTTTTTGCATGATACACTAGATTGGCTTCATGCCCGGGATATTATATTCAAAGTATACATAACAATTAATTACAGAATTAGTAGAAATACCATTGAAACATATCCCACGACTGTTTTGGTCTTATATGACGTCTTATGTTTAAATTTCAAGATAAAATAAACTATTTTAGAATCATATATATATATAGACTTGACTTGATTTTGTTTACATTTCTACTATATTAGGCGACAGCATAATATATCTATGCTGCGCTAAAACTGTATTTGAGGCCATTCATAAAGCTACAAATATAGTATTTTAATAATTGATTAAACCCCCCAGCTAAATAACAATTACTTGTCAAATTTTTAATTTCATGTCTGTCATTTTCCATAATTGCTGCCGAGATTTTACGATTGTTGGTTCAGGTAGTATGTTTTATGCCTGGTATATATTTAGTTTGGTTACCGTTGATGTATGGTCTATACCTGTTGTATGAATCAATCTACGCATGGCAGTTAACTACTCTGTCTGTCAGGCATTGAACTTTAGCCACTAAGTCATCTTGTCTCATGTCTTTGGGATTTTATTTTTAATTTCCTTACATCCTGTCTATTGGTCACAGACCGGATAGCAAACACCTGTTTCGAATGCTGTGGTATATGCGCCCAGAGCATAATTCTCACGCACCCCCAGGCCCTCGATGTATATTCCTGCCCTGTTGATCCTCCAGCTACGATCCGTCGGTAAAACAGACCAGGCTTGCGGGCTGGACTGGAACCTCATTTTCCCTCCACTGATCCCCACTGGGGATCCTGAGGGTATATGGCCTAGTCAACTTAATATCGTCCTCGGCATTCCGTACCTTGATGGCGGAAATCGGAATTTCCTTTTCCACCTCCTTGGCGACTCTTGCATGCCCTATTACTGCTCCCTCTTCGCACCAGTTTCCAGAGTCTCGCATTCTAAGATGCGACGCCATAGTCTCCCTTCTGATACAGATGGGAAGCGGTGGCAGCATCAGCAAGACCTCTAGCGCGGTTGAGGGTGTCGTCCTCATAGCGCCTGTGACACCCAGGATTGACAGCCTTTGGAGTTTGGCCAGCTTCCTGGTAGTAGTTTGGTTCACACCACACCACCAGACCAACGCCCCATAACGGATAAAGGATACTCGGCCTGACGATAGCAGTGTAAATCCAATGAAAGATCCGAGGGTTAAGTTCCCAGGTCCTCCCTATCACTCGACGCAGCTGCCAGAGGGTTGCTACTCGCTTCTGCCAAAGGCAAAGACAGAAGTGAAATAGAAGTGAAAAGTAATACTCGTGAATGCATATGTTGACTCAACTATTTAACTGTTGGTGCCTGGTGTAGGCAGTTGTTACTTTTATTTTTGTATTTTTGAATCATAACGTAACCAACACATTGGCCATTTAGATTTAAGGGTAAAAGTTAGACTTGTCAAACGCAACCATGGTCCCTACATTATGTTTATTAAACCAACTTTAGCTAAAAATTAATATATTATTCTAAAATATCCAAAATTTGTTTACTGGGAAAAACATTAAGATAACAGTTGCTTTGATTACTTTCAAAAGAGTTATATTTACAACTTCTAAAAGCTAAAATGATGGTAACGAATGTCAAAAATTGACTTTTCCTAGAAAAAATCATGTTCCAATTTAACCAAATGTCATAGACTTGGTTTGCTAAGCTAATTTTGCAATATAACAGCTAGAATTTCGAACAAAATACTTACATAGTAATCTTTAGGAATGTAGGCATCGATCATAATCTTAGCAAGCTGCAATTCTCGAGTAAGAAGACGGCTATTATCCTGCAACGTTTCCATTTCTCTCTGATGTTCATGCTCTTTATCTGCATATTCTTCTTTAACTTCATTTAAAAGTGCTTGTACTTTTTTTATTTTTCTAGACAACCCACTATCTTCCTCTTGTAAACTAGAATATTTTTCTTCCACGTCAATTCTTTCGGCTCCTTTCTTGGTAAGTTCCTCTTCAAGCTGCTGGTGAGTTCGTTCTAGACTCTCCAATTCTGCAGTTGATGATTCTAGTAACAACATTTGCTGCTGAGCCTTTTCAAAGAGATTTTCACCACCCACCAACAATTTCTTCTGTATCTGTGCTATCTTAGTCAAAATACTTTCTTTTTCTTTCCTGTTAAAGAATAAATGGTCATTTCTAAAAGTAATTAAATAATTACAAATTAATCTTACACATTCTTATCAAGAAGTTCCTCATATTGTCTCATTTCCTCTGCTTTTGCTTCTAACAATGATTTATCTTTAACCTTTTTCTGAAAACATAATATTTATTTTAAGGAATATACATACAATACATTTGAAATAACAATAATAGTACTGCAATGACAATTTTGTTATATACATGTAAAAAGCTTGTAGTCAGTATCTCAAATAATTAATTTAACAGATTCATCGCCAAGATAAAATATCTCAGCATTTAGTTGTGGAACCAACACAAAATTTAATTCTAAGAAAATTTAAACATGCTAGGGTAAAAATTTAGAAACAGCAGATATGACTGTCCTATAATGCCTTTCGACCACAAATATATGAGATTAAAAGTTAAAAATATATATTTTAACCTATATTAAAATAGGAAAATTCTATTGACCAAGCTACCGACTCTGGATAGATTGGCAGTAAAAGGATTAAAAACAACCAACATGGACAACATAAAACATGGTTCAACATAAAAGACATGCAAACACTTCTGCCAATGAATTTTTTGTTCAAACAATATTCTATTCTTTTTGAAAAAAATTCTGGAAAAGCTAAATTTGTAAATAAGAAAATCAATTCAGATTGGCTTTAAATTGATTTAAAAAAACTTCTGAAGAATTTTAGACATGTGATGTTTTCAGCATAGTGAAAACTATATTGTCCTATAAGCTAATGCCACATAAACATACAAGTACTGTTGTTGTGTGTTACAACTTATATAATTACTATTATTAGTTTAAACTATTTGTAGCTTAAAATAATATTACAATAGCCACCAAAGTTTTTTTTATTTCAACAACACATCACGAGGGCTTACAGCCTAAATACTATCGTACCGTAGGTGTCGACAAGAAGGAAAGAGGCAACTTGTTAATTCTGGACTTGAAGGTTTGGAGGTTCGGGGGAGAAGGAAAAAATGTGCCGGCAAGGAGTTCCACAACTTGGAAGTCCTCGGGACAAAAGAGCGGGCAAAACAAGATGTTTTATGTCTGGTGTCCTGGACAGTAAAAGGGTGCATTCGCTCTGTTCCCCTGGTAGATCTGTTGGGGGCAGCAGGTGGAGGAACTATGGAAGAAAGCTCCTCTGAGCAGTGCCGTGCAGATATCTATAAAAGAGAGAGAGGTCACCAACAGCACGTCGGTGGGCAAGGGATGGCAGCCTTTGGGTGAGGGTAGGGTCACAGATGAGACGTATAGCTCTCTTCTGAATGGAGCGAGTGTAGAAGCAGCAGTAGCACCCCAGATGCGGGAGCAGTATTCGAGGTTTGGTCTTATTTGTGAAGTATATAAGATATAGAGATTAGCTGGTGAAAAGTATTTGCGAGCCTGGAAGAGGAAACCTAATTTCTTAGCAGCCGCATCTGCAATTGATGTGACATGTTGGTGCCAATTGAGATTTCGATCCACAGAGATGCCAACAAGTGAAAAGGACCCATTACTTTGAATAACTTGGTTGTTTATTGTGATGGGTCTAGGGCTGGTGTATCTCTTATGAGATAGAAAGCAAGACTGAGATGTGGTGGAGTTGAATTGTACAAGATTTCTACTTCCCCAGTCTAATATTTTTTGAAGATCCACAGAGAAGGACCCTCTATGAGTCTGCGATCCTCATCTGGTTGGGCTAAAGAGACAGGCTTAGAATATTGTATATTGGAGTGGAGGGTGCTGTCGTCCGCGTAACTATGAACTGGGTTGGATGTGCTAGAGAAGAGGTCATTGATGTGGAGAAGAAATAAAGTAGGGGCTAAAGCTGAACCTTGAGGAACTCCTGCATTAATTGGATACAGTTTAGAGGAATGGCCATCCACGACAACAGAAATGCTCCGGTTAGAGAGGAAATTTGCTGTCCACGTACAGAGTTTTGGTGGTAGGCCATAGGCCGGTAGTTTATTAAGCAGCGCTGCTTGCCAGACCTGGTCGAATGCTTTGGATATGTCTAGAGCGACAATCTGGGATTCACCGTGTAGTTCCATAGACTTGTTCCAAGAATGGGTGACAAAGGAAAGGAGGTCGGAAGTTGATCTGCGCTGACGGAATCCACTTACTGCCTGTCGTGGATTAGACTGTGTTTTTCAAGAAATTTTAGTAATTCAGTGTTTATCTACTTTTCCATCACTTTAGAGATAACTGAAAGGAGAGAAATAGGCCTGTAGTTGCTAGGAAGCGCTTTCGATCCTTTCTTGGGGACGGGTTGTACTCGAGCAGTTTTCCAATTACTAGGGAATATGCCTCTATTGTAAGATGTCTGAAACAGACGAGTCAGGACAGGAGCAAGTTCTGGTGCGCATTTTTTGAGAACAATTGCTGGGATCTCGTCAAGGCAAGAGGCTTTCCTGGTATTAAGAGAAGAGAGCATCTTTCGTACCTTTCTAGTTTTGAAAATGATATCCGTCATTTTATGCCTGACATTGGGGACTGTTGGTGGTTGAACATTTGGAGGTGGGTTGAGAGTAGAATTGCCCGCGAACGAGGCAAAAAGTTCAGCCTTGCCCATGGCGATAGAAACAATTTCATCCCCTGAGACAAGAGGTGGGAGCGTGCTCTGGCAGAAATTATTCCCAATAGATTTAGCAAGAGTCCAGAAGTTTTTGATGTGGTTATTAAACGAGTTTTTTGCCTCAGAAAGAATGCGGACATAGCGGTTTCATGCATCGTTAAATGCTTGACAGTTTTCTTGACTGGGATTGTTGAGAAGCTTTTTGTGAGCTTTGACCTTTTCTAGTCTGGCCTTGTCACAGGATTTAGAGAACCAGGGCTTTTGAGTGGCTGCAGAAGTTTTCTGTGTACGTGGAATAAATAATTCCATGCCAGCTTGGATAATTTCGGTGACGTTTTGTGAGATATCAGAGGGGTCAGGATGAGAGTAGCAGACAGACGCCCATAGAAATGAGGAAAAGTAATCCCGCATTTCATTCCAGTTCGCGGAGTTGTAGTGCCAAACGATTCGTGGGTCTGATGACTGTGTGACCTCGGGTTGCATTGCGCAGGAAGCAGTGACCATGCCATGGTCTGAGCGACCCAGGGGGGCGGTGACTGATATCTTATAACAGTCAGGATTTGTAGTAAGGAGGAGATCCAAGGGATTTGAGCTGTGTGTTGGGATGTGACGAAAGTATGTAGGTTGCTGAACCATATTGGCTAAAGAATTGCTGACTGCAAAGGCCTCCGCTGCTCTTCCTTGTGGATCGGTTTTTGAAGATCCTAGCCATTCCTTATTGTGGACATTGAAGTCACCAAGAATAGTGACCTCGGAGAAAGGATATTCAGAAATTAGATAGTCGGTTTTTTCAGAAAGGTAGTCAAAGAGCTGGACAAAGTTGTTGTCAGAAGGTGACTGGTAAATGCAACAGATGAATTTAGTTGCAGCCCTGAGAGAGAGTTTTATCCATAGTATGTCTTTTCTTCCAGCTTTTAAATTGGGGAGTCTGGTGCAGGGTAGATTGCTACGGACGTATGCGCATACACCTCCATGCAATCTAAAAGGAGTAAGGAGCTCATACCCCGGGAAATTAAGGCTGTATAGTTTAATTTCTTTGCAAAAAACTTAATACCTGTTTAACTGGTTTCTCTGTTGATGTCCCAGGTTCTTCAGGTATTACTATTACAGACAATTCAGAAACTCTTCTTTGAAGATCAGCAATTTCAGCTTCATAGCTTTCAATGATTCCCACACCACTATTTATCACAGCTGTGTTCTTAATATATTTAACTCTAGCTGCATATCTTAAAGTACAAATACTTTCTTCATAATCAAGGTCTGATGGGCTTACCATAGCAACCTAGAAAACATTTTTAGATATTTAAAATTTAAAGAAATACACTAAATATTAATAAAACAAATGGATATATAATTTACATTTTTAAGACATCAATTACATCAAAATAATTAAAAAAATTACCATAGCAGTTTTGCTATTGCCCCCCAAAGAATCCTGAAGTAAACGTGTTAGTTTTGAATTACGATAAGGTATATGAGTACTTCTTCCATCAACCAAAGCCGAAATCACATTTCCTAAAGCTGACAATGACAGATTTATGTTGCTAGCTTCCTTTAAACGTTCTCCAGTAGCATGAGTTCTACTAACTCTTTCTGACCCCTAGAAAAAGATTTTACTACACTAATAATGATCAACACAGAAACCAAATGCTGGACACAAGGGTCAATGTTGTAATACCAATTTGGGGAACGCTGCACTTAACCTTAACTACATATTAACATATTATAATAAAATATGGCCTAAAAACAGTTGTACATACCTTAATAAAGTAAAACAATGTGGTATATTTCGTTTTTAATAACCTTTCAATGATAAACGCAATAAAAACCTTCAGATTACAACAAAAACTTATATTTTAGTACCTGAGGTTATGAATGTTGTTTCGTTGACATATTAGATGGAGATAGGCATTGTTGTCAGTTTCGAAGCTATTTACTTGTTACTGGGTACTGAATGTTTTGGGATGTCAGGTCAGGCAGGCCGATAGAGCAGTAAGCACTGTCCAACAATGCTGCTCTCGCAATGACGGAACCAGTCTACTTAACCATCACCAGTCAGGTCGGCAGGATTGTGTGTAAAAAACATTTAAGACTTTTATTTCGTTACAGTGGCCAAACACTCTTGGAATTTGATATTCAATGTGGCAATGCTGCTGAAAATTAACAGTTCAAAACGTGAAAATGGTGGATTTTTAAGAACTTCATTTCTCATTTTTTCTCTTGTTTATGGTTTTTCCGTATTTTTTTTTACAATTATTAATCTACGTTACATACTCTTTCTTGTGGTGTGTGCCGTTTTGCTACATTTCGGTTGCGGTTAAGTGCAGTGTCCCCCCAATTTGACATTGCCTATAGACTATGATGATGATGAATAAGGAATAACCTAGCTAAATGCATACTTACAGCTAGATCTACAAGATTTAATCTGCCATATGTTGTAATATTACTTAAATTATTTTTACACTCAATGTTTATAGAAAATATAGCATGTGATCTTGAACTTGATTCATTCATTAATGTGGATCTTGTGATGCGATTTTTGTTGCCTCTATCAAGGACATTTGTCAATGATTCACTTGAGTCTGCAGCATATCCACCTAATTCTTTGATATAAACACCAACCCCTGGTGCTTCAGATATTGTTAATTTTTTGTGAGGTTTTGCTGATAACAAATCTCTGACTTCTTCATTATATATTTCAACATATGAAGCTGTCACAGCATATGTTCTTTCACCAGTCATTTTTGATATATGACTAAAAATCTGTGCAAAGCTATTAGGTATTATGCCTCGCAATTCTGGACTTGGTTCTCCAGTCATAGTGTAAGTTTTTCCAGTACCTGTCTGTCCATAAGCGAGGATCGTTCCATTGTAACCACTTAATGCTTTATCTACTATTGGAGCAGCTATTATTCTATACAAATCAGCCTAAAAGTCATATGTTATTTATATGTATTCCATAGATATATTGTATATTACCTGTTTTGCATCTGGAGGAAATATTTTGTCAAACTTGAATGGTTTTAGTTTTTGGGTGTTATCCATGCTCCCTGCCTTGTCTAAGGCTATTAAATTGTTGGAGAGATCAAGACATACAGCATTTTTTCTACCTTCTAGATTCTCTTTATTCGACAAAGGGCGTATTCTAATAAACACTCTAACATTTTCAATTTCTTTTGCAGGCTCCTGAACTGCACTTTCAGCTTTATCTCCCATATTTGAAATATAATTATTAGAACGACGGTAAAGTATACTCGGTAGCAGTTCTAACAAAGCTAATAACACATTTTAAGATCTCTAGGTGGTGGTCTATAACATACAACAATAATTTTAATTTTTTTAATAATAAATATTAGAAACTAGAAACTAAAACTAAAACTGACGTTTGACATTAGATTGGCATATTGACAACCACAACCACAGAACATTAATGATGACAATTAAAAGTTGAAAATTAGTTGGGTTCATCAAGCGCTTATCTGCTGAAACTTACTGCTTACTACCGATACATTTCAGCAGTTGGATACTGATGTAATGAACGCAATGTTGACTTCAAGCATTATTTTGTGATTTTTGCCTTGTCATTCCACTTTGACAAATCCGTAAATGGCAACAGTTGAGTTTTGAGTTCCAGCAGATACGTAGCGATACTGGTGAAGTCATACGTAGACAGGTAGACACAACTATTCAACTGTTGGCGGACACGGTCATTATCCGTCTAACATGCTCGCACTCGCCACCCTACTTATACAGGTGATCTCTTCTCCTGTAGGCAGCACAGATAGCATCTGTCCTTGCCTTGTCAAAGGCACCCTCAGAATCAAAAACACAGCTAGTGTAGGGAGACCTTTCGCGTTACGACTAGAGTGCGATTTCCATCCATATAGCCCGCTGGTAAGCGTGTTGCTTTCTGTGGAAAAGACGATCCGTGAGGTTTTTCCAAACCAAAAACACCTACCTACATATTATCCATTCTAGTGGCTTTAGCAAAAAGAAAATTTGTCTGTACGATCAGCCACCGATTTAGGGAAACTAAGCACCGTATTAAATTATTTGGGATTCAAGTTATCTAACCATTTGCTGTTTCATAAATAGACTACTAAATGAACAAATAAAAGATATATGGTCATAGAGTACAGTATGTCTACGAACTACTTTAGTAACCGCCTTATTGGTAGGTCAAATTGTCAGTTATAGGATGCTCCTGGAACGCCATTCGCACATCCCACTCGGTAGTGCATAGGCAACTTCGTAACTAGATTTGATTCGTTCCCAGTTCAGCGCAAAAATTGAATGCCTCCGCTAACCTTACCTGACATTTATATCTACGCTTTGTACTTCTAGGTTAGAAATTAAAATGCATTTCAAAGTTTGATTCTCAAAGTGCTAAGTATATTTTATCAGGACTTACTAAATAAAATTTGGAGCTCTATTATTGAATAATAGAGTCAAAGAATGGCCAAGTTATTCTGTGTAAATTAACTACTCATTTTAACCTGTCAAAACACAAACCTTGGGTGCATTGTGTTGAAGAGAGGTGAAGAAACTAGAATCGACATCTATATCTAATATATGGATCTTTTATCAACCAAGGGCGACCTTATTCAATAAATTTATTTATTTCATAGCTAATTACCTTACAGGCCATGTTCTTCCCTTTTCTGATGAAAAAATCAGCCTTTATCAAGTTCAGGATCATATTCACACATCCTACTACTGTGTAGTGCATATACCTGGATTTTGAGGGTTTATGATTGGCTAATTTTATGGGGATGTGAGTAAATACCCACGAATTAGAAGTCAATAATAAATTACCCTTTCTAGATGTACTACTTATCAAAAATAAAGACGCTTTAAAATTCGATGTACAGAGAAAGGAAACTATCAGTCTAAGCTACATTCCGAATGACTCACAGCATACGTACACATAAAAAATGCCCAGCCTGATTTATTTAGTAAACAGGTTAATCAATTTTCTTTTAAGTAATTTAAGATATACTAAAAAATTAAAGTATATCAAGAACGTGGCCGAATATAACAGAAACATTGCTTGCCTAGTAGAGAAATCAATTAACAAACAGAAAACAAAGAAAATGCTAGCGGAATCAACCACTTTTAGAAGAGAAAGCGGCAGAAACTTTGCTTACCATTTGAACCACGAATCAGGAGGGGCCTAGATAGCATTTAAAAAAAATCCAATTTACAACTAACATTTTCGACAAAAAATTCTTTAAAAAACTCGCTAGGTAACCCAAAAGACAAAGGTAGTACGGTCAAAATCTTCGGAATTTATGAAATAAGTTGTAAAGCTTGTGACTTTAAAAACGTCGGACAAACAAAAAGATCTATTAGAATTAGATTCAAAGAACATTTAGCATAATTAAGATACAGTACTATAGATAGATCTTCCGTCGCCCGACATATTTGGGATAATATCACCACGTTAATGAGGAGAATCTAAAATTAATAGAAAATGTTAGACAACCAGCACAGCTAAATGCAAAAGTATATATATATATATATATATATATATATATATATATATATATATATATATATATATATATATATATATATATATATATGGTAATAATAAAAAGTGTATGTATGAATCTCGCTCCGCCGCCTATGGGTAGTCCCCTGATAGATTACTTCACAAATAAATACCAGCAGAATGAAGTCTGATAGATAATAAAAGAATACAGATATTTCCACCAAACAAAATATGTCAATTTTTGGTGTCGTTGAAGCGCCCTTAATCGTTAGTGACCGACTATTTGCAGAATATAAATAGAGTTGTGGCTATAACATATTTAGAACTGTTCATCCTCCGATAACGCTAACTTGGTTAGTGAAACGATCATCAGGTTTTAAAATGTGTTGTGGTGATTTGGGTTCTCTAAGTGTGCTTATTGAATAATCTGAATTCAAATTTGGCGCCTTTGAATTTATGCCACTTGGTTGCTGTTGGCCAAGTCGCCTTCCATAATACAAGTCAGGGTTGTTTCAATTCTCGCCTCTTGGCCAACTGCTTCGGGGAAGGCTGAACTTTTAGCCTGGTTTTTCGCCGGCAATTCTACTCTCAACCCACCTCCAAATGTTTAACCACCAACAGTCCCCAATGTCGTGCATAAAATGACGGATGTAATTTTCAAAACTAAAAAGGTACCTAAGATGCTCTCGTCTCTTAATACCAGGAGAGCCTCTGGCCTTGACGAGATCCCAGCAATTGTTCTCAAAAAATGCGCACCAGAACTTGCTCCTGTGCTGACTCGTCTGTTTCAGACATCTTACAATAGAGGCATATTCCCTAGTAACTGGAAAACTGCTAGAGTACAACCCGCCCCCAAGAAAGGATCCAACGCGCTTCCTAGCAACTACAGGCCTATTTCTCTCCTTTCAGTCATCTATAAAGTAATGGAAAAGTATATAAACAGCGAATTACTCAAATTTCCTGAAAAACACAGTCTAATCCACAACAGGCAGTATGGATTTCGTCAGCGCAGATCAACTGTTGACCTCCTTTCCTTTGTACTCACTCTTGGAACAACACGGTAAATCCCAGATTGTCTCTCTAGACATATCCAAAGCATTCGACCAAGTCTGACACGCAGCGCTGCTTAATATACTTCCGGCCTATGGCTTACCACCAAAACTCTGTACCTGGACAGCAAATTTCCTCTCCAACCGGAGCATTTCTGTTGTCTGTCTCTTTAGCCCAATTAGATGAGGATCGCAGACTCATGGAGGGTTCTGTCTCTGTGGATCTCCAAAAAATATTAGACTGAGGAAGTAGAAATTTTGTACAATTCAACTCCACCCAATCTGTCTTGCTTTCTATCTCATAAGAGATACACCAGCTCTAGACCCATCACAATGAACAACCAAGTTATTCAAAGTAATGAGTCCTTTTCACTTGTTGGCATTTCTGTGGATCGAAATCTCTATTGGCACCAACATGTCATATCAATTGCAAAAGCGGCTGCTAAGAAATTACGTTTCCTCTTCCGGGATCGCAAATACTTTTCACCAGCTAATCTCTATACCTTATATACTTCACAAATGAGGCCAAACCTCGAATACTGCTCCCAGATCTGGGGTGCCACTGCTGCTTTTATGTCTCATTGGTGACCCTACCCTCATCTAAAGGCTGCCATCCCTTGCTCAGCGACGTGCCGTTGGTGACCTCTCTCTCTTTTATAGATATCTCCACTGGCACTGCTCAGAGGAGCTTTCTTCCATAGTGCGTCCACCTGCTGCCGCCAACAGATCTACCAGAGAAACAGAGCAAATGCACCCTTTTACTGTCCAGGTCACCAGACATAGAACATCTTGTTATGCCCGCTTTTTTGTCCTGAGGACTTCCAAGTTGTGGAATTCCTTGCTGGCACATGTTTTTCCCTCTCCTCTGAACCTTCCAGTCTAGAATTAACAAGCGGCTTCTTTCCCCCTTGTTGACACCTACAGTACGATAGTATTTAGGCTGTAAGCCCTCGTGGTGTGTTGTTGAATATATATATATATATATATATATATATATATATATATATATATATATATATATATATATATATATATATATACATACGCTTTATTTGTTTGCTGTATGTTTGCGATTTCTTATTGGTTTGTGTGGACTGCAGTTTCGAACCGTCCCGGTTCATCATTAGCACGCTACTGACTGTTATCGCTCCTGTGTGGTCTACGTCTGAGATTGTACGTGGCGCCTGCGCCGTGAGCTTCTATTGGCTGGTTTACTGTTCTCTGATTGGTTGTGCGTTCGCACTGTGTCGTGTGTATCAGTCTCCTGTCTTGATCACTGTGGTTTGATAATTTGTCTATTTGTATGGCTTTTATTAAGTTTACAAATAATCAAACCACAGTGATCAAGACAGGAGACCGATACACACGACACAGTCCGAAGGCACAACCAATCAGAGAACAATAAACCGACCAATAGAAGCTCACGGCGCAGGTGCCACGTACAATGTTTTTTTGTACGCAACAAGATACCTCTCCAGGGGCAAGCAAAGATTCACCATTCTGCATTAAATATAGGATTATGAAAATAAAGAGTCAAAAGTCTACAAAAACACTTTTATTTAACCAAGTGACAAATATAAAAATAACAAATACTTTAAATATCATTAAATGCTAACATTCACTTTAAGTCTTTAGAGCACAGCCATTATATCCTTCGTATATTTGGAATACAAAAAAGAGCTTGTGTATTGTTCTGTTATACGAGGATTGTATTACACCTCCCGTGATTATGTACAAAAAACTGGATTGAAAATTCTCCTTTGAGATTTATGGCAGTGTTAAAGTAAGACTGAGATTCCATAGAACTTTTCAAACTAGCTTAAACAGCAACAACCTATTATATCACAATATGTAAACTTATTTCATAAATAAATGTACAGTTTTCAGTCACAGGATCAATTTGCACTAAAACAGCAACAAGACTGTTACAAAGCATATTTTTAAGCCAAATTTTACTGGGCGACTGTTTATGATTTATCTTGGAAAATACGACAAGACTTCAAGCTGCACATTGTAATGCGATATACTGTTTCATGGTGTTTTAGTGAAAATCACCCTTTATAAAACTCAAGTTACTTAACTAAGCTTCGATAAAGCAGAATAAGCGTTGAATCCGAACTACGACTCGAATTACTATAAACTAACTATAAACTAAAATAAAATTAAAAATATCAACACAACACATAAAGAAATTCAAATCTGACATTGGAAGTCTAGCATTTGGACTGTCACAAATACTTTGAAAACTATACTTTCCTTAGATGTTAGAAAAAATGCAACTCATAGAAATGAGTTACTCTTTAAATGACAATTAATGCAGAACCCATTGTTAAAAAAAAAAAAAAAAAACTCAACAAAAGCACTTACACGATGAAGGCACTTTTATAAAAACTCAGATAATTAACGAAGCTGCAAAAAGCACAACAAAAGTCTAAACTACGTCTGATACATCATTAAAATATAAGTACAAACTAAAATAAAATTAAAAACGTTAACAAAACACATACAGAAATAATTCAAATCTGACATTGGAAGTCTGGCATTTGAATTGTCACAAATACTTTGAAAGCTATATTTGCCTGAAGTGTTAAAATAAATGCAACTCATGGAAATGAGTTACTCTTTAAATGACAACTAATGCAGAACTACTTGTTCAGAAAAAAAAAATACACAAAAAAAAATCCAACCTCAACAAATGCACTTGCAACCTTTTCAACAAATGATTGTAGATCGTAATTAAAGAGTTTCATAAATAAATATGCCTGTTGAGAACAACTGATTTTAACTATCAAAATAGAACAACTGAATCGAAATATGCTGAAAAACATCAGTTAATAAAAAAAAATCATATCAAAACAAAAACTTTAACACTAAGAAACTCAAATCTGGTAATGAAAAGCTTGGCATTTCAATTGCCGCAAGTACAATGCAGAACTTATTGGTTTCTAAGAAAAAACACACAAAACAAAACAAGTGTACTGGTACAATAAAACAATAATTAAAAACTAAATTAGACCACAAACAATTATTTTTCAATTGTGTAGGGTTCAACTGGTCTCGAAAACTTATTAGCTATGTAATGTTTAAATATAGTTTAACAGGAAAATAATATCTTGTTTTAATAGGTTGCTGATCTGTAAAAAAGGGGGTAAAAGTACCAAATTGTCAATATTGCTACTAAGTACATCAAATGATTTGCTACTGATTTAATCTAAGATCGGATTAAAAGATGTACCTCAATTATTAGTAATCTGTGTAAAGTTAAATACAAGTTTGGGTGTAAATGAAATAAACCAACATAGAATCTGGCAGAGTGGTGTAAACTTATTAAATAGACAGAGCTGACAGTGTCCATGCTATTTATACTGACTCTAGCAAAACATTTGATACGGTTGACCACGAGATTCTAGTCAACAAACTGCAAAAATATGGGGTTAGTGGAATGGCACTTAGGTGGTTGGGGTCGTATCTGGCGGGTAGACGGCTGCAGGTGAGAATCGGTGGCCATGCTTTCAGGGGATACAATGTTTCCTCCGGAGTCCCGCAGGGTTCTCACTTGGGCCCATACTTTTCAACATCTTCATCAATGACATTGGCGACAACTTTGAGTCAGAATTTCTCCTCTATGCTGATGACCTAAAAACGGAAACCCAAGTGACGCAGATTCACTCCAGCGAGATATCGACAGGTTGAGCAGCTGGTGTATCAAAAATAAGCTCAGCTTCAACATAGAGTGTGTACATGGATGTATTTTCACGTTTACGCGACCGAAATCCTATTACTTATTTCCTGGATGGCCAACTTCTCCGGGAAACCATGTCCACCAAAGACCTGGGTGTCATTATCGACAACAAGCTTACATTTCATCAGCACCTAGACAAGACTACCAGATTGAGAAGTGGCTGCGAATATGAAGCCAATAGAGGTGCCCAAAGGGGTGAAATATATTAGACCAGAACCTGCACTGAGGCCATCCTTATGAACAGCGAAAAGAACCTTAGAGATCCCGGCAGATAGAAAGACAACCAAACAGTGGCAAAATAGGCCAGATTAGCACACTCTAAGGTCTTCATAAATGTCTTGCTGAGAAGTGGCTGCCGAGCAAAACTTTATCGGACCGGAACCTGCACTGGGGATAATCTTATGTACAATGAAACACACCTTAAAGACTTGGGCAGATGGAAGACAATCCAATAATGGCAAAATATGCTAGGATTAGCACATTTTAAGGCCTTCATAAATGTCCTTTCGGAGTTAAAGAGTTAAAAAACTTCTAGACTTAAACATGTAGCAACTGAGAACTCTGGTCGGCTTGTATACAGGAAACTGCTGCTTGATCACCACCTGCACAGATACCTGCTCTTTGGCAAGACCCAAGTTGCACCAGATGGCCTGGATCAACTTACCCGATAAAAAATTATCGACCCCTGAGATTGGATTTGATGGGTGAAATATGAGATAGGCGTGAGCCACAATAAAGAGGGCAGAAAACTGAGAAATATAGATGCCATGCCCGTTATCCTCTTGAATGCTTTGTGTAAAATAAGGGAAGTTCGCTAAACTGCAGACAACAAAATGGAAATCAATTTCAGCAATATTGAAATTTTTGTTTTTAAATTTAGTGTTTTAAATATTCAGGTTTATTGATTTTATACTAGTTATATTGAAATACCATTTTTGTAACTCAATTACTTAAAATTAACTGCTTTTAGTGTGACGAAATAATTGTTATTAATTAGAAAATATATAATAAATTATAGCATCTTTCATGACACACCAGAAAAAAATTATGTAAACTATAGGTAAGTTCATCATAGAAAAACGAAATAAATAAGTTATTAAAAATATATGGGTGTTCCATTAAAAAAAAGCTGCTTGATCTACTGTTTTTAAAAACCTGCACATGGTTCATAGCCTACTACAGAAATTTAAAAAATGCACTTTACTCAACCATTAAGAAAATATCTTTATATAACCATATACAGTAGACTTTCGATTTACCGGGAGCTTATTAACCGAGAAGTGGATCAACCGGGATCGTCATTTACATACTTATGATTTTTATCACAAGAATAATACAATGAACATCCTAACAATTCAAGTATGTACCTTAGTTGCCGACGGCCATAAGCAGGTAGTTTATATTATCCTTTCAAAGAATTTTGTCAGCTCGTCAAAGCTTTAGATATCCTAGTAGAAGATATAATAATAACGAGCTATTTCCGGAAAGTAATGAGACTCGAATTTATATTCTGACCAGGAACTGTCATCGCATTCAATGCATGCAATTTTAGTTTTGGTCACGTTTTAGTAGAAACTGGTGCTTTTAAAGTTTCAGCTTCGGTATTATTTTCGTTCAGTAGTCATTATGGTGCGTAAGTGTAACATCGACTGCAATCAAAATGTCTCTTAAGGGAAAGCTTGTTGTCCCAGCTATCAAGGAAAAGCTGGAAATTATAAAAAAATTGAAAATGAGATCTCAGTTGAAAGTTTAATGATTTAGTATGGAGTTGTCGATCAAACTGTGCATGACAATGTAAAAACAAAAACAAAATCTTGAAGTTTTCCGCTACTTCCAATAGTGTGTCTGGTATGTCTAAACGGAAAACTATGAAAGCTGCGATGTATGATGAATTATACGATGCACTTATTGTGCTGATGAATTGGGTTCCCCAAATTGTACTAATCTAGACTATGAGTCAGACGAAAATATAGAATTGCCGGCCCTGGAATGACCTGGCAAAATACACGGGGTGGTGTAGACGAGGCCATGGTTTTATGGCTTAATCATACATAGTGACGCCTTAAACTACAGCGAACGGTTACTCAGTTATTTAGAACAACAGGAAGATGGGACGCTTTCCGAGAAGATGATGTTGCGCAATTTATGTGCTACCATTCGTCGAAAGGTAGTAAATGATTCAAGGAAACAGACAACTCTCTTAATTCACTAAATGGGTAGGTATAGGCAGATATGTATTTGAAATGTAATATACGTGTCTTAATATGTTTAATTAATTAAAATTTCGTTGTTCTTTATTTGTTATTTATTTTCCAAACATATGCCATGTAGGATTTTGTAGTGTTTTTATACGTGAAAATCGACGATTTGCAGCTTAACCGGGAAATCGATTAACCAGAAAAGTACTTTTACCGGCCATCCCGGAAAATCGAGAGTCTACTGTATATTTAAAAAGCTCTCAATGAGCCGGATGCAATGACAAAAATGTAGAGGTGTTCCATTAAAAAATAATCATATGTTTGGTTTTTTTCAGAGAAGATTTGTCAAAACTTTGTGTTATAGAAATTCCATGTGCTTTTATAATTATGGGTACAGTTTATTTTGGTCTACATTCTCTTTATACTGGGCATATTCTCTTCGACCTATGTTTCAGTTAAGAATTCTCAGTGGACTTAATAATAAACGATGTCCGGGTAGTGTTTGTATTCCTGGCATGGTGGGTAGTGAATTCCACCAAACTAGCTATGGCAAGTACAGCATTTTCAGCAGAGTAGGTTATAATAGCAACAGCTTTTCAGATCGTAATTTTATATATTTGGCATGTCATATACCCAGTTTAAATCATGTATTGGCATTTATTGAGATTATTTATATGGTGTATACTTAGAGAGAAGCTTTAAACTTGTAGTTGCCGGCAACTTTACATAAAAAGAACCTCATCTGAAATATATTAATTGACACTGACTGTAAATTTGATATTTCTTTTTCCAAATTTCTGTAATTCCCCCTCGTTCCTAGCGTAGAGTTTTAAATCTGTGAAGTATTGTTTTATTATTGTTTTGATTGTCTAGAATTGTTTTTTTTTTCTTTGCATATTATGTAAAATGACAAGTATGTTAAATAAATATTATTATTATCGATTTGATTGTCTAGATTTGGAATTTTTTTCTTGGTATATTATGTAAGATGCCAAGTGCGTTAAATAAATATCATTACTATATTTCCAATAAAGACTATTTGGCACTTACACCCATCTGTCAGATCAGCAACAAAGGGTATATGAAGACTTGTAGACTTTTTATCTTTGGACTTAAAAACTATTTATCACATACAAAAAATATATTCTATTTCTCCTTATTAGTTTGCAATATTTGCAGTCGCACATTCAATTCTTCTATTTCTTCTCTCCTTAAGCGACATACTTTCTTCGTGTTTTCATATTTATTTTGCATTAAAGCAAACTCTTTCTGCAATGACTCGTACTGAAACAAACAAATATATATGTCTAATTGAATTCTATAAATCAATCAATTAATTAATTAGTAAGGCTTTATTGTCTAAAGGTCATAGGTGGAACTAGCCATCTGGCTTGGAGGGGGCCTAGGTTGGGCCTGTAATTTCCACTTGAGATCTATTAAAAAGGAAAATGAATGTTGATCATAAAAGATACCCACTTTGTTGATCAAAACTTTGGGCCTGTAATTTCCACTTGAGATCTTTTAAAAAGGAAAATGAATGTTGATCATAAAAGATACCCACTTTGTTGATCAAAACGTTGGGCCTGTAATTTCCACTTGAGATCTTTTAAAAAGGAAAATGAATGTTGATCATAAAAGATACCCACTTTGTTGATCAAAACGTTGGGCCTGTAATTTTCACTTGAGATCTTTTAAAAAGGAAAATGAATGTTGATCATAAAAGATACCCACTTTGTTGATCAAAACGTTGGGCCTGTAATTTCCACTAGATATCTTTTAAAAAGGAAAATGAATGTTGATCATAAAAGATACCCACTTTGTTGATCAAAACGTTGGGCCTGTAATTTCCACTAGATATCTTTTAAAAAGGAAAATGAATGTTGATCATAAAAGATACCCACTTTGTTGATCAAAACGTTGGGCCTGTAATTTCCACTAGATATCTTTTAAAAAGGAAAATGAATGTTGATCATAAAAGATACCCACTTTGTTGATCAAAACGTTGGGCCTGTAATTTCCACTAGATATCTTTTAAAAAGGAAAATGAATGTTGATCATAAAAGATACCCACTTTGTTGATCAAAACTTTGGGCCTGTAATTTCCACTTGAGATCTTTTAAAAAGGAAAATGAATGTTGATCATAAAAGATACCCACTTTGTTGATCAAAACGTTGGGCCTGTAATTTTCACTTGAGATCTTTTAAAAAGGAAAATGAATGTTGATCATAAAAGATACCCACTTTGTTGATCAAAACGTTGGGCCTGTAATTTCCACTAGATATCTTTTAAAAAGGAAAATGAATGTTGATCATAAAAGATACCCACTTTGTTGATCAAAACGTTGGGCCTGTAATTTCCACTTGAGATCTTTTAAAAAGGAAAATGAATGTTGATCATAAAAGATACCCACTTTGTTGATCAAAACGTTGGGCCTGTAATTTCCACTAGATATCTTTTAAAAAGGAAAATGAATGTTGATCATAAAAGATACCCACTTTGTTGATCAAAACGTTGGGCCTGTAATTTCCACTAGATATCTTTTAAAAAGGAAAATGAATGTTGATCATAAAAGATACCCACTTTGTTGATCAAAACGTTGGGCCTGTAATTTCCACTAGATATCTTTTAAAAAGGAAAATGAATGTTGATCATAAAAGATACCCACTTTGTTGATCAAAACTTTGGGCCTGTAATTTCCACTTGAGATCTTTTAAAAAGGAAAATGAATGTTGATCATAAAAGATACCCACTTTGTTGATCAAAACTTTGGGCCTGTAATTTTCACTTGAGATCTTTTAAAAAGGAAAATGAATGTTGATCATAAAAGATACCCACTTTGTTGATCAAAACGTTGGGCCTGTAATTTCCACTAGATATCTTTTAAAAAGGAAAATGAATGTTGATCATAAAAGATACCCACTTTGTTGATCAAAACGTTGGGCCTGTAATTTCCACTTGAGATCTTTTAAAAAGGAAAATGAATGTTGATCATAAAAGATACCCACTTTGTTGATCAAAACGTTGGGCCTGTAATTTCCACTAGATATCTTTTAAAAAGGAAAATGAATGTTGATCATAAAAGATACCCACTTTGTTGATCAAAACGTTGGGCCTGTAATTTCCACTAGATATCTTTTAAAAAGGAAAATGAATGTTGATCATAAAAGATACCCACTTTGTTGATCAAAACGTTGGGCCTGTAATTTCCACTAGATATCTTTTAAAAAGGAAAATGAATGTTGATCATAAAAGATACCCACTTTGTTGATCAAAACTTTGGGCCTGTAATTTCCACTTGAGATCTTTTAAAAAGGAAAATGAATGTTGATCATAAAAGATACCCACTTTGTTGATCAAAACGTTGGGCCTGTAATTTTCACTTGAGATCTTTTAAAAAGGAAAATGAATGTTGATCATAAAAGATACCCACTTTGTTGATCAAAACTTTGGGCCTGTAATTTCCACTTGAGATCTTTTAAAAAGGAAAATGAATGTTGATCATAAAAGATACCCACTTTGTTGATCAAAACGTTGGGCCTGTAATTTTCACTTGAGATCTTTTAAAAAGGAAAATGAATGTTGATCATAAAAGATACCCACTTTGTTGATCAAAACGTTGGGCCTGTAATTTCCACTAGATATCTTTTAAAAAGGAAAATGAATGTTGATCATAAAAGATACCCACTTTGTTGATCAAAACGTTGGGCCTGTAATTTCCACTTGAGATCTTTTAAAAAGGAAAATGAATGTTGATCATAAAAGATACCCACTTTGTTGATCAAAACGTTGGGCCTGTAATTTCCACTAGATATCTTTTAAAAAGGAAAATGAATGTTGATCATAAAAGATACCCACTTTGTTGATCAAAACGTTGGGCCTGTAATTTCCACTAGATATCTTTTAAAAAGGAAAATGAATGTTGATCATAAAAGATACCCACTTTGTTGATCAAAACGTTGGGCCTGTAATTTCCACTAGATATCTTTTAAAAAGGAAAATGAATGTTGATCATAAAAGATACCCACTTTGTTGATCAAAACTTTGGGCCTGTAATTTCCACTTGAGATCTTTTAAAAAGGAAAATGAATGTTGATCATAAAAGATACCCACTTTGTTGATCAAAACGTTGGGCCTGTAATTTTCACTTGAGATCTTTTAAAAAGGAAAATGAATGTTGATCATAAAAGATACCCACTTTGTTGATCAAAACGTTGGGCCTGTAATTTCCACTAGATATCTTTTAAAAAGGAAAATGAATGTTGATCATAAAAGATACCCACTTTGTTGATCAAAACGTTGGGCCTGTAATTTCCACTTGAGATCTTTTAAAAAGGAAAATGAATGTTGATCATAAAAGATACCCACTTTGTTGATCAAAACGTTGGGCCTGTAATTTCCACTAGATATCTTTTAAAAAGGAAAATGAATGTTGATCATAAAAGATACCCACTTTGTTGATCAAAACGTTGGGCCTGTAATTTCCACTAGATATCTTTTAAAAAGGAAAATGAATGTTGATCATAAAAGATACCCACTTTGTTGATCAAAACGTTGGGCCTGTAATTTCCACTAGATATCTTTTAAAAAGGAAAATGAATGTTGATCATAAAAGATACCCACTTTGTTGATCAAAACGTTGGGCCTGTAATTTCCACTAGATATCTTTTAAAAAGGAAAATGAATGTTGATCATAAAAGATACCCACTTTGTTGATCAAAACGTTGGGCCTGTAATTTCCACTAGATATCTTTTAAAAAGGAAAATGAATGTTGATCATAAAAGATACCCACTTTGTTGATCAAAACTTTGGGCCTGTAATTTCCACTTGAGATCTTTTAAAAAGGAAAATGAATGTTGATCATAAAAGATACCCACTTTGTTGATCAAAACGTTGGGCCTGTAATTTTCACTTGAGATCTTTTAAAAAGGAAAATGAATGTTGATCATAAAAGATACCCACTTTGTTGATCAAAACGTTGGGCCTGTAATTTCCACTTGAGATCTTTTAAAAAGGAAAATGAATGTTGATCATAAAAGATACCCACTTTGTTGATCAAAACGTTGGGCCTGTAATTTCCACTTGAGGTCTTTTAAAAAGGAAAATGAATGTTGATCATAAAAGATACCCACTTTGTTGATCAAAACGTTGGGCTTGTAATTTCCACTTGAGATCTTTTAAAAGGGAAAATGAATGTTGATCATAAAAGATACCAACTTTGTTGATCAAAACGTTTAACATCGATGAAATAAAACATAACTACAAAGTAATAGCAATATTTACTATACTTACAAAGTAAACAAATAAAAACTATGAATTAAAATATATAAATTGAAAATCTATTAGTCAAACGACACAAATCAGATTTCAAAGGATTCCACTCGTGGTTGCTTTTAAAAGGTTTTCATCTAACTACTGGTTTTTCCTTAATTTTTATCCCTAATTGCTGCTGCGTAACCATAACCATTGACAACTAGACAGTACGTAGATTGTCCGCCAAACACCGGTCGTTTCTTGTTTGTGATTTGTGAATAAAGAGATTGATAGCGGCCATAAAAAAGGACGCAGAGCACACGTGGTTTGCAAACTTACAGAGCGGATTTACAATACTAGTATTTCGAAAGTCGATATGCCAGCTATTTTCTAGGGGGGCGGGGCGGACTAGTGAGGTCTAGGGGGGGGCTCCCTAGGCCCACCTGTAGTTACGCAGCTGCTAAAGGTAACAAAGTTTATTGGTCAAGTTCAATAGTATAATAACTAAGACACAACAAAACAAATTAAAGCTACCACGAAATAAAGAAACACTGTAATACGAATTAAAAAAAATCTACACATGTAGCGAGAACTCACACGGTTAATGAAGACACACAGCAAGTTTGCATATTAACTAACGGAAGGGGATTCATATTGCAAATGCTTCAATTAAATTTCAATATTTGCAATTTCTCTATAGTCCAGTCCGTAGTCTTGGAAAAAAGGCCTGACATGCAAAAGGTGGAGTCAAATATTGTTCTCTCTACATCAGTAGATAATGTTGGCAACGTCTAAAAACCAAATTATTGAACATGGTTGACCTCTGGAGAATTTTTGACAGCTGAGAAACCACCAAATTTCAGACTTTTTCCATGATTTTTTAAATATCTCGGAAACAGTTAACTTAAGCACCTCTTTGAAGAGGATTAAATGACCTACAATTTTCATTCCTACGGCGTTTTTGTAGTATGGTCAGTAAGCGCCCCCCAACGTCTTGAGAGTTCACAGATTTTTCTTAGAATCAACCTGATTTCCGTTTACTCTCAATTATATAACAACAATATTGCGGCTGTAGATATGTCTGTGCCTTGTAAATAAATAATGTCAAAAGCTATTATGGTGTAAAAAACAATAAGCTCTCTATCAGGATGACGCTCTATCGGTTGATGATGAGCAGCCTCCCTATGGGGGGCAGCATTTGTAGATGAAATTATTACAAACCTACCAAAAAAATGTTTCCATTGTCATTGCGATATACCAATCACCTGATGCTGAAAGCTGTTTCTTGACTCTCACAGAAAGCTCGAAATATGATGAAAGATGGTGGTATATATATATATATATATATATATATATATATATATATATATATATATATATATATATATATATATATATATATATATATATATATATATATATATATATATATATATATATATATATATATATATATATATATATATATATATATATATATATATATATATATATATATATCGAAACCACCATCTTTCATCGTTGCCTAAAACACGTGGCCGTCCATTCCTAGGCAAGTCGTTTACTGTGCCATGGTCATCAAATTTGTGGAATATTTTACTAACGGTGGCCTGTGAAATTTGTTTTTCCGGATATTTAGCATTAAATAAAGTGCACACTTCACTTTGACTTCTTATTTTATTTCCACATCCTAACAATATCAAGACATCAATACGCTGCCTTTCCGACAAGACCATTTTTGTTTAGAAAATTGTAAAATAATACTTCCGAAATACCTAACCTAATTTGACAAGTTCAAAATGTCACAAAATGACAGAACGTGAAACAATGAAAATTTCTTACCTGGAAAGGTAAAAAACACATCAATGATTTATCATTTCCGCTTATTTAAATAGGAATTTTTTAAAAACTTTTAACAGTCGCCATTTTGAAATAGCTTGACAGAATCGCGCCAAAATTTATGAGCATACTGTAAGAGATATTAGCTTTCAAATGATGTATCAAAAGTTGTGTTTCCATTAAAAAAAACCCTGATGTTGTCATATCTTTGACAAATGTCAAAAAAATAAAAAAATAAAATGTGAGCATATATAAAACTAAATTGACGCATCCAAGCGTTTTCCCCAAAAGTTAAAGGTTAAGGGTATATTAATTTTATTCCGGACTTTTAGGCAGCCCTGTATATCCACTTTTTTTTCCCCCCTCAGGACTCGTCCGTGGCCTCGCCGCCCCGATAGCAATGCAACCTTTGGTTTATTGTGCATATATAGGGTGGCGCATTGAAAATGAAACAGACCGATTTGCGTCCAGACTTTTTTTTAAGAAACGCTGAAACATGTCAATTTTAATATTGTGAGGGACATGTTTTGACATAAAACTCAACTTTATCAACTTTGTTAAGAGTGGTGATAACAACCCTCATATTTTAAATAGGGAACATGGGTCGAGTGTTACATCATTTGAAAGCTCTTTCTAAATTCAGCTCACTAATTTTTTTGGAAGTTTTATCAACTCGTTTAATAATTATTCAAAGTTGGATTTGCAAGAACGTATTTCATTCATTGTGATAAGAAATCCACTAATTAGTCAATTTTTCATTAAAAAAAACTAAAAAACAAAACGAAACGTTCAAAAATGTTTATTCGGTTAAGTAAGTGTTCAAATTGGTGACCACCAGCTTCCACACAAAAGTAAAAATTTTGTTCAAAACGAGCTATTAGATGGCATTCTTCAACAATGCGTCGTCGTAATTCTTCCAGAGACTCTGGTTCTGTTGTGTAAATTCTACTCTTTAAATGGCCCCATAGAAATAAGTCTAAAGGAGTTAAATCCGGTGATCTAGGGGGCCACTCAATAGCACCTCTACGCCCAATTCATTGCTCTGGAAACTCTCTATTTAAAAACTCCCTAAAACGTTGTGAAAAATGCGGAGGAGCTCTATCTTGTTGAAACACTAATTGATTTTCTTGATAGTGATCATCATTTTCAACACTGTCAATTAGTGGAGGGTAAACGATATCTTCTAGTAACTCCAAATACGTTTCGCCACTCAAATTGCCATCAAGAAAAATTGGTCTGATTAAACGGCCTCGAAAAATACCAGTCCAGACATTCAATTTCTGTGGAGTTTGAGTGTGGACTTCGTGAAAATTTCTTGGATTATTATCTGCCCAATAACGACAATTATGATGATTGACTGTAGAGTTTAATAAAAACGTACAATCGTCTGAAAAATAGAAATTGAACAGAAAGTTGCCGTTATCAGCTATTCGTGCAGTCATAACTTTACAAAACTCCAGCCGTCAATCAAAATCATCTTCATTCAGTTGTTGTACAAGATGAATTTTATATGGGTGAAATTTATGACGCCTCAATATTCGCTGAATAGTTTTTCTTTTGATGTTTGAAACAGTGGCCAATTTTCTTGTGCTCAAAGCTGGGTCTGCAGCAATTTGTCCTAAAACTTCTATCTCAGTAGTCTCATTTCTAACCGGAAATTCACGTTGAGGATCCCGTTTTTTGTTGGCTACTGAACCACTTTGTCGAAACTTTGCAACTAACTCCAAAATGTATTTTCTGTTAACATGCCTGTTCGGATGTCGTTCATTAAACAAATTTGTGGTACGGTTGGGAGAGTCATCGTTTTTGAAAAAAAGAGTAATTATTTTAACTCTTCTACAGAATACACCATTGTGAAATTAATTTTCGGTAGTACTATCAAGTAGCAAACGGACCGATAAACTAAAATAATAAACCGCATTTCTCTCATTCCGATAAGAAATGTTCTGATAGTCAATTTTTTGTTTTCAAACCAACAAAACATTGACTATCAGCACATTTCTTATCGGAATGAGTGAAATGCGTTTTTGCATCTTTAACTGTGAATAATTTTCAAACGAGTTGATAAAACTTCCAAAAAAATTTGTGTGCTGAATTCAGAAAAGAAAGAGCTTTCAAATGATGTAACACTCGACCCATGTTCCCTATTTAAAATATAAGAGTTGTTATCACCACCCTTAAGGGGTTGATGTTACAAAGTTGAGTTTTATGTCAAAACATGCCCCCCTCAATATTAAAATTGACGTGTTTCAAAGTTAAAAAAAAATAAATATTTTTTTTGTTTGGACGCAAATCGGTCTGTTTTGTTTTTAATGCGCCACCCTGTATACCCACATATTGCAGAAATAAAATATGTAGAAAAGGAAGAAGAATCAGGACAAATTCTTGTGTCAGTGGGATAGGTGGAGAGGAGGCTTCAGAGATAGATATGTTGTCATTTGTTTGTGAACTGTGCGGGGTGTGTCAGCGAAAGTGAACAGGGGAATACAGGAGGAGGGTGTTTGTGTTGTAATATTTTTGATGCTATAATCTTTTACATCACATACAAGTTAATAAGCTTGGGTGCTGTTTCTTTTGTATTTTATAATTAGAAAAAAGTTGTTTAGTGTTTGTAAATTGAAACTGAATTGAATTAAAGTTCGTTTACAATTAAAAATCTATATGACACATACAGGTACAAGCAAGGTTAGAGACTTGAAGAAATAAACAGAAAATTATGTACCTGTTTCTTTATATCTTGCAATTCCTTAAGCTCTTCTTCTAATTTTTTTACTTCAACACTGTGTTTCGCTTTACTTCGTTCTAGCTTCTTTTCTAGGACATCGACATTAAGTTTGTAAGCATTGAGCGTTTCTGGTATATTTGGTGCCTCTTTTTCAAGTGCCCAGATTTTTTCTTGCATATCTATCAATTTTTTCTTTTGGTTAAACGTTTCAACACTTGTAACGCTGTACGTTCTTTCTAAACGTTTATATTTGTCATTCATGTCAGAGTTAATGATATTGATTCGGACCAATTCAGCTCGCAAGATTGCCATTTCTGATTCAAGGTTGCCAATGGTGGCACGATCTGTAAAATTAATAACTCATAACTTTGATGACTCAATAGTGTTAAAATCATTCCACATACACACATCTTTACACATTCATAAATCTTTTAGGTTTTACTATTTTTAGTTTAAATGTTCTTAAACAAATTATTGTTAAAACAGTTTTCTTCATATGATGTCCCTATTACAATATATCCTTAATGACTTCTCCAGATGTGTATAATAATAATAATAATAGCAATGTTTTTTTCTTTCATACTACAAGTATACATTACCATATGTGGGTGGGAAAGGGGTATGGTCATTTTGCAATGAAAACTTTTTTTAGCGGCCACGAATAAAACTAGCACACTTTGATAGTACCTCATACGAAATATGTAACAGTGGTAAAAAAATATTTCAAAAGTGCATCAGAGCCGAGATATACAGGGTGATTCATTACATGAGCGACATTCATATCTCGGTAACTATAGCATCAAAAATATAGAACAAGACTCACGGTTTTAGGAAAAGTAAAAAGAAACCATGGTAACAGGAATATTTTGAGATAACAGCTTTCAAAAAGTTTTAACCGAAAAAGCGACATCTGGTGGCAAGAATATGAAAATAAAAAATATCATCTGAATTCTCCTCGAAAAAAACCTTTCAAACAGTTTTTTCCCCGAAGCTCTAGTTGCCATAGTTACCGAGATATGAATGTCGCTCAACTAATGAATCACCCTGTACATCTTGGCTCCGATGCACTTTTCAAATCTTTTTAGTGAATTTTCATTAAGAAAATTGTTTATATATATATGTGTGTGTGTATCCATCTGATAACTCTAAAAATACTTGACCGATTTGGGCAAAATTTGAGAATTACCTTGATTGTGTTAATGGCTTGGAAGAGTTCGTAGATGGGCACTGTGTCTAATTTTTCTTTGAAAAAAATGCAAAGAAAATTTTTAAAACACAATATTTTTATGAAATATTGGAGTGATTCGAATGAAAATTTGCACATATATAGGAGACATGATAATATACCTGTTAACCAGAATTCGAATTAAATGGCCCACGAGAAAAGGAATTATTCGAAAATAAAGATGTTAAAGTAATAAACAGTCTAAGATATCACTTCGAATTACAGGCATTTCACACAGTGCATTTTTTCAAGCATGGTTAGACTGTGAATGTGCTATTCTGAGTATATAATTCAAAATCGACCAGGTCACCTGACAATTAAATATAAATGAGCCGGGTTGCCAGATATAATAAAATTTCATTTGAATCTTAAAATGTAAAACATATGGTCATAATACATATTTGTAGTACTTATTGATGACAAATAAAAGTTCACAATAAATTAAACCATCCATTAAATGTCGTTTAATATTCATAAATGTTGAGTGACCAATTCCTAGTCTTATTTTCAAAAAATAATTACAATCTAGTTTGTACAATATGACATCGTTGCATGTGATGACAGCACAGCGCGAGCTGCTTCGAGACACTCGAGACCTAACGTTAACGTTAATAAACATTCAACATGGACATCTTATTTATATTCTTATTAAAACAGAAATCTTATTTTACATTTTTATTATTATTTAAATAGATAATGTGGGACGCTAAAATAATTATATGTTATAAATGGTAAGTAAAATATTACTTAAATAACTTTCACTAATAACTAACCAAGGTATTTCTTTTTGTTATTTGCTTATAGGTTATGTTATAAACTTAAAGTTGAAACTGTATAATTGTATAGTGATAATCTTCTTAACTTTAAGTTTAGTGCTGTTTTGGAAAAACGCAATGCACCCGTTTTATAAAAGTGATAAAAGATACAAAGAAGAAAGATGCTTGCTCAAACAATAAATTCAAATTCCTAAACATATTTTTTTTGTTCTTAAGCAAAATAAAATTAAGTTACATATTAAGAAAAAAATTTCGGGATGCAGCAAGTGCGTTATAGTAGTTAATTTTCATAAGAATTGTACACTGTTAGTAAGACATACTATTAAAACTAATTCTTTAAATTTAAATGGACCTTTGAGATCAGTTTTAGAGTCCTAGTTAGCGATTATTTGAAAAAATTTATGTTTTATATGGAGCTACTAAATTCAAATTTGGTATTAGATATAATATGTAAGTACTGCAAGTGTCAAAAAATGTGTTACAAATTTCATTAAAGTTACAAAAGTTTTTCAGAAAACAATTAATTATTTACAAAGGGAATGTACCTGTCAAATTATAAATATGGCCGGTATTTTTCCTTATTAATTGTTTGGATGGTTTTGTTTTAGTCAACCCATCCAGTTTTTGCAAACAATAAACAACAAAAAGGTTTTTAAAACAAATTTGTAGTTATCCGCGAAGCTCAATATGTTATTTTTCTTTAATTTATTACCCACGTGCGTTTACATAGGTATTACTAAGGTTCAAGATTGAAGATTCTGCCTTAATGGGACATTTATTGAGCTATGGGATTTGAAATATTTTTACAAAAATTTTCTACCATAACATAAAAAACCTTTTTTGAAGGAGTCTTATCGAGTTCTCTTGTGACAAGAGTTTGAAAGCGAAATTAGGCACCATGGAATTGAGAGAATTTTGAACAATGTTCAGTGAAAAAAAAAACCACTAAGACCAGAACAGTTTGAGAACCACTGTTATATACAATGAAAGCTAAATCATAAGAAAATACAAAATAAACTGTTTCTTATTACCTTGTTGCTGTTCTATGTATAACCCGTCTACTCTTGTTTTCAAAATTCTAATTTCCTTGCCTTTGTGAGAACCTGGAAAAAAAATTATATAAACATAAAATTGCCTAATGCATGACATTTTAAAATATGTTTTAATACAATATATGGAAATTGATCAAATTTACAAAGCCATAAAAGGACCATGAATAATTTTTTTTTTATAATGGAAATAAAAGTCTCAATGAACCATAATGAAAGTGAGTAATGCTAGTGAATTATACTAAATATGTAAATACAAACACAGTTAGACTTTGATAATTTGTACCCTTGGCAAATTAGAATCGTTGTATTAATTTCTGTAATCCAGATGTGAGAGTACACATAAATCCAGACCTAGTCCGGGCGGAGGGACTGTGTGATCGCCATATACGTATAAAGAAAATATACTGCGGCCCTCACATTTAGAGAAGGAGAAGATTTGTACTGCTACAAAGAGAGAAGGAAAAGATAGTTCGCACATTCAGCTCCACAAGTCCATCCTTGTATGGGAGCTAGAAGTAAAAGGCACGTGCGAAATACTATTTTCTTATTGGTCGAATGTTGTTGGATGTGGGTTTCCTTTGACAAGAATGATTTTGTTAAGGACTGTTTCACTAAGTAACTAATCCTGGAGAGATTAACTGGCCCAATTTACCGTCATAGCCACTGCATTATGATACACCATAAACTGCAATTATCATTTGCGAAGGTTGGAATATTTTCCAACATTTTCCGTGGAGCAATATACGAAATCCGGCATGTCGAACAGAATAATTAGTAGGGGGGGGGTCAATTAGACGGCCGCGATTTCGGAAAAAAAATGTGGCCGGACGGAACGCTGACTGAGGTTCTCAGTTGTAGAGTCACTGTGAACAAGCGAGTCCGTAGGCCAGTAAGCGGAATTGTAAAGTACATAAGGTTTAAGAGAAGGAGCCCGCATCAGGAAGAGAACAGTATACCAACGAGCAGAGCGAGGCCGCCGATTCAAGAGGCCACGGCCGCAGCGTTTGTTTAGTGAACATCGTCACCGGAGAATACCCCAGGTAGGTGAAAGCCTAATACTATTTAGCGAACCCATGGTAGGAATGTTGACCGCTCCGCAATGACACTGGGAACCTTAGAGGGGACCATTTCTTCCCTGTCTCCATTGGCGGGCTGCTCGGGGAGTTAGGAGCGGCATTTCGAAGTTGCGGTTTCCCCCGGGATCGCGGAGGCATTCGGCCGCACGAAGGTGTTGGAAGTCGCCCCTGTCGTAGTGATTGCATTATCTGGGACAGTCAAAAACAATCCTTCGGGTGGTCGCCCCCGTGTTCCTGTGGGAGGATCGTAACCAGTCCTGGGCTGTGGTAGATTCGTATTGCAGCGACTGCGCTGGTCCAGATCGAAGCAGCCAGGTGACGCCTGGCATCCCGAGCTGTCCGCGGCCCCGTTTGGATGGTAAATCCGGGAACAGGGGTGGGCATATTCCGCATTGAACTATATTTTAGTGCCCGACACACCCTGTATGCTGAATGCCCGCTTGGGAACACCCGCTATTATTCACTACCTTGCTACCACCCCGCATTGTTCAAACCTTGCTGTTTTAACCTCCGTGTAACCCACACGTAGCTTTGATAGTCAAATAACCACCGCTGCCACTGGCTCCTCATAATTACCTAATTCCCTGGTAGCAGGGCCAAGTCGTTTTCTTTTGTCAATAGATTTTATTTTAATTTACTCAGCATTTCATTTAAACACTCCAGAATATCCGCCCAAATAAACCTTACCCATATATCTCTAGATCTCTAATAAAGACCATAACCAGATGTCCCGGTGGACTTCGTCTCGACTTAGGAGGACCCTGTCTCCACTAGAATTTACCCTGGGCTTGTGTGTCCGTCGACAGTGACTTGGGAAAGGGGTGAATATCCCGAGAGAGCACGCCTACTCCCTCTGAAGAGAACTCTATAGGCGTTGGCGCCTGGGCGTGATCCCAAAGTAAAGCTGTGTCCCGGAAATTCACCATATTAGGGAAAACTAGTATTAACCCCCGGCCACCCCAAGTGGCCGTTACACCTCCATTATTGTTTTTTGATCTGAACTGCTTGCACTGTTTAGGTTTCTGTTTTTTATTTATTTTTATTTTGGGGATGTTAATAAGTGATTTATTTATTAAACTTAACTTTTGTGTATCAAGAGTACTTTGGCATAATCTGACTATTTTTGACAATGGGAATAGGCTATTGGTTCGTCTATGATAAACGGACTGATCCTAAAGAAATTCCTTTACATAGGTATGCTTTGTTTTATCATAATAATAATTAAAATGACTTTGCTGGATTTATATCTAGGAAGCCAAAACTCAACTCTATGTAAACAAAATTAAAGAAAACCATAGGTTAGTTTTTTTTAACAAGATACCCCTTCACAATCTACATTAGTTTTTCAACTAGGCACTTCTGAATTCATTTTAATAAGAACATTAAAAAAAGCTGCGAACTCAATAAATAAGGTATGATATGAGACAATAATAGCAAAAGATATTTCATACCCTAATAGCATAGAGAAAAGTAAACACTTCTTTTAACAATGCCTCTATTCCAGTTTTACAGTGACAATGTTTTGCAATTAAACTCATACACATATAAACTGTATACTCATAAAACTAATTAAAACATAATAGCAGGTGGTTGTGGATTTTTCCTTTACCCGATAGTAAAGGATTTTTTCATGCCCGAGGAGGTACCTGCCCATACATCAAGTGAAGTCCCTAGGGACGTTTCTGGTTCTTGTGTATGAGTCGGTTTGCCTTATAAGCAAAAATGATGATTGCTCTTCCTTCTACAAAATATTCCGGAGGTAAAATACCCCCTCCCCCCCATGTACGCCATCCTGAATGTGTGCAGGAGAACAAGAGGAGGGGTTACACCAGCAAGCAGATCCTCAGCCACAGGCAGCCCTTAAGGCGCTAAGTAGCCCACAGGTAAGTTCCTGGGTGGTGACCGAGTGCCGAGACGAGGCGAGCGACCTGGCTGCGCAGAATGAGGTCACCCTCATCTGGGTGCCCGATCCCTCGGGAGTCAAAGGCAATGAAGAAGCTGACAGTCTTGCGAAGAAAGGGTCAGCAGAACCATTTATGGAACCAGAAGCGGCTCTGGGCGTGACAAAGAGCACTGCTAGGGAAGCCATTATGTCCTGGGTCAGAAACCAACACAAGGTGTACTGGGCAGACTGGCCAGGGCTCAGACATGGAGTAATTGACGAACCCAGTTCAAAGAGAGCTGTGGAGCTGCTAAATCTTAGCAGAGGACAGCTCAGAAACATAACAGGTCTCTTGACGGGACACATGGCTGTCAAGAAACACCTGTATAAAATGGGGCGGTTCGAGAGGGACCTCGCATGCAGACTCTGCGGCGAGGGGGAGGAATCAGCCCAGCACATCTTGTGCGAGTGTAAAGCTCTGGACTGCAAAAGACAACTGATCTACGGTCAGTCTAGACCGGACACAGAGCAATATAAAACTTCACCCTACCAATCGCTGTGCAGACTGGTTCAAGGCACAGTGATTTTGGAATGGGTGGAGCGAAGAGACTAAGGACATGCACAATAGGCCAAGGGCTGCAGTGCTATCAGAGCGGCAAAGAAAGCAGCCCCAATGGCAGAGTGGCGAACGTGTTTGACTGGCAACTTGTGCTTGAAGGCCGGTGCATGTTCTATTCCGGCAGGATTCACATTAACTTTTGAATTGTCCATGAACAATAAGTTGCTCCTGTACAAAGTCATCATTTGGCCAGCCTTGGCCTATGCATCACCTGCATGGGCCACCGCGGCCGCAACACACACCAAGACCCTTCAAATCATCCAGAACAAAATTCTGAGAATGGTTACCGGAGCACCATGGTTTGTCCGACACAGTCAGATTCACTCCGATCTGGAAATGCCTTCGATACTTGAGTTTATAACTATCCACAACTCAGTTCGCAAAAGCCGCTTCTCACCCAAATTCTCTTCTACGTAGTGCCACCGACTATGACGAGCTACTTCCACATAAGCATAAGCATCAAAAGCTTATACTTACCCGCTAAACCCCCCGCGGCAGAATGGAAATATTCATACCCAAAAAGTCATTGTGTGAAGTCTTTCCGACGGAGGTATGGACTAAGGTCCGGTACTCCCAGAGAGGGGGGGGGGGGTTAGTGAGTACAGTCTCACAGTACCTCGATATCCCACGGCACCTACAGGGCCGTGAATGGGGTCTGTATGAGAAGAAGGGCGACAAAGCTACGGACAAGCCCCGAGGGAGGAAAAAAAATTATACGTAGACCAATCGGCATATGTCGAAAAGGCGATGTAACTTTTTGGGGTTCCTTTGTTTTTTTGTTATTGACAATATTAGGAATATCTTAAAAGTTCCCTTTTTTTGTCACTTTGAATAAAGGTTTCTTATATAATTAGTAACATATATTAGTTTTTAATAAATTTACCGTTAACAAGGTCACTTTTTTTAAGAAACATAGATTTGTTAGTGACCAACTTCACTAAGACAAGACTCGGAATATAAAAAATAAATAAAATAAAAATGCGATTCTAACTATTTTAAAATATAAAACTTCAAACTGATCATAATGTAACGTTTGCATGTGCAACTAATAATTAGGTCACACACTGTATACTAAATGTAAAAACTTACATAAATTAAGATAGTCCTCCTTTTCTTTTTCTAATTTACATATCATCTTTTCTTGTTCTTTTATTTTCTCATCTGCTTTATTTTTGTCTTCCTGTAAGCCCGTAAATTTTTCATCTGTCTGTGTTACTTGAGACATGTAACGCTCCTGTCTTCGATTTATGTCATCTAATTCTGTTAATTGTATATAGAGAGACTTATTATCACACTCAAGATCATATTTGTCAGCTTTTAATTTTTCAATATTTTTTTCCAGTATAGTCACTTTTTCATTAATGGTATCATTCTCATTTGTTAAATGGGCGATATGATCTCTGAGATTCTTAAGTACAGTATCACTATAATCAATTTTAGAAAGCATCGTTACTTTATCATATTGCAGTTCATCGTTATGTTTTTTAAAGTCGGTGTTTTCTTTTCCCAGAACACTGAAAGCTACCTCGATAGATTTCATTTTCGAATTTAGTTTAAAAATATGGTCTTGTAAATGATAAATATGATCCTTCATTTCAGTGTTTTCTGCACTTATTTTATTATTTTCAGTTTTTATTTCATCATTTGTTTTCTTCAATTGATCAATAGTGTTGTTTAATGTATCAATATCACTTGTGTCTGTAGTTATATTATTTAAGTCTTCCTCCAACAGTTTGATCATACTATTTTGTTTTATTTCTCTGATCTTTCTGAAATGATCTTGGATGATATTTTCAATTACTGTGACTTTTTCTAATACTGATGACCTTTCCATTAATTCAGTTGTTTTATCAATTAGAGCAATAGAAGTATTGTTTACCAATAGAGTTTCTAAGGATTGTAGCTTTGTATAAACTAGTTCGACATCTTCTTTTAATAGATCAAATTTAGCAGGTAATTCTGCCTCTTCGACTTTTAAAACGCCTTCAATTTGGTTCCAAATAGTTTGTTGTATATATTTATTCAAGTCTCTATTGTCTTCTTTTGGCTGATGGTCACCTTCACGGGCTGGTTGGAATTTATTTACAAGAGCTTTTATTTCATGTTGCAGTCTTTGGATTATTTCATTCTTTGCAACCAAATCATTTGCACTCTTCTGGAAATAAAAAGTTTGTAAGTAAATCCCATTTTACAATTAAAATATAAATTCATATACAAGCATCACATTACAATCACCAAAATAAACAATATCAGCTATAGAGATGTACAAAATTATACACAATAAAATAAAAGTGTGGACGCAGCAAGTGCGTTATGGTAGTGAATTTTCATTAAAAAATTTGTTTTTAAAGAAAGCAGGCATTAAATTTGGTTACCAGTATGACCTATACAGTAGAAACAATGTACCATATATCATCAAAATAACTTTAATTGTTTGAAATAGTACAAACATTTTTTGAAAATAAACTTAAAATGTTCCTGAAAAAACTAGTTTCTTGGCCAACAAACCTTATAGGTTAATAGCAAATTGAGCTATTCAAATTTGAAGCATTTAATAAAAAATTTCTACCATAACCACTTATTGCGCCCCAAATTTCTTTCCTTACAAACATGCATTATAATTTCGTGGGCTAGATTCGATACATTAAAGGTCAGCTTAGAGTTGGCAAGGAACCGGGGAATTCGACTATCTAATTAAAACAAAGCATTGTTTAAACTATTTGAACCGAGAAAATTTAAATAAAAATTCACTACCATAACGCACTTGCTGGGTCCCGAATTTCTTTTCTTATAAACAGGCATTAAAATTACGTGGTCGAAATTCAATACATTAAAGGTCAGCTCAGAACTGGCAAGGAACGGGGGAATTCGACTATCTAATTAAAACAAAGCATTGTTTAATCTATTTGAACTCAGCAGATTTTCCTGGCTAACAAACTTATCCAAGCCACTTGCAAAAGGAAGGTATTCACCAAATTTGATCGTCATCGGCATATAATTTTTTTGAGTTTTCGGTGTGATCATGTAACAACGATTCAACTATGATGCGCTGGTGCACCGTCACGCTGGTACCACATACATCTTGTTGCTAGTGGAATGTCATCTAGAATGTTTTCTACACGGTTTTCTAGTAGCGCTAAGTACGAAGATCCATTTAAACGTTGTGGCAGGACTTCCATGAACAGTGAGCCGTTAAAAATACCACACCATAAATTAATGGAAAATCTATGTTGAAATGTGCGAGTCCTTGTTGCATGTGGATTTTCCAATGACCAGACATGCTCATTATGAGAATTATAAATACCATTTCTTGTAAATGTTGATTTGTCGAACCAGAAGATTAGATTAGGGAATGATATTTTGATTGTTCATTTCCAAAAGACTCGTCGATGCACATTATCTCCAGGTACAAGGCAATGAACATTCTGTCGATGATATGGATGTAAGGCTTCTCGATGTAAAGTTCTCCAGACAAAGCTTTGAGAATATTGTAACTGCGTAGCAATCCTCCGAGTACTTGTAGAAGGTTGATCCATTACTGCATCAACCACTCTCTCTTCGTCTTCAAGTTGATGTTGTCTTCTACCATTAGCTCTAGCGTCAGGACGTTGTCCAATACTGCACTGCCGAAGTCTTGAAAACGATCGAGAAAAAACCCTTGGCGTAGGTTGACGACGAGTGGAAAACCTACGTTGATATTCCCGACAAGGAGCTAGAGCATTTCCATCAGTATATCTGTAGATAAAAATTATATCTGCATACTCTTCTGAGGTGTACTCCATTATAAGAAGTAAAAGAGTAGAACATTTTGCAATTTTATTAAGTTTACCACTTACACCTATTCAAAATAATAACTTGTTAACCTAAACGTCAAGTGACACTTAATGACAACTTTGGCAAACCAGACTACTACTTACTAAAAGACAACAAAGATAATCGTCGTACAAAAAATTATCAAGACATTAAATTTTCCATATTAAAAAGATGTCGTGCGTGTATTCAGGCCAATGGAGGCATAAAAGTGTATCATTACGATTTTCTACCAAACAACGACTGGTTAAAAACCATGAACTGTGCTCTAAAACACTTATCATTGGCTTACCCGTTTTTTTTCTGGAGGGATAACCAATGACATGTGGGACGCACTGCTGGATTAGCCTACACATGCGAAGTGTTAGCAAAATATATGTGCACTTTTTAAAAAATTGGGAAATTTTATTTTTTGAAATTCAACTTCAACACCCTGTATCTTTTTAATGAAGCATTATAGGACATTTTTTATAGGACATACCCTCTCTAAAATTGTTCAAAGAACATGGGGTTTCATTTTTGGTCACCACTTATGAATCACCCTGTATTTCTCAGCAATGATTTAAGTTCGATTTTCAAGTATGATTTTATCAGTGTTAGCGCTAAACCTCGGATTCCATACATGCTAAGCTTTGAGAATAATATATCATGTTTTACACTATCAAATGAGAACCTCGGCGGTTCAGGGGTAAGAACGTGTGCCTCTGAACTGAAGGGTACTGGGTTCGATCCCAGGATACTCCTTTAATTTTTTCAGTACAAACTGTAATATTAACATCAACCGAGGTTCTGGCATTGTATTTGAGCAAGTTGAATGTCTGCATGTTCCGCCCTTCGGAGGGGGCGTAAAGCCGTCGGTCCCGTGTCCATACGATGTTGGGCACGTTAAAGATCCCTACCCTCCTTACAGAAAGGCAGGGTTTCGGCAAAATTTCCAGGAGAGTGAGGTAAAACTGCTCCCTGGCGTCGGTGATTGGCCATTGTCGCGGAAATAGGCCGACGTTAAAGAAACAAAATACACACATACACTATCAAATGCTTTACTCAAGTCTAAGCATAGTAAAGCTGTTTTTTGTGATCTATCTAAGGCTTCGATAATTTCTATAAAATCCCGAAAATCATTTATGTAAATTATACATAGTAGTGGCCCAAGTACAGATCCTTGGGGCACTGCTTTTTAAAATTATTTCCTTTCTTGATTTTAATATGCTCCTACTATTAATTTTGTATAACATACTTTAATGCCTGTTTTGTAGGTATGACCTACACAGTTTTAGGGGCTTGTTTGTAATAGTGTACCTATTTAATTTTTTAGTCAATATGCCATGATCTATTGAGCCAAATGATCGACAAATGTATCGAATACTGTTTATTTAATGATTGATTAGCCACTAGCCTTTTGTTTGTATATTTTGTCATTTTCAATTTATTGTAAACTTAAAAATAAGTAATAAAGTATTAATGTTATTATATATTACGTAGTTACATACCTGTTGTTCAGCCTCTATATTTTTCTCTAACATTTTTATATGTTTAGTATATGTATTATTTGATTCAATTAAGTCTTTTTCTAATGATTTGTTCTTTAACATTATTTGTGAAATTTGATTCTGTAGCCTATCATTTTCATCCCTGAGTAGCTTATTTTCGGTGTCTCTTATACTCCCCTATAATTAATACATTTTTGTTATCCTACTAATATTATAAATGTAAAAGTTTGGATATTTGTATCTTATCACTCGGCAAACAGATAGGCCATGACCTGAATTAACACATAGGGTACTTTTTATCCCAAAAGTCCACTCCAAAGGGGACGAAATTCCAACCTCTATTTCACCCTTTACGTGTCAAAATTCGGGTAATCAGTGTTAACGTTAATATTTCTAAATTATAAAATACATGTACCAGCATTTTCAGAAAGTCAACCATTGAGTGTAAGATAAGGGATGAAAGTTTGCATGTTCGTTACTGAATCACGCATACACTGCTGAAGGTATTTGGATAAAGTTTAGCAACAAGATAGACCATGAACTGAATTAACACATAGGATACTTTTTTATCCTGAAATTCCACCCCTAAGGGGGGTGAAATAGGATTAGGAAAGCTGTATGAAAGTCCTATGTTTTTGAAGTCCAGATACGTGAAAATTGGTATTTAGGTACATTCTCCATTACATCATCCTTTACGTGTCGAAATTCGGATAATCAGTATTAAGGTTAATATTTCTAAATAATAAAATACATGTACCAGCATTTTCAGAAAATCAACCATTGGGTGTAAGATAAGGGATGAAAGTTTGTATGTTCGTTACTCAATTACGCATACACTGCTGAAGGTATTTGGATAAAATTTGGCAAAGAGACAGACCATGAACTGAATTAACACATATGGTCCTTTTTTTTATCCCAAAATTTCACTCCTAATGGGGGGTGAAATAGGATTAGGAAAGCTGTATGGAAGTCCTATGTTTTTGAAGTCCAGAGACGTGAAAATCGGTATTTAGGTACATCCTCTAGTTCACCCTTTACGCGTCGAAATTCGGGTAATCAGTATTAAGGTTAATATTTCTAAATAATAAAATACATGTACCAGCATTTTCAGAAAATCAACCATTGGGTGTAAGATAAGGGATGAAAGTTTGTATGTTCGTTACTCAATCACGCACACACTGCTGAAGGTATTTGGATAAAATTTGGCAAAGAGATAGACCATGAACTGAATTAACACATAGGATATTTTTTAATCCCAAAATTCCACCCCTAAGAGAGGTGAAATAGGATTAGGAAAGCTGTATGAAACTCCTATGTTCTTGAAGTCAGAGACGTGAAAATCGGTATTTAGGTTAAGAGTTCTAAATAATAGAATACCTGTATCAGCATTTTCAAAAAATCAATCATCAAGGGTGTAAAATAAGGGATGAAAGTTTGTTACTTATCTACACATAAACGGCTGAAACTATTTGGATAAAACTGGGCCTACAGATAGACAATGATCTGAAGAATTAACACATAGGATACTTTTTATGCCGAAATTCCACTTCTAATGATGTGAAATAGGTGTTATAACCTTGAAATATAATATTGTATTGGTCAGTACATAATAATTATATCATATGATAATGAGATGATTATACAAAGGATACATTTACATACCTCTGGAGCAAAACTATAATCCTCGTCTTTGGTATCTATTGATAATAGTGAAAGATCCTCATCAGAACTCAGCTGCCTAAAAACATATTGAAGCTAATTACTTAATTATAAAAACGGAATTCCTTGTTCTTTATATTAATAAGGTAAACTGTATTTTCCGGAAGTAAATAATAAATAGCTGCGAACAGCAAAAGTACAGTGAAACCTTACTGAACGCAGGTTTGTACTTCACGGCTTTGCATCTTTATTGTACCAACTTATGTTTCATGTTTTACGGTTCACTGCTCTACGCGAATACAAACTGGGTATGCCAGTTTGCATCAGCAATTGGTTATGATCGCATCCCATCTGTGAGTAGGTACCAGATGCCCTATATACAAGGTGTTTTAAAAACTTACGCTGAACATCTTCCAGAGCACCAATATGAACACTATAAAAGAGATCAAAAATCAGGCTACAATATCCAAGCTATTCAAATTGGAAAATAATCTGCTATTCCTCATAATGAAACCCATCACCTTCAAACAGGATGCTGTGATTGAATCGGTTCTAGAGTCACCGCGAACAAGCTAGTACGTCCGTCGCAAAGAAGTGAAATTGTAAAGTCCTTGAGGTTCATGAGAAGACAGGTAAGCAGAGCGAGGCCGCCGATTCACGTGGCCACCACTGCAGCGGTTGCTTAGTGAACATCGTCACCGGAAAATACCCCAGGTAGGTGAAAGCCTGATTTTATTACCTGTGGTAGAAATGTTGAATGCTCCGCAATGACACTGGGAACCTTAGAGGGGACCGTTTCTTCCCTGTCTCTGTTGGCGGGCTGCTTTAGGAGTTAGGGGCGGCATTTCCTGGGCTGTGGTAGATTTGTAGTTGCAGCGACTGCGCTGGTCTGTATTGAAGCAGACAGGCGACGTCTGGCGTCCCGAGTTGTGGGGGTGTATATCCGGGAACAGGAGTGGGCATCTTCCGTACCGAACTATATTTTAGAACACAGCTAGCTTAACTTGATGTAGTGTCCGATGCACCCTGTAAGTTGCATACCCGCTTGGGAACACCCGCTATTATTCACTACCTTGCCACCACCCTGCACCCCTTAAACATTGCCGCTTTAACTTCCCCGTGCAACTCGCGCGTAGTCTTAATTTTAAAGCCAAATAACCACCTCTGCCCGCCCATAATTGCTAGGCTGCCTGGTAACAGAACTCCGTTACTTTCTTGTGTATATAATTAGTAAATAGAATTTTATTTTAATTTACTCGATATTTCATTGATCACCCAAGTAAACTTTAACAATAGACCATAACTAGAAGTCCCGGGGGACTATGTCTTAACTTAGGAGGACCCTGTCTCCACTAGACCACTAGACCCTACCCTGGGCTTGTGTATTCGTCGACAGTGACTTGGGAGAGGGGGAAGATCCCGAGGGAGCACGCCTACTCCCTGAAAGAAACTCTATAGGCGTTGGCGCCCGGATAGGATCCCGTCGTAAAATCATGTCCCGGAAATCCACCCGAGAATTCCCCATATTAGGGAAAAACTAGTATTAACCCCCGGCCACCCCAAGTGGCCGTCGCTATATATATATATATATATATATATATATATATATATATATATATATATATATATATATATCTGTGTGTGTGTGTGTGTGTGTGTTATAAATCCTGTTATAGTTAGTATAACTTCCTGGGCTTCGGATGTTCACGCAGGTGATTTCTTTGCCTCCGTGGCTATTTTGGTTGTTTCCCCCGGATTGAGGGCCTTCCAAATGTTGCTGCAAATGTGCACTGGTTGCCTGTTGTGACTCCGTGTATTTTTGCATCTTCATCCAGAGTGTTCCCATCTTCACCTGGTTATACCGTACTGATGACGGCTAATAAGCTTGAAACACGTGTATACGGTTGTCTCCTTGCGGCTTTGCCCTTAACCCTTTTTGCTTACATATATATATATATATATATATATATATATATATATATATATATATATATATATATATATATATATATATATATATATATATATATATATGTGGGTGTATAGGATTACAGATGTGTGTAGGTAGCTCTCTGTGTGTGGGTGTATGTGGTGGTAATCTCCTTTTGTTCACCATGCGAGTTTAGTTCGGGATACATTTCTGTTAAATCACCTACAAGGTTGGCAAATCTATGTTGAAGTTTACCGACAGAGTCTCTGACTTTGTTGGTTTATTATTATTATTATTTGCTGATTGTGGGGAAAAATTTAATGTCAATATTGTTGTTGTATTATTTGTTAAAAGTAAGACTGTATATTATCAGTAAATACATTATTATTATTATTCCGCATACACAAGACTTTTCGAAAGCTTTTACGTTACTTAAGCCTTCTTAATTATGTTGAACACATCCGAAAACAAAAATGTAAAGAAAAATAATAATTGAGAAATGTTAAATTTTACCCCAGTTCTGTTTTTTTGTTAATAATAAATTTGAGCATTTCAAAACAGTGACCAAAATTGTTTTTGTGTAATTTTTTTTTAAAACTTTTAGACTTACTTTTTGGGCACTGGCAGATCAATGTTGTATGGAGCTTCAGAAATTGCTGGAAAAAAAAAACATACATTTAAATGATATGACATCTTCACAAAAATCAAAGTAAACTTAAAAAAGGAGTTCATTCATTAAAAAATAAACAAGCGCCACAAAAAATAAAATAAAAAGATTTTTCAAACTTTTATCGCAGTGCTTTTATAACAAATTTTGTTCAAAATCAACATTATAAATAAAAATAAATTCTGTTCGTTGGTAAGCGAACCACCTGAGAACGGCTGGACCAATTCGCCTCGTTTTATTTTGAAAATGTTCGTAATAGTCCAAATAAGGTTTTTAGGGAAAGAAAAATTGGAAAGGTTGCCCAGAAAATTCAGGAAAAACTGAATGTGCCATCTGATTTATTTTAATACGTGCACAAATGATGTTTGACATATTGAAACTTGGACAGGACAACATCTGTCGGGTCAGCTAGTTGATAAATAAAATGGTCTTTAGTTTATGAAAATCTTTTTGGTACTCTACTGTCAACGATTGAAGAGTTATAACTTTTTGTTTTACTGAATATTAGTTTCAGCGACAATTTTTTCAAAAATATTTTTGTTCTCATAAACCAGGGTTCCACTAAAAACAGCATATCAATTTCCCTGACTTGCCAGAATCTAAATCCCTGACTTTAATCCTCTACAATTTACCCCAAAAATTTGTAATACACTATTACAGAATACAGTAGGTCTTAGCGTCATGGTGGAAAACACGTTAAATAAAATGCGACCAATGAACCCAAAATAAAACAAAAAAAGAATTATTGTGGTTTTGTGGAAAAAGAAATAATTAAAGAAATGGTTCGGAATTTCCCAAAAAGCAAACATATTGTTTCAACAGTTTATCGTAAAAAGGAAACAAATCATTTTTCCCTGACAAGGACAAACATTCCCCGACTCTTAGTCAATTTTTACACTTTTTCTCCGACATAATTTTCTTCCCTTCAAATTCCCTGATTTTTCCCGATTTTCCAGACGAGTGGGAATCCTGTAAACAAGTCGACTTAAGTAGGTAAAAGTCTTTCAGAAACTTGACGCAAAATCCAATATAGACTTTAAAAATATAATAATATACAGGGTATTCGATTTAAAAAACTGAGTACAGCCCTGCACAAATGAAACAGAGAGGCTAATGAGACTCAAAATTTTTTTTTAGGTTATAAAAGCATTTTAATCTGTCTTATTGCGAAAGACCGAAATCTGGTGAATGTTAAGATACACCAATGAATGTCAACAATCTCTAAGTTGCTTGGTGTATGTCTGATTATATTTCAGTTTAAAAATTAAAATGTATTTAAGTATATGATATTTGACCGAAATATCAGTCAAATGTCATATTTACTTATTTATTTATTTGCCAGAGTAAACTACATTACTTTACATACTGTAATCATAATTCTGCAGAGGAAAACATAGTTTCCTGTTCGCAGGTCTGGTTCTTACATACTAATACTTACATACTAACATAAGACTTCATAACATTTTATATTTGCTTTAACCCTTACACTGTGCGAACCGTGCAGAGCCACAAAAGAAGTTGTAACACGTTGCATGTATTTAACATATATGTGACATGTCAACGCCTTTTCTTTCCGTACAATAAAGCTTCTGAATCGGTCCCTATAGTGACAACAAAAGTCTGAGTCCCTCTAGTGACGTCAGACTCGGCGGTCAGTTGCTCTACCGCATTAAAACTCAATGAAATACGCCTGCATACATGACAACTCGACGACATGTCAAGATAAAAAGTCTTTATAAACGATTGGAATACGTGACACGCTCTCTTCTCTTTTATCAAGTCAACCTGAGACATGCTATCATATAGTTAACTTTTAATTGGGTAAAACAACATATCTAAATGGGTAATACCCGCTTATTTTCTAGTTGCTTGTAAATTTCTTTAATTGAGATTAATGTGTGATTGCTTGCTAGTATGTACCATACTGAATTCACTTTCAATAACTGCTCTCTTTCTTATAAATTATATACTGTTAAACGGTGGCTTGTGGTAGCCTTCATTCAGTAATTGCTTGCTATTGTACCGTTCTAATTGTACTTTCAAGAAGATCATTTAAAATTTTACTTCATTTATGTTATTTTATTTTGGTTATTAACACACAGATAAGTTTTGTACTTAAACGCAACCTGCTACCAGCCGCCTCATGTAGATCATAAAGCCTTAAACCAACACTAATCCACCTGAAATTTTATAACACCCAGCTAATCAGGGACCCACTAATCAGGAACTCGCTGGCTAGGGACCAGCTAGTCACAATCCGCTGGTCTGTCACTATTCGTCTAGACCCGCTATTTTGAGATCCCATCATCCTGGAGAAGTTTCGGTGACCCCTAACATCAACCATGTGTGCCAAGTCACGAAGCCGTTTCCCCAGGAAAATGCAACTATACAATGAGGCACCTCCAACATCCTAGGCTGGACGGATACAGTCATCACTCCAAGGGCAGCAGTCAGAATCACGAGCTAAGTACATCATTTATCATCAAAATTATTTTTTTAACGTATTGTATGCTCCACAATTCATTTCAACAGTTTTATATGCCAATTCAATGTTTTATATGCCAATTCACTCTGCATTTTGTATTTAAATTCGAACAACTTAAAGTAGTCAATTTATGTTTTTTCTTTATTTAAATTAGCTTAATTAAAGCACTCAGCATTATATAACCTCAATAATTTTTTAATAAACCGATTTTTATTTTTACTCCTGACTTTTATTTGTACATTTTAAAACCCACCGAGTGCAAGTGCTAAAACCCACGCCCTACGTTAATTTATATTACATTTGTGCCCCGGCTGAGTAGCCAAGCTAAATGTGATTCATTAATTCTTTAATTAATACACAGGGCAGTAAATTTTGTCATAGAGTAAGTGACTTGTGTGTGCGAATCATGTTTTTCGCAGACGTTTCACAACGGGTTAACCGTGGGAAATGAAAATACACGCTTCCTCGTTGTTTCCTATAACCTAGTAACTTCGGCTCATCTACATTAGATGTCACTAGGTGGTCAAAAAATATTTTGCCGTGAGACTGTGGGAACTGTATAAGAACGTCCGGCGTGCACAGACTTGACAGTGGTGGGAGTATATAAGCTTGTAGTGCATAACTTGAATTAATTGGTTACAGTGCTCAAGAAATATATTTTTAGTTACCTTCTCAATATTAATTTAGGTTATTTCATTTTTCGCTCATTCGTTTTCATTATTTAATTTCATGTAGGTATTTTAATTATTTTTTATTGTATTAGAAAATGCCATTTTTGTAATAAGCTATCATGGAAATATAGTATAGTATAGTATAGTATAGTATAGTATATATATATATATATATATATATATATATATATATATATATATATATATATATATATATATATATATATATATACATGGTTAGTCAAATTAAATAAAGACACCTTAACGGGGAAACTTATAAGAAAAAGCAAAATCAGGTTGTAGCAATGATCTGGCAGCAGAAAGTAAACCATTTTCATGAATTAGTTGATGAAAGTAAACATGATCCCAAGCAAATGTGGAGGACCATGAAAACAACAATTTCAGGAAATCTTGTTATTAAGAAATAGAATTTGAAGAAGGTAGATTTAATAATCAAAAAGTAATAGCTAATAAATTTAATCATTTTTTTTGTAGACAGTATTAGAGTCATAGTAAATAGTATTCCGGATGTAGGTATGAGTGATTATGCTTTGGAGTTTAGGGTAACTGAAAAATTTGATGCATTTAAGTTGATAGATAAGAAAGACTTGAGAGTTGTTATTTTTTTCACTGCCTAATAAATCTAGTCAAAATGAAGTCACAATTGATCTACTTAAAATAACATTTGATGAGGTATATGGTCTTTTAGTAAATATAATAAATTCCTCACTTGAGACAGGGTGTGTACCTAGAAAATGGAAAATACCAGTAAGAAAAGTGACTAACACAATAAAAGCACCGGAATTTAGAGCTGTTAATACATGTATATCAGAAGCTAAGATAACAAAGAGAATTATTTTTAAACAGTTTTCAGATCATGTTGAAAATAATGTTTTGATGAAACATCAGTCTGGCTTTCGGAAAAACTATAGTTGCGAGAGTGCTTTCAGTGTGTAGTGAATGAATGGAAGAATAGTATGGATGAAAAGCGTGTAACAGTTGCTGTGTTTTTAGATTTAAAGAGCTTTCGAAACTGTTGATAGAGGGAGACTGCTGATGAAATTGAGGATGTATGGAGTGGAGGGAGTTGTATATAAGTGGTTTGAGAGTTACCTAAGTCAGAGGGTACAGAATGTTAAGTGTGAAGCGGAGGTATCAGAAATAAAAGAAATTCCATGGGGCATTCCTCAAGGCAGCGTACTGGGTCCTCTTTTATTTGTTATATATAAATGACATTGAAAACTGCTTACTGCACAGTAAATGTCATTTGTTTGCAGATGATGCGGTAGTTTATATAACAGGAGATGATTATAATGAAATAATTGGAAAGTTACAAGAGGATCTAGAAAACATAAGTAAATGGTTGAAAATAAATAGATTAAATTAAATCTGTTTTGAAAAGAGCCAGTCCTTATTTATCCATATGGGCCAGGAAAACTATTTATAATACGATAGTCCTGCCACATTTTCATTATGCCTCCTAAGTTTTGTATTTGGCAAATAAAGAAGCTGTACATAGATTACAGTTACTTCAGAATAAAGGAATGAGAATAATATTGGGTTGCAGTAAATATAAGAAATTTGTAAACATGTTGGGGGTGTTAGAATGGTTGAATGTTGAGAGACTGTTAAGATTGAATGTATTTGTTTTTCTACATAAAATAAAAAAAGGAACTATACCAGTCTATCTTAAAGAATGTCTAACATACTTCAATGAGGTGCACAATTATGGGACAAGAGGTAAGAGTAACTTTTTTTTAGAACACAAGAACACAAAGATGGCACAAAGTTCAGTTTTTTTCAAGGGTGCTAAAGAATATAACTCACTTCCTAGTGATATTAAAAACATAGAAAGTGTTAGGTTGTTTAAAACTAAAGTTAGACAGTACCTGACCAAAATATAGATAGTTTTATAGTTTTAGTTTTAAATTGTTACCATTAATTTTGTGCAATCAGTTGTTTGATAGAATTTTTGTGATAAAAGTATATTAGTAATAAGTGTTTTAAGACTGAGTTTTATATTAGTAATAAGTTTGTAGCTTTGCATTTATTTTTATTGTAATTTTTATATGTAGAATTTTTTCTAAATAAACGTTATTATTATTATTATTATATTATTATTATTAGCTCTATGGCAAAATACAAACACCAAGTTATAAGCTACAACATACAACAGACACAGCAATCAACAAAAAATTATGCACATATTAAATAATGTTACAAAGCACTTCAACAGACGTAGGTGCGGTGTTGCCACATATCCAGAATTTCCCCAACATCTGGGAATTTTTGCACAATCTGGCAACACCGCCTCCCCACCCCCTGGGGGTGCCTGGGGTGACCCCCCTCAGGCGAAGTCTCAACCCTCTAGGACCAGAAATAACGAAGTTACCAACTTTTACCCCGTCGGAACGGATAACTGAGGTCTGCACATTCCGAACACCCTGTATATACACCCTGTATACGCAGAGAACCCTTACACCCTGTATACGCAGAGAACCCTTACACCCTGTATACGCAGAGAGATCTTATAGTTCGAGAAACACCTCTTGTGTAACATAGGAGTGGTGACCACATTTGGATCACCTGTATATACATCCCCCTGTATACACACAGGACCGATCTGTATTCACAGAACCTTCTAGTAAAAGAAGGTCCTAGAACGTTCTGGAATGGAACACTCTAGAAAGGAGGGGAAGGTACGGCGAGTATATAAAAGCGAAAGCAAGCCAGCCCGAGTTCAGTTCAGTTCAGTAAGATAATGTGGTAGTGACTTGAAGAAGCAGTGTAAAGTGTTAAGAGTAGTGACTGTAGTACCAGATTAGTGACTTTTGTTGAGAGTAGTAATTGTAAGGCCAGTAAATGAAGTGTTTTGTGAGAGAGACATTCTAGAAATTTTATTGTATCCATATTTAGAGTGTAAATAAAGTTGTTTTGTTAAAATTAGAAGTCTCACTTATCCCGAACCCGGAGAAAACGTAACAATTTGGTGTCAGAAGTGTGGGATAAGTGAGTGAAGAAGTGGACAATTAAGCTAGTTGTAAATGGTAAACACCAGATCGACTGACTACGACAAGATGGCTGAAATCAAAGAGTTGATGGACTTACTGAAGAGGCAACGCGAAGAAGACGAACAACGACGACAAGAAGAAGAAAGAAGACGGCGCGAAGAAGACGAACGACGGCGGCAAGAAGATAAAGAAGACCTCAAGAGGCAACGCGAAGAAGACGAACAACGGCGACAAGAAAATGAAAGAAGACGACGCAAAGAAGACGAACAACGACGACAAGAAGATGAAAGAAGACGGCGCGAAGAAGACGAGAGAAGACGACAAGAGGAAGAACAGAGGCGCCTTGAAGATAAAGAAGAACTCAAGAAGCAACGCGAAGAAGACGAAAAACGGCGACAAGAAGATAAAGAAGACCTCAAGAGGCAACGTGAAGAAGACGAACAACGGCGACAAGAAGATGAAAGAAGGCGGCGCGAAGAAGAAGAGAGAAGACGACAAGAGGGGGAACAGAGGCGTCTTGAAGACAAAGAAGACATCCGAAGTATGTTCCATGATATGAGAGTCGATGTAAAAGAAGAAATTGAACAGATCAACGAACAAATAGAAAATGTGGACAGGAAAGTAGATAATGTAACAGAGGATTTGAATAAACGATGGGAAGAAGTTGAAGGGTTGAAAGAACAAATAAAGATGATGATGAAAGGCACAGACATCAGACATAAAGAACTGACAGAACAGGTGATGGGTCAGACTGATAGAACTCAGCCAAGAGGAGTTACTGGAATGTCTCCAGTTCAAAATCGTCCGGAAGAAGATATGCCAGCCGTGCAGCAGCTTCATGGAACCCTAAAGCCGCCGACTTTTGACGGAGAAACATCGTGGCCCATGTACAGGAGGCAGTTTGAGGCGGCAGCTCTTAGCAATGGGTGGAGCGAACAACAGGCAGCCACTGCTCTAATTCTCTCGCTTCGAGGTAAAGCCCTAGAAATCCTCCAGAACATCCCGGAGTCGAAACAGCAAAACTACTTAACAGTGATACAGGCCCTAGATTTGAGATATGGTAACAAGTACATGAGCCAGGTCTACCAGACACAACTAAAGACAAGGGTCCAGAAGCCAAATGAGACTCTGCAAGAATTTAGTGCCGAAGTGGAGAAACTTGTGCGACTGGCATATCCCCAAGCCCCAGAAGAATTTGTCAACCAGATCACCGTCCAGACCTTCATCGATGGGGTACTTGACAACGAGATGCAACAATCTTTGAGGCTCGGAAGGTTTAAAACACTTACAGACTGCGTCATTTATGGTTTGGAATTTGAAGCAGCCAAGAATGCATCTCAACCTCGCCGAAACAGGCTGCGCGAAGTGAAGGAGATAGAGGACCATGCAGACACGACAGAGGAACTAAGGCGAGAAATCAAGTTGATGAAGGAAGCCATAAGCAAGCTCACTGCAACGGTTGGAGCACGTAGGACGAAAGCAGATTGGTCAGACATAGAATGCTACAAGTGTGGTAGGAAAGGGCACATAAGTAGGCAGTGCTTACAAACCCAACAGGTGGCTCGCAGAAGACAAGAATATACCAACAGGGAGCGCCATCAGGGAAAACGACCTGACGCCAGTGTAGGTGGGCGACATGTGGCATACGAGACCCAAGGCCCCAAGGTCAGGGTCTCCACTATCCGACGCTACCGCGAGAGCCTCGTTATACCTGGCAGCATAGACGGAAGACAATGCAGTTTCACCATCGATACTGGTGCTACTAGATCCGTTGTACGTCCAGACATGTTGCCAAACAGGTCCGCACTCACGACCAACAAACAGCCTGTGTTGGAGACGGCAAAAGGAGATAGGATACCTGTGCATGGAGAGGTCACTGTTTTCATTAGGCTGGGCAGTACTGAGCTACAGGTAAGGGCTGTCGTCGCAGAAATCGTCGACGAATTTATTCTGGGCCTGGATTTAATGGAAGATTTCGATGTCCTGTCAGTAGACTTCCAGAATAAGATCTTGAAAATCGGTAACGAAGAGTTGTATTTATCTTCAACAGCAGGCGAAGCTAATCCCAGGGTGAGACTTATTGTCGACGAGGATACACGGATTCCTGGTAACAGTGAGAAGATTGTCAGAGCCAGACTAGAGAAGAAACTTGATGGTATGTCTGCTCTCATAGCGGAGCCCCTAAAAGATAGACATGATGGTGCCCTCGTCGCACGATGCTTAGTAGACCCGAAGAGGACAATACCCATAAGAGTGGCTAACGTGCAAACTAACAGGGTCACATTGAAGAAAGGTGAGGTTATCGCCACTTGCGAGCCCATTGACCGAGTGACGTTGTCAAGAAAGGTGACACCCACGGCATTAGACAGAAGACTGCCAGTAGAAATGGTGGAGCGGTTCAAGAATTCTTGGGGCCAATTGAACGACATGGAGATGGAAATGGCCCTGAAGTTCGTATTGGAGGAGGCCGATATTTTCGCTCAAGATAAAATCACAGGTCGTACGAGTCTAGTGCAACACAGAATTAATACTGGCGACGCAAGACCAATTAGACAGCCGCCGAGAAGACTGCCTTTTGCCAAGCAATCAGAAATCAAGGCGATGGTTAACGAAATGCTGGAAGATGGTGTGATTGAGGAGTCTAATAGTCCTTGGTCGTCCCCAGTAGTTTTGGTCACCAAGAAAGACGGCACTATGAGATTTTGCGTGGACTATAGGAAGCTGAATGATGTCACCAAGAAAGACAGTTATCCCCTGCCCCGGATCGACGACACTTTGGCCGGATCAAAGTGGTTCTCTACATTAGACCTGAAAAGTGGCTACTGGCAAGTAGAACTCCATAAAGACGATAAGGAGAAGACTGCTTTTTCAACCGGGAATGGGTTGTACCAATTCAAGGTCATGCCATTCGGCTTATGTAATGCTCCTGCCACCTTCGAGCGACTAATGGAGTTAGTGCTGAGAGGACTTACATGGGAAACATGCCTGGTGTATCTCGACGATGTCATGGTGATTGGAATGACTTTCGATGAACACCTGTCGAATCTGAAGCAGGTTTTCTCCAGGCTGAGAGGTGCCAATCTGCAACTCAATCCCAAGAAATGCGTCCTCTTCCAGAAGAAAGTGAGTTTCCTCGGACATGTCGTTTCTGAGAAAGGGATAGAAACTGATCCAGAGAAAATAAAGGCAGTAAGAGACTGGCCTGTGCCGAAGAACAAACATGAGGTCAGAAGTTTTCTGGGACTTTGCAGCTATTACCGACGCTTTGTGAAGTACTTCAGCAGCATTGCGAAACCTCTGCATAGCCTGACTGAAAATAAGGCCGAGTTCATCTGGTCACCAGATTGCCAAGAGTCTTTTAGAGAGCTCAAACATCGTCTTCTCACTGCTCCTGTGCTGGCTTATCCTCAGGACGAAGGACTGTTTATACTGGACACCGATGCTTCCCGGTATGGCATTGGGGCAGTACTCTCACAGCTCCAAGCCGGAGAAGAAGTTGTGATAGGCTACTTCAGCAAAACGTTCGGAAAAGCAGAAAGAAATTACTGTGTAACCCGGAAAGAACTGCTGGCAGTTGTAAGATCCATCGAACATTTCCACAGCTTCCTGTACGGAAGAACATTCCGCGTGAGGTCGGATCACTCTGCTCTGCAATGGCTTCTGAACTTTAGAAATCCCGAAGGACAGATAGCCCGATGGATAGAGAAACTGCAGAGCTACGACTTCCGGATTGAACATCGAAGAGGAAGAAGTCACGCCAATGCAGACAGCCTGTCAAGAAGACCATGTTCAGTGCATGAATGTAAATTTTGCGAGCGACAAGAGAACAAAGAGATCGACAAAGTAACTCATCCGATCAAACAACTGGTGGCAGGACAGGAGAATAACACCGATCTAGACGTAAATCTTGAATACATCAGAGACGCACAGAAGACAGATCCAGACTTGAAAAATATTAGAGAATGGCTACAAAAGGGGAAAAGACCTGAGTGGCATGATGTGTCCCGGTTTGGGGCGGAGGTTAAAGGCTACTGGCTACAATGGGACTCCTTGTGTCTAAAGAATGACTTGATCACTCGAAAATGGGAAACTGCCGATGGTAGAGACTGTATATACCAGACCGTTGTGCCAAGTGAGTGCATAGACAGTGTTCTTCAAGAGTTACACAATAGTAGAAGTGGAGGCCACTTTGGGGTCAACAGGACTCTTGCCAGAGTGAGAGACCGCTTCTATTGGATAAACTGCCGAAGAAGCGTGGAAGAATGGTGCAAAAGGTGTGACCAATGTGCTTCAAAGAAAGGACCAAAGACCCGATCCAGAGGAAAAATGATGCAGTACATCTCAGGTACACCGTGGGAGAGAGTTGCCGTAGACATCGCAGGACCTTTTCCCATCACAGAGTCTGGGAACAGATACATAATGGTGGCGATGGACTACTTCTCGAAATGGCCTGAAGTTGCGCCGATCCCCAACCAAGAGGCAACGACCGTAGCAGAAGCCCTGATGGAAAATGTCATATCACGGCATGGCGTACCCTTGGAGATTCACACCGACCAGGGCCGGAATTTCGAATCAGAGGTCTGGAAAAGCCTAATGGACTTGCTAGGCATAAAGAAAACGAGAACAACGCCACTCCACCCTCAATCAGACGGCATGGTAGAACGGCATAACAGGACCATCAATCAGTATCTTGCTATGTTTGTTGACGAGAATCAGAGAACCTGGGACAAGCTGATACCTCTGTTCCTCCTAGCTTACAGAAGCTCTCAGCATGAATCTACCGGCTACACTCCATCCATGATGTTGACCGGCAGAGAGATGCGGTTACCAATCGACATGACGAGACCACCACCGAACGAGGACATAGCGGACCTAGCTACGTTACCTGAGTATGTCGCCGACCTAGAAGGAAAACTGCGCACTATACACAGATGTGTCAGAGATAGGCTCCTCTTAAGCAGTGACCGGATGAAGATGCGCTTGGATCGCAGAGCAACACCCCATACATTCAAGGAAGGTGATGCAGTGTGGCTGTACCAACCAACAAGGAGAAAGGGCCTCAGTCCCAAACTTAAGAAACCATGGGAAGGGCCATACTTGGTGACTAAGAAAATTAACGACCTAGTCTACAGAATCCAGCTGTCTCCAAGAACTAAACCCAAAGTTGTTCACATAGAGAGGTTGAGTCCCTATCGGGGCAACGAACCCCCAAGTTGGCGGCCGGTAAATACTGTTCGGGACGAACAGTCTTAAGGAGGGGGGCAGTGTTACAAAGCACTTCAATAGACGTAGGTGCGGTGTTGCCACATCTCCAGAATTTCCCCAACATCTGGAAATTTTTGCACAATCTGGCAACACCGCCTCCCCACCCCCTGGGGGTGCCTGGGGTGACCCCCCTCAGGCGAAGTCTCAACCCTCTAGGACCAGAAATAACGAAGTTACCAACTTTTACCCCGTCGGAATGGATAACTGAGGTCTGCACATTCCGAACACCCTGTATATACACCCTGTATACGCAGAGAACCCTTACACCCTGTATACGCAGAGAGATCTTATAGTTCGAGAAACACCTCTTGTGTAACATAGGAGTGGTGACCACATTTGGATCACCTGTATATACATCCCCCTGTATACACACAGGACCGATCTGTATTCACAGAACCTTCTAGTAAAGGAAGGTCCTGGAACGTTCTGGAATGGAATGCTCTAGAAAGGAGGGGAAGGTACGGCGAGTATATAAAAGCGAAAGCAAGCCAGCCCGAGTTCAGTTCAGTTCAGTAAGATAATGTGGTAGTGACTTGAAGAAGCAGTGTAAAGTGTTAAGAGTAGTGACTGTAGTACCAGATTAGTGACTTTTGTTGAGAGTAGTAATTGTAAGGCCAGTAAATGAAGTGTTTTGTGAGAGAGACATTCTAGAAATTTTATTGTATCCATATTTAGAGTGTAAATAAAGTTGTTTTGTTAAAATTAGAAGTCTCACTTATCCAGAACCCGGAGAAAACGTAACAATAAGAATGGCTGGAATGATACAAACTGCAAAAATTCAAGCACTAAATAGGCATCATGAGCCCTTAAGGGAAGAACATTCAAGGTATTCTCGCACTGAATAAAATCTGTCATTAAGTAATAGATATTTGACACCAGCATGCAAACTTCTCCTGTCTTTAAAACTAAAACTTTATTTCATTACTGATTTATATAACATATTTACGAGCGTGTGAGTGAATTATAAATAATGACGTCATGAAATTTTGGTAACAAATCAAATTATGATTATTATATTACCTTGGGATGGTGCATATTGAATTGTGCTTGGAAGATAACCACCAAAAGTGTGCCTTCGAGATATGGACATTTCTTGTTCATGACACAGAAAAATTCCACTTTTTCTCGCAACTTTCTTTTGTAGTTTTGAAATAAATGTTTCCTGCTCCTTTTTGAGGTGTTCCTAAAACAGTAAATACAAGTTTATTTACTTAATTTATTTATGGTAAAGCTACAGCCCAACAGGTACAAAACCAATAATAGGGCAATTATTAAACAAGACAAGTGTTAATACTAATTTACCAAAGTATAAAACATAATAAATGACTTTATGTAAAACACTTAAAATAAAAATCTAAGTGAAAAATTGATAGATGGCTATGCAAAATAAATAATAACATAACAGATAAGAACATCTAATTTTAAAAAGTGTCTAGTTTTACCGCGCGATTTTAAGTTGTAGGAGTGCCATCTTTGATGTCACAAGAGTCTGACGTAACTACAGTGTATTGTGTGCATGTCCTACCTTTCGAAAAGTGGGACCTGCAGAAATTAAGATCTGGACTCATTCGTTTTGTTCGTGAATTTCGAGGAGCATAACATCTTAATTATTTATTTTTCCCCAAGTGTTTACACCGAGTGCAACACTAATAATTCGTACACGACCCGTGTTTATTCGTAACGCGAGTGCCATACTTTAGGTATGTACAAGCCCACCCATTCGGTAGCTTCCAGAGCTCCATATATTGGTCATTCGTTCCAAGTGATTGCACCGAGTGCAACACTAATAATTCGTACACGACCCGCGTTTATTCGTAACGCGAGTGCCATACTTTAGGTATGTACAAGTCTACTCATTCGGTAGCTCTGAGAGCTCCATATATTAGTCATTCGCTTCCAAGTGATTGCACCGAGTGCTATACTAATAATTCGTACACGACCCGCGTTTATTAGTAACGCGAGTGCGATACTTTAGGTATGTACAAGCCTACTCATTCGGTAGCTCCGAGAGCTCAATATATTCGTCATTCGTTCCAAGTCATTGCACCGAGTGCAACACTAATAATTCGTACATGACCCGCGTTTATTCGTAACGCGAGTGCCATTCTTTTGGTATGTACAAGCCTACTCATTCGGTAGCTCCGAGAGCTCAATATATTCGTCATTCGTTCCAAGTCATTGCACCGAGTGCAACACTAATAATTCGTACATGACCCGCGTTTATTCGTAACGCGAGTGCCATTCTTTAGGTATGTACAAGCCTACGCATTCGGCAGCTCCGAGAGCTCCATATATTTGTCATTCGTTCCAAGTGATTGCACCGAGTGCAACACTAATAATTCGTACACGACCCGCGTTTATTCGTAACGCGAGTGCCATTCTTTAGGTATGTACAAGCCTACGCATTCGGTAGCTCCGAGAGCTCCATATATTTGTCATTCGTTCCAACTGTTTGCACCGGGTGCAACACTAATAATTCGTACACGACCCGCGTTTATTCGTAACACGAGTGCCATACTTTAGGTATGTACAAGCCCTCACATTCGGTAGCTCCGAGAGCTCCATATATTCGTCATTCGTTCCAAGTGATTGCACCCAGTGCAACACTAATAATTCGTACACGACCCGCATTTATTCGTAACGCGAGTGCCATACTTTTGGTATTTATTTAGACTTCTGTGGCTCTCCCACTTCCTCCTCGTAAACAGTATGACGGTTGCTTTCTCGGGGCTTATCCCAAGCCCTTAACCAACTGTCCACCTTTCCACCACTTTCAATGCTGTCTGCATGCGCTCCCACACTGACTGTGTAACCTTTCCTCGGAATATAATGACAATGTCGTCCGCATAGCCCTGTACCTCATATACCCCCCCCCCCCCCCCCCCCCGAGAGCCACCCCAGCAGGCCGTCCATGACTAGGCACCAGAGCAAGGGAGCCAGAGGGGTTAAGGAGTCGCGGGCCAAAGGACTCCAGGGGGCAAGCTGAGGAAGTGGAAATAACAACATAAACTCCCGATGAAGCTTTCCCCAAGACCGTCATGCGCGGTAAAAATCCGCATCCTGCACGAGGTGACCCTGCTAATAACTAAACATGACGGATCTAGACAAGGAGGTCGAACTAAACTCCCCCAATCTACGGTGTTACGTGACCCGTGCCTATGGATGGATGGCACCAGGGCGATGGTGTCGTGAACGGAACCTCTGGAGTACCAGGCAACCCTCCAGAGTAACCCGCCTTGCACCACACAGAGGGTTCTGATGGTGTGGACAGTATTTCCCCCATTCTCGTGGGAACAACATGAAGATTATAAATACATATAAAACCAAAACCAATGAGGCTCGAGGAGTGGCTCCGGCTACAGACTTGAGTCTATCCCGGAAACGGAGACGAGCCAGGGTGCGGCAGCGGACTCTGGAGGTCCCACGACCGGCGTAGATACGGGGGATCAGGGGGTAGCTTCGGCCAGAGACCTGTCCCCGACACCCAAGCTGGAGGCTGGGTCCCACCGGAGGGCGGCGAGCTCCGGGGGCCCCTCCACCAGTGAGGACTCTACTGTTAGAGTAGAGGGACTGCCCCGGCAGTCCAAGCGTCTTTCCGGGGCGCAAAGAAAGAAGCTCCGGAGGGCGCAAAAAATGGCGGCCGGGACCTGGACGGTCGAGAAACCTGTAAAGGCGCAAGAGGGGAGTGCGGGTCAGAAGAGGACGCGCTCGAACTCTAGCACGCCCACTACAGACAGACGTTCCAAAAGGGCCAGGGTGCCTGTAAAGGCGCAAGAGGAGAGTGCGAGTCGGAAGACGCCGCGCTCTGGCTCTAGCACGCCTACTACAGACAGACCTCCCAAAGGAACTAAGGCCGGAACACCGGCGCAGACTGGCTCTTACAGGGAGGCTGCGGAGGGCCTCGGGATGGCGGTGATTGACAGACGCCATCCTGAGGTCACGCTAGACCAGGGGAAGGCGGACCTGATCCAGGCTGCGGTGGTAGCTGCAGTGGACTCTCTTCAGGAAGGGGAGAGCCCGCCTCAGTTCCACCGGACGCGCCTGACGGGGGGCATCCTCTGGATAACCTGTGCCAGCCCGCAGTCGCGGGACTGGCTGCGGAAAACGATCGGGGGCCTCGGTCAGATTTGGGAGGGGGCGGACTTGACAGCCGTCGAGCCCAAGGAACTCCCAAAGAGACGCAAGGTCCTCGTACGGATCCCTGACACCGTCCCGCAGGAGACGGTGATCAGCAGACTTAAGATCCAGAACCCTGAACTGGGGACGCAACACTGGTCGGGTCTAAGCAGGAAGGCAGAGGAGAAAGGACAGACGCTCGCCTTCTCGATCGACCCGACATCTTACAGAGCCCTTGAAGGAACCTCCTTCAAGGCATTCTGGGGCATGGGAAGGGTTAGCTTCCGCCCACTGGGGAAGCAATTAAGGGTTAATGGGACTTAGGTTCCTTCAGGTCAACCTCCAACACAGTAGGGCAGCCACGGCCGGACTACTAATGGCTCTGAGGAACACGGATGTGGCCCTCATCCAGGAACCGTACTCCTACAAAGGAGAGATCAAGGGACTCGGCGGAGCTAATGGAAAGCTCATCTACAGCAGGTCCAGCGAGAATCCGAGGGCCTGCATTTTTGTCAGGGAAGGGATAGAGTTTCTCCCTCTAATGAATTTCTGTTCCAGGGACCTGGCAACGATCAAAATCCGATGTGGAGGAGCGGATGGGCTGAGGGACATTACTGTCGCGTCAGCCTATCTGCCAGGGGACAGCACGGACCCTCCTCCACCCAACGAATTGGAGCAGCTGATGGTGGGTAGCAGAGCAGGTGGATGGCAGACCATCATCGGCATGGATGCGAATGCGCACCATGAGTTGTGGGGTAGCTCGGACACAAACTCTAGGGGTGAGGCACTTTTACAATTCTTTATGAAATTTAATTTAGACATATTGAATAGAGGTAATAAACCGACATTCGTCACAACACGGCGTGAGGAAGTTTTAGACCTAACAGTTTCCACCCAGTTTCTGGGTGACTTTGTTAAAAGCTGGGCTGTGTCTGGGGAAGTGAGTAGCTCAGACCACAGATACATCCGGTTTGAAATCGCCAAAGTCGAAAGAGAAACGGTATGGTACCGGGACCCCCGCAAGGCGGACTGGGAAGCCTACAGGGCAGACCTAGCTGTGGAACTGCGGGGGGTTGAGAGGGCCATAAGGGATTCAATAGACCTCGAGATTGCAGCAGTCCAATTGCGAGACGCAATTACCTCGGCCTATAACGCCAACTGCCCCCTGAAAATGAGGGTGTCCACCAGGAACGTCCCATGGTGGAACGAGGACCTCAGGCAAAGGAGGACGCAGGTTCGTAAGCTGTTTAACGCGGCCAAAAGGTCGGGAGCATGGGATGAATATAGACAGGCCCTATCGACTTATAACAAAAGACTGAGGGACGCCAAGAAGGAGTCGTGGAGGAGGCACTGCGAAGAAGTGGAAAACACGTCCGAGAGTGCTCGACTACACAAGATCCTGTCTAAGGGCCCTCAGACTAACATAGGCTCCCTTAGAACACCCACGGGAGGCTTTACAAGCTCGGGGGAGGAAACTATGGAAATTTTACTCCAGACGCACTTCCCCGGCTGTAACATAATAAACCAATCACCTCCGGACTGGGAACACTCAGAAATAGAGGCGCCTTATAGGCGGGCATCTAGAGTAGACTGGACAGTCGCTAAAGAGGTGGTTACCTGGAGCAAAATCAGATGGGCCATTAACAGCTTTAAGCCATACAAATCGCCGGGATTTGATGGAATAATGCCCATCATGCTCCAACAGGGGATAGATATACTGGCGCCGGTGCTTACCCTCATTATGAGGGCCAGCCTGGCTCTGGGGTACATTCCGAGGGCATGGAGACTGGCCAGGGTTGTATTTATTCCTAAACCTGGGCGTCCAACAGACCAGGCAAAGTCCCTGAGGCCAATAAGTCTCATGTCCTTCTTGCTGAAAACAGTGGAAAAACTGCTCGACCGGCACATTAGGGGCGGTGTACTGGAAGCATATCCTCTACACTGCGGACAATATGCATACAGAGCAGGATTCTCAACAGAAACAGCACTGCACCAACTGGTGCTGAAACTGGAGAATACGCTGGAGAACAAGGAGGTGGCGCTGGGGGCCTTCCTAGACATAGAGGGGGCCTTTAGCAACACCTCGTTCGGATCGGTTCTGGCAGCTGCCCGGGAGCGTGGAATAGAGGAGACCTGCTGCAGGTGGATCGGTTCCATGCTCAGGGACAGGGCGGTGTTCACCTCACTCGCGGGAGGGACTCTGCTGGCGGGGGTCGCGGCGGGGTGTCCGCAGGGGAGCGTTCTGTCTCCCTTGCTCTGGTGTCTAGTCGTGGACGGCCTGCTGGGGAGGCTCTCGGGAGGGGGGTATGAGGTACAGGGCTATGCGGACGACATTGTCATCATAGTCCGAGGAAAGGTCACACAGGCAGTGTGGGAGCGTATGCAGACTGCACTGAAAGTGGTGGAAGGGTGGACGGTTGATCAAGGGCTCGGGGTGAGCCCCGAGAAAGCAACCGTCGTGCCGTTTACGAGGAGGAGGAAGTGTGAAAGCCACAGAACTCTCACTCTATACGGTAGGAGCGTTCCAATGGCCAGGGAGGTAAAATATCTTGGGGTCGTATTGGACTCTAAGCTAACCTGGAATGGTCACATTGGAAAAATACTGCGTAAGGCAGTCATGACCTTAGCCGTCACTAGGCGGCTATATGGAAAAACGTGGGGACTAAGACCTAGTATGGCCCACTGGCTGTACACAAGGGTGGTCAGACCATCGTTAACATATGCGGCACTGGTCTGGTGGCCTAAGGTGACACAATCCAGTGCCAAACAAAAACTAGGCAAGATCCAAAGGATGGCTTGCCTAGGCATCACAGGGGCCATGTCTTCAACCCCAACAGCCGCCATGGAGGTGTTGCTGGATCTACCCCCCCTACACTTCGTTATTATGGGAGAGGCCAGGCTAGGACTATACAGACTAGCCTGCAATGGTAGACTGAAGATCAACCCAGGCTTCAGGGGCCACTGCAAAATTCAGGAGATCGTGAAGGAACCCATGCTTGAAATGAGGTCAGACTTTGCGAGCCCGCGAATGTGCAGGGAAAACAACTTCACAGTGGAAATCCCTGATCGCGGGGCATGGCGGGAGGAGACACCGGGCATACCACGGGACGCGCTCGTCTGGTTCACGGACGGATCTGGCGGGGAGCGTGGGACGGGGGCAGGTGTTTACTCGGAAGGACCGAGGGTAAGTCACAGTATTTCCCTCGGCGCCCATGCAACGGTGTTTCAGGCCGAGATGTACGCCATCCTGCACTGTGTGCGGGAGAACAAGAGGAGGGGCTACACCAACAAGCGGATCCTCATAGCCACAGACAGCCAGGCAGCCCTTAAGGCACTAAGTAGCCCACGGGTAAATTCCTGGCTGGTGAGTGAGTGCCGAGACGAGACGAGCGACCTGGCTGGGCAGAATGAGGTGACCCTCATCTGGGTGCCGGGTCACTCGGGGGTCAAAGGCAATGAAGAAGCTGACAGTCTCGCAAAGAGGGGGTCAGCAGAACCATTTATGGGACCAGAACCGGCTCTGGGCGTGTCAAAGAGCACTGCCAGGGGAGCCATTAAGTCCTGGGTCAGAAACCAACACAAGGTGTACTGGGCGGACTGTCCAGGGCTCAGACATGGGAAGTCAATAATTGACGGACCCAGTTCAAAGAGAGCTGTGGAGCTGCTAAACCTTAGCAGAGGACAGCTCAGAAACACAACAGGTCTCTTGACGGGACACATGGCCGTCAAGAAACACCTACATAAAATGGGGCGGTTCGAAGGGGACCTCGCATGCAGACTCTGCGGCGAGGGGGAGGAATCAGCCCAGCACATCTTGTGCGAGTGTATAGCTCTGGACCGGAAAAGACAACTGATCTACGGTCACTCTAGACCGGAGACAGAGCAATATAAAACTTCACCCTACCAATCGCTGTGCAGACTAGTTCAAGGCACAGTGATTTTGGAATGGGTGGAGTAAGACTAGGGGTATGCACAATCAACCAAGGGTTGCGGTGCTATCGGGGCGGCAAGGCCGCGGACGAGCCCTGAGGGAACAAAAAAAAAAAAAAAAAAAAGGGAGCCAGAACGCTCCCCTGCGGATACCCCACCAGCAGAATCCCTCCCGTGAGTGAGGTGAACACCGCCCTGTCCCTGAGCATGGAACCGATCCACCTGCAGCAGGTCTCCTCTATTCCACGCTCCCTGATAGCTGCCAGAACTGATCTGAATGAGGTGTTGCTGAAGGCCTCCTCTATGCCTAGGAAGGCCCCCAGCGCCACCTCCCTGTCCTCCAGTCTCAGCACCAGTTGGTGCAGTGCTGTTTCTGTTGAGACTCCTGCTCTGTATGCATATTGTCCGCAGTGTAGGGGGATATGCTTCCAGTACACTGCCCCTAATGTGCCGGTCAAGCAGTTTTTCCATTGTTTTTAGCAAGACATGAGACTTATTGGCCTCAGGGACTTTGCCTGGTCTGTTGGACGGCCATGTTTAGGAATGAATACAACCCCGGCCAGTCTCCATGCCCTCGGAATGTACCCCAGAGCCAGGCTGGCACTCATAATGAGGGCAAACACCGGTGCAAGTATATCTATCCCCTGTTGGAGCATGATGGGTATTATTCCATCAAATCCCGGGGATTTGTATGGCTTGAAACTGTTAATGGCCAATCTGATTTTGCTACAAGTAACCACCTCTTTAGCGACTGTCCAGTCTACTCTAGATGCCCGCCTATAAGGCGCCTCTATTTCTGAGTGTTCTCAGTCCGGAGGTAATTGGTTTATTATGTTACAGCCGGGGAAGTGTGTCTGGAGTAAAACTTCCATAGTTTCCTCCCCCGAGCTTGTAAAGCGTCCCGTGGATATTCTAAGGGACCCCATGTTGGTCTGAGTGCCCATGGACAGGATCTTGTGTAGTTGAGCACCCTCGGATATGTTCTCCACTTCCTCGCAGTGCCTCCTCCACGACTCTTTCCTGGCATCCCTCAGTCTTTTGTTATATATTGTTAGGGCATGTCTATATTCATCCCATGCTCCCGACCTTTTGGCTGCGTTAAACAGCTTACGAACCTGCGTCCTCCTTTGCCTGAGGTCCTCGTTCCACCACGGGACATTCCTGGTGGAAGTCCTCATTTTCAGGGGGCAGTTGGCGTTATAGGCAGAGGTGATTGCGTCTTGCACTTGACTTGCCGCAATCTTGAGGTCTATGGAATTTTCTATGGTACTCTTAACCCCCTCCATTGGCATACTCTTTAGGACCTCTGGAAGCTTATTATAAATCTTTACTCAGTCATAATTTATGACTTGTTGTGCCCTTCCCACACAGTGATACAGAACTGCCAGATGTTGGACCCCTCTTGTATCACAGGCATGAAAATCAGCATGCCTCAAGGAATGAGCCCTGCTACTGTGTACATAAAGCAGGCAATATAATATGTAAGTTGAAGGGATGCTGGGTATTATTAGTTTCTCAAACAGTGGTGTGCAACTGTCACAAAACCCGGAAGAAGTGAATGCCCTCAAAGCCTTTTCTGCATGATAAAAACACCTTCCATTTCAGAATGTCCCCTCCATATCAAACGACCATACATAGCTGTACTGTGGAAATTTGCATAATAAACGGTTTTTGCAGTCTCAAACCCAGCTATCTGAACAATCCTCCTTAATAAAAACATTGATCTTGAAAGTCGCACCTTTAATGCCTCGATATGGGCTCTCCAGTTTAGGGGTTCATTGAATATTATTCCCAAGGGATGCTCGTTGAGGATTTGGATTATAGATCGTAGATATAGTGAGTATTGATGTCTTTCACCAATTTAATTTTAATTCTTTCGATTCAAACCATGAGCTTGGCCCATCTAGAGTGGAGTTTTTTTTTCTTCTTAGAACATTTTACGGTCCTTATGAATGTTTAGGAAGGTTGTATCGTGGCAAACATCATCTGCTCTGTATATATGCCTACTCCTTAGAGTGGTGGAAAAAGGTGGGTAAAGGAAATATGTAAGGACACTCTAAGGCCTCAATCTGCCTACTACTTAGAGTGGTGGACAAAGGTGGGTAAAGGAAATATGTAAGGACACTCTAAGGCCTCAATCTGCTTACTCCTTAGAGTGGTGGACAAAAGTGGGTAAAGGAAATATGTAAGGACACTCTAAGGCCTCAATCTGCCTACTCCTTAGAGTGATGGACAAAGGTGGGTAAAGGAAATATGTAAGGACACTCTAAGGCCTCAATCTGCCTACTCCTTAGAGTGGTGGACAAAGGTGGGTAAAGGAAATATGTAAGGACACTCTAAGGCCTCAATCTGTCTACTCCTTAGAGCGGTAGACAAAGGTGGGTTGGGTTGTTGTAGCTCGATTACGGGGCCTCAATCTGCCTACTCCCCAAATCTCGCCGGACATCGTCTGTGAGGTCTCAGTGTGTTCAACCCTAGGCCTTACATAATTCCTTTACCCACCTTTGTCCACCACTCTAAAAAGTAGGCAGATTGAGCCCTTAGAGTGTCGATACATATTTTCCTTTACCCACCACTCTAAGGAGTGTCCCAAAATAGAACCCTGAGGAATGTCACTTTGGATTTTCCTCCATTTTGATGCCTAACCACATTAGACCTAATTCTGTTTCTTGTCGTTAAGGTAGGATTTTAGCAGAGTGAACCACACAGCAGAAACAGTAACAGTATAGTTTATCAAGCAAAATACTCAAAGACACACTGCCATATTGTATAATTTGGACATAAACCGTGTAATTTAACAAAATTGTGAAAAAATATTTATTTCTTCTCGCATCTACCAGCTGTATTGCTCAATTCGTACATTAGCCAGCTAATTCGCGAGTTATGTATTATACAAATACATTATGTAGCCAACTTTAATTTAAGTGTTACTTACATCTAGTGTACTAGGCTCTAGTTTTTTAAGCTTCACTTACCTCTAATGTGCTGCACTTAAGTTGTTCTTCCTCGATTTTTCGCATTAATTTTGCTATTTTTAGCTTATATTCTTTGGTTAAAAGCTGGTGTGGTTTTAAAATTTCGTTCAGATGGGGCTGGTTGGTCACCATTTTAGCTGACTTTGCAAACCTAAAAGACAACAATCTTCTGTATGGTACAATAAAACTACAAACAAAAACTGTAGTGAACAGTTTCATCCTTTATATGATACAATATATATATATATATATATATATATATATATATATATATATATATATATATATATATATATATATATATATATATATATTAGTGTGATGATAAAGTTTGGAACATAATTCATAAATGCGCAATTTATTTATTTTTTTCCAGAAAAACGTTCGGACAGGTAAATTTTATCTTTTCAATTGCCAACTTATGACGTAAAAATTACATTTATGATGTCACCTATTTCTGAGGGATTATTTACTTAAAAAAATAAAAACTTAAGTTTAATGCAAAAAATTATTGAACCAAGGAAAACAAACAAAATTTTGTGCACATGTTCAAATTTTGTCCTGACATTTTTGAGCAAACTCAAAAATGTCAGGACTAATTTGCTGCGATTTCACCGCAAACTGTTTGCTGTAGCTCCTCTATATTATTTGGCCTGTTGAAATAAACTTTCGATTTGAAAAAACCCCAAGAAAAAAATCAAGCGATTCAAGTCTGGGGAACGGGGTGGCCACTCAATTGCTCCTCGACGCACCATCTTTCTTTCAGGAAATGTGGCATCTAGATATTGACAAACGTCTACACTAAAGTGAGAAGGCCCTGTCTTACTAAAAACAAATATCTTGATGGGACCTCAGGATTATTTGGGAAAACTACTGCCAGAGCTGGCACTAAATCCAATTACACGAAATTAAGGTAATGTGCTGCTGAAGATTTCCTTGAAAAAAGTAAGGCCCTATGAAACGCTGTCTGATTATTCCCATCCAGATATTCACTTTGCAACGACTTTGACTGTGGTCCAATGAGGATTTTCCCGTGACCGATATCTTGAGTTGTGACAATATACTGCTCCATTCAGGCAAAAAGTGCCTTGTCAGAAAAGAGAATGTTAATAAGAAAACTGGGATCTTCATCACAGCGAAGATTAATTGTTCACAAAACTGTAAACGGCGGTTTGAATGATCATCGATTAACTTGTGTATCCATTGCACTTTGTAGGATGATACTTCTCTTCTTTGAACAATTTTACCACTAAAGATTGGTCCATGTTGTTATTTAGGGCTAGTTGCCTTGTAGAATGCTGAGGATTTTCTTCAGATTCAAGCAATATATCCAATCTGGGGTCGAGAATTTGGGGGTCAAAGGACTCCAGGGGGTAAGCTGAGGAAGTGGAAACAACAATATAACCATTCGATGAAGGTTTCCCCAAGACTGTCATGCGGCGTGAAGAGCCGCATCCTGCATGAGGTGACCCTGCTTATAACTGAACATGACAGATCTAGTCTTGGAGGTCTATAAAACTCCCCCAGTCCATGGTGTCAAGTGACCCGTGCCTAGGGATCGATTGCACTAGGGTGATGTTGTCATGAATGGAACCTCTGGAGTACTGGGCAACCCTTCAGTGTAACCCGCCTTGCACCACACAGGGGGTTCTGATGGTGTGGACAGTTATTTCCCCCATTCTCGACAACATGGAGAAGGACACTAAAATAAAAACAAATGAGGCTCGAACAGTGGCTCCGGCTACAGACTCGTGCCTCGAGTCTATTCCGGAAACGGAGATGAGCCTGGGGACAGCAGCGTCCGCGGACTCTGGAAGTATCACGTCACCGCCCACTGAGGAAGCAACCGGGGGTTGATGGGACTTAGGTTGCAAAACATCACAAGGCAAAAATTCCACAAAACAGTACATATAACGGTCCTAATAACCGACAAAGTGAGATATAGCCACCCTACGAATAACCACAGCCTTATCCGAATATAAGTCGCACAAGTTTGCAATGTCATTAAAGTCAGAGCTCATTGTATACACAGGTGATTTCATATACGAGTTAGTCCTTGGTATTGGAGGCTTAAACACTCTCACCACTCTAGATGCAGCCCATGGAACTAAGAAATTTAATTGCATCAATAAGTCTGGACAATCAACTTTACCATGAAACAAGTTAAGCAGGAACATTACAGATGCAACTTTTCTACGCGAATGCAAACTGGGTATGCCAGATTGCATCAGCAATTGGCCATGATCGCATCCCCTCTGTGGGTAGGTACCAGATGCCCTATATACAAGGTGTTTTAAAAACTTACGCTGAACATCTTCCAGAGCACCAATATGAACACTATGAAAGGGATCAAAAACCAAGCTACCCAGACGAAATGGCCTAATCTGGGAGATAAGATAACCACAGTGCAAAAAATAACTGTTCAATTGCAGAATAGACTCCAAAAGAAAGAGAATCCAAATGTAACTTCCACTACAATGTTCAAATTCCGTAACCAACACTACCACCAGTGCACACAAACAAATGCTGCAGTTTGTCATAAATCTTAACAAATTTGGATGTAAAAAACTTGTGATAAGAACCATAAAAGTACAGGCAGGCCTTTCTGATGTTTACACTTTGCAGGCTAATCTACTACTACATGCCCTAACAAGCTATATCAAAGGATGAGGGCCGCCAGAAAGGAGTCGTCGAGGAGGCACTGCGAAGAAGTGGAGAGCACATGTGAGAGTGCTCGACTACACAAGATCCTGTCTAACGGCACTCAGACCAAGACAGACTCCCTTAAAACATCGACGGGAGGCTTTACAAGCTCGGGGGAAGAAACTATGGAAGTCCTACTACAGACGCACTTCCCTGGCTGCACCATAATAAACCAATCACCTCCGGACTGGGAACACTCAGAAATAGAGGCGCCATACAGGCGGGCATCTAGAGTAGACTGGACAGTCGCTAAAGAGGTGGTTACCTGGAGCAAAATTAGATGGGTCATTAACAGCTTTAAGCCATTAAAATCCCCTGGATTTGATGGAATAATGCCCATTATGCTCCAACAGGGTAGACATACTAGCGCCGGCGCTTACCCTCATTATGAGGGCCAGCCTGGATCTGGAGTATATTCCAAGGACATGGAGACTGGCCAGGGTTGTATTCATTTCTAAACCTGGGCGTCCAACAGACAAGGCAAAGTCTCTGAGGCCAAAAAGTCTCATGTCCTTCTTGCTAAAAACAATGGAAAAACTGCTCGAACAGCACATTAGGGGTGGTGTACTGGAAGCATATCCCCTACATTGCAGACAATATGCATACAGAGCAGGAGTCTTAACAGAAACCGCACTGCACCAACTGGTGCTGAAACTGGAGAATACGCTGGACAACCGGGAGGTGACACTGGGGGTCTTCAGCAACACCTCATTCGGATCGGTACTAGCAGCTGTCGGGGAGCGGGGAATAAAGGAGACCTGCCGCAGGTGGATGACTTGAACCCCAACAGCAGCCATGGAGGTGTTGCTGGACCCCCATTGGAATGGGTAGAGTAGAAAAGACAAAGGGCATGCACAATAAGCCAAGGGCTGCAGTGCTATTGGGGCGGCAAAGACGCGGACGAGCCCCAAGGAAAAAAATATATATCCAATCTGACTTCTTCACTTACTAGAGGTCGACTTTGTCGAGGCAAATAATTTACAGATCCTGTTTCTGTGAATTTGGCAACCAATTTACTTAGTGTAGATCTTGCAACTGGTGGTCTATCAGGATGGTGTTGATTAAATAACTCGATGGCTTCCTGATGACTTATAAGCTTGTTGTCATATCCAATCATCATTAATATCTCTATTCTTTCCCTTTCGGTTAAACATGTGATGCTTGTTAAATTCGAATTAGAAGCGATTACTTTTAGCACTTTTACACTTTCACCGCTAAGATTAATTTAAATGGCAGGTAATAATTAAAATTAATTCATGATCTAACATTATTGTCTTTATTCACTAAATTCCAAGTCTGTACTGTGATAAAAGTCCGATAACTAAATACTGATAACAGCAAATAATCAATAAATTATCACAATGAGTGTTGTTAAAAATTGATTTTGACTTTATTTTTTGTCCCACCTATCAAATAGTTGCATAACAACATATCAAAATATAATATATATATATATATATATATATATATATATATATATATATATATATATATATATATATATACAGGGTCGCTGATAAGTCTGGAAACGGTCGATTATCCGGGAAAATATACAAGGTGTCGAAAAAAGTTTTATACAAAAGTTTTTGGGTTCTTCAATGTCTACTAGGCGGTGATAATTTCATTTATACAGGGTTGGTCATACAGGCGTGGCACACCAATATTAATTTTTTTTTAATGGAACACCCTATGTATTATTCGATATTTCAATCCTTCTCTTAATTTTGAGCAACATTTATCAGAAGCATGATGTACATAAACTCAATCGTTTCCGGGTAAAAAAATAAATAAAAATAAACGCTATTGTTTTTAAAATCTATTGGATGAAGAACAAAAATAAATGAAAAGTAGAATATCTCTTGAAAACAATCTGTAAGATGTTCAAAGTGTTCTCCATTGACCTCCTGACAATAATGAATTCGCTTAACAAAACATTGCACTGCATTTACAAGAGCGTTTTGAGGAATGTTATTAATTTCATGCACAATCCTTGCTTGCAACTCTTCAATATTCTGCGGTCTATTTTGGTAAATTAAATTTTTTTACATGACCCCACAAAAAAAAAGTCAAGCGGCGTCATGTCGGGAGACCTAGCTGGCCATTCAATAGTTCCCCTGCGCCCTATCCATCTGCCAGGAAAGGTTTGATTCAGATATTCCCTTACCTCAATTCCAAAATGAGGGGGTGCCCCATCCTCCTGAAACCATATTTCTTCCGCTGGTAGATTTGGGTCGTTATTGTTCGGAAATAATCGACTAACGTCTGGAACAATTGATTCTTGCAAAAGTGTCAAATATCGAGCAGAGTTCAAATTACCGTGTATAAAATAAGGTCCTATGATATGTCCACCAATAATAGCACACCAAACATTTACTTTTTGCGGTCTTTGGGTGTGAATTTGTTCCATCCAATGTGGGTTTTCGTCTGACCAGTACCTACAGTTGTGTCGGTTGACTTGTCCATTCAAACAAAATGTAGATTCGTCGGAAAACAAAATGTGGTTGGCAAAGTTAAAATTTTGGCGTAACTTCTCCATAATAAGTTCACAGAACTCGATTCTGCGATCAAAATCGTCTTCACTCAGTTCTTGCAATAAATGAATTTTATATGGACGGAACTTTTCCCGCTTCGTAATCTTTTGAATTGAATATCGACTCATATTGTGATTTAAAGCCAATTGCTGTGCCGAAGTTTTCGGATTTTCCACCACATCCAATATTACATTCAAAGAATTTTCTTCATTTGTAACGGTTACTGGCCTTCCAGTTCTAGGTTTATCCTTGATACCGCCAGTTTCGTGAAAACGATGCAAAGTTTTCGAAACTGTGGATTTGGAGATCGATTCCCGCTCAGGATGCAACTCATTGAACATAATCACCACTTGAGCAAAACTTCGTGTTCTATCACCGTACCCTATCATCATTAAAATTTCGATACGTTCGGTTTCACTTAAACTTGCCATTTTGCACAAAAACTGTTGACACTAAATTACTAATGTTTCAAAACTGTTGACACTGAATGAATGTTTGACAGTCCTGGAAACATTTTAAAACAAAAGAATAATACTGCGTTTCTTATGGGCATCTTATCTTATCTTGGGATTCCAAACAATGTTAAAAACATCGCAACCGGTTCTTTTCACACTCACAGATTGTTTTCAAGAGATATTCTACTTTTCATTTATTTTTGTTCTTCATCCAATAGATTTTAAAAACAATAGCGTTTATTTTTATTTATTTTTTACCCGGAAACGATTGAGTTTATGTACATCATGCTTCTGATAAATGTTGCTCAAAATTAAGAGAAGGATTGAAATATCGAATAATATATAGGGTGTTCCATTAAAAAAAAATTAATATTGGTGTGCCACGCCTGTATGACCAACCCTGTATAAATAAAATTATCACCGCCTAGTAGACATTGAAGAACCCAAAAACTTTTGTATAAAACTTTTTTCGACACCTTGTATATTTTCCCGGATAATCGACCGTTTCCAGACTTATCAGCGACCCTGTATATATATATATATATATATATATATATATATATATATATATATATATATATATATATATATATATATATATATATATATATAATTTTGTTGGTTGAGATCTGAAGACACAGGGTTTTAAAATAACGTAAAAATTTCAATTAAAATCTCTCAACAAGTGGGATCCAATGAAATAAAAAGATACAGGCTGTTTCCATTTAAAAAATCATGTTTGGTTTGTATCACAAAATCGGTGCTTAATTGAACTCTACGTAAAAAATGCACAAAAATCACCATTTTATTATATAATCACATAAAGAGGATACAGGAAGTGTCTAAATACGACAAATTTTCATAATCACCCTGTAGCTAAAAAACACCCGAGTGCCATGTCAGTTCTGATTTCAGCATCATTAGTTTCACAAAAAAAAGTAGAACTATATTTTGAAAACTGCAACCGTATCTCTACTTATAACCAACATAAAAAAAAATATAAAAAAAAATCCGGACACTCTGTACCTTAAAACAATAGCAGAACCATCACCACCCACTTTCAACCCCTTGGTATGGGGTGGGGGTAGTTTTTGAATTTATTATTTTCCCCCTAAAAGGCATTACAATTAAATTAAATTTATAAACTACAATCTATTCTCTTTTATTTCGTGTGCGTTCCCACCTGGGGCTTAAATGGTCACTGAGATATCATCAAAAGAATATTACAGACACAGAACATAGGTTTATAGTTACAAAAATACAAATATGTATGCATGTTTACTTACTGTAGGGTGGAGTGCGTCTCTAACAGGCTAGCTGGAGTAATGTTTGCAATGATGAGGGTCCTTGCATTACCTCCTATTGAATCTTGCAGAATTCTTGTTAATTTGGAATCTCTGTAATTAACGTGCTTTTGTCCTTCTACTACTTGTCTTATTACATTACTTAGGGCAGAAAGTGACCTAAGAAGAAAAAAGGCCAAATATATAGACACAAAGACTTTTCTCTGTTTTTAACAAATTTTCATAGCATTCTCTAGGATATATTTTAGACTACATGTTACAAACAAAACTCGTTTACTATTTGGAAGAATAATAATGTTATTTATTTTGTGTTAGTTCATAAAAATTTTTAACTGAATATTTTAGAATCTAATGGTATCTTATACAAATGAAACTAATCTACTAGGAATTTTATGATTAGGTGTATCAAAATAAGTAATGATCTAATAGGAATGTTTCGTTTATGAATTTTTAGGTAACCATACAATTTTGGTGATTGTGGAATTTTATATAAAACATATTTTCTTTCTTGCTTGCTAAACAAATATGTATTTTAAGCACATTTTAATGTTTGGCCTGAAAGGTGTAACCTAATTTCGGTCAAATTTACTCAAGTCTGCCACATCAATAGGTAACTATACTTATATTCACTTTTTATGTAGGTAAATAGTTCCAAACTGTTTCTATATCATGTTTATACAATAGATACTTCAATAATAAGTGTCAGCATTGAAATGTAAAAGACAACCCCAATCAGCAAAATTGTTTTATGATTCGAATATTCTGTGGCTATTTTGTTTTATAGGTATTTTATTAACACTTCCAAAATTCCGATTCATTATATAAAGCCGCAATAAACACTATTGCGTTGTAGACAGCTGAAGTATTTTATAAGTTTATCTTCAAAACGTTTAAAATTCACTAATAGAGAGGTATCGATGGTGAGACTTTGCAAAAATTTTTTCAAATGAGCGCGAATTTGGACCCCTAGAACCCATATCCGGGGTCAGTTTCGATTTATATATATATATATATATATATATATATATATATATATATATATATATATATATATATATATATATATATATATATATATATATATATATATATATATATATATATGTATCCAATATTGTAGGACTTAGTGGGGTTTCCCCGTATATTTAGAGATAAATTAAATTAAATCAAAATGGCAAGGTCGAAAATACTAAAACAATCCCATGTGTGTTAATATTACAGCTGATATATATATATATATATATATATATATATATATATATATATATATATATATATATATATATATAAATTATTAGATTAAGTTACCTAGATCAAATTGGCACGTTATCTTGCAAGAAAATAATCAAATTATGGAAGCTAATTTTGATATGTTTAAGTTTTTTCTTATAAAAATCCATAAATAGGGAGCACACTTAACATATGCTAATATTTCACAATAAAATTTAATTAGCACTAAAAATTTCATTCTGCATATGAGAAACAGTGTCTCCTAACAGATATTAAAGTAAGAGATGTGCAAGGAGGTGGATTTGAGTGCCTTTTACTTCTCTTTACTACAAAGGTTTTTCAATGAGTGTAAATTCTAATTATTATTAAAATTTAAGTAATTATTGATTTAGTTATGTTTTAGGGCCGGCATTGTTTCGAGCGGCAGAATGTATGTCCTTTTTCTATCCCCTTGTTACCTTGAACTTAATATTAAAGTTTTACGACCTTCAAGGGAGGTCTTGCCTAAATTTATTTGGAACACTAAAAACCGAGCATCTGGGTCAAATTCCCAGAATTTTACTATATATGCAGTCTTAGCGTATACTCAGTGACTCTAGTACATCAGAGTCACCCTATAAGAAACTGTTAATATGCACTCTAATTAGGGCTTCCTAAATAATGAAACCCAGCATCTAGTTTTAAAATTACTTTAATGCAAAAATAAAATTTATACAGATAACATTATAAACAGCTGAACAAAATTTAATACACCCTTTGATCTACAAAGGTTTCCGTATGATTAAAATTAAAAAGAAAACTTTCAATAATTTTTCAATAAAATTCCTTAATTCAAAAGGTTTTAAGCCGGGTTAAAATTATACTAAAAACTCGAAATTCTAATAATATCAATCCTAAAGGTTATTTAAACAGAAGGGTGTAAGAGGTTTTTCCAAACCTTAGAATGGATTAAATGTTATATGAAGTTGATACCGGTGAGAACTACATTGTTCTTGCCCCCGGTACAATTTTCATAGTCTAATAATTGGCTCTTTCTTAGCTTAATTACAGCTCTCACTTATCTACTCCTTGTAGCCCCCCAGCTAAACTCTCATGACTACAAGCCCTATGTCTCCCTCGTATTATAAAATATCCTCAATTATTTCCCCCATCCATTAAAATTCCTATCATAAAACAACACCTGAATTTTAATCCGATATCATTCTTTCTTATTATAAATCCAGCGCCCTACGGCACAAATTATCTATAATAATTTAGCTTACAGCCCATATGATTCAAAATATACATACAATTTAAGTTTAAGAATTTATTCGGTACTCGAGACAGCTGGCCCATTTTTTAATAAAAAGGGAACATTTAACAAAATATTTAAACTGGAACGGACTCACCCAGAAATCTGAGACAATACACCAGCTCTGCTTTACCAACCCCTCCATGGGCCGGTCACCTACACGCGTCCGCGAGAATCGCCCTTTTTTAAAACACTCTAATTCACTCTCTGAAATTTTCACCCAAACTTCTAAACATTCTCCGATTATCTAAAGAAAAGAAACCCCTGACATTTTAGTCGCTACCGTACTTTCCAGCCCCGAGGCCGGCTGTCCACTAACTCTCTAGACACGTATTTTTCCACCGTACCCGTATCAAATTTCCTTTCCTAGTTTGCATTTTTTTTGGGTCTCTGTTGAAACTGACCTCGTTGCAGGCCGTAACCCTAAACTTGCAAATCCAGCATTTCTCTATCCACTATGTTTTAAGTTACCCGGTTGAACTCTCAACTTGAGCAGTTGATTGTTTATAATTTCAACATGCCCAGCCTAGATAATTATGCATATTCTAATTATATTTATGATCGCTTGACTATTTGTTGTAGCGAATTTTTCATAAACTTTTCTGAGATGAAATCCAGTAATTTATTTACATCTTTTCTGAGCATTGATGTATGGAGAAATTTCGGTAACCAGATACTTAAACCAGTAAGCAGCCTGCTTACATCTGACCACAACTTGAAGACAAAATTTATCCATAGAAAGATTTTGTCTCAATATCAATAGATACTTAAACAGGCAGCATCCTTCTTACATATGACATTATTGAAATGGCACATTTTTTTCCTTATTTCCTTGACAAAATGGTACACAATGATGGAAATGCTATAATTATTTATCTCAAATATTTTAGCATGTGCGTATCTTTGAAATAGTTTACAGTTAGTAAAAACTGTGCACACAAATTGTTTTTATTTACTATTAGTGATGAAAAAGCAATATAAAAATGGTATTGGAAGTGTCGATAAAATAATACATAATTAAATAAATATCTTAACATACTTGTTTATGAAAGTGCTTTCCGTGAAACGAACCCCTGTAGCACCACTTTGAGCCAACCTTTCGGATCCTGCGAGGTCAACTAAATTCAAAACTGATATCTTTACTGGGGCATCTTCACTGGAGCTCTCACTAATTTCAGCGATCTAAAAACACAATAAACAGTAAATCTTATACATTTGCTTGCCATTTCTTAATCTTACTATTCGGAAGATGGTGTGGGACCGACTGCTACGTTCGTTCATGTTGGTTACCCCAAAATGTCTATTACTCTCCCCCTTCTTCATTAATGCCAAAACCTCTTCAGCCTTTGTAACAATTATTTCTTTGGCCTTTATATTAATACCCTCTTTGTCGCCCGAAATTACCACTTTGTAGTTATTCCCAAAGAGATCCCTGCATGATTCGTTATAGATCTCTATATATGAAGTTCTGAAAAATATGTTTTGTTAAAAAATGTTAAGTGTAACAAGTTAAAAACCCTGATTTCCTACCTGAACACACATCTTTTTTCTTTCTCCTCGAACACCTTTTTGAATATATCGTCAATAGATAGCTGAATGATTCCATTTACGTTCTTATTTCCGAACATAGTATAAGTTTTTCCTGATGATGTCGCCCCATATGTAAATATCGTGACATTGAAGCCATTCAGGAAAGAGGTCATGTACTGTTTGACAAGCTGATTAAAAACTGTTTCGTTATCCACTGGAGTATCAAAAATGTAATCTGTAAAAATTCGAATTATTTGCATACTTTAAGATGACATTTATATTTAAGCATAACTGACGAGGTGACATGCAAAAACTGGTAATCCACCTTTACACATGCTATGTGTTCAGAGAACAATAAGGTTTGCAGAAGGGCAGTAGTAGGCAGGTGTTGGACCTGGACGACCCCGGAGGTGGCTGGGGTCTCTAGGGGTGGATTACACCTGGAGACTTGGGCCTACTCTGTGAGCATCGATACAGGCTAACGACCCCGCTTGGATGCTGCTCGAGGGCGGGACTTCATGATACCGCCTCGAGTCAATGAAACACTGGCGGGGGTCTGGTGCATGTGAGGCTGAGGGGAGGCAGACATCTCTGGGGAGTGATATGCACCCGGAGTTTGGCGCCTCCACTGTGGCCCCAGAGACTGACAATTGGCCTCGCTTGGTTGTTACTCAGGAGCAGGGTTCCAGATGATACCGCCCGGGATTGAGCCCTGGCGTGTGTCGTGTGTCCAGACGTCCCGGGGGGCTCTGACCTCTGATGAGTGGTAAACACCCAGAGTTTGGAGCCCATACTGTGTGCTACGAAACGGACGGACGGCCTCGCTGGGGTGATGCTCGGGAGCGGGACTCAATGGGATGTTGCCTTGAGTCTTAACACTGTTAGGTGTCAGGTTTGGAAGAGCCTGAGGGAGCTGAGATCTCTAGGGGTGGATTACAACTGGAGATTGGATGCTGCTCGAGAGCGGGACATCATGATACCGCATCGAGGCAAACACTGACGGATGTCGGGGTCCAGACGAACTCGAAGAGAGGTTATCTCTCTTTGAGCTTCGAAACGGGCAAGCGACTTCACTCAGATGGCAGTACACCTGCCAAACAAACTTTCACCCTCAAGAAAAGATCGACTCCCTCAGGGAGCTGGAATTGATGGGTGAAATCTAAATAATTAGACGTGAGCCACAATAGACCTAAGGTCGCGGTGGAAGGACTGGAATAGCCCACTCACAATAAAAATCTAATCTAATCTAGTTATAGGAAAATTCTCTACACCTAGTAATGTAAATATTGCATATAATTGTAGGTCACAAATGTATCGATAACATTGGCATTGAAACGATTACATTGTTATGTAAATAGTAAACAAGGTGAAATTGCAGCGTACAAGGAATGCATGACTGCTAAAGTCGGCAAATTATGTAGGATGTAAACCGATTAAAAACTATAAGTAGTATTTGTTGATAAACATTACAAGACTGTTAATTAGATTCTTAAGATGTAAAGACGCAACACTTGTGATTTTAATTATGTAAACATTAGGGAGACTTTTCAATTAAGATTCAGTATGTAAAGAGTTCGGTTTTAAAATTCATTCAGTTAAGTTAGTTCGTAGGCATTGTTAAGTTTAGTGATTTTATTAAATTTTTATTACATCGTTACTATGTCTACAAACGCCTAGTTCGACAAGTTATTCACCAGTTATCCTCCGCTACTTAAACACGATGCTTCCAGTTAAGTTAGTATTCCTCTATCGATACCTGACCTCAGTTTTAAGTAAACACTAATATTTATACTTAAAAACACATGCAAAGTTGGTCGAATCAAATATATCTATATTTCAAACAATAACTGATAAATCTTTCATATTGCAGTGCCGTCTGTTATTGAAAGGTATACCATGGGGATCATCAGTGGAAAGTGACTGTTAATACTTGCTTATAGTTCATAATTCAAGAGATTTATTATTTTTAATAATTAGTAGATCTACAAAAACCAGGCAAAGTCCCTGAGGCCAATAAGTCTCATGTCCTTGCTGAAAACAGTGGAAAAATTGCTCGACCAGCACATTAGGGGCGGAGTACTGGAAGCATATCCTCTACACTGCGGACAATATGCATACAGAGCAGGATTCTCAACAGAAACAGCACTGCACCAACTGGTGCTGAAACTGGAGAATACGCTGGAGAACAAGGAGGAGGCGCTGGGGGCCTTTCTAGACATAGAGGGGGCCTTTAGCAACACCTCGTTCGGATCGGTTCTGGCAGCTGCCCGCGAGTGTGGAATAGAGGAGACCTGCGGCAGGTGGATCGGTTCCATGCTCAGGGGCAGGGCGGTGTTCACCTCACTCGCGGGAGGGACTCTGCTGGCGGCGGTCGCAGCGGGGTGTCCGCAGGGGAGCGTTCTGTCTCTCTTGCTCTGGTGCCTAGTCGTGGACGGCCTGCTGAGGAGGCTCTCGGGAGAGGGGTATGAGGTACAGGGCTATGCGGACGACATTGTCATCATAGCCTGAGGAAAGGTCACACAGGCAGTGTGGGAGCGCATGCAGACTGCACTGAAAGTGGTGGACGGTTGATCAAGGGCTCGGGGTGAGCCCCGAGAAAGCAACCGTCGTGCCGTTTACGAGGAGGAGGAAGTGCGACAGCCACAGAACTCTCACTCTATACGGTAGGAGCGTTCCAATGGCCAGGGACGTAAAATATCTTGGGGTCGTATTGGACTCTAAGCTAACCTGGAATGCTCACATTGGAAAAATAGTGTGTAAGGCAGTCATGACCTTAGCCGTCACTAGGCAGCTATATGGAAAAACGTGGGGACTAAGACCTAGTATGGCCCACTGGCTGTACACAAGGGTGGTCAGACCATCGTTAACATATGCGGCACTGGTCTGGTGGCCTAAGGTGACACAATCCAGTGCCAAACAAAAATTAGGCACGATCCAAAGGATGGCTTGCCTAGGCATCACAGGGGCCATGTCTTCAACCCCAACAGCCACCATGGAGGTGTTGCTGGATCTGCCCTCCCTACACTTAGTTATTATGGGGGAGGCCAGGCTAGGACTATAGACTAGCCTGCAATGGTAGACTGAAGATCAACCCAGGCTTCAGGGGCCACTGCAAAATTCAGGAGATTACACTGATAGAAAGATGAACGAATAAAGGTGTGCTGGGCGAGGTGCCAAGAAAGATGCTTGCTTAAAAAAGTGATAGAAATAAGGCTAACTTTGTCTGAAATATTCTGGGACATAAATGATTTTCTGACATTTTTTAAAGGACACATACTTGGAGAAAAGAGATAAGGTTAACCAGAATAAAAACTTCTGGAAAACTTATTCAATTGATGGAGTGGAGCAGCCACAATGAAAAGAAAATAGCTGTGCTGGAGGCATAGTCATGGTTACGAAGATAAGGTGACATGGCTTTTAAACTATGATGATTTTTGTACAAAGTGACTCATCTGTAAATCCAAAAATGTTAAACAAAAAGTACATTCTCCCTCTTATGTGCTCTTAAATTATTGTAATAAGTAATTCCGATTTCAATTACCCTGAAAATTTTCACTTTTGATAGTAAAGCCCTTTTAAGGGTAACCTCTTTACACAAATTTCATTGAAATAATTGTATTATTTTTAGGAGCACCATTTTTTGTTGTTTTTTTTTCCCTTTGAAAGCAAATTTGGATTTTAGGAATCATAAATTATAAGATCTCTCAAAAAGAAGAGTGGTTTAAAAGAATTTGGAGACTCATTTAACTTTACTAAACATAGATTCCTGCAGTGGTTCAAGATTTGAGAGTCGTATAATACAATACATCAATACAACTCTTGCGACTGTGATTCAGTTGTAGACTCATGAGTCCTGAAATGAATCAAGAGTCAGTGAGTCGGTGAATACTCATTTAGTGAGTTGATTCATCCGAGTCGACTCACCGAAATGAATGATTTTGCCCATCACTAGTGCGGAAGCTGCCATGAAATGAATGGAGCTGCAGAAGACAAGTCATGGTTGCGATGATAAAGCGACATTGCCTTAGACTGTGATGATGTTGTCATACATTTTAAACATCTAGGTATCAACAATCATGAAGTTACAAACGACAGATTATCAGGTTAACCGATTATCATACAAGATTACTTATTTTCTAAAACGAACATCCGTATACCTGTGTATCTTAAAAGAATAACTTACCAAAAATAAAATTGTCACTGACTTTGTCTCCATCTGTATCTACTTGGAAAATACTGTTATTATCAATTTTCCAGTGAATCCTAGCTTGTTCTTTGACTTCTCTAGTAATAAGTGGCCGGCATCTAACAGCCACCTGTACGTTGTCGGTAGCCATAGCCGTGGCCATTTTTAATAATTTCGATTTAAGAATTACTACTTAAGTAATATGGGTAAAACATAGAGTAGAATCGGTATACATACGATTCGCACTTTTCAACACCAAATTAGTTGCATACAAGTCGCAACTTCACAACCAAAACACCCGAAATTAAAATTGCTGATACAACAGAAACAGAACAACGCCATGATAGTAACAATGAACGAACTTTAAATAAAAAATGGTTTCAATTTCAAACAATAAACGGCTACAAACAAATACAACCAATCAAAAGTGAAACCCCTGGTGATAATATATGACGCTTTTTTACCGACTGAAAATTGAGGGAACAGATACTTTTGCCACTATCCCCCACAGATGTCACTACAATACCATATAATTGAGTTGATTGCAACGGCTGAAAATTCAGCAGTTGGGAATCTTCTGAACGAGAACTAAGCAGATCAGATGGGGTTATGAGAGAGTTTAACGTTTTATGTTCGTGTTATACATGATATAAAATTAAGTTACAATAAATTATTATTTTTATTTCTTGTTTGAGATAGTTTTCTCTACATCCCTAGTAAAGCTTCCGCTACAACTCAGATGTGGGGTTGGAGAGAGACTGACAAAGACAAAACTAGAGAATCATGAATTGCGCAAACTAACTAAATCGATAATTTTACTTATAAAAATGCAATTGTTGCATCAGTATTTTTAAATTTGATATTATAATTAGGTCCAAAAAAGTAAAGTCTGGACGCAGCAAGTGCGATATGGCGGCGAATTTTCATAGAGATGATTTACTAGGTTTTTTTAAATATATATATATATATATATATATATATATATATATATATATATATATATATATATAATCTGACGATCGTTTCAATAACCAAGTTAACGTCATCAGAATATAAAAAATTCTGATTTAGAATTAGAATCAGGTTTAAAAAAATGTGTTCTCCAACTGTACTTATTAGTATATAGGCAAATAAACTCGTGTTCAAATCCTAGTGGTGACTAAATTGTGTAAATTTTTTGTCTCTTATTTACTTTGAACGATATTTGTGCAGATGTCTTTTAGTGAATTTTCTTTAAAAAAAATTCACTAATGAGATCTCGACTTTTGAATTTTGAAAAAATTTCTTCAGATGAGCGCTATTTAGGACCCCTGGAACCCAAATCCGAGGTCTGTTTCAGACTTTATATGTATATATATATATATATATATATATATATATATATATATATATATATATATATATATATATATATATATATATATATATATATATATATATATATATATGTTTATATATTTAACACCTATAACTAAAAAAATAATGAACCGATTTTGATAAAATTAGGTGAGTACCTTCCTTTCGCGAGTGGCTTGGATGAGTTCGTTAGCCAGGAAAATCCGCCGAGGTTTTCTCGGAAAATTCTGTGTTATCTTTCGAAAAAAATCGAAAACAATTATATCTCCGGAATTAACAAAGTAAGGGCAACGAAATTTGGTAGGCGGGTTGATATTATTATAGGTAAGCTACCCACCAAAATTTAGCGCTGTAGGTTAAAGGAGAAAAAAGTTACAGGCATTTAAAGAAAAATAAATTTGGGTTTTCCTCAAAAGGTCAAAGTCGCGATTTTAAACGTCAAAATTGTTAATATTTAGGCAATGAACCTGAAATTAATATGATCTATGAAAGGAAAATGACTCAAGAATAATGTTTTACAAAGCCTGAGCTCTTAGTTTCAACCGTCATTGTCCTTCATTTTACTAAAATGTTCCCAGAAAATTCATTTCAAATAGACCGTTTCTCTGATGCTTTAGCAGTAGTGTTGGCTATAGAGTTTATCGTTTAATGCTATATCATTTTTGTCGAATTTTCGTAAAAAATCATTAAAGCGCAATATATTCGTTATTATGCAAGTTACGAAAGAAAGTTGTATACATTAATTGTAGGGTGTCTTAACCTACATCTTAAAAAATATTTCCACAATTACAGGCTGGCCCATAAGTCGTTGGTGATGCAAATTTTCTTTTTTTTATGAATTTTTTAAATCTAACACGCCCTATTTTATTGCATTTTTGTATTTTCCATCTAAATATAATACATCTTTGTAAGAAAAGAAATTGTGGAAGCAGCAAGTGCGTTATGGTAGCGAATTTTCATTAAATGCTTCAAATTTTGGATCAATTTGCTATTAACCTATAAGGTTGACCAGAAAACCAGTTTTTTCGGGAACAATTTAAGTTTACTTTCGGAAATTTTTGTACATTTTCAAACAATAAAGTTATTTTCATGAAACATGGCACATTGTTTCTAATATATAGATTATACTGGTAACCAAATTTGGTGCCTGCTTTCTTAAAAAAACATATTTGCTATTAAAAACATTTTTATGAAAATTCACTACCATAACGCACTTGCTGCGTCTAGAGTTTTTTAATAACTTTTTTAGCGGATTTTTATATAAAAAGTTCACTAATGAAGAGATGAGGACTTTTAAGACTTTTTATTTAATTTTAATAGCAATCAGATTGTTGTTGCACTTACTCGGTGAAACTGTTCTACACAAACGTACAAAACTTTTTCTGCGGCTTCAGAGGCGCTGTTTTCTTCTCTGCAGCCGTTTTCGATTTTACGACATCGTCAGGCAAAATCTTCTCTATGAAGCCACAGAAAACGTGTTACCACTAGGATTTGAACCCGCGTTTATTTACTGATATACGAACAAGTATCATGAATGAAAAATTCTAAATTAGAAATTTTCATCCTCTGATGACGATAACTTAGTGAAATGATTGTCAGGTCAGGACAGTTCTAAATTAGAAGTTTTCATCCTCTGATGACGCTAACATAGTGAAACGATCGTCAGGTTTAAAAAAATATGTTGTGGTGATTTGGGTTCTCCCAGTGTACTCATCAGTGCTCATCACAGGTTCCAATCTTCACTTAGTGCTGATATACTAGTCTTTTAACCCCGCGGACATGGAAAATATACCAAGTGAAATATAATTGTTGTGTGTGCACGGCACCTTAGTAGTTGGTGTGTAAAGGCCTTAATAAAATATCTGTCAGTCACAAATGACATATGGGCATTGGCGCTTGAACAGTGATGGAAGGTTAGAGTTAGGTTATTAGGTTACTCGATGCTGGAGACATAAAATATACTTTGTTAATTATTGTTAAACGTGTGTTTGATTTAGAATAAAACATAACATGGTGTCACGTGTGTTGTCATGCTAGGAAGTGCTGATAAATAGGGATACGCTTGGTAGTATCTACATTGGTGATAAAATCAGCCGCGAAGTGTGCCGAAAGTGCAGAACCGTTAGACTTGCTGCTTGTAGTCAAGTTCAAGATGGAGTGCAAGGCACCGCAATATTTTCATATTGAAAACCCCAGTTCCTGGCCTAAGTGGAGGCAAAGATTTGATATTTTTCTGAAAGTCTCGGGAAAAGATAAAGAAGATGAGGAAATAAAGGTAGCATTGCTCCTACATGTGATAGGAGAAAATGGACTAGATATATTCAACACGTCCCAGGAAGACAAAAAGGAAACTCTAGTAGATGTACTACGCTGTTTTGATGCGTACTTTCTGCCGAAAAGGAACGCAACTATGGAAACATTCCGATTTAATAGTGTAACACAGAGAGAAGACCAATCAATAGATTCATTTATAACTGAGCTGAAAAATCAGTCATCTTACTGTGAATTTGTATGCACCAAGGATGCAAAACTAGTTACGCAGAAAGGATGATTCGTGATAGAGTAATACTGGGATTAAATGACAAGCAGATGCAGCAAAGACTAATCAGAGAGCCTGACATGTCACTCGAGAGGATACAGGAATATTGCAAGTCAATTGAATTATCAAAACAACACCTGAAACTTCTGATGCCTCAAGAGGAGGAAGTGAACACAGTCAAATATAGGAAGAAATGCAGCCGCTGGGGTGTAGAACATCCCCCAAGACAATCCAGCTTTCAATAAGACATGTGCAAAATGCCAACGTCAAGGACACTTTGCAATAGTGATGGGTCGTTATTTAACTGTCAGCTATTTTTAAACGGTTACCGAGTCGTAACTGTAACCACCAGTTATGGATTTATAAAAAGTAACGCTTTTTACACTAAACTAGAATTCGAAGTCGTGTCTGTTTCAGTTCTACTGCAACTAGGTTCGATGAATAAACATCGGTTTTCATTGGCAACTGTTATTTAACCATTTAACGGGATGAATAGCCTTGAGATTGGGAATGCTAAATATGTATGGCTATACAGTATAGAGCGGACTGTACTTCATAACATTATTATTTATACTAGTGTGCTCGCTCTCGCTCACAGCTTTAGGGACGTACGATCTTCGGTACAATAAAACAGTTTAATTTTAACTTTAACCGGTTGTTGATGGGGATACGGCATTCGGACACTACTACACAGAGTTATTCTGTTAAACTGAGAAGCTGTTATTTTTGAAACAGTTGAGTTTCCCACTAGTATGTAAAGCCAAATATTTAATAATAAAAATTGTTGGGTGAAAAGATGAATTTCTGTAAAAACATGTTATTACTTTCACTATAGACAATGCAAAATAGGGTTATTTCACGTGAAATTAAAGTACTTATTTACTTAAATTTATATACATTACCTAAGAAAACAGTTAACAAGTCATTTTCGTTTGTCTGATAACAGTTATCAAATTGATAAAAAAATATAATGATACAACATTTTTTAATATCTATATACATTTAAATATAAAAAATTAAATGAATATATATATATATATATATATATATATATATATATATATATATATATATATATATATATATATATATATATATATATATATATATAATTTTACAGGGTGATTCTTTGGCGAAAAATAAGGGGTGTCTTTTTATTAAGTTTTTCTTGAAGCCCCTTCTTCTCCAAGTTACAGCCCTTTGAAATTTTTGAAACTAATTTTAAAACAACGAATATTAAAATAAGTAAATAAACAATTAATACTTTTAAAATGTGTGAGTGGTAACCATACCGCAGCCAGTGCAATCTGACGTCACACACACACAACAATTAATACTATATATCTTCCAATTTTTTTTTTAAATTCAAACTCAAACTCAATTTTTTATACTGTTGGCTGTTGTTTGCACAGTTTTTAAAGTGGACTGATAAAGATGACCAGTGAACCGAAAATGTAACTAGAGATAGAGATCTTTCTAAGAAAGAATAAAAGCATAATGCAATAATAAACCATATGTACAGAATAAAGGCAAATTTCTTTACCGAAATTTTGTGAGCTGCGTTATGTTATGGAGTTCTTAGAATCACTCCCTGTGTAGCAATCAAAGTTGTAACGTCTAACGTCTCAAGACGTGATAAATAATGATATTTATTGATTCTTGCTGTGGCATTGACATTTACGTAAAGACCCCTCATAAAATAAATTTGTTAGAAATGACTAGTTTATAATTCCTAAAACATCTAAGTAAATACTAATATAAACTCCTTTCTGATTTCTAAAAGTTTCACTTCAGAATGGCAAAAGATTTACGACACGCTTATTATAATTTCTTAACCCTTTGTTTCCTTTTCATATCGACAAAATTTGAGATTTATACACTACGTGAAATAACGGGGTAAAAATACAATGCATTTATACTAGTGTGCTCGCTCTCGCTCACAGCTTTGGGAATGTAGGATACTATCGATCGACTATCCAGTTTAAAATAACTGAAGCCGTTATCTTCAACAGTTATTATTAAATAACGTTAACGGCTTCAACTGTTAACAGAAAATAACCGTTTTTCCCATCACTACTTTGCAAGAGTGTCTTTCCAAACAAGATGGTTCTGAAAGGAAGACAAAGAAGAAGTCAACATGAACAACATACAGCAGATGGCAGTAACAAAGAGATTTTGCAGAAGACAGCCACCCAGTATTCGTTGATGAGCACAAATTGGCCATCAGTGCTTCTTCTACAAACTGGTATGAGTTTATTCAAATAAATAGAATTAAAATTAAGTTGAAACTAGACACAGGCGCAGAGTTAAGTGTCTTGCCACTGAGGATTTTCAAAGAATTAAAATTAAACGTGAAGGAATTAATCCCTTGTGGTGTCACAATAATCTCATATGGAAACTATTGTTCAAAATGTTTAGGTTATGTGAAATTGAAGTGTCTATTCAAAAATCATAATGCTGTTGTAAAGTTTTTAGTTGTATATTTTGAGTCTGAACCTATTCTAGGACTTAATGACTGTATTAAATTTAATTTGATTTCTAGAATTAACTCCTTGGAAACAAATTTGTTTTCTGATTGTAAATTACTGCCCAAGTCAGCTAAAGAATTATATTTCAAATGTCAAGATGTTTTCGAAGGACTTGGATGTATACCTGGTTTTGTAAATATTAAATTAAAAACAGATGCAGTACCAGTTATACAGGCACAACGGAGAGTGCCAATAAAGTTACAGCAAAGGCTTAAAGAGACACTTGATTATTTATTTTTAAAAATTTTAACAACACACCACGAGGGCTCACAGCCTAAATACTATCGTACCGTGGGTGTTAACAAGGAGGAAAGAGGCAACTTGTTAATTCTGGACTTGAAGGTTTGGAGGTTCGGAGGAGAAGGAAAAACATGTGCCGGCAAGGAATTCCACAACTTGGAAGTCCTCGGGACAAAAGAGCGGGAATAACAAGATGTTCTATGTCTGGTGACCTGGACAGTAAAAGGGTGCATTCGCTCTGTTCCCCTGGTAGATCTGTTGGGGGCAGCAGGTGGGGGAACTATGGAGGAAAGCTCCTCTGAGCAGTGCCCATGCAGATATCTATAAAAGAGAGAGAGGTCACCAACGGCACGTCGGTGGGCAAGGGATGGCAGCCTTTGGGTGAGGGTAGGGTCACCGATAAGACGTATAGCTCTCTTTTGAATGGAGTCCAGGATAGCGAGTGTAGAAGCCGCAGCGGCACCCCAGATGTGGGAGCAGTATTCGAGGTTTGGCCTTATTTGTGAAGTATATAAGGTATAGAGATTAGCTGGTGAAAAGCATTTGCGAGTTCGGAAGAGGAAACCTAATTTCTTAGCAGCCGCTTCTGCAATTGATGTGACATGTGGGTGCCAATTAAGATTTCGATCCACAGAAATGCCAACAAGCGAAAAGGACTCATTACTTTGAATAACTTGGTTGTTCATTGTGATGGGTCTAGGGCTGGTGTATCTCTTATGAGAAAGAAAGCAAGACTGAGATTTGGTAGGGTTAAATTGTACAAGATTTCTACTTCCCCAGTCTAATATTTTTTGGAGATCCACGGAGACAGAACCCTCCATGAGTCTGCGATCCTCATCTAATTGGGCTAAAGAGACAGGCTTAGAATATTGTATATTTGAGTGGAGGGTGCTGTCGTCCACGTAACTGTGAACTGGGTTGGATGTGCTAGAGAGGAAGTCATTGATGTGGAGAAGAAACAAAGTAGGGGCTAAAGCTGAACCTTGAGGAACTCCTGTATTAATTGGATACAGTTTAGAGGAATGGCCATCCACAACAACAGAAATGCTCCTGTTGGAGAGGAAATTTGCTGTCCAGGTACAAAGTTTTGGTGGTAGGCCATAGGCCGGAAGTTTATTAAGCAGTGCTGCGTGCCAGACCTGGTCGAATGCTTTGGATATGTCTAGAGCAACAATCTGAGATTCACCGTGTAGTTCCACAGACTTGTTCCAAAAACGGGTGACAAAGGAAAGGAGGTCGGCAGTCGATCTGCGCTGACGGAATCCATACTGTCTGTCGTGGATTAGACTGTGTTTGTCAAGAAATTTTAGTAATTCGGTGTTTATATACTTTTCCATCACTTTAGAGACGACTGAAAGGAAAGAAATATGCCTGTAGTTGCTAGGAAGCGCTTTAGATCCCTTTTTGGGGAAGGGTTGTACTCGAGCAGTTTTTCAGTTACTAAGGAATATGCCTTTATTGTAAGATATCTGAAACAGACGAGTCAGGACAGGAGCAAGTTCTGGTGCGCAATTTTTGAGAACAATTGCTGGGATCTCGTCAAGGCCAGAGGCTTTCCTGGTATTAAGAGAAGAGAGCATCTTTCGTACCTTTTTAGTTTTGAAGATGATATCCGTCATTTTATGCGCGACATTGGGGACCGTTGATGGTTGAACATTTGGAGGTGGGTTGAGAGTAGAATTGCCGGCTAACAACGAAGTAAAAAGTTCGGCGTTGCCCAGGGTGGTAGAAACAATTTCATCCCCTGAGACAAGAGGTGGGAACGTGCTTTTGCAGAAATTATTCCCAATAGATTTAGCAAGAGTCCAGAAGGGTTTGCTGCCGTTGGAGCTTGAGAGGTCTTTGTTTTTGATGATATGGAATAGAAAAACATAATTTCTAAAGTTGATTATCCAACTGAATGGGTTCATTCTGTTATGATCATTGAAAAACCTAATGGTAGCTTACGACTTTGCCTAGACCCAAAACCTTAAATAAATACATATGTAGAGAACACTATCTTATTCCTCGTTGCGATGATATTGTGAGTTTTCTCGAAGGAAAAATTATGTTCACTGTAATTGAATGCAAGATGGGTTTTGGCAAATTCAACTGAACAAAGAAAGTTCAAAATTATGTACCTTTAACACCCCTTTTGGTCATTATAAATTCAATAGGGGTCCCATTTGGAATTTGCAGCATTCCAGAAAATTTTCAAAAGAAAAACATGGAGATGTTTGGAGACATCCCCGGTGTGAGTATCTATTTTGATGATTTGATAATAAGTGGATCTACTGAAGAACAGCATGACAGAGCATTGAAAGCAGTATTAGAAAGAGCCCTGAAATTTAATGTTAGATTCAATTTTAACAAATTGCAATACAAACTAGATGAAGTAATTTTCTTAGGTCAGGTATTATCTAAAAATGGTATTCAGCCTTCAAGTAAAAATATTGAAGCTGTCTTAAATATTGAAACGCCAAAGAATCGGCAAGATTTACTTAGAGTTCTTGGCCTGTTCAAAATTTATCACAGCTCACATTTAACATGAGAAACCTGGTCTGAAATGCATCAGCAAGAGCTAGATACATTGACAACTCTGATCACAAATTAACCAATTCTAAAATTATTTCATGCTAATAAGGACATAGTAATACAAACTGATGCGTCAAGCAAAGGCATGGGTTGTGTAATGATGAAGGAAATGCATCCAGTTTCATTTGCATCTAGATCACTGAACAAAGCAGAAGTAAGATATGCTCAAATTGAAAAGGAGCTGCTAAGTATTGTATTTGCATGCGAAAAATTTCACTTTTGGATATATGGAAGAGAGGTTGTGATTCAAACAGATCACAAACCCCTGATCTCAATTTTTCAAAAAAGTTTGAATGATGTTACTGCTCGATTGCAGCACATGCTTTTAAAACTGTTGAAATATAAAATCAACCTAGTATATATACCAGGGCCAAAAATGTATACTGCGGACACGTTGAGCAGATTTTACATAAAAACTGAAATTCCTGATAATGAGGAAATGGAGTACATTGTGCACTCTCTGTCAATAACAACGCCCATGTCATATGAAAAGAAACTGATATTTCAAAATGCCATTGATAGTGATCCAATTTGATCAGAAGTAAAAAGATTTTGCTCTAGTAATTGGCCAAAATACAATAAAATAGATAAACACCACGAATTGAAACATTATAATCAGTTAAAAAATAGTATCCACTTATCAGATAATCTCTTGTGTTTTAACTCAAGTTCATTGTACCCTCTAAACTCAGACAAGATATGCTTAAGCTCGTACATTCAGCTCACTTCCGAATACAAAAATGTAAGCTTCGTGCACGTGAAGTTATGTATTGGCCAAAAATGTCTGAAGATTTTGAAAAATTCATTAGCAATTGTGAAGCTTGCCAACTGCACAGACCAGCCAATCAAAAAGAGACACTAATACCTCACAAAATACCAGATAGGCCTTGGCAATACCTACATTCAGATTTTTCGAATACAATCGACATGATTATTTATTAATTGTAGATGCATATTCACACTGGTTAGAAGTATTTCCAGTATCAGACAAAACCGCAAAGACTGTGGTTTCTTGTTGTAAGGATGTATTTTCAAGATTTGGTGTGCCGGATAATTTTTATGCAGATAATATGCCTTATAATAGCAAACACTTGAGAGATTTTGCCAAGTTGTGGAATTTTGAGCTAGAATTTTCAAGCCCATACCATCACCAATCCAATGGACTGGCAGAAAAATATGTAGATATAACAAAGAACATGCTGAAAAAGATGAAAAGCATTGATTATTTGAATTATTTCTAATGGAATACAGGAATACTCCACTACCTAGCATAGGTTATGCTCCCTCCCAATTCTTACTGGACAGACTTATAAAATCAAAAATTCCATACCGCTCAACAAATTACTACCAAATATTATAGATAGGAAGGAAATCTAATCAAAACTGTCACAGAAATCTCTAGAAAGTAAACAAAACTATGATAAGCATGCAAAAGAGTTGCCTATACTTAGTAAAGGATATAAAGTTCTCTTTCATAAAAATGATATCTGGAATAAAGGTAAAATAATAGACAAATATAACGATAGATCATATTTAGTCAAAGATACAACAGGTAACATTTTCTGAAGAAATAGAAAACTGTTGAATAAAACCAATCTGCCTGCAGATATTAATGATTACAATTTCTTGTATGATAATCTTAATAGTTGTGAACCCATAATAAACTACGATCTGGGATCTGGGCCAACAGAGTGTGACGAAAATGACAGGGAATGTTTTACTTGTGTAAATGATGATTTTGTAGATTTAAGTATTTCAAAGACTGTAAACGATAATGCTAGAATCATAGGTTAGATGTGTGTAAGAGTAATACATGACATATGGATAGTGATACTGATGACTCATTTAAGTCCACAGATAGTAAACTCACAATCATATACTTCCCAAGGAACAGAACAAGTAAGACTCGTGTCATAAAGCCTCCTGCTCATTTGTCAGATTATGTTCTATATGATAAAAAAAGGAAAAGCGTGTTGTGTGTGCACGGCACCTTAGTAGTTAGTGTGTAAAGGCCTTAATAAAATATCTGTCAGTCACAAATGACATATGGGCAGTGGCGCTTGAACAGTGATGGAAGGTTAGAGTTAGGTTACTCGATGTATGATAATTGTACACAGCTGGAGACATGAAATATACTTTGTTAATTATTGTTAAACTTGTGTTTGATTTAGAATAAAACACAACAATAATGATATGTAGATATCCCGATCATAATCACATATGGTCGTATGTAAAGAGATTCAGTTATTTGTAATATATGATGTTCATTTAATATTTAGCTTTACTTTGTAAAAAGTATTTCTTTCGTATTTCTGAAGATTATGCTACATAAAATAGTCGCTTATTTTAATACATTGGAGGTATTTATGATTTCGCTATTAAAATAATCATTAAATTGTCTTAGTTTAAATACTCTAGAACAATGGGCTATTACACAATCACAGTAAAGAAAAAATAATTGAGTTCTGTGCATGCATATATGAATATTTTGAAATTTTTATTTAAAAAAAAAATCGCTAATAGCGATGTATCGATGTTGATACTACAAAAATGTCTTTTAAATGAGCGCGATTAAACGGAAAAATGTACACCATTTTTTAAAGTAAACAATTCCTTCAATTATTAACCTAAAACATAAACCCAGACATGTGGTTGTTTCAACAGGATGGAGCTTCACCTCATAATGAAATACTGCTAAGTCCCCGGGTTTGACCTCCCTTGATTTTTCGTTTAAGGTTTTATAAAGAACAATTGCGGACGATTGCACCTACAATTTTAGATGGTATGAAAAACAGAATCCGCTTTGTCTGCTCATTAGTGACACGTCAAATGTTGCAGTATACCTACGTACGGGATTCATTTAGAAAAAGAGAAAGTGTATCGACGTTGAAGTGGGACGTTTCAAAGACTTTCTCACGCATGGCAGGCGATAAATGAGTAGACATTTAATCGTTAATATATTTTTTAAATTACCGTACAAATCATAAGTCCGTTACCAAAAAAAGCAAATCAGACAGGTTTTTTTTGCACATATAGTTTTTTACGTAGATTCACTCCGTTTAAAAAGCCAAAGGTATCTCAAAGGTGAAATAAGCACCGTCCGGCAATGCCGCTCTCGCAATGCATGAAATGACGGGACCCGTCTACTCCAGGATCGCCTTAAACATCTAGGTGTCAACAATAATGAAGTTACAAACGACAGATTATCATACAAGTTTATTACTTATTTTCTAAAACGAATACCCGTATACCTATGTATCTTAAAAGAATAACTTACCAAAAATAAAATTGTCACTGACTTTGTCTCCATCTGTATCTACTTGGAAAATACTGTTATTATCAATTTTCCAGTGAATCCTAGCTTGTTCTTTGACTTCTCTAGTAATAAGTGGCCGACATCTAACAGCCACCTGTACGTTGTCGGTAGCCATAGCCGTGGCCATTATTAATAATTTCGAATTAAGAATTACTACTTAAGTAATTAGGGTAAAACATAGAGTAGAATCGGTATACATACGATTCGCACTTTTCAGCACCAAATTAGTTGCATACAAGTCGCAATTTCACAACCAAAACACCCGAAATTAAAATTGCTGATACAACAGAAACAGAACGACGCCATGATAGTAATAATGAACGAACTTTAAATAAAAAAATGGTTTCAATTTCAAATAATAAACGGCTACAAACAAATACAACCAATCAAAAGTGAAACCCCTGGTGATAATATATGACGCTGTTTTACCGACTAAAAATTAAGGGAACAGATACTTTCTCCACTATCCTCCACAGATGTCACTACAATATCATTTAACTGAGTTGATTGCAACGGCTGAAAATTCAGCAGTTGGGAATCTGCTGAACGGCTACTAAGCAGATCAGATGGGGTTATAAGAGAGTTTAACGTTTTATGTTCGCGTTATACCTTATATAAAATTAAGTTACAATAAATTATTATTTTTATTTCTTGTTTGAGATAGTTTTCTCTACATCCCTAGTAAAGCTTCCGCTACAACTCAGATGTGGGGTTGGAGAGAGACTGACAAAGAAAAAACTAGGGAATCATGAGATGCGCAAACTAACTAAATCGATAATTTTACTTACAAAAATGCAATTGTTGCATCAGTATTTTTAAATTTGATATTTTAATTAGGTCCAGAAAAGTAAAGTCTGGACGCAGCAAGTGCGATACGGCGGCGAATTTTCATAAAGATGATCTACTAGGTTTTATCGAATATATATATATATATATATATATATATATATATATATATATATATATATATATATATATATATATAATCTGACGATCGTTTCAATAACCAAGTTAACGTCATCAGAATATAAAAAATTCTGATTTAGAATTAGAATCAGGATTAAAAAAATGAGTTCTCCAACTGTACTTATTAGTATATAGGCAAATAAACGCGTGTTCAAATCCTAGTGGTGACTAAATTGTGTAAATTTTTTGTCTCTTATTTACTTTGAACGATATTTGTGCAGATGTCTTTTAGTGAATTAAAAAAAAAAAAAAATTCACTAATGAGATCTCGACTTTTGAATTTTGAAAAAATTTCTTTAGATGAGCGCTATTCAGGACCCCTGGAACCCAAATCCGACTTTATATGTTTGTATATATATATATATATATATATATATATATATATATATATATATATATATATATATATATATATATATATATCTGTGTGTGCGTGCGTGCGTGCGTGCGTGCGTGCGTGCGTGCGTGTGTGTGTGTGTGTGTGTGTGTGTGTGTGTGTGTGTGTGTGTGTGTGTGTGTGTGTGTGTGTGTGTGTGTGTGTGTGTGTGTGTGTGTGTGTGTGTGTGTGTATTTATGTGTCACACCTATAACTAAAAAAATAATGGACCGATTTTGATAAAATTAGGTGAGTGCCTTCCTTTCGCGAGTGGCTTGGATAAGTTCGTTATCCAGGAAAATCCGCCGAGGTTTTCCGGAAAATTTTGTGTTATCTTACGAAAAAAATCGAAAACAATTATATCTCCGGAATTAACAAAGTAAGGGCAACGAAATTTGGTACGCTGGTTTATATCATTATAGGTAAGCTACCCACCAATTTAGCGCTGTAGGTTAAAGGACAAAAAAGTTACAGGCATTTAAACAAAAATAAATTTGGGTTTTCCTCAAAACGTCAAAGTCGCGATTTTAAACGTCAAAATTGTTAATATTTAGGCAATGAACCTGAAATTAATATGATCTATGGAAGGAAAATGTCTCAAAAATAATGTTTTACAAAGCCTGAGCTCTTAGTTTCAATCGTCATTGTCCTTCATTTTACTAAAATGTTCCCAGAAAATTCATTTCAAATAGACCCTTTCTCTGATGCTTTAGCAGTAGTGTTGGCTATTTAGAGTTTATCGTTTAATGGTATATCATTTTTGTCGAATTTTCGTAAAAAATCATCAAAGCGCAATATATCCGTTATTATGCAAGTTACGAAAGAAAGTTGTATACATTAATTGTAGGGTGTCTTAACCTACATCTTAAAAAATATTTTCACAATTACAGGCTGGCCCATAAGTCGTTGGTGATGCAAATTTTCTTTTTTTTAATGAATTTTTTAAATCGAACACGCCCTATTTTATTGCATTTTTGTATTTTCCATCGAAATATAATACATCTTTGTAAGAAAAGAAATTCTGGACGCAGCAAGTGCGTTATGGTAGTGAATTTTCATTAAATGCTTCAAATTTTGAATCAATCTGCTATTAACCTATAAGGTTGACCAGAAAACCAGTTTTTTCGAGAACAATTTAAGTTTACTTTCGGAAATTTTTGTACATTTTCAAACAATAAAGTTATTTTGATGAAACATGGCACATTGTTTCTAATATATAGATTATACTGGTAACCAAATTTGGTTCCTGCTTTAAAAAAAAACATATTTGCTATTAAAAACATTTTTATGAAAATTCAGTACCATAACGCACTTGCTGCGTCCAGAGTTTTTTAATAACTTTTTTAGCGGATTTTTATATAAAAAGTTCACTAATGAAGAGATGAGGACTTTTAAGACCTTTTATTTAATTTTAATAGCAATCAGATTGTTGTTGCACTTACTCTGTGAAACCGTTCTACACAAACGTACAAAACTTTTTCTGCGGCTTCAGAGGCGCTTGTTTTCTTCTCTGCAGCCGTTTTCGATTTTACGACATCGTCAGGCAAAATCTTCTCTATGAAGCCACAGAAAACGTGTTACCACTAGGATTTGAACCCGCGTTTATTTACTGATATACGAACAAGTATCATGAATGAAAAATTCTAAATTAGAAATTTTCATCCTCTGATGACGATAACTTCGTGAACTCATCGTCAGGTCAGGACAGTTCTAAATTAGAAGTTTTCATCCTCTGATGACGCTAACATAGTGAAACAATCGTTAGGTTTAAAAAAATATGTTGTGGTGATTTGGGTTCCCCCAGTGTACTCATCAGTGCTCATCACAGGTTCAAATCTTCACTTAGTGCTAATATACTAGTCTTTTTGCTCAGCGGACATGGAAAATATACCAAGTGAAATATAATGATAGGTAGATATCCCGATCATAATGACATATGGTCGTATGTATGTGGTTCAGTTATTTGTAAAATATGATGTTCGTTTAATATTTAGCTTTATTTTGTAAAAAGTATTTATTTCGTATTTCTGAAGTTTATGCTACATAAAATAGTCGCTTATTTTAAATTATTCGATGTATTTATAAGTTCGCTATTAAAATAATCATTAAATTGTCTTAGTTTAAACACTCTAGAACAATGAGCTATTACACAATCACAGCGAAGAAAAAATAATTGAATTCTGTGCATGCATATACGAATATTTTGAAATTTTTATTTAAAAACAATCGCTAATAGCGATGTATCGATGTTGATACTACAAAAATGTCCTCAAATGAGCGCGATTAAATGGAGAAACGTACACCATTTTCTAAAGTAAACAATTCCTTCAATTGTTAACCCAAAACATAAACCCAGACATGTGGTTGTTTCAACAGGATGGAGCTTCACCTCATAATGAAATGCTGCTAAGTCCCCGGATTTGACCTCCTATGATTTTTCGTTTGGGGTTTTATAAAGGACAATTGCGGACGATGGCACCTACAATTTTAGATGGTATGAAAAACAGAATGCACTTTGTCTGCTCATTAGTGACACGTCAAATGTTGCAGTATACGTACGGGATTCATTTAGAAAAAGGGAAAGTGTCGACGTTGAAGTGGGACGTTTCAAAGACTTTCTCACGCATGGCAGGCGATAAATGAGTGGACATTTAATCGTTAATATTTTTTAAAATTATCGAACAATCATAAGTCCGTAACCAAAAAAACAAATCATACAGGTTTTTTTGCACACAGCATTTTACGTAGATTCACCCCGTTTAAAAAGCCAAAGGTATCTCCACCACCTGACCTGACCAGTCCTGTAGGATCGCCTTAAACATCTAGGTATCAACAATAATGAAGTTACAAATGGCAGATTATCAGGTTAACAGATTATCATACAAGTTTATTACTTATTTTCTAAAACGAAAACGAATACGAATACCCGTATACCTGTGTATCTTAAAAGAATTACTTACCAAAAATAAAATTGTCACTGACTTTGTCTCCATCTGTGTCTACTTGGAAAATACTGTTCTTATCAATTTTCCAGTGATTCCTAGCCTGTTCTTTGACTTCTCTAGTGATAAGTGGCCGGCATCTAACAGCCACCTGTACGTTATCGGTGGCGGTGGCCATCGCCATTATCAATAATTTCGATTTAAGAATTATTACTTAAGTAATATGGGTAAAACATAGAGCACAATCGGTATACATACGAGTCACACTTTTCAGCACCAAATTAGTTGCATACAAATCGCAACTTCGCAGTCAAAACACCCGAAATTAAAATTGCTGATACAACAGAAACAGAACAACGCCATTATGATAAGAGATGAACTTTAAATAGAAAATTGTTTCAAAGAATAAACGGCTACAAACAAATACAACCAATCAAAACTTACACCCCTGGTGATAATATATGACGCTTTTTTACCGACTAAAAATTAAGGAAACATATACTTTTGCTACTATGCTCCATAGATGTCACCACAATGTCATTTAATTTACAGTGACTTATGAAATATAATGATACGTAGATATCCCGATCATAATGACATATGGTCGTATGTATGGGATTCAGTTATTTGTAATATAAAATATGATGTTCGTTTAATATTTGGCTTTATTTTGTAAAAAGTATTTCTTTCGTATTTTTGAAGTTTATGCTATATAAAATAGTCGCTTATTTTAAATTATTCGATGTATTTATAATTTCGCTATTAAAATAATCATTTGTCAAATTGTCTTAGTTTAAATACTTTAGAACAATGGGCTATTACACAATCACAGTAAAGAAAAAATAATTCAGTTCTGTGCATGCATATATGAATATTTTGAAAATTTTATTTAAAAAAATCGCTAATAGCGATGTATCGATGTTGATACTACAAAAATGTTTTCAAATGAGCGCGATTAAATGGAGAAATGTACTTCATTTTTTAAAGTAAACAATTTCTTCAATTATTAACCCAAAACATAAACCCAGACATGTGGTTGTTTCAACAAGATGGATGAGCTTCACCTCATAATGAAATACTACTAAGTCCCCGGATTTGACCTCTCTTGATTTTTCGTTTGGGGTTTTATGAGGGACAATTGCGGACGATTGCACCTACAATTTTAGATGGTATGAAAAACAGAATCCGCTTTGTCTTCTCATTAGTGACACGTCAAATGTTGCAGTATACGTACGGGATTCATTTAGAAAAAGAGAAAGTGTATCGACGTTGAAGTGGGACGTTTCAAAGACTTTCTCACGCATGGCAGGCGATAAATGAGTGGACATTTAATCGTTAATATTTTTTAAAATTACTGAAAAAAGCAAATCAGACAGGTTTTTTTGCACACATAGTTTTTTTATGTAGATTCACCCCGTTTAAAAAGCTAAAGGTATCCCCCTCTCCGCAAAGAGTATCCGGGGGGTTAACTAAAAATATGTTTAAATGTGTCTATTACTTCACCGAACTTTCGCACAAAAAATTTAATTAACTGTTTTTGAGATATCCCCTTGTAAGAATTTAAAAAAAACTCAGCCTGTATATATATATATATATATATATATATATATATATATATATATATATATATATATATATATATATATATATATATATATATATATATATATATATATATATATATATATATATATATATATATATATATATATATATATATATATATATATATATATATATATATTGTCACATAATTCTCTATGGTAGTCGTGCCCATAGAACAGTTTTACCTGTATGGTCACAGGCAACTTGTAGAGTGTGTTGGTAACAGTGAACATTCTGGAATTATATTTCTAGAAGGAACGATAAGTGACAGGTATCGAACAGTGTAGAAAGATCTGGAACCTTTATGGACAGTATAAACGAGCCGCAGATCGAGCAGTGAGTATTATGTGAATCAGTGTAGTGTGGAATAATATAAGGCGAGAAGTAGACTATAGACATTTAGTAATAGAGATAAATATTTTAGGTGGTGTTGGTAAATAGTTGGTTAAAATAAATTAGTAGTTTGAAAAGCTGTGTTTTGTTAGTTAACAAATCGAGAACGCCGAAGAACGTAACAATATGTATTCAATCGATAACTCAAAAAATCATTAACCGATTTTGATGAGATTCGACACATGTCTTTTTTTATTAGCTTAATGGCTTGGATGAGTTCGTTAGCCATCCCTGTGGTTTTCAAAAAAATATATGATTTTTCTGAAAAAAAAAATGTATCTAAAAAACGAGAAAATTATTTTATTGAAATCTGGTAGACATGTTGCCCTAGTAGATACCACTATATACCAAAATTCAACATTTAAGGTTAATTGGCAACTTGAATTATTGAAATTTGAATTATTTAATAAATATTAGCCACCATAACACACTGGTTGCGTCCCGAAATTTGTGTAATCTTCTGCATAGTACCAGATAATTTTAAGAGATTATTGTCCCGAAAATCTACCGCCCCCCTCAAATTTGCAGCTGGGCCTGGGCCTATACGGTCTATTCCCAGGCAACACATCTACATAACAGTCATGTATTTTGCATGTAACAGCGCGACATTAAGCATCGCAGAGATGTACTTTGTAAGGTCTATGCAAGTTACCAGAGCTAGGAAATGTCAGCAACTGCCAACATTGACAATACATCGCAGGGACATGACTGCTTAACATGCTGGAGACATCGCCTGTGCTGTTAAGGAGATGTAATTACAAATATTTCAATAATGTATCTAGACTCATCTCTAGCATGTAACTAATGTACTTGAGATGTCCTATGATATATTCCCAGTATATAATTCATACTTCATGGCTGTCATGTGATTTATATACATACATACATACATACATACATACATACATACATACATACATATATATATATATATATATATATATATATATATATATATATATATATATATATATATATATATATATATATATATATATATATATATATATATATATATATAGGCTCCACATTGTCAGTTTTTTATTTGCTTATGTTGTTGAGTTACTAATAATTATTGGTAATAGTAAACTCAATCTGCATCTGAGTGAAGAGTCTAAAATATTTATAAAAAAAAAATGAATGGGACGATAAAAACAACAGATAAACTTTTAGAAAATGTAAATATATATTTTATACAACATACAAAACTATAACATTTTCAGTAAATGAAGAAAAAAAAACCTCTCATATAGTATAAAAACAAAAATGAATTCTAAATATATATATGAATAGAAGCTTCTAAAAAAATTAACATATATATTTAATGCAGCACAAAACAATACATTTTCCAACTAACCCTAAATTTATAGAAAAAACAAAGTCTCATAATATAAATATAAAACTAAAAATGAATTCCAAAGGTGTAGGTAAATGCAAACTTCTAAAAAATGTTAACATGTATTTTATACACCGCAAAACAATATTTTTTTCAGTAAACACTAAATAAAAAAAACAAAATTCTCATAATACAAATCTAAAAATAAAAATGAATTTAAAACATATGCATAAACTTGCTGGAATTTGTAAACATAGAAACAACAATGATCCCATATTGTCTATATAAATTAAAAGTTAAGCTGTACATTTCCATTTCTTTAGTGAAATTTGCTTTTTGTCATTTCTCTGTTTCCGCTGTCTTGCTTGATGGAACCACTCCGAACCAGAAATTTTACACTCTTTTTCTTTTAGTTGGTTATTCTGCAGAATTACCTCTGAAATTTCATAAATGAGCTGTTAGAAAAATTGGTATTATTTTTATTGTTGTTTTATTAAAACACTGTGTCAACATTTGAGTCCACTGGAGGTATGGATGATAATATTAAAGACATAAATAATATTACTAATGCATCATCAACAATATATTTAGATAGTGGGAATTTATTAATAGCGGAAGTTGAATTCGGCTCGACATATGGAAAAGTTGCAACTTCCATATGTTATTTTTATTGCAATCTAAAATTATTTCCCTGTATGGCAATGAGGCATGACTGTTAATTTGTTTGTCTTTTAGGTTTCGCGTCTTTTTTGTCTATATGAAATCAGTGAAATTACCTTTTGAGATTTTACATTAAAAAAATGGAGGACAATAAAATTATTCATCTAACTCAAATAGTTAACATAAACACCTCAGCATAACAATTGTTTCTTACGTTGTGCAAACACAAAAGTAATTCTGATCATGAAACGCGGATTAATAAAAATTGGCGATAACTCTTGACAAAACCAGTGACACAATAACAGATATCTACGTGCAGTAAACATTTTGTCTAGATTCGCGATTTAAGCAGATAATTTTCTGTGGCGGTTTTACTGCTACTGCCTACTGCCATGTTAAATCCATGTACACAAATGCTGTATTGTTTGTAAACAATCGATTTGATTTGTCAAACATATTAGATGTTCATCATATATTAAGTAGGTATACACTTAACCTAGGAAATGTACTGACTGGGTAATAGATATATTCTATATAGGTAGGTACTTACCTCGTAATTGTAATTGCAGGATAATGCTTAATGTACAAACACAAAAAACTTCTGCCTAAAACCTAAATTGCAAAAAATGATCCAGATTCACAACAAAACACGAAAATCTTGTATGTCACTGTCGTGCATTACATGTCACACACAATAAAAGTTAAAAAATAACCAAGCGTCAATGCGATTCCAGTGATGACAAATGGTGTGGCATGAATATGAACTGTGAATCTATAAAGTAACGGTCATCATGTGTTAATTACATGCTTAGCATGTTATTTTTCTGAAATTACAGCGATATAGTTTATAATATCGCTAGCATATCATTAAAATTAACTTCTGAAATGTAAATTATTGCTATGTCGCTGTTACATACTTGGCATGTGAACGTTAGCCATGTATCTCAAAAGTAACAGCTAACATCGCTAGCGTACCAGTGTAAGCGCAAAATCATAGGTAACAGAAAACAATCTCAGAAACATGACATGCATGTATCAGGATATGTCGCATTGATTACTTAAAAATAACATCTCAGCGATGTGAATATCACAATTGTGTTGCCTGGGTTGGAAAATCTGACACCAAAATATATAATTAAAAAAAAAACAAAGTCTGTAGAAACATTTTTATTTTATTCAAATACAAAACTCTATATATAAAACTAAGTAGGTAAGCATCTCAGAGAATTAAATACCTCTGGTAACATTAAATACATTGTTTTTTGGTCCTCGAGCTACAACCATTATATTTTTCACAATGTGCGAAATATAAGATATGTTATATACTATTATATAATACAGCTGATTTTTAAGTTAAGATTTATTAATTTTAACTGTGTAGGTATAGTATAAGTTTAAGTTATTTAAAAACCTTGCTGGTTTTAGTTAATTCTATACACAGTTAAAATTAAAGTATCCACTCAAATAACAATAAATTTTCACATTGCTTTTTGGTCTTCGAGTCACAAACATTATCTTCTTCACATATACTATTATATTCTGCAAGTCATTTTTAAGTTGATTCGTCAATTTTAACTGTGTATTGTATAAGTATAATGTATCTAAAAAACTTGCTTATCTTAGTCAGTTGTATACACAGTTAAAATTAAAACACCAACTAAAAATATAAGATAAAGATGCCATTATTATTTTATTTTTATCACACCTCCTTTGAATAAAAGTAAAATTGTAACTAATTTTAGGAATTTGCAAAAGTCATCGTAAATGGGGTTCTTAAGTTTAAAAGGCTAATTTTCCGCTCCAGTTGCATTAGGAAGCTTATATAAGAGCGAAACTTAATGGGATTGGTACATACCACGTCAGTGTTTATCAGTGAAATAAAATCACCAAGCTCCGTGAACTAAAAAGTAAATACTGACACATTCTGTTCATAAGGTTATAACAATCATTCTCATAGTTTGAAACAAAACCTGCTGCATTTTATAAAATTATCTGTGTTGCTTAACCTAACCTGTATACAATCGGTTTCTTCAGGATGTATTGATTTAAAATTAACAGATGTCTTGATTTTTTACATGTGGGATACCTATGAACAAATCATGTGGGGCAGATTTAGACTAGTCCAGATGTGCCCCACTAACATAAAATTGATAGATTTTTTTGTAACAATTGTTTGCAACCATAGTTAAATTTTAAAAATAATAGATAGTAATATCAGTAGTATAAATGTAGGAACTTGTCCAAATGCTTCCCACTTTTTTTTTAACTAGGCGGAAGTGATGACTCAATATAAGTTTTCTCCATAGTAAATCGTAAAAAGTCATGAGACCGGTGTAACAACGATACCCTAAAAATAATTTCGGAACCTTTTAAGAAGCAAGTCGGGTAGTGAGTCTGTTTCGTAAGAGGGGCGCTAGTTACTTTTTCTGGGATCATCACTGCTGCTGAAATATACTTATAAGGCAATGCACCTGGAATAGTAGGTTTTGCAACAAGATCAGGCTGTATGTCAACAGAAGTATTCGTCAATTTGTTGGAACACATCCAAAAGCATGCCTGAACACCCAGTACTCTTGTTACTGAACAACCAAGAAACTTATGTTTCATTCGAAGCAATTAATTATTGCAAAGATAACGATATAGCGATGCTTTCCTTCCCACCGCACTACACAATAAAATACAGCCGCTGGACATCAGTGTCTGCGGTCCGTAAAAAGTCAAGTGCAAGCCTTCTTTTAATAACCCCGTATCGAATCCAGGCAAAGCGATCACAATTTATGATATTGCAAAACTGACCTCACGGCCTTATTTGCTAATATTCCCATAAATACCATCAAGTTATTTGAAAAAATCAGAAATGTGGCCAGTGAACAGCTTTGAATTTGAAGACCTTGATTTTGCTGGAGTTCTTAGCCACAAGTCCATCAGTGAATGAGGACTGTGTTAGTAACATCTCCTGTCGTTTCTAAAATGGTACCAGTTATTTGAGGATTTTGAATTTGATGAACTTCTTCAAAAATAAGTTTTGGAGAAAATCGCAAGGGTTGAATTTATGTCTGAATTGATCAATGAAGTGTTGATACATGTGATTAGAAAAGTTTATTACCGTTCAGCAAAGCAGTCTCCCAAGCTCGCAAATCTGATCAAAATTCGACATTTTCCTTCAGCCAAAGCAGAACAACAGACTTGCCCGAAAAAAGGAAGAACATGTATTTATAGTAGTACACCGGAAAGGAACAGAATAGACGTTGGCGGGAAACAGAAGCAAGCTGTTAAGGAAAAACCAGTTAAAGCTGTGAACAGAAACGTTTTTGTGAGAAAAAAGCCAAAGAATGTTCGACATAAGATCAACAAAAGGGAAGTCAACTTACTCAACTCTAAGTTCCTCAGATTTTGATGAGAAGAACTTTCAGAAAGCAACCAGTTCTTCAACTAATGCAAAACGTATGGATTATACATCAAACTCTGATTTAGACATGCTAAATTCACATAAGAGTGGTCTTTTGGACGACGAAGAAATTATCGTGGTTAACTTCGTGTTGGATAACTTCCCAACAAATAAGATGATTCACTATGTGGGTCGTGTGGAAGAGCTACTGAATGACCACAACGAACTGGGTAACGGCTAGTGATCAAGTTTTTGAGTTCGAAAACAAACTATATACTTTTTTATTCCGATCAATATGACTTCAGTATAATATCGAGGGTTGATGTCGTAGCAAAGCTTCTTGAACCTCAAGAAAAGAAGCGGACGTCCAGGCCAGCTTCCTATATCAAATTTCAAGTTTTGTTTTTTCACTAAAACATTCAATATTATTTTGTTGTTATACTTAACCCTTATATTTACTACCAATTGGCTCAGTCTTTTTTATTGTAAATATCATATACGTTCATTTGTTTGATGAACGGGTCCAAATATACCCCAGCCAAGTTCAAACCTACCCCATTGTGGGGCATGATTAGACAAATGCATAGGGCATATATATATATATATATATATATATATATATATATATATATATATATATATATATATATATATAAAGAGTAACACAAATTGTGGAACTGCGAGATTACAATATGAACACAAAGAAATAAAAATGTTGGTATTTTCAATCATGCAAATCTTTCATAAATGCAAGGACAATTGCAAAAATATAAAACTTTTTATACGGGAATGCTTTGTTTAGACCATTAAATGCTTACTTATCTAATACTAACTACCTAACATAATATAATTATTATTAAACAAAACACAACACATCAAAGTCGAAACTAAAATAACATGGCATATCAAATACATACATATTTAGTATCTTTGACAAAATTGTAACATCGACTAAGGTGCGAGAAATACCTGTACTGGTCGCATAAATGCGAAAAGTAAGTCTTTAGAAGAAAACATTTTTATAAAGCAATATAGTTATTATGCTAACCACCAGATTCTTGAAAACTTTAAACAAAACCCAAAAAACACTCAAAGTGTCTCTTTTTTTTACTTTTTTGCCTTTATATGTCTTAATCAAAAGGAAAAAAAACACAATCTAAAATGAAATGAAAAAACTTATGCGCAGTTTTATCAAGCTCGATTAAATATTTAACCGAATGTTAGTTAACCAAGGCTTCAGACGACCAATCATATACTACGATTAGAGTTTTTTCCATGACAAATAAATATTTTGAAGCTGTGATTGGTTCTACTAAGCCTTGATTAACCGGCCGTTAAATATTTAATCGAGCTTTGTGAGACTGGGCATTAGCTTAACATATAAACAAACGGAAACTTAATACTTAAGGGCTGGAATTCGATTTATCACAAATATTTGTTTGGTATCTATTCAGCAACCTTATTCTAATCCATGCATTCTCTCTGAAAAAAATGCATATGATGTAATTAAGTTGTGAATACTAATACATTGTCAAATAAGTTACAAAAACAAATAAATACAAAACGTATCCGGCAAACAAATATAAATTTATCAGCCACTAGAAACAGACAACTTATTCTCACAAGGATACAGTCGACAAATCTGGCACTAAAAGTAAATCCACAAACCAGAACAAATTAAGAACTTTTTATTCTTCGTTTCCACAGGCAGAGGCATGTTGTCAAAATAATAATAAATACTCTGTTACTGAAGCTGTTTTATTAGGCATGGAAACCTATAATACCTCATTCATCGCAACATGTCTATTCTAAATCAAAACTCTGTTCAATTCAGCTTGTCAAAAACGGTAGTTACCAAAAGTTATGCTTACAATTTTTCGCCCAAAAACCCAAAGAGCTAAACTCACACCGCCTTTGTATCACCAAGAAACAAGTGCAAGTAGATAATTAGGCCGAAATGACTTTCACCAATCTCCAAGAGGCAAAGTAATCTTATGTCCAAACTATCCCCGAAGTATCTGCTCTATGGCAAAAATTGTCAGTCGAAATTTCACCGGCACTTGGCTTTGAATGATTGAGTAATCGTTAAACCATTAAGAGAAAACTTCTGGACGCAGCAAGTGCGTTATGGTAGTGAATTTTCATAAAAATGTTTTTAATAGCCAACATGTTTTTTCAAGAAAGCAGGCATCAATCTATATAGTAGAAACAATGTGCCATGTTTCATCAACATAACTTTATTGTTTGAAAATATACAAAAATTTCTGAAAGTAAACTTAAATTGTTCCCGAAAAAACTGGTTCCCTGGTCAACCTTATAGGTTAATAGCAAATTGAGCTATTCAAATTTGAAGGATTTAATAAATATTCGCTACCATAACCCACTCGCTACAAAGATGTATTATATTTCGATGGAAAATGCAAAAATACAATATCATAGGGCTTGTTCGATTAAAAAAAAAAGAAAATTTGTATCACCAACGACTTATGGGCCATCCTGTAATTGTGGAAATATTTTTTAAGATGTAACTCAAGACACCCTATAATTAATGTATACCATTTTTTTTCGTAACTTGCATAATAACGGATATATTGAGCTTGATTTATTGATTTTTTACGAAAATTTGACAAAAATGATATACCATTAAACGATATACTCTATAGCCAACACTACTGCCAAAGCATCAGAGAAAGGGTCTATTTTAAATGAATTTTTTGGGAACATTTTAGTAAAATGAAGGACAATGACGATTGAAACTAATAGTTCAGGCTTTGTAAAGCATTTTTCTTGAGACATTTTCTTTCGATAGCTCATATTAATTTCAGGTTGATTGCCTAAATATTACCAATTTTGACATTTTAAATCGCGACTTTGACGTTTCGGGAAAACCCGAATTTATTTTTCTTTAAATGCCTGTAACTTTTTTGTCCTTCAACCTACAGAGCTAAGTTTTGGTAAGTAGCTTACCTATGACGATATGCACCAGTTGAACTTACTTTGTTAATTCCGGAGATATAATTTTTTTTCAAATGAAAACTCAAAATTTTCCCGGAAAACCTCGTCCGATTTTCCTCACTAACAAACTTATCCAAGCCATTTACCAAAGGAAGGTATGTGCCAAATTTTATCAAGTTTTGAGTTATCGGTGTGATACATATATAAAAATTGAAACTGGCCCCGGATATGGGTTCTAGGGGTCCTAGTTCGCACTCATTTGCAAATTTTTTTTCAAAATTCAAAATTCTGGATCTCACCATTAGTGAGTTTTTTCTACGAAAATTCACTAAAAAGCTGATTTATTTGCTGGTGTAATGTGTAATTTCAAGCTTGATCCGCGGCGAAAGAGCCCCTCAACTATTCCAACTGTCAAGTCAAAAATGACAAATATTTTTCAGACATCGTATGACGTATATTGGAAAATCAAGACCTCGGAATTCAAGGAATAATTCTTAAAATGTCTGCTTCGAAACTGACTTAAATTTTACGTCTTCAATTTCCCATGATCTATAGGATGGGGGTGTTTCTATCTTCCTTGAAACAAGCCCGGGTTCAGCCGGCACCAAAAAAAAAATAGACAAGTCCGATATGGGTAACTATTGTGTAATTTCCATTCTATCAGTTTTGTCGAAAGTTATGGAAAAACTTGTCAATATAGAGCTTATGAAATTGAAATACCTCGAAAAATTAAACATCAGTACGGTTTCGGTCAAAACCGATCGATTGGTGATATTATTACATACGTCATTCATCTCTGGAGTTCTGCCTTTGAAAACGGTAATGTAACATCATTGAATATTTCTAAAGTATTTATCGTGTCTGGCATGCGTCACTCCCCAATAAAGTTGCATCATATGGATTGTCTTTCAAACTCTGCTTTTATGGTTATCTAGTTTTCTAGAGAAGAGCTCTTTGCATGTTGTTGTCGATGGTGTTTCATCAGACATATTAGAAATATATGCGAGTGTTCGACAGGGCTCGGCTTTAGCCCCGACTCGTTTCCTTTTACATAGAAATTACCTTCTGTTAACAACTAACCATCCAATCCGCAGCTTCGCTGATGACCGGGCTCTTCGTAGGACTTGCTTCCAGTTCATAATGAACGATAAGTGGGATAACCAAATCCCTAAACTGTGGCCTGACTGACCTGAGCTGACCTGACCTGACCTGACTTTAGCATTCCCTATAGCTATCTTTGATATTTGTGAAAATATTACGACTTCAGTTTTTTTAGCTCCGATTTATATATTACTTCAAACGTATGCTGTGAGCTGAGCTTTGAGTTTCCCTGCCTTACATTCGAAATATCAATAGACGACATTCAATTCTTTGAAATAGTTGAAGAATAATTTATTATCATTGTACAGGGTGTATTTCTTTTGAGTTACAACATACCTAACTTTAAAGTGGCATAATTTGTTATTTTCAAATTGAACACCCTATATTTTATGAATTGGTCAGGTAGGTCGTTCAATTCTGCATCGATCTAGTATTGGTTTCCCTATATCTATAGTTGATAGTTTTCGAGTTATAGTGTTTTGTTTTACTTTCGCTTGTAAAAACTGTATTGTGTCAGATACAGGAGGCACAGAGAACGTAACAACTGATATTTATTGTGAGATGACAGATAAACGTCACTAAAATTCCAAATAGTTTTAATGTATCGTTTTTTTAGATTATTATTATTATTATTATTATTATTATTATTATTATTATTATTATTATTATTATTATTATTATTATTATTATTATTATTATTATTATTATTATTATTATTATTATTATTATTATTATTATAGTTATGTAATATATAATAATAAAAAACTACAGTCATTAGCATAAAAAAATAATCTAAAAAGACGATACGTAGAACTATTCGAAATTTTAGTGACGTTTATCTGTCATCTCACAATAAATATCAGTTGTTACATTCTCTGTGCCTCCTGTATCTGACAGAATACAATTTTTACAAGCGAAAGTAAAACAAACCACTATAACTCGAAAACTATCAACTATAGATATAAGAAAACCTATACTAGATCGATGCAGAATTGAATGACCTACCTGACCAATCCATAAAATATAGGGTGTTCAATTTGAAAATAACAAATTATGCCACTTTAAAGTTAGGTATGTTGTAACCCAAAAGAAATACAGCCTGTATAATGAAAATAAATTATTCTTTACCTATTTCAAAGAATTGAATGTCGTCTATTAATATTCGAATTTAAGGCAGGGAAACTCAAAGCTCAGCCCACAGCATACGTTTGAAGTAAGATATAAATCGGAGCTAAAAAAAAAGAAAGTTGTAATATTTTCACAAATATCAAACATAGCTAGGGAATGCTACACAAAATCACACTTATTTTTTAATCTATAGCCAAAAATGCAATAAAAAGTATAGCATTCCATTTAAAATGACGAAGTTGATAGCTATTTCCGGTGCAACCGGAAGTTCCACAAACCTGAATATATTTTCTCGATATAGCTTACATATTCACAAGAAAATGTTGTTGAAAGTTTTTTCGGCTAGCTCTAAGGGTAAGGGATATATAGAGGAATTACACCCTATTGGGACAGCTATATATATATATATATATATATATATATATATATATATATATATATATATATATATATATATATATACCCGATTTTGAGGAAACTCGGCAAGAGTCTTTCTTTTATTAATGGCTTGGATGAGTACATTATCCAAAAAAATCGTACAAGGTTTTCCGGGAAAATTAAGAGTTTCCTTTCGATTTTTTTAATCTTCGAACATTACAAAGCTATTTAGATGAAATTTAGTGAATATGTTGCCTTGTGAAAGATCTTACAACGTACCAAAAATCAACGTGACAGGTGTATAGAAAATTGAGTTATTCAAATTTGAAGCATGTAATTAAAATTCGCTACCATAACGCACTTGCTGCGTCCCGAACTTTTGTAAAATTCTCGGTATTTGTTTTTATATTCTACATTGTTACAATTACTCTTACAATAGATGTAGGATGTATGAATCGAGAAGCAATTAATAATTCGACAATATGCGAATGAATTTCTGCTTCACTTGAGGATTATTAGACGCTGAACAGAGTAAGTAGCTACCTGATTTAGAAAACCATATACTTAACCTGTTCTTGTGATTTTACGTGGAGCGTCAAACGGATGAATTAAATTGCCAGTGCAAATGTACTTGACATTTAAAACAAATCAGGGGTGCTTTGGTTTCGCTTCCGGTCACTTTTGCGATCTACCGCTAGTTGACAGTTTATATTGTTGTAAACTAATGCACGTGTTAATGTTTCTAAACATATTCATTTTTGAGATTTTTCTTTTCTACCGTGAATAACAATAATTATCACAGATAGTATTACAATGCTTTGTGATGTCGGTTGTGTTTTTGTTGAATTCTTGAATATTTTCTTTTGGTGTAGTGACAAGTGGTGTATTACCAGTGAGTTTCTAGCAGAATTCGACGGAACCACAGACTGTAAGTCCAGTTACACATAAAATTCCTTATTATTTATATTGATAATTATAATTCTTTACAATTCATATTACTGATAAGTTTCATTACAGTATGTAGAAAAGTTGATAATATTTTACTAAGTCCGTTAACCTGATTATTCACCATTTCTCTAAGTTAATATTTAAAATCATGCAATGAGCCGCGCTGTTCATTTATTTCAGAGTACGCATAAACACAAGCGTCTACAGCCACCGCGATACTTTTGCTTTCAAAATCCCGCATGCGTTGTTTGAACTTCCCGCTTGTATTGCCACATTTACGTATTCACATTATGGACTAAACTCTTCACTAACACATATTCCAAAATAGAAAATATACATTCTCCAAACATTTTAATTATCTGCACAGAAATAAAAAGTCTGGACGCAGCAAATGCGTTATGGTAGTGAATTTTCATAGAAATGATCTGGCACAACATATTTTATTATAACTTTTTTTTCTTGCAACATAGAAATCTAAGTGTTGGTGTATAGTTTACTTTTTATATCGTAAACCTACCTACCAAATTTGGTTGTGATAGCTTTTCTATTTTTTTAGATAAAAAAATTGTTCGAATGAAAACTCAAAATTTTCCCGGAAAACCTCCTCCGATTTTCCTGACTAACGAACTTATCCAAGCCATTTACAAAAGGAAGGTACATGCCAAATTTTATAGAAATCGGCCCATTATTTTTTGAGTTATCGGTGTGATACATACATACATAGTCATATATATATATATATATATATATATATATATATATATATATATATATATATATATATATATATATATATATATATATATATATATATATATATATATATATGTTCAGAAAGATTTCCGCGGTCTTTAATGTGAGACATGCTTGGTTCTCGGGTTAAACCGCGTCCAGAATTTATGGAAACTCGACGTTTCAGCTCCTGTTTTGGAGCCATTTTCAAGAGGTAAAGGAAATATGTAAGGACACTCTAAGGCCTCAATCTGCCTACTCCTTAGAGTGATGGACAAAGGTGGGTAAAGGAAATATGTAAGGACACTCTAAGGCCTCAATCTGCCTACTCCTTAGAGTGGTGGACAAAAGTGGGTAAAGGAAATATGTAAGGACACTCTAAGGCCTCGATCTGCCTACTCCTTAGAGTGGTGAACAAAGGTAGGTAAAGGAAATATGTAAGGACACTCTAAGTCCTCAATCTGCCTACTCCTTAGAGCGGTGGATAAAGGTAGGTTGGGTTGTTGTAGCTCGATTACGGGGCCTGAATCTGCCTACTCCCCAAATCTCGCCGGAGATCGTCTGTGAGGTCTCAGTGTGTTCAACCCTAGGCCTCAGAGAGATCTCTCTGATCTCAGATCTCTAAATAATTCACTAATATTAAACTATATTAGTAAACTATGTATCAAAAACTAGGTATCCTATAGTCACTTAAAACAAGTCTAGACAAAAGCAGGTATATAAAATTAAAGTTCGGGACGCAGCAAGTGCGTTATGGTAGTGAATTTTCATAAAAATGTTTTTAATAGCAAATATGTGTTTTTTTCAGAAAGCAGGCATCAAATTTGATTACCAGTATAACATATATAGTAAAAACAATGTGCCATGTTTCATCAGAATAACTTTATTGTAAAAAACGTACAGAAATTTTCGAATGTAAACTTAAAGTGTAACCGAAAAAATCCGTTTCTTGGTCAACCTTATAGGTTAATAGTAAATTGAGCTTTTCAAATATGAAGCATTTAATCAAAATTCTCTACCATAACGCACTTGCTGCGTCCAGAATTTCTTAAGTTACTAACATGCATTATATTTCGATGGAAAATGCAAGAACATAAGGCGTTTTCGACTAAAAAAAAATAAATTATTTGTATCACCAACGACTTACGGGCCATCCTGTGATTGTAGCAATAATTTTTTAAGATGTAGCTCAAGACACCGTATAATTAATGTATACAATATTTTTTCATATCTTGTATAATAACGGATATATTGAGCTTTATTGATTTTTTTACGAAAATTCGAAAAAATTATATACCATTAAACGATAAATTCTATAGCTAAGGCTACTGCCAAGCATCAGAAAAAGGGTCTATTTGAAATGAATTTTCTGGAAATATTTTACTAAATGAAGGACAATGACGGTTGAAACTTAGACTTCAGGGTTTGTAAAACATTCTTCTTGAGACATTTGCTTTCCATAGCCCGTATTAGATTAAAGTTCTTTGCCTAAATGTTGCGAATTTTAAAGTTTTAAATTGTCACTTTGACGTTTTGAGGAAAACCCCAATTTATTTTTCTTTAAATGCCCATAACTTTTTTGTCTTTTGACATACAGAGATACATTTTGGTAGGTAGCTCACCTATAACGTAACATAAACCAGCGCACCAAATCTGGTTGCCCTTACTTTGTTAATTCTAGAGATATACATTTTTTTTGAAAGAAAACACAAAATTTTTCGGGAAAACCTGGGCCGATTTTCCTGACTAACGAACTTATCCAAACCATTTGCAAAAGGAAGGTATTCACCAAATTTAACCAAAATCGGCGTATTATTTTTTGAGTTATCGGTGTGATACTAATATATATATATATATATATATATATATATATATATATATATATATATATATATATATATATATATATATATATATATATATATATATATATATATATATATATATATATATATATATATATATATATATATATATATAAGATAAAGAATATATCAAAATCTTTATTGGGGATATCATTATTAGTGATTTGAATCGACTCTGCAAGAGATATTTAGTATAAAAGGTAATTTTTTAAGGGTAAATGTCATTAGGGGTTGCCGCTATTTAGGGCGGACGACGGCATACCTGGTCCCAAGTCCGAAAAAAGAAGGGCATGGTTTACTAAACATGCCTTAATGTTAACTAGTCTCGGGGCATGCTCTTTTTCATCTTTTCTATCACGCCACTATTTTTACTTTTAGTGAATTTTCTTAGAAAAAATTCACTAATGGGGAGATCTCGACTTTTGAATTTTGAAAAAATTTCTTCAAATGAGCGCGATCTAGGACCCCTAGAACCCATATCCGGGGTCAGTTATATATATATATATATATATATATATATATATATATATATATATATATATATATATTTATATATATATATATATATATATATATATATATATATATATATATATATATATATATATATATATATATATATATATATATATATATATATATATATATATATATATGTATCACACCGATAACTCAAAAAATAATGGGCCGATTTCGATAAAATTTGGCATGTACCTTTCTTTTGTAAATGACTTGGATAAGTTCGTTAGTCAGGAAAATCGAACGAGGTTTTCCGGGAAAATTTTGAGTTTTCATTCGAAAAAAATTCTTATCTCAAAAAGTAATAAGCCGATTTGAATAAAATTTGGCATGTAGCTTCCTTTTGTAAATGGCTTTGACAAGTTTGTTAGTCAGGAAAATCGGACGAGGTTTTCCGGGAAAATTTTGAGTTTTATTCGAAAAAAATTTTTATCTCAAAGAAGGATGAGCCGATTTTAATAAAATTTGGCATGTACCTTCCCTTTGTAAATGGCTTTGATAAGTTCGTTAGTAGAAAAAATCGGACGAGGTTTTCCGGAAAAATTTTGAGTTTCCATTTGAAAAAAAATTTTATCTTAGAAAATACAAAAATTATGATAACCAAATTTGGTAGGTAGGTTTACTATATAGAAAGTAAACTATACAGCAAAATTTAGATTTCTATGTTACAAGAAAAAAAAGTTATAATAAAATATTTTGTGCCAGATCATTTCTATGAAAATTCACTACCATAACGCACTTGCTGCGTCCAGGCTTTTGTATTATGGGTCAACATTTGTTTCCTTCTCGATATTGGCACAAAAACCCAAGCCAATGTGTAAGACAAAACATTGAGGGATAAATGGTCGCAGGGGTATAAGTTGCCGCTGACGTTTCCTTGGAACCACCTATTCTATTAGTGTTTTACTTGAACATGCGAGGATTTGTTCTAGTGGACATTTTTACCTGTTACTCGTTGTACAAAGATGACCACTACAAAATGCTTAATCCATAAGGCTAGAAGCCCAGAAAAGCTGGCGGGTGGCATGGCAAAAATGCTTACAGCATTATTAGGAGGCCGACCATCTGGATGCGATTAGGGTAACCAGGCTAGGTCTAACAAAGGGCACCACAGTTCAAAAATACCTCATCAGCACTGGATCCAATAAAGGCAAATGAATATCATCGGGAATCGAATACAAAACTCGGAGCGGGGGCCCTAATAAACATGGGCTTCTCCGGCCGAAGTGAAACAAGTCCGTTAAGAAGCCACATAGCCCAAGGATGGATTACACCTATGTAGGTGGAGGGAGTCGCCGAGGGGGAAGTAAATATCCTCTTCAACAAACGGAGGTATTAAGCTACTAGAATAGAATCTTAAGTGGCCGCTTCGGCTATAGTGTGTCGGAGATTTTAAATAGAAGGCCTTGATGTGGCCCCACGAAAAAACAAAAACCCAAAAACTACACAAAGGACCTAGGGTGTATATTCTAATAAAGGAGATAAACCTGGACAGAATGCTCTATAGGTTTACATGGTACTGTCAAAAATGATCTTAAAGGTAACGGTGACAAATGCACTATGGCCAGCTCCCCATCCCGCAAGACTAAATTTAATGATAAATGTTTTGATAAATATTAACAAAGGCCTCGGTGGTCTAGAGATAAAAACGTGTGCCTCTGAACCGAAGGGTACTGGGTTCGATCCCAGCGCTCTCCTTTCACTTTTTCAGTACATACTGCATGTAAAAATAACATCGACCGAGGTTGTGACATTGTATTTGAGCAAGTAGAATGTCTGCATGTTCCGCCCTTCGGAGGGGGCGTAAAGCCGTTGGTGCCGTGTCCATGCGATGTTGGGCACGTTAAAGATCCCTACCCTTCCTTCTTACATAAAGGCAGATGTTCGGCAAAATTTTCAGAATAGTGAGGTGAAACTGCTCCCTGGCGTCGGTAATTGTCCATAGTCGCGGAAATATGCCGACGTTAAAGAACAAATAACAAACAGATATTAACAAACACAGTTGCTATTAAAACAAACAGAAAAGTATGTACCTGGTCCTTCATAGCTTCACGTTTGTTTTGTAGTGTCGTTAAACTTGCTTCCAGCCGCCGATTTTTCTCCACTTCGTTGTTGGCCGCCGCGGATGCGGAGGCATATTTCCCATACAATATCTTGATATCATTATTTAAAATCTCGATAGTAAGAGCGCGTGTGCGCGACTCTGTTAGTAGGACTTCGAAAGCTGACTCATAGCTGGTGAGTAAACTGCTTATTTCTGCAAAACAAAATATTGCGTTAAATTGATTAATACCTTTGTGGAATATCTATAAAGGGTTGTGATAAAGTAACGCACAAAATTCAGAATAAGGAACACCTTACACGAGTATATTGTGATCAGTTTATCCGTAAGGTTGCAGTTGATATTTCAACCAACCCAAAGCAGTTCTGTAATTTTAAGCGTAGAGAAGTAGGAAATGGAATTCCTCAAAATGTTATTTTTGGGGGCTTGTCTACGTTGTCTTCTCAGGGACTAGCGGAGCTTTTGATGATTATTTTTCATCGGGTTTCTTCTTCTTTAAGTGCCGTGTCCTCCCAGAACATCCGCGACCAGTCGCATGATCTTCACTTTGTCCGCAGCGGACCTAAACAGTGTCTTGGTGCTTATTCCGTGCCATTGGCGAAGATTCTTGAGCAAAGATGTTCTTCGGCGACACGGACCACGCTTTTGAAATTTTTTATTTTTACTTTTTCCTATTCGGGGAATAGGAATAACGATATGGAGCAATTCATATTTCCAATTTCTCATTGCGTGGGAAAAGTACTACAACTTTCTTCTTTTAATGATTTTTATTAAAAAAAAACAATGAATAGAGCGGTATCGTTGGTGATATTTTTTTTTTAAATGAGCGCGAACTAGGACCCGTAGACCCATATCCAGGGTCAGTTTCAATATATATATATATATATATATATATATATATATATATATATATATATATATATATATATATATATACATATCACATACAATGTCATGGTCCATAAAATGCAATTTTGAAATATTTTTTTTCTTAACTACAAGCCTGGTGCAAGATACAAACGCACGTAATGACTACATATAGACACACATATGTACACCACATGTAAGTATCATTAACAAGAGTCTTCACAAAGTTCTTTGAAAAATTACAGACTCAAAGTTTCTAAAAGATTAAGTCCTTGGTTGTCGAGTTTACAACTTATTTCACTAATACACCATCTGTTTTGAAACGAAACTAGGCGGTTTTTCCCCATAAACCATGCATATTCGTTAAAAATGTGGGCCTTTAGCTTCTTTATGTAGGTTTCTTTAAATGCATGTTTTATCTAGTTCTTGAAGAAATTGATCAGGTTGTTGTATATTGTTGATTTGGCTAGGTTTACCATACAGTTTGCGAGTTGTTGTTTTTCAGTAGATTCCACGAAACCACAGACTATTTCTTCATTTCTTATAGTATTGCGTAGGAGAATTTTTTTCAAAATTACTTTTACAAACTGCCATAATTCTAAACTTTCTGGGCATATCATCAACAAATGCCATGAAGTTCCTTGGACATTCGTACAGAATGGACATGATTCGGTGTTTCTAATTCCTGTTCTGTTTAAGAATATGGCGTCTGCCAGGCGGTTTTTTGCGAAGCGCCATGATATATCTGATACGTGACCTGGTGTAAGTTTATTAAAATACGTTGACCAGTTAATTATCCCATCTGTCCATTCACACTGCATTATTTCGTTTGAGTCCATTTTAAATGTTTTCATTGTAAATATGTGTGTTTTATTATTCTGTCGAAAAATATTAATTGGATTCTTGGCCGTTACTTTACCATTACCCTGCATATAATAATCAAATAAACATACAAGCAGAAAGCTCGAATCTTACAAACAATGGGTGCTTTCGAATTACATGCAGCATGCTGCAGTATACTCTGTGGTTTGGAATTGTTGGCGCAGCACACTTCAGTGCATTTCTGACGCACTACGTACAATGCGGTGACCTAAACTGGCGGGAATGGACGGAATTTGAATTTAAATTTGGCCGGCCGCATATGTGGCTGTCAGATGTTGAATTTATTAAGCGCTGTTCTAGCCTTTATTCACTTATTTTAACTCATATTGGTCAATTTAGTTTCCAGCGGTGATAATAATAATTCTGTAACAGGATATATACCTACATTTCTGTTTTTTGGGGTTTTGGATACAGCAGAGGAGAATGCATCATGAATACCTCGTTCACAACACCTTAGTGTGTGGGATATCAAGGACTGTGAGACTCGTACTCACTAAACTCTTCTCCCTGGAGTACCGGGCCTTAGTCCATACCTCCGTCGGAAAGATTTTACACAATGACGTTTGGGTTTGAATGTTTCAATTCAGTTTTTGCCGCGGGGGCGTTAGCGGATAAGTATAAGCTTTGGACGCTTATGCCTATGTGGAAGTTGCTCATAGTAGTCAGTGGCACTACGGAGGAGAGCATTTGGGTGAGAAGCGGCTTTTGAGAACTGAATGGTGGATAGTATCGAATGCATTTCCGGATCAAAGTGAATCTGACTGTTTCTGACAAACCATGGCGCTCCGGTAACCATTCTCAGAATGTTATTCTGGATGTTTTGAAGGGTCTTAATGCGTGTGTCGGCCACGGTGGCTCATGCAGGTTATGGCTGGCCGGATTATGAGTTTGTACATGAGCAGCTTATTGTTCATGAACAATTTGGAATTTCTATTAAGAAGTGGGAAGAGCTTCGATATGAAAATCAATGCTTTTCGTCGGACATGTTGGACATGGGGGCGCCATGTTAAACGTTTGTCGACGACAACCCCGAGGTATTTGGCATAGTCTTGGCAGGGAATTAGACGGTTGACTAATGATATGTGTTCGTGAGGTCTGTGTCTCCTCTTAGAGAATAGGGTTGCTGAACATTTATCGGAATTTATTGCTAGACATGGATGCAGGAGGGCGAAATGCTCATGCAGACCCCATTCACGGCCTCATAGGTTCCGTGGGATATCGAGGTACTTTGAGACTGTACTCACTAAAAACCCCTCCCTGGGAGTACCGGACCTTAGTCCATACCTCCGTCGGAAAGAATAACACACAATGACTTTTTTGGGTATGAATGTTTCCATTCTGTTTTTGCCGCGGGGGCGTTAGCGGGTAAGTATAAGCTTTGGACGCTTATGCTTGTGTGGAAGTTGCTCGTCGTAGTCGGTGGCACTACGGAGAAGAGCATTTGGGTGAGAAGCGGCTTTTGCGAACTGGGTTGTGGATAGTTGAGTTATAAACTCAAGTATCGAAGGCATTCCCAGATCAGAGTGAATCTGACTCTTTCGGACAAACCATTGCGCTCCGGTAACCATTCTCAGAATTTTGTCCTGGATGATTTGAAGAGTCTTGATGTGTGTTGCGAGCGCGGTGGCCCATGCAGGTGATGCATAGGTCAAGGCTGGCCCGATAATGACTTTGTACATGATCAACTTATTGTTCGTGGACAATTTTGAATTTCTATTTAGAAGTGGGAATAGCTTCGAGATGAACATCGAGGCTTTCTTTCGAGCGTGATCGTCATGGGGGCGCCATGTTAAGTGTTTGTCGAAGAAAACCCCGTGGTATTTGGCGGAATCTTGCCAGGGGATTAGACGGTTGTCTAATGAAACGTGTTCGTGAGGTGTGTGTCACCTCTTGGAAAATAGGACAGCTGAACATTTACAGGGGTTTATGGCTAAAAGGGATTTCCTATACCATGATTGCAGCTAGACTACGGCGGTCTGAAGTCGTTCGGTTATTATCCTCGGCTGAGTGGAGCTGCTGAGGAGGGTAGTGTCGTCTGCGTACAGTGCGTATGTCACGTTAAGGGGGGCTGTCGGTATGTCTGCGACAAATATACTGTACAGCAGAGGGGAGATAGCAGAACCCTGCGGGAGACCAGCCGTGGCTGGGTACGTTCTAGATCTGGCTCGCAGATGTTTGACCTGGTACTTGCTTATTTCTGTTAAAAATAGTATACGTTGATATAAGTATAATCTACATAGAACACTGTAAGATGTACGACAGGGTCGCCATCTAGGTGCGAAACCAGGTAGTATGTTGTTACGTTAGCTCCAAATAACACAAAATGTTATAAAATAGAGACTGTGTACAACCAACTAACAATTTTGTAAATTGCCAGCCCTGGCTCATTTCTTCTCTAATATAGGGACAATGTACGTAAGGCTGGATGTATTCTTACCATAATTAGAACCGCAGCCCGGTTTTGCTCTAATTAGAGCTCGCCAGTACGGTATACTAATTACATCGAGAACACACCTATAAAGTAATACGGCTATGGTAGCCAGCCTCCTAGGACCCTGTCGTACATCTCGCAATGTACTAGGAGGCTTGCTATTACAACCAAATTGGTTTCAATGACTTATTTTAGAAACATTTTACAACACATTTCAAAAATTTTAAATGCTTGTCCAAATATAAAGGTAGCTGCGAAATCTTACAACACAACGCGTGATTTGTTATTCAAAGTCAAAGAAAAATCATGTTTCTTTACCAAAGTAGGAATTTTTAAATTAGTTTGTATACTGTAACCCAATTTACATCGGTCAAACTTCTAGAAATGTTCATACCAGATACAAAGAACATATTTCTCTACTTATAAATTATCACGCAAGTTTACATTTGCAAAACATATTATTAAAAGCCTGGACGCAGCAAGTGCGTTATGGTAGTGAATTTTCATCGAAATGATCTGGCACAAAATATTTTATTATAACTTTTTTTTCTTGTAACATAGAAATCTAAATTTTGGTGTATAGTTTACTTTTTATATCGTAAACCTACCTACCAAATTTGGTTATCATAGATTTTTTATTTTTTAAGATAAAATTTTTTTTCAAATGGAAACTCAAAATTTTCCCGTAAAACCTCGTCCGATTTTTTTGATTAACGAACTTGTCAAAGTCATTTACAAAAGGAAGGTACATGGCAAATTTTATCAAAATCGGCCTATTATTCTTTGAGATAAAATTTTTTTTCGAATGAAAACTCAAAATTTTCCCGGAAAACCTCGTCTGATTTTCCTGACTAACAAACTTGTCAAAGCCATTTACAAGAGAAAGGTACATGCCAAATTTTATTAAAATCAGCTAATTACTTTTTGAGATAAGAATTTTTTTCGAATGAAAACTCAAAAATTTCCCGGAAAACCTCGTCCGATTTTCCTGACTAACGAACTTATCCAAGCCATTTACAAAAGAAAGGTACATGCCAAATTTTATCAAAATCGGCCCATTATTTTCTGAGTTATCGGTGTGATACATATATATATATATATATATATATATATATATATATATATATATATATATATATATATATATATATATATATATAATATATATATATATATATATATATATATATATATATATATATATATATATATATATATATATATATATATATATATATATATATATATATATATATATAAACATATAAAAATTGAAACTGACCCCGGATATGGGTTCTAGGGGTCCTAGATCGCGTTCATTTGAAGAAATTTTTTCAAAATTCAAAAGTCGAGATCTCCTCATTAGTGAATATTTTCTAAGAAAATTCACTAATACAAAACATATACCCACAGTAAATAACCGCATAGAGCCACCACATTTTAGTAATTACAAGCGCAAACTAGCCTTTTTTGAAGCTTTAGAAGTAAAAAAGCACATACAAGAAAATAGCTACATTGTTTTAAATGAGCAAACTGATATAATGGATCGCCCTTTCTTGGAAGTACTTCTGTAATGAAACACTGGAAAGAAAATACGTCTAACTATATTAACTAAGTTGTAATAATATGGTAGATCGATGTGTGTCGATATTTTCGTTGTATAAAATTTGATTTATTGCTGTTATTGTTTAGTTATTATCTTGTTGTAATAATTATTATTGTTATAGTTTGATTCTATATTCGTCTTTAATATTGACACACATTACGAAGGCATTTCGAAGAAGTCATCTGTCATTTTATTTTTAATGAATTTTTTATCCAAACATCATAACGTAGAAATGGATTTTTATTGGTAGTTGTCATGAATACGTATAAATCAATTAAATTTTCTCTTGTTTGATGATGGTGTCAAGTAGCGAAACCGGTTACAGAGAAAAAAAGCAAACATTTGTGAAACTAGAGAAATAGTCTCTACGGCTGTATTTAGTATGGAACGGTTTCATCAAGTAAGGAAAACAAAAATAATGATCTGTATAGAATTAAAAAAAGTTTATAGAAACCTAGGTCCGCCTTCATTGTAGTTTTAAAATACAGATTGGAGTCTCTTTAGAAAATGTTTTTTTCCTATGAGTTGAAAAGTGGACTAGATATTTTTATTGAACTTGGCACGTTAGGTCTAGAGACACATCTCATAAAGAAAAAACGAATTTCAAAATTTAACCCTTATTAACATGAGCTATTGACCAATTTCAATGAAAAATATAAAACCGCCTGACTTTTTTCAAAAACAAACTCTATTTTCTGAATACTGCTTTATTTTTCAATAAAAACGGACTCTTGACTTTATTTCGTATCTTGAACTATTTTCAAGTAATCAAAGAAATAACAATTATCTGTAGTTTGTAGCTCTCCAAACTAAAAGCCGGATATTAAAATTATTCATACTTGAAGTTAGTCTTCATTTTGGCTGTTTTAAATAAGCGTTTTATATCCCTTTTTTACTGCTTCAAATCTGGAGATGCTGATATTTTGTCCTTTGATGTTGTCTTTGTCTGGGAAACTGAAGGCAAGATATGAAATTCTAACTTTGACAATTTCTTATACAGTGTAGTTTATGTAATATTAACAGAATGTATTAGCCTCTGAATTTCGTTCGAGAGAGCCGAAACGAGTAGGGTTTTTAAAATAAAAATCTTTCTGAAAGTTTAAGCCACTAATTTATCCTTAATAAGTAAAATATGTCGACCCCTATGGATGTTAATTGCACTTGTTGATATTACCGGGGATGGTGATATTGAACCCATAGGTAAACACTTGATAAACTTTATTATTTCACTAACTGAATAAACTATATGATACATTTAACTATAATACAATTACAACAGTACATGAGTACATAGCAGATAACTGACCGAGCGTGGAGGACGTGTGTTCACCGTAGCGGTTGGTAGAGAAGAGAGAGATCGCTCTGGTGTTTCTTCGTTGCTGTAGATCTTGACAGCTGGCTGTCGCAGAACATAACGTAACGTTTAACTGTCAAGAGTATTTATGCAGAAACACAGAGTAGTGTTGACGGAAACACTGCGGTCGGAACCACCGCCACAACCCCAGATTGACGTTTAGAAAATATAAAATTATTCAGTAGGCTGTGTCTAATTATAAACCTAAAAGTGTTCCTTTATGGTCTTTGTATTTTTCCTGGCTGTCAAATTTGGAGGAAGGGTGGCGCCCTAGAGTCCTTTTTTACGAGCTGTCACTGGTTATTTATGTCAAACCTCAAACATCAAACGTGCTTTTTATTTGCACGATATATTGTAGTGCACTTTCGTCCATTACAACGCGCTTGGCTGCGTGTAATTCGAAACTATCCAATAAGTGTAAAATTATAAGACGAACAAGATAAACTATTTTTTAAAAACACAATTTTTTACCTTGTTGCTTTTCCGATTCGAAAGTATCAAGCGTTTCCTTTAATCTTTTGAATTCTTCGTTATCGTGTACATCTAAAAAAAAAACATCAATTAAAAGTTGTCTATTCATAAGTACACTTGGATAACCCAAATTTCCACAGCACATATTTTAACAATCCGACGATCGTTTCACTAACAAAGATAGCGTCATCAGAGGATGAGAAATTTTAAACTATTTAACTATTACACATTATATTTATACTACATACGTGTTAGGTGAAATACCGATAACCTAGAGAGCGAGGAATCATAAGCAAACTTTCTGAGTCTATATTTTGATTGCCGGACGACCTTTTAAAAGTCCTGTTGTTGATAAAACCTCCAAAAAAATTAGTGTGCTGAATTCAGAAAAGAAAGAGCTTTCAAATGATCTAACACTCGACCCATGTTCCCTATTTAAAGTATAAGGGTTGTTATCACCACCCTTAAGGGGTTGATGTGACAAAGTTGAGTTTTATGTCAAAACATATCCTCTCCAATATTAAAATTGACGTCTTTCAGCGTTTCTTAAAAAAATGCTCTGGACGCAAATCGGTCTGTTTCGTTTTTAATGCGCCACCCTGTATAAAGGTTTGCTACGGTTAAATATCCTTTGAAAACCTCTTCACTTAAGTATGTTGTTCAATTTCAACAATTGTTCTAAATAAGTTAGTGTTTGTGTCGCAAGCTAACTTTGTTAGTGAAACGATCGTCAGGTCTTTAAAAGATGGGTTCTGATGATTTGGGTTCTCCCAGTGTACTTATCGGTGCTCATCACAGCTTCACTTAGTTATCTATTCATTACATTACATGTTTCTAAAAGGTCTGTAAAATTTAAAAAACATCTATTTTTGTTATAAACCCTAATTGTATGCATAGGCAGACCCTATACGTGGCGCATTGAAACCGAAACAGACCGATTTCCGTCCAGAGAATTTTTTTTTAGAATCGCTGAAAGACGTCAATTTTAATATTAAGGGGGACATGTTTTGACATAAAACTCAACTTTGTCACATCAACCCCTTAAGGGTGGTGATAACAACCCTTATATTTTAAATAGGGAACATGGGTTGAGTGTTACATCATTTGAAAGCTCTTTCTTTTCTGAATTCAGCACACTAATTTTTTTTGGAAGTTTCATTAACTTGTTTAAAAATTATTCACAGTTGGAGTTGCAAGAACGTCAACAGTGCGTCGTCGTAATTCTTCCAGAGACTCCGGTTCTGTTGCGTAAATTTTACTCTTTAAATGGCCCCGTAGAAAGAAGTCTAAAGGAGTTAAAACCGGTGATCTAGGGGGCCACTTAATAGCATCTTTACGCCCAATCCATTACTCTGGAAACTCTCTGTTCAAAAACTCCCTAACACGTTGTGAAAAATGCGGCGGAGCTTCATCTTGTTTAAACACTAATTGATTGTCTTGATAGCGATAATCATTTTCAACAATGTCAATTAGTAGAGGGTAAACGATATCTTCTAGTAACTCCAAATACTCAAATTGCCATCAAGAAAAATTGGTCCGATTAAACGGTCTCCAAAAATGCCAGTCCAGACATTCAATTTCTGTGGAGTTTGAGTGTGGACTTCATGAAAATTTCTTGGATTATTATCTGCCCAATAATGACAATTATGACGATTGACTGTAGAGTTTAATAAAAACGTACACTCGTCTGAAAAACAGATATTGAATAGAAAATTCCCGTTATCAGCTATTCGTGCAGTCATAACTTCACAAAACTCCAGCCGCCGATCAAAATCATCTTCATTCAGTTGTTGTACAAGATGAATTTTATACGGGTGAAATTTATGATGCTTCAATATTCGCTGAATAGTTCTTATTTTGATGTTTGAAACAGTGGCCAATTTTCTCGTGCTCAAAGTTGGGTCTGCAGCAATTTGTCCTAAAACTTCAATCTCAGTAGTCTCATTTCTAACCGAAAATTCACGTTCAGGATCCCGTTTTTTGTTGGCTACTGAACCACTTTGTCGAAAAATTGCAACTAACTCCAAAATGTATTTTCTGTTAACATGTCTGTTCGGATGTCGTTCATTAAACAAATTTGCGGTACGGTTGGCACAGTCATCGTTTTTGAAAAAAAAAAGAGTAATTATTTCAACTCTTTCTTCTACAGAATACACCATTGTGAAATTAATTTTCGGTAGTACTATCACGTATCAAACCGACCGATAAACTAAAATAATAAACCGCATTTCTCTCATTCAGATAAGAAATGTTCTGATAGTCAATTTTTTGTTTACAAACCAACAAAACATTGACTATCAGCACATTTCTTATCGGAATGAGTGAAATGCGTTTTTTTGCATCTTCAACTGTGAATACTTTTTAAACGAGTTGATAAAACTTCCAACAAAATTAGTGTGCTGAATTCACAAAAGAAAGAGCTTTCAAATGATATAACACTCGACCCATGTTCCCTATTTAAAATATAAGGGTTGTTATCACCACTCTCAAGGGGTTGATGTGACAAAGTTGAGTTTTATGTCAAATCATGTCCCCCTCAATATCAAAATTGACGTGTTTCAACGTTTCTTAAAAAAATTCTCTTGACGCAAATCGGTCTGTTTCGTTTTCAATGCGCCACCCTATATATTAAATTGGCCAGCAGACATTTTAAACCTTATAGACAATATGTGTAGCATAGTTAAAAACCAGTTATTTTTTAGAGACTTAGTTTTTTACCTTGCTGCTTTTCCATCTCTAAAATAGAAATCTTTCGCTTCAAATTTTTAATTGTTTCATCTTTTATTAAACCTAGAAAAAAGAAAATATGTAAATGAAAAGTTCTCTATATTTATTACATTACATCGCTCATGAGCTATAATTGTGGGCAACTCACAAAAAAAGTCTGGACGTAGCAAGTGCGTTAAGGTAGCGAATTTTTATAAAATTCTTTCAAATCACAAAAAAATTGTTTCTCTTAAAAAAATATATCCTTAAATATAATGAAGTTGTTGTGAGAAAATTCGGTATACTTTTTGCTTTTATGAAGATTTTGTTAAAAAACAAAATTAGGTTATTAGTATTTATAAACAAAATCTTTACAAATCATAACGCACATCTGTATCCAAACTTTTACTACTATCTATGCATTGATCGTTCGTTTGTCGATTAATCGACTAAATAATGGGATTTTTAAAATTTATTGTGTTAAATAAAAAAAAACACTGTAATTTAAACTCCTGCCAAAACATCGCAGAAAGGCTGTATTAAAATGATTTTTACGCAAATATTTTTTTTAATAAAGAACAATAGTTACTAAAACAAAAATTTAAGACCTTGTAACACACACTTCTTGCAATCTTTGTTCTGCATAACCGTTATTCATTTCAGAATCTTTGCTTAAAAATCACCAATTGTTACATTTCCAATCTCCACTTTGATGTTTTTAGAAAAAAGTCTATAAAATTTGAAAGCAATTTTTTGGTACCTGACCTTTTTGTCTAAAAAAACCATTAATCATTGCCTGTATTATTTAGTAGACTTGGCTTACCACAACTGAAGGAAAACCCAATTGGTCCGATTTTCTTTGCTTAGGAAATCATCAAAACTCTAAATACCAAAACAATACGCGTGCTAATGTTCCTTAAAATCGGTTCTTTTTTTTTGAGTTATCGTAGTGTCATGTAAATATATATATATATATATATATATATATATATATATATATATATATATATATATATATATATATATATATATATATATATATATACGATCAAAAGTACACCTTGGAAAACACAATTTATCATAAAACATTTTAAAGGCCTGTAGCATAATTGAAAGATGGTGTTGTGAGCTAGGACTCTCCGTAAACCCAGCGAAGACGGAGATGATCCCGTTCACCAAGAGGAGGAATCTGGAGGGGTTCAGGGCGCCGATGATATTTTGAAAACCTTTAGCTTTAGTGCGGGAGGTAAAATATCTAGGGTGGTCCTGAGCTCCAAACTATTGTGGGGGTCGCAAATAAAACGAGCAGTGAGGAAGGGGGTAGCGACCCTCTGGCAGCTGCGCCGCGTGATAGGAAGGACCTGGGGACTTAATTCTCGGATCCTTCATTGGATTCATACTGCGATCGTCAGGCCGAGAGAGATGATCCCGTTCACCAAAAGGAGGAATCTGGAGGGGTTCAGGGCACCGATGATATTTTGAAAACCTTGAGGTTTAGTGCGGTAGGTCAAATATCTAGGGTGGTCCTGAGCTCCAAACTATTGTGGGGGTCGCAAATAAAACGAGCAGTGAGGAAGGGGGTAGCGACCCTCTGGCAGCTGCGCCGCGTGATAGAAAGGACCTGGGGACTTAATTCTCGGATCCTTCATTGGATTTACACTGCGATCGTCAGACCGATAGTCCTTTATGGGGCAGTAGTCTGGTGGTGTGGTGTGAACCAAACTGCTAACCGGAAGCTGGCCAAACTTCAAAGACTGACAAGTCTGGGTATCACCGGCGCTATGAAGATGATTCCCTTAGCCGCGGTAGAGGTCTTGCTGATGCTGCCACCGCTTCCTATCTGTATCAGAAGGGAGGCTATGGAGTCGCATCTTAGAATGCGAAACTCTGGAAACTGGAGCGGAGAGGGAGCTATAACAGGGCATGAAAAAGTTGCCAAGGAGGTTGAAAAGGAAATTACAATTTCCACTATCACGGTACGAAATGCAGAGTACTATATTAGGCTGACTATAGGATAGATACCCTCAGAATCCCTAGCGATGATCAGTAGAGGAAAAATGAGTTTGTTTTCCAGCCTGCTAGCCTGATGTGTTTTGGATCAAGGCTGGAGAAGCAGAACTTATCCGAGGGGGAATATACATCGATAGCCTGGGGGTGCGCAAGAGTTATGCTCTGGGCGCATATACCACGGCATTCGAAACGAAGGTGTACGCTATTATGTATGTAGCTAATAGACAGGCTGCTAGGATGAGAGCTGAGAAACGTGTATACATGTGCTCAGATAGTCAGACGGTCCTCTGGGCAGTCTGGACGTCCAGAATTAGGTCAACGCTGGTTCAGTAGTGCGGTAACACTCTTACCGGACTGTCCAGGACAAAGGAGGTGCAACTTGTGTGGGTTCCGGGACACTGCGGTGTCGCGGGGAATGAAGTGGCGAATGACCTCGTAAGGCTTGGTTCCCGGCGGCCGTTCTGTGACCTGCAGCCTGCTTTAGGCATAAGTAGGAAGATGGTCTCCGACGCCCTAGATAAATGGATTGAGGAGGCCATGGAGAAGCACTAGAGGTCGGTCGGACAAGAGACTGTCTGGCTTCTTGGTAGCAGTCGCTCTGCGTTTCGCCGCATCATTAGGGTGCTGACGGGCCACTCTGCTCTCAGAAGACACCTTACATTGGTGGTGCCGAGAGGGATCCCATTTGCCAGGAATGCGGCGAGACTGAAGGAACGTCTTACCACTACCTGTGTGAATGCGAGGCTTTTGGGAGTCTTCGAACATAATTGTGCAGTTCGATGACTCTGCAGAGGAGGCAGGTAAGTTCCTTCTAATGAAAGACCATCATGGCCTTTATTTCGAGGTCGAGGAGGTTTCGTGACGGAACCGTGGAGGGGTAGAGCATGTTTGCTGGGTTGCCGGGGTTGTCAAAAAGGGCCCGTTGTGGCCTACTTGCCTGGCTTTAGCCTCCCCACCAATGCTACTGCTGCTACTACCACCACTACTTAAGGCCTGACGATCGTTTCGCTACCAACGTTAGCGTCACTAGAAGGAAAATATATTATCAATTCTTCTAATAACGCTAGACAGGCCTTAAAAGTATATTGTGGTGAATTGGGTACTCCGGAGTGTACTTATCAGAAAGGTTAAACCTTCTAGACAAAACCTGTGACAATAAAAGAGTTTGGAACGCAGAAAATGCGTTATGGTAGTGAATTTTCATTAAATGTTTCAAATTTTAATTACTTATTTTTTTATGAACTTAGAAAGTTGAACTTTAGTATGTAGTAAGGTCTTTTCTAAGGCAACATATCCACCAAATTTCATTAAAATACCTTTGTAATTTTCGGGAATTTTTTTTTGAAAGAAAACTCTAAATTTTCCGGGGAAAACTTGTCTGATATTCATGGCTAACGAACTCACAAATATATATATATATATATATATATATATATATATATATATATATATATATATATATATATATATATATATATATATATATATAATATATAAACATATAAAACTTGAAACTGACCCTGGATATGGGTTCTAGGGGTCCTAGTTCACGTTCATTTAAAGAAATTTTTGCAAAGTCTCAACCTCGATACCTCTCTAAAGATAAAATATTTTGTAAAGAGTTACTTTTTTACCTTGTTGCTTTTCCTTCTGTAAATTATAAATCCTAGCTTTCAATTTTTTTATTTCTTCGTCTTTCGTAAAACCTAAAAAAAAAGAAATGCGTATATAAAAAATGAAGAACAATAGTTACTAAAATTGAAATTTAAGGCCTTGTAGATTGCACTTTTTTCGATTTTTGTTCTGCATAACCCGTATTCGTTTCAGAATTTTTGTTAAAAATCACCAATTATGACGTTTTAAATCGTCACTTTGATGTTTTTAGAAAAAGGCTATAAAATTTTCAAAGTATTTTTTGGCGCTTCTTAACTTTTTTGCCCCAAAGAAACCCAATGACTGCATGTAGTATTTAGTAGATTTGGTTTACCACACAATATTTTGGCTTTCGCACTTCTTTAAACATAATAACTTTTTTTCACTTCAAGGATTTGAATTTTGGCATGTACTATACGCTTAAAGCAGCCCACTTGCTTACCAAATTTGGTTAAAATGATTATGTTATTCTCAACCAATCAAAAATTTTCTGAAGGAAAACACGGGTGCCAAATTTCCTTAAAATCAGTTCGTTATATGTTGAGTTACCTATCGTAATGTTGGATATATATATATATATATATATATATATATATATATATATATATATATATATATATATATATATATATACAGTGTGTCCCAAACTGCACTTTTAAACAAAACTTTAAGGCCTTGAAAAAATACTTTTTGCAATATTTGTTCTGCATAACCAGAAGCCTTGCTTAGAATTCACCAATTTCGACATTTCAAATCGCCACTTTGATGTTTTTAGCAAAAGCTATAAAATAATGAATGCAATTTTTTGGTATTTCTTAACCTTGTTGCGCCAAAGAAACCTAATGATTGTCTGTAGTATTTAATTGATTTGGTTTCCAACACAAAATTTTGCTTTCGCCCTTCTTTGACCTCTAGTACGATCGAAATTTTTTCTTTAAAACATTACAACTTTTTTCAACTTATCGATTTGAATTTTGCCATGTATTATACGTTCTAAAGAAGCCCACTCGCTTATCAAATTTTGCTACAATGACTACGTTATTTTCAACCAAACAAAAATTTCCTGGAGGAAAAAACAACTGGTCCGATTTTCCTCTCTAAAGAAATCACCCATACTATTTACCAAAAGAACACGCGTGCCAAATTTCCTCAAAATTAGCTGTTTATTTTTTGAGTTACCTATCATAGTGTTATATATATATATATATATATATATATATATATATATATATATATATATATGTATATATATATATATATATATATATATATATATATATATATATATATATATATATATTTAGGAGCATGATACACTTTGGAAAAGTCAATTTACCACAAAACATTTTTAAGGCCTGACAATCGTTTCACTACCAACGCTAGCGTCATCAGAAGGGTAAAATATTATTCATCGTTCTAATATCGCTAACGTTGTTAGCGAAACGATCGGCAGGTTTTAAAAGTATATTGCGGTGAACTGGGTCCTCCAGAGTGTACTTATCCGAAAGCTTAAACCTTATAGACAATACGTGTAACATATTAAAAAAAAAACAATTTTTTAAAGACTAAGTTTTTTACCTTGCTGCTTTTCCATTTGTAAATTGGAAATCTCTTCTCTCAAATTTTTAATTTCTTCGTCTTTTATAAAACCTAAAAAAGGAAAATAGGTATATAAAAAATATGGAGCAATAGTTACTAAAACAAAATTTAAGGCCTTGAAAACACACTTCTTGCAATCGTAGTTCTGCATAACCCGTGTTCGTTTCAGAATATTTTCCTAAAATCACCAACTTTGACATTTCAAATCGCCAATTTGATGTTATTTGAATAAAGCCATAAAGTTTTCAATGCAATTTTTTGGTACTTCTTAACCTTTTGCGTCAAAGAAACCTGATGATTACCTGCAGAATTTAATAGATTTGGTTTACCGCACAATATTTTAGTTTTCGTCCTCCTTTGACCTCTAGTGCGATCGAATTTTTGTCTTTAAAACATTATAACTTTTTTTTCAACTTACCGACTTGAAATTTTTCATGTACTATACGCTTTAAAGGAGTCTACTTGTTTACCAAATTTGGTTCCCATGACTATTTGTTTCAACCCAACAAAAATATTTTAAAGGAAAACGCAACTGGTCCGATTTTCCTCCCTAGAGAAATCATTCAAACTATTTACCAAGAGCACACGCGTGCTAGATTTCCTCAAAATTGGTTAATTATTTTTTAAGTTACTTGGCGTAGTCTTATATATGAATATATATATATATATATATATATATATATATATATATATATATATATATATATATATATATATATATATATATATATATATATATATATTGGATCATAATACACTTTGGAAAAGCCAATTTGCCACGAAACATTTTCACGGCTGACAATCGTTTCGCTACCAACGTTATTATAATATTATTCATCCTTCTAATAATATCGTTAACTTTGTTAGCGAAACGATCGGCAGGTCTTAAAAGTATATTGTGGCGAATTGGGTTCTCCGGAGTGTACTTAGCAGAAAGCTTAAACCTTATAGAGAATACGTGTAGCATAATTAAAAATTCTGGTTGCAGCAAGTACATTATGGTAGTGAATTTTCATAGCAATGATCTGACACTAAACATTTTTTTATTAAATGGTTATAACTTTTTTTCTTGTAACATAGAGGTCTAAATTTGGTATCTAGTTTACTTCTCATAACGTAAACCTACGTACCAAATTTGGTTAACATGACTTTGTTATTTTCAGAGAAACGAATTTTTATTTAAAGAAAACCCAAAATTTTCCTAAAACACCTATTCCGATTCTTCACGATAACGAACTTATCCAACCCACTTATAAAAGGAAGTTTTCGGTGTGTGATTATATATATATATATCGCACCGATAACTAAAAAAAAGGCCGACTGTGATAAAATTTTAAAATTTAAATTTAATTAAAGAAAAATCAAAAATAAACATATAAAAATTGAAACTGGCCCAGGATATGTGTTCTAGGGGTTCTAGTCCCCGTTCATTTTAAGAAAGTTTTTCCGAATTCAAAAGTCGAGATCTCCCCATTAGTGAATTTTTTTACGAAAATTCACTAAAAAGAAAAAAATATTTTTGAAAGGCTTAGTTTTTAACCTTGCTGCTCTTCCATTTGTTAATTGAAATCACTCCTATCAATTTTTTAATTTCTTCGTCTTTCATAGAACCTATAAAAAGGAAATATGTAAATAAAGAAGTTCTCTATGTATATTACATAATATGCTCATGAGCTATAATTGTTGACAACTAAAAAATCTGGCTGCAGCAAGTGCATTATGGAAGCACATTTTTATAATAATCATTCAAATCACAAAAAATATATTCCTAAAAATTGTATCACCAGATATAATCAAGCTGATGTGATGAAATTCGGTATACTTGTTGCCTTTGTTATATGATAAAATTACAGTTTCTAGGTTTATACAAAATTAGTAGATCGTTTCGCCACCAACGTTAGCGTCATCGAAAGGATAAAATATTATTCATCCTTCTAATAATGCTAACGTTGTTAGCAAAACGATCGTCGGGTCTTAAAAGTATATTGTGGTGAATTGGATTCTCCGGAATGTACTTAGCAGAAATTTTAAACCTTATGTACAATACGTGTAACATAATAAAACACAAAATTACTTTATAAAGACTTAGATTTTTACCTTGGTGTTGGTTTTCCATCTGTAAATTATAAATCATTCCTTTCAAATTCTTAATTTCTTCGCCTTTAATAAAATCTAGAAAAAAGGAAATATGTAAATAAAAGTTCTCTATATTTATTACATAATATGCTCATAAGCTATAATTGTGGACAACTAAAAAAAGTCTGGACGCAGCAGGTGCACTATCTTACCGAATTTTTATAAAAATTATTCATTTCACAAAAAATTATTTCCTAACAAAATTGTATCCCAAATATAATGAAATTGATGTGATGAATCCTGTATATTTTTTGCCTTTATAAAGACTTTGTTATATACCAAAATTATAGTTTCTAGGTTTAAACAAAATTATATAAATATTTTTACCTATATATTAAGAATCCCAAATGCGCTACTCTAACGCAGTACTGCATCTGCATATATACTCTATGTCTATGTCTACCTCTTTTTATGACAGTCAGGTCAGCAAACTCTCCAAATAATAATTAAGCGAGCAGAGTTTGCTGCCCTGACTATGTCATAAAAACCGGTAGCACCGAGTCGACACCGTTTACCTGAGGAGACAGAAAGGTTAACTCAACACGGAGTAGATATTGGAATTTAAAATCTTTTTTTCCCTTAGGACTCGTCCGCGTCTTTGCCGCCCAGATAGCACCACAGCCTTTGGCTTATTGTGCATGCTCTCTGTCTTTTCTACTCCACCCATTCCACAATCACTGTACCTTGAACTAGTTTGCACAGCAATTGGTAGGGTGAAGTTTTATATTACTCTGTCTCCGGTCTAGGCTGTCCGTAGATCAGTTGCCTTTTGCGGCCCAGAGCTTTACACTCGCACAAGATGTGCTGGGCTGATTCCTTCCCTTCGACGCAGAGTCTGCATGCCAGGTCCCCCTCGAACCCCCCCCCCCATTTTATGCAGGTGTTTCTTGACGGCCATGTGTCCCGTCAAGGGTCCTGTTGTATTCCTGAGCTGTCATCTGCTAAGATTTTGCAGCTCCACAGCTCTCTTTGAACTGATTCCTCAATTACTGACTTCCCATGCCTGAGCCCTGGACAGTTTGCCCAGTACACCTTGTGTTCGTTTCTGAGCCAGGACTTAATGGATCCCCTGGCAGTGCCCTTCGTTACGCACAGGACCGGTTCTGGTTCCATAAATTGTTCTGCTGACCCTCTCTTCGGGACACTGCCAGCTTCTTCATTACCTTTGACCCCCGTGTGACCCGGCACCCAGATGAGGGTGACCTCATTATGTCCAGCCAGGTCGCTCGTTTCGTCTTGGCATTCACTTACCAGCCTGGAATTTACTCGTGGGCTACTTATGGCCTTAAGGGCTGCCTGTGAATCCGCTTGTTGGTGTAGCCCATCCTCTTGTTCTGTCGCACGCAGTGCAGGATGGTGTACATTTCGGCCTGAAAGACCGTTGCGTGAGCTCCGAGGGAAATACTGTGACTTACCCTCGATCCTTCCGAATAAACGCCTGCCCCCGCTCCCGCTCACCCCGGATCCGTCCGTGGTAGGCCTTGGGTCTCCCTCCGCCATGCCTTGCGGTCAGGGATTTCCACTACAAAATTGTTTTCCCTGCAGATTAGCGGGCTCGCGAAGTCTGACCTCATTTCAAGTATGGGCTCCTCCTGGGTTGATCTTTAGTCTATTATTGCAGGCTATTCTGTATAGTCCTAGCCTGTCCTGCCCAATGATAACTATGTGTAGGGGCGGGGGGCGGTGGGGGTAAGGTGCAGATTCAGCAACACCTCCATGGCGGCTGTTAGGGTTGAAGCCATGGCCCCTGTGATGCCCAGGCAAGCCATCCTTTGGATCTTGCCTAGTTTTTGTTTGGCACTGGATTGTGTCACCTTAGGCCACCAGACTAGTGCCGCGTATGTTAACGATGGTCTGACCACCCTTGTGTATAGCCAGTGGGCCATACTAGGTCTTAGTCCCCACGTTTTTCCATATAGCCGCCTAGTGACGGCTAGGGTCATAACTGCCTTACGCAGTATTTTTTCAACGTGACCATGACAGGTTAGCTTAGAGGCCAATATCACCCCAAGATATTTTACTTCCCTGGCCATTGGGATGTTTCTACCGTATAGAATGAGAGTTCTGTGGCTTTCCCACTTCCTCCTTCCTCGTCAACGGTATGACGGTTGCTTTCTCCGGGCTCAGCCCAAGCCCTTGGCCAACCTCCACCTCTACACCACTTCCAGTGCTCTCTGCATGCGCTCCCCCACTGACTGTGTAACCGTTCCTCGGACTATGATGAAAATATCGTCCGCATAGCCCTGTACCTCGTACCCCTCTCCCGGGTGCCTTCCTAGCAGGCCGTCTACGACTAGACACCAGAGGAGGGGAGACGGAACGCTCCCCTGCGGACACCTCGCCGCGACTTCCGCCAGCAGAGTCCCTCCCGCGAGGTAGGTGAACACCGCCCTGTTCCTGAGCATGGAGCCGATCCACGTGCAGCAGGTCTCCTCTATTCCACGGTCCCTGACAGCTACCAGTACCGATCCGAATGAGGTGTTGCTGAAGGCCCCGTCTGTGTCTAGAAAGGCACCCAGCGCCACCTCCCTGTTCTTCAGCGTATTCCCCAGTTTCAGTACCAGTTGGTGCAGTGATGTTTCTGTGTATGCATATTGTCCGCAGTGTAGGGGATATGCTTCCAGTACACCGCCCCTAATATGCCAGTTGAGCAGTTTTTCTATTGTTTTTAGCAAGAGAGACTTATTTGCCTCAGGGACTTTGGACTGGTCTGTTGGACGCCCAGGTTTAGGAATGAATACAACCCTGGCCAGTCTCCATGCCATCGGAATATACCCCAGAGCCAGGCTGCTCCTCATAATGAGGGTAAGCGCCGGCGCCAGTATGTCTATACCCTGTTGGAGCATGATGGGCATTATTCCCTCGAATGCCTATGTATTGGTTGTCTATTCAACTGTTCGACTAAGGATCGCGATTTTTCAAATGTATTGTGTTGAATCAAAAAAAAAAGAAAAAAAACTTTTAAATCACAAACGCCCTGATTCAAAATCCTGCCAAAACATCGCAGAAAGGCTCTATTCAAATGATTTTTATGCAGATATTGTATTCAAATGAAGAAAACTGCTAAAACATAAATTTAAGACCTTATAAAACACACTTAATGCAATCTTTGTTCTGCATAAACCGAATCTTTGCTTAAAACACCAATTTTGACGTGCCAAATCGCTTCTTTGATGATTTTGATAAAAGCTATAAAATTTTCATAGCAAATTTTTGGCCTTTTGCATTAAAGAAACTTAATCATTGTCTGTAGTACTTAATATACTTGGTTTACCACACAATATTTTGGCTTTCGTCCTTCTCTAGTAGTAGTGCGATCGAATTTTTTTTTCTAAAACATTATACCTTTTTTTTTAACTTACCAATTTGAATTTTGGCATGTACTACACGCTTTTAAAGAAGCCCACTTGGTTATGAAATTTGGTTGGTCCGATTTGCCTCGCTAACGAACTCATCCAACCTATTTACTAAAAGAACACGCGTGCCAAATTTGCTTAAAATCGGTTCATTACTTTAATTTTTAATTTAATTTATTTAACCCAATTTAACCCAATACATTTTTAGGGTCATCAGAAGGATAAAATATTATTCATCTTTCTAATACAGCTAACGTTGTTAGCGAAACGATCGGCAGGCCTTAAAAGTATATTGTGGTGAATTGGGTTCTCCGGAGTGTACTTAGCAGAAAGCTTAAACCTTATAAATAATACGTGTAACATAATAAAAAATATATTATTTTTTAAAGACCTAGTTTTTTACCTTGCTGCTGCTTTTCCTCCCGAAGAAAATAAACCTCTCCTTCCAAAAATTTTATTTGTTTGTCTTTCATAAAAGCTAAAAAAATGAAATATGTAAATAAAAATTTCTCTATATTTATTACATTACATCGCTCATGAGCTATAATTGTGGACAACTCAGAAAAAAGTCTGGACGTAGCAAGTGCGTTATGGTAGCAAATTTTTATTAAAACATTTCAAATCACAAAAAATTAATCTCCTAAAAATATGTATCCCCAAACATAATGAAGTTGATCTCATGAAACTTGGTACAGTTTTTGCATCCATAAAGAATGTTATAATGAGTGGACGATGTTTTTGCAGTATTTAATACAAATGTATGCAAAGTAGATGCTTTTATAGCCAAATTAAACAGCAAAATTGACTCCATTAAATTCACGCATGAAATTGAAATTAATAACAAATTACCTTTCCTGATGCATTAGTCATAAAAAATCGAGAGACTTTAGAATCTGACATCCACAAAAGGGAAACCACTATTGTGAGTTACATTTCGATTGACTCACACCATAGTTTTCCACAAAAAACAGCTAGTTTGATTTTTTTGGTTCATAGATTAATACAGTTTCCCTTAAAAAAAGACAGATACAACAGATAACTTGAATATATTAAAAGTCTAGACGCAGCAAGTGCGTTATGGTAGCGAATTTTCGTAAAAAGGTTTTTAATTGTCAATATGTCATGTTTTTAAAAGAAAGACATTTGGTTGGCAGTATAACCTATATAGTAGTAACAATGTACCATATTTTACTAAAATAGCTTTGTTGTTTCAAAAGGTGCAAACATTTTTCGAAAATAAACTTAAATTAAATAAACGTTCCAGAAAAAAAACTGGTCAGATTTTCCTGGCCAATGAACCTCTTCAAGCTATTTACACACCTGCCAAGATATAATTATCCACAACCAGCTTTAGGATCAAATTTGAAAAAATTCACCACTTTTTCTTCCACAAATTGCCTTCAGTAACGTTACACTAAATTACAGTTTTCACAAAAATTCGACAACTTTTTTTTACAATAACTTACTAAACATTTATTATTAATTACCAACATATCACAAAAATGTTACAAAAATGATTTCTACGGAAACACTAAAAACATTTCTGCGGAAAATAATTAAATTCAGTCACTATTTGAGAATACCTGTATACGGCAGCTCGATTTTTTAGACTAGTAATACAAGAAAAAGCTCTCTGAATGCGCCATTACCGTGGGGCTCCGCTATGTAGTGGTAAAAACGTTGTATCACAAATTGTGATATGTGCTAAAAACGTGAAAAGTTGCAAATAAATTGAAATAATTCCAAAATGATGAACTATCTCAATTTTCTTCCTCACATGCATGCATTACATTTGATGGAAAATACAAAAATGCAATAACAGGAGTGTTCCACAAAAAAGTATGTATCACCAACGACTTATGGGCCACCCTATGATTGGCAAAATAGGTATATAAGATGCAGCTCGAGACACCCTATAATTAATTAATATAATTTTTTCTAATATCTTGTATAATAACATATATATTGAGCTTTACCGTAGAAATGCGTCACCCTGTATATGTGTAAACAGACAAAAACTGAAACTGACCCCGTATATGGGTTTTAGGGGTTCCAGTTCGTGCTCATCTGAAGAAATCTTTTTAAAATTCATAAGTCACGGTCTTCTCAAAACGATTTTTTTCTACGAAAATTTGCCAAAATATAGACTAATAAAGCATAAATTCTATAGCTGAAACTACTGCCAAAGCATCAGAAAGAGGATCTATTTGAAAGTAATTTTCCGAAAATATTTTAGTTAAATGAGGGACACTGATGTTTGAAGCTGAAATTTAAGGCTTTGTAAAACACACTTATTACAAAATTTTCTACATAATCCGTATTTGATTCAGATTAGTTGTCTAAAAATTGCAAATCTTGACGTTTCAAATCGCGACTTTGACGTTTTAAGAAGAAAATTATTAAATTTTTTTTTTGCTACTTTTTGACACTCGTGCGTCAAGACAACTTAACCGTCGTATGTAATATTCAATTGGTCTTGTTAATCACACAAAATATTTTGTTCTTGTGCTTCCCTGTGATCACCAGTGCCACCCAATTTTTTTTTGTTTAAATGCCTATAACTTTGTTCTTTATAGTTACAGTTCTGAATTTCGGTAGGTTCGGTAAATTTGATAGTAGAAATGTATGTGTTAAATTTGGTTGTCATAGCTCTGTTATTTTCGGAGATACAAAAATTTTCCGAAAGGAGACATTTTCCCGGAAAAACTGGTCCGATTTTTCTGGCTAACGAACTTGTCCAAACCACTTACAAAGGGAAGGTACGTAGCAAATTTCATCAAAATCGGCCAATTGTTTTTCGAGTTATCGGTACGATATATATATATATATATATATATATATATATATATATATATATATATATATATATATATATATATATATATATATAGGGTGGCGCATTGAAAACGAAACACACCGATTTGCGTCTAGAGAAATGTTTTTCTTAAGAAACGCTGAAACACGTTAATTTTAATATTGAGGGTGACATGTTTTCACATAAAACTCAACTTTGTCACATCAACTCCTTAATGGTGGTGATAACAACCCTTATATTTTAAATAGGGAACATGGGTCGAATGTTACATCATTTGAAAGCTCTTTCTTTTCTGAATTCAGCACACTAATTTTTTTGGAATTTTTATCAACTCGTTTAAAAATTATTCTTAGTTGAAGATGCAAAAACGCATTTTACTCATTCCGATAAGAAATGTGCTGATAGTCAATGTTTTGTTGGTTTGTAAACAAAAAATTGACTATCAGAACATTTCTTATCGGAATGAGAGGAATGCGGTTTAATATTTCAGTTTATCGGACGGTTTGGTACTTGATAGTACTACTGAAAACTAATTTCACAATGGTGTATTCTGTAGAAGAAAGAGTTGAAATAATTACTCTTTTTTTCAAAAAACGATGACTGTGCCAACCGTACCGCAAATTTGTTTAATGAACGACATCCGAACAGACATGTTAACAGAAAATAAATTTTGGAGTTAGTTGCAAAGTTTCGACAAAGTGGTTCAGTAGCCAACAAAAAACGGAATCGTGAACGTGGATTTCTGGTTAGAAATGATACTACTGAGATTGAAGTTTTAGGACAATATACAGTAGACCCAACTTTGAGCACGAGAAAATTGGCCACTGTTTCAAACATCAAAAGAAGAACTATTCAGCAAATAAAGAAACACTATAAATTTCACCCGTATAAAATTCATCTTTTACAACAACTGAATGAAGATAATTTTGATCGGCGGCTGGAGTTTTGTGAAGTTATGACTGCACGAATAGTTGATAACGGGAACTTTTTGTTCAATATCTGTTTTTCAGACGAGTGTACGTTTTTTATTAAACTCTGCAGTCAATCGTCATAATTGTCGTTATTGGGCAGATAATAATCCAAGAAATTTTCACGAAGTCCACACTCAAACTCCACAGAAATTGAATGTCTGGACTGACATTTTTGGAGACCGTTTAATCGGACTAATTTTTCTTGATGGCAATTTGAGTGGCGAAATGTATTTGGAGTTACTAAAAGATATCGTTTACCTTCTTTTTTTTTGTTCCCTCAGGGCTCGTCCGCGGCCTTGCCGCCCCGATAGCACCGCAACCCTTGGTTGATTGTGCATACCCTTAGTCTTACTCCACCCATTCCAAAATCACTGTGCCTTGAACTAGTCTGCACAGCGATTGGTAGGGTGAAGTTTTATATTGCTCTGTCTCCGGTCTAGAGTGACCGTAGATCAGTTGTCTTTTCCGGTCCAGAGCTATACACTCACACAAGATGTGCTGGGCTGATTCCTCCCCCTCGCCGCAGAGTCTGCATGCGAGGTCCCCTTCGAACCGCCCCATTTTATGCAGGTGTTTCTTGACGGCCATGTGTCCCGTCAAGAGACCTGTTGTGTTTCTGAGCTGTCCTCTGCTAAGGTTTAGCAGCTCCACAGCTATCTTTGAACTGGGTCCGTCAATTATTGACTTCCCATGTCTGAGCCCTGGACAGTCCGCCCAGTACATATTGTGTTGGTTTCTGACCCAGGACTTAATGGCTCCCCTGGCAGTGCTCTTTGACACGCCCAGAGCCGGTTCTGGTCCCATAAATGGTTCTGCTGACCTTCTCTTCGCGAGACTGTCAGCTTCTTCATTGCCTTTGACCCCCGAGTGACCCGGCACCCAGATGAGGGTCACCTCATTCTGCCCAGCCAGGTCGCTCGTCTCGTCTCGGCACTCACTCACCAGCCAGGAATTTACCCGTGGGCTACTTAGTGCCTTAAGGGCTGCCTGGCTGTCTGTGGCTATGAGGGTCCGCTTGTTGGTGTAGCCCCTCCTCTTGTTCTCCCGCACACAGTGCAGGATGGCGTACATCTCGGCCTGAAACACCGTTGCATGGGCTCCGAGGGAAATACTATGACTTACCCTCGGTCCTTCCGAGTAAACACCTGCCCCCGTCCCACGCTCCCCGCCAGATCCGTCCGGGAACCAGACGAGCGCGTCCCGTGGTATGCCCGGCGTCTCCGTTTACCCTCTACTAATTGACATTGTTGAAAATGATGATCGCTATCAAGAAAATCAATTAGTGTTTTAACAAGATGGAGCTCCTTCGCATTTTTCACAACGTGTTAGGGAGTGTTTGTACAGATAGTTTCCAGGGCAATGGATTGGGCGTAGAGGTGCTATTAAGTAGCCCCCTAGATCACCGGATTTAACTCCTTTAGACTTCTTAATATGGGGCCATTTAAAGAGTAGAATTTACGCAACAGAACCGGAGTCTCTGGGAGAATTACGACGACGCATTGTTGAAGAATGCTGTCTAATAACTCCACAATTTCTTCAGAATGTCAGACCTTGTTTTGAACAAAATTTGTACTTTTGTATGGAAGCTGGTGGTCATCAATTTGAACACTTACTTTAGTCAATAAACATTTTTTACAAGTTTTTTTTAACGAAAAATTGTCTAATTAGTGAATTTCTTACCACAATGAATGAAATACGTTCTTGCAACCGCAACTGTGAATAATTTTTAAACGAGTTAATAAAACTTGAAAAAAAATAGTGTGCTGAATTCAGAAAAGAAAGAGCTTTCAAATGATATAACACTCGACCCATGTTCCCTATTTAAAATATAAGGATTGTTATCACCACCCTTAAGGGGTTGATGTGACAAAGTTGAGTTTTATGTCAAAACATGTCCCCCTCGATATTAAAATTGACGTGTTTCAGCGTTTCCTAAAATTGTTTCTTTCTGGTATCAAATCGTTTCGTTTTCAATGCGCCACCGTGTATAGGTTATATTGCCAACCAAATCTTTTTAAAAATAAGACATATTTGCAATTAAAAACACTTTTACGAAAATTCGCCACCATAACGCACTCGCTACGTCCAAACATTTATTGATTTAGAAATAACACGGTGTATCTTGCAATTTAAAAATTTGGATGTAAGAATCGAAAAGCTGAATTAACACTGAGCTAAAATATGCAAAAAAATGTCCACAAAGTCCTACCATGGTGACCTCTCTCGTTCTCTCCTTTTCATTATGAAAATTTACTAAAATAATTTGTGATATGCTAACACACTTGCTAGGCGCAAATTAATTTGAAATTATACATGCACATCCCATGATAGTCGCTATCTTTCTTTGTATGGCCAATGATTGTTTGAAACTTACCGTCTAATTTCTGACAATATGAGCTTTTTTCTTTCTCCTCAATTGCAATTTCCAGAGATACGTTTTTTTGTAATATCATTACTCTTTCACGTTGTAATGAATTTACGTTTATTTCAAGCATATTGACTAGGGCGAACGCTTCATCAGTAAGGCCATTTTTCTCTTCGAGTAGCTGTTTAACTGTGATTATCTCCTTGCACAATTTAGAATTTTCACTTTCTAAATCCCTAAGCTTAGACTCTTTTTCGGCAATTTCGTTTTCTATTATATTTTTCTGTTCCATTAAATCAGTATAATTTTTCTTCATTTGTGATATGGAAACGTGTTCAGTTCTATTAGTTCTTAATCTGTTCACCATCTCACCTATTTCCCTCTCTAAATGGTCGAGGTTTTCTCTTACGCCATCACCTTCCATTTTCTGTAAAGTAAGTAATTTTTATTAGCACAAGTGCTATTATTTAACGAAATATATACAGGTGTTAATATAACATGCCTAGTATGGAAAACAGCGAGATCCGAATGAAAATACAGTGTGATGATAAAGTTTGGAACACAATTCATAAATGCGTTTTTAATTTGTTTAAGAAAACGCTTGGATAGGTTATTGTCAACTTATGACCTAAAAATTACATTTATGACGTCACCTACTTGTCACCTAAACGATGACGTCATCATAAGTGTTTTTTAATGGCCACCATATTTTTTGCTGTTTTCCTATAGATCTGCTTACTACTTAAATGATGATAAAAATTGGTACCTGACATATTTGTTTTATTATTTACTTAAAAAAAAAGGATCATGAATTTAGTAAGAAATGAGAAACATTTTTCACCGTTTTTATTTAGGACGAGTTTTCTTTAAAATAATGAGGCTTCCCTTCACTTTTATGAAGTATATAAGTTGTACTATGGATAACACTCTCTCTTAGGGCTGCAACTAAATTCATCTGTTGCATTTACCGGTCACCTTCTGACAACAACTTTCTCCAGCTCTTGGACTACTTTTCTGAAAAAACCGACCATCTGATTTCTGAATATCCTTCCTCCGAGGTCACTATTCTTGGTGACTTCAATGTCCATAATAAGGAATGGCTAGGATCTTCAAAAATCGATCCACAAGGAAGAGCAGCGGAGGCATTTGCAGTCAGCAATTCTTTAGCCAATATGGTTCAGCAACCTACTTACTTTCCTCGCATCCCAACACACAGCTCAAATTACTTGGATCTCCTTCTTACTACAAATCCTGACTACTATACGATATCAGTCACCGCCCAGCTTGGTCGCTCAGACCACGGCATGGTCACTGCATCCCGCGCAATGCAACCCGAGCTCACACAGTCATCCCACCCACGTATCGTTTGGCACTACAACTCCACGAATTGGGACGAAATGCGAGATTACTTTTCCTCATTTCCATGGGCGTCTTTCTGCTTCTCTCATCCTGACCCCTCTGATATCTCACAAAAGTCACCGAAATTATCCAAGCTGGCATGGAATTATTTATTCCACGTACACAGAAAACCTCTTCAGCCACTCAAAAGCCCTGGTTCTCTAAATCATGCGACAAGGCCAGACTTGAAAAGCTCAAAGCTCACAAAACGCTTCTACACAATCCCAGTCAAGAAAACCGTCAAGCATTTAACGACGCAAGAAACCGCCATGTCCGCATTCTTTCTGAGGCAAAAAAACTCCTTTAATGACCACATCAAAAACAAAGTACTGTTGTGCTCCAGCGGCAGCAAACCCTTCTGGACTCTTGCTAAATCTATTGGGAATAATTTCTGCAAGAGCACGTTCCCACCTCTTGTCTCAGGGGATGAACTTGTTTCTACCGCTCTGGACAAGGCTGAACTTTTTGCCTCGTTGTTCGCCGGCAATTCTATTCTCAACCCACCTCCAAATGTTCAACCACCAACAGTCCCCAATGTCGCGCATAAAATGACGGATATCATTTTCAAAACTAAAAAGGTACGAAAGATGATCTCTTCTCTTAATACCAGGAAAGCCTCTGGCCTTGACGAGATCCCAGCAATTGTTCTCAAAAAATGCGCACCGAACTTGTTCCTGTCCTGACTCGTCTTTTTCAGACATCTTACAATAGAGGCATATTCCCTAGTAACTGGAAAACTGCTCGAGTACAACCCGTCCCCAAGAAAGTATCCAAAGCGCTTCCTAGAAACTACATGCCTATTTTTCTCCTTTCGGTCGTCTCTTAAGTGATGGAAAAGTATATAAACACCGAATTACTAAAACTTCTTGAAAAACACAGTCTAATCCATGACAGGCAGCATGGATTCCGTCAGCGCAGATCAACTGCCGACCTCCTTTTCTTTGTCACCCATTCTTGGAACAAGTCTATGGAACTACACGGTGAATCCCAGATTGTCGCTCTAGACATATCCAAAGCATTCGACCAGGTCTGGCACGCAGCGTTGCTTAATAAACTTCCCGCCTATGGCCTACCACCAAAACTCTGTACCTGGACAGCAAATTTCCTCTCCAACCGGAGCATTTCTGTTGTCGTGGATGGCCATTCCTCTAAACTCTATCCAATTAATGCAGGAGTTCCTCAAGGTTCAGCTTTACCCCTACTTTGTTTCTTCTCCACATCAATGACCTCCTCTCTAACATTTAGAACCCAGTTCACAGTTACGCGGACGACAGCACCCTCCATTCAAATATACAATATTCTAAGCCTGTCTCTCTAGCCCAATTAGATGAGGATCGCAGACTCATGGAGGGTTCTGTCTCCGTGGATCTCCAAAAAATATTAGACTGGGGAAGTACAAATCTTGTACAATTTAACCCCACCATAACTAAGTCTTGCTTTCTTTCTCACAAGAGATACACCAGCCCTAGACCCACCATAATGAACAACCAAGTTATTCAAAGTAATGAGTCCTTTTCTCTTGTTGGCATTTCTGTGGATCGAAATCTTAATTGGCACCAACATGTCACATCAATTGCAGAAGCGGCTGCTAAGAAATTAGGTTTCCTCTTCCGGGCTCGCAAATACTTTTCACCAGCTAATCTCTATACCTTATATACTTCACAAATAAGGCCAAACGTCGAATACTGCTTCCACATCTGGGGTGCCGCTGCCGCTTCTACACTAGCTATTCTGGACTCCATTCAAAAGAGAGCTATACATCTCATCGGTGACCCTACCCTCACCCAAAGGCTGCCATCCCTTGCCCACCGACGTGCCGTTGGTGACCTCGCTCTCTTTTATAGATATCTGCACGGGTACTGCTCAGAGGATCTTTCCTCAATAGTTCCCCCACCTGCTGCCCCTAACAGATCTACCAGGGGAACAGAGCAAAGGCACCCTTTTACTGTCCAGGTCACCAGACTTAGAACATCTTGTTATGACCGCTCTTTTGTCCCGAGGACTTCCAAGTTGGAATTCCTTGCTGGCACATGTTTTTCCTTCTCCTCCGAACCTCCAAACCTTGAAGTCCAGAATTAACAAGTTGCCTCCTTCCTCCTTGTCAACACCCACGGTACGATAGTATTTAGGCTGTAAGCCCTCGTGGTGTGTTGTTGAAATTAAAAAAAAAATGCGGCGTGACTTTCCGTGATTACCGTATCACCAGAAGTCCTCAGGGCGGTGTCTAGTGCCTGCCAGTCAATGTTGCGGCCATACCTCCAACAGAAAGGTCGTCATTTCGGACATTAAATTTAGGTTGTTACATTTGCCAACCTCTTTATCCGTATTTTTTTTACTTAGTAGTTGTGAATATATCTAACACTTTTTGAAACGCTTGTTAATTGGAATGTGTGACGTCAGAGTATCTCTAAGAGTACACTTCTGATGCTAACTAACAATTCTTGTGACATTGGAGAATAAACACCATGTTAATATTTTTTTTTTATCATCGCAGACTTCCAGGACGTTTTCCGACAAATTGGCGTTACAACTTGTTTTTTCTTTGAAATTTTGTTACGAATTGTGTGGTTTATTGGTACCAATGAAAAATTTGGTGTTTCGGCTCCACGTCCAAGTTTCATCTTACAACAGACTTTACCTAAATTTCTTGCGTTTGTAGATGTAGTGCGGATGTTGTGTCAGCGCTGGCAGTAATTTTTCCAATAATCGCGAGGCAGGTGTGCCCCATCAAGGTATTTGGTTTTAGCAAGACGGGGTGCCTCCTCAGTTTGGTGTAGACGTCCGTCAATATCTAGATTCCACATTTCCTGAAAGATGGATAGGGCGTCGAGAAGCAATTGAGTGGCCACCGCATTTCCTAGACGTGATTCCATTGGATTTTTTTCTTTGGGGGTTCAGATCAAATAATTTAGAGGAGCTACAGCCAAGAATGCGTGCTGAAGTGGAGCAAATTAGTCCTGACATTTTTTAGCGCAGTATACAAAGCGAGAACAACAAGAGAAAAATTTGAACATTTGCGCAATTTTTTGTTTGTTTTCCTACGTTACCATGTTTTTAAGTAAATAAAAAAACTGTTATGTAAGGTACCAATCTTTTGCATCCTCATTTAAGTATTAAGTAAGTCTATGGAAAGATAAGGTTGTCATCTAAAAAACTTATGATGACGTCCCGATTTAGAAATAGTCGTCATAAATGGAATTTTTACGTCATAAGTTTACTTGAAAAAATTAAATAACCCATTTATGAATTATGTTCCAAATTTTAAGCACTATGTAAAAAATAAATATACAATGTCAAAATAACTTCAAATGTAAAATACAAACATCCCAGCCAAACAAACCACAAAGAAAAGACCTACAATCAAGTAATGTGAACACTTAAATCTACAAAATAGCGATGAGAATATAGGATAAGAAAATGAAAAGTAATTAAAATGGTATAGAGCAACAAATAACCGTAAGAAATCACGATATAAAACACATCAGCAGCATTCAGATGATCCAAATGCATTAAGGGTGGTTGTAGGCATGCATTTCTCCACATAAATGACCTCCTCCCTAGCACATCCAACCCAGTTCACAGTTACGCGAACGACAGCACCCTCCAGTCAAATATACAATATTCTAAGCCCGTCTCTTTAGCCCAATTAGATGAGGATCGCAGACTCATGGAGGGTTCTGTCTCTGTGGATCTCCAAAAAATATTAGACTGAGGAAGTAAAAATCTATTACAATTCAACTCCACCAAATCTCATTCTTGCTTTCTATCTCATAAGAGATACACCAGCCCTAGACCCATCACAATGAACAACCAAGTTATTCAAAGTAATGAGTTCTTTTTTACTTGTTGGCATTTCTGTGTATCGAAATCTCAATTGGCACCAACATGTTACATCAATTGCAGAAGCGGCTGCTAAGAAATTAGGTTTTCTCTTCCGGGCTCGCAAATCATTTTCACCAGCTAATCTCTATACCTTATATACTTCACAAATAAGGCCAAACCCCGAATACTGCTCCCAGATCTGGGGTGCCCCTGCCGCTTTTACACTCGCTATCCTGGACTCTATTCAGAAGAGAGCTATACGTCTCATCGGTGACCCTACCCTCATCCAAAGGCTGCCTCCCTTGCCCACCGACGTGCCGTTGGTGACCTCTCTCTCTTTTATAGATATTTGCACGGGCACTGCTCAGAGGAGCTTTCTTCCATAGTTCCTCCACCTGCTGCCCCCAACAGATCTACCAGGGGAACAGAGCGAATGCACCCTTTCAGTGTTCAGGTCACCAGACATAGAACATCTTGTTATGCACTCTCTTCTGTCCCGAGGACTTCCAAGTTGTGGAACTCCTTGCTGGGACATGTTTTCCTTCTCCTCCGAACCTCCAAACCTTCAAGTCCAGAATTAGCAAGTTGCCTCTTTCCTTCTTGTTGACACCCACGGTACGATAGTATTTAGGCTGTGGGCCCTCGTGGTGGTGTTAAAATAAAAAAGGGGAAGGAGAACCCCTTTTGTTTTTGGGTCCAGGGGGGACGGTACGAGACGGGGACCAGGGGTTTCCTTATCCTGGAGGTTTTCCTTTTCCTTCTGCATGCATGCAAATACCCTCAAAGCATAAACCACAAGAAAAAAACCCCAAAAACGTTACGGGACCTAGGGACAATAGGGGCAAATAGCATTTTAAGAAAGTATAGCTGCAAGGTGAGATGAAGGCAGCTTATATTAGTCCGGCTAATTTGTTTTTTCGAAATTTTCGTTTATACTTCTTTTTTATATTCTTACCCGCACAGCAGGATATTTTTTGTGGTTTATGAATCCAAGTGGGGGTTCTAAGCATGTTTCTAAAACATTTTTCTAAAAGACCTCCGTGAGCTCATCCGCAAATTTACCATTTCATGAAATTTTATGTGCCACACACTCAGACATCAGGAGTTTTTGACTGTTTCAATTTATGTGAAAGTGTTTTGCAAAATCAGCAAACAATTTTTAGCCCTCCCATTTTGATCAAAACCCTATCTACATTGTATAATTTTGCAACGATGAAGCCCAAACCGGAAGCTATCTGCTACATATAAAAGAAAATTGTTTGTACCTATATATATATATATATATATATATATATATATATATATATATATATATATATATATATATATATATATATATATATATATATATATATATATATATATAGGCATCACACTCACACCGATAACTGTAAAATAATGGGCCGGTTTTGATGAAATTTGGCAGAGGTAAATGTGCAGACAACTTCCCGAACGCTTTTTTGAAGAATCTTTTCAGGAACATGCCTAGAACCTCCCCTGGATGCACAAACCATAAGAATTTTTTTTTGTTCACAAGCCCCAAGGAAGTTACGGGACGAGGAGGGAATAGGGGTGCTGGAAGGAGTAGGTAGCATAAAGGAAATATGAGCAGAAAATGCGAAGGAAACGGCTTGAAAGCTGCCTTTTCACATTTTAAAGCCATATATCCCTTATAACCTGCCTACCCCGGCAACTAAAGAAACATTTTATGACCCTAAATAACAAAATTAAAATAGGTAAGCACACTTGGAGAACCCAAATCACCACAACACATTTTAAAAGAGCTAACGATCGTTTCGCTAACCAAGTTAGCGTCATCAGAGGATGAAAATATTATGAATATTGTCATCCTCTGATGACGCTAACTTGATTAGCGTAACGATCGTTAGGTCTTTTAAAATGTGTTGTGGTGATTTGGGTTCTCCAAGTTTGCTTGTCAGTGCTCATCACAGGTTCCAATCCTCACTTAGTATATTAAAATAGGTTCAACTTCTTTTAATGTGTCATTACTGCATTCTTACATTATATGTTAAGCAATAGTTATCTTCAATAACAAACAATGGAATTCCATTCATTATCACAATTTCATGATTCATCATAAAAATATTCGCGAAGTATTTAGCAGCGATTTGGAACATTTATTGTAGATATGGCATTGTTTCTTACCCTTCAAATTTATGTACTCATGTTTAGATGGTTGTAAGATGTGTCAAATATCATATTCAGACGGCAAATAGAACAAAATTCAATGAGAAATTAAAATCTACAAGCAAAACTTAGTACCTATAGTAATACACAATGAAGGCATATAGGTATTCTGAATTTAATAGTTTTCATAACAAATTACATTTTAATTAATCAAAATCATCTATTTGACAAATATTTTCACCTAATCGAACAGTATTATATTATTACCTTAAAATAGTGTCTTCTTAGTCCCTGTTGGAAAAAAATTACCAAAAGTATGTAGGATAAATACAGAAACAAAAATGGCTGGCACTAACACTTCTTGATCATCTACTGACTTACTGACTGACTAATATCACATACCATGTTACACATACTGCCAACTCCGTGCGCGCATGTGACTAGGTTACATAGCATATACGGCAAAAAGATATCATAGAAACACGCATACTTTCTCTATTCTGAAATTTTAAGCTGGCATCAATAGTACATAGAAAAAGTACTGTCTATTGACGTAAACTATCAAATTTACTTAACGTATCATACACAGCTAAATTCAGGGACCCGCAAAACTAATTAGTATCTAGGGATCTTGAGCTAAATGTACCTGCTTCAAACCTCTAACGCGGTAAAATTTGAAATAACAAACTTAGTAGTCTTCAAGTATGGAACAGATTTTAAATCGACATTTAAATTGACATTTTTTAAATCCAGCTTTGTGGAAAAAATGCATAACATTAAAAGTATTCACATATGTACTGCCTGTTTAGCAGTTTTATACCCGATCCTCATATTTATCAATAATAATAATTTTGTATTTGATTTCAGAATTTTTAAAACCCTCTTTATACAGGTGTACGAAAATACTGAACAAAACGTGTACCAAATTTGGTTTTTCTAAGTTGAAGTATTACTGAGATAGTGATTTTTTTTCGAAATTTAAAACCCCACTTTGAAGGCCTATAACTTCTCAAGGATGCACCTTAGTATTAGGAGTAAGTTGCGTTAAATCACCATATTTTAGGTTCCTCTACATGCCCCTGCTCTGTGTCTTTTCTTATGCAAAACATCCTGTACATCTCTTTTAAAAACGCAATGTTCCCATGAGTATATGTATAAACATTTTGAGGAGATACTGGGAGCTCCTAAGAATATTATAAATAACATTCTAAGAACCTTATTAGTATGACAGAATCTGTCCAATTCTGATGTTCATAGAACGTTCTATGAATATATATTGTACCTTGTAAGAATATTTTGGGGATGTTTGAATATTCTTTCGAAACATTCCTGGTATATTCTCAGAATGTGTCTGTGCTGTCTGGGAAAATACATTGATAAAATCTATTGAAAAGTAGCTGATTTGTATTCGTTAAGAGAAAAACGCAACGTCCAGATGACCTCATGCGCGTGAGAATGTCAGACATGAATTAAACAATGGCTTAGTTCACCAGGCGCTAACACTTGAATGGTTGTGTCAACCAATATCATTCACCAATCCCGCTGAGTTTCTGCTGGAACTAAACTGTTGCCAATTTGTCAAAGCGGAATGACAGACAAACACGATAAAATAATGCTTGAAGTCAAAGGTGTGCGTTCATCAATTTCCAACCGCTGAAATGTATCGGTAGTTAGCAAATTGTCAAAATTTAGGCAAAGAACCTGTAGATTTTCAGACAATAAATTATTTTGATAAAATATGTCAACCCTCCTTACAGAAAGGCAGGGGTTCGGCAAAATTTCCAGGATGGTGAGGTGAAACTGCTCCCTGGCGTCGGTAATTGGCCATAGTCGCGGAAATAGGCCGACGTTAAAGAAACAAAAACACACACATGATAAAATATGGTAGGTACATTGTTTCTACTATATAGGTTATACCAGTAACCAAATTGATGTCTGCTTGCCTAAAAGAAACATATTTGCTGTTAAAAAACATTTTTATGCAAATTCATTTCCATATCGCACTCCTGCGTCCAGCCTTTTTCATCTGATCTTCGCCGTTTATTATTCTCAGTTGTAAAATAGGTACCACAGGATAAGAAACAATAATTGTGCTGTGCTGTGTTACTATCTTCTTTGCACTTTCTGGATCCGAATTCCAGCATTAGTTATGTACACTTGGATAAGTTAAATCACCCCCACACATTTTTTAAAGAGGTCTTTAAGAAATGTGTTGTGGTGAATTGGGTTCTCCAAGTTCCAAGTGTACTTATCAGTGCTCATCACATGTTCCAATCTTCACTTAGTCGAACATTAGGATTATTACTATTTAATACAACGCAATGGCTAGGCAAATACGGTTCCACTGTCCTGTATTACGCGTTGCCTAACTAGGTGTATCGGGAGCCTCTTTACTTTTACTTAAATTACTGAAGCAATACTCCATTGTTATTGAATTTTAAAAAAATTTTTGCAAATGAGCGCGAACTAGGACCCCTAGAACCCATATCCGGGGTCAGTTTCAATTTTTATATGTTTATATATATATATATATATATATATATATATATATATATATATATATATATATATATATATATTTATATATATATATATATATATATATATATATATATATATATATATATATATATATATATTTATATATATATATATATATATATTTATATATATATATATATATATATATATATATATATATATATATATATATATATATATATATATATATATATATATATATATATATATATATGTATCACACCGATAACTCAAAAAATATTGGGCCGATTTTGATAAAATTTGGCACGTACGTTTCTTTTGTAAATAGCTTGGATAAGTTCGTTAGTCAGGAAAATCGGATGAGGTTTTCCGGGAAAATTTTGAGTTTTCACTCGAAAAAAAAACTTATCTCAAAAAGTAATAAGCCGATGTTAATAAAATTTGGCCTGTACCTTCCTTTTGTAAATGTCCTTGATAAGTTTGTTAACCAGGAAAATCGGACGAGGTTTTCCGGGAAAATTTTGAGTTTTCATTCGAAAAAAATTTTTATCTCAAAGAATAATGGGCCGATTTTGATAAAATTTGGCATGTACCTTCCTTTTTTAAATGTATTTGATAAGTTCGTTAATCAGAAAAATCAGACGAGGTTTTCCGGAAAAATTTTGAGTTTTCATTTGAAAAAATTTTTTATCTTAAAAAATAAAAAATCTATGATAACCAAATTTGGTAGGTAGGTTTATGGTATAAAAAGTAAACTATACACCAAAATTTAGATTTCTATGTTACAAGAAAAAAAAGTTATAATAAAATATTTTTATTTAATCTATTTATGCACTGACACGCAAACACTGTCTTCGGAATATTTGCCAGACATATATATGTCCAGTTTCACAAAGCTCGATTAAACATTTAACGAACGGTTAGTTAATCAAGGCTTAAAACGACTAATCATAGACTATGATTCGGGTTTTTGCCAAACCAAGACAAACCAAATATTTGGAAGCTGTGATTGGTTGTATTAAGCCTGGATTTTTTAATTTTTATTTCAACAACACAACACGAGGGCTTACAGCCTAAATACTATCGTACCGTGGGTGTAGACAAGGAGGAAAGAGACAACTTGTTAATTCTGGATTTGAAGGTTTGGTGGTTCGGGGCAGAAGGGAAAACATGTGCCGGCAAGGAATTCCACAACTTGGAAGTCCTCGGGACAAAAGAACGGGCATTACAAGATGTTCTATGTCTGGTGACCTGGACAGTAAAAGGGTGCATTCGCTCTGTTCCCCTGGTAGATCTGTTAGGGGCAGCAGGTGGAGGAACTATGGAAGAAAGCTCCTCTGAGCAGTGCCCGTGCAGATATCTATAAAAGAGAGAGAGGTCATCAACGGCACGTCGGTGGGCAAGTGATGGCAGCCTTTGGGTGAGAGTAGGGTCACCGATGAGACGTATAGCGCTCTTCTGAATGGAGTCCAGGATAGCGAGTGTAGAAGCGACAGCAGCACCCCAGATCTGGGAGCAGTATTCGAGGTTTGGTCTTATTTGTGAAGTATATAAGGTATAGAGATTAGCTGGTGAAAAGTATTTGCGATCCCGGAAGAGGAAACCTAATTTCTTAGCAGCCGCTTCTGCAATTTGATGTGACATGTTGGTGCCAATTGAGATTTCGATCTACAGAAATGCCAACAAGTGAAAAGGGCTCATTACTTTTAATAACTTGGATATTGTAAATCTTGATCCTGGCGCCCCCTGTATATATATATATATATATATATATATATATATATATATATATATATATATATATATATATATATATATATCATTATTATTACCGATTACCGTATAAGAGCTTTCTTTAAACAAATAAATATTACAAAATAGAGATTACTTGATGTTGACAGTAAAATGACCAGATTCTAAGTAAACTATATACGTTACATTAATTATTAGTAAATGAAAGAATGAAATATAATATATTCTGCAAGGTCACTGTGTATGTCCCGAGAGAATGACCGAGTTCACCAGGCGACCGCAGCTGTGTTTAAGCGCTTATCTGCTGATTACTGATACGTTTCAGCGATTGTAGACTGATGAACGCCCGTGGACTTCAAGCGCTATTTTGTAAAGTGTGTTTGTCATTCCGCTTTGACAAATTGACAACAGTTGAATTCCAGCAGAAACTCAGTGGGACAGGTGAACGCATACGTTGTCACAACTATTCAACTGTTGCTAACTGTTATAGCGCCTAGTGAATTCGGCCAATAATACGCAAATAATATGTCGTCACAATGCTGGTTAATACAGTTTTATATGAACAGAATATTACAGTTCATCATATGGCTTCTCCGTCTTTGAAATTTGTCACAACTATTCAACTGTTGCTAACTGTTATAGCGCCTAGTGAATTCGGCCAATAATACGCACATAATATGTCGTCAGAATGCTGATTAATAAAGTTTTATATGGACAGAATATTACAGTCCATCATATAGCTTCTCCGTCCTTGAAATTAAGCTTATCTCGGAAGGTTAATTGTTAACCTACCGTGCCAGGTTGGATTTCTGGTTGATCAGCTGACACCTGTTTATTTTTGTGAATCTTAAACCACTGCACGAAAAATAGATAGATAGATAGTCAATAACAAAAACACAATATAAAGCACTATTGTCCACAAACTAGGGGTGTGATATTTTAGGTTAAATTCTTCTGATATTGGTAAGATAAGATGTGCGCAATGTCTTTTAGGCTGAAGGCGTTTCAGTTGATCTTGAGTAAAAGTATATTTTTTTAATTTAATTTGAATGACCACTACTTGAAGATTTTCTCTATGAACGCAAATCTTTGTTGTTACTTTTCATGTCAAGTTTGATGAATCGATATTGATTAGAGTTTCCTGTGGTAAGCACTTGTTTTCGCATAAGGCCCTATGGTTTTTTTTGTGTGTGAGGGGAAATCCATCATGGACACACAGGCACGTATTGGATCTGCTGCGCTGGGTAGTGACGGACTCCTACCAGTCAAAACCCCCCATTCTCCCCATTTGCCCACTGAAATCGCGTCGGCGCATGTCTTCAGGAGGCATGGTGGTGTGTTCTTTCGCTTCAAGTATATTCTCCCTACGTTTTATTGGTTTGGAAGTTCGCTTGGTCCTGCAGTCTCTCTTCACTTCTCTTAGTTTCCATGATCTTACTTCCTCCCAGTTTCGCTTCGAGCTGAACATCACTGCGCTTAGGTTACCAGTGGTGAGTAGTTACCCGAATTATATCTGGCACCTTGACCTTATTTTACCCCACCACTGGCAATAGAAAATTGTGTGCTCTGCGTCATCATATTCTAGACAGTATGGACATCTTGGGTCTTCTGTCAAGTTGAATCGCTGTGGGTATGCCCTGAAGTAGCCGTGGTCTGTCAGCACCTGGGTGAGGAAGTAGTCAGTTTCCCCATGTCCTCGGCTTTTCCAAGTTTCAATATTAGGGATCAGCATTGGCCCTTAGTCGACGTCTCCATCGGTCTTGCCATCTGGCAAGCGTTGTTTTTCTCGCTTCTTCTTTGTTTTCCTTCCTACGCTCATGTATTAGAAGATCAAGAGGCGGCACGCCTGCCACCACTTGAAGTGTCGCCGTGGTCGTCGTCCTGTATCCGCGTGCCACCCTTAAGAGCATCTTTCTCTGGTCTTTCCCCAACAGATTGGCGTATTCCTGGGTTTCAGTCACTGTGTGCCATATCTCCGCTCCATATAGGAGAAGAGAGTGCATGAAACTGCACAGTGTTGCTCTCTTTTGACTTCCAGGTCCTCCTATATTTGGGAATATTCTTCGAAGAGCCGATGTTCATGTGTTCTCCAAAGGTGAGGCGCTGATCCAGTGCAACTCCCAGATAACTTATGAATGCCTTCGGGGCTATTCGGACTCCGTGCAGTTGAAATGTTAGGTTTCGGCACTGTCTGCTGCCTTTTAGGATGACAGCTTCAGTCCTGGCTGGGGCTAGCTCGAGATAGTGTCCCCGCATCCACATGCTTATCCTGCGGAGAGCTTCGTTAACATCCCGTTCTAGGACTTCTTGGTCATCTGCTGTTACGAGCACTGCGAGGTCGTCTGCATAGGCTACTGTTTTCACGTTTTCCCCGTAGCTCTGCAGCAGAACGCCGTCATATAGTACATTTCAAAGTGTGTGGCACAGATCTCTGGGGCACTCCCGTGGTAACATCCACATTCTTGTTGCTTGTTATTTGAAGCCTCCTATCCTTGAAGTAGTTGGATATCAAGTTTACCAGGTACTGTGATAAAGTAAAGCCCTTTCATTTAAAATCCATTTAGAAATAAATATTCCGCTAGCTCTCGTCGGCCGCCATTATCAATTAATGAAAGCGTTATCTAGCTTACTATACTTTACTCGCAAAGCCATTGATTTTGATGACCCATGTCAGGTAGATTGTGGGAAAGAAAAAATCCGCCATTTTGGAGCGTCCGCCATATTGAATTTATGATAATGATAGAAAGTCTGTGGTCTGTATTGCAGTTCCAACTAATTTCAGCCCAATCCGATAGGGGAGCTGGTTCAACATTAACTTGCAGGATTTGACCTAAACATATTAACAGGCATATTAACAGTTAAGGTTAAATAAAAGCTTGTAATAAGGTGTGTATTTTTAAAATTCTACGACTACTTTGTCACCTGTGGTCATCTAAAATCAAACTTCCTAGAACTACGTTTTTGTATAAAGAATATTAGATTTTAACTTAACAAATGATTTTATTTAAGTGACATTTAAGCGCATCCTAGATTTCCTAAAAACAAATTCAACAGCGCGCGTTTGCATTGCTTCGTGCAGCACTCAAATCGGTGCTGAATTTAATTTCGCAAATTGAATATGTCCTGACGTTTTAATTGGAAATCCATCATATTCTTTCGTATGGATTTCGCCTACTCAATGACATTAATTGAAGGATAGGGAAAGCAGCATTATCTGGACATACCCATATATACATTCATTGGTGAAAACTAAGTAATGAGAAGGTCTGACTGTTTGTCTGCTGTGAGACAGGCAGTAAGTAATTAGCGCAGTTTAAATGTAATGAGGACTATAAGATGTTACTAAGGAATACACAACTATAATAAGATAGATGCCAGAGAAAAATGTTTATCCCGCATTTTTGAAGAAAGGATAATTTATTAATATGTTTTTTGCAAGCCCAGTAGTCATAGGAAACGTAGACTGGTTTCGTGCTTATTAGACCTCATCAGTAAGTCATATTTTATGAAAAATTACTTCAAGAATATATTACAGCATTAGGAATCGCAATCTAAAGGCGATGTCGCCTTGTTATCACAACATGACGCTGTTTCCATCAGCAATTTTCATTTCCCTGTAGCTTCCACACTATATTAATTGAGCCAGGTCTTTTAAAATTGATTTTCTTGGTCCAGCTCTTCCATTTCTCCAAATATTATTTATTTTATACTGCGTTTTATTTTATGTACTTTCTATTACTTAAATATGTATACGTAACATGGGTGCCTTATGATTAATTATTCATTATCATCACGATCTCTGTTGCGCTGCCATCGCAACCATAATTCTCTGTAACTAGCAGCTCCCTTAATTTCAGTAGCTTCCACACTTTATTCGTTGTCCCAAGTTTTTCCCTTGGTCTACCTCTTTCCTTTTTTCTAAGGATGTGTCCTTCAAATAATATTGTCAGAAAGTTAATATACCTCAGAATAAGTTTTGATAACCTCCCCTCTCCCACTTACAATTTCCTTTAGCAGGCATATTTCTTGTTTCACGTCTTCTAGCACACTTTTAATGCTCTTTCCATCTGTGTACAGTGTCTATGTCATTTTATCCATGTCCACATTTTAGAAGCTGCTATTTTCTTTATATCGTGCTTAGTCAAAATCCAGGTTTCCAGCCCATAGACTACCATACTCTATACGTACGATTTCGTGAACTTCTTCCTCAGGTCCAAATTAAAATGTTTATCAGTGAGAAGAAGAATTTGTCTATGGAATGCTTGCTGTGCCATCGGGTTCCTCCTTCTCATATCTTGGTTACATTTACCATCGTCTGTAATAATACCCCCAAGGTACGTCAACACTTTTTACTTGTCCAAGTTAGCTTTACATGAATTTTCGCAGTCCTATCCTTACTTATTTTTATTACTTTTGTTTTGGTTATATTAATCTTTCGTTTGATTCGGTTTAACACACTATCTAGCACCGTCAGCCTTCTTTGTAATTATTTTTGTCTCCCCTCTCAGCAATAAGTCATCTGCGTACTTTATGCAATTGAATCATTGTCCATTTATTTTGACTCCTGCTCGTTTTTCCTTAAGACAAAGTTTAATGACAGTAACTGATAAAGACAACTGCCGAAATACGTGTCGAGCGCATAACTATATTTGTGGGGTTTGGGGTGATTCTGACTTTGGCTTCATTTGCCATCAGATTCTGGAAGGGTTTATATTTTTATTAGCAAAACTTTACTTGTGTCGCTTTTTTGGGCACTCTTCTTTATCTTCGATTGTTCATCTTTTCCTGAAATTTCCTCGGCCATTCTTCTTCTATTTTTTATGAGTAAAGGTCCTTGTTTTTTTGTGTACTGATTTCTTTTAGTGATACAGTTTTCACTTTTTATAGCTATCATATTTTTGCTTTGATTTTAATTTTTGTTGTGGATCTTGCTGTGGTTCTGGTCAAAACGAAAATGTCATGAAAGATGGCCCCCTGGAACAGATATTCGGGGTCACTTTCAATTTTTCTATGTTTATGCACACCCACACACACACAAATATATATATATATATATATATATATATATATATATATATATATATATATATATATATATATATATATATATATATATATATATATATATACTTTATTTGTTTGCTGTACGTTTGTGATTTCTTATTGGTTTGCGCGGACTGCAGTTTCGAACCGTCCCAGTTCATCATCAGCACGCTACTCCTGATGAACCGGGACGGTTCGAAACTTCAGTCCGCGCAAACCAATAAGAAATCACAAACGTACAGCAAACAAATAAAGTGTATATTTAAAAGTGATTACAGTGTAGTGCAATATTCCTAAAGATATATATATATATATATATATATATATATATATATATATATATATATATATATATATAATACCGATAATTCAAAAAATAATAGGCCGATCTTGATCGAATTTGGTAACAAGCAAGTTAGCCAGGAAAATTTTAGGTTTCCTTTTGGAACATTTTTATATTTCTGAAAATAACAAAGCAATGGCAACCAATGGTTCGTATGATATTTAAACTAGGGGGTGACGCAGGTTGAAATTATAAAAGTCTGTGAGCTTTTTTAGAAATTTCAAAAGATTTCTTCAAATAAGCGCAAACTAGGCCCCCTAGAATCCATATCCGGGTTTACGTTCAGTTTTTATCTGTTTACATATATAGAGGGTGACACATTTCTTCGGTAAAGCTCAATATAATTATTATTATACAAGAGACGAGAAAAAATTGTATAAGTTAACTATAGGGTGTCTTGAGCTGCATCTTATAAAATTATTTTGACAATCACTCGCCCATAAGTCGTTGGTGATTCCTACAATTTTTTTTGAACACCTTTATTTCATTGCATTTTTTATCGAAATATGTTTGCAAGTAAAAAATCAATACGCAGTAAGTGCGTTTTGGTATCAAATCTTCATTCAATGCCTGCCTTTCTGTAAGGAGGGAAGGGATCTTTAACGTGCCCAACATCGCCTGGACACGGGACCGACGGCTTTACGCCCCCTCCAAAGGGCGGAACGTGCAGACATTCAACTTGCTCAAATACAATGCCAGAACCTCGGTTGATGTTAATTTTACAGTTTGTACTGAAAAAGTGCAACGAGTACCCTGGGATCGAACCCAGTACCTTTCGGTTCAGAGACACACGTTCTTACCCCTGAACCACCGAGGATCTATTAAAAAGACATATTTGCTATCTAAAAGTGTCATTTTTCGTTTTTTTAAGCAAAATTGCTTTTATTGCTTCTAATTTAAATAACGCAGTACCAGGAATTGCACTCACGTACCTTGGGTTCGGAGGCACACTTCTTACCACTGGACTACCGATGTTATAACATTATAGTAATAGAGTAATATTTTTTACACATGGACCACCCTCCGTCGACACCACTGTAATAAAAGTTTATAACATTTCTAAATCAAATCCACGTTCCACTCAATTACAAAGGATTATAGTACTTTCTGTTTAATTATAAATGCAGAATTCCATGTCTCCGAAGTGATCATTTAATGAATTGTCATATTAGGTATACTCTGAGAGAGCTATTTGGACATTAAATGTATTTTTATTCATATTGCGATCGCAGGTTGCTTGAAATAATTCAGACTTTTTCGAGGAAAATAATTGAATGAATTTATGCGATTAAAAAGGGAATGAAAAGATCATTATTAGAACAATAGCATCCAAGCTATTAAGCTAAAACAACATCAATCTCCTTGGCTTGGCAAAAATCGTTATTGATGACTGTATAAATATTTAAAGCAGAAGCGCACATCCGACATGAAACCTAAATTAGGTTATAGGTGAAAACAAAGCAATGGTGTTGGGATGGACGGCACGCCGATGTCTAAAGCTGACGATTTGACGTATACCCGTTAATTTATATTAATGGGGATATCTAATGTCCAATGAGGACGGGTGAAAAGCTTCATATTGTTTAACCAGCCATCAGGCATCAAATGCCGGACGCGCGGGCGTTTGCGATAATGAGTTTCCCATGATTATAGGTCGTGCTTGGGTGTTTGGGTGCTTGCCGCTTACTACTTGGGTTCTGGGTCCGATGCTGATGTAGACGTCGGCGTCCGCGTTACACAGCCTCGCGATCCCACACCTGACGGTCTAGTCCGTTGCCAATTACCAATACCTACCACACTATGTAAACGTGATCTAAGTACATATACAGTATCTTCGGAACTACTGGAATCACAGAATAACAAAGGATCAGGGGAAACTCACTTTGATGTTTCGAGAATAGAAAACTTGACCCTGGCGGCATCGTTCTAGCCTAAAAGTTTAAGTGGGACTCGGTATACAGTTATGCTTTTCTCGAGTCATAGGTGCGCGCTCGTTAATTTTTTCGTCAAGATCGTGTTATCTTGTTTAAAGCAATGATATTATTGTTTTATATACAGAAAAATGTTATGTAATGAAAGCAATACGAATTAAACATAGCTTTAAATATAGTGTTAATAGAAGCAATACGAGGGTCGATCAATAAATACCCGTAAAGACGCAAGTTTTTCAGAATTTGTTTTTAGTGAATTTTTATTTAAACAATCCCTAATAGAGCGGTATCGATGTTTAGACTTTGCAAAAAATTTTTCAAATGAGCGCGAATTTGGCCCCTAGAACCCATATCCGGGGTCAGTTTCGATATATATATATATATATATATATATATATATATATATATATATATATATATATATATATATATATATATATATATATATATATATATATATATATATCTATATATATGTATCCAACCGATAACTCAAATAGTAATTAACCGATTTTGATGAAACTCAGCAAGTGCCTTTCTTTTATTAATAGCTTGGATGAGTTCGTTAGCAAACAAAATCGGACAAGGTTTTTCGGAAAAATTTTGAGTTTTCTTTCGAAAAAAAATTTTTCTCCGAAAATTACAAAGCCATTTCAATGAAATATGGTGTGCATGCTGCTCTTGGAAAGACCTAACTATGTCCTAAAAATGCAGCTTTCTAGGTTTACAGAAAATTGAGCTATTAAAATTTGAAGCATTTATTTTTAATATCACCGCGTTTCATTGGCAATGGCAAACCTGGCTTGGTATATGAGATCTAGTATGTCTGAGTCGTTGCCTGGTAACGGATCATGTGATATTATTGCGCAGGTCTGTTAAACGCTGTAACTGACGTTTATCGTATGGTATTAGATTGTTTATCACAAAGTATTTGTGTTGTTTGGGAATTTTTATATACAAGTGCAAATTATTCCTTTACGATTTTATTAATGTTTGTGGGTGGACTAAATAGTATTTGTTATATTTTGTCAACACATATAAAGGTTCGAAGTTTTACAAAAGGGCTGATATGCAACAGGTTAGTTATTTTCTCTCTGATGCTTTGGCGGTAGTTTTAGTTAAGTTTATGGTTTAACGCTCCATAATGTTTAGCTAATTTTCGTACAAAAAATTCGTCAATGAGGAGACCGCGACTTTAGAATTTTAAAGATTTCTTCAAATGAGCACAAACTAGGCCCCCTAGAATCCAGATCCGGGTCTACTTTCAGTTTGTATCTGTTTACGTATATACAGAGTGACGCATTTCTACGGTAAAGCTCAATATAGTTGTTATTATATAAGATACGAGAAAAAATTGTATACCTTAATTATAGGGTGTCTTAAGCTGCATCTTATAAAAATATTTTGACAATCACAGGCTAGTCCATAAGTCGTTGGTGATCCCTACAATTGTTTTTTTCGAACAGCCTTATATTATTGCATTTTTGCATTTTTTTATTGAAATATGGTGCATGTTTGTAAGAAAAAATCGAAACGCAGTAAGTGCGTTTTGGTAGCGAATTTTCATTAAATGCTTCAAATTTCAATAACTCAATTTGCTATTAACCTAAGGTTTGTTGGCTAGGAAACCAACATTTAAAGTTTATTGTCGGAATTTTTTTTGTTCATTTTCAAACAATAAGTTATTTTGATAACATATGTCACATTGTTTCTACTATATAGGTTATACCGGCAACCAAATTGATGACTGATTGCATTAAAAAGACATATTTGCTATTCAAAGCATTTTTATAAAAATTCACTTCCATAACGCACTTGCTGCGTCCAGACTTTTTTTTTAATTTCAACGTAAATTTCTTTCAGGTCGATACACTTTCCCCATAGTTTCTGCCATTTCTTTAACCCATCAAATACGATTTGTTAAACTCTTCAAAATACGCTTCTGTGTTGGCGATAACCTCCTCGTTTAAGCTGATTTTCCCCTCGAGCCAGGTTTTCATTTTGGGGGCACAAAAAAAGTCACAGGGAGCCAAATCGGGCAAGTACGGTGGGTGCGGCAGCAACTCGTAGCGCAGTTCATGCAATTTGGCCGCGACAATTCCGGACGAATAAGCTGGTGCATTATCATGATGAAACAGGACTTTTTTCTTAGCCCGCGTCTCCTCTAATTTCTTATCTGATCGGTCTAACAATTCACTGTAGTACTGCCCCATGACCGTTTTCTCCTTTCTGCAAAAAGTCCATCAGGATGATTCCCTTCGAATCCCAAAAAAACGTGGTTATGATCTTTCCGGCCGTATTTGCCCTTTTCGGGGCAGGTTCTCCCGGAAAAATCTATTGTTTTGATTATTTCGTCTCTGGTGTATAATAATGTATCAAGGTTTCAACAACGGTGACGACTCGACGCAAAAATTCATGCGAATTTTGCTTAAAAAGTTTTGAAGATTGTTGTCCATCGTAAGCAATCATGGCACCCATCAGGCCGATATTTTTCTCATACCTAACTTATGTAAAATATAGATTGCTGTTCCGTACGACACGCTTACGGTCTCTGTTACTTCGCGCACTTTGGTTCGATGATCATCGAGAATCATGTCGTGGACCCCTTTAACGATTTCCTCGGTAACCACGTCTCCCGGGCAGTCTAGCCGCTCCTCAACAAAAACAGATGGTGGACCATCCTTAAATTTGTTGAAGCAATATTTCACGGTTTTCATAGATCGTGCAGGGTCCCTGTAGACAGTATTCAATTTTGATTGTATTTTTTCACATGTTTTTAGTTAATTTTTGTAGAAAAAAATCACGAATGGGGAGATTTAGACTTTTGAATTTTGAAAATATTTAGAAGCATTTAGAACAGTGTTGTTGGAGTTGTAGGTGTATCTGTAGATTTCCATCTCTTCAAGGACGAACTGCTATGTTCCAAAAGTGGATGGGTGAAGGATTTTAACATTGTTTTCTTTATCAAAGACATGACCAGTCTCTCTGAGGTGGCAAGCAAAAGCTGAAGTGACGTTATCAGCATTGTTTCTGCTCCTGTATATATATATATATATATATATATATATATATATATATATATATATATATATATATATATATATAAAGTTCGGAAATTCTCGTGTTTAGGGCTCTCTCAGTTCTACCAATATACACAGTGTTGCAATCAGGATCTCCACAGGTAAGGCAATAAACTCCTGACATCTTCAAGAGGGGGATGTCGTCTTTATTGTGAACTAACCACTAACCTCTTGTTCAGGGTGTTCTTAGATTTGTAAGCGAATTTTACATTATCTCTCTTAAAAACTTTTGTGATGGCACTAGTAATGGGTCCACAATATGTCAACGGAAAGTGGCAAGTGTTATCAGCCTGAGATGCTGGGATGACTGAACTGTCTTTTCTTAGAATTTGGCGACTTTTTTGCTGATCAGTCTATCGACAATGCTGATAGGATAATCATTGTTAGTGGCTAATTGCTTGATAATATTTAGCTCATTATCAAACTTTATCTGTGACATAGGGATTCTAAAAAGCCTGCCTATCAAAAACCTCAAGGACGCCAGTTTATGACAGATGTGATGACATAATCTGAATGGAATTAAGTGGTCTGTTTGGGTTGGTTTTCTGTAAATTTCAAACTGAATGTTGTTGATGGATCGCGTCAATTTCAGGTCCAGAAAACTAATGGAACCATTTTCTTCCAACTCCATAGTAGAGTTCATGTTAACATGTAATCTGTTTAGCTAAGTCAAGAAATGATGTAGTTGCTCTGTGGGACCCGACCAGACAACAAGTATGTCATCCACGTAACGTGTCCAGGACGAGATAAAGTCTTTAAACGGATTATAATCCTTGAAAATAATATCCTTCTGGAAGAAGGTCACGAAGACCTCTGCACAGAGGGGGGAAAAGGGGTTACCCATGGGAAGCCCATCTTTCTGTAGGAATATTTGGTTATTGAAGGAGAAGAAGTTCTGCTCAAGACAAACCTTGACCAGAGAATTCAAAGCCCTCTGCATATCTATACTAATTGAAGAAGATTCTAGAGTCTGTTTTACCGGAACACTGGTGAAAATATTGGAAACATCGAACGAAACCAACACCGAAGTGTCATTAATTGGGACATCTCTAAGTCTCTCTACTAGAGCAACTGAGTTCGTGATGGAAAATGGGGAGGTGACATTTACTTGTGAAATTAAGAATGTTGCCAGGTAGCTTGACAACCTATGCGTCAGACAGCCCACAAAGAAGACAACCGGGCGGATTGGACATCCCTCCTTATGAATATTAGGAAGGCCATAAAGGGGAGGTAAGAAGTGGTTCATGGGGTAAAGATACCTATAATTCTCAGTCAAGAGGGGTGCAAATCGATCGAAGACTTTCTTAAACTTCGATGTGAAAGAGGGGAGTGGATTGTAATTAACTATAAGGATACCATTTTTCCTCATGAATGTGAGGACCTTCGAAACATAATCCTGTCTGTCTAGAACAACCAAACAGTGTCCCTTATCAGCCTTTGAAAGGAAAAGGTCGTTGTCTCTAATAATACTCTTGAGAGACTTAACAATTGACCCGTATGGATGAAGACCAGTAGAAGTTACCCTCAATTTGGCAATGATATTGTGTATTAGACCAGGTAACATGTTCGAGTCATCAACCGTGAATCTTCTCAGGAAAACCTCCAAATCTTTGACAGTGTCAAACACGAAAGACTTAACTCTTGGGGAGGGGGATAGCAAACTTAAGACCTTGTCTCAACAAGTTAATGTGGGACTGATTGAATAGATTGTAGGATGAAAGATTATTTAATCTCTCAGGGAATACATGATTACTATATTTCAAACTAACCGAATGTGGGGGGCCGTCATTTAGATGCTGCAAATGAATGATTTTTCTGTGAAGAGAACGTTTTTTATAAAATTGAAAGGACAGTAAGTGTTCATAATTGAGTCTCATGAATGTATCAAGCACTACATTGCACAACCTACCTGTTAGTGCGCCGTGCACAATTTTCAGCTTTAAATCCGTCTCCTCCTTCCTCGAGTATGCTGCTCTCACTTCTCTCCTCAGTGCTGACCTTCTGAACCTTTGGATCAGTGTAACCAAACTGATTGGAATGGACTTGTTTGTGATGTTTTGGATGAATTTAGGGCACAAGTTTTTCTTGATGCAAGTTGTTAGAAACCAGATTCTCAGTGACAGTGCGGGTGAAGACTTTGAAAGCTTCTTATAAGCTTTTGTGACTATTGGTAGCCTAGCCGAAGAGATGTAATTTCTGAACGTCACAACGTCTGGGTTAGACATATTTCCAAGATAAAAAAGAACAGAACAAGGCTATCCTCCAGACTGAATTTATTTAGTAAAAGCCCTACGCGTTTCGGCCCATATATCTGGCCATCTTCAGGGGCTTCCTGAAACATTACAAAAGGTGGTTGTGTCAGAAACAAAGTTTTTAGTAGGTCGGCACACACGACACAAGCAGTTACAAAATTCTAAACAGTCTTATAAGCAAAGTCTAAACAGAAACTAAAGTCAACGCTAACATGCTCTACAACAGTTACATTAATAAAATCAAAGCTAAAAGCTATAAGTTGAGAAATTAAAAACATCAAAATCTCCAAAGCTTGGTCGAGGCACCTCCAAGTAGCAAAAACAACAATGCAAAAGAAATAAAATTGCAAAAACAGGTAGAAACTCGTGTAAATTAAGTTTAAAAGTGCACTGACACACCACACTCTAAGGTCTTTAAACAAATAGATACCTTGGAAATTACAATATAGAGTTTTCACAACACGGTCAGTGGGAAATGCTTGATAGGAAGTTGTACAATAGTCTCTATGGCAACGACATATCGTAGAATACGCGCTTTTGGTCTTCGTTCGTATAGAACATTTTTATGTCTCACACTCACACCTCGATATAGTGCCGCTCGGCTTGAGTGGGGTAACGGCAGATCAAATTGGGATGGCGAATGGAATTGTGTTGTCTTCTCTGACGAGTTCCGATTCTGCCGTTGGGTTCACGATGGTCGCAGAAGAGTAAGATGATTACGTGGAGAACGCATAAATTATAAATTTGCTGTGGAACGTAGTACGGTATGGTTTGAATGTTTGCATCTTGATTGCCTTCCGCTGCCCGACGGACGTTTCCTACTTAAGTGTCAAGTCGTTGTGTTGTATAACATTATACAAAGATACAATAAGTTATCAATAACCTGGTAGGTATTTCTTACAAGCTGTCATCTGTTATACATTTAAAAGTGAGGCATCGACCCCTTTATAGAAAGTATACAAGTGGAGCTTCCGAAAAAATCTAGATTAAATTGAAGATGATTAAATTTTCATTTTGTTATTGATACATTATTTGTATATAGCCTATACACTTTCTTAATTCGAAAAAAAGCTCACCATCTTCTTATTAAACATGAACGACGATAGAAATGTTAAAATGTTTTATGATACTAAAATAATTAATGCTTTATTGTTAAATAATCTTTCCCATTACTTATGTCAGTAAATTGGTTTATTTTAAAATAGGGCCTGTTAAAACTAAAGTTTAACAATTATTTGTGAAAACTGAAATAAACCACTAATAAAATATACTGTTTGTTAGCGAATTTTTCGTAAAACGAAAAATTCACAGGAGATCTGTTTATATATATATATATATATATATATATATATATATATATATATATATATATATATATATATATATATATATATATATATGTATATATATATATATATATATATATATATATATATATATATATATATATATATATATATATATCACACCGATAACTAAAAAATAATGAGCCGATTTTGATAAAATTTGGCATGTACCTTTCTTTTTTAAATAGCTTGGATAAGTTCGTTAGTCAGGAATATCGGAGGAGGTTTTCCGGGAAAATGTTGAGTTTTCATTCGAAAAAAATATTTTTATCTCAAAAAATAAAAAAGCTATGATAACCAAATTTAGTAGGTAGGTTTACGATATAAAAAGTAAACTACACACCAAAATTTGGATTTCTATGTTACTGGAAAAAAAAGTTATAATAAAATATTTTGTGCCAAATCATTTCTATGAAAATTCACTACCATAACGCACTTGCTGCACCTAGGATTTTCAGTGAATTTTTGTAGAAAAAAATTCACTAATGGGGACATCTCGACTTTTGAATTTTGAAAAAATTTTTGCAAATGAGCGTGAACTAGGATCTCTAGCACCCATATCCGGGGTCAGTTTCAATATATATATATATATATATATATATATATATATATATATATATATATATATATATATATATATATATGTATGTATCACACCGATAACTCAAAAAATAATGGGCCGATTTTGATAACATATGGCATGTACCTTCCTTTTGTAAATGGCTTGGATAAGTTCGTTAGTCAGGAAAATCGGACGGGGTTTTCCGGAAAAATTTTGAGTTTTCCTTCGAAAAAAAATTTGTATCTCAAAAATAAAAAAGCTATGATAACCAAATTTGGTAGGTAGGTTTACGATATAAAAAGTAAACTATACACCAAAATTTAGATTTCTATTACAAGAAAAAAAAGTTATAATAAAATATTTTGTGCCAGATCATTTCTATGAAAATTCACTACCATAACGCACTTGCTGCGTTCTGGCTTTATATATATATATATATATATATATATATATATATATATATATATATATATATATATCACTCCAACACCACCTCAAAAAATAATGGGCCCATTTTAACGAAATTTTGTACGTACCTTCCCTTCCCTTTGTAAGTGGCTTAGATAAGTTCGTTAGCCACGAAAATCGGACCAGTTTTTCCGGGAAAATTTTGGGTTTTCATTCGGAAAATTTTCGTATCTCCGAAAATAACAGAGCTATAACAACCAAATTCAGCATATACGTTTCTACTGTCCAACTTACCCTACATACCAAAATTCAGATCCCTAAGTTGAAAGGACAAAAAAGTTATGGGCATTTTAAGAAAACAATTTTGGGTGCCACTGGTGATCAGAGGAAAGCACAAGAACAAAATATTTGGTGTGATTAACAAAGCCAATTGAATACTACATACAACGGTTAAGTTTTCTTGACGCAAAAACGTCAAGAAGTAGCAGAAAAAATATTTTGAAAATTTGATAATTTTTCTTGTTCAAACGTCAAAGTCGCGATTTGAAACGTCAAAATTTGCAATTTTCTGACAACGAATTTGGAACAAATACGGATTATGTAGACGATATGTCGTAAGACGTGTGTTTTACAAAGCCTTAACATTCAGCTTCAACCATCATTGTCCCTCGTTTTACTAAAATATTTTCAGAAAATCCATTTCAAATAGACCCTTTTTTTGATGCTTCGGCAGTAGTTTCAGCTATAGAGTTTATGGTTTAATAGTCTATATTTTAGCAACTTTTCGTCGAAAAAATTCGTTATCGAGAAGACCGCGACGAATTTTAAAAAGATTACTTCAAATGAGCGCGAACTAGAACCACAAAAACCCATATACGGGGTCAGTTTCAGTTTTTGTCTGTTTATACATATACAGGGTGACGCTTTTCTACGGCAACGTTCAATATATCCGTTATTATACTAGATATGACAAAAAAGTATACAAGTTAATCATAGGGTATCTCGAGCTGCATCATATAAACTTATTTTGACAATCACAGGCTGGCCCATAAGTCGTTGGTGATACACATTTTCTTTTTTTATAGAACACCCCCTTATTTTATTGCATTTTTGTATTTTTCAGCGAATTATAATGCATGTTTGTAAGAAAAAAAATTGACATCGTTCATCGTTCTGAGTTATTTCTAAACATTATAAATCCCCGTTTGTTCTTTTTACCATAATTTTTTTGTTTATATGACGCAAATATAATCTTTGTTTGTAAAAATTATTTTGTCAAATACGAAAATTATAAAATTGTTTTTAGCCAACTTTTATAACAAAACTTGTTAATGAATTTTTAGAAAAAGTTTTAATGATTTTTTTCAACAAATTTTGTAAATTTTCGTGTAAAATAAGTATTTAAATTTTTATGAAATTTTTAATTTGCCAAAGTTTGTACCTTGGCGGGTATATTCTTCGTGTTAGTGGCTTGAATAAGTTGTTGGCCAGGTAAATCAGACCAGTTTTTCCGGAAAAATGTAAAGTTCTGTTTTCGAACATTTTTTGTGTCTGTGCAAATAGAAAAGTTAATTTGTTGAATTTTGGTGACGTAGCGCTTTTACTATAAAGAGTATATTATCTACCAAATTTTCTGCTTTCAGTTAAAGAAAATTTGACTTATTGACAAGGAGATTATTTTATTATAAAAATTCGCTATCATAACGCACCTGCGGCGACCAGACTTTTTCTAATTCTGCAAGATTCCTTTGTAGAGTCGTTTGTATAGTACCTCAGTATTTTTACCACTAAGTCATCTACATATAATCGATGGGGGTCTTTATAGCTTCTAGGAGTTTGTTGATTACAAGAGGATCTAATGTAGTGCTTAAATGAGAACCTTGTGGAATGCCATTTGCTAGTGGTTTGATTTGTGAGTACGTCCCATTTAACCTACATAACTCTAAAACTTCCGTAGACATTTAATTTCCAGCCATAAAAAGCGCGTTAACACTGATTTTGTAGCACAACAATCAAATTCTTTCAGACACATTGACTTGGCTTTTTATGGACCATTTGATTAAAAAAAACTGTCACTGTAAAGTAGAGCTAGAGGATAATATTTTATTTACTTGGTTCCCTGATTTTAGTAAGAAACTGAATGTCTGAGATCATTAAAAATTACAGACGTGACAAACGACACGTTGTAGGCAGTATTTTTCGCGAATTTTCGTAGAAGAAATCGCGATTTTTGAAGTAAAAAAAATTCTTTAAATGAACAGAAGTCAGCCTCCTAAAACCAATATTCGCGTTCAGTTGCAAACTATGTGTTTATATATAAATAATAATCGCGAAATTTTCCCAAGAAATGTTGTAATAATTTTTCAACATATTTGTGTTACCTTGAAATACCTCGACAGCTTAAGGTGTCACTTTGGTTACAACCATTTTTTTCAAATGAAAACCTATATATCTATCTATCTATATATATATATATATATATATATATATAATATATATATATATATATATATATATATATATATATATATATATATATACATATATATATATATATATATATATATATATATATATATATATATATATATATATATATATTTGGTGTTGTTGTTGAAATGTACAAGTCTGCACACTGTCATCAAATTTTAGCGGGGTTGAATGATAAAAATTGTAAAAAAAATTACCACGAACGTTATCGATATAGCTAAGATTTGCCTTTTGTCGATAATAAGTTAGAGCCTCGGTGGTTCAGTGGTAAGAACGTGTGTCTCTGAACCGAAGGGTACTGGGTTCGATCCCAGGGTACTCCTTGCTTTTTTTCAGTACATACTGTAACATTCACATCAACCGAGGTTGTGGCATTGTATTTGAGCAAGTTAAATGTCTGCACGTTCCGCCCTTCGGAGGAGGCGTAAAGCCATCGGTTCCGTGTCCATGCGATGTTGGACACGTTAAAGATCCCTACCCTCCTTACAGAAAGGCTGGGGTTCGGCAAAATTTTCAGGATAGTGAGGTGAAACTGCTCCCTGGCGTCGGTGATTGGCCATAGTCGCGGAAATAGGCCGACGATAAAGAAACAAAACACACACACACATCGACAATACGTTTAGTTGACAATTTTTTATGAAGTAACGTTTCAGAGAATTTTCCGGAGGGAACAACTTCAGCGAATTCTTCATCTCTAAAAGTAAACAATATGTTTTTATCATACATAAATGTTTAAGCTTGTGCTTTCTTTGGGTCTCGCGAAGTTCCAAAAAAGATTTAATTTTTTTCCAGAAAAACTATTTCGAGCTGGCTCAATAATTAATTTGTCTAACCTATTTATAAATTGGCAGAAACCTACCTGCCAAATTTGTCATTTTTTCTTCGTTAATCGCTTGGGTACGTTGTTACGGTTTGGAAGAGTAGTATTTTCAATAAAGTGAAGCCCACTGTTTTATCTTTTCATAACAAACCAATGTCACTGTATGTATAGTGTCGCCCCCTGGAGCCTCCTTTTAATTCGTCTTATTTTATTTGCTCGTCTATTTATCTGTCATATAAAGAGATAAGGGAAACTTGAAGTTCCAAAAATTTGAACCAATTTTAGACTTATTCTCTTATTATGTATTGTGGTCGATTTCATTGTCTTGTCGTTGTTGGAAACAATTACTGTTAGAAAACATTTTTAGAACCTCGTCTCTTATTTAAATAAAGGAAAAACCCTGTGCCTGGGCAAGGGATTGCTTTATTTCAACAACACATCACGAGGGCTTACAGCCTAAATACTATCGTACCGTGGGTGTCGACAAGGAGGAAAGAGGCAACTTGTTAATTCTGGACTTGAAGGTTTGGAGGTTCGAAGGAGAAGGAAAACATGTGCCTCGTCTATTTATCTGTCATATAAAGAGATAAGGGAAACTTGAAGTTCCAAAAATTTGAACCAATTTTAGACTTATTCTCTTATTATGTATTGTGGTCGATTTCATTGTCTTGTCGTTGTTGAAAACAATTACTGTTAGAAATTGCTTTATCTCAACAACACACCACGAGGGCTTACAGTCTAAATACTATCGTACCGTGGGTGTCAACAAGTAGGAAAGAGGCAACTTGTTAATTCTGAACTTGAAGGTCTGAAGGTTCGGAGGAGAAGGAAAAACATGTGCCGGCAATGAATTCCACAACTTGGAAGTCCTCAGGACAAAAGAGCGGGCATAACAAGATGTTCAATGTCTGGTGATCTGGACAGCAAAATGGTGCATTCGCTCTGTTCCCCTGGTAAATCTGTTGGGGGCAGCAGGTGGAGGAACTATGGAAGAAAGCTCGTCTGAGCAGTGCCCGTGCAGATATCTATAAAAGAGAGAGAGGTCACCAATGGCACGTCGAAGGGCAAGGGATGGCAGCCTTTGGCTGAGGGTGTGGTCACCGATAAGACGTATAGCTCTCTTCTGAATAGAGTCCAGGATAGCTAGTGTAGAAGCGGCAGCGGAACTCCAGATGTGGGAGCAGCATTCGAGGCTTGGCCTTATTTGTGAAGTATAAAGGTATAGAGATTAGCTGGTGAAAAGTATTTGCGAGCCTAGAAGAGGAACCCTAATTTCTTAGCAGCCACTTCTGCAAATGATGTGACATGTTGGTGCCAATTGAGATTTCGATCCACAGAAATGCCAACAAGTGAAAAGGTCTCATTACTTTGAACAACTTGGTTGTTCATTGTGATGGGTCTAGGGCTGGTGTATCTCTTATGAGTTAGAAAACAAGACTGAGATTTGGTGGGGTTGAATTGTACAAGATTTCTACGTGCCCAGCCTAATATTTTTTGGATATCTTTGGAGACAGAACCCTCCATGAGTCTGTGATCCTCATCTAATTGGGCTAAAGGGACAGGCTTAGAATATTGTATATTTGAGTTGAGGGTGCTGTCGTCCGCGTAACTGTGAACTGGGTTGGATGTGCTAGAGAGGAGGTCATTGATGTGGAAAAGACAAAAAGTAGGGGCTAAAGCTGAACTTTGAGGAACTCCTGCATTAATTGGATACAGTTTAGAGGAATGTCCATCCATGACAACAGAAATGCTGCTGTCCAGGTACAGAGTTTTAGTGGTAGGCCATGGGCCGGAAGTTTATTAAGCACCGCTGCGTGTCAGACCTGCTCGAATGCTTTAGATATGTCTAGAGCGACAATCTGGGATTCACCGTGTAGTTCCATAGACTTGTTCCAAGAATGGGTGACAAAGGAAGGGAGGTCGGCAGTTGATCTGCGCTGATGGAATCCATACTGCCTGTCGTGGATTAGACTGTGTCTTTCAAGAAATTTTAGTCATTGGGTGTTTATATACTTTTCCATCACTTTAGAGACGACTGAAAGAAGAGAAATATGCCTGTATTTGCTAGGAAGCGCTTTGGATCCTTTCTTGGGGACGGGTTGTACTCGAGCAGTTTTCCAGTTGCTAGCGAATATGCCTCTATTGTAAGATGCCTGAAACAGACGAGTCAGGTCAGGAGCAATTCTGGTGCGCATTTTTTGAGAACAATTGCTGGGGTCTCGTCAAGGCCAGAGGCTCTCCTGATATTAAGAGAAGAGATCATCTTTCGTACCTTTTTGGTTTTGAAAATGATATCCGTCATTTTATGCGCGACATTGGGGACTGTTGGTGGTTGAACATTTGGAGGTGGGTTAAGAGTAGAATTGCCGGCAAACAACGAGGCAAAAAGTTCAGCCGTGCCCAAGGCGGTAGAAACAATTTCATCCCCTGAAACAAGAGGTGGGAACGTGGTCTTGCAGAAATTATTCTCAATAGATTTAGCAAGAGTCCAGAAGGGTTTGCTGCCGTTGGAGCTTGAGAGGACTTTGTTTTTGATGTGGTTATTAAACGAGTTTTTTGCCTCAGAAAGAATGCGGACATAGCTGTTTCTTGCGTCGTTAAATGCTTGACGGTTTTCTTGACTGGGATTGTGTAGAAGCGTTTTGTGAGCTTTCACCTTTTTAAGTCTGGCCTTCTCACAGGATTTAGAAAAACAGGGCTTTTGTGTGGCTGAAGAGGTTTTCTGTCTACGTGGAATAAATAATTCCATGCCAGCTTGGATATTTTCGGTGATGTTTTGTAAGATATCGTAGGGTTCAGGATAAGATAAGTAGACAGACGCCCGTGGAAATGAGGAAAAGTTATCCCGCATTTCGTCCCAGTTCACGGAGTTGTAGTGCCAAACGATACGTGGGTGTGATGACTGTATGACCTCGGGTTGAATTGCGCAGGAAGCAGTGACTAGGCCGTGGTCTGAGCGACCAAGTGGAGCGGTGACTGATATCTTATAGCATTCAGGTTTTGTAGTAAGAAGGAGATCCAAGGGATTTGAGCTGTGTGTTGGGATGCGAGGAAAGTAAGTAGATTGCTGAACCATATTGGTTAAAGAATTGCTGACAGCAAAGGCCTCTGCTGCTCTCCCTTGTGGATCGGTTTTTGAAGATCCTAGCCATTCCTTATTATGGATATTGAAGTCACCAAGAATAGTGACCTCGGGGAAAGGATATTAAGGAATCAGATGGTCAGTTTTTTCAGAAAGGTAATTGAGGAGCTGGAAAAAGGTGACCGGTAAATACAACAGGTGAATTTAGTTGCAGCCCTGAGAGGGAGAGTTTCATCCAAACTATGTCTTTTCTTCTAGCTTCTAAATTGGGAAGTCTGGTGCAGGGTAGATTGCTACGGCCGTATGCTCACACGCCTCCATGCAATCTAAAGGAAGTAAGGAGCTCATACCCCAGGAAATTGAAGACATTAGTGGCTGTTTTGGCACTGATTTGGGTTTCGGTGAGGAAGAGGAGTTGGGGCCCATTAGCCTGGAGGAAATGGTGGACGGAGTTCAGGTTAGAATTTAGGCCACATATATTCGAGGAGGATATGTTAAAAATCTTGATGCCGGCGCCCCCTGTACACCCCTCTCCCGGAGATCCGAATGAAGCGGTGTTTTATCTCCGGAATTTTTTGTACAAATCCCCGAAACAACTTATTTTGTTATTGTCCGTGATTAGAAATATTTTAAGAAAATTTGATACCATAACGTACTTCCTTAGCTAATACTTACTATTTTTAATTTAAAGCAATTTTATTACTCATGAACGCAATATTTTAATTCGTTTTTTTAATGAAAACTACAAAGATGCCACATAATCCTAAATAAGTCGTCAGTTTTAGTAACGCTTTCTAATAAAAGCTAATTTTATGCAACAAAAGAGAAGATTCTATAAAAGTTGAGGGATAAATTGACTTACGTAAAGATATTTCATAAGGCTTTGTATTGTAGAAGGTAACAAATCACATCGCATCATTTAGGCCCAAACAAAAACGCCGACTTGACAATTTATGATAGATGTGTCTTGAACATTATTGCAGAAGGAAGATAGATATATTAAGAAATTCAAATTAACACTTAAACGAAATGAGAATTAATGACGTATCAGTCTATCTACACAATATGTTCATTTTGATGTCTCGCCGAACATTGTTTTGGTGTTTCGATTGTCATCCTGATGCAATACAGCGTTAATGTATTATTATATTATATTTCACCGACTTTTAGTGAATTTTCTTTAAAAAAATTCACTAATGAGGAGATCCCGACTTTTGAATTTTGAAAAAATTTCTTCAAATGAGCGCTTATTAGGCTCCCCAGAAAACATATCCGGGGTCAGTTTCAATTTTTATATGTTTATATATATATATATATATATATATATATATATATATATATATATATATATATATATATATATATATATATATATATATATATATATATATATATATATATATATATATATATATGTATCACACCGACAACTCAAAAAATAATGGGCCGATTTTGATTGAATTTGGTGAAAAAATTCCTTTTCTAAATGGCTTGGATGAGTTCGTTAGCCAGGAAAATCTGCCTAGGTTTTCCCGGAAAATTTTGTGTTTTCTTTCGAAAAAAATTTATATCTCCGGAACTAACAAAGTAAGGGCAACCAAATTTGGTACGCGGGTTTATATCCTTATGTGTAAGTTAGCGACCAAAATTTAGCCCTATAGGTCAAAAGACAAAAAAGTTAGAAGCATTTAAAGAAAAATAAATTGGGGTTTTCCTCAAAACGTCAAAGTTGCGATTTAAAACGTCACAATTGGGAACATTTATGCAAAGAACTTGAATCTAATACGGGCTATGGAAAGAAAATGTCTCAAGAAGAATGTTTTACAAACCCTGAAGTCTTAGTTTCAATTGTCATTGTCCTTCATTTTACTAAAATGTTTCCAGAAAATTCATTTGAAATAGACCCTTTCTCTGATGCTTGGCAGTAGTCTTAGCTATAGAGTTAATCGGTTAATGGTATATAATTTTTGTCGAATTTTCGTAAAAAATCAATAAAGGTCAATATATCCGTTATTATACAAGATATGAAAAAAATTTGTATATATTAATTATAGGGTGTCTTGAGCTACATCTTAAAATAATATTTCTACAATCACAGGCTGGCCCATAAGTCGTTGGTGATACAAATTTCCTTTTTTTTTAATCAAACACGTCTTATGTTATTCCATTTTTGCATTTTCCATCGAAATATAATGCATGTTTGTAAAAAAAGAAATTCTGGACGCAGCAAGTGCGTTATGGTAGCAAATTTTGATCAAATGTTTCATATTTGAACAGCTCAAATTGCTATTAACCTATAAGGTTGACCAAGAAACGTGTTTTTTCGGGAACACTTTAAGTTTACTTTTGGAAATTTTTGTACATTTTCACACAATAAAGTTATTTTGACGAAACATGGCACACTGTTTTTACTATATAGGTTATACTGGTAACCAAATTTGATGTCTGCTTTTTAAAAAAGACACATATTTGTTATTAAAAACATTTTTATGAAAATTCACTACCATAACGCACTTGCTGCGTCCAGAGTTTTTTAGAATGGCTTCAAATTGCGATCTCCACATAAGCTATTTCGTTTACAAAAAACGAATACATATATATATATATATATATATATATATATATATATATATATATATATATATATATATATATATATATATATATATATATATATATATATAAACATATAAAAAATGAAACTGACTCCGGATGTGGGTCCTAGCTTGCGCCCGTTTGAAGAAATTTGTTCAAAATTTAAAAGTCGGGATCTCCTCATTAGTGAATTAAAAAAAAAAAATTCACTAAAAAAGGTGTAAAATATCTATTTAAAAATAAAACTTTTTACTTGCAAAAATCGCATAAGAAACAGTTCAAAGTTTTTTCGGTTGTCGAACCCAGTTCCGTATAATTGTAAACGAACTACAAACAACTAAATATCCAACTGACGGATATCTACAGCGCTGTTTCCAACACGAAACAACTTGACGCTTATTTGTTTATTCCTATTAGGTTGAAGAAATAAAACTCTGGACGCAGCAAGTGCGTTATGGTTGTGAATTTTCATAGAAATGATCTGGCACAAAATATTTTATTATAACTTTTTTTTTCTTGTAACTTAGAAATCTAAATTTTGGTGTATAGTTTACTTTTTATATCGTAAACCTACCTACCAAATTTGGTTATCATAAATTTTTTATTTTTTAAGAAAAAAATTTTTTTCAAATAAAAATTAAAATGTTTCCCGGAAAACCTCGTCCGAATTTTCTGATTAACGCACTTATCAAAGCCATTTACAAAAGCAAGGTACGTGCCAGATTTTATCAAAATCGGCCTATTAATCTCTGAGATAAAATTTTTTTTAGAAAGAAAACTCAAAATTTTTCCGGAAAACCACGTCCGATTTTCCTGACTAACAAACTTGTCAAAGCCATTTACAAAAGGAAGGTAAATGCCAAATTTTATTAAAATCGGCCAATTATTTATTGAGATAAGAATTTTTTTCGAATGAAAACTGAAAATTTTCCCGGAAAACCTCGTCCGATTTTCCTGACTAAAGAACTTATCCAAGCCATTTATAAAGGAAAGGTACATGCCAAATTTTATCAAAATCTGCCCATTATTTTTTGAGTTATCGGTGTGATACATACACACACACACACACACACACATATATATATATATATATATATATATATATATATATATATATATATATATATATATATATATATATATATATATATATATATATATATATATATATATATATATATATATATATATATATATATAAAAATTGAAACTGACCCCGGATATGGGTTCTAGGGGTCCTAGTTCGCGCTCATTTGCAAAAATTTTTTCAAATTTCAAAAGTCGGGATCTCCCCATTAGTGATTTTTTTCTACTACACTATAAACGTAGTTTTATTTTAAATATTTTTATTCCCTAACCCTACTCATACTTGGAGTTAACTAAATTGTATTAGTGAATTTTCGTAGAAATAATTCACTAATGGGGAGATCCCGACTTTTGAATTTTGAAAATTTTTTGCAAATGAGCGCGAACTAGGACCCCTATATTTTTATATGTTTATATATACAGGATGATTCATAAGTAGTGACCAAAAATGAAACTTCATGTTCTTTGAACAATTTTAGAGAGGGTATGTCCTATAAAAATTTTTCCTATAATGCTTCATTAAAAAGATACAGGGTGTTGAAGTTGAATTTCAAAAAATAAAATTTCCCAATTTTTTAAAAAGTTGCACATATATTTTGCTGAAACTTCGCATGTGTAGGCTGCTATGTAAGGCGCGTATTCTACCATAACAATTGAATCGGCTAATCCAGTAGTGGCGCGCGTACCCACATGTCATTGGTTATCCCTCAAGAAAATAACGGATAAGCCAATGATATTTTTTTTATTTTTTATTTTTTGAATCTTACTTTCATTCGTGAACAAAGTTACTCTCTTGAGAATTTTCTGTACGACGCCTATTTTACGAGTAAGCAATGAATGAGGTAAGTGTTTTAGAGCACAGTTCATGATTTTTAACCAGTCGTTGTTTGATAGAAAATCGCAATGGTACACTTTTATCAGGCTTATAGTAATTTATTTATTACAATAAATGTTTAAAAATGCCTCCATTGGCCTGAATACACGCACGACATCTTTTTAATATGGAAAATTTAATGTCTTGAGGATTCATTGTTGCTTGAATATGACGAAAAGCATTATTTATCAGTTGTTGTAGCTGCTCTGGTGTATTTATTTGTTCACTGTAGACCAGTCGCTTAAAATCACCCCAAAGATAGAAGTCAAGTGGGTTTAAGTCCGGTGATCTTGCAGGCCAACGTATTGGTCCAGTTCAATTTTTATAGGGCATACCCTCTCTACAATTGTTCAAAGAACATGGGGTTTCATTTTTGGTCACCACTTATGAATCACCCTGTATATGTATATGTATATGTATATGTATATGTATATGTATATGTATATGTATATGTATATGTATATGTATATGTATATGTATATGTATATGTATATGTATATGTATATGTATATGTATATGTATATGTATATGTATATGTATATGTATATGTATATGTATATGTATGTATATATATATATATATATATATATATATATATATATATATATATATATATATATATATATATATATATATATATATATATATATATATATATATATATATAAACATATAAAAATTAATACTGACCCCGGATATGGGTTCTAGGGGTTCTAGTTCGCGCTCATTTGCAAAAAATGTATGTATCACACCGATAACTCAAAAAAGAATGGGCCGACGTTGATAAAATTTGGCATGTACCTTCATTTTGTAAATGCCTTGGATAAGTTCGTTAGTCAGAAAAAGCGGACGAGGTTTTCCGGGAAAATGTTGAAATTCATTCGAAAAAATGTTTTGTCTCAAAAAATAAAAAAGCTATGATAACCAAATTTAGGTAGGTAGGTTTACGATATAAAAGGTAAACTATACACCAAAATTTAGATTTCTATGTTACAAGAAAAAAAAGTTATAATAACATATTTTGTGCCAGATCATTTGTATGAAAATTCACGACCATAACGCACTTGTTGCGTCCAGGCTTTTTGTCTATTTAAAATTTATCCTCGTCAGATAAAATAAACAACTGATTTTTGCTTTAACATATTTATCTTTGCAGTTAGGTGTTCTATGGTGGTAGGTATTATACTGAAATGTTTTATTTATAAAATTTAAAAGTAATCAAAATAAGTACACATGGTGATTTTTCCCAACTCGCAGCTAACATTTTGGCTGTAATCCGCAACCTTAAAAATTCAAAAAAATAGCACTCACCTTGTAGTGCACTTTCAATTAAGTACCATAATTATTATAAAATCGGTTAAAAAAAGTTAAAAAGGTGTAACTGGGTATAGAACCCACAACTAGCAATTATCAGCCTTACTCCGTAAGAAACTAAGCTAATGACAAACATCTTATATGTTGTTTCAAACGTCAAATAACGAGAAGCGCTTTGTGTGCTTGTTTTAAGTGAATTTTCGGAGAAAAAATTCACTAATGGGGAGATTGCAAATGAGCGCGAACTAGGACCCCTAGAACCCATATCCGGGGTTAGTTTCAATTTGTATATGTTTATATATATATATATATATATATATATATATATATATATATATATATATATATATATATATATATATATATATATATATATATATATATATTTATATATATATATATGTATCACACCGATAACTCAAAAAATAATGGGCCGATTTTGATAAAATTTGGCACGTACGTTTCTTTTGTAAATAGCTTGAATAAGTTCGTTAGTCAGAAAAATCGGAAGAGGTTTTCAGGGAGAATTTTGAGTTTTCATTCAAAAAAAAATTCTTATCTCAAAAAGTAATAAGCCGATTTTAATAAAATTTGGCATGCACCTTCCTTTTGTAAATGGCCTTGATAAGTTTGTTAGCCAGGAAAATGGGACGAGGTTTTCCGGGAAAATTTTGAGTTTTTATTAAAAAAAATTTTTTATCTCAAAGAATAATGGGCCGATTTTGATAAAATTTGGCATACACCTTCCTTTTGTAAATGCCTTTGATGCGTTTGTTAATCAGAAAAATCGGACGAGGTTTTCTGGAAAAATTTTGAGTTTTCATTTGAAAAAAAAATTTATCTTAAAAAATAAAAACTCTATGATAACCAAATTTGGTAGGTAGGTTTACGATATAAAAAGTAAACTACACACCAAAATTTAGATTTCTATGTTACAAGAAAAAAAAGTTATAATAAAATATTTTGTGCCAGATCATTTTTATGAAAATTCACTACCATAACGCACTCGCTGCGTCTTCGACTTTTTCCAATTATTGAGCTAAAATTTTAGCAACAATATTGTATAAATTGTGGAAATATTTGAATTTTTTATTTACTACTTTACTGCTACTTGCTATTTATTAAATTATACTAATAGTTTATTCTTTACAAACACAGTAAACAGAACTGACATTTATTTTGAAACCATTATGTGTGTAGATAAAAAAGAAGCTCACAGTTAGATGTCATGTTATTGTATTAAATGTTTCACTTATAAAATTAAAAAGTAATGAAAATAAATATACCTACCTACTTAATAATGTTTCACAATGTGCAAATAAGCTAATAAATGCAGTAAGTCGTTATATTAAATGATGATAATTAGTATTTGCCTTTAATACGTTTTTTTACTGTAGCTATGAAATAAAAATTAGTGTAGTGTATTTATTTCCATTAATTATACTGCACGTCATACAAAATAATCTATAGTTTGTGCTTCTATTTAACACAGGCTTATAAACAATAAAAAATAAATATCATGATGCCATTAGTTCGTTACATCTTCAATTAAATACTTTAGTTTAGCTGCAAACCTTTACTTATCCATTTAAAACAGACACTTATATTAAAAAATAACTAGATATTAGCTTAAAAATTCACGAATCAAATAATATAAATCAGAGAGTATCAAAAACCTTGTTTCCGCTGCCATTATTATATCAAATATACAAAAGTATCCATCTGTCACACGCCTGGAAGTTATGCAATTTCTGTACACACACGACTAGTTCGGCGAGTAGTGGTAGAGGGCAGCAGGATATACATGTAACGGTTGGACATTAAACAATACTGATAAAACTGCAGATAATTTTATGTGAATCTAATGGAATGGAGGATGGGGATCATGGATGAAGAGGATCTTCAACTTCAGCTTCAGATGAAGAGGAAGCATGCTCAGGTGCTATAAAATGCATATTTAGTGGTATCCTGTCAAGAGTTGCCACTAATTTTTGGAAGGGGAGGAGAAATTCTCCCCGCTATATCAATAAAACATAATTACTTAACTATACCGCAGTCATATTTCATATGCTGTAACTCGGCTTTAATCGATATAAACTATTACAACACATTTTTAGACCGGACGACTGACGACTGTTTAGCTGACGAAATGTAGTTTCATTAAAGTTTAAGACGAGATTTTATCTTTCATAAAAGATTCAAGCTAACTTTGTTAAGCCAAACAAAAACAACCTTATCACGTCTATGCATGTGTTGCGGTTAATTTTATTTGACTAAATATTGTCAGCAATGTTCAGGATTCATAAAAACTATCACCAAATCTTGTAAATATTGTTTTCTTATGAGAGTAACAATAAATTAAATTTGCAAATCAACTCGGTAAGTAAGATGGTGAAATTAAGAGAGTTTAGTATAAGTAATAGGTGTCTTTTCTACTACATAATATTTAGAAAATTTGTAAAAATCATGCATGCTTTGAATTGAATAGAACCTGTAGATCTATACCCACTTGCGTTGAAATCAGTCAACAAAACTTTTACCTACATTTAGAGAAAGATTATTCTTGCTACAAGGAAAAATCTGAAACTGCTATAACTACAATATATTATACCTTATGTTTATTTGGTTGGTGTATTAAAACTACACTTAAACTAATTATTAGACAAGGTTCTACTAATTCGGTTGTGAATTATAAGTTTCCTCTGGATTTAAGAAGTGAAGGAAGAAATAAAATTTAGATTCTGGAGAACTTTTATATCAATAACAAATCGACACGAAAATTATTAGACATTCATTATAGGTTTTATTTTGTTACTTTTCCAAAGCCAGGTGTCATTTCAAACAATTAATTCGGTTATAGTTTTTAAATCTGATATGAAAAATGTGAAAAAGTGAAATAAAAAATATGGTTAAAAATACCCGCTTCTCCTCCCAAACGAGACGCTTAGGAAAGTATTTGAAATAAATAATATACAGTCAACGATTAAATATATTAAGATAACTTTCAAACATCTCCGAGAATAACAAAACTAAGGCAACCAACGTTGGTACGCAGGTTAATGTTATAAAAAATTCTGGACGCAGCAAGTGCGTTATGGTAGCGAATTTTTATTAAATGCTTCATATTTGAAAATCTCAATTTGCTATAACCTATAAGGTTGACCAAGAAACGGATTTTTTCGGTTAAACTTTAAGTTTACTTTTTAATTTTTGTACGTTTTCAAACAATAAAGTTATTTTGATGAAACATGGCACATTGTTTTTACTGTATATGTTATACTGGTAATCAAATTTGATGCCTGCTTTCTAGAAAAGAACACACATATTTGCTATTAAAAACATTTTAATGAAAATTCACTACCATAACGCACTTGCTGCGTCCCGAACCTTTTACAAATGTATTTGTGTTACGGAATACGTATAATCAGGCTTCCAAAAAAATTAAGCATGCTACATTTGATATTTCATATACGGCTTTCAGGATGTTTGCTCCAATAAGCCAAAATGGCCTTGAACTATACATTTTTGTACAAAAAGATAACGTAAAATAGCGAAATTTTCCCATAAACCATAAGCCATACCTGATTCGACATTCAACTTGTTGATCATATGAAAAAGTAACTGTTTTTTTACACAATATGGTCCGCATAATGAACAATATGTGCAGCAAAGAAGAAATATAAAAAGTAAATGGAGTGTACACAAACTAAAAGGTACTACACTATTTATACTTAAACTGGCAACACTAGCTGCATGAGTGGTTACAACTGGACGTCTAAAAAGACTGTAACAGCGGCAGAAGCAGAAGTCAATGGAAGCCGTGTGTGTTCGGTAAAAGCAATTTTTGGGAAGAAACTATTGACTATTAATAACAACAATTGACTAAAAACGATGCGAGTTGTAAGGAAAAAAATAATTATACTACAGAGGTGATAAATGATGATAAATTACAATAGGGTTATATATAATCGTAAATGCTGCCAATGATTAACAATCAGTGAATTCAGCATTATTGACATTTCTCTGAAACTTAAAAATGAATTTCATGAGTCAATGACAATAATAGCAGCTGTCATTCACTAACCAACAGCAACCACATACTTGATCTATGATTTAAACATAAATGTTTCAAATTTGAATATCTCAATTTTCTGTAACCCTAGAAAGCTGAATTTTGGCACATAGTTAGGTCTTTCCCAAAGCAATATGTAGACCAAATTTTATCGAAATTTTCGGTAAAAATTTTTTTTTTGAAAGAAAACTCAAAATTTTCCCGGAAAACCCCGTCCGATTTTCTTGGCCAACGAACTCATCCAAGCCATTAATAAAAGAAAGGCACTTGCCGAGTTTCATCGAAATCGGTTAATTATTTTTTGAGTTATCAGACGGATACATATATATATATATATATATATATATATATATATATATATATATATATATATATATATAAACATATAAATATATATATATATATATATATATATATATATATATAAACATATAAATATATATATATATATATATATATATATATATATATATATATATATATATATATATATATATATATATATATATATATATATATAAACATATAAAAATTCAAACTGACCCCAGATATGGGTTCTAGGGGTCCTAATTCGCGCTCATTTGAAATTTTTTTGCAAAGTCTCACCATCGATACCTCTCTATTAGTGAATTTTTTAAAATAAAAATTCACTAAACGTATATTATGTGCCAAAAATTAGATCTCTAAGTTAGAAGCAAAATAAAGTTGTAACTATTTAATGTTAAAAAAATTGGATGCCGTTGGTGGTCAGAGCACTACACAAGACCAAAATATTGTGTTTGGCAAATAAAATCTATTACAGGCTAATTTCAATTTTTTCTTAGCGCATATATAATTTTCGTAAAATAAATTCCCTAGATAATTTCTGTGAAAATTCATTACCATAACGCATTTGCCGCGTCAAAACTTTTTATTTTATAAAAACGAACTTCAATTTTCTATTTTTAAGTCAATAACCAGTTGTAACGCGACAACGTGACAACTCCGCACTAACGGTGGAGTGTCGCTTCTGTTCGCACTAATATGGTCGTGGTGGATCTGGATTGGACACTAAGTTGGCAGTGGATCGAATCCCGGCAACTGGAATGTGCAAATTCAACTTAAAATTTTAAAAAAGTTAATTATAGGCGAATATTTTTGATATAAAATTTTGCTAAAATATTTGAAAAATATATTTATAAAAGAATCGCAGATTATATTAAAAAGTATACTCTTGTTGCTGAGTTTCAGTTTTGATTTAGAGAGGGATTGTCCAGAATGCTTCAAACGCCCTGACCACACAAATATCTTCAGCCCTGGATAAACAAAAACAAAGCTTCTGTAAATGTCATGGATTTTTGTTGCCATTACTTGGCGAAACTGGTCCATACTACATACAGACTTGGAGACTACTTCTCTGGCTTCACTGTTGGTTTTCGTTTTGGTAAGTGAAGGACGTAGCCAGCGAGTAAGCTAACTGGAGCAAGGGGCCTTTCTGAATCCTAGACGTTCTAGGATGTTCTTCAATGTTCCTGTAATCGAAAATTGAATTAATACGAAATCATGACAACTACAAATAAATATTTGTTGCTATGTCATGATGTTTTCATCAAAAGATTCCTTAAAAAACGAATAAAAATAAAATGAAACAAAAATGACGGATGACACCTTCAAAATGTCTACCTGATATTAGTCAATATTTAACATAAAGATATAACGAACAACCTATAACAGTAACAACTTAATAACTATAATAACAATTACAACAATAAAATAACTAAACAATAAGGGTCTCTATACAAAGAAAATATCGACATATATCAATTCATTATCTTATTACAATTTTTTGAAAAAAAAGTTAGATTTATTTTGTTAGTTATATTTATTTAATTAGGAAAAAAATATCCAAGAAAGGGAAATCCATTAAATCAGTTTGCTCATTAAAAAAAAGTCTGAACGCAGCAAGTGCGTTATGGTGGCGAATTTTTTAAAATTATTTTTAAAGGCAAATGTCTTTGATGAAAGCAGGCATGAAACTTGGTTGCCTATACAGTAGAAACAATGTACCACATTACATTGAAATAACTTTATTGTTTGAAAATATAAACATTTTTCAAAAATCTGGATGCAGCAAGTGTGTTATGGAAGTGAATTTCCATAAAAATGTTTTTAATAGCAAATGCGAGCAGGCATCAATCTGATTACCGGTATAGCCTATGTAGTAGAAACAAAGTACTATATTTTATGAAAATTACTTATGATCTGAAAATACACACAAATTTTCCGAAAATAAATTTAAATGTTGGTTTCCTAACCAACAAAGCTTACTCTAATTTTTAAATTGAAATTTGAAGGATTTAATGAAAATTCGGTAAATTTGCAGATTAGCTCTCGAACGCTTTAAAAAATGTTTTCAGAAACATTACTAGGACCCCACCTGGATGCACAAACCACAAGAAAAATTTCTTGTTCACACTCCCCAAGGAAGTTACGGGCCTGGGAGTGAATATGGGTGCTGGGCGGGGTCGGTAGTAAAAAGGAAATATGAGCAGAAAATTCGAGGAAAACTGCTTGAAAGCTGTCTATTTGAAGCCATATCCCCATTAAACCTGCCTACCCCGTACAGCACCCCTATTTACCCCAGGTCACGTAACTTCCTTGGGGGTATGAACAAGAAGTTTTTCTTGTGGTTTATGCAACGGGGGTCGTTGTATGCACACGAGGGGGGTCTTGGTGAGGAAAATGCCTACGAAGAAGCACCCCCCCCCGTTCGACTTGTGATAGAGGTGGGGGGTTGGGGGGTGGCTGCTTTGTCGTGGGGATTTTCCTTCCCCCTCGCGTGCATACAACCACCCTCGCTATAAAAATTGAAACTGACCACGGATATGGGTTGTAGTTCGCACTTATTTGAAAATTTTTTGCAAAGTCTCACCATCGATACCTCTCTATTAGTGAATTTTTTAAAGTAAAAATTCACTAAAAGCACATACACGACAATAGCTGCTTTATTTTAAATGAGCAAACTGATTTCATGGATTTTCGTTTTTTGGATATTCTTTTTCCTAATTAAATAAACAAAATAAACAAAATAAACAAAATATATCTAACTCTTTTTCAAAAAATTGTTACAAGATAATGAATTGATGCATGTCGATATTTTCATTGTATAGAGACTGTTATTGTTTAGTTATTTTATTGTTGTAATTGTTATTATAGTTATTAAGTTATTACTGTTATAGGTTGTTCGTTCTACCTTTATGTTAAATATTGACTAACATCACGTAGACATTTTGAAGGCGTCATTCGTCATTTTTGTTGCATTTTAGTTTCATTAAAAAAAATTTACACACAAGTATTTTGCTGCTGTTAAATTGTACAAAATGTTGTACTCAGAAAACAAACTTTATTATTGTTATATCTTTCAAGGATGTAAGAAGCTACTTTGATCGACTTTTCCTCTGGAAAATTTTTGTAACTTGCATATACCAAATTTTAATTTTCTAGTTTAATAGAAAATTGTGTCTTAGTCACTTACAGTTTTTTCCTAAAAAGGAGAGCACAAGATTAAAAAGTTTTGTGTGATAATAGAGATATATAATGCAAGGCTTTAGAAAAATTGCATTAAAAGACGACGAATTAGGATTTTGTAAAACCGATTTCCAAGAACCGTTTAAATTACAAGTATTATTTTTAGTAATATGTTGTACTAATGGTGAACCTTCTTATGAAAATTCACCACTATAACGCACTTGCTGCGTCCTGAATTTTGTTTGTACTGATAATGTTATACTGACCATACGAATTAACTTTCAAATTGTGAATCTCGTTAAGGCAGGGTAGCAAAATGACAGCGAGGGCATGTCACTGAGATGACAGGCGGAAAGAAAATAAAAGTAACGAAAGTAACATCCCTTGCCGTTGAAGTAATTATGGTTGGTGTATGGTTTTTAATTGCAATATGCTTCTTGATATTCTAGTCGTTCTCGTGGTTAGTGTCATGCCAGAATGAGTTGAGTAGATGCGGTATTATTCGCCTCTTATAATGAACACTGGCGACTCAAGGGGGAGCCAAGAAGGGTGGAAAGTATCACATCAAAATTGATTGCGAATAAATTATAACAACATTATTTTTCTACAAACATAGTATTCTCATAACAAGCTTAGAACTATACAGTTATTTTGATAACATATCAAATAACAACAAAAACTTACAGAAAAAATGGACGTAAAGTAATTGCGGCAGTAAATTCTTGACATCAAGCCAAACTTAACTCACTCCAAGAGTTGAAATTAAAAGAGATACCGGATGTTACCATGTGAAATTAAATTTTGATTTGGTTTTCATATCTGGAAAAGTATTTGACGTATTGTCTTCAAGACTGGTTCAGCTTAATTTTTCATTGCTTAAAAAAATTCGGGACGCAGCAAGTGCGTTATAGTAGCGAATTTTCATAAGAATTGTACACTATTACTATACGGCATAATAGTAAAGTTAATACTTTAAACTTACACAGACCTTGAAAATCGATTTTAGAGGTCCTAGTAAGCGCACATTTGAAGAATTCTTTCGAAAATGCTGAGATTATTTCGATATCTCTCTATTATCAAAAAAATCTTGCGTTCTAACTCTTTTTGAGAAAAATGCCCAAAACTCAATTTTCTATTAAGCTAAAGAACAAAATTGTGCTATATCTGTAGATAGTGTAAGTCTCTTTAAAAGAAACTTGCATTAAAAATTTCATGAACGTTATACAAAAGATTTTCAGAAGGAAACCTAATTCATATTTTGTAATGTATCTGCCAAATTATAAACGTAGCAGTTATTTTTCCTTATTAATCGCCAGTATGATTTAGTTTTAGTCAACCTAATCAAACCAGTTTTTTTTAAATATCAACAATAACAAAATTATAATTTCAGACTCAAAGGTGACAAACTTATTTAGGCGTTTTAAGCAAAAATGAGATGTTATTCAAAATGTATGAAATCTGTGCACTATTGTTTCTCCAAACGTCAAAATAAAACATAAAAAAACGACATTTATCGAACTGGATTAGATCGCGTAACCTTCTGCTTATGAGGCAAGTGGCACGTCTGTGAGCCATTTGGGTATACGTCAAAACACCTTTTGTTTAGGTGGTACATTAGATCGGGTTTATGCCTGGGATATTATATTCAAGGTATACATAACAATTACTAGAATTACCATTGAAACACATCCCAGGACTGTTTCGGTCTTATATGACGTCTTATCTTTAAGTTTAAAGATAAAAGAAACTATTTTAGAATCATTTTTATACAGACTTGGCTTGATTTTGTTTACATTGGTACTATATTATGCGACAGCATAATATATCTATGTTGCGCTAAAACTGCCTCTGAGGCCGTTCATAAAGCTACAAATATAGCGTCTTTTAATTATTGATTGAATCCCCCCAGTTAAATAACAATTACTTGGCAAATTTTTAATTTCACGCCGTCTGTCATTTTCCATAATTGCGGCCGAGATTTAACGATTGTTGGTTCGGGTAGTATGTGTTGTGCCTGGTATATATTTAGTTTGGTTACCGTTGATAAATGGTTTATACCTATTGTATGAATCAATCTACGCGTGGTAGTTAACTACTCTGTCTGCTAGGCATTGGACTTTAACCACTAAGTCGTCTCAACGCATGTCTTTGGGATTTTATTTTTAATTTGCAAGAAACTCTAAATATTGTGTACCAAATTACTTAAAATTTACAACATAGGTTTATTTGCACTATTTCTAGCCACATGTAAAGTTTCATTCCAGTTACTCTGATATTTACAAAAATATAGCGGTTTCAAAAAGTTTTCACCGATTTTCTACCGGAAATACTTGAGCATTAAGGCTGATTAACGAATTTGACCTCGGTTTTCGCCCAAAAAAACTTTTTACCGAGTTTTATTGAAACCAGTTTAGTATTTTTTGATATATATATATATATATATATATATATATATATATATATATATATATATATATATATATATATATATATATATATATATATATATATATATATATATAAACATATAAAAATTTTAACGGACCTTGGTTTTGGGTTCCAGGGACCCAAATTTGCACTTATCTGAAGAAATTATTTCAAAAGCTTTTCATGGTGACCTCTCTAGCAGCGAATTTTTCTTAATGAAAATTCGCTAATAATCGTTTCTAATTAGGCTCTAACGCTGCGGCACCCTCCAAATCTCAAATATAATTAGATTTCATTGTTTTGTATCGCCTTAAAAAGACTATACTTGTTAAATGACGCTAAAATTAAGCGTTTTAGAAATATTGGCTACTTTTAATTTAGCTGCAGCAATGTAATACTACTAGAGACTTTTCAGTGTGTAGTACTGGTTGGAAAAGGACATAGATTAAGCATGGACAGAAAACACATTTTGAAACTTACTGGCAGATGAAACATCAACACACGTTTGCAATACTCATTAAATTTTTCGAGTTAAGTGGATTCTTTAAAAAAATAACTAATGAGGAGATCTCGCCTTTTCAATTTTGTAAATAATCTTCAAATGAGCGCGAACTAGTCCTCCTAGAACACACATATATTATATATATATATATATATATATATATATATATATATATATATATATATATATATATATATAAACATTGTAACTTACCCCGGATATGGGTTCTAGGGGTCCTTGTTCGCGTTCATTTGAAAAAATGTTTGCAAATTCTCACCATACCTCTCAATTAGTGATTTTTTTAAAATAAAAATTCACTAAAAATTTTAAGTTGCTCTTCATGTTTAAGATAGGGCAGTGGAACCAGTGATGGACATGTTAAGGTTTACTATTGGTTCCAATAGCCATAATACATCTTTGAATTAGGTTAGGGTGATTAAGTTATATACATAAATACAGCTCGTTATATACTTTCAATTCTTCAATATCTGCGATCTTCAAAATTAAATTAATATATGATAACTAATTTTTCTTCTAATAATGTTCATTGCTCTAGTGTTGGACACCCCAATTTTTTTTCGTTCCTAATTTGGACACTCATGGATGCAGTAATGGACATCATTTTCTAAATCTATTTTTTTCAATAAAGGTAGACAATCATATAGTTAAGCTACTGCCATGTCATGTGTAGGAAGATATGTAAGTACCTAATATACAAAGGTAGGAGCACATTTTCCTAGATAAGTGAGTTTTTGAAATGTTTTTTTTGCTTGTGGACATTCATCACCCAACCTCCCTTTGTACCCAACTATAATATATTACTTTTGATATACCTGTATAGGTAGTAGATACCCAAAATTAGAATCGGAATGTATGCACGTGAATGATGAACTTATTTATTTATTTGTGAATTATTAGCGGTAATACAGATAGAAGCCTACATGAAATACAGAAGTATTCTTAATAACTTTGTCTAACTTTTAATCTTCGTCTGTTTCGTTGTCCCAATCTTCATTTACGTCACTGCTGTCTACAGTAATTCCACAGTCTTCACACACAAACTGTAATTCGTCTTCAGAATCACAGGTACTTAAACCTAGTGAATCCATATATTTTATCGGAACACAGATCTTATGAACCTTATTTGGGCAACTAATACAACTTAACCATTTTGCCTTCCTCTCAAAAAAATGCTGATCTTTCCAAGCCAGTCTACATTTGCTACATTTCCAATCCAGTTTATTATTTTGTTCTACTTTCTTCGGTGCTGCTTTTTTATCTTTGGTTTCAGCTTTCTTAAATTTTTTTGTTTGGTTATTTTTTAATTTTTCTTGTCGTTTCTCTTCTCTAGCTCGTTTCCTATTTTCTTTTAATTGTTCTCTCTCTAATTTAAAGTTTTCCTTCTTACGCTGCTCGTTTAACCAATAGTCAGATGTAATGACCGAACGGGATCTTTCTTGTACTTTTTTTTTACTTTTTATTTCATCTTTAGGCCAAAATAGGTATTTTTTAAAAGGGGATTCTTTCGATTGCGTATGTGCCTCTGCTAATGTCTCTTCAATTTGTTGATCATTAGTTTGGTTTTCTGGATGGTAATACATAATATTCACTTCAGGAACATTGGTTCTCGACGTTGAGGGAATTGCCAAGTCTGGAGTATGCTTAACATTTTTGTCAAGTTCAATTGCTTGGGCCTCTTCAACATGTATGTCTACGTTCTCGTCTTCTTGCAGAATTTCAAATGATTCTTTGTTGTTCTTATTTACAGTTTCAATTATATTTTCAGTCTCATTTGAAACTGACATGCTAGTCAATTTGATCATCTTTTTCCAAACATCATACAAATCCTTTGACGATTCAGGTCCCTTCCATTCCTCCTCAGGATGCTCTTTCATAGCTTTAAGTATTGACAGTGGAATGTTCGATTATAGAACGCTCAAACAACTTTTGATCTCTTGAACTGTGTGATGAGTTTGGTTAGATGTTTTGTCATATCCCTCTTTCTCGTTTCCATTTGACTTCTGTATCATTTTAGAATAGTCGACATTATTTGGATCAAACGGAAAAAGCCCACAAACTCGAAAACCGTTTACAATGGTTTCTGGTGAAAAATCGTTTAGAATATTTTCTAGCAGTGGAGCAACATTCTGCTTCATTACTTGTCGGTTCTCATGTTCTGTTAGCCACTTTCTGACATATAATTTCCATTTACTTTTTAACGGATAAAACACGGAAACGTCCAAAGGTTGTAACACATGTGTCGCATTTGGATAAAATGCTACTAGAATTATCTGTTTTTCTCGCAAAAACATACTTAGGTGTAATGTTAGATGTGACTTGTGTCCATCAACAAAAAATATTACAGGGCGTTCTACATTGGTCTCTGTTAGCCACGGTTCGAAAATATTCGCCATATATTCGAAAAAAACCTCTCCCGTCATCCATCCCGATTCTGACTTACCTAGGCCCCAACCTTTCGGAAAACTGTTTACTATTTCGGAGGGGATTCTCTTATATGGATACACTACCATAGGTGGAGCAATTTTTCCAGAGGCTGACACTGTTAACAGAACTGTAAGGCTTTCCTTTTCTGAAGTCTTAGAAACATCATAAATATTTTTGACTCCTTTAGGTGCCAGTACTTTTCCCGTTTTAGGACATAACGAAATAGCTGTCTCATCAGCATTAAATATGCGATTTCCATTTTCTAAGATTTCGTTATAATGGTTTTCTTCAAAGTAGTTTGAAACCTCCTTAAACCAATTGCGTATATCAGTCTCAGTTAACTGATTTCGATAACCAGTGAGCTTCTCAGAGGTTTTCAACGATATATTTGGATGTCTTTTTAAGAAAGATTTGAACCATTTTTCCCCGGAATGCCGTCAGAAAATGGAGTTTCACGATTGAGTTCTTTAATTAACTTTGCGACTGTGTCCATTAAGGATTGTTTGGTTACTGGAAATCCAGCTCTTGCAATATCAACAATCCAGGTGATAATGCGACTTTCCTCTTCTTCTGAGAGTACCGTAGGAGGACCCATATTGCACACCTCAGGGCTTATGCCCTTTAACTTATTTCTTAATGTTATACGGGGCACATTGAATCTTTTGCTGGCAGTATTAACGGGCATACCAAGCTTAGCAGCTGCTAAAGCTTCAGCCATTTGTTCGGGAGTATATTTTATTGAACTGCTTCTTCTCCATATTTAACAAAAGAATCTGGAAAAAAGAATAAAAATCACATTCTTGCTGGTACCAGTAATGGACACACTCAAATGCCCTTTGATGGACATCCTGTCCAACACTGGATCCGGTTGTTAGATAAGTGTGTGACTTATAGCAAAAGAAAGCAATATAAATTTCTAGCTAGCGGGTCAGTAAATATTATTAAAACATCTTTTTTCCTTAAATGGACAGTATGTCCATTTAAGGTTCTTGATAGGATTATGTGATCCAGTGTTGGACACCTAACCTAAAAGCATTAAAACACGAAGCACAGTCGAAAAAAGCTTATATTTAGTTAAATACATACCTTAGGAATTAGATATAACTTGTAAACTTCAAATAAACAAATTATTGCGGCTATTAAGGCTTAAGAAAACGATTGTCTTTCTTAAGTCTATCACTAACAAATTCACTAACTTGGCGCCAATTTGAGAACTGATACCTAAATGTTGCTTTTCTAGATAGTGGCGACATCTGTCATAACTAGTGTTAACGAAATTACAGTTTATAAGGTTGAGAGAACGATTTGTAGAGTTTACAGAAATCTGTACCTAACGTAAATGCTTATTTAAATGCGCAAAAGTCTTACATGTCCATTATTGGGTACATGTCCAAAACTGGTTCCACTACCCTACATATCTTTGCAAAAGTTACATTATCTTGTAAAATAAATAACATTATAATTTTGAATGATTAAACTTTAGCTACTTTATTTTTTGCATACCTCAGTTTCGTCAGTAAATACTTAAGCGGAAAGTTTTTAGTAAATCTGTACAAATTGTAGTGTCAATTCAGCATATATATACACACACACACACACATATATATATATATATATATATATATATATATATATATATATATATATATATATATTTAATATATTCAAGTTCTCTATTGTATCTTTATTTAAGGGAAACTGTATTAATCTGTGAACCAGAAAATTCAAACTAGCTGTTTTTTGTGGAAAACTATTGTGTGGGTCAACCGAAATGTAACTTACAGTAGTGGTTCCCTTTCCGCGGATGCCAAATTCTAAAGTGTCTGTATTTTTTATGACTAATACATCAAGAAAAGTAATTTGTTATTAATTTCTATTTCATGAGTGAATTTAATAGTCAAATTTACTGTTAAATCGGGCAACAAAATCATGTACTTTGCATACATTTGTACTAAATACTGCAGAAACATCGTCCACATAACGAGAGTTGGTTCCCCATTCATTGCAGACACGGACTTAGCAAATGAAAATTACTATTTTCCTTGAGTATGATTTCATTATGTGAACGATGTTTTTGCAGTATTTAATACAAATGTGTGCACAACAGATGATTTTATTGTCAAATTAAACAGTAAATTTGACTTTATTAAATTCACACATGAAATTTAGAATTTGACATCCACAGAAAGGAAACCACTACTGTGAGTTACATTTCGATTGACTCACACCATAGCTGTCCATAAAAAAACCGCTAGTTTGAATTTTCTAGTTAATAGATTAATACAGTTTCCCTTAAATAAAGAAAGATACAACAAAGAACTTGAACATATAAAAAATGTAGCTAAGTATAATGGTTACTCTGTCTGCTTAGTGGAAAAATTAGTCAATAAACATGAAACGGAGAAAATGTTAGCGGAATCTATGACTTTTAGAAAAGATAAAACAGACAAAACCTTTTCTGTTTACCACTTGAACCGCAAATAGCATTTTTAAGAAAGCCACTTTTTCTACAAAAAAAAAATAAAAATAAAAAAATTGCTGGGAACCCAAAGGATAAAGATAAAACCACAGAAGTGTGGGGAATCTATGAAATAGGTTGTAAGGATTATGCTCTTAAATATGTTGAAAAAACTAAAAGAACTATTGAAAATAGATTAAACGAACATCTAGCGTAACTGAGATATGGAATTATTGATAAATCATGTATTGCTCAGCATATTTGGGATAACAATCATCATGTAGATAGAGAAAATCTATAGTTAATAAAAAATGTCAGGCAGTCGCGTGAGTTAGATGCTATATATATATATATATATATATATATATATATATATATATATATATATATATATATATATATATATATATATATATACATACATATATATATATATATATATATATATATATATATATATATATATATATGTATATACCGTTAGAAAGTTAAAAATTAAAACAAAATTGTTTCGAGGAATAGAGTAGGTTCAGTTCTACGTCCATTGTTCGAACTGGTATCTTACTAATTACTGTGTCTTTAGAAAAAAGGTTTGATAACGACACACAGTTTTACAAAAGCAGAGATGCGATTCTAATTATAGGGATTTAAGACTCAGCAGTGTGGTGATCTGTCGGCATACCTTCCTAGGGGGCGCTGTTCGCAACTGCTTGGCAACTAACATATAAATAATAGTTCTAGTTTTTATTCGCTTAGTTTATTCATCCATCTGATGACGCTAACTTAACGAAACGATCTTCAGGTCTAAAAACTGTATTGTGATGAACTGGGTTCTACAAATTGTGCTTAGCACTCCTTATGTTATTGCATTTTTGTATTTGCCATCGAATTATAATGCAGGAAAAAAGTTTGATATCGTTCCTCGTTTTCGAGTTATTTCAATTGTGTTGCAACTTTTAACATTTTTTTGCACATATCAAAAATTGTGATATAGCGTTTTCACTAATATAAATCGGAGTCCCATGAATGACTATGTGAAAACTGGAACCTGTGATGAGCACTAATAAGTACACTTGGAGAACACCCAAATCACCACAACACATATTTCAGAGAGACATCTTCAGAGGAAGAAAATTCTGTTCCTCTGAAGATGTTGACATTGTCAACGAAACGATCGTAAGGTCTCTGAAATATGTGTTGTGGTGATTTGGGTGTTCTCCAAGTGTACTTATCCCATTAATGAATAATTCAGGGAGGTTTTATTTGCCGAAAAAATCGATATGCCATATACAGGGAGCTCTCAGATAGTGGCTGACTTAAAAAAATTCAAACTGCCGTAACTCAATTTTTTCAAATGGAACATCCTGTATTTTATGTTTCAGAAGCGAATGACATTCCCCCTGCTTCAATCATTGTATAACGCTCCCTATACATAATAACTCTAGTTTTGGAAATATTTACATTTATAATCGGATACCACGATTCATGTAGGGAACAGTTTAATTTTTTAAAGTTTTTTATTTAATTCTATTAACCATCAGATTATGGGATTATATAGCGAATTTTTGAAGAAAGATACTAAGATATGTAAATTAACTTTGATAAATAAAAAAAGGTAAGAAATAGTTAATTTGATGAGATTCTCTATGTTAACATTTTCACAATATGTAGGTAAGTACTTGATAAATTGTTTTCACAAATGTCAAATGAAACTTTAAAGTGACAGAGTTAAATAACCTTCCTATTTCTGATAGCTTATGACATGAAAATATGAGTATTTTTCCCCTTAAATTTTCTTTACTTCTACTGATTCAATTTTTTTTTTCAATTTTGTGATTTTTGGGAAAAATTTGTTACGAAATTTTCGTGTAAAACTTGTTAGAACTTTTTGTAATTTAAAAAAAATATAATGTCTGTGCAAGGATACTTAGCCAATCTTTGTATTAAAGTGGCGAAATTTCGTCAAACAAATTGTTTGCAAATTTTAGTGTAAACATTTAAAAAAATTTCTGTCAAAAAGTTTTCTGTAAATAATTAAATCTTGGCTGGTGTAGTTCTTGTGTAAATTGCTTGGATAAGTTTGTTGGCCAGGAAACTCAGACCAGTTATTTCGGGAAAATGTTATGTTTCTGTTCGGGAAATTTTTGTCCTTTTTAAACAAATAGTTATTTAAACTAAATTTATACTAAATTTGATATCTTTAAAAAAACATATTTAACATTAAAACACTTCTATGGAAATTCTCTACCTTAACACACTTGCTGCGTGCAGACTCTTTGGTGAATTTTCTTTAAAAAAATCACTAATGAGGAGATCCCGACTTTTGAATTTTGAAAAAGTTTCTTCAAATGAGTGCAAACTAGAACCCCTAGAACACATATCCGGGGTTAGTTTAAATTTATATATATATATATATATATATATATATATATATATATATATATATATATATATATATATATATATATATATATATATATATATATATATATATATATATATATATATATATATATATATATATATATATATATATATATATATATATATATATATATATATGTATGTATGTATCACACTGATAACTCAAAAAATAATGGGCAGGTTTTAATAAAATTTTGAGAGTACTTTCCTTTTGTAAATTGCTTGGACAAGTTCATTATCCAGGAAAATCGGATAAGGTTTTCCGGGAAAATTTTGGGTTTTCTTACGAAAAAAGTTCATATCTACAAAAATTAAAAAGCTATGGTAAGAAAATTTGACACGCTGGTTTATGTCATAAAGAGTATCGTTTGTACCAAAATTCAGATTTCTAGGTTAAAAGACGAATAAATTACAAGCGTCTGATTAAAAAAAAGTTAAAACGTCAAAATTGATAATTCTGGTAGTCGTACATTAGTACACATTAGCGCTTTGTGAGTTAAAAATACGGCTCCAATGACTAACAAGCTCCTAGATCTGTGTCTCAGCCGTCATATTTCTTCATTTTGTTAAAATATGAGAAAAAAATCAATTTTAAACAAAAATTGTATGGTGTAAATAATCAAGACGTTAGAAAAGTTGATATACTAGAGTATATACCTGTTAGTAGACACATCGGCCATGAGAATGGCCGGAAGGTAAACGCAGCAGTGTTGATTTAATAATGGACCTATAACACGTGTTCTAATCTCAGTTAGTGAATTCACTTTGTTTTAAATTTTTTTTAGTCTTATGTATGACAAATTCAATTAGGACGAGATGAAAACTTTTAAGACTTAATTCAATTTGAATAGCACATCTGGTTGTTTGTTATTGCCCTAACTTAGTGAAACGGTTCCATACTTAATACAGCCGTAGACTTTTCCCGTGGCTTTACAAGTGCTTGTTCTTTTCTGCAACCGATTTTAATTTTAACCAGACGCAGCAAGTGGGTTTTGGTAGCGAATTTTCATTAAAGTTTCAAATTTCAATAGCTCCGTTTGTTATTATCCTAACGTTCGTTCGCCAGGAACCAGTTTTTCGGGAACATTTTAGGTTTATTTTCGGAAAATTGTTGTACATTTTCAAACAATAAAGACATTTTGATGAAATATGGTACATTGTTTCTACTATATAGGTTATCCCGGTAACCAAATTTCATGCCTCCTTAAAAAAAGACATATTTGTTAGTAAAAACATTTTAATGAAAATTCACTACCATTACGCACTTGCTGCGTTCAGACTTTTTTTATTAATGTTCAGACCTGCTTGTCTAACAGAATAAAATGTACTCAACTATATAAATAAGAAATTGCTAAAAACACAAGGCAAAACATAGTGAGGAAGGGAGAGGGGAATAGGTATAATGCAGAAAGAGATCAATCGTTTAATTTAAAACTCAAAGAGGTTGTGAAATTGGTATGGTTATTAGCATAGATAGACCCAATCCGTCACTGGCTATGTGTATGTGAAACATGCCTATGTAGGCTGACTGAAGTGAGTAATCTCGAGAGATTAGTACTTCCGTATCGGGCTAGGGATATTCGTCTGAGGATTTCATACCTCTCTCTTCTGCACTTTGATATGCAAGCACAGCATATACTATGTTGTGATGCAAGCGTGTCATCAGGAACATCAGAACACCACAACATTGCAAGCTGAAAGCTGGACCAACCTCTCATTACTAGATCCACCGGCTTTACATGCAAACGAAGATGAAGTGCCTCTTTATCTAATGAACATGCTTTACATATCTACTCTTCCATACCAGTAGTGTTGTCGCAACTTGTTGAATTATGTTCAATCTTGTTAGTTAAGAGTAAAAGAGATACAAGGTGTTAAAGAGAGAACTTGAATTTTTATGTTTTTTCATACCAAAAAAATATTGTCTTGAAACATCGTACAGATAAATTTTTCATGACGACAAAAAACAATTTGTTCCAAATTTAACTATAGCGGATAGAGGGCGTTGTTCCCGGTTTCAAATCCAAGTGTGTAAACTTCCTTTTGAATTTTTTTAAATTTCGTATTATTTTTTAACACTAGTTGATTGGATTATGTGATTGCATTGAATTTCTAGCGATTTTATAGAAAAATTCATTAATGAAATTAGAACGCTTAAAACTCCTAATTCAAATTTTAATAGCATATCAGGTTGTTTTTGTTGCTTTAACTTGGTTTAACCATTACATAATTAATACAGCCGTAGAGGCTTTTCATGTGGGTTCGCAAGTGCTTGAGTTCTTTTGTGTAACCGGTTTCGCTTTTTACGGCATCGTCAGGCAAAAGAATAATCATATGTGGACACGCAAAAGAGGCCTGTACGTCTGTATTTAGATTAGAATGTATAAATTTAAATTTGTTTCATTAGCAAATTTTCATGTACAACATGTTTTTGCAATGGCAACTTTTATTACAAGCTTTTTAGGAAATTTCTTTAAAAAAATTGTTTGCAATATTCTTGAAAGAAAAATTTGTTTCGAATTTTTGTGTAAAATAATGCTTGTGCGAAATTTTGATAGATTTTTTTTCCACGAAATTCGTGAAAAATAATGTTTTAATGAATTTTCGCGCAAAAAAGTTGTTTAGGTAAATGTTTGTAAAAAATATTTTATCGAATTTTTTACGTAGATAAAATTTCTTAATGAATTTTTGTAGATGTACTATTTTTTAGCAAATTTCCACAGAAACAAATATTCGTTGATTTTTGTAAACAATTTCGTTAGCACATTCTTCAGGTTGTTTTCTTAAATTTTCGTATGACGTGATCACGACTTTGAGACAAAATGCCTTCAAGTAGTAACCATAAAATAGCGAACTATAATTATATATATATATATATATATATATATATATATATATATATATATATATATATATATATATATATATATATATATATATATATATATATACAGTGTCTCCAAGATAAGGAGGATCACTATAGGGATCTCCAAAACGGTAGCAAATACAGAATCGGTTAAACAAGAAAAAAGTTGTAAACTGAAAAGCCCAACAAATTGGCGGTTATACATCTCCAAAAATCTTTTTGGTTTTCGAGATATTTTGAAAAATTTAGATTTTTCGATTTTAAATATGATTTTTTTCTGGCCTTAATGGTGGACCTACGCCAATACCGATAACACTTTCCCACAGCAACTTTTCATTATATTTAATTCAACATTGATAACTTTTGAATCCAACGTGTCGTCTTTGCGGGACCATCATCAACTTTTTTTTAAAAATACGACCCTTATTTTCTGATATCATATTCTTAAAGTCCTTTTTATTTCAAATTCAGCTATGTGTCACACTTTGTGGTTTAGTACCATTTCAGTCTTTTATCGACCTTAATCAAGAAAATTCCTATTACAGACGTGTACATAGCTTTTAAACTTAAGTACTGAACAACTAGCTATATCAATTAACACTTTATGTCATTTAGGGGTTTAATAATATTCCAGTGGATCAATTGAGGCAAGAATTTAATGGAATAAACACAAAACAGATAAGTAAGGCTAGATGTATTCTCACTACAATCAGAACCGTAGACCGGTTTCGCTCTAATTAGAGCTCGCCAGTACGATATACTAATTGCAATTAGTATACAGTACTGACGAGCTCTAATTAGAGCAAAACCGGTCTACGGTTCTGACTGTGGTGAAAATGCATCTAGCCTTACATACCTTGTCCCTGTATTAGAGAAGAAATGGGCCAGGGCTGAAAATTTACAAAATTGTTAGTTGGTTGTACACAGTCTCTATTTTATAACATTTAGTGTTATTTGGAGCTGTCGTGACAACATACTACTTGGTTCCGCAACGAGATGGCGACTCCTGTCTTACCTCTCACTATGAACAGAACAAATAAACTTAAATTAAAAATACAAAAGTATGCTTTGGAAAATAAATGGATAATATTAATTTTTGACACATTAGTTTGTTGTTTAGTTTATTGTGTAATAATTAGTAACTGTTTCTAGTAAATATGTTTTCTAACGAAGAAAAGTTTGACATATTGGCATGTTTCATTTCATCAAACTAAAATTTTTCTGTTGCGGAGCGTATGTATTTGCAGAAATACCCATAAAGAAGACAGCCAAATAAAAGGACTCATAGAAAATTAGTGACAAACCTTAACATATGGTTCTTAAAAAAAACTAGATTCTCGGAAAGGGTCCAGCAGTGAAAAGTTGCTGTGGAGAAGTGTAATCGGTGTTGGTGGAGGAGATGTCTCACCGCCATCTTCATATATATATATATATATATATATATATATATATATATATATATATATATATATATATATATATATATATATATATATATATATATATATATATATATATATATATATATATATATATATATATATATATATATAGCAGTTCAGCATCTCAATTTTTAAGGTAAAAGTTGTTCAAATTAATTTTAAGCCTCTTAATTGTAATAACGTTTTAGAAGAACTTAAACGCAAACGCAAGACGTAAGTTAATTTTAAATGCATTTCTTATCTGCAGCAATGATCGCTTTTTCTGAACGCAAAATTAAGTTTTATTAATATAGTAAGGGAAGAAGGAAACAGTAGAATATTTATTATCAGGAGTTCTTTATTAGCAGAGGCGGATACTGAATAGCCCGTTTCATATAATATAGTATTGAAAGTTCAGAGTTTTATTGTACTTTTATTGTAATGATGAAACTGACAGATTCCAATGTAACTCTTTTATGAACACCCTAAAGGTCTCGATTTTTGAATCGAGCTAATGACGGAGACTTAAAGAACTGAATCTTTCCTGCCTTCTGGCAATTTACAAAGTTTCCACTAATCTCTGGTATATCTGGACTTTCCGAAGTAATAAAACGTTTTCATCCTTTAAGTACACGAAGCCTATAAAATAAAATAAAAAATCTAAATTGTCTCACAGATTAGATAAGTACGCAAACATTCATTTTATAAGTTAGTTCAATAACACTGTTTTCTTCGGCACTCATCTTAATTAAGGTCATAATCTGGGTCATTATTCCTTAGTTTTACATCATTTTAACTCAATAACTTCACAATGAAAAAGTAATTTTACCAGATACAGAAATTCCCAAGTTTCTTGAGCATGGGAGAATGTTCAAGAGTCAGATTTTTTAATTTAAACATCAATTGGACATGGTATATGAGATCATTACACTAGAATATTTGATATAATATAGTGAAAAGATATAAACGAATTAAAGGATTTAGAAAAAAATCTTTTCTTTGCCATGTCCCTTGTTTTACTAGGAACCACCCATAGAGTACAGTAAAACAGGAACAAAAAAAAGAAGATAAAAGCGCAAACTTCTTAAAACGCGGCCAAAAGGTCGGGAGCATGGGATGAATATAGACATACCCTAACGACCTATAACAAAAGACCGAGGCACGCCAGGAAGGAGTCGTGGAGGAGGAAATGCAAGGAAGTGGAGAATACATCCGAGAGTGCTCGACTACACAAGATCCTGTACAAGGGCACTCAGACCAACATAGACTCCCTTAGAATATCCACAGGAGGCTTTACAAGCTCGGGGAAGGAAACTATGGAAGTTTTACTCCAGACGCACTTCCCCGGCTGTAACATAATAAACCAATCACCTCCGGACTAGGAACACTCAGAAATAGAGGTGCCTTATAGGCGGGCATTTAGAGTAGACTGGACAGTCGCTAAAGAGGTGGTTACTTGGAGCAAAATCTAATGAGCCATTAACAGCTTCAAGCCATACAAATCTTCGAGATTTGATGGAATAATGCCCATCATACCATACAGGGTATAGATATACTGGCGCCGGCGCTTACCCTCATTATGAGGACCAGCCTGGCTCTGGGGTACATTCCGAGGGCACCGAGACTGGCCAGGGTTGTATTTATGCCTAAACCTGGGCGTCTAACAGACCAGGCAAAGTCCCTGAGGCCAATAAGATCAAAATGTCATTCTTGCTAAATGCAATGGAAAAACTGCTCGACCGGCACATTAGGGGCATACAGAGCAGGCGTCTCAACCGAAACAGCACTGCACCAACTGGTGCTGAAACTGGAGAATACGCTGGAAAACAGGGAGGTGGCGCTGAGGGCCTTCCTAGACATAGAGGGGGCCTTCAGCAACATCTCATTCGGATCGGTTCTGGCAGCTGTCAGGGAGCATGGAATAGAGGAGACCTGCTGCAGGTGGATCGGCTTCATGCTCAGGGACAGGGCGGTATTCACCTCACTCGCGGGAGGGACTCTGATGGCTGGGGTGGCGGCAGGGTGTCCGCAGGGGAGCGTTTTGTCTCCCTTGCTCTGGTGCCTAGTCGTGGACCGCCTGCTAGGGAGGCTCTTGGGAGGGGGTATAAGGCACAGGGCTATACGGACGACATTGTCATCATAGTCCGAGGAAAGGTTACACAATTAGTGTGGGAGCGCATGAAGACAGCACTGAAAGTGGTGGAAAGGTGGATGGTTGCTCAAGGGCTCGGGGTGAGCACATAACTCTCACTCTAAACGGTAGGAACCTTCCAATGGCCAGGGAGGTGAAATAGCTTGGGGTCGTATTGGACTCTAAGCTAACCTGGAATGGTCACGTTGAAAAAATACTGCGTAAGGCAGTCATGACCCTAGCTGTCACTAGGCGGCTACATGGAAAAACGTGGGGACTAAGACCTAGTATGGCCCACTGGCTGTACACAAGGGTGGTCAGACCATCGTTGACATACGCGGCACTGGTCTGGTGGCCTAAGGTGACACAATCCAGTGCCAAACAAAAACTAGGTAAGATCCAAAGGATGGCTTGCCTAGGCATCACAGTGGCCATGTCTTCAACCGCAACAGCCGCCATGGAGATGTTGCTAGATTTGCCCCCCCCCCCCCTACACTTAGTTATTATGGTGGAGGCCAGGCTAGGACTATACATACTAGCCTGCAATGGTAGACTGAAGATCAACCCAGGCTTCAGGGTCCATTGCAAAATTCAGGAGATTCAGGGGCCTATGCTTGCACAGGCAGTGAAAACAACTTTACAATGAAAATCCCCGACCGCCGGGCATACCACGGGGCGCGCTCGTCTGGTTCACGGACGGATCCAGCGGGAAGCGTGAGACGGGGGCAGGTGTTTATTTGGAAGGACCGAGGGTAAGTCGTAGCATTTACCTCGGAACACATGCAACGGTCTTTTAGGCCTAAATGTACGGCTATCCTGCACTATGTGCGGGAGAACAAGGGGAGGGGGTACATCAACAAGCGGATCCTAATAGCCACAGACAGCCAGGTAGCCCTTAAGGCCCTAAGTAGCCCCGGGTAAATTCCTGGCTGGTGGGTGAGTGCCGAGACGAGACAAGCGACCTGGCTGGGCAGAATGAGGTCACCCTCATCTGGGTGCCGGGTCACTCGGGGGTCGAAGGCAATTAAGAATCTGACAGTCTCACGAAGAGAGGGTCAGCAGAACCATTTATGGGACCAGAACCGGTTCTGGGTGTAACAAAGAGCACGGCCAGAAGAGCTATTAAATCCTGGGCCAGGAACTAACACAAGGTGTGCTGGGCAGATTGTCCAGGGCTCAGACATGTAATTGACTCAGTAATTGACGAACCCAGTGCAAAGAGAGCTGTGGAGCTGCTAAATATTAGCAGAGGTTAGCTCAGGAACATAACAGGACTGTTGACGGGACACATGACCGTCAAGAAACACCTGCATAAAATGGGTTGGTTCGAGGGGAACCTGGTATGCAGACTCTACGGCTAGGGGGAGGAATCAGCCCCGCACATCTTGTGCGAGTGTAAAGCTCTGGACCGCAAAAGACAACTGATGTACGGACAGCCTAGACCGGAGACAGAGCAAAATAAAACTTCACCCTACTAGTTGCTGTGCAGACTAGTTCAAGGCACAGTGATTTTTGAATGGGTGGAGTAGAGAAGACAAAGGGCATGCACAATAAACCAAAGGCTGCGGTGATATCGGGGCGGCAAAGACGCGGACGGGCCCTAAGGGAAAAATGGCTGTAAAATGGGTGTAGTAAATGAAAAGCTTTCTCATAAAGTCCCCTTGGAACCAGTGATCTACTTCCATTAGCAGTTGTACCTACTCTTCGTAAAGTAACTTTAAGATTATCTGCTACACAAACGAAAACAGCTTCTAGTTCGGGAGCGATCAGCATAAAATATCTCGTTTCATGGAATCGAATCGGTTTCACCTAATTTGTCATAAATATCTTCAAATAATTAGTGATTCGGCTGTCTTCTGGTTGAGTGTTTTTCAGCCCACGATTTGCACACCTAGCGTCCACTAAAATTTGCTTGCCCATAAAAGCAAACTATATTTTGCAATTTTTAACTACAAAAACAACTATATCACAGAACACCTAATCGTGCACAAAAGTTTATTAGATAGCCACTAATGACACAAAGACGGGATTTTGATGAGAACAGATACATGCATTTCTTTATGACATACGCCTCCTATGAGGTAAATAATAATAATAATAATAATAATAATAATAATAATAATAATAATAATAATAATAATAATAATAATAATAATAATAATAATAATAATAATAATAATAATAATAATAATAATAATAATAATAATAATAATTTCATGGGAAATCTAAAGGAACTTGAACCACCAAATAACATCCTCAACGTGGGGCAGAGGGCGGTTCTGCTGCAAACATGCCACATAGTCCGAAAACTCCTGAGTTAAGTGGCGATCTCAAACACGTCTGCTGTATTGAAGCACCGGAAGTCAGACTCTACTGATAATATCGGCATAATGGGATATGATGAATGTAATCCCCATCCACGGAGCCGAGCCCCAATGTCGCGCGCGGGGGGTCGGTCAAAAGGTTTCCAGTAGTAATACTGAGAAAGTGTAACGCTTGTGTCAAATAATAATAACAATAATAATAATAATAATAATAATAATTGTTAAAAAAATACAACAGATTACTATTTTCTAATCAAAAACTCCTAGCGACGCCAGCAAAAAAGTGTGAGTGTCTAAAAAAATTTAGGGGTCAAGCAAGCAGCGGCCTCTATCAGGTAGAGGCAAATTGGGAATGAACTATTTTTTATCACTACGAAAAATTCATCTGTAACATATTTCAGGACCATATGTCAAACACTTTTCAAGGTATCAATGAAAATCAGAATTCAATTACTTAATTTAACACCCTGTATTTCTTTTAATTTGGACTTTCGACTGAGGTAAGTTAGACTAAATCGTAATATTTTGATGCCAAAAATTTTGGCTTTGTGCACTATTACTTTTGGATTAACCTGTATAGATCTCTGACTGGCAAAAAAACCATCAACATAATTTTACAGTGGAAAATAGATTATTGTTTTTTCTTGGAAAGTAAATTTAACAAAATTTTCTAATTTGTTGAGAATTTGCACTTACTTTAGCTTTTTTTTAAGTTCGAGTATACGAATACGATAGAGTCCCTTCAGTTAGCTGTAGATGTTTACATTTGCATATAAACAGGGAAATTCCATTAGCTTTAGTGGGATGAATCAAAAATCCTATCAGAAATAATATCCTACAAGCGGCTTACAAAGGTATTAGACATCGATTTCATGGTTAGATTTCTATACAGCTTGTTTCACCCGTTCGTTCTTCGAAAATAGTATAAATTACTTAATAAAAATCTAACATATACAAGTATACAAGAATCAAACAGGTTTTATTTATGTATACAAGTTGTGATCAAGTACCGCAGAAAATAAGGTGCTTTTGACATAATAATAAAAAATCTGGACGCAGCAAGTGCGTTATGGAAGTGAATTTTCTTAAAATGTTTATAATAGAAAATATTTTTTAATGCAAGCAGGAATCAATTTGGTCACCGGTATAATCTATATAGTAGGAACAATGTACCATATTTTACCAACATAACTTGTTTGAGAATGTACAAAAATTTTCCGAAAATAAACTTAAAACATTTCCGAGAAAACTCGTTTGCTAGCTGACTAACCTTAGGTTAATAGCAAATTTCGTTATTGAATTTTGAAGCGTTTAATGAAAATTCGCTACTAAAACGCACTTACTGCGTCTCGATTTTTTTACAAACATGCATCATATTTCGATGAAAAATGCCAAAATGCAATAAGGAATGTTAAAAAAAAAAGGTAGGCATCAGCAACGACTAATGGGCCATCCTGTGGCTGTCAAAATAATTTTATAAGATGTAGCTCAAAACACCCTATAGGTAACGTATACAATTTTTTCTCGTATCTTGCATAATAACAATTATGTTGAGCTTTACGGTAGAAATGCGTCACACTGTATATATGTAAACAGAAAGTAAACCGGGATATGGATTCTAGGGTGCCTAGTTTGCGCTCATTTGAAGAAATATTTTTAGAATTCAAAAGCAGCGGCCTCCTCATTAACGAATTTTTTCTACGAAAATTAGCTAAAAATTTTAGACCGTTAAACCATAAATTTTATGTCTGTTAAAAGAGATGAGAGAAGAAAGATGCTTGCTAAAAGAAATTGAAAGAAGAAAGGCAAAATTTATTGGGCATATTCTCGGACATAATTTTTTGAAGACACGTACCTGAAATGAAGGAAAGAGGTAGAGCAATGGAAAAACTTCTGGAGAAGCAGGCACAACTGTTGGAGTGTGGAAGTTGCAATGAAGTGAAGAGAACTGTTGGAGGCAGAGAGTCATGGTTGCAACGACAATGCGACATCGCATGATGAATAAGTTTTTGTATATTTTTTGTTAAAGTAAACGAAACTTACAATTGATCACATTCAATTATTGTCATTTACTCGAATTTCTTTTTTATGTAAGGTGGCAAAGTAATAGGGCATACAAGAGTCGCCAAGGAGGTGGAAAAGAAAATTCCGATTTTCGCCATAAAGGTGCGGGATGCCGAGGATGATATTAGGTTGACTAGGCCATACACCCTCAGGATCCCCAGTAGGGATCAGTGGAGGGAAAATGAGGTTAAATTCCAGCCCGCAAGCCTGGTCTGTTTCACCGACGGATCGCGGCTGGAGGACCAACAATCCTTCGGGGCAGGAATATACATCGTGGGCCTGGGGGTGCGCAAGAGCTATGCTCTTGGCGCATATACCACGGCATTCGAAACAGAGGTGCACGCTATCCTGTCTGTGGTCAACAGACAGGATGTGAAGAGAAGTCCCGAGAAATGTGTGTACATCTGCTCGGACAGCTAGGTAGTCCTTCGGGCAGTCTGCGCGGCCAGAATCAGGTATACACTGGTTCAGGAGTGCGCTGACGCCCCCAGAGGGCTAGCCAGGACAAAGGAGGTACAACTAGTGTGGGTTCCGGGACACCGTGGCGTGTCGGGGAATGAGGTCGCGAATAATCTCGCATGGCTTGGTTCCCGGCGGCCGTTCTGTGGCCCGGAGCCGGCCATAGGTATAAGTAGGAAGTCGGTCTCCGTCGCCTTAGACAGGTGGACCGAGGAAGCAATGAAGAGGCACTGGGGGTCGGTTGGTGGCTGCAGGCAGGCGAGGGACTTCGTGGAGGGGCCGGGCAGAGATAAAGCTGTCTGGCTACTCGGAAGGAGTCGACCTACGCTTCACCGCATCCTTGGGGTGCTCACAGTCCACTGCGCCCTTAGAAGACACCTCACTTTGATAGGCGTAGAGAGGGATCCCATTTGCCAGGAATGCGGCGAGGATGAGGAAACGTCCTACCACTACCTGTGCGAATGGGAGGCTTTTGGGAGTCTTTGAGCATAATTGTTCGGATCCAGGACTCTGCAGAGGAATCAGGTAAGTACCGTCCAATTGAAGATCGTCACGGCCTTCATCTCGGGGTCGAGGCGGTTTGGCGACGGAACCGAGGAGGAGTAGAGCATGGTTGCTGGGTTGCTGGGGTTGGCAAAAAGGGCCCATGGTGGCCTACTTGCTTGTCGTTGGCCTCCCCACCACTGCTACTAAGGTGGCAAATGTTTTTCTACCCTCGGATCAAAAAGAAAAAGATATCTCAAAATCAATAAACAAATGGCGATTCCATTTAAAAATAAAATAATGACGTGATTACTATAAAATAAATATAAGCGAAAAATCAACTTCCAAGCAGCAATCTCTACTTTTATCAAATAAAATCGACGTGTTTGAGGAATTTTCCAACGAAATTTTATTACGCTCTTACTTAATTTATTATATATTTTAGCCTTGTACTGTATAACAAGTGAGGTTCTTAGCTTTATAAGAATTTATGTTATTAAATTTTGAAATTTTTTCTCAAGTTCGGTACCTTAACGCACTTTCCGCATATAGAATTTTGAAGATTGAATTATTATATTATGACACTAACATTGTTAATATAACAACCGTTATACAGCTTTAATAATATAACGTAAGTAACACATTTATTTGTTTTATTAATATTGAATAATTGATTTTCCTCGGCCATAACCCTTTCAACTTTTCAAATATTTCCCCATCTTAATACTGACAAGGAAACTAATCTACAGTTTGCATACAACTTTTAAAGGAGTTGAGCAATAATTTACGCAAGCGATAACTTAATCTAAAATCTGTGTAAGGTCAAATGCGTTATAAAACCAAGCTCGTAAATCTTAATAGACATAAGTTAAAACGTCCCTGAAAAAAAATTTTTGATTAACAAATAGCAAGAAAGCGTTTAATAAATGGAAGGACAGAAAAAAGAGTAGAATTAAAATTTATGCGACCAACACTGTTGGAAGAAACTAGCTAGAAGCAAATGGCCAAAAGTTTTATAATTCGTTTAGGAAAAGAGTTACATCGCCTCAAAGTTGCTCTTAGAATCAGGCTAAGATAGCCCGACTTTGACATTGTTCTGTCTAATATGATATTTGCCCAGAATAAAGAACCACATTTTTCTTTTACTAAAAACTTTCCGGTTAAGTATTTACTGACGAAACTGAGGTATGCAAAAAATAAAGTAGCTAAAGTTTAATCATTCAAAATTATAATGTTATCTATTTTACAAGGTAATGTAACTTTTGCAAAGATATGTATCTTAACATGAAGAGCAATTTAAAATTTTTAGTGAATTTTTATTTTTTAAAAAATCACTAATTAAGAGGTATCGTGAGAATTTGCAAAACTTTTTTCAAATGAGCGCGAACTAGGACCCCTAGAACCCATATCCGGGGTAAGTTCCAATTTTTATATGCTTATATATATATATATATATATATATATATATATATATATATATATATATATATATATATATATATATATATATATATATATATATATCTGGTATTCCACGCCAAATCAGAAAGTTTTACAGATTTTTGATTTCCTCAATTTTTTGACATTTTTTAGTACCCATCGAAAAATTCTTCCTGGCAAAATTTTAGGTTTTTTTGAAAACCGATTCAAAATATATCGAATTTTCAAAAAAGTAGCTGTTTTTACAGTTATTTGCTCATAACTTCTTTAATAATGGTCCAATTTGGATTTTTTTTTCAAAATTCTCGCTTATATATGTACTTGGTACATAAAAATATTAAGAAATTATGCAAAGTGTTTTTTATGCGATTTTTATAATTATAAATTTTAATCGCGTTTTTTAAACTCTTTGTACTCTTTGATTTTATTGAAATTTTTTTATGTCAAATTTCTATTGATTCTAAAATTTTAAGCTCCGCTTGATAGTGGGGTTCGGACAATTACTATTTTTTTCGATTTTTGAAAATTTTAAAACATTTTTTAAATATTAACCATTATTAAAGCCACTTTTTGTTACTGTGTATTCTTTTTTTTAGTGATTTTGAGTTGACTCAGATACATTTCTGTCATTAAAAGGGGGTTTGAAAAAATAATCAGTTTTTGAGTTTATTAAAAAAGAAAAAATACTTCACCAATGGAAACCAAATTTGGTAATTCCCTTCAGTTTTTTAGGAGCTTAGATGAGTTCGTTAGACAGTTTGGACACACAAATACTTTTAGAAAAAAAGTGCGAAAAACCGTTTGAAAACGCAATATCTTTTAAATTACTAAAAGTATGAAAGTAAAACTTTACACGCTTATAAATCGTCCTCTAATACCAAATTTGAACTTAATCGGTTCAGTATAACCAAAAATAAATAATTTACGATATAACCTGAAATTACCTCTGAATAGGTGCCTATAATGTAAGGTCAGACAGATATATAAGGATTACGCGGATATTGCAAACAAATGCTCCAAATCAAGCTTTAGACGAACAAGAAACGCCCAGCGCGGTTACCATTTTCCAAAACTCTCAAGATATCAGAAAATTATACAGCAATAAATAAAATTTTTAATGAAAGTGATTCAATTTGTTTAGAGGCAATCTAGAACTACGTTTTATTATATATAAATATTAAGCTTCCCATTCTTCAGGGTATTTAAAAACCATCTCGCTCTCCTAGTTGAATCCGACAACACCGCAATTACCTATTTGTCATTTGTTATTTTGCCAACTAACAAAAGGGGGGAGTCGAATTCGAGGTTATCTTCTTCTCCTTCTTCTTCTTATGCTTTGTTTGCAGACGTCATAAACAAACAAGAAGAAGATAACCTCGAAATCGACTCAGCTAATCCCTTAGAATTTTAGTATAAGGTACTTATTGTTTACTTTTAGTTTTTATTTACTCTTCATCACGTATATGGAAAATTAAGGTAAATGAAACTACATAAAATCATGCAGTAGTTAAAGTATACCTCTAAACTAAAAATTACCTAAAATTATTCGGACAGATAGTGGAACCATAAGTGCTAAAGATTATTTTCCGTCAAATAATAATAATATATTTAAAATGTGCAAAAGAATACGGAAATAAATAAATACCATTCGCTATAATTTTTTTAATAACCTAAAAAACTGCTTATATTTTTAAAACCCCTTTTAATGATAAAAATGTATCTGAGTCAATTCAAAATCAGTAAAAAAAGAATAAACAGTAACAAAAAGTGACTTTAATAATGGTTAATAGCAAAAAAGATGTTTCCAAATTTTAAAAAATCGAAAAAAAAAGGAATTGTCCGAACCCCACTATTAACCAGGGCTTAAAATTTTTAGAATTGATAGAAATTTGAAATAAGATTTTTTCAAGAAAATCAAGGAGTACAACAGTTTAAAAAATGCGATTAAAATTTAGAATTTCAAAAATCGCATAAAAAACACTTGGCATATTTTTTTATGTTTTTCTGTGCAAAGTACATAAACTAGCAACCGATAACTCAAAAAATAATTAACCGATTTGGATGAAACTCGGCAAGTGCCTTTCCTTTATTAATGGCTTGGATGAGTTCGTTAGTCAGGAAAATCTTTAGCGAAATGATCCGTATGGAATTTGGGCTAGACAAATGTGCAGACAAAAATGTGCAGGCAAATGTGCAGTTCTCCACGTTAAACGCGACCGACCAGTAACAGAGCAGGATATGACATTAATGTTAGGCAAATTAATTCAGTGCCTGGTCTTTGATGGCGTTTACAAGTATTTGGCCATCCAAAAACTCATCTCTGTGAAGACAACAGAGGTGCGGCAAGCCGTAGAGAACAAAGTCTTGGCTAGGGTTAGAAAGGTGTGCAAAACTTACCTGTCTGGTAGAAATAAAATTTAAGCCATAAAGAATTGGACAATTACTGTTGCTACCTACACTATGGCATACTCGACTGGTCGGCGACTACTCTTCAGAAGTTCGACAGAAGGATTCGTCTTTAGCCATAGGTTTTGCTTTTGCGTGTACGTGTGAGTGAGTGAGTATTATATAAGGCTTGGTATGTAGGTTTAAAGATTCTTTTTGTTATCTATTATTTTATAGTTGTGTTCATTATCAACTGGTTTTGTTTAAACAGAAAAGCTGACTAAATTTGTTTGGTATTTGAACTATTTATGCACTTCACTTATTTTATATATTTTTATATATTTTAGTGAATTTTCTTTAAAAAAATTCACTAATGAGGAGATCTCGATTTTTGATTTGGAAAAAATTCCTTCAAATTAGCACTAATTAGGCCCCCGAGAACACATATCCGGGGTCGGTTTGAATTTTTATATGTTTATATATATATATATATATATATATATATATATATATATATATATATATATATATATATATATATATATATATATATATATATATATGTATCACACCGATAACTCAAAAAATAATGGGCCGATTTTGATCAAATTTGATGAGTACCTTCCTTTTGCAAATGGCTTGGCTAAGTTCGTTAACCAGGAAAATCTGCTCAGTTGAAATAGATTAAACAATGTTTTCTTATAATTAGACAGACGGATTCCCCCTATCAGTGTCAGTTCTGAGCCAGCCTTAAATGTATGGAATTTAGACCACGATATTATAATGCACGTTTGTAAGAAAATACATTCGGAACTCAGCAAGTGTGTTATGGCAGCGAATTTTTATTGAATGCCTCAAATTTGAATAGCTCAATTTGCTATTAACCTATAAGATTCGTGGCCAGGAAACTAGTTTTTCGGGAACCTTTTAAGTTTATTTTCGAATTTTTTTTTACATTTTCAAACAAAGTTATTTTGATGAAATATGGTACATTATTTTTACTATATATGTTATACTGGTAACCAAATTTGATGTATGTTTTCTTAAATAAAAACCACATATTTGCTATTTAAAACATTTTAATGAAAATTCACTATCATAACGCACTTGCTGCGTCCAGGCTTTTTTATATATTGATGTTTCGATATTTTTATATTTTCACGTACTTTTTCTTTACATACAATCATTTAATGTGATTCGTGAATGTTACAAACTTTTGAAGTATGTGCGTAGTGTACAGTAATTATGGTGAGAAAAAATTGTTATTATTATTTTACTGTACAATTAGATATGATTAATATTATAAAAATATTATTTATTTCGTAATACCATTATAATTCAGGATACTTTTAAAATTTTACTGGTTGGTAGCGCCTGATCTGCAACAGTTAATTTAATTGTTTTTTGCCCTGGGATAGTTTATTAAACACACCATCCAAGGTTAAATGTTTATGGGAGTTTGCTAATAAAGAAAACATAATACTTTTCGACACAGTAACGTTCTGGTCAATATTTTGGTAATAAACCTAATCAAGTGAAACTAAAACACAGATTTATGTTGGTAGTAGCATCTGCCACAGCTATAAATAGAAGTTACATGTTTTCAGCTTGTTTACATGTGGAGAGTAGCAAGTTAGGTTATTTTGTTGAATCCTTGAGTTCTTTCTGTTGTATATAACGCTTAAGTACTTCTTTAGTGGGAAGAATAATATGTTGTCGAAACTATCCCCAATTGAATTAGATTTATAGTGATGAAATCGTCGACAAAATTAAACTTCTCGGTCCTTTCTTTGTGCCATTAGTTTTGTCCTTCCAGTCGCACCGATAAAGGTTTACAAGTTTTTGCTGAAAGCTTTAGATTAATTCTAACCAATTATTTTAGACCCAGATTAATGGAGGTGTTTGCAATACTTTAGTGTGTTACATGTGCAATTTGGATTCTTTTATTTTAGAAATGTATTACATGTTTTATTTAATTTCAGAATTAAGTTACAATCGATTTAAAATTTTAATTAACACGCAACCAACTCTCTTATAACGTCTCCCGTTTCCTTATATATAAATATTAGTGAAATTTCTTAAAAAAGAAGACGAATGAGGAGATCTCGACTTCTGAATTTTGAAAAAATGTGTTCTTCAAATGAGCGCAAACTAGGACCCCTAAAACCCATATCCGGGGTCAGTTTCAATTTTTGTATGTTTATATATATATATATATATATATATATATATATATATATATATATATATATATATATATATATATATATATATATATATATATGTGTGTGTGTGTGTGTGTGTGTTACACCGATAACTAAAAAAATAATGGGCCGATTTTGACCAAATTTGGTGAGTACCTTTTGTGAATGGCTTGGACTAGTTAGCCAGGAAAATCGGACAAGGTTTTCCGGGAATTTTATGTTTTCTTCAGAAAAAAATTAATATCTCCGAAAATTAAAAAGTTATGGTAACCAAACTTGGTACGCTGGTTTCTGTCATAAAGAGTATACTTTGTACTTATATTCAGATCTGTACGTTAAAAGACAAAGAAATTACAAGTCTTTGATTAAAAAAAGTAGAAACGTCAAAATTGATAATTCTGATAGTCGTACATTAGTACGCATTAGCGCTTTGTGAGTTAAAATTACGGCTCGAAACGACTAACAAGCTCCCAGATCTGCGTCTCAGCTGTCATTTTCCTCCATTTCGTTAACATATGAGCAAAAAATCAATTTTAAACAAAAATTGTATGGAGTAGATAATCAAGACGTTAGAAAAGTAATATACTAAAGTATATACCTGTTAGTACATACATCTGTCATGTCGATCATGGCCGAGAGGTGGAGGAAGCAGTGTGAATTTAATAATGGACTCCTATAACACGTGTTATAATCTCAGTAGTGACTTTTTTAAAATTTTTAAGTCTTATTTCATTTTACCATTATATGACCAGATTGTGTAATTTAGATGAATTTTTAGCGAGTTTTTGTATGACAAATTCAATTAGGACGAGATGGAAACTTTTAAGGCTTAATTCAATTTGAATAGTACATCTGGTTGTTTGTTATAGCCCCAACTTAGCGAAACCGTTCCATTTTGATGAAATACGTTATACTGGTAGCCAAAGTTCATGCCTGCTTTCTTTAAAAAAATACCTATTTGTTATTAAAAACATTTTAATGAAAATTCCCTACAATAACGCACTTGCTGCATCCAGATTTTTTTTTATGTATTCTATTAGCAAAATGTTGTGTAAAAGATATTTAGCCAGTTTTGCAGATTTTTTTTTGTGCTTCGTAGAAATCATTTTTTGTTGGATGTTTTTGTGAAATTTTTACAACTAATGATAAATGTTTGATAAGTTACTAAGGTATAAAAGTTTAATAAGGTAAAAGTAAAACTTCCAACAATGTTTCAACAATATAAGATAGTGGCGATTAAACAGAAGTCAGATGTTTTGACTAGCTCCTAACAACTTACAAAATAGCGATAGTGTAAAAAATGGCATCTTACCATGTTTCAAAACATTCTGTAGGGGGGCGAATGGCTTCTAAGTATGTCCCGGCTACCCATTCGAAATTAACACATTTTCTTGTAATGATTGCGATATTATAAATCTAAGTAATACGACTTACCCTCTTTAAAAGGGTGTTATTAGGTAGATGTCTCCAGTCAGGCAGTACTTTATACTCTATATAGAGCCTTGTGTTGTGAATAGTCTTGCACTGTTTCTGCATGACGTCTTTCAACGGAGGTACACAGCAGAAAGAACGTTGCAACTAGCTCATCTCCAGTCCCCCCTCCCCCTCTTGCGTAGTCTTTACATCTTTGTTTTAACGCTAACGTAATGCCTCACGATTGGAAAAACTCGGTCTAGATGAGCTGTAGCGGGCGTTCAATGACTACGCCATTGTTTACATGCGTTTGCTAACAAAAATTCCTGGTGGAGGTTGTAAGAATTTCTGCATTATCTCACTCCGGTTTATTTGGCCTTAGGCATTAAATTTTAGTTTATTTAGTTTTGTAACTTTCAAACGACTCTTATAATAGAGAATAGCGAAAGACAGAGCCTCGATGGTCCAGTGGTATGAACGTGTGCCTCTGAACCCAAGGATCCTGGGTTTCGCCCTTCACTTTTTCAGTACATACTGTAAAAATTAACACCAACCAAGGTTGTGGCATTGTATTTGGACAAGTTGAATATCTGAACGTCTCACCCTTCAAAGCCGTTGGTTTCGTGCCCATGCAATGTTGGGCACATTGAAGACCCTACCCTCCTTACAGAAAGGCAGCAGTGCGAAAATTTTTTAAGGATAGTGAGGTGAAACAGCTCACTGGCGTCGGTGATTAGCCATAGTCGCGGACAGACAAAAAATAAGCTTGAGACAAAATTTTGCGAGAGTTATAATATAGGCAAGCAAATTTTAGTGGGCGTAAAGCGTGCAAAATGTATACTGAAAAGCATTCAAACACAAGACAGCCGGATCACAAATAATTTAAAAAATATGTATGATATATTAGCTGAAACTGATTTGTGTCGTCCCAAACAAAATATATAAGGCTGTCTATAAATATCGGTTTTGAGCAAGAAGAGAGAGATTTTATTTCGTGTAGCAGATAATCCGGAAATTAGTTGAAGAAGAATAAGTGCAGCTATTAATGCACCTAGATAATCGTTTCTTAGGATTTTTTATGTCCATATTATTTAACAACCAAAATTTAGTGCCAGCTGATCTTTCAGATAGACTGAAATTGCTCCATTCCTTTAGAAATTGGCAAGTTTGGGTGAATCGTAATATTTTGAAATTAAGATTCCAGTGCTGCTCTGTGTACCATTACTTTTGCACCAGCCTGTATTTTTTCCCTTAAGCTCGTCCGCGTCTTTGCCGCCCGATAGCACCGCAGCCTTTGGCTTCTTTCGGAATCTACCAACTCGATGTCCAAGACTAATTAATAAATTTTAACTTCATTGATTTACTTTTTTTCTGAAAATTAAAGATAATCATATGGCGCAAACGTTTTCATGAAGTAACTGGAATAGCTAAACATATAAATCCTCAAATCCCATTAACTGCTTGTAGTTATCAGAATCGTGATAAACAGTATAATTCCCAGTCGAGTATATGTTCATCTGCTACGTTAGAATTTACAATGTTCATATTTCCATCGAAACTCTCGATATTCTAGAAAATATTTTGCCAGGCCAATGCTTATTTTGAATGTGTTAGTACGGGAACAGAGTAGCAAAGTAATGTATTCTGTAACCTGAACAGAGTAGCACAGTTCTTCAATTCCTAGAGGCTGATTGTGTCAGTACAATTCTCTTTGAATGGAAGTGAAAATAAATCGCATTAGCATATCAAAGTCGGAGCCTAATCGATACAATGTTTATTGGATATGATACCATTATAGCGTCCAAACTACTGGCATTTCCTAATACCTTCGAACCTGGAACGCATTCTACCACCACATATTCTGTTTGCATCAATCATGTAGAGCTTTAACCAAAATTACCAGAATCGTTCAAATATTCTACACATGTAAATTCGTAATCGATGTTAATAACCATTGCAGTGTGGCCTATTACAAAAATCGAATAGCTTTGCTTGTGTGGAATACAATTTTGGCCATAGCGTTTTATTCTCAATTGACTAAGACTATTTATTTTATACGGTAGTAGGCTAGAAAAGTTTATTATCAAATTTTTAAATAAAAAAATCACTAATGACAAAAACAATGACTAAAAGCCAAAGAAACTCTTTAAATAGGCAAAAACTAGAGCCCTTAGGACGCGTATTCAAGGTATCCGAGAAAGAAAATGCCATAAAGATTCTTTGTAGTGTTACCGTTTTCAATTAGTCGTATTCTACCATCATTCCGATTACAGATTACCAGAATCTACTAACCTAAAATTTAATTCTACTAAAAATCTACCGCTATTTAACAACGGGTGGCAATTGTATGAAACACTTAATTCCTGTCTAGTGAAAACCTATAATTTATTTTTTATTTTTATAAAATCACTTTATTTACAAAATAAAATACATATTCTCCAAATAAATGAACAAAAAGATAAATATACCATATTTCATAATATCAATTACGCTAACCTAATACCGATTTTTACCAGCAAAGCACACAATTTTTGTTTCTATGTTACGGATAGACATTTTTTTTTGTTCCCTCAGGGCTCGTCCGCGGCCTTGCCGCCACGATAGCACCGCAACCCTTGGTTGATTGTGCATACCCTTAGTCTTACTCCACCCATTCCAAGATCACTGTGCCTTGAACTAGTCTGCACAGCGATTGGTAGGGTGAAGTTTTATATTGCTCTGTCTCCGGTCTAGAGTGACCGTAGATCAGTTGTCTTTTCCGGTCCAGAGCTATACACTCACACAAGATGTGCTGTGCTGATTCCTCCCCCTCGCCGCAGAGTCTGCATGCGAGGTCCCCTTCGAACCGCCCCATTTTATGCAGGTGTTTCTTGACGGCCATGTGTCCCGTCAAGAGACCTGTTGTGTTTCTGAGCTGTCCTCTGCTAAGGTTTAGCAGCTCCACAGCTCTCTTTGAACTGGGTCCGTCAATTATTGACTTCCCATGTCTGAGCCCTGGACAGTCCGCCCAGTACACCTTGTGTTGGTTTCTGACCCAGGACTTAATGGCTCCCCTGGCAGTGCTTTTTGACACGCCCAGAGCCGGTTCTGGTCCCATAAATGGTTCTGCTGACCCTCTCTTCGCGAGACTGTCAGCTTCTTCATTGCCTTTAACCCCCGAGTGACCCGGCACCCAGATGAGGGTCACCTCATTCTGCCCAGCCAGGTCGCTCGTCTCGTCTCGGCACTCACTCACCAGCCAGGAATTTACCCATGGGCTACTTAGTGCCTTAAGGGCTGCCTGGCTGTCTGTGGCTATGAGGATCCGCTTGTTGGTGTAGCCCCTCCTCTTGTTCTCCCGCACACAGTGCAGGATGGCGTACATCTCGGCCTGAAACACCGTTGCATGGGCTCCGAGGGAAATACTATGACTTACCCTCGGTCCTTCCGAGTAAACACCTGCCCCCGTCCCACGCTCCCCGCCAGATCCGTCCGTGAACCAGACGAGCGCGTCCCGTGGCATGCCGGGCGTCTCCTCCCGCCATGCCTCGCGATCAGGGATTTCCACTGTAAAGTTGTTTTCCCTGCACATTCGCGGGCTCGCGAAGTCTGACCTCATTTCAAGCATACGGATAGACATGCTTAATTTTATTGTTAATTATCATTTATTCTAAATATAACCTATTTTTGCACCTATATATTAAGTTTTTTTTTCAATAGTTCTATATGGATCATATTTTTTATTCCTTAAACTGTTAATGTGGTTTTTTAGTACCTGCATGTATTCCTTGGTGATGCAGCTCCCAGTTCTGTTGTGAAGATATATCCTATGGTGGTTGCCACTGGGTTTTGCACAGATTCACTAAAGCTTTTCTTAAATGTTAAATAATCTCCGACGTTGATGTCTTTTCTTTGGGTAACAGTTTCAAGGAAATGCTGCATCTTGTTAGTGATTTCAGCGACATTCGCGTAACACTCGAATCTATGTAGAAATGTGTCTTGATGTGTCTTGCATATGGTTCACTTGTCATCTGGTGCTCTTCCAATCCTCTGTAGTAAACTTTGGGACATGCACGCCCCATGTGCTGCTTTGAACAGTATTTATTTTTGTTCACTTGATAGATATTTGTTGTGTATGCATTTCCATTTAAGAGAGTCCGTATTCAGTGCTTGTGTGTTAGTCGTGTTTTGGAGTATGAGTTTACTGTATAAACTTTTCGATGATACCTCAGGTTGGAGCCGTTCTTTCTCTATGTAAGCAGCTTCTTGCACAAAATGCTTCGTGTGAGGGGCTTGATGCGGTATTCCATTTATGTAGGGTGTATTTGTTGTCGTAGCTATGAAATTCATATAATCAAAGGCAGTACTGTGTTTCCTCTTATACACCATTGTCCGACGTATTAAAAGCGCGTTTGCTTTAATCCGAACGTCTTGCAAGGCTAGACCACCTTGAAGTTTGGGGAAAATCAGCGTCGTTCTTGAAATTCTGTTTGAGGTTCCTGTCCATATAAAGTACCCACAGATAGTATATATGCATTTTGCCACCAGCAGACGTATGGGCAGTACTTGACTCAAATACCAAATTTTGGATAACCCGTGAATGTTAACAAAGAAGACCCGTTGTATGATTGTTAATTTCCTGTTTCGGTTGTTAAGTAGCGTGGTACGCACAAGTGATACTGCCGCTTCCCAATTGGTTCTCACCATTTCGTGTAAATTGGTACTGAATTTAATTCCCAGAACCTTGATACTGTCCTCGATTGGAAACCATGTGTTCTCAGGTACAGGTGTCTTACTTCTTTGTCTACCTGGTATCATTCCTCTGGACTTACTTGGATTTAGGATTGCTGCAGTTATTTGGCAAAATGTGTTGACTTCTGTATCGATCATGTTTATTTCTTCAGGATTTTTAATGATCACGTTGATGTCGTCCGCATAAGCATGTACTTCAGTAGTTGGTGATTTTAATAGTTGGATTAGTGGCTCCAAATAGATGATAAATAAACTCATGGATAAGGGACATCCTTGCCTTACACAACATTTTATCTCAACTCTACAGTTCGTATACATTTGTCGTATGTTGGTGATAAATCTGTGTGGAAATCCGTATTGTTCTAGTGCCCACCACAAGTACTTATGATTGACTCTATCGAACGCATGGTCCAAGTCCAAGTTTAGGCGGATATGATTTTTGCCATTATTGTTTGCATTTACTACTTCTTCTCTTAAGCTAAGCAGAGTTGAAAATATGGTTCTGCCTGGAGATGCACACGTTTGCTTATCGCCTACTATTTGGTTGATCAAAGTCTTGTTTTCATACATCGCATAAACAATTTATAATATGTGTTGAGTAATGAGATGGGTATGTACTCACTCAGACTTTTCGGGTTTGCTTGTTTTGGTACAAGGACTATAAGTCCCTCTTTAAAGGCATCTGGCGCGTCCACTCCTTTATTTATCTCGTTCATTATCGTCACTATACTGTCCTTAATTATGTCCCAATATTTTTTGTAAAATTCTACATTTAAACATTATTAGTCTTTGCCGGGAGTTAACAACGCTAAGGACAGATGGAGCAGTATCACTCTTTAACAAACAAAATTAAGACGAGTAATGACAACTTAACATTTATTCAAATATAATATAAAATTAAATGAAACATTTATAAAAATAACAAGCAAAAAACAAAGATATTATTTATTAAATAAAACAGAAAATAAAATATAAAATCAAATAAAACACATATTAAATAACAAGCAAAGATATTAAAAAAATTTGTATTAGAATGCTATGCTATGCTTCTCATTTGTTAAAATAACTGCAAAATCTGTCTCTAAAGACCTTACATATTACAAATAAATAAGTTAAGACCATTATTGGTTATCTACCCTTCTTCATTGCAGTTTGTCAGAAGCCTTACGTAGTGTAATTGTTAGGATGTTCGTCTCATGAGCAAAGGGACGCGGGTTCAAATCTCACCGTTGACTGAATTTCCCTTTTAAGTTTTTTGAAATTTGTTTTCATCTCTGACTCCATTTTAACGTTTTTTGATCAGATTGTGTAATTCGAATATATTTTTAGAGATTTTTTGTTGAAAAGGAAAGATTAACACTTTAAAGTTTGTTAATTCACGTTTAATAGTAGCTGTTGTTGCCCTTAGTTGGTAAAACCGTGACACAGTTAACATAGACGTAGAGATTTGTGACATGACAATAGGTTGTTTTCTTCTCTACAACCGGATTCAACTTTTACAGCATCCACAGGCAAAATAATTTTCTCTGTGAAGCCACAGAAAAAGTATTTAGTTCTGTATTTAGATCAGATTTTGAATATTTTTTAATTTATTTAGTTTACTTCTATTTCTATTAGTTAATTTTCTTGTACATAATGTTCTTTTAATAGCGAATTTTCTTATAAATAAATTTAGTGAATTTTCTTTGAAGAAACGTTTGTTGCGAACTTTTGTATGAAAAATTATTCAATTGATGGAACATTTTTTAAACGAAATTAATCGAAAATAAGGTTTTAATGAATTTTCGTGCAAACAAATTATTTTAATTACAGATTAGGTACTTCATTTGAATTTTATGTATTCTTTTTGGAAAATATTTTGTAAAAAGATATTAGCCAATTTTCTCAGAAATTTTTTTGTGCTTCGTAGAAATCTTTTTTGTAAAATGTTTTTGTGAAATTTTGGTAATTAATGATAAATGTTTAATAAGTTATTATAAAAAAAATGTTTAGGGATTCTCTTGAAAAAGTGTTTGGAAATTTTCATGAAATTTCTGTTGTGTCGTCGGAAAAAGTTTTTGTGAAAAATTATATTTTGATAGGTGGCTAAATAAATTGAAATGGTTGGTTGGCCAGGAAAATTAGACCAGTTTTTTTTATTTATTTAATTTATTTTCATTAGTGAATTTTCTTGTACAAATGTTCATTCAATAGCGAATTTTCTTAAAAACGAATTTAATGAATTTTCTTTGAAGAAATCAATGAGAATTTTTGTATGAAAAGTTATTCAATTGATGGAACATTTTTTAAATCATAATCGTTGAAAATAAGTTTTTAATGGATTTTCGTGCAAACAAATTATTTTATTTTCAATTTTAATTACAGATTAGGTATATAATTTGAATTTTATATATTCTTTTAGCAGAATTTTGTGTAAAAAATATTTAGCCAAATTTAATACCTGCTTTGATTAAAAAAAGACATATCTGGCATTAAAAATATTTGTATAAAAATTCGCTACCATAACGCACTTGCTGCGTCCAGACTTTTAAAATTTTCTTCGTTATTTTAAATTAAACAACCTTTTGATATACCGTATCGTATTTATAAATAAATTACCTGCCAAATGACACCAGATTAAATCTAGGTTGCTATTAGTGAATTTTTATTTTAAAAAAATCACTAATAGAGAGGTATCGATAGTGAGACTTTGCAAAAAATTTTTCAAATGAGCGCGAACTAGGACCCCTAGAACCCATATCTGGGGTCAGTTTCAATTTATATATATATATATATATATATATATATATATATATATATATATATATATATATATATATATATATATATATATATATATGTATATATATATATATATATATATATATATATATATATATATATATATATATATATATATATATATATATATATATATGTATCCGTCTGATAACTCAAAAAATAATTCACCGATTTCAATAAAACTCGGCAAGCGCCTTTCTTTTATTAATGGCTTAGAGGAGTTTGTTAGCCAGGAAAATCGGACGGGGTTTTCCGGGAAAATTTTGAGTTTTCTTTCAAAAAAAAATTTGTTCTCCGAAAATAACAAAGTTGTTTTAATGAAATTTACTATATATGTTGCCTTGGGAGAGACCTTAATAAGTATCAAAATTCAACTTTCTAAGTTTATAGAAAATTGAGTTATTCAAATTTTAAATTTTCCTTCGAAAAAATTTTTTTCTCCAAAAATTAAAAATCTCTTTTAATAAAATTTGGTGGATATCTTGAACTAAGAAAGACCTTACTACGTACCAAAATTCAACTTTATAAGTTTATAGAAAACTGAGTTATTCAAATTTGAAGCATTTAATACAAATTCACTACCATAACGCACTTGCTGCGTCCAGAGTTTTAAAAAAAATTCATGGTGGCGGCCTTTGACAAACGCTAGTCGCACAAAACCAATGAAATTTGTATAAAAATTGCATATTTATTTATAATTTAACCCCACCAAATGTCAGATCTAAATGTCGAATCGTTTCTGCATAATTTTATTTGGTACAATACTGTTTACGCACCCTGTATAGTAATTATCCAGCGTATAATCTCTAATCAGCATAAAAGCGAGGCCAAACCTTGTTTTCTGTTTGTTACTTTTACACAAACTTTTTTTTTACAATCAGGACATAATTCCAATTACGAAATGTAAATCAGGTCCCACCGCTATATGATACTATTGAAGGATTGAAAGGTTTGGAAATGACTGAACATATTTCTGTTTAAATAATAGGAACTGTAGATACCAAAGAATAGAAAGAACAGAATGAAAGACAGATTTAATAACATTAAAATTCATGGGGTCGACTTGAACGTCAGTTATGTGACATTCGCGACGCAAAACAGACAAGGGTGGCTAATAAATGCGGTATGTTGTGTAGCTACCAGCTACTCACCGAGTTTCTGACTCGCGGGAGAATACTTGATGTTTCCATTCTTTGTACCATTACTATGTTATCATTTCAAACCAAAATCCCTAAATTAATCAACTCTATTTTATTAAACATACCAAATTTTTATTTCAACAGATTAAATCAATATATAGATTGCAAGTTTGTAATTTAGAAGAAATTCAGTTAAATGAAATATATGTACACTTGCAGAACCCAGTCAGCACAACACATCTTTTAAAGACCTGACGATCGTTTCACTAACAAAGTTAGCTTCATCAGATGATGGAAATTTCTAAACTATCTATTTTTTTTGGATACAGGAGGGGGAAATGCTCATGCAGACCTCATTCACGGCCCCGTAGGTCCCGTGGGATATCGAGGTACTATGAGACTGTACTCACTAAAACCCCCTCCCAGGATGTACCGCACCTTAGTCCATACCTCCGTCGGAAAGATTACACACAATGACTTTTTGGGTATGAATGTTTCCATTCTGTTCTTACCACGGGGGCGTTAGCGGGTAAGTATAAGCTTTGGACGCTTATGCTTATGTGACAATTGCTCGTCATAGTCGGTGGCACTACGGAGAAGAGTATTTGGGTGGGAAGCGGCTTTTGCAAACTGAGTTGCGGATAATTGAGTTATAAACTCAAGTATCGAAGGCATTTCCAGATCTGAGTGAATCTGACTGTTTCTGACAAATCATGGCTAACCATTCTCAGAATTTTGTTCTGGATGATTTGGAGGGTCTTGATGTGTGTTGCGGCCGCGGTGGCCCATGCAGGTGATGCATAGGTCAAGGCTGGCCGGATAATGACTTTGTACATGAGCAACTTATTGTTCATGGACAATTTGGAATTTCTATTGAGAAGTGGGAACAGCTTCGAGATGAACATCGAGGCTTTTTTTCGGGCGTGATCGGCATGGGGGCGCCAATTTAAGTGTTTGTCGAGGAAAACCCCTAGGTATTTGGCGGAATCTTGCCAGGGATTTAGACGGTTGTCTAATGAGACATGTTCATGAGGTGTGTGTCTCCTCTTGGAAAATAGGACAGCTGAACATTTATCAGGGTTTATGGCTAGAAGGGATTTCCTATACCATGATTGCAGCTCGACTACGGCGGTCTGAAGTCGTTAGGTTATTATCCTCGGCTGAGTGGAACTGCTGAGGATGGTAGTGTCGTCTGCGTACAGTGCGTATGTCACGTTTAGGGGGGCTGTCGGAATGTGCGACAAATATACTGTACAGCAGAGCGGAGATAGCAGATTCCTGTGGGAGACCAGCCGTGGCTGGGTACGTTCTAGATCTGGCTCCCAGGTGTTTAACCTGGTACTTCCTTTGTTGTAGGTATGACCTGATTAGCAGAATCAGAGGGAGAGGATAATTAAATGATTAGGTGACCTGCATGCCAAACCCTATCGAAGGCTTGAGCAATGTCAAGAAATATTGCACCAGTTGACTTGTTTTTATTAAATCCTCTGGTGATGTTTTCCACCACACGAAGGACTTGGTCTTTGGTGGAGTGCTGGTGTCTGAAACCGAATTGCTCATCCGGGAGGATATGCTTTTCTGAGGTGAAAGAAGCTAGCCTTTTCTGAATCAGTTTTTCGGCAATTTTGTCGATGACTGGTAGCAGGCTAATTAGTTCTGAGGGAACAGCGGATATTTGCTGGGTTTCGGGATGTTGATAATGTCGACAATGTCCACATGAAAGGAAAATGTTGAAATCGCAGCATGGCATTCATAATCGTAACTAGGAATACCACGGCTTTGCGGGGGAGGTTTTTCAGGGCTACGTTGGAGATTCCATCGTATCCCGGAGCTTTCCTATTTTTTAATGATTTGATTATTTGGTAAGCTTCTTCGAAAGTTGTGCGCCGGATAGTTGTGTCTGGGGTGGCGCGATGCGCACCCCTGACGTAGCGGTGCGTTCTTGCTACGTGCGACAGATCAACGTTATAATTCGGGCTGAATTGCAACTCCAGATGATCTGCGAATGCAGTAGCTTTCTCCGCATCCGTTACGGCCGTGAAGCGGGGATATCGGAAGTTTTTGGGGGCGAAGGGCTTTTGCCCTTTGCCAGACGGAATTGTTTTGGGTAGACAGGGTTTGCAGGCGCTCCTCCCAACGATTGTTGCGGAGTTCTTGTAGGGCGGATAGTACTTGTTTGATGAGTCTGTTTGAGTCTCTTTGTCGGTGGGGTTTCCGGTGCGTTGAGCTAGTCTACGCACGCGGTTCTTTTCGAGTATCATTTCCCTGATACTGGATGGAAAAGGTGGCAGATTGCTCTGGGCGGGGTACGTCCTTGATGCATGTTCGATAGAACATTGAATTTTGGACTGTAGATTATCCACTGGACCCTCGAGTTCGGGGATGCTGCGGATAACCGGAATATTGCCAAGGGTGTTTTTAAGGTGATCTGTGAAAACTGACCACATAACCTTTTTCCTTGGGTGGGCGGGTTCGTCGCTGACGTCGCCGAGCTGCAATATGACTGGGTTATGGTCCGACTAGAGGTCTTTTGGGTTGATATTTCATGGAGAAGGGTGGTGTTCGACATGGTTACTATGTCGAGCACGTCGGGTCTACCCGCACTGCCGAAGTGTGTGGGTATTTAGGGGGCGTCTACCGTGCAGTTTGCACGGTTTTCGACATAGGCTTGGAGGATTCTCTCATTTGTGTTGGCATTGCGAAAATGCCAATTGGGGTGTTTGGAATTTAAATCGCCAGCAATTATTATGGACTGGTTGGTATCGAATAAGAGGTCTAGCTCGGCGTCTAGAATTCTCTTTTGTGGGGGGTTATATGCGGAAATGAGCTTTATTGGGCCTGCAGAGGAAGTGTTGACTACGATTTGCGTAGCCTCGATATTTTGCAGGCCTGGCGTACTGAAAGGGTGGTGGTCAATATTTGTCTTAACATACAATGCCGTGCCGCGACTTCTGGAAGTGGTGCGGTCATTGCGGTACAGTGTATAGTTGAGGAGTTTCGGGTTGGTTGGAAGACGCATTTTGGTTTCCTGGACTAGAATAACGTCCAGTTTTAAGCGTTGGGCGAATTCTTGGAGCTCATTTCGTTTGCAGGCTAGTCCGTTTGCATTCCATGATGCAACCTGCAGCGACTGTGGCTTTCTTCGAGAAATCATTTACTTCTTGAAAATTGACAAGATTTTGGGGATTAGCGGGATGGCGGAAGTGATCAGCGTCAGTAGATCAGGGGAAGTTTGGAGAATGTTCAGGACTTTCCCCGCGAAACTTCAGCTGTGTGAAATTGATCGTGGTAATAATGGAGAGTGCACTGGACATATCTATGGATCTATCTTTGGCTTGGGTGTAGCCGGTCTCGGGGTTGTTGAGGGTTGGGTGGGGCGGTAAGATCCAGTGGCAGCCGCGTAGGAAATTTGCGTCTTCCGTTGAAAGGTCTGTTTGTTGGGTTTGGGGAATTTCGGGCAACCTTTATAGTTGGCGGTGTGACCCTTCTCGCAGTTGCATCAAGTTGGGTCGACGAATAGGGGCTTTTTACACTCCACAGATAAATGGGGGCCGCTGCATTTTACGCAGCGGGGGGCTCCCCTACAAGACTGTTGGGAGTAACCAAACCTTTGGCAGCGATGGCACTGGTTCGGGAGGTTCTTTTTGTGTAGCGACTCCACCTTGACGAGAAGTTTGCACACAGTTTTGATGCCGAAAATGGACCTTTCGGACTTGGAGAGGTTGGTCATGATGAAGGGTATGGGGATTTTTTGTTTTCCCTACCTCTGCGATGCACACGGTGGACACCATCAGGATGGAAACCCTGTTTCTAAACTATTTAAAATACGTCGCAAGCCTAGTTCCCTAATGTGCAAACGTTCGTCTTTAAGCATACATAAAAGGATGTTTTCTGGGTGTGCGAAATAGCCGTTGACCTGAATAATTTTGTCAACGATCTGCCTTAAATGTGGGGTATCGAGATCTCAGAATTAAATTAAATAAATGCAGCGAACCGTACTTCATATCTGGTTTTAGCTTAATAGAAAACCAGATTGTTACATACAATTTTAATATATAGGTTGTTAAAAATTTTAATTCTTCAGATGGATTTATAGTTCCAATGTATAAGCGCAGAATCCTGTTGGCAGTTGTCAGCCATCTTGAATGTGCCAACTTTCCAGGTTGCTTCTGAGCTAAACCTTCTGAAATAACGCCATTTGATATTGCAACACTTATCTCTAAAAGATATTTCTGGTCAGTGCTTAAAATGTTCGGATCTACTTCTGGAACTACTACGTTAATCTTTTTAAATGAAACAATTGGTAGTTCTTCGCAAGATTGCAACTGCTTGCCAATTACTCCAATATATCCAGTTGGCCCAGTTGTTTCTCCATCCAAGTGTTTAATTAGGTGGCGAAATGGTAATTCATTACCGTGCAGCAGGCAAATTATCCACTTTAAGGATTTTCCAGTTTCCACTTCTAGATTACGAATAATTCCGTTGTTAGTTCCCGTATTGACAGCTGTTCCATCACATCCTATTGCGACTAAGTCAGACAAGTCCATTTGCTTTTGGAGAAATTGAAGCATATTTGTTGTAATGTTTTAGCTGTACCTGAGGAAACTTCAAAATGGCCAAAATATTTTGAACCTGGTTCTGAAATGAGTGCAATGTGCTCTTCGACAATTGTTTTTCGATGGAAAGTGTCTCCTTCTTTTGTTTGAACTAGAGTCTTATCCTTCCTGCCGTCGAAATATATAGCAAAAAGGGTTATTATCAACATTGTGTTGCTCCTTTATTGTTTTTCGTGCTCGCTTACGTTCTAGTCGAATTTTGCTTCGATCGATTATTTTACTTTTTTATTCTTTTGAAATTAGTCCAACATCTTTTAGGACGGCGTTAGCTATTATCGCAGCTGACCTGTCTGAAACCCCCATACGATCATAGGCTTGGGCTAAGCTCGGTAGGGTTAATCTTATCTGCGAAGTGCCTGGAATTGCCTGACAGGTTCTGACATTATCAACTTTATTAACAGAATCTGGGCCATCTTTGGTTTTATTTAGATCGTCTAAGTTGTGATCTTCTTCATCTTCAGGTATTAAAAATGTATTTGGTCCAGAAATACCAGTTTCTGTTATGATAATACCAGGCTTCGTTACTGTTTCGGTTCGCTGTCTTTCTAGAGAAGGTTCAATGTTTGTTGTTGTAATAACATCAACCAAACCAATAATCATTTTTCTGCCGGTTCTTTGATCTGTTAAAAAATCTCTTTCCCTGAAGGGTACTTTTATTCTGCACTTGCATAACAAAAAATCAACACATTTACAAGTTGAAATGTCAAAAAGCCTACCTTCTGCAGTTTGTCTAAACTCTGCTATTTTGGTTAAGAGCTCTTCACTTTTCCTTGACTTTATAGGTTTTTTTAATCTTTCGGACTTTCTCATGATAACTTCTGATTAAATGTATGATTTGTTGATCCGAAATGATTGGTATGGAGGATTTCGCTCATATTAATTTAATTTCACTAAGTAAAATTGTTGAAGTGTCAATGTAGGCTCTGCTTTATTTTGCGAAGCATCTAATAAGGACTGCCGTATAAATAGATAGTTTTTCATAACGTCCGCGTATGTCGGTAGCAAATTGTTTTTAAATTTGGACGGAGCTCCAAACACAGGACACTTAACGTTTTTTCTCATTTTTGGCATGTTACTACCACTTCCCCAACGTAAAAAAATATTATTTTTGTTATCGTCAAATATAGTTCTAAACAACTGATAGTAATCAAACTAACAAAACACACACGTACAAGTAAAACCTGTCGTAGAACTGACCAAATGATGCCTAGAAGAGCCTTTTATGAGTGCGCCCGAGAGCGCCGACTTTAAAGAGGTGGGGGCACCGGTAAACAACAAGCGATCGCCTTTAAAGGGGTTATTAACCCAATACTACGCCACTTTTCCGCATACAGGAGTTTAACATTTTAAAAGTTGATATTTTCGCTCCACCCTAATATATATATATATATATATATATATATATATATATATATATATATATATATATATATATATATATATATATATATATATATATATATATATATATATATTTGTAATACTTTTGTTTTTAAAATAACAAAATTTTAATGACAAAATAAAAATATAAAAATTTGAAATTTGTACTATAAAAAATGAAAACAAAAAACCAGGGTTACCATTCAAAGAAATTAGCGGTGACGTCATACCTGAAATTTATACTGTTTACTGTTTAATACTATAAAGGACCTGTACATTTTGGGAAAAAACTCTGGACGCAGCAACTGCGTTATGGTAGTGAATTTTCATTAAAATGTTTTTAAAAGCAAATATAAGAAAGCAGTCATCAAATTTGGTTACCAGTATAATCTACATATTAGAAACAATGTTCCATATTTCATCAAAATAACTTTATTGTTTGAAAAAGGACAAACATTTCCGAAAGAAAACTTAAATTGTTCCCGAAAAAACTGGTTTTCTGGTCAACCTTATAGGTTAATAGCAAATTGATTCAAATTTTAAGCATTTAATGAAAATTCGCTACCATAACGCACTTGCTGCGTCCCGAATTTCTTTTCTTACAAAGATGTATTATATTTCCATGGAAAATGCAAAAATGCAAAAATGCAATAACATAGGGCGTGTTCGTAAAAAATATAGGTTAATAGCAAATTGATTCAAATTTGAAGCATTTAATGAAAATTCGCTACCATAACGCACTTGCTGCGCCCTGAATTTCTTTTCTTACAAAGATGTATTATATTTCGATGGAAGATGCAAAAAATGCAATAACATAGAGCGTGTTCGTTAAAAAAAAAAGAAAATTTGAATCACCAACGACTTATGGGCCACCTGTAATTGTGCAGATATTTTTTAAGATGTAGCTCAAGACACCCTATAATTAGTGAATACAACTTTTTTTCGTAACTTGCATAATAACGGATATATTGAGCTTTAATGATTTTTTACGAAAATTCGACAAAAATGATATACCATTAAACGATAAACCCTATAGCCAACACTTCTGCTAAAGCATCAGAAAAAGGGTCTATTTGAAATTGATTTTCCGGGAATATTTTAGTAAAATGAAGGACAATAACGATTGAAACTAAGAGTTCAGGCTTTGTAAAACATTATTCTTGAGACATTTTCATTCCATGGATCATATTAGTTTCAGGTTCATTGCCTAAATATGACCAATTTTGACGTTTTAAATCGCGACTTTGACGTTTTGAGGAAAACCCAAATTTATGTTTTTTTTAAATGCCTGTAACTTTTTGGTCCTTCAACATACAGAGCTAAATTTTGGTGGGTAGCTTACTTATAATGATATAAACCCGTGTACCAAATTGTTGACCTTACTGTTTGTTAATTCCGGAGATATAATTTTTTTCGAATGAAAACTCAAAATTTTCCCGGAAAACCTCGTCCGCTTTTACTGACTAACGAACTTATCCAGGCCATTTACAAAAGAAAGGTACATGCAAAATTTTACAAAATCGGCCCATTATTTTGAGTTATCGGGGTCAATTTCAATTTATATATATATATATATATATATATATATATATATATATATATATATATATATATATATATATATATATATATATATATAAATTGAAATTGACCCCGGATATAGGTTCTAGGGGTCCTCCTTCGCGCTCATTAGCAGAATTGTTTTCAAAATTCAAAAGTCGGGATCTCCTCATTAGTGAATTTTTTGTACGAAAATTCATTAAAATAAGCTGTACTTGATTAACTAAATTTATTTCAAGTTAAAGCCTGGTCCTACTCATGCAGGGCGGGAGCTTTGATAATATAAAACTATCTGCTGGACACAGAGCGTCGAGGTTGCGACAACAAGGCGATGTTGCCTTTGTTACGTAAGGACGATTATGATTACCAAAATTCACATCTGGCGTTACCATTTCGCAACTACAAGCAACATATGTTGGAGAAAAGTATCCTATCACTTACCACTTGTGTGTATTCCCAGCTTGCTTTCGCTAATTGTTGTGCATCCTATACCATGTTAAAAATCTCCACTTATCTTAGAGAAAAGAAAAACTTCGACAAGCTTTCTAAGTTAATGAGATTAAATATTCCAGAACTACACAGTCGACCCATGTTAAATAAAAAGAACTGTATACATGCAAATTACTTAGCAATTAGCTTTAACTCTGGGTAAAAAATTCTTACGCGCATATTTCTGCCATAGAATTATTAATATTTCAATGAAATTAAATAAAATGTTCTTTAGGTCTCGTTTTCTTCTATTTACTATATACAAGTATGTCGCAGAAAATGAATGAGATCGAATAAACAATGGTTATGTTTTTCTGTTTGCTTAGTCTCTCGGTATTCTGAGCAAACCAAGTAACTTTAGACATCAGAAAACGTCGCGTTTGAAACCTGTAAAGAAGCGTCCAAGCAGAATATTTTAATTACAAACGCCACCATTCACAAAAGTGCAGGAGTATGCATCCGGAATTGTGAAAGCCCTTAAATTCAACCAAGACCTGGTTTTCATTGTTCCTATTGCTATTTCTAATTAAAATTTCTCACAATATCTTCCCCCCTACTTTAGGGTAATCTTTACAACGATCAAAATATTATCATGTATTCATTACATTGATAAATATGAGATGCAAGACCTACTAACTTATTAGGATCTTTAAGATTTTAGAGGTAGTTGCAATTACGGGGGACAATGCGAAAGACTTAAAGTTAATTTACTTGACGGTTAAGGTAAAGCTTTGTACTTCGAGATATATAGGGTGGCGCATTGAAAACGAAACAGACCGATTTGGGGCCAGATAATTTTTTTTAAGAATTGCTGAAACACGTCAATTTTAATATTGAGGGGGACATGCTTTGACATAAAAGTCAACTTTGTCGCATCAACCCCTTAGGGTGGTGATAACAGCCCTTATATTTTAAATAAGGAACATGGGTCGAGTGTTACATTATTTGAAAGCCCTTTTTTATGAATTCAGCACACTAATTTTTTGGAAGTTTTATTAACTCGTTTAAAAATTATTCACAGTTGAAGATGCAAAAACGGATTTTACTCATTGCGATAAGAAATGTGCTGATAGTCAATGTTTTGTTGGTTTGTAAACAAAAAATTGACAATCAGAACATTTCTTATCGGAATGAGAGAAATGCGGTTTATTATTTCCGTTTATCGGTCGGCTTGATACTTAATAGTACTACCGAAAATTAAATTCGCAATGGTGTATTCTGTAGAAGAAAGAGTTGAAATAATTACTCTTTTTTTTTCAAAAACGATGACTGTGCCAACCGTACCGCAAATTTGTTTAATGAACGGCATCCGAACAGACATGTTAACAGAAAATACATTTTGGAGTTAGTTGCAAAGTTTCGACAAAGTGGTTTGAGAAACCATTTGATTTCAGTTTTTAGTGAATTTTCGTAGAAAAAATTCACTAATGGGGAGATCCCGACTTTTGAATTTTGAATTTTTTTTTGCAAATGAGCGCGAACTAGGACCCCTAGAACCCATATCCGGTGTTAGTTTTAATTTCTATATGTTTATATATATATATATATATATATATATATATATATATATATATATATATATATATATATATATATATATATATATATATATCACACCGATAACTCAAAAAATATTGGGCCGATTTTGATAAAATTTGGCATGTATTTTTATTTTGTAAGTGGCTTGGATAAGTTCGTTAGTCAGGAAAATCGGACGAGGTTTTCCGGGAAAATTTTGAGTTTTCATTCGAAAAAAATGTTTATCTCAAGAAATAAAAAAGCTATGATAACCAAATTTGGTAAGTAGGTTTACGATATAAAAAGTAAACTATACACAAAAATTTAGATTTCTATGTTGTAAGAAAAAAATTTATAATAAAATAGTTGGTGCCAGATCATTTCTATGAAAATTCACTACCATAACGCACTTGCTGCGTCTTCGCGTTTTTCAATAACTAAATATCTTTTAATTGATGTCAAAAATCAATTACACATTCTGTTAGGATACAAAACTGAAGTTTAAAAAGTGTCCTACTCTTAAATTAAAATAGAACCAAAAAAGCATTTGTAATAAAGGGTTAAATGAATTGCATTATTTTATTCGGTTTGACAACAGAAACATAAATTTAAAGTGTATACAGGTAAGCCTTACTCTCAGTCAGCATTAATTTTGTTTTGTTTTATGTGTCATTAGCTCTGTTTACAGAAATGAACAATGTAGGTAATATTTGTCCATGAGATTTTTATTCGAATTTTGTGACATCTTGGCAACACTGTTGGAAATAGCTATAAATGTGAAAGAAATATACACATGTGGACGTAAAATAATAATAAATATGTAAAAGAATATATGCACATGGATTGAATATAATTGGTGATTTAAAAGGAAGTAAAAGAACCTAAATATGTATGAACTGTATATTTCTTTTGTGAATATAGTCACAAAAAGTATATGGAGCTTCATAAAATTTACAGGAGATTCAATATACGCAGCCAGATATTCAATAAAGCTGTTGTTTCTGGAGGATGTAGAATTACTGCATTTTGAAAGCACGCAATATAACTGCTGGATGTATATATATATATATATATATATATATATATATATATATATAATGTAAAAAAAGTTATTTAATAAAAGAAATGTTTAGTGCCAGATCATTTCTATGAAAGTTCACTACATTAACGCACTTGCTGCGTCCAGACTCTTTTATAGGAACCCATCTTTCACACACTCTACCTTGCTACTAAACATTTGCAAAATCTCATATACCTACCATCTAAAATTACAACTTTTTTATCTCTGAAACCGGACTGTTTTCACTATTGTAGAGACATATAATAAGTAGAATTTGGAGAACCCAATTACTCCCAATACAGCTTTTTTTACCCGACGATCGTATTGTGACGAATTGGGTTCTCCAAATTGTACTTCTCAGTGCTCATCACAGGTTCCAATCTTCATTTATTGTATTGTAGAGACATCTTTGGGTTGCACCAATTTTTAGATGCATACTTCCAAAATCTGATAATTACCTATGGAAAACCAATTTGGGATTCATGTCTAGACCCCCTCCTCTAATAACTGTAACTGAAGTTGCTAGTTTTATCACATATTTAGTCACGTTTAGTTTTCAGAAGTACGCTACAGTTTTCATTTGTAAGGGTTTTTGCAGGGAAGTGTTATGATTTAAAATTGTATTTGAGCAAACATTTTGTGTATTCAGTTGTAATATGAGTTTGTCTATTACCTCGATCAAAACGCAGCTCTATATTTACCTGCGTTCTAGGTAAATATGAAATTTAATTTGTAGTGCACAAACCTATTCATAAACCCAATACAAAAGAAGTGTGTGATGTTTTTTAAACTGAACATTAATTTTTATGATGTATTAATGAAAACGATCTAACAGAAATCAAGAGCCAAACGGTTTTTTATTTTTAAACTACGCATTGACGAGCTCTGCATAAATTAAGATTTCACTAATAAAGTTTAACTTAATTAACAGATTACAACTTTTTTGAATCAGCTATTAAATTAAGACCAAATGAAGTTTTCAATTTCATCTAGTAATTTGTTTGTTTACAGTTCTCAATGTCATTTAGTAAATTGCGAAGTAAACACACCATGCAAAAATGTGATAGTGTGATAGCCAATTATCTAAATTGGAATGAAATTTACACTCTGAAAGGGTTGGGGCGTAGGTGGATGAGCAAATAATGCGTCATCTAGCTCTAAACTGAAAGTTATATGTCTTTATAAAGTATGTCGGTAACAAAAATATCTACCTTAATTCATTATGGAAATTTATGTTTCAACACGGCTAAAATAACTCTTTCAATCTGGTAACATTTTTATCCTCAAGGGTAAAAAAGTATCAGAAAATTTGGTGTTGAGCTTCTAAAATACAAGCTTGTATAAATTACATCTGTCAAAATGAAAACAAATTTTGTATGGTTTGACTACCACGCTGTTAGATTAATGGCAGATTTAGTTAAAAAAAATAAAGTTCTTGTCTGTAACAATTTGATTTTATTAGTTGCTTTTAAGACAAGACCAAGCTTCTATACTACACAAATGTAACAATTTTATGTGTATTTTGTGTTTACAATATTTTGGACATTTATTTTAATAATTCACAAGATCAAGCCTTTGTATACAGGCTGGCGCATTGAAAACGAAACAGACCGATTTGCGTCCAGAGAATTTTTTTTAAGAAACGCTGAAACACGTCAATTTTAATATTGAGGGGGACATGTTTTGACATAAAACTCAACTCTGTCACATCAAACCCTTAAGGGTGGTGATAACAACCCTTATATTTTAAATAGGGAATATGGGTCAAGTGTTACATCATTTGAAAGCGCTTTCTTTTCTGTATTCAGCACACAATTTTTTTTTGAAGTTTTATCAACTCGTTTAAAAATTAATTATAGGTGGAATTGCAAGAACGTATTTCCTTCATTGTGATAAGAAATGCACTAATTAGTCAATTTTTCGTTAAAATAACTAAAAAACAAAACCAAACGTTCAAAAATGTTTATTTGGTTAAGTAAGTGTTCAAATTGTTGACCACCAGCTTCCATACAAAAGTACAAATTTTGCTTAAAACGAGCTCTGACATTCTGGAGCTTCTATGGAGTTATTAGACGACATTCTTCAACAATGCGTCGTCGTAATTCTTCCAGAGACACCGGTTCCGTTGCAAAAATTCCAGTCTTTAAATGGCCCCATAGAAAGAGGTCTAAAGGAGTTCAATCCGGTGATCTAGGGGGCCATTCAATAGCACCTCTACACTCTGGAAACTCTCTGTTCAGAAACTCCCTAACACGTTGTGAAAAATGCGGAGGCGCTCCATATTGTTGAAACACTAATTGATTTTCTTGATAGCGATTATCATTTTCAACAATGTCAATTAGTAGAGGGCAAACGATATCTTCTAGTAATTCCAAATACGTTTCGGCACTCAAATTGCCATCAAGAAAAATTGGTCCAATTAAACGGTCTCCAAAAATGCCAGTCCAGACATTCAATTTCTGTGGAGTTTGAGTGTGGGCTTCGTGAAAATTTCTTGGATTATTATCTGCCCAATAACGACAATTATCACGATTCACTGCAGAGTTTAATTAAAATGTACGCTCGTCTGAAAAACAGATATTGAACAGAAAGTTCCCGTTATCAGCTATTCGTGCAGTCATAACTTTACAAAACTCCAGCCGCCGATCAAAATCATTTTCATTCAGTTGTTGTACAAGATGAATTTTATACGGGTGAAATTTATGATGCTTCAGCATTCGCTGAATTGTTCTTCTTTTGATGTTTGAAACAGTCGCCAATTGTCTCGTGCTCAAAGTTGGGTCTGCAGCAATTTTACTCTTTTTTTACCTACTATTTTAGACTTTTTTTAGAATAGCAACGTTATACCGAATCAGCTTCAACGTTAAACGATACATTTGCCTAGAACAAACTGCGACGCTATAATGAAACAACGTTAAATGAGACGACGTTATGCGACGACTTAATTATTTTAGTAAAATGAAGGACACTGACGGTTGAAGCTAAAACTTGAGGCTTCGCAGAACACTCTTCTTGCAACATTTTCTTTTAATAATCCGTATTTGTTTCAGGTTCTTTGCCTAAATATTGCCAATTTTGACGTTTCAAATCGCGACTTTGACGTTTTGAGGAAAACTCCAAATTTGTTTTCTTTAACTGCCCATAACTTTTTTGCCTTTAAACCTACAGATCTAAACTTTAGTACATAGGTCACTCTTTATAATACAAACACGCGTACCAAATTTGGTTGCCCTTAATGTGTTATATCCGGAGACATATATGTTTTTGGAAAAAAAAACAACACAGAATTTTCCGGGAAAATCTGGGTCGATTTTACTGGCTAACGAACTTATCCAAGCAACTTGCAAAAGGAAGGCACTCACCAAATAAATAAATAAATATATATATATATATATATATATATATATATATATATATATATATATATATATATATATATATATATATACACATGTGTATCACACCGATAACTCAAAAAATAATGGGCCGATTTTGATCAAATTTGGTGAGTGCCTTACCTCCTTATATATATATATATATATATATATATATATATATATATATATATATATATATATATATATATTTACATATAAAAACGGAAACTGACCCCGGATATTTGTTCTAGGGGGTCTAATTAGCGCTCATTTGAAGAATTTTTTGAAAGAAAATTCACTAATAAATGTTGATTTCCTCAGGTATTTGTTAACCGATTTTCAATTCAAGACAAAGCATTGATTAGGAAATTGAAAATCCCAAAAAAATTTATGAAAGAATATACAGGATGCGATTCAAAATTTTAAGGTTTGGCTCACATTTTTTGCGAGTGAGTTTTTTTGCAGTTATGTTGCTGCTTCATTTCGAAGCATATTTACAGTTGAGAACTCTGTATTTTGTTTCGATTTGATATCTAAAACGGTTTATATAAATAATTTTTATTAATGGGATGCTTTGCAGATGAATTCTTTTGGTTATTCCAAACCACCCACTTTTTATGTGATGAACCGAATGAAAGTTTTAATAGTAGTAAAACGAAAACCTCACGGAACACATGTTTATATTCAACTTCTTAATTTTAAATCGGATTATAAAGATACAGTTTTAAGACGGAAACCACTAAATATAAATTAGTCACGTCGCTTAGTTCTGTGCTAGTTTTAACAGTTTAGTGTGCATGGTTTTGGTTTCCATTTCTATATTTAACTCAAATTATATAATTCTTATCTAACTAATTTCACTGCCTCATATTTTTACACCCTGACAAAGATTTAGACAAATTAATTTTGGTTTTCATCTATTTCAACTTATGAGACAATTTTAGGTCTATATTTTCCTCCCCTCCGTTAATAAACCCGTTAACCTAGCTCAACTATTAGCTGCAAAAAACATAGATATTTTAATCTTTAAACAAATATCTTAAAAATCTAAAAATCAAATTATAGTGCATAATTTTATCGGCAGTTTTAGTAATTTTTAAGTGGTATTTTTTTCTCAATGTTTTGGGAATTTTTATTATCCTCTTAAGGTTTGGACAATTATCGGCAAAATTTCGTTGAAACATTCGCTATAGAGAGGTATCGATGGTGAGACTTTGCAAGTTTTTTCAAATGGGCGCCAATTCGGGTTGCTAGAAACCAAAATTAAGGTTCGTTGCAATTTTTATAATCATATATATAAATTTGATTCTATAAAATGTACCCACGAATTAGAAATTAATAATAAACTACCCTTTCTAGATGTACTAGTTATCAAGAATAAAGACACTTTAGAATTCGATGTCTATAGAAAAGAAACCACTACCTTAAGCTACATCCCGAGCGACTCACATCATACGTACGCACAAAAAATGGCCAGTCTGAATTTTTTAGTAAATCGGTTAATTAATTTTCCTTTAAACAAGAGTAGATATACCAAAGAATTAAATTATATAAAGAACGTGGCCGAATATAACGGATACACTGCTTGCCTAGTGGAAAAATTAATCAACAAACAGAAAACAAATAAAATGTTGACGGAATCAACGACGTTGAGAAGAGAAAAATCGGAAAAAAAATTTGCTTGCTTACCATTTGAACCTAGAATCACGAGGGGTCTAGACAGCATTTTTTTAAAAGTCGACTTACAGCTAACATTTTCAACAACAAATACCTTAAAAAACTTGCTAGGTAACCCAAAAAACAAGGATAGCACGGAAAAAATGTCCGAATTAATGAAATAAATTGTAAAGATTGTAATCTTAAATACGTCGGACAAACAAAAAGATCGATTGAAATCAGATTCAAAGAACACATATCCCAATTACGTTACGGTACTGTAGATAAGTCTGCCATCGCCCGACATATTTGGGATAATAATCATCACGTTGATAAAGATAATCTGAAATTAATAACAACATGTTAGAAAACCAGGACAGCAAAATGGGTTCGAAAGCGTATATATTGCGAAATATAGTTACAACAAAAAATGTATGAACACTTCACCAGCGCCAATTACGAGTCACTTGATCGATTGTTTTGCTAAATAAAATTCCCAAGTTTTCGGCACGTTTTACCGATAACATAAGTATACAGTTATTGCCGCCAAAAGAAACGTTGTTAATTTAGCTGTCGTTGAACTTTCTCAAGACTATTACAGATGGACACTTTTTACATAAAGCAGTAGGGATAGCGCAAAGACCCTGTCCGGCGATAAAAATACAATACACTTTGGAATTTGCCTACGACTAGTGTCTCATCTCGGTTCGATCTCTTTACCTGAGATCCGGTATATAAGTTGATGTTAGTTTTTTAAGTATTTAGAATGTTTCATCCTCTGATGACGCTAACTTGGTTAGTGAAACGATCGTCCGGTCTTTTAAAATGTGTTGTGGTGATTTGGGTTCTCCAAGTGTACTTATCAGTACTCATCACAGGTTCCAATCTTCACTTAGTCATATATATATATATATATATATATATATATATATATATATATATATATATATATATATATATATATATATATATATATATATATATATATAGTGTCTTAAAAACAAAAAACGATCGGAGATTAGTTTAGAGGAAGTTTTTTAAATTATCTTTTTGTCCTCTATCGCGTGATACTATGCATTGTAGATGGCTCTATTGCACCCTGTATATATATATATATATATATATATATATATATATATATATATATATATATATATATATATATATATATATATATATGTATATATATATATATATATATATATATATATATATATATATATATATATATATATATATATATATATATATATATATATAAACATATACAAATTGAAACTGACCCCGAATACAGGTTCTTAGGGTTCCTAGTTCGCGCTCATTTGAAGAAACTGTTTCAAAACTCAAAAGTCGCGATATATATATATATATATATATATATATATATATATATATATATATATATATATATATATATATATATATATATATATATATATATATATATATATATAGTGGTCCCACTAAAGTCCGCATCATATGGAACTTTTTTTTGTTGTAAATTGACGCAAATTTAGAGTTCATGGCCAGTTTGTGCTTTGCAAATAATGCAAAATAACGTTGACGTTTTTCTGTTATCAATCGGCTATATCTGTCACATCTAACATTTAAAAAGAAAAATACAAAAGTTGGGTTATTTTTCAAAGTTTTGAAAAATGCTAAATACAAAAGTTATTTTTTAAAGGTTTATACCCACCTACTAAATTTGAACAAATTGGGACCACCTTGAATTTTTTCATGTTTTGTTAACCTAACATTTTTTGGTTCATTCGAATTTATGAAAATCCGAAAAGACTCGTTAACATGTTGCTAGAAACCAAAATCAAGGTTCGTTGTAATTTTGATTTTTTGATTTTCATATATATATATATATACAAGATGCCATCTTACAAACTACAATGCATAGTATCACGCGATAGAGAACCAAAAAATAATGATAGAAGTTCCTATACATTAATGTCCGATTGTTTTTTGTGACGCCTGTGGCTTAAAAACAAAAAACGATCGGAGATTAGTGTATAGGAAGTTTTTTAATTATCTTTTTGTCCTCTATCCCGTGATGCTATGAATTGTAGATGACTCTATTGCACCCTGTATATATATATATATATATATATATATATATATATATATATATATATATATATATATATATATATATATATATATATAAACATATACAAATTGAAACTGACCCCGATTTAAAGAAACTGTTTCAAAACTCAAAAGTCGCGATCTCCTCATAAGCGAATTTTTTATACGAAAATTCGCTAAAACGTAAATATTTCACAAGCATCGAATATTGAACTCAGAACAGTATTTCCGTTTTCACTAATAGTCATGGTAAAGAAATACAGTATATAATATGAATCTATCACATTTATTAAATCTGCTAAGTGAAATCGTCTTATTTAATGCTTGACCAAAGGTTTTTCAAATCTAAGAAATTGCAGAAAATTTTAAAACTAGGTTAATTTTTACATTTTGAATCTAATAATATTGTAATACGAAACAGAGAACAGTAAGAAATTGTGACAAAATTTTCCATTAAATGAAAAGGATCAATGAGTACTTGAAAATATCATAGACATCCCCGTTTTTTTTACTCTTTCTGTCTAAAACAAATTTATTTCATTTATTTTACTTACCATAAGGGAAACAAAAATCTAAAAATATTTTTTGTCATTTATTACATTATTTCAATATATAATTTAAATAAATTGAAATACAATTGATAAACATTTAATTAAAAATTAAACTCCAATATAAAACTTTATAATTAGAAAAATGAAAGAGGACAGCTACATAAATATATTTATAATTATAAAAATCAGGAACACTGATGGGTTTTTATAAATAAGTCTTAAATAATTAAAGTGTTAAACAATTTTTACAACGTGACAATAACTAAGGCCAGTTATCGGTTGTACAAAACGATAATACCTTATCGCTTGCTGAAGCCGATTCTTTTCTTATTGTTTAGATTCCTGACATTACATACCTAGTATTACTTGATCAACAGTTGTACATTCCTTATAAGTAGTGTATGGAGGCGATGAGCTTCCTACTGTATATTGTCATATCCTTAGTTAAACTGATACAATAAATGGACTGCAGTGGAAATTGTCTACAAAAAAATTTAATAGGTAAAATGCTGTGTTACGGTTATATCATTTAAAAATTTTGAAATATCGATTTCAAGTACTGTAATATTTCCACAGAGTGGAGACAATTTTCAATAAACCTATGTTTTCAGTTACTAATATTGGTACATATAGAAAAGTATTTTAATTTCTGCATTCTAAAAAATCGAGACGCAGCAAATACGTTATGGTAGCGAATTTTCATTGAATACTAAAAATTTTGATAAGTTAATTTGCTATTATTCTAAAAAAATTATGTATAGTAAGATCTCTAGCAGAGCAACATGTGCCAAATTTCATTAATCTGTTTTCAAGGATATATATATATATATATATATATATATATATATATATATATATATATATATATATATATATATCCTATATATATACAGGGTTTCTCACCGCAGCCGTTCGTTAGAAGTTTTCGTGGTTAGAAATCTTAGAATTCTGAATTTTTGAACTCCTGGGTTATTCAAAATTCTCTTTCATTTTAAAATATTTTCAAGATCATACCACTTCCGGTTATTCCAGAAGTCGCCATTAACTTTCTTATTTTAAATAGAACACCCAGTATATTATTCCATTTTTGTATTGCTGACAAAATTTCATGATGGGTTTCATCAGATTTCCCTATACTTATTTTCAACTGTTTCTTAGATATCTTGATTCTTTTGATAATTTTGAAAGATGTAGCCTTATTTTCAACACTGTGCCTTTCACCCATTTTCGACTATTTGTAAACGCTTCTGGGGTAGACGGAAGCAAAAGAATTATACTTTCGAAATCCACGCTCACAATTGATGTATCGCATACAGGTGTACGGAATTCTATGACCAATTACATAATTTTCAAAGTTGAAAAGGTTTGTTATTTCAAATGTAACATCCTGTATATTATTGGATGGTCGGATGCAGAATTTGATTCTGAATCGATTCGCTATAAGGTTCCCTATACCTATTTCCAGCGGTTTTCTTGTGAATCCATATTTTTTATTTTAATGTGATTTTTGGCAGAAACCGAAACATCGCTTGCTTTTCTAATAAACCTTGATTTTGACAGGATTTGAAACAATGCTGATTTTATGTCAAAGCAGTATTATCTCACAAAGTACAGTTTATAATGGAGAATATTGAAGAATATTCTAATAATGATATGTTAAATTTGTTTTATACGCATGGTGAATGTGGACGAATTGTCAGAAGAACATGCAGATTATTTAACGAACGATATCCGGACCTACCAACAATTACTCCCAGGAAATTCGCAAGAATCGAAGCTCGATTTATGGAAACTAGCAGTGTAAGGGCAACTCGACATCACCTAAAGCCCGTAATAGATAATGAAGATAACGAGGTGGATGTATTGGCTTATTTTCAAGCTTATCCACGTAGTTCAACTTCAAGAGCAGCGCTGGAGTTGGGTATTTCAAGAGCATCAATCCACAGAATATTAAGAAAACATAAAATGCATCATTTTTCTGAAATAACTGTGCACGGATTACGTCCTGGTGATGATGCAAGACGAGTCGACTTTTGCGAGTTCATGTGCATAAAAATGACCGAAGATCCGACATTTCTTTATAAGATTATGTGGACTGATGAATCCAAATTCAGCAGGCAAGGATTATAAATCACCGGAATAATCACTACTGGGCACAAAAAAATCCACATGTCATAAGGGAACATAATCACCAGGACCACTTTAGTTTTAATGTTTTTTGTTTACTTATGGACAATATAGTGGCATATCAACTGTATGATGGAAATTTGAATGGGGCTAGATATCTGGAGATACTCAGAGGGTTTGTTAGTGATGTCTTAAATGCTCTACCTCCACGTGACAGAGCACATTCCACTCCAGATGTACACCATCAGTTGACCTTGATGTTCGAGGATCGGTGGATTGGCCCACAGGGACCCTGGAACTGGCCACCAAGATGACCAGATTTAACGCCCTTGAACTTTTACCTTTGGGGCCGTATAAAAGAACTAGTGTCCTCTAATCCTGTACAAACTAGAGATGAATTATTGAATCGTGTTCACGATGCGTTTACTAATCTAAGTCCACACGAACTTCGGAGGTCTGTTTTGCGAGGAGTATATGACAGAGTTATGCAGTGTATGAACCAAAATGGCGGTCATATATCACAATTATTGTAATTTTACATTCATTTACAATTTCTTGTCATTATGTTCCAATTGTTTCATGATTTTCATTTGTCATAACGTTTAAAATTTTGTTAAGTTTCTGTTTTTGTTTTCAAGTTCCAATTAAAGTTAATTTCTGCCGTTTGCGTCATGTTCATTTAGTTTTGGAAAGCTAACGATGTTTCGGTTTCTGCCAAAAATCACATTTAAATAAAAAAATATGGATTCACAAGATAACCGCCGGAAATAGGTATAGGTAACCTTATAGCGAATCCATTGAGAATCAAATTCTGCACCCGACCATCCAATAATAAACAGGATGTTGCATTTGAAATAACAAACTTTTTCAACTTTGAAAATGATGTAATTGGTCATAGAATTTGGGACACCCTGTATGCGATACATCAATTGTGAGCATGGATTTCGAAAGTATAATTCTTTTGCTTCCGTCTACCCCAGAAGCGTTTACAAATAGTCGAAAATGGGTGAAAGGCACAGTGTTGAGAATAAGGCTACATCTTTCAAAATTATCAAAAGAATCAAGATATCTAAGAAACAGTTGAAAATAAGTATAGGGAAACCTGATGAAACCCATCATGAAATTTTCTCAGCAATCCAAAAATGGAATAATATACTGGGTGTTCTATTTAAAATAAGAAAGTTAATGGCGACTTGCGAAATAACCAGAAGTGGTATAATCTAATAATAAATATTTTAAAATGAAAGAGAATTTTGAATAACCCAGGAGTTCAAAAATTCAGAATTCTAAGTTATTTCTAACCACGAAAACTTCTAACGAACGGCTGCGGTGAGAAACCATATATATATATATATATATATATATATATATATATATATATATATATATATATATATATATATATATATACAGGGTTAGTAGAAAGTCACGGAATGGTCGAATATCTTTGTTATTCATGAATAGTTTTTTTAAGATTTTGTAAGACGAATGGTCACAAATATGCCTTTTTTATAACACATTCACTTTTTTTTCAATTCCGGTTTAACAGGAAATGACTCCTACTTATTTTTTTCAAATGGGCATTATTTACCACTTTCGGATGCAGGATAAAAAACAACGTTCTGAAACATCAAGATGTTTTTTGTAATTGATAAGATAACACCACAAAAATGAATAAATGATAACGTAAAATCAAGTTCTGCCTACCTATTTATATGTACTGTCGTCAATAAAGCAGACAATTCGGGTGCTGCATTGACATTGTCACTTGTCAATTGTGGTAGTTGTCTTGCTTTCTCTTGTTTAATTAAAAATTTTGAAAATGGTAGTGAAACTCACAGAATCTGAGCGAATTGACATCTTGATGATGTACGGATATGGTGACCGTCAACGATCGTTGGAAGAAATTCGCACTTTACTTAATACTGTTCATTCGGGTAGGCAAATTAGTAAAAGTACGGTGCATCGGGTTGTTAAAAAGTATGAGGAATTTCGTCAAGTAAGGGATTTGTGAAGAAGTAGACGTCCAATAACAGTAAGCGGCGAAGGCACAAGGTTGAATGTTCTATTATCAGTGCAAGAAAATCCTCATGTATCTACAACAGAATTGGGTCATATTCATAGCATATCCGAAAAGTTTGCTCACAAAAAGTATCAAAAAATGAAACCCTTTAAAATGCATGTGGTTCATGAGTTGACCGAGGATGACCTAGATCGCGGACTAAATTTTTCTGAAATAATGACAGAACTTCTTCAAGCTCGGCCTAACTTTGTGAATGAAATAGTTTAAAGCAACATTTCATCTGAGTTGTACGGTTCTGGTCGTTTCTGGGCAACAGAGAACCCCGTTGGATAGAGAAGTTCATATGCAGTATCCTCAAAAAGTTAATGTGTGGGTTGGTTTGGTTGGAAACAAATTAATTGTAGGTACCTTTTTTTATTAGCGGAAATTTAAATGGCTGCTTGAATTTATTGAAAAACCAAATTGTGCCAGCACTTAGAGCACTCTTCCCAAAACAAATGAGACCTAAACATCCAAGCGATAATATTTGGTTCCAACAAGACGGAGCTCCGCCACACTTTATGAGTAATGTCCGTGATTATTTGGACCAAATATTTTCTGGTTGCTGGATTGGACGTAGAGGAGCAATCGAGTTGCCAGCTCGTTCTCCAGACTTGTAGCCACTGGACTTCTTTTTGTGGGGTCACTTGAAATGTCAGGTGTATAAAAAACGACCTAATGATCTGGAATAATAAAATTACAGGAGTGGCTGACTGAAGAAATCAACCATATTACGCCAGAGATGATACAAAATTCAGTGAGACATTTTGTTGATAGATTATATCACTGTCAAGTTGTAGACGGAGCACAATTTAAACAATTACTCAAGTTTAAATCATATTACGAATTTTTATAACAGTTATTTTGATTTTGTATTGTGAATATTTATTTTTGTGGTTACCTTATCAATTACAAAAAAACTCAAAAACGCAGCAAGTGCGTTATGGTAGTGAATTTTCATAGAAATGATTTGGAACCAAATATTTTATTATAACTTTTTTTTCTTGTAACATAGAAATCTGAATTTTTGTGTATAGTTTACTTTATATCGTAAAACTACCCACCAAATTTGGTTATCATTGCTTTTTAGTGAATTTTCTTAAAAAAAATTCACTAATGAGGAGATCCCGACTTTTAAATTTTGAAAAAATTTCTTCAAATGAGCGCTAATTAGGCCCCTCAGAACACACATCCGGGGTCAGTTTCAATTTTTATATGTTTATATATATATATATATATATATATATATATATATATATATATATATATATATATATATATATATATATATATATATATATGTGTGTATCACACCGATAACTCAAAAAATAATGGGCCGATTTTGATTAAATTTGGTGAATACCTTCCTTTTGCAAATGGCTTGGACAAGTTCGTTAGTCAGGAAAATCGGCCCAGGTTTTCCCGGAAAATGTTGGGTTTTCCTTCAAAAAAAAATTATATCTTCGGAATTAACAAAGTAAGGGCAACCAAATTTGGTACGCTGGTTTATATCATTATAGGTGAGGTGCCTATATATATATATTAGTTCTGTAGGTCAAAAGACAAAAAAGTTATGGGCATTTAAAGAAAAATAAATTGGGGTTTTCCTCAAAACGTCAAAGTGACAATTTAAAACGTCAAAATTAGCAACATTTAGGTAAAGAACTTGAATCTAATACGGGCTCTGGAAAGAAAATGTCTTAAGAAGAATGTTTTACAAACTCTGAAGTCTTAGTGTCAACCGTCATCGTCCTTCATTTTACTAAAATATTTCCAGAAAATTCATTTCAAATAGACCCTTTCTCTGATGCTTGGCAGTAGCCTTAGCTATAGAATTTATCGTTTAATGGTATATAATTTTTGTAGAATTTTCGTAAAAAATCAATAAAGCTCAATATATCCGTTATTATACAAGATATGAAAAAATATTGTATACATTAATTATACGGTGTCTTGAGCTACACCTTAAAAATTATTGCTACCATCACAGGCTGGCCCATAAGTCGTTGGTGATACAAATAATATTTTTTTTAGCGGAAAACGCCTTATGTTTTTGCATTTTCCATCGAAATATAATGCATGTTTGTAGGTTAAGAAATTCTGGACGCAGCAAGTGCGGTATGGAAGCGAATTTTGATAAAATGCTTCATATTTGAAAAGCTCAATTTGCTATTAACCTATAAGGTTGACCAAGAAACGGATTTTTTCGGTTACATTTTAAGTTTTCTTTCGGAAATTTCTGTACGTTTTCAAACAATAAAGTTATTTTGATGAAACATGGCACATTGTTTTAACTATATAGGTTATACTGGTAACCAAATTTGATGCCTGCTTTCTGAAAAAAAAACCCACATATTTGCTATTAAAAACATTTTTATGAAAAAAACCTCGTCCGATTTTCCTAACGAACTTATCCAAGCCATTTACAAATTTTATTAAAATCGGCTTATTATTTTTTGAGTTATCGGTGTGATACATACATACATATATATATATATATATATATATATATATATATATATATATATATATATATATATATATATATATATATATATATATATATATATATATCTATAAACATCTAAAAATTGAAACTGACACCGGATATGGGTTCTAGGGGTCCTAGTTCTCGCTCATTTGCAAAAATTTTTTCAAAATTTAAAAGTTGGGCTCTCTCCATTAGTGAATTTTTTCTACGAAAATTCACTAAAAAACATGTTGGTGTTTCAGAACGTAGTTTTTATCCTGCATCCGAAAATGATAAATAATACAAGGTGTGCCATTAAAACAAAATAAGTTGGAGTCAATTCCTGTTAAACCGTAAGTGAGAAAAAAAGTAAATGTGTTATAAGAAAAGGCTTATTTGTGACCACTCGTCATTATAAAAATACAAAAAAATTGCGTCAGTAATTACAGAGATATTCGACCGTACTGGGACTTTTTACCAAACCTATATATATATATATATATATATATATATATATATATATATATATATATATATATATATATATATATATATATATATATATATATATATATATATATATATATATATATATATATATATATATATATATATATATATATATATATATATATATAGTGTTCCCACTAAAGTCCGCATCACATGGAACTTTTTTTTTTATTAGTAAATTGACGCAAATTTATAGTTCATGGCCAGTTTGTGCTTTACAAAGAAAGCAAAATGACGTTGACGTTTTTCTGTTATCAATCGGCTGTATCTGTCACATCTGACATTTAAAAAGAGAAAATACAAAAGTTGGGTTATTTTTCAAAATTTTGAAAAATGCTAAAAGTTTTTTTTAAGGTTTATACCCACCTACTAAATTTGAACAAATTGGGACCACCTTGAATTTTTTCATGTTTTCTTAACCTAACATTTTTTGGCTCATTCGAATTTATGAAAATCCGAAAAGACTCGTTAAGATGTAGTACACAGTTTTTTCTATTAAAAGATGTTTGTACTTGGAGTTTTAAAAAAAGCATCTGCTAAAAAAATTAGTCATACTTGCGTAAAGTTGCTCTCGTTTCAAAATGTCGATAAACCAACATTAGAAAATCCATTTTGGATTTTGTAATGTTGGTTTATGACATTTCTCCACTGAAGCACCTTTTGATACTGCAATGGAAATAGGTCAAGCAAATTTTGTTTTGAAATGTTGAAACTAGTGCAACTTTGCATGAAGCATGACATATTTTTTTAGCATATTTGAAAAAATTGTAGGTAGAAACATTTTTGAACAGAAAAAAACACTTAGCAGATGTGTGTACTACATCTTAACAGGTCGTTTCAAATTTCCTTAATTGGAATAAACCGAAAAATTGTTAGCTTAAGAAAATAACAAAATTTAAACAAATTGGGACCTAAGTGAAGATTGGATCAGTGATGAGCACTGATAAATACAGTTGGAGAATTCAAATCACCACAAAACATCTTTTTAAGATTTTTAAGACCTGACCTGACGATAGGTTTACCAACAAAGTTGGGGTCAACAGAGCATACAAAATTCAGAGTTTTTCATCCTCTGATGATGCTAACTTTGTTAGTGAAACGAACGTCAGGTCTTTAAAAAGATGTGTTGTGGTGAGTTGAATTCTCCAAGTGTACTTATCACTGCTCATCACAGGTTTCAATCTTCACTTAGGTCCAAATTTGTTTAAATTTTGGTAGATGGGTATGAAACCAAAAAAGAAATAACTTGTGTATTTGAAATTTTTTTGAAATTTTGAACAATAACCCAACTATTTGTATTTTTTTTAATCTAAAATTTGACAGGTACAGCCGATTGATAACAAAAACGTCAATGTCATTTTGCATTATTTGCAAAGCATAAACTGTCCCTGTACTCTAAATTTGAGTAACTTAAGTAATAAAAAATCCCATATGATGCGGACTTTAACAGTGACACTGTACATATATATATATATATATATATATATATATATATATATATATATATATATATATATATATATATATATAAGAAGCATTTTATGTAATTGACTGTTCTTGATGTGCTTGTTACTGAATTATTTGACACTTGATTACGGACTATACCTAAAAATTGAACATAAAAAAAGTTATTGAAATGTTAGAGAATATAAAATAGTGGTTTGAAAGAATGTTAATTTCAACTTAAAGTGGATATAATAAAAATTATGACATGGACAGATGAACCTCGGTGGTTCAGGGGTAAGAACGTGTGCCTCTGAACCAAAGGGTACTGGGTTCGATCCCAGGGTACTCCTTTCACTTTTTTAGTACAAACTGTAAAATTAACATCACCCGAGGTTCTGGCATTGTATTTGAGCAAGTTGAATGTCTGCACGTTCCGCCCTTCGGAGGGGGCGTGAAGCCGACGGTCCCGTGTTAATGCGATGTTGAGCACATTAAAGATCCCCACCCTCCTTACAGAAAGGCAGGGGTTCGGCAAAATTTCCAGGATAGTGAGGTGAAACTGCTCCCTGGCGTCGGTGGTTGGCCATAGTCGCGGAAATAGGCCGATGTTAAAGAAACAAAACACACACACACACACACACACACACACACACACACACACACACATGGACAGATCGCTAAATTAAAATTTTTGAAAAAGTGCCTGTTGTAATTGTAAATTTTTCTGTTATTTTGTTTCTAGGGAATCTTTAAATGAGCGCAAATTAGGACCCCTAGAACTCAAGGCCAAGGTCCGTTTAATATTATATATATATATATATATATATATATATATATATATATATATATACATCCAATAAATTAATAAATTATTAAGATTTGGATGAAAAGTGGAACGTGTATTTTTCTTTTGTTAATAGCTTGGATGAGTTCGCTACCTATCCCAATCGGACAAGATTTTAAAAGAACCACAAAAACATTTTTGTATCTCGAAAAATATTTTGAGGATATCTGGTGAATGTGTTGCCCCGACAAGGACTTTACTATATCCCAAAGTTAAAGTTCCTAGGTTAACGGTAAATATAGTTATTAAAATTTGAAACATTCAATGAAAATTCAATACCATAACGGACTTGCTGTGTTCCGAATTTTTATATGTTGGTTTTGACACGCACTTCCGTGTTCGTAAACCAAATTTCAAAGTTTAGAACTGGTCTGAAAATTTTTATAAAATACTAATAATTCTTTATGAATTCTATACACAAAAAACATAATGTGTGTTTTATTTCTTTAACGTCGACTTATTTCCACGACTATGGCCAATCATCGACGCCAGATGGCAGTTCCACCTCATTATCCTGGAAATGTGGTCGAACCCCCGCCTTTCTGTAAGGAAGGTAGGGATCTTTAACGTGTCCAACATCATATTGACGCGGGACCGACGAATTTACGCCCCCTCCGAAGGGCGGAACATGCAGACATACAACTTGCTCAAATACAATACCACAATCTCGGGTGATGTTAATTTTACAGGATATACTGAAAAAGTGACAGGAGTACCTTGGGATTGGACCCAGTACCCTTCGGTTCAGAGGCACACGTTCTTATTACTGAACCACGGAGGCTCTCAAAAAACATAAGATACTTAAAAACTTCTAATTTAAAATATAAAACTCTGGACGCAGCAAGTGCGTTATGGTAGTGAATTTTCATAAAAATGTTTTTATTGCAAATATGTGTGTTTTATTTTTATTTAAGAAAGCAGGCATCAATTTTGGTTACCAGTATAACCTATATAGTAATTCAGTAAAAACAATGTGCCATGTTTCATAAAAATAACTTTATTGTGTGAAAATGTACAAAAATTTCCAAAAGTAAACTTAAAGTGCTCCCGGAAAAACTCGTTTCTTGGTCAACCTTATAGGTTAATAGCAAATTGGGCTATTCAGATATGAAACATTTGATCAAAATTCGCTACCATAACGCACTTGCTGCATTCAGAATTTCTTTTCTTACAAACATGCATTATATTTCGATGGAAAATGCAAAAATGCAATAACTTAAGGCGTGTTTGATTAAAAAAAAAAAAGAAAAGTTGTATCACCAACGACTTATGGGCCACTCTGTGATTGTAGAAATATTTATTTAAGATGTAGCTCAAGACACCCTATAATTAATATATAAAAAAAATTCATATCTTGTATAATAACGGATATATTGAGCTTTATTGATTTTTTACGAAAATTCGACAAAAATTATATACCATTAAACGATAAACTCTATAGCTAAGGCTACTGCCAAGCATCAGAGAAAGGGTCTATTTGAAAAGAATTTTCTGGGAACATTTTAGTAAAATGAAGGACAATGATGGTTGAAACTAAGACTTCAGGGTTTGTAAAACATCCTTCTTGAGGCATTTGATTTCCCCAGCCCGTATTCGATTCCAGTTATTTGCCGATTTCGACGTTTTAAATCGCAACTTTGACGTTTTGAGGAAACACCAATTTATTTGTCTTTAAATACCTATAACTTTTTTGTCTTTTGACCTACATAGCTAAATTTTGGTAGGTGACTTACCTATAAGGATGTAACCCCGTGTACCAAATTTGGTTGCCCTTACTTTGTTAATTTCGGAGATATAAATTTTTTTTGAAAGGAAACACAAAATTTTCCGGGAAAACCTGGGCAGATTTTCCTGGCTAACGAACTTATCCAAGTCATTTGCAAAAGTAATTTATTCACAAATTTAATCAAAATCGGCCCATTATTTTTTGAGTTATCGGTGTGATACACACACACACACACACACACACACACACATATATATATATACTTATGCCTATGCGGAAGTAGCTGGACCATTTCGTATACCAAGTGTATAATAGCTGGACCAACCGTGCAATAGCTGGACGTCCAGCTATTAACATGCTGGTATTAATATGTACATGCGTTATTGGCTGGACCTATTTCATGAGAACATTAAAAGTAAAAATTAATGCGCCTGTGCGGTGTTGCCAAATGCTCAAAATATTAATTCTATTTAAATATTTACATGTTTTAGTGAATTTTATGTACACTAGGACCGCAAAAAGCATGAGCTTACTTAAGACTTTATTTAATAATAATATCGTCAGGATATTTCTTATGAAATTCTGGATTAAAAATGATTATTGCATAAGTTACTATTCATGTAATATAGCAAAAAATCGACAGGTGGTTTGTAAAAATAATGTTTTGCAAGAGACAAAATATGAATTATTTTTTGATATTTGTAGTAGATGTGCCAAAATCATAAAAACATAAAATAATTACCAAGGCCCTAGTGTATAATAAGATTGCAAATTAAATTTTGTCACCCTTTGCAAAAGTGAGAAAAATGCATATGAAGATCGGGATAGCAATTAAGACGTTTCCGAAATATGAATTATTTTTTGATATTTGCAGTAAATGTGCCAAAGTCATAAAAACAAAAAAAAAAGATTACCAAGGCCCTAGTGTATAATAAGATACGCAAATTATTTTTTGTCACCCTTTACAAAAGCGAGAAAAATGCATATGAAGATCGGGATAACAATTAAGACGTTTTCCAAATATTTATTATTTTATCGCATTTGCAGTTAATGTGTCAAAATCATAAAAACAAAAAATTATTATTTAAGCCCTTATGTATGAAAGACCATGCAAATTATTTTTTGTCACCTTTTTCAAAAGCGAAAAAAATGCATATGAAGATAGGGATAGCAATTAAGACGTTTCCGAAATATGAATTATTTTTTGATATTTGTATTAGATGTGCCAAAATCATAAAAACAAAAAATGATTGCCAAGGTTTTAGTGTATAATAAGATATTCAAATTATTTTTTGTCACATTTTGAATAAGTGAAAAAAATTCATATGAAAATCGGGATAGCAATTAAGACGTTTTCCAAATATGTATTATTTTTTTCGCATGGGTCAAAATCATAAACACCAAAAATGACTTCCAAGGCTCTAGTGTATAATAAGATATGTAAATGATTTTTTGTCACCCTTTGCAAAAGTAAAAAAATGCATAAACAGATCCGGATAGAAATTGAGACGTTTCCGCAATATGCATTATTTTCTGACATTTGCAATTTTTTAAACAGGAATATTTTGTTTTATATTTACATTTAAAATCATAAAATCACAAAACTATTACCAAAGCCCTAGTGTATAATACTACAGCATACACAGCTCTCAACTCGGGCAGTTTTAGAATGAATTGAATATGATTCTATTCCTATTTTTTAAGTTGCAGATTTTTTAACGCGCTAAAATCTAATATACAGTCACAGCATAATAATTGATTGATTATGCTGTGCTACAGTTACTTTTCAATTTTTTCTAAACATATGTTTGACAGGTTAGGTAAAAGCTTTGAAATTTACAAAAGGAGGGTACAGAAACAGAGCTGTAAAACTTTCTGAGATCATTGTCGTAAAAGCGGTATATCAAAGCCCAAACGTTCTTTATCTATGCGACGCTTTTATATACAAATACATAATATTTGAGAAAAAATGCTAGGTTTAATATTTGAATATTACCAGCCACTACTAACTGCTATACTAGAGTGACTAACATTAATTAGATTCTCATAATTTTTATGTTGCATTGTTCAAGTATGCAGTACAGCATAAGAAACAGTCTTCTTATGCTATGTAACCAAGATTTATGCCACTAAAAATAAGTTGCCCTTTAAACCTAATTTATAGCAAATTTTTATAATAAACATATTCTTATAACGAGATTGGGGTAGTTTCTTTGTATACACAACATGTTTATTAAATTTATTTAAATTCATCATTTTTCCAAAACATAATAAAAATAATCTGTATCACTCTCTCACTGACTGATGGCAAAGTCGCTTAGTAGTCGCAACGATAGGTTAAAATAAGGTGGTTTCCCGTTGCCTTTCATGTGGCACATTGACTGAAAAAAAAAATACATTCTTGGAAAACCTCTTAACTGCTATCCCGATGTTTAAATTCTTTTTTTTTTCTTACTTTTGCAAAGGGTAACAAAAAATAAATTTGGTGTAGTATTACATAATAGGGCCTTGGTAATGATTTTTGGTTTTGTGATTTTACCACATTAACAGTAAGTATCACAGAATCATTAATGTTGAAATGAAAAACGTGGTAGTAACTATCCCAGTGTTCAAATGCATTTTTTTTTATATTTCCAAAGGATGACAGAAAATTATTTGCATGAGCTTTTATGCGTCAGGCCCTTAGTGATACTTTTGTTTCTATGAATTTGGCACATTAACTGCAAATGCGAAAAAATAATACATATTTGGAAAACGTCGTAATTGCTACCCCGATTTTCATATGCATTTTTCTCACTTTTGCAAAGGGCGACAAAAAATAATTTGCATATCTTATTATACACTAGGGCCATGGTAATCATTTTTTGTTTTTATAATTTTGGCACATCTACTGCAAATATCAAAAAATAATTCATATTTCGGAAACGTCTTAATTGGTATCCCGATTTTCATATGCATTTTTCTCACTTTTGCAAAAGGTGACAAAAAATAGTTTGCATATCTTATTATACACTAGCGCCTTGGTGATCATTTTGTGTTTTTATGATTTTGGCACGTTTACTGCAAATATCAAAAAATATGACATATTTCGGAAACGTTTTAATTGCTATCCCGAATTTCTTATGCGTTTTTTTTTTCACTTTTGCAAAAGGTGACAAAAAAATTATTTGCATGGTTTTTCATACATATGGGCTTTAGTAATAATTTTTTGTTTTTATGATTTTGGCACATTAACTGCCAATGCGAAAAAATAATACAAATTTGGAAAACGTCTTAATTGCTATCCCGATTTTCATATGCATTTTTCTCACTTTTGCAAGGGGTGACAAAAGATAATTTGCATATCTCATTATACACTAGGACCTTGGTAATCATTTTTTGTTTTTATGATTTTGGCACATCTACTGCAAATATCAAAAAATAATTCATATTTCGGAAACGTCTTAATTGCTATCCCGATCTTCATTTTTGTGATTTTGGCACATCTACTGCAAATGCGAAAAAATAAACGTGGTAATAGCTATTTCGATCTTCATATGTATTTTTTTCACTTTTACAAAAAGTGATATTTTTTCAAATCCTACCCTAGTTTGTTTTTGTTAAATAGGTTTAACCTACACATTAATTTGAAAAAAACAGGAGATTTTAAATTTTTATTTATTTATTATTATAAATCTAAAGGAATTAGTAGCACGAATAAGAAATGAATGTTGACTTATTTTCCCAAGATAACCAGAAATGTGTAAAACGAATTTCAATTCCGTTTCTACTACTAACAAATAGTCAATCGACAACAACCTAAGCATTTATTAAAGAAAATTGATTTAGATTATCTATTTTTTATTTCTGTTTTTAAAATAATATAATGTATATTTTTGTGGGAAGGAATATAAACTTGGTGGTTTAGCATAACTTGACATGTACTTTAGAAATAGCCAAAAAAAAAAAAACAGTAGGATTGTCGGTTAAACAAATTATCGACGTCATATCTAAAATTTGGGACAACTTCATATTATTAAAGAAAGATCACAGTTTAAAAACCACTAATTGACGTGTTCGCACATTTGAAAAAGGTGTATTTGATTAACTGAATGTATTCTAAGTTACCAACATGCATTGTGTAATATGGCAGTAATAATGCTGATAATTGTTTATCTTTTTTTGTCTTTTCCTCAACGGCGACGTATTTCTGCGACTATGACCAATCACCGACGACAGGGAGCACTTTCAACTCACTTTCCTTTAAATTTGGCCGAACCCCGTTTTTTCTATAAGGAGGGTAGGGATATTCAGCGTGCCCAACCTCGCACGGTACACGGGACTAACGACTTCACGACTCCTCAGTGAATCGGAACCTGCAGAAATTCAACCTACTCCAACTAAATGATAATTTTACAGTAGGGGCTGAAAAAATGAATGGGGAACCCTGGAAATCGAACCCAGTACCCTTGGATCCAGCGGCATACTTTCCTACCACTGGATCACTCAGGCTTTTTGATAATAATTGTAAAATATCTTTTGAAACAATTGGATACAATAATCTAGAATATATAACTCTATAACACCAAAATTAGATCTCGTAAGTTTATAAAACAACAGTCATTATACACCTTGTCCTATTTTCGAATTAAGTTTTTGTGTTATCTTCTAAAAAAAGCAGGAGTTTGATTAATTTTAATTCAAAATACTATATTACAAAACAAAACAAAAAAAAGGTACGAAAGATGCTCTCTTCTCTTAATACCAGGAAAGCCTCTGGCCTTGACGAGATCCCAGCAATTGTTCTCAAAAGATGCGCACCAGAACTTGCTCCTGTCCTGACCTGTCTGTTTTAGACATCTTACAATAGAGGTATATTCCCTAGTAACTGGAAAACTGCTCGAGTAACTACAGGCCCATTTCTCTCCTTTCAGTCGTCTCTAAAGTGATGGAAAAGTATGTAAACACCGAATTACTAAAATTTCTTGAAAAACACAGTCTAATCCACGACAGGCAGTATGGATTCCGTCAGCGCAGATCAACTGTCGACCTCCTTTCCTTTGTCACCCATTCTTGGAACAAGTCTATGAAACTACACGGTGAATGCCAGATTGTCGCTCTAGACATATCCAAAGCATTCGACCAGGTTTGGCACGCAGCGCTGCTTAATAACCCTCCGGTCTATGGCCTACCACCAAAACTCTGTACCTGGACAGCAAATTTCCTCTCCAACCGGAGCATTTCTGTTGTCGTGGATGGCCGTTCCCTTAAACTGTATCCAATTAATGCAGAAGTCCCTCAAGGTTCAGCTTGAGCCCCTACTTTGTTTCTTCTTCACATCAATGACCTCCTCTCTAGCACATCTAACTCAGTTCACAGTTACGCGGACGACAGCACCCTCCTCTCAAATATACAATATTCTAAGCCTGTCTCTTTAGCTCAATTAGATGAGGAACGCAGACTCATGGAGGGTTCTGCCTCTGTGGATCTTCAAAAAATATTATACTGGAGCAGTAGAAATCTTGTACAATTCAACTCCACCAAATCTCAGTCTTGCTTTCTATCTCATAAGAGATGCACCAGCCCTAGACCCATCACAATGAACAACCAAGTTATTCAAAGTAATGAGACCTTTACACTTGTTGGCATATCTGTGGATCGAAATCTCAATTGGCACCAACATGTCACATCAATTGCAGAAGTGGCTGCTAAGAAATTAGGTTTCCTCGTCCGGGCTCGCAAATACTTTTCACCAGATAATCTCTATACCTTATATAATTTACAAATAAGGCCAAACCTCGAATACTGCTCCCACATCTGGGGTGCCGCTGCCGCTTTAACACTCGCTATTCTAGACTCCATTCAGAAGAGAGCTATACGTCTCATCGCTGACACTACCATCACCCAAAGGCTGCCATCCCTTGCCCACCGACGTGCCGTTGGTGACCTCTCTCTCTCTCTCTTTTATAGATATCTGAACGGGCACTGCTCAGATGAGCTTTTTTCCATAGTTCCTCCACCTGCTGCCCCCAGCAGATCTACCAAGAACAGAGCGAATGCACCGTTTTACTGTCCAGGTCACCAGACATAAAACATCTTGTTATGCCCGCTCTTTTGTCCCGAGGCCTTCCAAGTTGTGGACTGACTTAATTGACTTAGACACCATGTCGATTTATAAATTTCGGTCGGAATATTTTTTGAGAATAAACTTTGGCAGAAAATTTTTAAAACAAGTTTCATTTCTTAGGCAGACTAAATAGTTGTAAGTTTTAAATTACCAGTGCTTTCTTTAGACAGAGCCTACAATATGTTTTGTTGGTGTACTCATTAATCAAATGACCTTGTGGTTAGAAAACATTTTATGTCCGAATTTTCTTAAAGGGTTTCTTAAGCAATTACGGAGCAAGGGGGTTGGCGACTGCCCACTAGACGATGTGCGTTAACTAAACGTTTATTATGAGGCCACTATAACAGTTAAATAATGTAAGTACATATATTTATAATCTCGGAACCAAGACACCCTACAAAAAGGTATTATGGGAGCCGAGACTATAATGTAATGTGTGGGAAGTGTCATCGTTGCATTTTGTATTATAAAATACATATTATCGTGTCGGATGACTCCTCCCCTGTTAGATGGGATTTTATGGGGTGCATAAAATTTAATTTGCAAAAATTTATATTCTAAGGTAAAACATTTAAAATGATCAAAAATTGAAAACAATTACATCAATAGATCAATAATTCGATAAAATTTAGAAAATATAACATTAACATGGTTATCCTTTAGGCAAAGAAAAAGCCTTTTCTTTGCTGCATTTTCGTTAACCTGTACGGAAATTTAAATATCAAGTATTTAAAGTTAACAATAAACAATGATTATGAAACACCCGTTAAAAGTAGCTTCCGTAGTATACACTCTATCACTGTTGCACTTCTTACTATAAGCTTAGCATAAACAATATGCTACTGTTTTCCTCTAGGTAACAGAATAATGTCTTCAATTTATGCGTCTTCATTAAAGTAATTTTTTAATTTTTAAAATTTGAATAAACTAAGTTTATTCATCCCCTTAATGACGCTAACTTTGTTAGCGAAACGATCGTCGGGTCAAAAAACTGTATTGTGATGAATTGGGTTCTCCAAATTGTACTTATCAGTGCTCATCACAGGTTCCAATCTTCACCCATTGTACAAAGCTAATTTCTATGATTATTGTTTCACAGCAGCACGACCAAGATGGAGTTCTCCTCAAAGAGAAGCAGTTAAGGAGACCATTAGAAGACATTTAAAGGACGGAAGCAACCCCTCGATAGCTGAATGTGAACTTCTGATTGAAAATTGTCCAGTGTTAAACAAACGAACTCCCCAGTCTCTAAAACCTTACATTTCTAGTAGCACGAAAAAAGACAGACAATATGATAAATATTTCTTTTTAGCTATATTAAAATAAAATAACATAAAAATGCATCAATGACTATTTATATTACATTTGACAAATTTCCCTACTTTGTACAAATTTTCTTCTACTAAATTCCTGAGTTCTGCACTTTTTCTGCATTTTCTATTTATTTACGACAACTATTTTCACTGATTTCTCACGTTCAATTCAAACCATAACACAAGAATTGTGTTTCATATGTAACTTATGCAAAAGCTTTGGTCATCATAGTTTTGTTAAGAGTTTGAATTATGTTACTTCCATTATGAAAACAGATCACATACAATGTATTCAGATCCAGATAACTAATTACAATAATTTTGTTTTCTAGGAACTCAATGTATTACATTTTGAGATAAAACACGTGTGTTTTTAGACAAGACTGTCATAAATACATTTTTATACACAATTTATTTAATTTAAAATAACTGGTAAAAAATTACAACACAAAATTTGTCTTTTATCATTTTTCTGCTCTACCACACCGGTGTGATAATTTATGTAGGCAAATAATTTAAAAATAATTTGTAGTCACTTTTTATAATTTTAGTATTATTCACGAAGTGCTTCACTGTAAAACTGTTAAGGTAAAGAGAATAAATAATGTATTAATTAAAACATATCATCTTTGTATACTAGCAAGCAGACCTTAAAACCGTAATGTTACCTGTTTAAGCGTACAACATAAAACTAACCAGGAAACTTTTATATATCCTACTAAAATGTGCGGCAACACTGTGAGGTTAGGTCCAGCTACTTCCTTTTGGACATATCAATTTTTATGGCTGAAATGTCCAGCTACTTCCTTATAAACATATATAAACCCCAAGAGAGAAAGGTCCAGCTACTTCCGCATAGACGCAAATATATATATATATATATATATATATATATATATATATATATATATATATATATATATATATATATATATATATATATATATATATATATATATATATAAACATATAAAAATTGAAACTGACCCCGGATATGTGTTCTAGGGGGCCTAATTAGCGTTCATTTGCAGAAATTTTTTCAAAATTCAAAAGTCGGGATCTCCTCATTAGTGAATTTTTTTAAAGAAAATTCACTAACAAGAAGTATATGATAAAATAATATTAGTAATGCATTTTGTCAGAAAATGTATATGATGATCTCCAAATTTAAGTGTTAGATGAAAGAAGTGAATTTTGTACTCATAAATGATGCTGCTATAATTAAAAGTATTACTTTGTTACTATTGATGATAAAAAAACTAAATGTCAAGACCGGATGCACATGCAACATTGAAAAAACTGACCTGATGTAGCTGCTATATTTTGGTCTTGAGCTGTATCTAATGTCTTGGTAGTACTCTTCTTATTAGCAAATCACGTGGTAGATTGTAAAATTTTTTTAATTCGTCAATCTCTAGATCTACCTCGAGAAAATCTTTACAACGTTCTACATTTACTTGTTGTACATCGTCAGGCTCTTCTGGTACTACTAAGGACAAATTATCCGCAATGGAACTGTCGGAGTGATTTTTGTTTAAATCATCATCAAGTTTTTCCACCTCTGACAGCTCTTGAACTTCAGCATCAATTTTGAAATTATCCACTTTCTTGTTACATTCTCCGCAACATTTGATCACAGCTTGTGTAGCATCGTGTTCTGACCGTTCCACTATTAGCAAACAAATTAATCTAGTAGTGCTAAAGCGTCTTCTACAAAATCTACACTGAAATTTACGCTTTTCAAAATTTGCTAGTGCTTGTGATTTTACATAGAGGCTGCAATGGGAACAATAGAGACACCCAATTTCCCCATCATTGCATTGAACCTGGTCTGGGTAATATTTTTGGCAAACATTGCAGTAAAACACTACACCCTCAGCATTTGGCATCATCTTTATTTCAGTTTGGTCTGCCATTTTTATCTTCTTTTTTTGTCTGAAAAAATATACGTTTTCTTGTTATATCCATATAAAACAATGTAATAAAACTTACCAGTCAACAAATTCACACTCAAAGTAAATTTCCAAAACCACTATTATAGTATTCTATATATTTTTTTGAAATACGCCCATAGAATATAAAGTGTACAATAGGTGCCTTTTAATGGTAACGCAATAATCAATTTTAAGATGGAATAAATGGCAAGGTAAACACTATTATTACATGCTATGTCAAACACTAACTAGAATGAAGTGTATTGCAATGCAGAGCTTTTAACATTTGTTAAGGGAAGGGGACATCCAATGGTATTATAGTAGTTGCTAATCTTTAATGAAGAATTTTGAATTAGTCATTTGGTAAATAATCGTGAGCTTTTATCTTTTATGATAACATTGTAGTAGGTGAAAGAAAATTGATAAAATATAAGGCATTAATCATACATGTATTAAATTTCAAATGTTTCATAACTCCTTTGATAGTGCCCATGTATATCCAGTAAAGATAATAAGTCTAGACCCGTTATGGTAGATAGTGAATTTTCATGGAAGTGATCTACACTTTTTTTTTACGAAAACTATATATGTGTCAGGGAAAATGTATCCCTGTAATATTTGATAGATTTAGTTTACCACACACAATATTCGCGAATTTTTATTTAAAAAATCGCTAATAGAAAGGTATCGACGGTGAAACTTGCAATTTTTTTTCCAGTGAGTGCGAATTTGGGCCCCTATAATTTTTTTTATAATTTCAACAACACACCACGAGGGCTTACAGCCTAAATACTATCGTACCGTGGGTGTCTACCAGAAGGAAAGAGGCAACTTGTTAATTCTGGACTTGAAGGTTTGGAGGTTCGGAGGAGAAGCAAAAACATGTGCCGGCAAGGAATTCCACAACTTGGAAGTCCTCGGGACAAAAGAGCGAGCATAACAATATGTTCTAAGTCTGGTGACCTGGACAGTAAAAGGGTGCATTCGCTCTGTTCCCCTCGTAGATCTGTTGGGGGCAGCAGGTGGGGGAACTATGGAGTAAAGCTCCTCTGAGCACTGCCCGTGCATATTTCTATAAAAGAGAAAGATGTCACCAATGGCACGTCGGTGGGCAAGATATGGCAGCCTTTGGGTGAGGGTAGGGTCACCGATGAGACGTATAGCTCTCTTTTGAATGGAGTCCAGGATAGCGAGTGTAGAAGCGGCAGCGGCAGCGGCACCCCAGATGTGGCAGCAGTATTCGAGGTTTGGCCTTATTTGTGAAGTATATAAGGTATAGAGATTAGCCCTAGAACCCGAAACCAAGGTTTCTTTGAATTTATATATATATATATATATATATATATATATATATATATATATATATATATATATATATATATATATATATATAGGGTTTTTCAGAATAGCCGTGCATTAGAAGTTTATGAAGTTCCCTGGTATCATAAATTTTGAAATTTTGGCAGCGGTCACAATTCGTAATTTTCTTTTATTCTAAAATATTTTCAAGCTCACATCACTTCCGGTTAAACCGGAAGTAGTCATCAACTTTGCTGATTTAAATAGAATGCCCTATTTTTTATTGCATATTCGAATTCTCCATAATATTTTGTGAAGATTTATATTAGGCTTTTCTATCCCTATCTTTAACTATTTCATAGATATTTTGATTTTTTAACATTTTGCGTAACTTCTTTCCTCATTTATAACACTTTTTGTATTTCACATGTTTTTAAAGATAAAAGGCTGGAATTTAGAATATTATAACTTCTAGGATGAAGCCTTCATATTATCTACCTAAAGTTTACCTGTATCATACAGAGTGTTTTAAATTTAAAGACCAACTTACAGATATGCAATGTTGCAAAAGTCATTTTTTTTCAAATGGTGCACCCTGTATATTATTGAAAATTCGAGTTCTAAATTTAATTATACACCGGTTTCATATAAGTTTTCCTATACCTATCTCTTACGAGTAACTTGCTACTAGAGTTTTTAGGTAACAAACTCCTTTTCTAGAGCATATAAATCACGCTGAACAATAAAGGCAGCTGTGGCTGTCAGAAAACAGAATTTTGACAACACATGAATTCTATAGCGTCAGTTATATTTGAAAGTTAATCTGAGTGTGTTTGTATTACTTACGTTATAGAAATAATAAGCCAATAAAAATGCAGAATAATGAAGAGTACTCTAATATGGATATTTGACATTTATTTTATATCCATGGGGAATGCAATCGGATTGTAAGCAGAACATGCAGGATGTTTAACGAGATGTATCCCACGCTATCGGCAATGACTAGAGGAAAATTCGCATGGATAGAGGAAGTGTCAAAACTACACGACATGATCCAAAGCCAGTAACTGAAAATGAAGATATTGAGATAAAGGTTTTGGCTTATTTTCAAGTTTACCCGCGTAGCTCTATTCCTGCAGCTACTCGAGCTTTGGGAATATCAAGTTCATTTGTGCATAGAATATTGAAATCTCATAAGATGCACCCATATTCAGAAATAGTACTACAAGGACTTCGACCTGGTGACCATTTAAAAAGAGTAGAATTCTGCGAACACTTGTTTCTGAATTTTCAACAAGATGAGAATTTTCTCTCTAAAATTATCTGAACCGACGAATCGAAATTTAGAAGGGAAGGAATTGTGAATAGTAGAAATAGTCATTTTTGGGCAAGTGAAAACCCTAATATATTTAGAGAAGGACGCTTTCAAACAAACTTTAGTTTTAATGTGCTTTGCATTATTATGGACAATAAGGTCTCTTATGAAATTTACGAAGAAAATTTAAACGGTGAAAAGTATTTGGAACTATTAAATGGATCTGTCCGTAATTTTCTGGCAAGGCTACCACTAGATACAAGGCGAAGCTGCTGGTATCAGCTAGACGGCGCGCCTGCCCACTCCACTGGTGACGTTTACTGGCACTTAACGCAATTATTTGAAGACAAATGGATTGGGCCCAACGGTCCTTGAAGATGGCCTCCCCGCTCTCCTGATTTAATGCCTGCCGATTTTTATCTCTGGGGGCGTATAAAAAGTCAAGTCTATGACACAACAGTGGAAAGTAGAGAGGATCTTTTAAATCGTGTAATTAGAGCTTTTAGAGATTTGGATCCAAATGAAATCAAAAGAGCTACTACGAATGAGATGAACCGTAGAATTTTGCAGTGCCTTGACCAAGATGGTGGTCACATAGAACATCGTAGCATTTAAATTTGAATAAACTTTTTTTTATTTGTCTTTGTTCAGTTTTTTGTTTATTGTTAATATTTGTTTTAAATTTTTTCTTCATAATTACATTAATTTTTTTATGAAATCATATCACTTTTGTTATCTGACTGATGCATTTGTTGTGTAGTCTAACATGTACTCTTTAGAAGGGGAGGTTGTTACCTAAAAATGCTAATAACAAGCAACATATTGAAGATAGGTATAGAAAAACTTATATCAAACCGGTGTAGAATTAAATTTAGAACTCGAATTTTTAATAATATACAGGGTGTTCTATTTGAAAAAAAAACTTTTGCCACGTTGAATATGTCTAAGTTAGTAACTAAATTTAAAACACTCTGTATGACACAGGTAAACTTAAGGCACATAATATGAAAGCTCCCTCCCACAAGTTACGAAATTCTAAATTTGAGCCTTTCATCTTTAAAAACATGTGAAATACAAACTATTATAAATAAGGTTGTAAAATCACCGAAATACAGAGAAATCACAATATCAGTTGAAGATAGGGATAGGAAAGCCTAATATAAATCTTCACAAAATATTATGGAGAATTCGAATATGCGATAAAAAATAGGGCATTCTATTTAAATTAGCAAAGTTGATGACTGCTTCCGGTCTAACCGGAAGTGATGTGACCTTGAATTTTTTTTTGGTATAAAAGACAATTACGAATTGTGACCGCTGCCAAAATTTCAAAATTTAGGATATCAGGGAACTTCATAAATTTCTAATGAATGCACGGCTATCGTGAAAAACCCTGTGTATATATATATATATATATATATATATATATATATATATATATATATATATATATATCTCCACACCATAACTCAAAAAGTATTAACCGATTTTAATGATGAAATTCGGCAAGAATCTTTATTTTATCAATGGCTTGGACGAATTGACGAGTTCGTTAGCCAGCCCTGTCGGATCAGTTTTTCTGAAAAAACAACTTTTCCGGAAAGAAAAATTTGTATCTCAGAAAATAATAAAGTGATTTTGATGAAATTTGGCTGATATGTTACCCTCGTAAATACCTTATTTTGTACTAAAACTTAACTCTCTACGTTTATAGAAAATTGAGTTATGCAAATTTGAAACATTTAATGAAAATTCGCTACCAAAACGCACTTGCGGCATTCCAAAAATTTTTGTTGTACAGTCGTTTCATCTTGGTGCAACTGCTGGGTATCTCGGTTATTAGTGATCATATAACCTTACGGTTTTTGTAAACCAGAGCAACTTTTTTGTGAAACAAAAGATTCCTTAAACAAAATTGTCATACTCTTTTTAGTTTCCGAGCTACAGGGCAATATTGAAAATAATGCATGTTCAGATACCCCTTATATTTCAGCTGTCTAACAAAAAATTCTCAAATTAAAAACCTCTAGAAATATTTTTTTTTACACGTATAATCTAGTGGCTTAGTTTTTTCTAAATATCACTGTTTTTGAACTATTGACCAATGTTTTTTTTAATGGGACACCTGTATATTAATCAAAAAATTAATTTGAGTTTTCACCAGATTCTCAAAAATATGTATATTTTAATAAACAACCAACTAAAAAATACAATTTTCATAATTCTCATTTAAAATTTTGCAGTAGGCTATGCAAAAAATGCTGCTGTTTATTTATTTCTATATGCTAACAATAAATCGAAAAACTTATTTAATAACAGCTATTTATCAATATATCTGTTAGGAGTTCTTCACAAGATAGTGCTACCTACCTAGATTTATGTAACAAAAGGAAATAACATTAATAGATAATTATTATCCAATAAGCCTATCAGCAAAAACCGACTTTGAAAATTGTCACATAAGCACTAAAGTAATCTAGTAAATCAAAATAACTGTGTAAAATGATTTACATTTTGTTGTATGCACACTGCATATTTTTCCTATTTCCTTTAAGGAATTAAGCAAAACAACGGGATAATTTTGTAAGCAGCAAAAATCTAATTGAATTTCCTAAATCTTGAATATTATCATGATGAACTTTGTAAATGTTATTCTTCAGATATCCCCATAGAAAGAAAATGAATATAGACAAGTCTGGGGACCTAGCGGCCACCTTATAGGCCCATTGATTCCGATCCATTGATTTGGAAAATTATTCTCCAAAAATAATCTCGCCATTTGAGAATTGTGCACAGAAGCTCCGTCCTGTTGAAAATTAATTTCGCTTACATGCACAAAAGAAACATCATCGAGCAATTCAGGTCAGATCAAGTCAGGCCAACGAAGGCTCTAAAATTTCAACGTAGTGATTGGCTGTTAGGTTTTCCTCAAATATATAAAATTTTATACATGTGCACTCAGGCAAAATTAATACGGAAGTAGCCAACAAATTTGTGAACTCCTAAGTAATTCGTCAACCAAGTGTGAAATTGTAAAGAATTAGTAATCTGTACAAATTGGAGCGTCAATACAATATATATATATATATATATATATATATATATATATATATATATATATATGTGCATGTATGTATGTATGTATATTTTGGAGTCTCCTGGAACCCAGTGTACCTAAAGTTCAACTACCGTCCACACTTGAACACCTTCTTTGGCGCTAGTTAACGAAAACAAGCTTTATTTTACCCTAAAACATTATGGTTTAATTTTTGTGTAACATTACTTGACAAAATTTTTGTAAAAAAAATATTGTGAAAATGTTTACAAATTTGTATGTAATTTTTTTTTAAGGAATATTTGTCAAAAACATGTTTGTTATAATCATATGCTGGCAGTTGTAGTTTCTGTCTAAGTTGACAGAAAAATCGAAACAGTTTTTTTCGGGAAATTTATATATGTACTTTTAGTGAATTTTCGTAGAAAAAATTCACTAATGGGGAGATCCCGACTTTTGAATTTTGAAATTTTTTTTGCAAATGAGCGCGAACTAGGACCGCTAGAACCCATATCCGGGGTCAGTTTCAATTTTTATATGTTTATATATATATATATATATATATATATATATATATATATATATATATATATATATATATATATATATATATATATATATATATATATGTATCACACCGATAACTCAAAAATAATGGGCCGATTTTGATAACATTTGGCATGTACCTTCCTTTTGTAAGTGGTTTCCATAAGTTCGTTACTCGGGAAAATCGGACGAGGTTTTCCGAAAAAATGTTGAGCTTTCATTTGAAAAAAAAAATTATCTCAAAAAATAAAAAAGCTATGATAACTAAATTTGGTAGCTAGCTTAACAATATAAAAAGTAAACTGCACACCAAAATTTAGATTTCTATGTCACACGAAAAAAAGTTATTATATATATATATGTATATATATATATATATATATATATATATATATATATATATATATATATATATATATATATAATAAAATATTTTGTGCCAGATCATTTCTATGAAAATTCACTACCATAACGTACCTGATGCGCCCACGCTTTTTCATACAATAAACTTATTTTGATGAAATATGGGACATAATTTCTACTACCAAATTTGATGTCTTTTATTCAAAAAATACATATGTCACCTTAAATATATTTTAATGAAAATTTGATACCATAAGGCACTCAACTTTCTTGGTGTGTCTCGACTTTTTCAAAATCGATGAATTGCTTACTGAAATATTTGGTACTTATTTTGTCGATTATCCTTGTAGTGTATAGGTATAGGTGCTTAGCATCTAAATCATGTTTTTATTTCATTAGCTTTGAAAGGTAACACCTGAAAACATTTGAGAAAGGTCATAGTTTATGGAAATTAGTCATAAAAGCTAAGCATATTTTTTGTATGAATGACAAGTACATGCGAAGAATAATAAGTAGGTAAAAGATATACACAAATCGTACGATCTTATCTGATTTCTGGTAAAATGTAGGCTTCACTAAGTTAAATATCGATATTTTAGAAGCTTTAAATGATAAGTGATAAGAATATTGACTTATTTGCAGTTTATGCTAAGCGAATTCTCTGGGAGGCAATAAATTCAGGTATATACTGACGTATCTACCAAAGTACGTGACAATTACCTGATCTAACTTTCCGGCATTTTATGGTGTAAACATCATTGTAAGAGCCAATATCCAGCAAGAGAATTTTCTTGGGAGATAATAACAAATTTAATTATTTTTAAAATATTCTGTGGCATGTTCCAATTTTTCAGATGTATTATAATTTGAAGTTATCAGTGAAATCTCATAAACATTTCTTTATAGGTTAACAGAGGGTTTATCTCGTTTATTCATTTACAGGCAAATTGCTTTTCTCTCCTCAACATTCCAGAGCACAAAGGACATGCATGTAATTTTACCAAGACTGTGTCACTGATATCACTAAATAAAAACAGAACACCACCTTTATAATGCAAATTCACACAACTGTAGATTTTAGATACTAATGCTTTTGTGTTGTTACCTTATGATCTCTAATTTTATTTCAGTGTTCACAATTTTAATAATTTGTTGGATAGTTGAACAACGGGATATGAATTGTTTTTAACGTTGCCAAATGTTGAATACGTATTTGACGTTTGAGTGACTTTTCTTAAAAGAATTCACCAATGAGGAGACCTCGACTTTTGAATTTTAAAAAATTTCTTGAAATAAGCGCGAATTAGGCCCCCTAGAACACATATCCAAGGCCAGTTTCAATTTATATATATATATATATATATATATATATATATATATATATATATATATATATATATATATATATATATATATATATATATATATATATATAGGAGATATAAGAATGTTCAGAAAAAAATATACTAAATCTTCCGGCCACTTGCAAAAGGAAGGTACTCTCCAAAGTTGATCAAATTTGGTGAGTACCTTCCTTTTGCAAGTGGCCGGAAAATTTAGTTTTTTTTCGAAACATTTTATATCGCCGGGAATAACAAAGTTATGGCAACGAAATTTGGTGCGCGCGTTTATATAGTAAAAACTAAACTGTTGTAAAGATTGTAATCTTGAGTACGTCGGACAAACAAAAAGATCGATTGGAATTAGATTAAAAGATCACTTAGCCCAATTACGTTACGGTACTATAGATAGATCTTCCGTGGTCCGACATATTTGGGATAATAATCATCACGTTAATGAAGATAATCTGAAATTAATAAAAAATGTTAGACAACCAGGACAGCTAAACTCCTTCGAGAGTATATATATTGCGAAATATAATTACAACAAAAAATGTATGAACGTTTCACCACCGATTACGAGTCACCTGATCGGTTGCTTCGTTAAATAAACTTCCCACGTTTCAACACGTCCTGAAGATAATATAAAAGTACAGATAGTTCCGCCAAAGGAAACTATGTTAATTTAGTTGTCGTTGAACCTTCACAAAATAATTAGAGATGAACACCTTTTAGATAAGTTAGTAGGGACAGTGCAAAGACCTCGTCCGGCGATAAAAATACAATACACTGCAGAATTTGCCTGCGATTAGTTTCCCATCTCAGTTCGGTCTCTTTACCTGAGATCCGTTATATAAGGTGATGCTAGCTTTTAAAGTAGTTAGAATTTTTCATCCTCCGATGACGCTAACTTGGTTAGTGAAACGATCGTCAGGTCTTTTAAAATGTGTTGTGGTGATTTGGGTTTTCCAAGTGTACTTATCAGTGCTCATCACAGGTTACAATCTTTACTTAGTTAAGTAAACTGTGTACCAAAATTTAGATCTGTAAGTTGAAAGACAAAAAAGTGATAGGCATTTAAAGAGGACAAATTTGGGATTTTCCTCTTAAAACGTCAAAGTCGCGATTCGAAACGTCAAAACTGGCAACATTTAGGCAAAGAACCCAAAACGAATACGGGTTATGTAGAGAAAATGTGTCAAGAAGAGTGTTTTACACACTCTTAAGTTTCAGCTTTAACTGCCATTGCCCTTCATTCCCCCAATTTAGAAGCTGAAAGAAAAGACATACTATGGATATAACTCTCTCTCAGGGCTGCCACTAAATTCATCTCTTGCATTTATCGGTTACCTTCTGACAACAACTTTGTCCAGCTGTTTGACTACCTTTCTGAAAAAACCGACCATCTGATTTCTGAATATCCTTCCTCCGAGGTCACTATTCTTGGTGAGTTCAATGTCCATAATAAGGAATGGCTAGGATCTTCAAAAACCGATCCACAAGGAAGAGCAGCGGAGGCGTTTGCAGTCAGCAATTCTTTAGCCAATATGGTTCAGCAACCTACTTACTTTCCTCGCATCCCAACACACAGCTCAAATCCCTTGCATCTCCTTCTTACTACAAATCCTGACTGCTATAAGATATCAGTCACCGCCCCCCTGGGTCGCTCTGACCACGGCATGGTCACTGCTTCCTGCGCAATGCAACCCGAGGTCACACAGTCATCACACCCACGTATCGTTTGGCACTACAACTCCGCGAACTGGGACAAAATGCGAGATTACTTTTCTTCATTTCCATGGGCGTCTGTCTGCTTCTCTCATCCTGACCCCTCTAATATCTCACAAAACGTCACCGAAATTATCCAAGCTGGCATGGAATTATTTATTCCACGTACACAGAAAACCTCTGCAGCCACTAAAAAGCCCTGGTTCTCTAAATCCTGTGACAACGCCAGACTTGAAAAGATAAAAGCTCACAAAAAGCTTCTACACAATCCCAGTCAAGAAAACCGTCAAGCATTTAGCGACGCAAGAAACCGCTATGCCCGCATTTTTTCTGAGGCAAAAAACTCGATAATTTCTGCACGTTCCCACCTCTTGTCTCAGGGGATGAAATTGTTTCTACCGCCCTGGGCAAGGCTGAACTTTTTGCCTAGTTGTTCGCCGGCAATTATACTCTCAACCCACCTCTAAATGTTCAACCACCAACAGTCTCCAATGTCGCGCATATAATGACGGATATCATTTTCAAAACTAGAAAGGTACGGAAGATGCTCTCTTCTCTTAATACCAGGAAAGCCTCTGGCCTTGACGAGATCCCAACAATTGTTCTCAAAAAATGCGCACCAGAACTTGGTCCTGTCTTGACTCGTCTGTTTCAGACATCTTACAATAGAGGCATATTCCCTAGTAATTGGAAAACTGCTCGAGTACAACCCGTCCCCAAGAATGGATCGAAAGCGCTTCCTAGCAACTAATACCTATTTCTCTCCTTTCAGTCATCTCTAAAGTGATGGAAAAGTATATAAACACCGAATTACTAAAATTTATTGAAAAACATAGTCTAATCCACGACAGGCAGTATGGATTCCGTCAGATTCCGTCTTCTTCACATTAATGACCTCCTCTCTAGCACACCCAACCCAGTTCATAGTTACGCGGACGACATCACCCTCCACTCAAATATTCGAAGCCTGTCTCTTTAGCCCAATTAGATGAGGATCGCAGACTCATGGAGGGTTCTGTCTCTGTGTATCTCCAAAAAATATTAGACTGTGGAAGTAGAAATCTTGTACAATTCAACCCCATCAGTCTTGTTTTCTATCACATAAGAGATACACCAGCCCTAGACCCATCACAATGAACAACCAAGTTATTCAGAGTAATGAATCCTTTTCACTTGTTGGCATATCTGTGAATCGAAATCTCAATTGGCACCAACGTGTCACAACAATTGCAGAAGCGGCTGCTAAGAAATTAGGGTTCCTCTTCCGGGCTTGCAAATACTTTTTACAAGCTAATCTCTATACCTTATATACTTCACAAATAAGGACAAACCTTGAATACTGCTCTCACATCTAGGGTGCCGCTGCCGCTTCTACACTCGCTATCCTAGACTCCTTTCAGAAAAAAGCTATACGTCTCATCGGTGACCCTACTCTCACTCAAAGGCTGCCATCTCTTGCCCACCGACGTGCTGTTGGTGACCTCGCTCTCTCTCTCTCTCTCTCTTTTGTAGATATCTGCACGGGCACTGCTCAGAGGAGCTTTCTTCCATAATTCCTCCACCTGCTGCCCCCAACAGATCTACCAGGGAAACAGAGCGAATGCACCCTTTTACTGTCCAGGTCACTAGACATAGAACATCTTTCTATGCCCGCTTTTTTGTCCCGAGGACTTCCAAGATGTGGAATTCCTTGCCGGCACATGTTTTTCCTTCTCCTCCGAACCTCCAAACCTTCAAGTCCAGAATTAACAATTTGCCTCTTGCCTCCATGTCGACACCGACGGTACGATAGTATTTAGGCTGTAAACCCTCGTGGTGTGTTGTTGAAATATAAAAAAAGGACGGTCCGTGGATTGCCATTTCACGAGCCTATAGAGTTTTTGTTCGGGAATAGTGATTACACAACTCAGGCGTGCTACACGATTGTCTATCTTCTAGATTATTTTACTCCTCATCATAGTCAGTTTAGTATTAAATATAAGATTCACTACGCTAGTGACTTGCTGCCCAACATCGCATGGACACGGGACCGACGGCTTTACGCCCCCTCCGAAGGGCAGAACGTGCAGACATTCAACTTGCTCAAATACAATGCCATAACCTCGGTTGATGTTAATGTTACACTTTGTACTGAAAAAGTGAAAGGAGTACCCTGGGATCGAACCCAGTACCCTTCGCTTTAGAGGCACACGTTCTTACCCCTGAACCACTGAGGTTCTCTCAATAACCTTTAATTTGTAGACTAAAACACTAGAAATTATCTTACCTGCATCTCATAATTTTTTCGCCCGTACCCCCTTTACATTTCGCAAGAAGGGTAGGGATATTCAGCGTGCTCACCATCACATGGCGAACGAGACCGACGGCAGATATTTAACTTGCTCATACACAATCCACAACCTCAATTTATATTAATTGACGCTTAATGTACTGAAAAATAAGTTGGCGCTTCTGCTGGGAATCGAACGCAGGAACTTTGGGTACAGAGGCATAAGTTTTTACCACTGTACTCGAGGCTGCGTTGCGTTGTGTTAATATGATTTTATCCACCAAAGTTAATTATTAAAAAAATACACCATACGCGTTGCCTAAGAGCATTCTAATTTTTTTTTAATTTTTATCTCCGAAAATAAATAAATAAAAATGGTAAGTAGGCTAGCGTTACAAAAGGTAAACCATATACCAAAATCTAAATTTCTAGGTTAAAAGAAAGAAATTATAAGCATTTAATGAAAAAATGTTTGGTGCCAGATCATTTCTATGAAAATTCACTACCATACGGCACTTTCTGCGTCTAGACTTTTTATCTTCATTTCGAGATTCGGCCTATTTTTCGCCTTATTTGACTGCACTACCATGTCCATTGTATATAAATACATACATACGTACAAAGCTTTACACGATAATATTAAGCACATATTCATCGGTTTAATTTTTATTTTCTAGAGTTTTCCTTTTATTTGGACCACTCTGTGTATCATATGAAATAAAATGACTGATATGGAGAAAAGTCCCTAGCTTCCCTTGGTGTTGAAACATCTTTTCTTTTAGAGACACGCCAGAGAAGCCAGCAAGAACGGCGAGAAGCAGCAAGCAGATGACACGCGTCTCGCGTCTATTAGTTATCGCGAACGTCAGTTCGATTAGAGTCGAATGGTCGCAAAGACGGGACATTCCAATTTCCGGACCCAATCAGTACATGAAGTTAACTCTTATCCTCAAAAATTCAGCGAACGACGAACGACCAAATACCGCAATAAGAAAACTTTAACTTTTCCTTAGCAGCTTTTATTTTCGTCGCGATCGAGCGGTAGGGAGCTGGAGATGGAGAAGCTGGAAAACTGGAAAGCTGGAACTCGGCCCTGTGGCATCGACACACTAAATGAGGCATGTCTCTCCACACGGTCATCTCGTGGCCGGTTTACAAATCAGCTAACATTCAGAAAGTTGTCTTAACGAACTACCCTGGCACCGATCAAAAGTCAATAGCCAATCTATACTTTACCTTCGAATTCACAATGGTCTACAAGCTCTAGTTGAGCTTCTGCTACGGCTACTTCAACTTTTCACACTCCACATGAGTATTATTTCCTTTCATATCCTCTCACTCAATAGTTAGGGTGGTCTTTTTTATATGTCGTAGACACATCTCGTTATATCATCTATCCAATTCAGTTACGATGTCGCTACACTGTATGACCATCTGAAATATCTGTTTGTCAAAACCACCGAATTGTATGCATTAACTATTATTTGACGGGATTTTTCTGAGTTTATTTTTGTAATAATTTGAGTGTTCAATAAGCATGGTAAAATAGAACAGAAACAAAAAGACTGATACTGGTTGCATTCGACATACTGAGTGAAGATTGGAATCTGCGATGAGCACTGATAAGTACACTTGGACAACTCAAATCACCACAACGCATTAAAAAAACTGATGATCGTATCACTAACCAAGCTAGCGTCATATCTTGTAAAACATGTAAAACTCTATTTATATTTTTCTGCAGTTGGTCGGTTTATAACGATTGAGGGTTCCACGACTCAAAAATGAACATATTTAGTCCGGCGAAAATACCTGAATTCTTTTATTATCTATCGGACGTACTTCTGTCGGTCTTTATTAAACTCACCATAGGTGGCGGCGCCAAATTCATACTCTTTTTATTATTACTATATATATATATATATATATATATATATATATATATATATATATATATATATATATATATATATACATATATTTGAAAGCGTGTAGTTGTCCTGGTTGTCTAACATTTTTTATTATTAGTGAATTTTGTTTGAAAAAAATCACTAATGAGGAGATCCCGACTTTCGAATTTTGAAAAAATGTCTTCAAATGAGCGCGAACTAGATCCGACATCCCAACCCCCTTTTATATATATATATATATATATATATATATATATATATATATATATATATATATATATATATATATATATATATATGTATGTATGTATATATGCAGGGTGGCGCATTGAAAACGAAACAGACCGATTTGCGTCCAGAGAAATATTTTTTTAAGAAACGCTGAAACACGTCAATTTTAATATTGAGGGGGACATGTTTTGACATAAAACTCAACTTTGTCACATCAACCCCTTAAGGGTGGTGATAACAACCCTGATATTTTAAATAGGGAACATGGGTCGCGTGTTACATCATTTGAAAGCTCTTTCTTTTCTGAATTCAGCACACAAACTTTTTTGGAAGTTTTATTAACTCGTATAAAAATTATTCACAGTTGGAGTTGCAAAAACGTATTTCCTTCATTGTGATAATAAATGCACTAATTAGTCAACTATTCGTTAAAAAAAAACCTAAAAAACAAAACCAAACATTCAAAAATGTTTATTCAGTTAAGCAAGTGTTCAAATTGTTGACCACCAGCTTCCATACAAAAGTATAAATTTTGTTCAAAACGAGCTCTGACATTCTGGAGCATTTGTGGAGTTACTAGACCGCATTCTTCAACCATGCTTTGCCGTAATTATTCCAGAGACTCCGATTCTGTTGCGAAAATTCTACTCTTTAAATGGCCCGATAGAAAAAAGTCTAAAGGAGTTAAATCCGGTGATCTAGGGGGTCACACAACGTCCAATCCATTGCTATGGAAACTCTCTGTCCAAAAACTCCCTAACACGTTGTAAAAAATGCGGAGGAGCTCCATCTTGTTGAAACACTAATTAATTTTCTTGATAGCGATCATCATTTTCAACAATGTCAATTAGTAGAGGGTAAACAATATCTTCTAGTAACTCCAAATACGTTTCGCCACTCAAATTGCCATCGAGAAAAATTGGTCTGATTAAACGGTCTCCAAAAATGCCAGTCCAGACATTCAATTTCTTTGGAGTTTGAGTGTGGACTTCCTGAAAATTTCTTAGATTATTATCTGCCCAATAACGACAATTATGACGATTGATTGTAGAGTTTAATAAAAACGTACACTCATCTGAAAAACAGATATTGAACAGAAAGTTCCCGTTGTCAGCTATTCGTGCAGCTATAACTTCACAAAACTCCAGCCGCCGATCAAAATCATCTTCATTCAGTTGCTGTACAAGATGAATTTTATACGGGTGAAATTTATGATGCTTCAATATTCGCTGAATAGTTCTTCTTTTGATGTTTGAAACAGTTGCCAATTTTATCGTGCTCAAAGTTGGGTCTGCAGCAATTTGTCCTAAAACTTCAATCTCAGTAGTCTCATTTCTAACCCGAAATTCACGTTCAGGATCCCGTTTTTTGTTGGCTACTGAACCACTTTGTCGAAACTTTGCAACTCCAAAATGTATTTTCTGTTAACATGTCTGTTCGGATGTCGTTCATTAAACAAATTTGCGGTACGGTTGGCACTGTAATCGTTTTTGAAAAAAAGAGTAATTATTTCAACTCTTTCTTCTACAGAATACACCATTGTAAAATTAATTTTCGGTAGTACTATCAATTATCAAACCGATCGATAAACTGAAATGATAAACCGCATTTCTCTCATTCCGATCAGAAATGTTCTGATAGTCAATTTTTTGTTTACAAACCAACAAAACATTGACTATCAGTACATTTCTTATCGGAATGAGTGAAACGCGTTTTTGCATCTTCAACTGTAAATAATTTTTAAACGAGTTGATAAAACTTCCAAAACAATTAGTGTGCTGAATTCAGGAAAGAAAGAGCTTTCAAATGATGTTCCCTATTTAAAATATAAGGGTTGTTATCACCACCCTTAAGGGGTTGATGCGACAAAGTTGAGTTTTATGTCAAAACATGTCTCCCTCAATATTAAAATTGACGTGTTTCAGCGTTTCTTAAAAAAAATTCTCTGGACGCAAATCGGCCTGTTTCGTTTATATATATATATATATATATATATATATATATATATATATATATATATATATATATATATATATATATATATATATATATATATATATCCATCTCACACCGATAACTTAAAAAGTAATGAACCGATTTTGATAAAATGTGGTGGGTACCTTCCTTTTGCAAATGGCTTAAATTTGTTAGCCAAGAAAATCGGACCAGTTTGCCCGGAAAATTTTGTGTTTCCTTTCGGACAATTTTTATATCTCCGGAAATAACAAAGCTATAGTATTTAATTTTGGTACGCGGGTTTATGCCGTTAAAGATAAACTATACCGAAATTTATATTTCTAAGTTGAAAGGCAAAAAAGTTATAGGCAGTTAATGCAAAAATTTCGGTTACCCTAGAGGCCAAATGAGGACACAACACGAAATATTTGTGTATGACAAATACAATTGATGTAATTTTATAGACAAAAAAAGAACATTTCGGGATAAGCAGTCGAAAAGCATTAAAACAGTAAAATAAGCTTTCGTACTCCAAGAAGACAAGATTCTTATAAGGCGACCCAAGGCATTTAACGGAGGGTAAAATATCTTCCTCCAAAAAGCCCAATTGTCAAATTGTGTTATTTAATGTCACTTTTAAAATTTCCTCGGTATATTCTCTCATACCCCAAATGTCACCAACATTTCCACTCCAGAAGTGCATACCATGTTTATTTTAGTATAAAACTCATTGCAGTGCAAGATTTAGTTATTTTAAATTGTTTTAGATTTTTAGCTTAAGTTACTATTTTAATAATCAATTTTGTTTTACTGTAGTAACTGTCGCTCAAACAGAACAAATATATATTAAATAACAGAGACAAATGACGTCTTTTACTGTGTCAGAAGAAATAATGTCACTACGATTTTGATTGAAATAATTAAGTGCATACTTTTTCCAACTATCTAAGAAAGACGCTTCATTTGAGAGTTTGAAATTTGCGTTGGAAATCACATTATACTTAGTTAAATGTAATAAGAAATGTCCTCAGTTAAGTGATTTAATTATTGCATACAATTGGGGATGAAATAATGAAAGCACAATATAAAAGTTGTTAGAGGCTGGGAATTGGAGTTTGGAGGTTCTGATGTAGCATATTTAACAGATCAGGGAAAGAACGGCAATTTAATGTCTGTCAGAAAGCGAGGATTTAACAAGTGAATAGTAATTCAGTTAACCACAGGACAAGCTCTCTAAGCCGAGCTGTAAGCACTATCAGAAACCACAAGCTCAGATTTGTACAGTAATTCTATCCTGCGGGACCTCTCAGACACCTTTCGCGCCTCTACAATCGAAAATTGCCGATTCTTAATTTATAACTTCGCAAATTATCTTGAAAAACCTAAATCTAACACAAATAGGAGAAAAAGTGAGTTTATAAATATTTAATCTTTAATCTACCGGTTTGAAAATTACTTACTGGATTAAATATGAATAAGAAAAAAGTCTGGACCCACCAAATGCGCTGTGGTAAAGACAGAAGTCTTTCAAATTCGAATAACAAAATTCTTTGCCAACATAGGAACATCAATTTTGGTAAATAATAAAGCCTCTTTAATATAAATATGTGGTCCAATAAATCTCGTCAAAATAACTTCATCATTTTCACAGAGACAAGTTATTTTTGGAAAAAAAAACCAACTTATTTTTAAACTGGTGAGATGACTGCATAAATCCGAGAGATCTACAAAATAAATACATTTGCTAAGTTTTATCTAATTTATGGTCTTACCATTGAGAAAGTCATTCATGTTCAAAGAGTACCCGGCGTTCGTGGTCTATGGCAAAACTTATAGGTGGAAATTTCAATCCTAGCTCGTTTCCTCCGTGACTTCAAATAATGAAGAATTCGCTGTTTCGTCAGATGAAAAAGTTGATTCTTTTTGCTCACGTATTTATTTCTAATCCTATGCTTGATCCGTATAGAGCGCAGTATGTTTCCGCTGTAAAGTCAAAAGTGAAAGAAATATTTTCCAAACATCGTACTCTTAAGCTTCCTTAACTTGACTCAAATTTTATATCGTTTTGTTTACTACGTCCAATCGGATAGCGGTGTTTCCATCTTCACTCAAACAAGCCGTAGTTAAGGCCGTGCCTAGAATGGGAGACAAGTCCACACACCCTGTAGATCGTTTTCTTCCAATCAACCTTTTCGGAAACACATGTTTCAGGTTTAAGTACTCGCAAGTGTGGACGGAAGCTGCATATTATGAATGTGCTCCATCCTGTTGGCAAAAAAGTGGTTAGCTGGAAGACTAGGTAATCCTTGGTCTGGGTATATGGCGGTGCGGAAAAAAAAGTCTGCTTGAAATATCTTGTAATAACATTTAGTTACTCATAGAAAACCAAAATTTCGAATACAGTTAATTCCTTTTTAAATTAATAACGAATCGACCTTTTCAAAATCAAAAATTGGGTTGAATACCACATTTTAAAGCTAAATTTTCTCTGCCTTGGTATTTGTTTCATAAATAAAATATCAATCCGAACAAAATAATTACTTCTTGCTTTTTGAAAATCGTGTTATGAGCACTACTAAGCAAAATGTAAATAATTTTGTAGTGCCTAATAAATAAATCTGTTTTATTTCAAGAGAAATATCACACGAATCTACTTTCAGTTTAAAAATTTTATGGCGGTTGTACCGTTCAAGAAGAGGTTGAGGTGAGTAACCATATTTTTACTGAAAAAAGCGACATTCAAAAAATCTAAGTGGATTCCGTTTCGCTAACAAAGTTAGCGTCATCATAGGAATAAATAAACTGTTACTTTGTTTATTTATCTTTCTGACAACGCTAACTTTGTCAGCGAGTTGATTGTCAGGTCTGCAAAAAGTATTCTGATGAATTGGACACTGTACTTATATACGTATTCTTTGGAAGAAATATATGCAGACGACATTATGGTACGTATCTGATAGCCGCCATATTATATTTATTGACACTTCATCATCCTAGGTCACTCTCGGGATGACGACGATTCTAATGACACCTGATTTAGGGAAATATATTTAGCCATTCGAATGCTACATAGAAATAACGAATTCCACATACTAACATACACAGGTGCGAAAAACATAACCTTTACTGTCTCTCAGGGGGGTAAAAACACGTGCTAATTAATTAAAAATTAAATTCTTCGATAGAATGTATTAACTTTTCTCTTAATCGTTTCTTTATCACATGGAAACTGAGTTGATAATCCTACATAAGCTTTTATATTGCTGAAAAAGCTATTTTCCATAGTTATCCTGAAGATTGTTGGAAATCGCTCTAACGGCTACTTTATGTTATAGAGGACACCCTGTGCATTCAATGAGGATTACCGTAGCAACACTCAATAGGTAACAATGCTTCATTCAAGTGAGACTGGTAAGTAAGTTTGGCAGCATTTTTATCTATAATATCTCCTATTTTACAAATGGAGTAGTGGTGAAAAGTAATTTTGTAAACATTTGATCAATGCGGGTTTTCCAGCTTAGGCTACCACCTATATAGAAGCCTAAAATATAAATATATTTTTTGAATTATGCTAATGTTTGTTAGTTACTATTAAGTCCCAATGTTTTTTGTTTTAAGTAATAACTTATTTACGCAAATCCAATTACACTTGCTAAAGGATTTGATCACTTTTGTACTTAATTGGTGCTGCAACTGATTTATTTAAAATTGTCGTATCACCAGCAAAAATGCGAACTCTATCTGCTTTGGTGTCTCCGAGAACATCTTTTATGTATAGTAGAAAAAGCATTGGTTCTAGCATAGGGCCCCGTGGAACTCTCAAGTCGAGTTGTCTGTGATTCGATGCAATATTTTGCCAGAAAACTGCATGTACTCTATGGAATTTAATTGCACTTGTTGATATTAAATCCATACGTAAACATTTAATATACTTTATTATTTCACTAACTGAATAAACTATATGATACATCTAACTATAAAACAATCACAACAGTACATAACAGATAACTGACCGAGCGTGGAGAGACGTATCTTCACTGTGTCGGTTGGTAGCGAGGAGAGAGAGAGAGAGAGAGAGAGAGGTCGCCTGGTGTATCTTATATGCGTAGTTCTTGACAGCTTGCTGTCGAATAACGTAACGCAACGTTTAGCTGTCAAGAGAAACATATAGTAGTGTTGACGGAAACACTGCGGTCGGAACCACCGCCACATACTCTATCTTTCAAAGATGATTCAAAGTGCACCAATTCTGCCCTTCATCCCATAATATCCTTATGTGGAGCTAAGAATCGGGTCGATGCATATTGAAAGCAGTGGTGAGCTTCGTCGTTACTTTTGAATACCCGCATGTAATCGCTATTTTCAGATCAACTACTCGTTACATTGTATTCGTTACAAAGCAACCATTAAGGGTTTGTAGGTTCCATAGAACCCATACCAATATCAGTATATAATTTGCCTGCTACAGATTACCGTATACCGATCTGTTACGCTCCACTCCTTCTACGAACATTGACTAATTGGCGTAGCTATTGTACAGCTTTCGTATTTACCATAAACTAACAATAAATTATTACTAAACAGTGTCTCATATGATTAGTCAATAAGTAAATACAATGTGTTAAAAATGACTATTCCATTTTCAACAACACCAATAAATAAAATATGGGAAGTCACATTATTTTTATTACAGTATTTAATCTTTTATTTAAAGAAAAACCTACACTTAAATACGACTGGATTAGCATTGCCTTGTTCTCTTGGTGTTTTAGGTATATTACATTCCACTACAAAAAATAAAAACCCCCTAACAAGAAAAAAATGAAAACCCTTAAATTAAAGAAAATGTACTCATACCTACTTTATATGGTAGGTGGTGGTGGACTTTTCCTGTACGTGATAATAAAGGGTTTTTTCACTCCCAAGGAGGTACCACCCTTTACATCAACGAAGTCCCAATGGAAGTTTCCGGTTCTGGTGTATGAGTCGGTTTCCCTTATCAACAAAAATGATGATGGCTCCTCCCTATACAAAAGATTCTGGAGATAAAATACCCCTCCAATCGTATCTCCGGGAGAGGGGTGTGCAGGGGGCGCCGGAATCAAATAAATTATAACCTGAACTCCGTCCACCATTTCCTCCAGGCTAATAGGCCCCAACTCCTCTTCCCCACCGAAACCCAAATCAGTGACAAAACAGCCACTAATCACCTTAATTTCCCGGGGATGAGCTCCTTACGTCCTTTAGATTGTATGGAGGTGTGCGCGCATACGTCCGCAACAATCTACCCTGCACCAGACTCCCCAATCTGGAAGCTGGAAGAAAAGACATACTTTGGATGAAACTCTCTCTCTCTCTCTCTCTCTCTCTCTCTCTCTCTCAGGGCTGCAACTAAATTCATCTGTTGCATTTACCGGTCACCTTCTGACAACAACTTTGTCCAGCTCTTCGACAACCTTTCTGAAAACACCGACTACCTGATTTCTAAATATCCTTCCTTTGAGGTCACTATTCTTGGTGACTTCAATATTCATAATAAGGAATAGCTACGATCTTCAAAAACCGATCCACAAGGGAGAGCAGCGGGGACCTTCGCAGTCAGCAATTCTTTAGCCGATATGCTTCAGTAACCTACCTACTTTCCTCGCATCCCAACACACAGCTCAAATCCCTTGGATCTCCTTCTTACTACAAAACCTGAATGCTATAAGACATCAGTCACCGCCCCTCTTGGTCGCTCAGATCACGGCATGGTCACTGCTTCCTGCGCAATGCAACCCGAGGTCACACAGTTATCACACCCACGTATCGTTTGGTACTACAACTCCGCGAACTGGGACGAAATGCGGGATTACTTTTCCTCATTTCCATGGGCACCTGTCTGCTTCTCTCATCCTGACCCCTCTGATATCTCACAAAACGTCACCGAAATCATCCAAGCTGGCATGGAATTATTTATTAAACGTACACAGAAAACCTCTTCAGCCACTCAAAAGCCCTAGATCTCTAAATCCTGTGACAAGACCAGACTTGAAAAGCTCAAAGCTCACAAAACCCTTCTACACAATCCCAGTCAAGGAAACCGTCAAGCATTTAATGACGCAAGCAACCGCTATGTCCGCATTCTTTCTGAGGCAAAAAACTTGTTTAATACCCACATCAAAAACAAAGTCCTCTCAAGCTCCAACGGCAGCAAACCCTTCTGGACTCTTGCTAAATCCATTGGGAATAATTTCTGCCAAAGCGCGTTCCCACCTCTTGTTTCAGGGGATGATATTACATAAATGACTCATAAAATTAAAATGTTTATCCAAAAATATATAACTACATAGGGTGTCTCATTGAAAAAGTCGTGTATGACCGTATAGCTGGAAAGACGCTAAAGTTGGAAAAGGAACAGAAAAAAAAACGACGCATAGATATGTTTTTACTAATGATCAATTTTCTTCCAAACTAACTAATGTATGAGATACTGTATAGGATCATAGGGCCACCAGTTTATTTAGTCAACTAATATTAAATGCTAGTTTCAAAACTTGCCGTAAACCCGGTAATAATATAGATTATTTCAAGACTAATTAAGTAACTAATTTACAGTCTGCTAAAACGACTAATTTAACATTCTTCGACCTTTCATTGTTGATATATTATGGACGTGCCACATCAATATCTCTTTCTAAGAACGTTGAAAATAAATGTTCAACTTAAGAGAATATTATCGGAAAATTGGAGCAGGTTCATGGCAAAATGGAATCATCGTCTGAAGTCATAATTAACTTTTTCAGAAGCGTAGGTGATTTACGATGACGTTTCAAAGTGAAGTTAAAGATTCCAGCATATCGCGGTAACAAAAGATTAGCCTGCTCTCCATTAGTCAAGTTTATAAGGAGCTACTGAAAACAGCTGAAATGCCATTAGATTTAAGCTCGTTTTCCACACATTTTACGTCAACCGAAACAGGATTCGATCTACTAGTTTTTGTTAAGATGAAAATACATTGTACGAGTTTTTCTCTAAAAATGCAACAGAAGTCCTAAAATTTGTAAAAGTATTTTGTTCTTTTAGGCAATTTTCAATAAAAAGTTCATTAATATATGTAGTAAAAGATCATTGAAACGTATATTCAGAATCAGTCTATATATATATATATATATATATATATATATATATATATATATATATATATATATATATATATATATATATATATATATATATATTGCTATGGTCTGGCTTTTTAATTAATGATTTGCTAATTACTAATTAGATGCTGATATTACATTAATTACTTCTAATCATAAATCTAATTTCTAATATATCTTTATATTAATAATTTATACCGTTGGACGCCAGGCAACACACTGTTTGCCAATATCATTATCTAATATACTTTTAATAAGCCAAAACCTGCAAATATTACCCCGTCAATTAGAAGATAATTTATTTTACTCACTTACTGTCTTAATTACTTCTAATTTCCATTTGCTCAGCCCTCTCAGGATTTTAAGGATTCAACTTGTTTTTTTAATTTTTGGTAATTCTTTTGTATAATTGGTCTTTGCTAATTACTTGGTCTTTTTCTATTTTAATTATGCATTACCACTTCTATTACGAAGGCCAAATAGGAGATTTAAATGAAAATCTAATTATACAAAGTTAGGCATCTTTAATGGTGATTACCCATTGAAATTAAAGTTCACAAATATTAAATAACAAATTAAGGGACAAAGTAGTTGCATAATATACCATAATAGGTTATAAATAACAGAAACATATTATTCAGTATCAAATCACTTACATTGTTTTAACCAGAGATTTGGCTAGTTAATTATCGGTCACCTTACACATTCCTGTACACCATGTCCACAAAGATGGTATTTGGATTCTTTGATTGCCTACAACACTTAATTGCAGCATGGAACTGTTTTTTTTTTCTTCTAATAAGCTACTCTTTTATGAAATTCTGTTGTTTTGGTTGATTAGCTTTAACTGTTTTATTTATTTTCAGTCATTATCTTCTTGCTTAACTACCCCTGACAACTATATTATTACCAGGCACCCTCTCCTGTGGACCAGGCACCTTCTACCTGTTCACTCCTCAACGTTCTCCAGCTGACTTATCTATTGGTAATTGTCTGTACCGACCACGAGCCACTACATTTACTTGTTTACTCTACGACGCTCTCCAACTGAATTCTAATTTTACTGTCTCTCCGAGCAGCCCTCGCCTTATCGGCTGTTTTGCCTTCGACCTGGCCAACCGGTTCTTCCTCACCATAAATCTCACCACAAGTGTCTCTTATCACTAGATAGCAAACCATACAAAAATTGTTTGTTTCACTTTATCTTGCTTTTTATTTCACGATATCTACCGCATTATCAATATATTTTACTTTAACTTAATACTTATTCTTTTAAAATAACAACATAAAACCTCTTTAGATTTCCATTTAAATTATATTCCTTTAGTTCTATTGCACTACTAAAATAACTTGACCATTATTTCTTAATATTATTATTCTAATTTCTATCCTATGTCTATACATAGCAATATATATATATATATATATATATATATATATATATATATATATATATATATATATATATATATATATATATATATATAAACAGGGTGGCCCACCACATACGCCACGGGCTCTCACGTCTAAATCTTTTGTTATTTCAAATTTATTTAAACGGAGATTGTGTAGGTTGAAAATGACTAGAACATGAAATTATTTTCAAATACACAGAATGATCCAAAAAAGTTTTGTTGTTTCTTATGGAACCCCCGGTATTTGACAACGTTTTTGAATTCTATGGGAAAAATTAGGTTCACTTACTCCAAGGATCTTGATTTTTCGACGAACGTGAGGTTTTCGAAAAAAAATCTTATCTCCATTATCAGATATCGTGAAAAAATTTACTACTTTTTGATGGTGGATTTGGTACTACATCAACTACTGTAGTCAATATTTAGCAATGCTCTACGTTTAAAAATTCAAGTTTTATTATCGGCACATTCAAAGCAGATTATTTCATTTATTTCAAACGGAACACCCTACATCTTATTTTGCATTTTATAGAGAAAATAATTCTCTTTCATATGATACCAGGGTTTCCTATACCCAAGTACAGTGGTTTTGGCGCTAGTAACTGTTATTATGGTTTACACATGCCAAGTTGATTATTGTGTTCATTTCAATCTGTATTTTATAGGCTAATCTAAAGCGATATTCGATTACCTTAAAAACTGCATGAGACTTTCTTATGGCTAACTGTTACCGTTTTTGTATAATAAGACTTTTCTCTTGATAACAAATTCTCTGCATCGGATATTGAAATGAATGAAGCGTACATAGTTACTTGATTGTAAACATGCCTGTGACATTTGTCAATTCTTGTCAGTTCGTGTTTGTGATTACCTACTGCCCAACTCTTGAATTTTATTGCTACTTTCTTTTGTAATTTTATAATTTCTAAAATTATGGTGTTTGAAATGAAAACGTATCCTATACGGAAACGAATCGATATGATCCTAACTATTGATGAATGTCATCAAAATTGTTTACTGTCGTCAGGAATTTATGCACAAAAATATCCAGCACAAAATCATCCATCCAGAAGAAGTTTTAAAGGATTGTAGCACATGAAAAAACTAACAAACAGGGCCTCATTACCGGAAATGAAGAAAATGTGTTTCCGTTCATTGGATCCCTTATAGAAAATCCCCACATAAGCTAGCGCAAAGTCAGCGAAGAAACGGCGTTGAGCAGGCAGATGATTGGCAGAATAATTATATAACACAAATTTCATCCCTACCATAGTAACGGCTTTGTAAACAAACATAATTTTCATTACTACGCTGATGAAAATCCACATTTTTGCCTCAGTAATAACCGTCAGATTCGTTGGTCTATTAATGTGTGGGGTGTAATATTAAGACCAAGTGTAACAGGTCCTTACTTTTTCAATGGACATCTAAATAGAGGTAGGTTTCATAGGTTTCTTCGTCAAAGTTTGCTTGAACTTTTGGAATACGTCTCACTATCTATTACAAGGGGGATGTGGCTACAAATGGCTGGTGGTCCGGCACATTTTCAAATCAGAGTGCGACAAGAACTTAGTAGACATTTTCCCAAAAATGGTTAGCACGAGGAGGTCCACAAAACTGGCCAGCCAGATCGCCAGACATGACATGTCCTGATTTTTTCTTGTGGGTATATGTTAAGAATATCGTATATGAAATGCCTCCAATCACACAAAATGACATGAAACAACGGATACAGATAGCTTTCAATACAATATCGCCGCGAATGTCAAATCCACTAATGTCAAGCGGTTCTTTGGACAAAGGCTATGCATTGAACAGGATCAACGTCTGTTTGAAAATTTGCAGAACTATGTTTATTATAATTACTCTTGGTTTTTCTGTTTTTATTTTTATGATTTGTTTACCTTGGATTAGTGTCCAGATTGAATTTCAAACAAAGCAAGTAAAATTTGTTGTTAAAAATGAATTTCTTTTATTTATGCAAAAACAATAATAAAAGTGTGAATAGCGCCAGAACCGCGGCACTTGGGTATAGGGAACCCTAGTATCGTATGAAAGGGAATTATCTTCTTTATGAAATGCAGAAAAAATTAGGATGTTCCATTTGAAGTGAATGAAATATTCTGTTTTGAATCTACCGATAATAAAACTTGAATTTTTGAACGCCCTGTAGAGTATTGCCAAATATTGACTACAGTAGTTGATGAAGTGCCAAATCCACCATCAAAACATCGTGAGTTTTTTTACGATATCATTTGACAATGAAGATAAGATTTTTTCGAAAACGTCATATTCGTCGAAAAATCAAGATATCTGGGCAACCCTAATAGCTAGGTTTAGAGATCTTTGGAGTAGGTAAACCTTATTTTTTCCATATAATGTCACACTTTTTTTTTATCCGCCTGTATATTTGAAAATAATTTAAGGTTGTAGTCCTTTTCAACCTACAAAATCTCTGTATAGAGGTGAGAGCCCGTGGCGAATGTGGTGGGTCAGCCTGTATATATATATATATATATATATATATATATATATATATATATATATATATATATATATATATATATATATATATATATACAGGCTGTTTCAAAGAACATGCACCATCGCTCGTGGGGCAATTCCTTACTAAAAAATAAGAAAAAAAGTTCCTGTGCACATGGGCCCGGAAACGCATAGTTTCCAATATACAGGGAGTTGAATTTTTTTTTTATTTAACTTTTTATAAATAATTTCAAAACCACTGGATTGATTTTAATGAAACTTGGAACTTGAAAGTATATTATGAAAGTGCATATTTTCAAGTGAGAATCTGCTTACAACTGCGTCAGTGGCGTGCGTACGGGGTAACTGTAAAAATTCATTTGGGGAAAAAATATGTGCGCCACTGTCTTTTTCCAATTTTGATATATCAGTTATGAAGCCTATTACATAAGCCACAAAAGCTACCTCTTGGTATTTTTTCGTTCAGGGTATCCCTTAGGATATATGATTAATTATATAAAAAGGGGCAAAGTACCGATTCGTTGGAGTAATGAAAACAGTAATCGTAAAGTGCCATGAAACTATAATTTTTGACAGTTCTCAAAATTCTACAATTTTGAAGTGCTTTGTAGGCGTCAAAAGAGTTTTCGTGCTATTCTTTAAATTTTGATACGGTGCAGTATTTTCGTTTTTAGTTATTTGTTGATACTGAGCTGCTCATTAATATTATTTCCTCCTCTCAAGATGGTTTTCATTAAGTACACTTCAGCGGATTTGACTGATATGTTCTTAATTTATGGACAAACAAATCAAAATGCTAGACAAGCTGTGCGAGTTTATCAGGAAACTTATCCGCAAAGAAGAATTCCTGACAAAAATATTTTCCCACGTATTGTAAGACATTTGAGAGAAACTGGTTCTTTAAAACCTTTAAAAGCTGACTCTGGACGCAGAAGATACCGCCGAACTGTACGAGTTGAAGAGGCAATATTAAATAGAGTTGAACGTGATCCTAGTACAAGTACGAGAATTATTGCCACCGAACTGGGTAATATTTCGGCATCATCACTTCACAGAACTCTGAAGGATCGAAGTTTATATCCCTATCATTTTACACGTGTCCAGGAACTTCTACCTAGAGACTATCAACCAAGGGTATTGTTTTGTCAGTGGTTCTTAAACAAACTTAGGCACGACCAACATTTTTCTAAACGTGTACTATTTACTGATGAGGCGTCATTTACGCGAAAAGGTATCGTAAATTTTCACAATTTACATACATGGGCCGATGAAAACCCACACTCTCTAAGAGTTGCAAATTCGCAGTATCAATTTTTCATCAATATTTGGGCTGCTATTATTGAAAATCACATATTTGGTCCTGTTGTTCTACCGAATCGTCTTGACCATAAATCATATTTAAACTTTTTACAAAATGATTTGCCGTTGTTACTACCGCTTTTTATGAGAAATGGTACATTGTGGTTCCAGCATGATAGTGCGCCCGCACATTTTGCAGCAGTTGTAAGAACATATTTAGCCAACACATACGGTCACCGATGGATTGGTCGTGGAGGTCCGGTGTCATGGCCACCTCGATCTCCGGACCTGAATCCTCTTGATTTTTATTTGTGGGGTCATTTAAAAGAAATAGTGTATAAAACACCAGTAAATACACGAGAAGAATTGTTGGGAAGAATAGAATATGCATTTGACAGCATTAGAGAAGATCAAAATATTTGCAGAAGAGTAAGAAGATCTTTGCGCAGAAGGTTAAATAATTGTAACGACGCTAATGGTGGTCACTTTCAACATTTTCTTTAGCTTTGTTATTAAAGTCAATTGAGTAATGTACAAAAAACAAGAGTTTGGAAAAATCATGGTGTCTTTACGATTACTTTTTTCATTTTTTATTTTTATTTTTTATTTATCATTTTTTATCAATGTTTGTAATATTCATTTCAATGTTTATCACCAATAAGTTTTACGTAGGTTAGTTATTTGCACGTTTATTGCTGTAATGTTTACTGTATGTTTTGTTTTTCATATTCTTATGGTTGCAGTAAACATATATTATTATTATTATTATTACGCCGACTAATAGGTACTTTGCACCTTTTTATAAAATTAATCATATCTCCTAGGGGATACCCTGAACGAAAAAATACCAAGAGGTAGCTTTTGTGGCTTATGTAATAAGCTTCATAACTGATGTATCAAAATTGGAAAAAGACAGTGGCGCACATATTTTTTCCCCAAATGAATTTTTACAGTTACCCCGTACGCACGCCACTGACGCAGTTGTAAGCAGATTCTCACTTGAAAATATGCACTTTTATAATACACTTTCAAGTTCCAAGTTTCATTAAAATCAATCCAGTGGTTTTGAAATTATTTATAAAAAATTAAAAAAAAAAAATTAAAATTCAACTCCCTGTATATTGGAAAATATGCGTTTCCGGGCCCATGTGCACAGGAACTTTTTTTCTTATTTTTTAGTAAGGAATTTCCCCACGAGCGATGGTGCATGTTTTTTGAAACAGCCTGTATATATATATATATATATATATATATATATATATATATATATATATATATATATATATATATATATATATATATACGAATCATACGAATCCAAAAAGACAGTTTACAAACGAATAAAAGTGGACTTGTGCCACCTAAAGGGTTAAGAAGCAAAAACCTTCAAATTATACAGATACGAATATGTATATATATATATATATATATATATATATATATATATATATATATATATATATATATATATATATATATATATATATATATATATATATATATATACATATTCGTATCTGTTTTTGCTTCTTAACCCTTTGAGTGGCATAAGTCCAGGGGTATTTAATATAGAAAAAAATATATGGTTTGGGAAATATATATCCCATTGATTATTCACGGACCACATATATTATAAAATTCAGTGGGATAATAGTTTCCCGCCTTCAGACAAAATATGAAGAAAAGCGTTTATTCGATTTTAGTAATTCAGAGCAATAATAATAAGTTTGTATTAAATTATTACGGCCTGGATCAGCGAGAAAATTTATGAACACTGTATCAGTAATAACATAGTAACTGATGAACAAAGGGGTTGCTGTAGAAATTTGCAAGGGTGCACAGATCAAATTACATTGGATAATATCGTGGTAATTACTGCAAAAACTAGCCAAAGAAATCTGCATATGCCCTATGTTGACTATAAAAAGGCCGCTGATTCAGTTCCACATAACTGGCTGGATATTCTGAAGCTCTATAAGGTAGACCTTGTCACAGTAAACTTCCTGGAGATAATAATGAAGACCTGGAAGACTCGATTGAAAATATCAAACAATGGGAAATGTGTGTCTACCAGACTTTTACACATACGTAGAGGAATATACCAGGGTGACTCTCTGAGTCCCTTGTGATTCTGTCTGGCCCCAAATCCTCTCAGTACCACATTGAATGCAACCATGGGTACGGCAGGATGGGATTGAACAAAAAGTACACCTTCTCTTATCTTCTTTACGTTGATGACCTGAAACTATATGCCAAGAGCTCTGAACAACTCGAAAAACTCATTAGTATCACTAAATATTTCTCAGATGATATCCAAACGGAGTTTGGGCTGGACAAGTGCAAAGCGCTACATCTGGAGCGAGGAAAAGTAAAGCAAACTGGTGGCTACCAACTTACACAGAAAAAATCATCCAAGATCTTTGTGAAACACAAAACTATAAGTACCTAGGTATCCTGCAACTCCGGGGAATACAACATCGCATCATAAAGGAAAAGTTGAAGTAGCAACTGACGTCCCGTGTCATTTCGATACTTAGAACTCAACTAGTAGCGGGAAACAACATAAAGGCAATAAATTCCTATGCCCTTCCATTACTCACATACTCCCATGTAGTAATAAAGTTGACAAACACTGATCTGAATGAGTTAGCTAGACACATCCGAGTCAGAATGACAGAATATAGAATCCTACACAAAAACTCAGCTGTAGAACGGATGTTATTACCAAGATCGGAGGTTGAAAGAGGCATGTTGAATATAAAAAGCTTTGTAATGACCAACAAATTAACTTATATAGTTGCTTCCATAAGAAAGCTGAAGAGCATCCATTTTTCTCTGTTGCCTGTCTAAATGTCCGGAAATTAACATCATTTAATTTGGCCAGTAATCAGCCTCCAACGGTCAGATCTACAATCACAGAGGAACTGAAAACGAAGTGGGAACAGAAGGAGTTGCATGGTACCTACCCCAATAGGCTAGCTCAGCCATGCGTGGACAAAGCGGCATCGGTAAATTGGCTTAAGCAGGGAGGTTTATATGGCAAAACAGAGAAGTTTATTATAACCATACAAGATAGGATTATCAACACTAAAAACTATCAAAGATCTATAATAAAGGATGTAATAACTGACAAATGCCGAAGATGCCAGGGTAGTTCAGAAACCATCGAACATATAACAGGTGCGTTTCCCTCTTTAGCAAATCATGAGTATATAGCAAGACATGATGAAGCTGCAAAAATTGTTTACCAGTCTGTAGCACTGTCTGCGGGGCTGATTCATGAAACTATCCCTTACTACAAATACCGACCTGACGAAGTACTACAAAACCGCAACTTCAAGTTATACTGGAACCAACCAATGCAGACAGACAGACACATAGAAGCCAATAGCCCCGATATTCTCATGTTTGACAAACAGAGGAATCAAGTCCAACTGATAGATTTTGCAGTACCACTTGACCATAATATCGAAAAGACATATGCAACAAAAATAAACAAAGACACACAATTAGCGGAAGAAATAAAGCATATTGTTGCGTTTTCTCCGGGTTCTGGATAAGTGAGACTTTAAATTTTAACAAAACAACTTTATTTACTCTCTAAATATGGATACAATAAAAGTTCTAGAATATCTCTCCCACAAAACACTTAGTTTATCTGGCCTTACAATCACTAATTTGTACAAAAGTCACTAATACACTGAAACTACAGTCGCTACTCTATAACACTTCACACTAGTTACTGCTTCTTCGAGTTTCTTCAACATTCTCTAACTGAACTGAACTCACTCGGGCTGGCTTGCTTTCGCTTTTATATACTCGCCGTACCTTCCCCTCCTTTCTAGAGCGTTCCATTCCAGAACGTTCCAGAACCTTCTTTTACTAGAAGGTTCTGTGAATACAGATCGGTCCCGTGTGTATACAGGGGGATGTATATACAGGGTGATCCAAATGTGGTCACCACTCCTATGTTACACAAGAGGTGTTTCTCGAACTATAAGATCTCTCTGCGTATACAGGGTGTAAGGGTTTCTCTGCGTATACAGGGTGTATATACAGGCTGTTCGGAATGTGCAGACCTCAGTTATCCGTTCCGACGGGGTACAAGTTGGTAACTTCGTTATTTCTGGTCCTAGAGGGTTGAGACTTCGCCTGTGGGGGGTCACCCCAGACACCCCAAGGGGGGTGGGGAGGCGGTGTTGCCAGATTGTGCAAAAATTCCCAGATGTTGGGGAAATTCTGGAGATGTGGCAACACCGCACCTACGTCTATTGAAGTGCTTTGTAACACTGCCCCCCTCCTTAAGACTGTTCGTCCCGAACAGTATTTACCGGCCGCCAACTTGGGGGTTCGTTGCCCCGATAGGGACTCAACCTCTCTATGTGAACAACTTTGGGTTTAGTTCTTGGAGACAGCTGGATTCTGTAGACTAGGTCGTTAATTTTCTTAGTCACCAAGTATGGCCCTTCCCATGGTTTCTGAAGTTTAGGACTGAGGCCCTTTCTCCTTGTTGGTTGGTACAGCCACACTGCATCACCTTCCTTGAATGTATGGGGTGTTGCTCTGCGATCCAAGCGCATCTTCATCCGGTCACTGCTTAAGAGGAGCCTATCTCTGACACATCTGTGTATAGTGCGCAGTTTTCCTTCTAGGTCGGCGACATACTCAGGTAACGTAGCTAGGTCCGCTATGTCCTCGTTCGGTGGTGGTCTCGTCATGTCGATTGGTAGCCGCATCTCTCTGCCGGTCAACATCATGGATGGAGTGTAGCCGGTAGATTCATGCTGAGAGCTTCTGTAAGCTAGGAGGAACAGAGCTATCAGCTTGTCCCAGGTTCTCTGATTCTCGTCGACAAACATAGCAAGATACTGATTGATGGTCCTGTTATGCCGTTCTACCATGCCATCTGATTGAGGGTGGAGTGGCGTTGTTCTCGTTTTCTTTATGCCTAGCAAGTCCATTAGGCTCTTCCAGACCTCAGATTCGAAATTCCGGCCCTGGTCGGTGTGAATCTCCAAGGGTACGCCATGCCGTGATATGACATTTTCCATCAGGGCTTCTGCTACGGTCGTTGCCTCTTGGTTGGGGATCGGCGCAATTTCAGGCCATTTCGAGAAGTAGTCCATCGCCACCATTATGTATCTGTTCCCAGACTCTGTGATGGGAAAAGGCCCTGCGATGTCTACGGCAACTCTCTCCCACGGTGTACCTGAGATGTACTGCATCATTTTTCCTCTGGATCGGGTCTTTGGTCCTTTCTTTGAAACACATTGGTCACACCTTTTGCACCATTCTTCCACGCTTCTTCGGCAGTTTATCCAATAGAAGCGGTCTCTCACTCTGGCAAAAGTCCTGTTGACCCCAAAGTGGCCTCCACTTCTACTATTGTGTAACTCTTGAAGAACACTGTCTATGCACTCACTTGGCACAACGGTCTGGTATATACAGTCTCTACCATCGGCAGTTTCCCATTTTCGAGTGATCAAGTCATTCTTTAGACACAATGAGTCCCATTGTAGCCAGTAGCCTTTAACCTCCGCCCCAAACCGGGACACATCGTGCCACTCAGGTCTTTTCCCCTTTTGTAGCCATTCTCTAATATTTTTCAAGTCTGGATCTGTCTTCTGTGCGTCTCTGATGTATTCAAGATTTACGTCTAGATCGGTGTTATTCTCCTATCCTGCCACCAGTTGTTTGATCTGATGAGTTACTTTGTCGATCTCTTTGTTCTCTTGTCGCTCGCAAAATTTACATTCATGCACTGAACATGGTCTTCTTGACAGGCTGTCTGCATTGGCGTGACTTCTTCCTCTTCGATGTTCAATCCGGAAGTCGTAGCTCTGCAGTTTCTCTATCCATCGGGCTATCTGTCCTTCGGGATTTCTAAAGTTCAGAAGCCATTGCAGAGCAGAGTGATCCGACCTCACGCGGAATGTTCTTCCGTACAGGAAGCTGTGGAAATGTTCGATGGATCTTACAACTGCCAGCAGTTCTTTCCGGGTTACACAGTAATTCCTTTCTGCTTTTCCGAACGTTTTGCTGAAGTAGCCTATCACAACTTCTTCTCCGGCTTGGAGCTGCGAGAGTACTGCCCCAATGCCATACTGGGAAGCATCGGTGTCCAGTATGAACAGTCCTTCGTCCTGAGGATAAGCCAGTATAGGAGCAGTGACAAGACGATGTTTGAGTTCTCTAAAAGACTCTTGGCAATCTGGTGACCAGATGAACTCGACCTTATTTTCAGTCAGGCTATGCAAAGGCTTCGCAATGCTGCTGAAGTACTTCACAAAGCATCGGTAGTAGCTGCAAAGTCCCAGAAAACTTCTGACCTCATGTTTGTTCCTCGGCACAGGCCAGTCTCTTACTGCCTTTATTTTCTCTGGATCAGTTTCTATCCCTTTCTCAGAAACGACATGTCCGAGGAAACTCACTTTCTTCTGGAAGAGGACGCATTTCTTGGGATTAAGTTGCAGATTGGCACCTCTCAGCCTGGAGAAAACTTGCTTCAGATTCGACAGGTGTTCATCGAAAGTCCTTCCAATCACCATGACATCATCGAGATACACCAGGCATGTTTCCCATGTCAGTCCTCTCAGCACTAACTCCATTAGTCGCTCGAAGGTGGCAGGAGCATTACATAAGCCGAATGGCATGACCTTGAATTGGTACAACCCATTCCCGGTTGAAAAAGCAGTCTTCTCCTTATCGTCTTTATGGAGTTCTACTTGCCAGTAGCCACTTTTCAGGTCTAATGTAGAGAACCACTTTGATCCGGCCAAAGTGTTCAAAGTGTCGTCGATCCGGGGCAGGGGATAACTGTCTTTCTTGGTGACATCATTCAGCTTCCTATAGTCCACGCAAAATCTCATAGTGCCGTCTTTCTTGGTGACCAAAACTACTGGGGACGACCAAGGACTATTAGACTCCTCGATCACACCATCTTCCAGCATTCCGTTAACCATCGCCTTGATTTCTGATTGCTTGGCAAAAGGTAGTCTTCTCGGCGGCTGTCTAATTGGTCTTGCGTCGCCAGTATTAATCCTGTGTTGCACTAGACTCGTACGACCTGTGATTTTATCTTGAGCGAAAATATCGGCCTCCTCCAATACGAACTTCAGGGCCATCTCCATCTCCATATTGTTCAATTGGCCCCATGAATTCTTGAACCGCTCTACTATTTCTACTGGCAGTCTTCTGTCTAATGCAGTGGGTGTCACGTTTTTGGACAACGTCACTCGGTCAATGGGTTCGCAAGTGGCGATAACTTCACCTCTCTTCAATGTGACCCTGTTAGTTTGTACGTTAGCCACTCTTATGGGTATTGTCCTCTTCGGGTCTACTAAGCATCGTGCGACGAGGGCACCATCATGCCTATCTTTTAGGGGCTCCGCTATGAGAGCAGACATACCATCAAGTTTCTTCTCTAGCCTGGCTCTGACAATCTTCTCACTGTTACCAGGAATCCGTGTATCTTCGTCGACAATAAGTCTCACCCTGGGATTAGCTTCGCCTGCTGTTGGAGATAAATACAACTCTTCGTTACCGATTTTCAAGATCTTATTCTGGAAGTCTACTGATAGGACATCGAAATCTTCCATTAAATCCAGGCCCAGAATAAATTCGTCGACGATTTCTGCGACGACAGCCCTTACCTGTAGCTCAGTACTGCCCAGCCTAATGTAAACAGTGGCCTCTCCATGCACGGGTATTCTATCCCCTTTTGCCGTCTCCAATACAGGCTGTTTGTTGGTAGTGAGTGCCGACTTGTTTGGCAACATGTCTGGGCGTACAACGGATCTAGTGGCGCCAGTATCTATGGTGAAACTGCATTGTCTCCCGTCTATGCTACCAGGTATAACGAGGCTCTCGTGGTAGCGTCGGATAGTGGAGACCCTGACTTTGGGGCCTTGGGTCCCGCATGCCACGTGTCGCCCACCTACACTGGCGTCAGGTCGTTTTCCCTGATGGCGCTCACTGTTGGTGTATTCTTGTCTTCTGCGAGCCACCTGTTGGGTTTGTGAGCACTGCCTACTTATGTGCCCTTTCCTACCACACTTGTAGCATTCTATGTCTGACCAATCTGCTTTCGTCCTACGTGCCCCAACCGGTGCAGTGAGCTTGCTTATGGCTTCTTTTAACAACTTCATTTCTTGCCTTAGTTCCGCTGTTGTGTCTGCAAAGTCCTCTATCTCCTTCACTTCGCGCAGCCTGTTGCGGCGAGGTTGAGATGCATTCTTCGCTGCTTCAAATTCCAAGCCATAAATTACGCAGTCTGTAAGTGTTTTGAACCTTCCGAACCTTAAAGCTTGTTGCATTTCATTGTCAAGTACCCCATCGATGAAAGTCTGGACGGTGATCTGGTTGACAAATTCTTCTGGGGCTTGGGGATATGCCAGTCGCACAATTTTCTCCACTTCGGCACTAAATTCTTGCAGCGTCTCATTTGGCTTTTGGACCCTTGACTTTAGTTGTGTCTGGTAGACCTGGCTCATGTACTTGTTACCATATCTCAAATCTAGGGCCTGTATCACTGTTAAGTAGTTTTGCTGTTTCGACTCCGGGATGTTCTGGAGGATTTCTAGGGCTTTACCTCGAAGCGAGAGAATTAGAGCAGTTGCTGCCTGTTGTTCGCTCCACCCATTGCTGAGAGCTGCCGCTTCAAACTGCCTCCTGTACATGGGCCACGATTTTTCTCCGTCAAAAGTCGGCGGCTTCAAGGTTCCATGAGGCTGCTGCACGATTGGCATATCTTGTTCCGTACGATTTTGAACTGGGGACATTCCAGTAACTCCTCTTGGTTGAGTTCTATCAGTCTGGCCCATCACCTGTTTTGTCAGTTCTCTATGTCTGACTTCTGTGCCTTTCATCATCATCTTCATTTGTTCTTTCAACCCTTCAACTTCTTCCCATCGTTTGTTCCAATCCTCTGTTGCATTTTCCACTTTACTGTTCACCTTTTCTATTTGTTCGTTGATCTGTTCAATTTCTTCTTTTACATCGATTCTCATATTGTGGAACATACTTCGGAGGTCTTCTTTATCTTCTTGTCGCCTTCTCTCGTCTTCTTCGCGCCGTTGTTCGTCTTCTTCGCGTTGCTTCTTGAGTTCTTCTTTGTCTTCTTCGCGTTGCCTCTTGAGTAAGTCCATCAACTCTTTGATTTCAGCCATCTTGTCGTAGTCAGTCGATCTGGTGTTTACCATTTACAGCTAGCTTGCTTGTTCACTTCTTCACTCACTTATCCCACACTTCTGACACCAAATTGTTGCGTTTTCTCCGGGTTCTGGATAAGTGAGACTTTAAATTTTAACAAAACAACTTTATTTACTCTCTAAATATGGATACAATAAAAGTTCTAGAATATCTCTCCCACAAAACACTTAGTTTATCTGGCCTTACAATCACTAATTTGTACAAAAGTCACTAATACACTGAAACTACAGTCGCTACTCTATAACACTTCACACTAGTTACTGCTTCTTCGAGTTCCTTCAACATTCTCTAACTGAACTGAACTCACTCGGGCTGGCTTGCTTTCGCTTTTATATACTCGCCGTACCTTCCCCTCCTTTCTAGAGCGTTCCATTCCAGAACGTTCCAGAACCTTCTTTTACTAGAAGGTTCTGTGAATACAGATCGGTCCCGTGTGTATACAGGGGGATGTATATACAGGGTGATCCAAATGTGGTCACCACTCCTATGTTACACAAGAGGTGTTTCTCGAACTATAAGATCTCTCTGCGTATACAGGGTGTAAGGGTTTCTCTGCGTATACAGGGTGTATATACAGGCTGTTCGGAATGTGCAGACCTCAGTTATCCGTTCCGACGGGGTACAAGTTGGTAACTTCGTTATTTCTGGTCCTAGAGGGTTGAGACTTCGCCTGTGGGGGGTCACCCCAGACACCCCAAGGGGGGATGGGGAGGCGGTGTTGCCAGATTGTGCAAAAATTCCCAGATGTTGGGGAAATTCTGGAGATGTGGCAACACCGCACCTACGTCTATTGAAGTGCTTTGTAACAATATGTTGAAAGTCGAGAAAGCTGTTATATACCCGCTAATTATATCGGGGAATGGACTGGTTCATGTGAAGTTCATACACCACCTGGAGCAACTTCAATTGCAATCGTTAAATATACTGCTCAGTGTCCAGAAATACATCATTCTCAACACTTGCAGAATAGTCAGATCGTTTCTGCTAAGTACTTGGTTTGTACCCATACTATGGCATATAAATACCGCTTTAGCGAGGATAAGATAAATAATAATAATAATGATGATGTTAATAATAATAATAATAATAATAATAATAATAATAATAATAATAATAATAATAATAATAATAATAATAATAATAATAATAATAATAATAATAATAATAATAATAATAATAATAATAATAATAATAATAATAATAATAATAATAATAATAATAATAATGAGCCGCTTACCACAGATGAAGTCTCCGAGAATATTAAAGAGCTTCATAATGGGAAGGCAACCGGGACTGATGGCGTCCAAAACTTTTGGCTGAAGAAATTTGGGTGTACACATCATCTATTGGCGATGTTAATAAATTATGTTATACTTGACCCAAAGAAGATGCCATTGTTTTTCACGCAAGAAGACGCGTATCTTCTGCCAAAGGACCAGCATTTTTCTGCAGACCCGGGTAGATACCGACCAATAACTTGTCTTCGGACCCTATATAAGTTGATCACATCCTGCCTTGAGAAACGCATATGCGAGCACTGCGAACGAAACAACATAATCGCGAGCCAGCAAACAGGGTGCGCCAAAGGATTTATGGGATGCAAAGAACAGGTAAAAATTGATTCGGCTGTGTGAAATCAAGCTTACAATGGACGAAGAAATCTCTATGCTGCCTACGTGGATTATAAAAAGGCATTTGATTCAGTTCCACACGCATGGCTCATAAGTATGCTGAAGATCTATAAGATTCGTACTTACACCCTGAGGTTTCTTGAACACAGAATGTCTACCTGGAGAACAAAGATTCAGTTACGGGTATAAACGGGTGACAACATCGTAAGCTGTACGGTACTACTTAGAAGAGGCATATTTCAAGGCGACTCGATAAGCCCATTGTGGTTCTGCCTCACATTGAACCCACTATCAAACCGTCTGAACTTCACCAGATATGGCTTCAGTATAAAAAGCAATGGCAGGGACCAAATAAGGCTGAATCATCTGCTGTATATGGATAATCTTAAGCTGATGGCCTCTACAAAAAACCACCTGGAACAACTCCTTAAAATCGTAGAAGGATTTTCCAGAGATATTGACATGCGGTTTGGGTTCGACAAATGTCGCACCTCATGTGTAGTCAGAGTGAAAACACAACCAGGTGTATATGACATGCAGAACGGCCAGAAAATTGCCTCGATGGATGTAAAAGAGTGTTATAAATACCTGGGAATACAGCAAGCGAGGAAAATAAACCACACGGTAATGAAGAACGATCTGGCAAATGAGTTTATGAAACGAGTAAAGCAGTTGGCGCGATCACATCTTAACAGCAAGAACCTGACTAAAGCTCTCAATACATATGCATGTTCTGCACTTAGCTACTCATTTGGGATTCTGAACTGGAGTAAAACGGACATCGAAAATCTACAACAGAAGGTGCGATCACTCCTAACAAAATCCAAAAAGCATCACCCCGCAGTGCTATCGAGCGAGTAACCCTATCTAGACACCAAGGTGGAAGAGGAATGTTGGATGTTGGTAAACGGTTGGACCAGCAGATAGTGAACCTGCGTACATATTTCCGTCAGCAGGCGCTTACTTCTGAACCACACCATGCCATATGCGAGACAGATGATGCAACACCTCTACAATTAAAAGAAAGTGAAATACAAAGTCATTATCGGACTGATCAGGACAAGCTGCAATCTTGGATGCAGAAGCCTCTCCATGGGCGACATCTGAATGAGACCTCCCAGGCACATATCGATAAATTGGCGTCGAACTACTTGTTAGTGTCCGGACAGATGTTTCCAGAGACAGAGGGGTTTTTGTTGGCCATACAAGATATAATTCAGTCCAAGATGACAAATGTACATTTGGGTATCAGTTATCAGAGACCATCCAGCACATCACCGGAGGATGTCAAGCGTTTGCTGTAACAGTGAATAAGGAGAGGCACGATGCAGTTGCTAAAATACTTCATCAAGAACTGGCTCTGAAACTGGGACTTTTAAATCTTAGTAAGGTGCCCTTCTATAGATACACTACTGAGCCTGTTCTAGAAAACTCAGGATGCAAGTTGTACTGGGATCGGACCGTTCTCACAGACCAACGAGTTGCCCACAGCAGGCCAGATATAATAATATTGGATATGTCCTGCAACCAAGTGACGCTGGTTGATGTAGCCATTCCAAACACTAATAATCTAGACATAAAGTACAACGAGAAGATCATTAAATACAGAGACCTCGAGATACAAGTAAAGAGGCAGTGGAGGGCAGATAGTGTCCGAGTGATTCCAATAGTCATGTGGTCAACTGGTCTGGTTCCTAAGAATCTTTGAGAGAACATTAAGAGACTAGGCATTGGAGAGCATCTTTATAAGGTTACGCAGAAGGCGGTAATACTTGTAACTGCCCACGCCGTGCGGAGATTCCTGGGAATGAGGATGTGCTGCCTTGTCGTTCAGGGCCCGATAACTTGGAAAGGGCTCAATCTGAGCTCAGCCCTTTTGGTATCTGAGGTACCTGGGATGAATGAATGTTCCCCTTTAAGGGAGTACCTTCAGGCTAAAGTCGATAATAATAATAAATATATAATAATAATAATAATAATAAATGCTTATAACTTTTATTCTGGTAACGTACATATCTAAATTTTGGCACATAATTTACTTTTTATAACGTTAACCTACGTACCAAGTTTGGTTACTATAGCTCTATTTTTTTCGAAAGAAAACACAACATTTTCTCGGAAAACCTAGTCCTATTTTCCTTGCTAACGAACTTATCGGCCCAAATATACACACACACATATATGTGTATATATATATATATATATATATATATATATATATATATATATATATATATATATATATATATATATATATATTGTTGTTGAGATATACTGTATTGTAAAGTAACCTTTCGCCCTTTCCATAACTTTTGTAAAATGAACTTTTATTGTAACGCTAACTACAATCTCTTTTTTACTTTTTTCTATTTTATGTACCGAATGAGAATCACATCGCAACTCCTAAGTTAATATTGCCCAATAATTACCTTTATCTGTCGCGTATTTAGTTAGGTGCATCACAAGTAGAGTAACATCAAACATTTTCCAATAATAAAGCATAATCCATATTACAGACAAACAAACAAAGAGAAACTTTCAGACTCATTACATCAAATCTGATTGGAAGGAAATAACAGTCCGTTATTGCCACAGGATTGGTTCTAGAATCTATATAGATATCAAACATTCCTCGTAGGGCAGAACTGATTTAGAAAAGTTAAAGTTCGGAATGGCTGAATAACATCTGTGACCACGCGTGTCCTCTGCCTTCCAAAACTCAAACATTGTTTGACACGTTTGCATCATTTGTTTACTTTTGTTTATGTTGCCCTGCTCCTCTTGATATGATACAATATATACGATTTTCATAAGTCTCCGAATAGATTTTGTTTTACCATACTATAAAGTTTATTTGAATAACGAACGCTCTAAAATAATACGGGGATGAGATGAAGCCTTTGGACTGCCATTCTTTACAAGATTAGAGACATACGTTGTTGTTTAGGTGAAGCATTTTTCTTTCTTTGTGATATTTGCTTTAAATATTTGATTCAACCCACTTCCGTAATACAATCTATTCTTGTACAATGGATTTAGGCAAAAATGCATGTTTGCTTGGTAAGTAGCTTGTTTAAATCAAATAAACTATGCGGGTTGCATTCGACCTTGATGAATACTAAATATCCATTTGATCTTTTTATCCTGATATTTGATGATTGTGGTCTAACAGCATACTTATATCTTAGCGGCTTTAAAAATTGTATTGTGCAAATTAACACAGGTAGATTTACGTGAAATATCGTTTATTGAAACAAAATACAAACACTACTAGTTTTTGCGTTTTTAGTATTATTCAATAGGGTGTATGTGCCCCTTTGGTTTTTATGACAGTCTCAACTCGTCTTGGCATATAATCAATTTTTTTTGCAAGTATCCTACATTTTGTTATCTCGAAACCACACCTGAATGACAGTCTAACCTTTCTCACTTTTTTTGCAATTCATTTTTAGCAATCTGGCCTTGCATATAGACCACAAATTCTCAATAGGTTCAACGTTCGGTGAGATTACTGGCCAGTCTAGAAGGGTAATTTTTTTGTCCTTGAATTATTTTACTATCTTCTTTGAAACATCACACGGTGCTGAAAGATCGGTTTGCCTCCTACTTTTTACCGTTCTCTGAACAAACCTTTTTCTAACACTTTATATTTTTCACTGCTCATCATGCCTTCGATGGGTATAAGCTTCTCTGCTCCCATATATGGAAAACAGCCCCAAACCATCTCTTTGACTGGATGTTTCAGTGTCTGAACCAAGTGAGCTGCAATTAAATTTACGTCTACACGTTTTTTCACGATCGGTACCCCTGCACCAAAAAACTGTGTGTCATCTGAGCACAAAACATGTCTCCAGTATTCTGTCCAATGACCATAATTTTTTGCCCAGATCAGTCTTTTTTTCATAATGACCTCCGTCAAAAGCTGAGGTCTCACAGCTTTTCTTCCTCCCTCCAAAAGGCATCTGCAAATTGTAGAGTTTCAAATTTTCACGCCAGCCTTTTCTAAGTCTTGCTGAAGGTCATAGCCTGTGTTTCTGGGGTTTAGATTGTTATTTCTCAAAAGAAACGATTCATCTCGGGATGTTGTCTTCCTTTTTCTCCCACATTTCCTCTTCTGCTGAACTTGAACTGCTTCCGTCTTCCTTTCTCGTTTAATTATCTTATTTATAGCTCCCAAGCTCACATAACACTACCAATGTCTCTTCGAATTATGGATGTGTGCTAATTAAGTGTAATTATCCTTTCTCTTTTGTTTGGAGTAATGTCCATGATGCCACGAACAAGAAAAACTAACTAAAACGTGTTATGTTTCCAACATGTGTCATTTAGTCACAATAACCGGCAAAATGACTGACATGGAGAATAACCTAATGCAGAATGACAGGTTATTGGATATGTGGAGAAACACCTGACATAATCAAAATTACAACTTTGGTGTATAGAAATTAATTACTGGTGGTAATGCAAGAACTCTGTCGAAACGTTCTGAAGTTTTTCGCTTTAGTAAATTTGTTATAAAGAAACGAAAATTCACCTGCCAAAATATTCATTTTAAAGCCCTTGGTCTGTGACTTACTATCCTCAAAGCATTTGATTGATCCAGGTTTTGCCTTAAAATTATAAATATGTATAACCAACAGAGTCCCTGCAATATCGCCATAAACGTCATTAGTCATTCTAATATTTTAATTAAAATTAAAATGGCCACCCTCCGCTTTCAGACGAGCGACTAATCACAGGAACACACTTCACGTATCATTATGAGTTTTGATAGTTGCTTTTGTGGAACGTTTTTTCAAATTTAATATTATTGGCTGCGGCATCTCAGGCCATTAGCACATTCTTTCGCATCATTTTAATATTATTTACAAATTTTCCAGACAAAGTCAACTTGGCTCGCCTGGGAATCGAACCCGGGACCTCTCGCTTTGCAGGCTGGCACCTAGCCACCTGCGCCACGAGGGCGTCTTTTGTGGAACGTGTTCCTGTCATTAGTCGAAAAACTTTCAGTGACATAACGAAGGCCGCAAACCGCTCGCCGTTAGTGCCATCTTCTCTCGCAAGCACAAATTGTGTGTATTTTGTGACGTAATAAAATTATTAGAAATATGATACTGTGCTGCATCTTGCCGGAAAATTGATTCACTAACTGCTTGAATTTAATCCAGTTCTCTGGATAAACACGTTTGTAACATCTCTTTATATTTTTCACTGTTGATCATACCTTTGATATGTATAAGTTGTCCATAGATGAAAAATAGCCCCAAAAGATCTTTTGGACCAGCTGTTTCACTGTCTGGACCAAATGACCTGCAGTCAACTTTTCGTCCACACTTTTTCCCATGAATCTTGATCGGTACCTCTGCACCAAAAACTGTCTCTCATCTGAGAACAAGACATTTGTCCAGTGTTCTTCTGTTTTTTTGCCTAAATCAATCTTTTTTTCATCGCAGCCTCCGTCAGAAGCTGTACATTTTGAGGTCTCACAGCTTTTTTCATCCCTCCAAAAGGCGCCTGCGAATTGCATGGTTTTGAATTTTTACTCCAGCATTTTCTAAATCTTGCTGAAGGTCATAGCTTGTCTTCTTGGGTTCAGCTTGCTATTTCTCAAAAGAAACGATTCAACTCGGTTTCTCCCACATTTCCTCTCCCGCTCAACCTCAACTAATCCCGTTTCTGTTTTTTGGTTGATTATCTCATTTACACCACCCAAGCTTATATAACACTCACTATCAATGTTTTTTGCGTCATGTATGTGTGCTCACTTAGTGTAATTATCCTTTCTCTTTTCCTTGGCGTAATGTTTCAAACATCAAAAGAAGAACTATTCAGCGAATATTGAAGTATCATAAATTTCACCCGTATAAAATTAATCTTGTACAACAACTGAATGAAGATGATTTTGATCGGCGGCTGGAGTTTTGTGAAGTTATGACTGCACGAATAGCTGATAACGGGAACTCTCCGTTCAATATCTGTTTCTCAGACGAGTGTACGTTTTTATTAAACTCTACAGTCAATTGTCGTTATTGGGCAGATAATAATCCAAAAAATTTTCATGAAGTCCACACTCAAACTCCACAGAAATTGAATGTCTGGACTGGCATTTTTGGAGACCGTTTAATCGGACCAATTTTTCTTGATGGGAATTTGAGTGACGTAACGTATTTGGAGTTACTAAAAGATACCGTTCACCCTCTAATAATTGACATTGTTGAAAATGATGATCGCAATCAAGAAGATCAATTAGTGTTTCAACAAGATGGAGCTCCTCCGCATTTTCCACAACGTGTTAGAGAGTTTTTGAACAGAAAGTTTCCAGAGCAATGGATTGGGCGTAGAGGTGCTATTGAGTGGCCCCCTAGATCACCGGATTTAACTCCTTTAGACTTCTTTCTAAAGGGCCATTTAAAGAGTAGAATTTTCGCAACAGAACCGGAATCTCCGGAAGAATTACGACGACGCATTGTTGAAGAATGCCGTCTAATAACTCCACAAATGCTCCAGAATGTCAGAGCTCGTTTTGAACAAAATTTGTACTTTTGTTTGGAAGCTGGTGGTCAACAATTTGAACACTTACTTAACTGAATAAACATTTTTGAACGTTTGATTTTGTTTCCTAGTTTTTTTTTAACGAAAAGTTGACTAATTAGTGAATTTCTTATCACAATGAATGAAATGCACTATTTCTTATCACAATGAATGAAATACGTTCTTGCAACTCCAACTGTGAATAATTTTTAAACGAGTTAATAAAACTTCCAAAAAAATTAGTGTGCTGAATTCGGAAAAGAAATAGATTTCAAATGATGTAACACTAGATCCATGTTCCCTATTTAAAATATAAGGGTTGTTATTACCACCCTTAAGGGGTTGATGTGACAAAGTTGAGTTTTACGTCAAAACATGTCCTCCTCAATATTAAAATTGACGTGTTCCAGCGTTTCTTAAAAAAAATTTATCTGGACGCAAATCGGTCTGTTTCGTTTTCAATGCGCCACCCTGTATATATATATATATATATATATATATATATATATATATATATATATATATATATATATATATATATATATATATATATATATATATATATATACATATACATATCAACATATAAAAATTGATACCGACCCCCGATATGGCTTCTAGGGGGTCCTAAAAATTTTCAAAATTCAAACGTCGGGATCTCCCTATTAGTGATTTTTTTCTAAAATAATTCACTAAAACTTGGAAATTTTTACAATGCAATTTGCTTAAACAAAGGTGCTCCTAGAAAGTACTTTGTGTCTAAAATATTTATTTTAGGCATTACTTTAAAAAGCTAACGTACAAAATTTTACCAAATGGCTTGTTTTTGTAAAAGTCATGTCATGTAGTAATTCTAAAAGAAAATTCGCTAAAATGGAAACGCAGGTTCTACGGTGCATTTGGATGACTTTTTATTACATGTTATAAATTAATTCAGTTAAAGAATTTAAGAAACGACGTGTAAAACATTCTGAAGCTAAAAGATTTACATACATGTTTCTGTTTAACTTGTTCTGTTATTCAGGCTGTATTGTCCTATTTAATTATTTATTAACAGCCTTTTAATTGTCTCCAAGTTTATAAGTATAACTGTGTATCAATCTCAGTTCAAACACAATGTAATGATAACCAGGTTTTCCCACTTTTCGTATTTTCCCATTTTACAGTTATTTGCATTAATGTTATTTGCGTATGGGGTAATACTTAAGACAATATTCCCAAACGCTATTCATTATACATTCGTGTTTTTGTAATGCGTATACACGATGAGTTCAAGTGCTTTTATTATAGCGGCAAATAGAAAATAAGTTTAGCTTGAAAAATCCCCACAGAAGCTAAGTTTAAACCGTAATAACTTAGTAAAAGTATACCTTACATAACTGAAATGTGAGCTGTAAAATAATTGGTTGATAACATTTTTAAAACACGCAAATTTACGAAAACGATCTATTAAAAACTTGTGCTGAGAATAAATCGTTTATGAGACAATAAATCTCTTATCTTTTAGCGAATGTTTATTTTAAAAAGTTCCCTAATATAGAGGTACCGATGGTGAGACTTTGCAAAAATTCTTTCAAATGAGCGCGAATCTGGGCCCTCAGAACCCGAAACCATGGCCCGTTTGAGTTTTTGAATCTTAAAAAAAACAAAGTTATTTTAATGAATTTTTATGAAATTTGGTTGGGACGTTGCCCACGCAAATACCTTACTACATACCAAAAGTCAGCTTTGTAGGTTTATATAAAATTGAGTTATGCAAATCTGAAGCATTTACTGAAAATTCGCTACCATAACGCACTTGCTGCGTCCAGAATTTTGTTTATAATATTATGTTTTGCTAACTTATAACCTTACCCAGGGTCTAGGATGTCTAAAGACTAATTTGACAAATATTTTCTACTAAATATATTGTTAAAAATCTTTAGTTAATGCCTAGAAGACCATATGCTCAGGCATATATTTGGGATAATTAAAATAACTTAAAACTACTAATTTGTGAATGTAAAAAAAAATTAACCAAAAAAGAGATTTCGACTTTCGAATTTTGAAAAAATTTCTTCAAATGAGCTCGAACTAGAGCACATCCGGGGTCAGTTTTAAATTGTATATGTATATATATATATATATATATATATATATATATATATATATATATATATATATATATATATATATATACAGGGAGAGTTTTTTCGATGTTTAGTACAGGGATCTCGTAAACTACTGCAGCTAGAGAGACGGTTAAATAGGGAAAGTAGTGCACTGACTGTAAATCAGAGCTGTTTTTAAAAAATATCACGTATTTTGAAAAAAATGATATTTGCCGATTTCTTTAAATGCATGTAGCTGCCTTAGCATTGGGCTTACTGAAAAGGTGTAAAAAAAAGTTGTAGATAAATAAGTTCTAAATAAAGGAAAAATATGCAAACTTTAAAAATTTTTGTAGCTTTTGAGTTATGAAATAAACTGGTGTCTTTTGAAATGAAAACCATAGTTGGCTGTAGCTTCGTTAAAGAGGTCTTTTTTTCCTCTTTACATTGATATAAAACACGATATGATTTTTCTAAGAAATAAAAATTTTACAGTGGTTTTCTTTTTTTTTTTTCAAAAAATATAACATTGGTTATCACGGAAACGGTGGTTTATTTCAAATAGCGAAAACCTGAATCTAAGTTTTGGCACATAGTTTACATAACATTTCCAATTAGATATTTAACATAAAACACGTGAAAAATGCGGAGGAGTTCCATCTTGTTAAAACACTAATTGATTTTCTTGATAGCGATCATCATTTTCAACAATGTCAATTAGTAGAGGGTAAACGATATCTTCCTAGTAACTCCAAATACGTTTCGCCCCTCAATTTGCCATCAAGAAAAATTGGTCCGATTAAACGGTCTCCAAAAATGCCAGTCCAGACATTCAATTTGTGTGGAGTTTGAGTGTGGACTTCGTGAAAATTTCTTGGATTATTATGTGCCCAATAACGACAATTATGACGATTGACTGTAGAGTTTAATAAAAACGTACACTCGTCTGAAAAACAGATATTGAACAGAAAGTTCCCGTTATCAGCTATTCGTGCAGTCATAACTTCACAAAACTCCAGCCGCCCATCAAAATCATCTTCATTCAGTTCAAGATGAATTTTATACGGGTGAAATTTATGATGCTTCAATATTCTCTGACCAGTTCTTCTTTTGATGTTTGAAACAGTGGCCAATTTTGTCGTGCTCAAAGTTGGATCTGCAGCAATTTGTCCTAAAACTTCAATATCATAGTCTCATTTCTAACCGGAAATTCACGTTCAGGATCCCGTTTTTTGTTGGCTACTGAACCATTTTGTCGAAACTTTGCAACTGACTCCAAAATGTATTTTCTGTTAACATTTCTGTCTGTTCGGATATCGTTCATTAAACAAATTTGCGGTACGGTTGGCACAGTCATCGTTTTTGAAAAAAAGAGTAATTATTTCAACTCTTTCTTCTACAGAATACACTATTGTGAAATTAATTTTCGGTAGTACTATCAAGTATCAAACCGACCGATAAACTGAAATAATAAACCGCATTTCTCTCATTCCGATAAGAAATGTTCTGACAGTCAATTTTTTGTTTACAAACCAACAAAACATTGACTATCAGCACATTTCTTATCGGAATGAGTGAAATGCGTTTTTGCATCTTCAACTGTAAATAATTTTTAAACGAGTTAATAAAACTTCCAAAAAAATTAGTGTGCTGAATTCAGAAAAGAAAGCGTTTTCAAATGATGTAACACTCGACCCATGTTCCCTATTTAAAATATAAGGGTTGTTATCACCACCACAAAGTTGAGTTTTATGTCCCCCTCAATATTAAAATTGACGTGTTTCAGCGTTTCTTAAAAAAAATATATCTCAGGACGGAAATTGGTCTGTTTCGTTTTCAATGCGCCAGGCTATATATATATATATATATATATATATATATATATATATATATATATATATATATATATATATATATATATATATATATATGTGTGTGTGTATGTATGTATGTATGTATCCAACCGATAACTAAAAAAACAATTAACTGATTTGGATGAAACACGGCAAGTACCTTCCTTTAATTAATGGCTGGAATAAATTCGTTAGGCAGAAAGATCGTACAAGGTTTTCTGGGAAAATTTTGAGTTTTCTTTCAAAAATTTTTTTTCTCCGACAAGTACAAAGCTATTTTAACGAAATTTGGTGGATATGTTGCGTTGGGAAAGACGTTACTACATACCACAAGTCAACTTTCTAAGTTTATAGAACATTGAGTTATTCAAATTTGAAGCATTTAATGAAGATTCACTACTATAACGCACTTGCTGCGTCCCGAACTTTTAGTACTTAAAATGCAACACTCAAACATATCCCTTTTCTCTTGATTCGAAAAATTCATAATTAATTAACAACAAACGCCTGTACCAAAATAAGACTTTTTACAAAGAAAACGTCACAGTAATATTTGCAAGTGTCAAAAACAATTATTTCCATAGTTACCTGTTAGATTTGACATAAAAAATGAACATGGACTGCCTTTTTAAAAAGCCGGCCTAGATTGTTTTGCTATTAGTGGTAGAAGATTCAATAAATAAGCGACGGATTCGATTTTGCAAAAGAAAATTAGTTGTATTAGTAATAACTCAACGCTTTTTAGACATTTTCTTTAAATTTTTATCAGAATTTTTTACAAATTTGATTTCAAAATTTTATTTTGTTCAATATTATGTTAAATCTTTAATTATAAATGTAATGAAAACTATGTGCGAAAACTTAGATTCAGGTTTTCGCTATTTGAAATTAACAACCGTTTCCGTGGTAACCAAGAAAATTACTATAAAATTTTGATTTCTTAGAATAATCATATCATATTTCATATCTATGTAAAGAGGAAAACAAGACCCTTTTTAATGAAGCCACAGCCAACTATGATTTCTATTTAAAAAAAACACAAGTTTATGTCATAACTGAAAAGTTACAGATCTTTTTAAAATTTGCATATTTTTGATTTATTTAGAATTTATTTATCTATAACTTTTTCCTTTACACCTCTTTAGTAAACCCATTACTAACGCAGCTAAATGCATTTAAAAGAATCGGCAAAGTATCTGTATCCAATTAATGCAGGAGTTCCTCAAGGTTAAGCTTTAGCCCCTACCTTGTTTTTTTCCACATCAATGACCTCCTCTCTAGCACATCCAACCCAGTTCACAGTTACGCGGACGTCAGCACCCTCCACTCAAATATACAATACTCTAAGCCTGTCTCTTTAGCCCAATTAGATCAGGACTGCAGACTCATGGAGGGTTCTGGTCTCCGTGGATCTCCAAAAATATTAGACTTGTACAATTCAACCCCACCAAATCTCAGTCTTACTTTCTTTTTCACAAGATATACACCAGCCCGAGACCCATCACAATAAACAACCAAGTTATTCAAAGTAATGAGTCCTTTTTACTTGTTGGCATTTCTGTTGATCGAAATCTCAATTGGCACCAACATGTCACATCAATTGCAGAAGCGGCTGCTAAGAAATTTGGTTTCCTCTTTCGGGCTCGCCAATACTTTTCACCAGCTAATCTCTATACCTTATATACTTCACAAATAAGGCCAAACTTCGAATACTGCTCCCACATCTGGGGTGCCGCTGCCGCTTCTACACTCGCTATCTTGGACTGCATTCAGGAGAGAGGTATACGTCTCATCGGTGAACCTACCCTAACCCAAAGGCTGCCATCCCTTGCCCACCGACGTGCTGTTGGTGACCTATCTCTTTTTTATAGATATCTGCACGGGCACTGCTCAGAGGAGCTTTCTTCCATAGTTCCTCCACCTGCTGCCCCAACAGATCTACCAGGGTAACAAAGCGAATATACTATTTTACTGTCCAGGCCACCAGACAGATAGAACATTTTGTTATGCCCGCTCTTTTGTCCCGAGGACTTCGAAGTTGTGTAATTCCTTGCCGGCACATGTTACTCCTCCGCCAAACCTTCAAGTCCAGAATTAACAAGTTGTCTCTTTCCTTCTTGTCGACACCCACGGTACGATAGTATTTAGTCTGTAAGCCCTCGTGGTGTGTTGTTGAAATATATATATATATATATATATATATATATATATATATATATATATATATATATATGTATATATATATATATATATATATATATATATATATATATATATATATATATATATATATATATATCTTTTCAAGTCAATTGCTTGAGAAGAAAGGGGTTAAATGCGATGCAATATTTGGTCTAACAAACACACTCATATACTAACCGACAGGCGAAGTTGAATAAAAGATTTTAACAAATTGCACCGCCGATAAGAGTCTAGTTGCCTCAAATTGTAAGTCACTTTTAAAACGCTTGAATCCAAAGCGGAAGGAATGAATAGATACAGTAATGAGGTGGGACCCGTACTTAAAGTAATGTTAATAGCGGGCGCTGTATTTTCTCTTGAAAACAAAGGTTTCTAATTCAAATCTCGAACCAACACAACAATGAGATTGGAGCTCCACTGTTCAATTTCAAATACTCATCAATAATCAGAAACAAAATTGAAATTGTGTCTTAAATCAATTTACATACATTTAACTTAATTGAAAACCAATAGGGAGTTCTATTAGAAAACTAGAACAGATGTACACCACCCCTACTAATTGTATATTTCACTATACACACGTCTTGACAAATGCGCCGCCCGTTTGCTTCGACGACACGAATTTATTTAGCTACTCAAGCTTTAAATACAACGTATCTAACTAACACAAACAGTTCAGATTTACAGACTTTCTTTCTTTATTTATGGTCGTGGATATCCCTCTATCATCCACCGTAATAAAGTCATTAAAATTTATTTCTTTTTTGTTGTTGTACAGAACACTTTATGTAGGATCAGCTAGATAAATGACATGTTGCTTTTGACTTTTTAATAACAACCTCGGTGGTCCAGTGGTGAGAACATGTGCCTCTGAACCCAAGGATCCTGGGTTTCCCCTTAACTTTTTCAGTACACACTGTAAAATTAACACCAAGCGAGGTTGTGGCATTGTGCCTGCACGATCCGCCCTCGAAGGGGTCAAGCCGTCCATCTTGTGTACCATGCGATGTTGGGCACGTTAAAGATCCATATCCTTCTTACAGAAAGGCGTGGGTTTGGCAAAATTTCCAGGATAGTGAGGTGAAAGTGCTCCCTGGCGTCGGTGATTTCCATAGTCGCGTAAATAGAACAACGTTAAAGAAATGGGAAAAAAGTTTTAATTTTTTTTGATTATACAGAGTAGTTTAAAAGTAATGGTACACACAGTAGATTCTAAGCATAATAAAATTACGATTTAACTAAACTTGCTTTGGTCCAAGAGTCAAAATTAATAGAGTCACAGGGTCCAAATGGATAATTTAAATTTGAATTTTCCTTTACAGACATTTCCCGAACTTAAATTTAAAATTTTCCCGGAAAAACCGGTCTGATATCCCTGACCAACGAACCTATCCAAAAATTTATACAAAAACTACACCAGCCATGATATAGACACAAAATTTTTGTGACAGAAAAAAAGTGTTTACATGAAAATTTGCAAACAATTGTTTCACGAAAATTCGCCATTTTTCTTACAACGATTAACTAAGCAATCTTACACAAAAATGTTATAAAAATTGTTTTACGGAAATTAAAAAAATGCTTTTTAAACGAAAATATGCCAAAAAAACTGCTTTTCACGAATCTTTTTTTTTACATGAATTTGCAACCATTTGTTTTACATGAACCAGACTCCCCAATTTAGAAGCTGGAAGAAAATGCATACTATGGATAAAACTCGCTCTCTCAGGGCTGCAACTAAATTCATCTGTTGCATTTACCAGTCACCTTCTGACAATATCTTTGTCCAACTCTTTGACTACGTTTCTGAAAAAAACGACCATCTGATTTCTGAATATCTTTCCTCCGAGGTCACTATTCTTGGTGACTTCAATGTCCATAATAAGGAATGGCTAGGATCTTCAAAAACCGATCCACAAGGAAGAGGAGCGGAGGCCTTTGCAGTCAGCAATTCTTTAGCCAATATGGTTTAGCAACCTACTTACTTACCTCGCATCCCAACACACAGCTCAAATCGCTTGGATCTCCTTCTTACTAAAAATCCTGACTGCTATAAGATATCAGTCACCGCCCCCCAGTGTCGCTCAGACCAGGGAATGGTCACTGCTTCCTGTGCAATGCAACCCGAAGTCACACAGTCATCACACCCACGTATCGTCTGGCACTACAACTCCGCCACCTTGGACTAAATGTGATATTACTTTTCCTCATTTCCATGGGCGTCTGTCTGCTTCTCTCATCCTGACCCCTCTAATATCTCACAAAACGTCACCAAAATTATCCAGGCTGGCATGGAATTATTTATTCCACGCACACAGAAAACCTCTGCAGCCACTCAAAAGCCATGGTTCTCTAAATCCTGTTCCCATTCTTGGAACAAGTCTATGGAACTACACGGTAAATCCCAGATTGTCGCTCTAGATATATCCAAAGCATTCGACCAGATCTGGCACGCAGCGATGCTTAATAAACTACCGGCCTATGGCCTACCACCAAAACTCTGTACCTGGACAGCAAATTTCCTCTCCAACCGGAGCATTTCTGTTGTCGTGGATGGCCATTCCTCTAGACTGTATCCAATTAATGCAGGAGTTCCTCAAAGTTCAGCTTTAGTCCCTATTTGTTTCGTGTCCACATCAATGACCTCCTCTCCAGCACATCCAACCCAGTTCATAGTTACGCGGACGACAGCACCCTCCACTCAAATGTACAATATTCTGAGCCTGTCTCTTTAGCCCAATTAGATGAGGATTGCAGACTTATGGAGGGTTCTGTCTTTGTAGATCTCCAAAAAATATTAGACTGGGGAAGTAGAAATCTTGTACAATTCAACCCCACCAAATCACAGTCTTGCTTTCTTACTCATAAGAGATACACCAGTCCTAGACCCATCACAATAAACAACCAAGTTAGTCAAAGTAATGAGTCCTCTTCACTTGTTGGCATTTCTGTGGATCGAAATCTCAATTGGCACCAACATGTCATATCAATTGCAGAAGCGGCTGCTAATAAATGAGGTTTCCTCTTCCAGGCTCGCAAATACTTTTCACCAGCTAATCTCTATACCTTATATACTTCACAAATAAGACCAAACCTCGAATACTGCTCCCACATCTGGGGTGCTGCTGACGCTTCTACACTCGCTAATCTGGACTCCATTCAGAAGAGAGCTATACGTCTCATCGGTGACCCTACCCTCACTCAAAGGCTGCCATCCCTTGCCCACCGACGTGCCATTGGTGACCTCTCTCTCTTTTATAGATATCTGCACAGGCACTGCTCAGAGGAGCTTTCTTCCATAGTTCCTCCAACTGCTGCCCCAAACAGACCTACCAGGGGAACAGGGCGAATGCACACTTTTACTGTCCAGGTCACCAGACATAGAACATCTTGTTATGCCCGCTTTTTTGTCTCGAGGACTTCCAAGTTGTGGAATTCCTTGCCGGCACATGTTTTTCCTTCTTCCCCGAACCTCCAAACCTTCAAGTCCAGAATTAACAAGTTGCCTCTTTCCTCCTTGTGGACGCCCACGTTACGATAGTATTTAGGCTGTAAGCCCTCGTGGTGTGTTGTTGAAATAAATTTAAAAAAAAAAGATAATATTTGTAATAATCTGTAAGCAAGCTATTAGCGACATTTCAATTCATGTTTGTGCATTCCTTAAGTACACTGAAGAACCAAAATCACCACAACACACCTTATTAAAGACCTGACGATTCTGATAATTTTTCATCATCTGATGACGCTAACTTTGTTAGGATAACGATCGGCTGGTCTTTAAAAAGATGTGTTGTGGTGATATGGGTTCTCCAAGTGTACTTATCAGTGCTCATCACAGCTTCCAATTGTCACTTTGTGCATTCGTTGTTATTGGCAAATAAAAATGTCTCTTGGAAAAGCGGTTTCTCAAGAAATAAGGAAAAGGAATTTACTTGTATTTAAAACTGAAAAATACTGCCCAAAGCGCTGACATTTCTAATTTATCGTGATATACAGTGCGAAATATTAATAAGCGTTACAAATAAACTAAATCTGTGGCTCATAAGCAGTGGAATGGAAATCTCACACACACTATTCCAATACAAACTTAAGAGCTCCGAGAAGGATTATCATGCAAAATCGTAGGGACAATTGAACCAAATGGAAAGTATTAGGGAACCAGACAACAGATAAATGATGTTCAAGAGCCACATGTCAGAGGGCTGCACAAAACTAGTATTTAAAACCTACAAGGTAAGCTCAAATTGTTTCCGCATTTATCAGTTTCAATTTTACTGACAAAGAGGCAGAAGAGCAGAAATCTTGGCCTCGAATCGAGTGGAACTTAATTATATGGAGTAAGGAAGCTGGATTTGAAGTTTGCGTTGGTGATAGTCGAAGCCGAGTCATAATAACAAAACAAGAAATTCTTTTTTTTTTTTTCCTTCGAGTTTAGATGGCTACGGCTATTTGCCATACGCACATTCTTCCCCTCTCGTTATGTTGCATCAGTGGTATTTTTACTAGAATAGCTTGATCAGATCACTAAGCTTCACATTAATTGTTATTGTGCCGCATGTATAAACGCATAATATATACTAGATTACATACCCCCCAAAAATAAAGTAGTGATTATCGAATTTTGTAACAGAATTTTATCCTGTAATAGTTATTTTTACTTAATTGTTTTTTTTAATATTTATTATAAATTGGGATAGACAGGGACACACGCTTCATGCCTTAGGGGTCTGACTAGGCAACTTTAAAAGACAAACAAAGAGACCCATAATGGAGTAGGGAAACAATAGGACAGACATTAGGACCTTATATTCTAATACCTAATAATATTACAAAATTATGGAATACATACATATGTACTCACAAATATTAATTACCTAATATTATTTCACCTATTATTCATCTCGTCATTCGTTTTACATTAGCACACATACACATATCACACTCATTTACACATTCATTTTCGCACAGGTACAAATTTTGCTTAGTTAATATTACATAAATAAAATTGTATGATTAGACCTTTATTTTTAAATTATTTATATGCGTTGAGATTAGTGTATAAATATTTACATTTTTTGTACATAATAGTTGCATCAAGTTAAAGGGACACGGAACATTGCCTAACTTATAAATTATATTTACAAAGAAATAAATAATGCTTGTTTTTTCTTTACAGTCTAAAAGCATGTGTTGAGCGTCCCCAAACTCGCCGCACTCACAATTTGGATTATCTTTTAGATTTATTTTATTAAGATGTGAAGGAACCAGTGAGTGCCCAAACCTCAGTCTGCACATTTTAACTATAGTAGTTTTGCTTACATGTATGGTGGAAAACCACGGAACTGCGGGTGGAAGAGGCTCTAGACTTTTATAAAATCTACCTTTGCTATTGTGGCTGTAATCGTTATGCCATTTCAGTATTATCTTCTTCGCAGAACTTGAAAAAATGTCAGTAAATGGACACAAATAGTTCTTCTTTTCCCCAGATTCTACAGCCTCCTTAGCTAAAAGGTCAACTTTTTCATTAGGAGCTATACCTGTGTGAGCTTTTACCCATACTAAATTTATGCGTCTCCCTTCATTTTGGAGTCTCGTAATTATGTTGATTATTTTGACAATGATGTGGTTGCAAGTCGAATGAGGTGAGATATTTTTTATCTTGTCCAGACTACTTTTACTGTCTGTAAAGATTGTTGCCTGTTTTGTTGGTTGTTGACTGATGTACTGTAAAGACTCTAAAATCGCAACGAGTTTGGCTGTGTATATTGACATGTTGCTATTTAGTTTGAATTTCTTTTCTATTCCAAAATGAGGCACGTAATAGGCACATCCACATCGTGAGTTTTTCTTAGAGGCATCGGTAAAAATGTGCAGTGATTCCTCAAACTTTTCACTTACATCTAATGAAAAGATTCGGTTCCGAATAACGCTTGGGAACTCTGAGTAATCTTGTAAGTATTGTATGTTACAACCTTGGAACTCTTGAAAATTTATATTAAAAACTGGATTAATACTGTCTTGCCAGATGTCATTGATGTTGTCAATTATATTGGAGTAACTACTGACTATTAGTATAGTTTTCTTCTTTTTCCAGAAAGTCATAGTAAGATCTTGTATATAGCATTGATGTAGCTTGTTAATGAGTAGGCTATTTGTTCCTATCAATTTAAGTGTGAATTTAAAAGCTAGCTTTTCTCTTCTATAATGAAGTGGCATTTCCCCGCTCTGTGCTAAAAGATTGTTTATTGGAGTGCTTTGTAGAGCACCTAGACATAGTCTGAGACATTTATTTTGTATTGACTCTAATTTGTTCAGGTGTGTTTTGGCCGAATCTGCATAAAGCACGGATCCATAGTCGATGATAGATCGTACGAATGACTTATAGAACATGCTACTAATATTTGGATCTGCGCCCCAAGTTGTATTACTTATGAATCTTAGCACGTTGATACCTTTTTCTGTTCGGCTGACGAGTTCTTCAATATGTTCTCTCCAAAGCAATTTCCTATCCAGGATCATTCCCAAGAATCTTACAGATTGTTTTACTACGTATTTAACTTTTGCTACTTCCACAGTTGATGGTATGGAATGTTTTTTACTAAAGATTGTAATCTGTGTTTTTTCTTTAGAAATTGAGAAGCCATTATTACGGGACCATGTCTCAATTTGTGTAAAATCACTTTCGATGGACCTTAAACCTTGCTCGATGTCGCATAGTGGTTTGTATATACATATGTCATCAGCATATTGCAGAAGAGAACTTTCGCTAATCTGACTCTCTAAATCGATGGTATAAATAGTAAACAGTAATGGGCTTAATACACTACCTTGTGGCAAGCCTATGTTGGCTAGTCTAGGACCTTTGTAAATATTGCCGAATTTCAAATATAATTGTCTGTCCTCGTAGATCTTAATGATTTTTCTGGTAAAATTTGGTGAAATGCCTATTTTTGTCATTTTTTGGTATAAGACTTTTAGGTTTACATTATCGTAGGCTCCTTTGATATCTATGAACATAGCAATTACAGATGTTCTTGTGGCAAAAGATTTGTTGATATCCAGTATAATATTGGCCAAACTTTCGGTAGTAGACCAATCTTTGCGGAATCCAAACTGAGTCTTTGGCAGTACACTATTTCTTTCTACCCAGGTTTCAAGACGATTCTTAATCATATGTTCTAAAGTTTTTAACAGGCAGGAAGCGAGAGATATTCCCCTATATGAGTCTATGAGGTAGGGGTCTTTATCTGGTTTAGCAATTGTGGTAATAATGTATATCTTCCAGGCATTGGGTACATTTTCGGTTGTCCAAATTTTGTTTATAATTTTTAAAAATAATAGCTTGGTGTTATACCAGAAGTGTGCGAGAATTTCATATTGTATGCCATCAGCTCCTGGTGTAGATCGCCTGTGTTTAAGACAAAACTCTAGTTCAGACATTGTGAACTCATTTTCCAGAGCATGTGTAGAACTGGGAGCAGTGCTATAATTCTCTTCTTTATTGCCATCTGGTACTAAGTGTTTTAAAAACTCGTCGGCCCATTCTTCATCAGGTTGAAACTTTGTAGAATTTGTGTTAATATTTTTTAGCCTTTTTGACATACCCCAAATGTTTTTGATAGGTGTACTTCTATTTAAATTTAGACAAAAATTTTTCCATGTTTCTCTTTTGCTGTTTAAAATAGTTTTCTTTTTTAAAGCTGAAATTCTTTGATAATCGAGAAAATTATTGTAGGAAGGGTTTTGTTTATACAACTGAAGAGATCGTTTTTCATTTTCCACCGCAGTTTTACAATTTTCGTTCCACCAAGGCTTTCGGAATTTATTGTTAGACGTTGTCGTCTTCTCGGGAATTGATAGTGATATCGCATTATTTATATTTGATATAAAGTTATCATATGAAATATCGTTTTCTGATAAATCGCGTTCCGAACTCAATTCCATCAAAGATGAAAACAACGTCCAATCAGCTTTATCCAGGTTCCATTTCTTGTTATTAATTACTGTATGATTGTTGTTATAATGAGTATTACTTCTAATGTTTGTATATTGAACATCAAATACATAATCTAACCTTATAACATAGTGATCTGATCCTAGCGTTTCCGTTTCGACAAACTAGTCGAATCTATGTGCGATATCCGATGAACATATCGATATATCCACCGCCGATGCAATGTCCGTTAGTTGCCTTTTCATTAACGTTTCGGACCCGGTATTTAAATAATTTAACTGATTATTCTCTATTGCGGTGAGCAACTCCCTTCCACTAACATCCGTCCTGGAGCAACCCCAAGCAGTGTGGTGACAGTTGAAATCACCTCCTATGAGAAACGGTCTTTTCAAACTATCGAAAAATGATGTCCAGTTATTACGCGTTAATCTTGTATTTGGAGGGATGTAAATAGAATATACATTAATTTTTTGTCTTCTGTTTAATTGTAACGTTGTTGCTATACACATCATACCCTGAACTTTATAGAATCCGCGCTCTAGTGAAAAAGAGAATTTATTACTAATAAGTATAGCAACTCCGCCGTAGCCATCGTTTCGGTCTTCTCGAATTAGGTTATACCCAGCAAATTTAATAAAATTGTCACCTTTAAGCCAAGTTTCGCTTATAATAGCAATATCGACCTTATTATCAAACAAATATTTTTCTAAATGCCCCTTATTTGCTTTGATTGATCTAGCATTCCATTGCATTAATTTAAGAGTGAATGTTAATTATTTCTGAGAATTTCTGATACCTTGCTTTTCATGAGATTCATTGTTTGACTATTTGTGAGCTGTATAGTTGGTTGTTTTAAGATATCTATGAACATGTTTACTATATCATCAACAGTTTCGCTTATACTAGAGGAAGGTTTTTGAGGTTGGGAGAATGACGGAGGATAAGGATTGGTTATACCGCTCTGCTTTGGTAGCTGGATATCTTTTATTATCTGCTGCCTAGCTTTCTCAGTTATGAAGTCTCTTATTGAATCCATAGTTTTTCTACGTTTGGGAGGTTGTAATCTGGTAAAATGTGTTGTAGACTCTAAGTTTCGAGGTTGTTGTTGAGTGGAAGAACTTGCGGAGAATATAGTTGGGTTAAGTGGTGGAAAGTGGTATTTGTCAAATTTAGGGACCTGTTGTTGTATTGTTTGGCCTTGATTTTTTGTAGCAGATGAATAGCTTTTAGAATATCTTTCGAGAGCATCCCCATATGAGATATTTTCTATACTCATTAGGTATTTAATACTTTTTTGTTTCTCAAACTCCTGACAAGCAGTACGTTCTGTTGCCGGATGAGAACCCGCGCACAAAACACATATAGGGCTACTTTTTCGAGTGCATATTTCGCTACTTTGGTTTTCTCCACAAAATTTGCACCTTTCTTGTGCTTTGCATTGGGAGCTAATGTGATTATATCTCATGCATCTTAGACATTGGATTGTACGCTGTATATACGGTTCAACGCTAAATTTAATTTTCTCAATTTCCACTTCCGAAGGGAGCATACACCCCTTAAATTTCACAAGCACTGATGACGTCTTAACATATTCAACGCAATTTTCTCTAAATACCTTACGCTTAAGTCTGATTACATTAAGGACTTCGAACTTATTACCCATTGTAGGAAGAATCAGATTTATCAGATCCTCCTCCTCAATATCAACATCAACTTGTCTTATAACGCCCTGTCTGCGTGCCAAAAACTGTGGTATAAATGCTTCTAAATTGTGTTTTTTAAGATATTCAGAGTTTATTAAAGCATTAGCGCTTTGTAAAGTAGACAATACTATTTTTAAATTATTTATTCCTATACTAGAAATGTTCATCACGCAAGATTTAATATCCGATGAACAGTTAAAAATTATTTTAGCGGTACTTATTCTGTGAGCTCTACCTATATTATCATTCGGGTTTTTGCTAACAAGATAAACAGTGTATGGTCCAGAATGAGAATTATCATATATTCTGATAAATTTCTTCTCTCTTTTTCTCACATCTAAAGTATTGATACTTTCCTCTACCGTATTACCTGAATTTATATTATTTACGATATTGTCTACATGCTTGATTTTTGATAAATCTAAATGTTTTAAGTAATCAACTTTTTTACTCACCTCCTTCCTACTGTTATTTAATTTACTTACGCTATCCTTATTTAGAGTATTTGACTTTTCCATTTCTTCATCGCTAGAAATAACAACATCCATACTTTCAAGTTTCTTATCGTTACTAATTCCATCTGGGGGTAGACCCCTATCTGGGGGTTGACCTTCGCCTTTCTTTGGCATTATTTCACTTTTCTTATAAGCACTACTTCACGACAAATTAGAAAATATGCGAGCAACTCTCGGGATACGTCCACACGTCTCGAATGCTACTCACCGAATCAAGAAATTCTTCACTTAAAAAGAAAGTTAAGTTTCCGGCCTTTGTGATGATTTGGGGATCCATGTCAGCTAAAGGAGTAAGAAACTTACATTTTGTAGATGGCATTATGAACGCTGATAAATACATTTGCGTTCTTCAAAATAATTTGAAATCACAAATCGAACAAATGCGGTTAAATAACATCGAATGTACCTTCACGAAAGATTGTGCCGTTTGTCATACGGCTAAAAAGTAAAAGACTGAATGTTACAAACAATATTACTCTTTTAAAATGGATATCTAGTAGCGCAGACCTCATGACGATAGAAACTTTGTGGCATATCATGAAGAAACAGCTCCGATCACAGTCCGAAAAAATGGTTGCAGAGCTGAGCGCCCGTCTTTAAGAAATGTGGACCAATTTTCCTCCAGATGAATGCCAAACATAAGTTGACACTACCGAGACCTATCAAGGCGGTAATACGTCAAAAAGTCGATGTAACTCAATGGTAAATTTCTATTTAGTTTCGTTGTTTTTTTTCTTATTGACAATATTAGGAATTTCTTACAATGTATCTCTCTTTTCTACGTAAAATGCGGTATAATAGGCAAGGGCGTACCCAGGATCAAAACTAGGGGGGGGGGCAAGCCATGGTCGTCCAGGTTGTAACATCTTATCGCGGAAAAGGTGAATGAAACCAAAATTTTACGAAAATTATGTATAATTATAGCAGTGCTTTATCAACGAAGTTATTACAATTATTTGCTTGAAAAAAATTATTCTAGTTACATGTCTTATAGTAGTATAATTTTTCTTGGATTTGTACAAAACTTGTTCAAAACTCTCGTTTCAATTCAGTCCTGATTTTCCTTGAAGAATTTCCGATGGACGCTCATCAAACACAACCCAGTCAGTCTGTCTTCTCTCATTGTACTTCTCAGCCAGGTCTTTACCCTTCAAAGGGTACTGAAAGATCGTTCAACAGTAGCCGCAGTTGATGGGAAAGCACTTAAAATGAGGAATGCATGCCTTGTTGCAGGAAAAAAAATATTAGCCTCCTCCAAAAGTGCAGCCAGTTCAATATCCTTTAATTTGTCACCTGCTAAATCCTTCTTTTTCCACAGATTATACCACAAATCTAATTTTGCAGAGATATCACCCAACTCATAAAACTCCATGAAACATTTTGCATTTTTCTCCAAATCTTTTGAAGTCATTTTTAGCATGTATGAAGGATGAAGATGGGATAAGGCAAAAGCAGATGTATTTTCGTGTGAGAATCTAACATTCAATGATAAAGTTAAAGAGTTAAGATAAGGGATGATCAACGACCGTCTCCAATATTCAGTCGCAGTCTCAGATGGCGGATTACTTCTGTGTATTTGCTTTTGAACAATTCGTTGGACTGTTAACTCAACGCCGACTTTCTCCGCGATATCATGTGATTTTTCAAGTAATTCATCAGAAACATGTTCAATTTCTTGTCGATCCTTCTTGATGACATCAAGGATTGAACCAATATGTTTCATCACCATAATCAAATCCATATTTTTACATTGTAGAACGTTCACAACGGGTTCCAAAATCGCAGAGTACTTTGCAATCGTGACTAAACCTACGATGAAAATCGGTTTAGTAACTGCACAGTGCAATTGATAGGCAAATTTTCTTGTAGCATAGTTTCCTTCGACCGAGAGATGTTCTAGCGCATTAACGATTTCATGAAAGCTGCCTGAAAACTTTCTAATGCTCTTGTATTTCTCAGACCATCTGGTCTCACTGAGCCATGATAGATTAGGAACCGAATTCCTGCGGGCTGGCGACTCACGAAAGAAGGATATTGTATTCTTAACTGTTGCAATTAAGTTTCTTATTTCCGGTAGTTTGCTAGCATCATTGACCACAAGATTTAGTTTGTGGCTTGAGCAATGGAAAAATAAAGATTTATTGTACTTTTTCTTCAAAATGGCCTGTACACCACCTTCTTTTCCAGCCATCGTAGAACATCCGTCAAATCCAAATCCAACACAATTATCTGCTGAAAGATTCTGATCAACTAACAAACTCTTAATTGTGCTAGCGATTGTAGGGGAATCTTGAGATTTCAGCTCAACATAGCCTACAAATTCCTCTCTGATTTTTTCTTGATTCTCATCATAAAACCGCAATCCGATAGAAAGCTGTTCTTTTCCAGCGATATCTCCTGTTTCATCGGCCATTACAGCGTAAGCTTTTGCTTGTTTACAATCTTCAATAACTCTTTCTTTGACAACTTCACTACATAATCTTATAATCACATTTTGAACTTTTGATGAAGTGTAGACTGCATTTTTTCGACATGTATCCAAATGATTCTTTAGCTTCACATCACCACAGTCAATTCTCAAATTTAAAAGGTCAAAGAAAACGCCCTCATCTGCTTCCTTTCCTCTAAGTGGCAAATCATGAGTTCCACAAAATATGATACAAGAAATAATTGATGATAATATTTGTTTGTTTTCTTCAATCATCTTCTGGTGACCACTTTGCAACTGTACATCAACTGGAACATTTTCAAGGAACGCTTTTGCAGCAGCTGTTGAAGTTTCGTGGTAGTGACTGCCGACGTGTTTTCTACAATCTTCATGTATATCTTTAAACTTCACGTATGACCTTACCATGAATGACCCCAAAACTCATTTAACTGTAGCAATACTAAGAGGAAAAGAACACAGTGCATACATAGAGCACCTTTCAAACGACTTGAGTACACCAACCAAGGAGTATATTGATCTAACCAGCGGCGGTTAAATTTTCTTTTCAAATGGCTGGCATCAGAACCAAAATCGTAATTTGATGGTGGAACCCAGGGATTTGTAAGTAAATCCTTCCTTTTTTCTGATGGCAACTTAAGGGCATGACCAACATAACGACCAATGTCATTTTCATGGTAGCCATCGTATTCTTCAATCGTTTTAGATGTCCCAGGAACAGCTACGTGTAGAGGTGAATAATTACTAGACCCTTGTTCTATAACAGATACAGAATCCGATCGTTCGGTCAGTTTAGTTCCATCTTCATCACCATCACTGCTTCCACTTCCACTACTGTCATCTTGATCCTTTTTCCGTTTGAGAGGTTTTCTGCCTGAAAATAATAGAAATTGACATCATTCAAATTTCAACAAAACAGGCTTATCCGTTAGTTGAAGACAATACGAAATTCACTGCTTTAACCTATATCAATAAATCCAGCAATAGATTGAAATCATTTTTATCAACTTTTCATTTGAATATTGCGTTCAGAACAAACAATAATCTCAGTAAATACATTAAGAACAATAAAGCAAGGAGTTTGAAAGAAAATAAATCAGGTGTCTATCAACTAAATTGCGGCAGTTGCGATACATTTTATATCGGAAAACTTTTTAAACTCGTATTTCAGAGCACAAAAGAAGTTTTGATTTGGATAATGGTATTTCACGTTACGCGACTCATTTAAGAAATAAAAATCATCATTTTGATAAAGTGTAAATCTCATTTTGAAGTAATTTTCATTATATTATATGATAAATTTAATTTAAAAAAAATTTTTCTACATAAATTGAGAAATTACTTAACTTACCTTTTTGAAACCAGTTTCTTATATCCATCTAGGCAGCCTCAGTGTTCTCCAAACTGGTTGTTTAAAAAAATATTTGGTAGTAAACACCAACAGTTCAACTAACATACAAATACTGATCAAGTAGTGGCGGGCGGGTCAGTTTATATAGTGATGCGGACATGCGGAACTCTCTAGATCGAAGGGGAAGGCGGAGACCTTTCTAGAAGATTTCCTTTTCTCTCATTGGCTGCCGCCTGTAGACTCTACCCATCTCTCAGTCTTTCTCGAATCCCACTAACTGTCAGCCAGATTTCGCTACCAGTGGCTAGATGGCTCTAGATCAGTGTAAAGCTTTGCGAGATGTACGATAATTATCCTATTTGTTTGTGGTATTTTTTTATAAGGATTTATTTTTTTGCTTCTTACAGGCTTCCAGGGGGGCAGCTGCTCCCCCCCCTGCCCCTCGCTGGGTACGCCCTTGATAATAGGTCAAAAGTGAATAACCGTTTGCTATTTAATTAGTAATACATTGTAGTTTTTAATAAATTTTCCGTTAACAAACATAGTTTTGTTAGTCGGGACAACTTCACTGAGACGGGGCTCGCCTACAATTTTCGTAAAAAACTGCGTAGATCATTTCTATGAAAATTGACTATCATAACTCACTTGCTGCACCAAGACGTTTTGCTAATTCAAGTAAATATAATGAAGTGTCTACAGTTAAAAGCAAAAGAGAATTGTCGCAGAGTTATTGGAAATTGTGACATTAAATTATTTAGGTATGCTAATAAGTGAGGACGAAGAAAGTAAGGGAAGACAGTGAATGTTGTAAGGAGAAAGGGAAAAAATATGATGCTCGACATGTGCTTAGCCAGCAGATTAACTGTAATATAATTTATCCATTTTTGCCCAGCTCAAGAAGTTGGAAAGTATTGCATTCTAAGAAAATTAATTAAAAAATGAATTTAAAATTCAAACATAAATCTTAGTATGATTTATTGTTCTTTATTTACCTGAACTTTCCAGTTAAATATTTCGCCCTCTCTCTCGCTACAAATCTGCGTATACTTGTCAAACAATTAAAGTTATCAGTTGAGTTTTCTGCTTTTATTTCTATGGAATGCTTTTTTGATTCTTTACCGGTATTTTCATTGACATTCCTTCTAAGATTTATGAAAAGAATTCGAGAAAATTCACATTTTCTTACCCAAATACAGTAACATTTCAAACTTATTTCTTTGTTTTAGGTACTCTTTATGCACGACTGCGTTATGTTTTGAAAAACTTTCTTGGTCCATTTTGTTTTGCTCTATATTCTCTGGAAATTTACAACTTTTTAACCGAATAATGAAAATAATGAAATTCTTTGAATATTTAGAAGAATGGCTAAATCCTAATTCAAACAAGCAAGGTTTGGAATTAAAAACCCTAAAATATATGATTATTATATTCATGACAAATCCCTGCTTTTTATTCAAATAAGACACCTGTAACAGAGGCCTTGGAGATTATGAGAGATTTTCTCATGTACACAATTTAGTATAAGCTGCTTTAAATTTATTTTATATTTGGACTTTTGTATAATAAATTAATAATTTTCAATACCAAACAAATAAAAATGTCTAGACGCAGCAAGTGCGTTATGGTAGCGAATTTTCTTTAAAATATTTTTAATAGCAAATGTCTTTCTTTGATGAAAGCAGGCATCAAACTTGGTTACCTATATAGCAGAAACAATGTACCATATTTCATTGAAATAAATTTATTGTTTGAAAATATATAAACATTTTTCAAAAGTCTAGATGCAGCAAATGTGTTATGGAAGTGAATTTCCATAAAAATGTTTTTAATAGCAAATGCCAGCGGGCATCAATCTGATTCCCGGTATAGCCTATGTGATAGAAACAATGTACTATTTTTAATCAAAATTAATTATGGTTTGAAAATATACAAAAATTTTTCGAAAATAAACTTAAATGTTGGTTTTCTATCCAACAAATCTTACGTTAATAGCAAATTGAGTTATTGAAATTTCAAGGATTTAATGAAAATTCGGTAAATTTGTAGATTAGCTCCCGAACGCTTTTCAACAAATTATTTTCAGAAACATTACTAGCACCCCACCTGGATGCACAAACCACAAGAAAATTTTCTTGTTCACACCCCCCAAGGAAGTTATAGGACTGTGAGTAAATAGGGGTGGTGTGCGGGGTAGACAGAGTTTAATGGGGATATGACTTCAAGATGAGAAAAAGACCACTTTCAAGCCCGCTTTATTCGAATTTTCTGCTCATATTGCCTTTTTACTACCTACCCCGCTCAGCACCCCTACTCACTCCTGGTCCCGTAAGTTCCTTGGGGGGTGTGAACAAGAAATTGATATTGGGGTTTGTGGATTGATGGGAGGTGGGGGTGGGTGGGTGAAGGTTTCTGAAAACAGTTTTTTGAAAAACGTTCGGGAGATAAACTGCAAATTTACCGAAAATTCTCTACCAAAACGCACTTACTGCGTCCAGATTTTTTTCTTATAAACGCATCATATTTCGATAAAAAATGCAAAATACATTAAGAAATTTGTTCTACGATAATTAGCTAAAAAAATTATAGACCGTTAAACCATAAACTTCACTTAACCTACAAATAAATATCCAAAAAGCCACCAAACTTAACTAAACTTGACAGCCAAAGCATCAGAGAAAGGGTCTATTTAAAATGGATATTCTGTAAACATTTTAGTAAAATAAAGGGTAATGACGGTTGAAGCTGAAACTTAAGGGTTTGCAGAACACTCTTCTTGCAACATTTCTTTTCACAAACGGTATTTGCTTCACATTCTTTGCCTAACATTGCCAATTTTGACGTTTAAAATTGCGAGTTTGACGTTTTGAGGAAAACTCCAAAATTTGTTGCTTTAACTGCCCATAATTTCTTTATCTTTAAAGCTAGGGACCTACATTTTGGTACAGAGTTCACTCTTTATAATACAAACACGCGCACCATAAATTTAGTTGCCCTTACTTTGTTATTTCCGGAGATATGATTTTTTTTATAAAGAAAACACAAAATTTTCCGGGAAAACCTGCTCAGATTTTCCTGTCTAACGAACTTATCCAAGCCACTTGCAAAAGGAAGGTACTCTTCAAATTTTATCAAGATCGGTCCATTATTTTTTTAGTTATCGGTCGGATATATATATATATATATATATATATATATATATATATATATATATATATATATATATATATATATATATATATATATATATATATATATATATATATATATATATATATAAACACAGATCTCCCCATAAGCGAATTAAAAAAATCGCTAAAAACAGACTTAACACCAGAGGGCCTAATATGTAATAATACATACTTACAGTAAGACTGTACTCATAAAAAATATATTACAACCTGACAATTTGAAATAAATTTACGTTCTATCTAAACTTTAGTCTCAAAACGTCCAAACACAGCAAGTGCTTTAACGTTATACATTTTCATGGAACTGGTGTTTTACATGGCAGGTACAGCATCATTGTCATCATCAGCACAGTCTAAAGGCGATGTCGCCGTTTCATCGGATCATGATTTTCTATCTATATATAACCTACTAGAATTGTAATGAGAAAGTCAATAGCTTTAAATCATACAGATGCAGGGGAGATTAGTGGTATCATAAAATCTTTGAAAAATAGCAAGGCTGTAAGGGTGGAGAGTTTGAGAGTGGGAGCTTTAAGAGAGATAACATATTTAATATCCTTTGCGTTGGCATACATTATTTTTTAAAATTTTATATATTTCAACAACACACCACAAGGGCTTACAGCCTAAATACTATCGTACGTGGGTGTCGACAAGGAGGTAAGGGGCAACTTGTTATTTCTTGACTTGGAAGGTTTGGAGGTTCGGAGGAGAAGGAAAAACATGTACTGGCAAGGAATTCCACAACTTGGAAGTTCTCGGGACAAAAGAGCGGGCATAACAAGATGTTCTATGTCTGGTGACCTGGACAGTAAAAGGGTGCATTCGCTCTGTTCCTCTGGTAGATATGTTAGGGGCAGTAGATGGAGGAACTATGGAAGAAAGCTCCTCTGAGCAGTGCCCGTGCAGATATTTATCAATGAGAGAGAGAGAGAGAGAGAGAGAGAGAGAGAGAGAGAGAGAGAGAGAGAGGGATGTCACCAACGCAACGTCGGTGGGCAAGGGATGGCAGCCTTTGGGTGAGGGTAGGGTCACCGATGAGATGTATAGCTCTCTTCTGAATGGAGTCCAGGATAGCGAGTGTAGAAGCGGCAGCGGCACCCTAGATGTGGGAGCAGGATTTGATGTTTGGCCTTATTTGTGAAGTATATAAGGTATAGAGATTAGCTGGTGAAAAGTATTTGCGAGTCTGGAAGAGTAAACCTAATTTCTTAGCAGCCGCTTCTGCAATTAATGTGACATGTTGGTGCCAATTGAGATTTCGTCCACAGAAATCCCAATAAGTGAAAATGACTCATTACTTTGAATAACTTGGTTGTTCGTTGTGACTGGTCTAGGGCTGATGTATCTCTTATGAGATAGAAAGCAATACTGAAATTTGGTGGGGTTGAATTTTACAAGATTTCTACTTCCCCAGTCTAATATTTTTTGGAGATCCACGGAGACAGAACCCTCTATGAGTCGGCGATCCTCATCTAATTGGGCTGAAGAGACAGACTTAGAATATTGTATATTTGAGTGGAGGGTGCTGTCGCTCGCGTTATTGTGAATTGGGTTGGATGTGCTACAGAGGAGGTCATTGATGTAGAGAAGCAACAAAGTAGGGGCTAAAACCTTGAGGAACTCCTGCATTAATTGGATACAGTTTAGAGGAATGGCCATCTACGACAACAAAAATGCTCCGGTTGGAGAGGAAATTTGCTGGCCAGGTACAGAGTTTTGGTGGTACGCCATAGGCCGCAAGTTTATTAAGCAGCGCTGCGTGCCAGACCTGGTCGAATGCTTTGGATATGTCTAGAGCGACAATGTGGGATTCACCGTGTAGTTCCATAGATTTGTTCCAAGAATGGGTGACAAAGGAAAGGAGGTCGGCAGTTGATCTGCGCTGACGGAATACATACTTCCTCTCGTGGATTAGACTGTGTTTTTCAAGAAATTTTAGTAAGTCGGTGTTTATATACTTTTACATCACTTTAGAGACGACTGAAAGAAGAGAAATTTGCCTGTAGTTGCTAGGAAGCGCTTTGGGTCCTTTCTTGGGGACGGGTTGTACTCGAGCAGTTTTTCAGTTACTAGGGAATGTGCCTCTATTGTAAGATGTCTGAAACAGACAAGGCAGGACAGGAGCAAGTTCTGGTGTGCATTTTTTGAAAAAAATTGCTGGGATCTCGTCAAGACTACAGGCTTACCTGGTATTAAGAGAAGAGAGCATCTTTCGTACCTTTTTAGTTTTGAAAATGATATCCGTCATTTTATGCGCGACATTGGGGACTGTAGGTGGTTGAACATTTGGAGGTGGGTTGAGAGTAGAATTGCCAGCGAACAATGAGGCATAAAGTTCAGCCTTGTCCAGGGCGGTAGAAACGATTTCATCCCCTGAAACAGGAGGTGGGAACGTGCTCTTGCAGAAATTATCACCAATAGATTTAGCAAGAGTCCAGATGTATTGACGTTGGGTATTTTCCTAGGGTATTCAAGCATTCTCTGATTCTCGCAGTCCTCAAAAATGGAGATAAAACTAATATAAACAATTACAAACCTATATATTTAAAAACAAATTTCACAAAAATATTTAAGAAAATTTTGGAACGGGGCTGTATGACAAATACAGTGTCATATCCAAGAGGCAGTATTGTTTTAGGGCGGGACTGTGTACTCAGGACGCCATACTGGATCTTACATCTTAGTTGTACTCTTCGCTAGATGATGGTAGATCGACTGTGTGTGTGTTCTTAGATTTGAGCAAGGCCTTTGACAGCGTGAGCTATGCCTTACTTGTGGAGTCACTTGAAGATGTAGGATCCGGGGAACACCTTTAAAGCTGCCTGAAAGCTATCCTACCGAGAGGGTCCAATGTGTCAAATTCAAAGACTATTATAGTGACCCAGCTCTAAATAAATATCGGGTTCCGCAGGGCAGTGTGTTGGACCCGCTCTCATTTAACATAAACATTGAGAGCAGAAACATCAAAATCATAGAAGATTTTGAACTGAAAACATTTCTTTTCCAGAATAGTAAGGTGAAACTACTCCATGTCGTCGGTGATTGGCCATAGTTGCGGAAATAGACCGACGTTAAAGTAAAAAAATATTATTTTTTTAAACTAACATGAGGCTCTTCTTTTTAGTGAATTTTCTTTAAAAAAATTCACTAATGAGGAGATCCCGACTTTTGAATTTTGAAAAAATTTCTTCAAATGAGCGCTATTTAGGACCCCCGGAACCCAAATCTGAGGTCAGTTTCAGACTTTATATGTTTATATATATATATATATATATATATATATATATATATATATATATATATATATATATATATATATATATATATGTGTGTGTGTGTGTGTGTGTGTCACACCTATAACTTAAAAAATAATGGACCGATTTTGATAAAACTTGGTGACTACCTTCCTTTCGCAAGTGGCTTGGATAAGTTCGTTAGCCAGGAAAATCCACCCAGGTTTTCCCGAAAATTTTGTGTTTTCTTTCGAAAAAAATCGAAATGTTTTTATATTTTCAAAATTAACAAAGTAAGGGCAACCAAATTTCATACGCGGGTTTATATCATTATAGGCAAGTTACATACCAAAATTTAGCTCCGTAGGTTAAAGGACAAAAAAGTTACAGGCATTTAAAGAAAAATAAATTTGGTTTCTCCTCAAAACGTCAAAATCCCGATTTTAATCGTCAAAATTGGTGAGTACCTTTCTTTCGCAAGTGGCTTGGATAGGTTCGTTAGCCAGGAAAATCCGCCGAGGTTTTCCCGGAAAATGTTGTGTTCTCTTTCGAAAAAAAATTATATCTCCAAAATTAACAAAGTAAAAGCAACCAAAATTTATACGCGGATTTATATCATTATGGGCAAGTTACCTACCAAAATTTATCTCTGTAAGTCAAAAGACAAAAAAGGTATAGGCATTCAAACAAAAATAAATTGGGGTTTTTCACAAAACGTCAAAGTTGCGATTTAAACGTCAAAATTGGCAACATTTAGGAAAAGAACTTGAATCTAATACGGGCTATGGAAATAAAATGTCTCAAGAAGAATGTTTTACAAACCCTGATGTCTTAGTTTCAACCGTCATTGTCCTTCATTTTAATAAGATGTTTCCAGAAAATTCATTTCAAATAGACCCTTTCTCTGACGCTTGGCAGTAACCTTAGCTATAGAGTTTATCGTTAATGGTATATAATTTGTGTAGAATTTTCGTAAAAAAAATCAATAAAGCTCAATATATCTGTTATTATACAAGATATGAAAAAAAAATTGTATATATTAATTATAGGGTGTCTTGAGCTACATCTTAAAAAATTATTTCTACAATCACAGGGTCGTTGGTGTTACAAATTTTCTTTTTTTTTAATCGCCTTATGTTATTGAATTTTTGCATTTTCCATCGAAATATAATGCATGTTTGTAAGAAAAAAAATTCTGGACGCAGTAAGTGCGTTATGGTAGCGAATTTTGATCAAATGCTTAATATGTGAATAGCTCAATTTGCTATTAACCTATAAGGTTGACCAAGAAACGAGTTTTTTCGGGAACACTTTAAGTTTACTTTCGGAAATTTTTGTACATTTTCAAACAATAAAGTTATTTTGATAAAACATGGCACATTGTTTTTACTATATAGATTATACTGGTAACCAAATGTGATGCCTGCTTTCTTAAAAAAACACATTATTGCTATTAAAAAATAGTTTTATGAAAATTCACTACCATAACGCACTTGCTGCGTCCAGAGTTTTGTTGTTGCATATTTTTGCATGTTACCCACCTCCCAAAAAGAGGTTGAATTCAAAATACTGCCCCTTTTCCTTGCGTTTTGAGTTGGATACGCCCTTGCTTAGACCAATTCATTTTACATTACTAAGCCAATAGGCGATGACTTTGTATTATAAAAATATTTAAGTCTTATACTTTACTTTGATCTGTATACGATGCAGGTTACTACGTGAAGTTCTTAAAAACTGCCAGGATATTGTAAAAATGATGCATACAAATTCAAGTGTTTGAAACTACGCCTTAAACTTATATTTACCTGAATTTTAAATAATCAAGAGAATCGTTTACAAGATAAAGTATCTATGAACTCCCTTACGTACTATATAAGTTATCAGTTGTAAGTTGGAAATTCTTTGCACCAGCCCTAAGTTACACAGTTAATTGAGTAAAGCAGCACATGGTCTTGAATCTCAAATCAACGTACTGAAACTAATTTTGTCCTAATGATCTGAGGCGGTATTATGATTCTAGTAACCTAGTACAAGCCATTATTCATCTTGAATCTGATGGGATGTTTAGTTACTACACCTGGAATAATCCGATTTATTTACTATTAGTCACCTAACCTTAGTTACTGGGCTATTTTCTAAGAAAAAATTCATTGACTATGAGATGACTTAAATAATAAAGCCCGGATACAGCAAGTACGTTATGTTAGAAAATCTGTATACAAATAAGTTTCTATAAAATAATTAGTTAAATACTTCAAAAAGTCTGGACGCAGCAAGTGCGTTATGGTAGTGAATTTTCATAGAAATGATCTGGCACCAAATATTTTTTTATCCTTCTTTTACTTTTAACATAGAAATATAAATTTTGATATATGGTTTCCTTTTAAAATCGTCAACTTACGCACCAAATTTGGATACCATAGCTTTTCTTTTTTTTTGAGATAAAATTTTTTTCGAAAAAAAAACCTAAAATTTCCCGGAAAACCAGGTTCGATTTTCCTGGCTAACGAACTTATCCAAGCCACTTACAAAAGGAAGGTACACGCTAAATTTGATCAAAATCGGTGTATTATTTTTTGGGTTATCGGTGTGATATATATATATATATATATATATATATATATATATATATATATATATATATATATATATATATATATATATATATAGGGTGGCGCATTGAAAACGAAACAGACCGATTTGCGTCCAGAGAAATATTTTTTTAAGAAACGCTGAAACAGGTCAATTTTAATAGAGGGGGACATGTTTTAACATAAAACTCAACTTTGTCACATCAACCCCTTAAGGGTGATGATAACAACCCTTATATTTTTAACAGGGAACATGGGTCGAGTGTTACATCATTTGAAAGCACTTTCTTTTCTAAATTCATCACACTAATTTTTTTGGAAGTTTTATTAACTCGTTTAAAAATTATTCACAGTTGAAGATGCAAAAACGCATTTCACTCATTCCGATAAGAAATGATGTCAATGTTTTGTTGGTTTGTAAACAAAAAATTGACTATCACAAAATTTCTTATCGGCATGAGAGAAATGCGGTTTATTATTTAGGTTTATCGGTCGGTTGGATACTTGATAGTACTACCAAAAATTAATTTCACAATGGTGTATTCTGTAGAAGAAAGAGTTGAAATAATTACTCTTTTTTTGAAAAACGATGATTGTGCCAACCGTATCGCAAATTTGTTTAACGAACGACATCCGAACAGACATGTTAACAGAATATACATTTTGGAGTTAGTTGCACAAAGTGGTTCAGTATCCAACAAAAAACGGGATCCTGAACGTGAATTTCCGGTTAGAAATGAGACTACTGAGATTGAAGTTTTAGGACAAATTGCTGCAGACCCAACATTGAGCATGAGAAAATTGGCCACTGTTTCAAACATCAAAAGAAGCACTAATCAGCGAATATTAAAGCATCATAAATTTCACTCGTATAAAATTTATCTTTTACAACAACTAAATGAAGATAGTTTTGATCGGCGGCTGGAGTTTTGTGAAGTTATGACTGCACGAATAGCTGATAACGTGAACTTTCTGTTCAATATCTGTTTTTCAGACGAGTGTACGTTTTTATTAAACTATATAGTCGATCGTCATAATTGTCGTTATTGGGCAATCCAAGAAATGTTCACGAAGTCCACACTCAAACTCCACAGAAATTGAATGTCTGGACTGGCATTTTTGGAGACCGTTTAATCGGACCAATTTTTGTTGATGGCAATTTGAGTGGCGAAACGTATTCGGAGTTACAAGAAGATAACGTTTACCCTCTACTAATTAACATTGTTGAAAATGATGATCGCTATCAAGAAAATCAATTAGTGTTTCAACAAGATGGAGTTCCTCCGCATTTTTCAGAACGTGTTAGGGAGTTTTCACAGAGAGTTTTCAGGACAATGGATTGGGCGTAGATTCAACTGAGGTTGTTGTCGATATTTCTGCCAAAAATTCTGTTTGCTAAGGCAAAATTTCCATCACTTTCAGCAATCACGTACAGCATTGACATAAGTTCTTCAGTAAAAAACATGATGATATCAAGAAAAAAGCGGCTAACTAATAAAGCTACCTGTCAATCCTTTGGTTAATTTTTCAAATGTCAAGGGACTTTGTCAAAGCCGCGCTTAGATTTTGAGATAAGTGTCATAAATATTGGAAAATGATAAATTTTGTAATTAATGGTCTATATCTTTGAAACCGTGGAACATAATGTCATAAAACGTGATAATGCTGAAAATTTCATGAAAATGCGCATCTAATAACATTCTAATATACAGGGCGTTCCATTTGATATTTTCAAGAAAATTTAAGTTTTGAGAAATATAACACTTTGTATAGGCAGGTTACATTAAGACTTACCATGTTGCCTTTTGTTATAGCTAGGAGTGTATAAAATTAACTCCAGTTAATATGCAGCCAAAATATTGCGCAGAATCGAAGTATTTACGCACCAAACTAGACCAATATATTTAATAAACAAATGAATAACTCTGAAACGGTTGGGCCTAGACTCATCATGTGCATATCAATTTGCTTGTCGCAACACCGACTTTTTAAAAATGATATAAAATACAGGGTATTCCAATTAAAAAAAGGTAAGTTTGGTCTGCCACGGAGAAAATGAACACCCTGTGTAAATTGAAATATTTATGCGTTACGCAGCTAATTGATGGGAACAACTTACAGTTGTTTTTTTGATAAAACTGAGTTTAATATGGAAAACTGGGATTTTTCCGCGAAGTGGACCACCCTGTATATATATATATATATATATATATATATATATATATATATATATATATATATATATATATATATATATATATATATATATAAACATATAAATGTTGAAACTGACTTTTGAGTTCTGTTCCAGGGGTCCTAGTAGTTCGAGCTCATTTAAAGAAATCTTTCGAAAGTCTCAAAGTTCTGATCTCTGCATTAGAGAATTTTTTTCTACGAAAAATCGCTAAAACTATTATACAGTTATTATAATGAACATGCGTTTCTATAGAGATGGGATGTATTAAGCCCCCATTTTGAAAACGTTGCTCTGGGACAGAAAGTAAAGTATAGAATAATTTAAAAGTCAACACACCAAAATCCAATTCAAGTCTCCATGTCTATGTGGGTGTCAGTGGTTTTTATTGTTGGCGATATATTATGAAGAGAAGCACCAGATATATGGTGATAAAGGTTTGTAAGTGTGAAATAAGAGTTGACAAGCTAGTAGATGAGACATGACGCATGTTGACAGATCATCCGGACATACCCATGGGACAGCAGGACTGGGATTCTCATCCTTAGTTTTCCATTCAGTTTCCAGCTACCAAAGTCACTTCTCTATTTCTCTGAGTTTCTCACTTCTTCTGTGTGAGTGTGTATGTGTGCGTGTCGGCTACATTGCAATAGAGGCACGGATGTTAATCTCGCTAGTAATAGCTCTATGTTCATCCAAGACGAAACCTGTCACATTCTTGACAAAAATCGATATGTACTTCATAGGAGATGATACGGCTTTGCTGCTCTCATCAAATGAATTCGCCACTGATAGAAATATTAATTAAGGATGAGAGTCTTTTCGACAGTTCCTTTTATCAGTAGATTTATCTGCTAAGGCAAAAAAATGTGACATTTCATCTAAATGTACAAGGTGTTTCACGCAATAAGTTCATTGGAAATTTTTGTACTTATAATTACAGTTTTAATCTTAAAGTTTCAGCATATAATTAATCAAATAGTAAACGTGCCAAAATGCATATAGCACTAGACAATAAGTGCACTAAGTAATGTATCAAAGAATCTGTTTATCATAATAAAAATATAATAAAAAATTAAGAGCTGCCTGGATGAAGATCAATTCGGATTTAGACCTGGTCGAGGAACTAGAGAAGCAATACTAGCACTTAAAACAATAAGAAAAAAGTTCGGGGCGCACCAAGTGCGTTATGGTAGTACATTTTCATAAACATATTTTTAATAGCAAATATGTGTGTTTTTTTTAAGAAAGCAGGCATCAAATTTGGTAGTATAACCTACATAGTAGACACAATGTACCATGTTTCATCAAAATAACTTTATTGCTTGAAAATATACAAAAATTTCCGAATAAAACTTAAAGTGTTCCCGAAAAAACTGGTTTCTTGGTCAACCTTATAGGTTAATAGCAAATTGAGCTATTCAAATTTGAAGCATTTCATGAAAATTCGCTACCATAACGCACTTGCTGCGTCCCGAATTTCTTTTCTTACAAACATGCATTATATTTCGATGGAAAATGCAAAAATGCAATAACATAAGGCGTGTTCGACTAAAAAAAAAAGAAAATTTGTATCACCAACGACTTATGTCACATTTACACACCTGTATCTCTTTTATTTTTCAATCTGAAGAGTTGAAAATTTAAAGTGAAAATTTTAGAGTGCCATAAAATATTTGGAATTTACTAAAGCTAGTACAAGTTGTCTAACTTGTACTAGCTTTAGTGAATTCCAAATATTTTGTGACACAATTGACCGGTCTATTTCGGACACCCTGTCTAGGGTGTCCGAAATAGATCGATCAATTGTGACAACTTTAAAATCAAATAACTCTCTTATTTTATATAGAACACTCTATATTTTATCACGTTAGTTCATGTACTTTTAATTGTTCTTTCGATTGGTATCAACATTTCCTATACCTAAGTCCCACCGATTTGAAGATATTTAAACATTATTTGCGATAAGAAATAATTATTAGTCAGTTTATCCGGTAGCAAAGGAGATGAAAATTTTAAATGTCATCTTCCGACATAAGTAAAATATGCGACGACTTTTGTATATAACTTTTATTTACGAGGAGTATAATCAAATTATTAACAGAAGATGTGTGGTTGCAAAGAGATTTCAAATCGAAAGAACAATAAAAAGTATATGAACTAGCGTTATAAAAAATCGGGTGTGCTATTTAAAATAAGAGAGTTATTAGGCTTTAAAGTTGTCACGATTGACCGGTCTATTTCGGACACACTGTCTAACTTATACTAGCTTTTGTAAATTCCGTTTATTTTGTGACACTTTAGAATATGCTCTTTACAATCTCAACTCTTCAGTTGAAAAATAATCGATCTCCTCTTCTTAGTTTCATGGGACTCCGAGTTTCTAATCTTCCACTTAAACAACGCTCGTGTGTTTAAGCCAGTGCAGTTCTACAGTCCAGTTCTGCACCGAATCTCATCTTCTAAGCTTCTTGGGACTTTTGAGATCCCAATCTTCTACATAAATACCGCTCGTGTGGTTAAGCCAGTTCAGTTCAAGTTTCAATCTTCCGACTGAAATTCCATTCGTACAGTGATACCGTGAAAATTCAGTGTTTTCTTCTAAATTAGAAAGTATCCGTAATCAACTTCCACCATATGCGTATTTAAATAAATGCAATAACGAGTAGGTAATAAGATTGTGAAATCTCCTGGGTAACCCATCAAATCAAGTGTAAAACCGCAAATTGTAAATAAGTGTTAAGTTCAAAGTGTACAAACAAAGTTCCGGACGCAACAAGTGCGCTATGGTAATGAATTTTTATTAAATGTTTCAAATTTGAATAACGGAAGTTTATACATACTTAGAAAGTTGAATTTTGGTGTATAGTAAGGCCTTACCCAGGGCAACATATCCACCAGTTTTCTAAAAATGTAGAAAGTTGAATTTTAGTGTGTAGTAAGATCTTTTACAAGGCAATATATCCACCAAATTTCATTAAAATAGCTTTGTAATTTTCGGGGAAAAAGATTTTTTTTAAACAAAACTAAAAATTTTCCCGGAAAACCTGATCCGATTTTCCTGATTAACGAACTCATCCAAGAGGTTAATAAAAGAAAGGCACTTGCCGAGTTTCATCGAAATCAGTTGCTTATTTTTTGAGTTATCGGTTGGATATATATATATATATATATATATATATATATATATATATATATATATATATATATATATATATATATATATATATATATATATATACATATAAAAATTGAAACTGATCCCGGATATGGGTTCTAGAGGTCTTAGTTCGCGCTTATTTGAAAAATTTTTTGCAACGTCTCTCCATCGATACCTCTCTATTAGTGAATTTTTTAAAATAAAAATTCACTAAAAGTGTATATCTCCTGGAATCCAGTGCACCTAGAGTTAAAAATACAGTCCACATACAGCCCACATCTTCTTTAAACGCTAACGATCAAAGCCGAATAATTAGCGAGGGTGGGATCAATGCACCTGCAAAACATTGGGGAAAGAAAACAAGCTTTTTTCCCCCCAACTACTAATATATTCCTTTATGTTTTTCCATTATAACATCGAAATTGTAAATTTCTTACAGAGAATGTATATATATATATATATATATATATATATATATATATATATATATATATATATATATATATATATATATATATATATATATATATTATTGATGACACCTCAGTAGACAAACTTCACACCCTGCAGTTTTATTAGATTGTGCGGGGGAGCGTACACACATATACGTATAACAGGCGCTACCCATAACTCATCAGCTCATCAGAAGCCAGTTATTCCATATTCGAGTGAATACGGGACTTGAACCAGCGACCTATTTATAATTAGAATCTTGTATGTCTAGGAGAGTGGTCTGAAGTTTTTAAGTTAAATTAAAAGTAACAAATGAATTGTATCAGTGGTGATTATTTTTCTTTTTTAGATTTTGTTCGTGTTGATGAACTTCAAAAAGAAAAAAAGTAATATCTTTCAGTATTCAGCAATTAAGTTTTTTATAGACGCCATTAATTTAACTACAAAGAGGCGACAAAAAATTAATTGAAAGAAAGAAACTTCACCAGTCAGGGCGTTTCTTAAGTTTTAAAGAATTTTCATACAAAACAAGTTAGTAATCACACCTCCAGAATTTTTTCTTCTAAAGAACAACCCTCGCTTTTTAATTTAATAACATTAATTCGTTGAAAAGATATGACGCTAATATAAATATATATATATATATATATATATATATATATATATATATATATATATATATATATATATATATATATATATATATATATATATATATATATATATATACCAATAACTCAAAAAATTAGAGGCCGATTTTAATAAAATTTGGTGAGTACCTTCCTTTTGCAAGTGGCTTAGATAGGTTCGTTATCCAGGAAAATCGGCGGAGGTTTTCTCGGAAAATTTTGTTTTCTTTCGGAAGAAAATTATATCTGCGGAAATCACAAGGTAAGGGCAATCAAATCCGCGTGTTTGTACTGTAAAGAGTGAGCCATGTACCAAAACTTAGGTCTGTAGGTTTAAAGACAAAAAAGTTATGGTAATTTAAAAAAAAGGAGTTTTCCTCAAAACGTCAAAATTCGCAACATTTAGGCTATGACCTTGAAACAAGTATGGACTATGTAAAGAAAATGTCGCAAGATTTTTATTTGTTTTTTTCCGTGCATAAGATATTTATGTGTTACTATTAGTTTTATCAATACATGTAATGCAATAATTAAAGTGCCGATATCTGCGTAACCATAGAATTTGGGCAGGGAGTATCTTATAACAGTGTTATTCTAGAGTTCGAAGGGATTAATAAAATGATATAATATATAGGGTGTTCCATTTAAAAAATCAATCATTGCAACTACTACGCTTTTCAGGACCACCCTGTATGTTTTGTCGCAACGCGAAAATATGCACCTACGGCAACCTTGTAACGTGTGTCAAAATCTAGTTTTTATCGTTTTCCGTTTGTGTGATATTTAGATGTTTCCATACTTGTAACTAACCCTTTATATATATATATATATATATATATATATATATATATATATATATATATATATATATATATATATATATATATATATACAGGGTTTTTAACGATAGTCCTGCATTAGAAGTTTATGAAGTTCCCTAATATCTTAAAGTTTGAAATTTTGGCAGCGGTCACAATTCGTAATTGTCTTCTATTCTAAAATATTTTCAAGGTCATGTAACTTCCGAATATTATCTACCTAAAGTTTACCTTTATCATACAGAGTGTTTTAAATTTAAAGACCAACTTACACATATTCAATGTTGCAAAAGTCATTTTTTTTTCAAATGGCGCACCCTATATATTATTAAACATTCGAGTTTCAAATTTAATTCTACACCGGTTTCATATTAGTTTTTCTATACCTATCTCTTACGAGTAACTTGCTACTAGAGTTTTTAGGTAACAAACTCCTTTTCTAGAGAATATACATCACGCTGCACAATAAAGGCAGCTGTGGCTGTCAGAAAAGAGAATTTTGACAACACATGACTTCTAAAGCGTCATTTATATTTTAAAATTAATCTGAGTGTGTTTCTATTACTGACGTTATAGAAATAATAAGCCACTAAAAATGCAGAATAGTGAAGAGTACTCTTATATGGATATTTTTAATTTATTTTATATTCATGGGAAATGCAATCGGGTTGTAAGCAGAACATGCAGGATCTTTAACGAGAGGTATCCGACTCTATCGGCAATGACTAGAGGAAAATTAGCAAGGATAGAGGAACGATTTAAATTGACTGGAAGTGTCAAAACTACACGACATGATCCAAAGCCAGTAACTGAAAATGAAGATAATGAGATAAAGGTTTTGGCTTATTTTCAAATTTACCCGCGTAGCTCTATTCCTGCAGCTACTCGAGCTTTGGGAATATTAGGGTCATCTGTGCATAGAAGATTGAAATCTGATAAAAATGCACCCATATCCAGAAATAATACTACAAGGACTTCGACCTAGCGACCATTTAAAAAGAGTGGAATTCTGCGAACAAATGTTTCTGAATATTCAACAAGATGAGAATTTTCTCTCTAAAATTACCTGGACCGACGAATCGAAATTTAGAATGGAAGAAATTGTGAATAGGAGAAATAGTCATTTTTGGGCAAGTGAAAACCATAATATATTTAGAGAAGGACGTTTTCAAACAAATTTTAGTTTTAATGTGCTTTGCATTATTATGGACAATAAGGTCTCTAATGAAATTTACGAAGAAAATTGAAACGGTGAAAAGTATTTGGAACTATTAAGGGGATCTGTCCGTAATTTTCTGGCAAGGCTACAACTAGATATAAGGCAGAGCTGCTGGTATCAGCTAGACGGCGCGCCTGCCTACTCCACTGGTGAAGTTTACTGGCACTTAACGCAATTATTTGAAGACAGATGGATTGGACCCAACGGTCCTTGGAGATGGCCTTTCCGCTCTCCTGATTTAATGCCTGCCGATTTTTATCTCTGGGGGCGTATAAAAAGTTAATCATATGACACAACAGTGCAAAGTAGAGACAATTTTTTAAATCGGGTAATTAGAGCTTTTAGAGGTTTCGATCCAAATGAAATCAAAAGAGCTACTACGAATGAGATGAACCGTATAATTTTTCAGTACCTTGACCAAGATGGTGGTCACATAGAACATTTATAGTCATCGTAGCATTTAAATTTGAATTAACTTTTTTTTTATTTGTCTTTATTTAGTTTTTTGCTTATTGTTTATATTTGTTTTTATCTTTTTTTAACAATGACATTAAATATTTTTATGAAATCATATCACTTTTGTTATCTGACTGACAATCACAGCTGCATTTGCTGTGTAGTCTAACATGTACTCTTTAGAAGAGAAGGTTGTTACCTAAAAATGCTAATAACAAGCAACATATTGAAGGTAGCTATAGACAAACTTATATCAAACCGGTGTAGAATTAAATTTAGAACTCGAATTTTCAATAATATACAGGGTGTTCTATTTGAAAAAAAATACTTTTGCCACGTTGAATATGTCTAAGTTAGTAACTAAATTTAGAACACTCTGTATGACACAGGTAAACTTAAGGCACATAATATGAAAGCTTCCTCCCACAAGTTACGAAATTCTAAATTCGAGCCTTTTACCTTTAAAAACATGTGAAATACAAACTATTATAAATAAGGTTGCAAAATCACCGAAATACAGAGACATCACAATATCTTTGGAAAAGTTGAAGATAGGGATAGGAAAGCCTAATATAAATCTTCACAAAATTTTATGGAGAATACGAATATGCAGTAAAAAATAGGGCATTCCATTTGAATTAGCAAAGTTGATAACTACTTCCGGTCTAACCGGAAGTGATGTGACCTTGAAACTATTTTAGAATAAAGGACAATTACGAATTGTGACCGCTGCCAAAATTTCAAAATTTAAGATATCAGGGAACTTTATAATCTTCTAATGCACGACTATCGTAAAAAACCCTCTATGTATATGTATATGTATATATATATATATATATATATATATATATATATATATATATATATATATATATATATATATATATATAACGAAGCAAGCTGCGATTCACCTGCGATGACAGTATCACTGAGGTTGTATTTATCATTGGATTTCGGAAAATCTTTCAATTTTCTGTTGCTCAACTTGTGTATATCTATTTGCGACTGTTTATAAGTAATTCACTAGTGGAGCACTCTCTTTAGGAATCCACATTTTTCTTAGAGCTCTAAATTTTGAAATGCCCTCGCGGAAGATATTTGATCTTCAACCATTTAAGACGCGAGTCCGTGGCCGTGCGGGAAAGTCGATGACTTTCCAATACGGACTCGGGGGTCGACGGTTCGAGACTCACCGGCGGTGGATGATTGTTCAAATCACTGTCGTCGTTGAGATCGAGCTCAAAAGGTGGAGGGTTGGTTAGTCTAGATGAGCAAAAAGGGTCAGCAATGGCCTAATTGTCAGTAAGCATCTTACCTTTAAACACCCACATCTTGGTGCGACTATCAAGCTTATGATGTGTTGGAAACAGATAGACATTGCATTTCATAAACAATGTCATAAAAAGTAGTTTATGCGCTCATTGTATATTTCTCACGTAATATAGCGTTCGCTTTAAGAAGTGGAGACAAAATAAGGGTCTACGTCTAAACCGAGAGAAAAATGAAATCGTAATTAAAGTCACAAACAGATTCCGTGAAGTTTCAGGCAAAGTTGGAGGTAGTGTTAAGTGTAAACTCAAAATTGGCCACAACAGAAGATGAACAAAGTTTATTTTCTAAATCCATGTCTCCAGTCCCTGTCACGCACTGAAGAATGTTACTTCCCTTCACCGTTTCATTCGTTCTTTCATACGGGAATTTAATTTGCCATGAACATCACTTTTGTTTATACACCCACTTGAGTGTTCCACTTCTCTCTTGTTCTATATCCAAATGATTTCGAGTAAGTGAAAATTGCAAACATTTCATACATTATAAATTCGAACGAGAAACAAACATTTCCTCTGCATTCAACTGATTCTACATAACAGTGTACAAGCTTTTGTGTAATTTGAAGGTGAATTATTTATCCACAAAACTTCTGTCGCAAATCATTGTAATAATATTCGGAAATAAGGAAATCTAAACATAGAATTTCAGAGAGAAGTTTAGGTTATAAATGTAGCTATAGATACAAGACTTTAGAAAACTGTTGACAAATGTATACGCCAATTAAATATGTACATATTTGCATCCTTTGTTACTCAGAACATTGTTCGATACAAGTAAATTCAAAACATTCTTGCAATCCAAGAAAACAGAACTGGTAATTAGATATCTATATGCCGGTAAATATTATGATTAATTATGTTATGAACATTAACAATCATTCGAACCGGGTTGCACTATGTCTTACGTAGGTTTGTTTTCTCTACCTCATTTTAGCTTATCTTTGTAAAACATTGTTACTAATAGAAGGATCACGATAAACAGATTAAAAAACACTCAAATAAGAGCTTGCGTGCTTAAAAGCCTCAAGAATCTAATACAATATCAGAACATTGTAAAACGTATCGAATCAATACCTCTTTGGTCACATCACACAGCCCCAGATCTTGGATTTTTAGAGGCAAAAACTAAAAAACTGCCGCCCTCGCCTATCGCTCATTCTCCTTTAAGTTTTCTATCAAGTTTTAATTGTTTAATAAACACGAGCATATTTAAGTACATTACGATATGTGATAAATCGTAAAATCTACGTTATACCAAGAAATTCTTTATTTGTCATTTTAGTGAATTTTCCTAACAAAAATACACTAGGCCCCCTTAACCCATATCCAGAGTCAGTTTAAATTATGGACCGATTTTGATCAAATTTGGTAAGTACCTTCCTTTTGCAAGTAGCTTGGATAAGTTCGTTAATCAGGAAAATCGGCTCAGTTTTTCCCCAGAAGATTTTGTGTTTCTTTTCGGAAAATTTTTATATCTGCGGAAATAACAAAATCAGGGCAACCAAATTTGGCAAGCGGGTTTATATCATAAAATGTTCGGGACGCGGCAAGTGCGTTATGGTAGTGAATTTTTGTAAAAAATTTTAAACTTGGATAACTTGGATAACCTTAGAAATTTGAATTTTGGTATGTAGTAATGTATTTCCCAAGGCAACATTAATTCCATTAAAATAGCTTTGTAATTTTTGGAGAAAAAATGTTTTTCAAAAGAAAACTCAAAATTTGAAAAACTTTTTATAAACTTAGAAAGTTGAATTTTGGTGTGTGGTAAGGCCTTTCCCAAGGCAACGTATGAGCAAATTTCATTAAAATAGCTTTGTAATTTTCGGACAAAATTTTTTTTTCGAAAGAAAGCTCCAAATTTTCCCGGAAAACCTTGTCCGATTTTCCTGTCTAACGAACTCGTCCAAGCCATTAATAAAAGAAAGGCACTTGCCGAATTTCATCAACATCGGTTCATTATTTTTTGAGTTATCGGTTCGATACACACACACACAGATATATATATATATATATATATATATATATATATATATATATATATATATATATATATATATATATATATATAAACATATAAAAATTGAAACTAACCCCGGATATGGGTTCTAGAGGTCTTAGTTCGCGCTGATTTGAAAAAATGTTTGCAAAGTCTCACAATCAATACCTCTCTAATAGTGATTTTTTTTAAATAAAAATTCACTAAAAAGTAAACTATGTACCAAAATTTTGATCCGTAAGTGTTAAGACAAAAAGTGACAGGCATTTGAAAAAAAATCGGGGTTTTCCTCTTAAAACGTCAATGTCGCGATTTTAAACGTCACAATTGGCAACATTTAGGTAAAGAATATGAAGCTAATACGAGTTATGTAGAGAAAACATCGCAAAAACAGTGTTTTACTGTCATTTTCCTTTATTTTACTAAAATATTTTCAGAAAATTAATTTCAAATAGACCACTTTTCTGATGTTTTGACAGTAGTTTTAGTTATAGAGTTTATGGTTTAATAGTCTAGAATTTGTAGTGAATTTTCGTGGAAAAATTGCGCTCTATAGGAGATTAGTTTCAGTTTTATCTGTTTATATATATATATATATATATATATATATATATATATATATATATATATATATATATATATATATATATATATATATATATGTATATATATATATATATATATATATATATATATATATATATATATATATATATATATATTACAGGGTGACACATTTCTACAATAAATCTCAATATATCGTTTATTATACCAGATACGAAAAAAAATTTATAGGTTCATTTTAGGTTGTCTTGAGCTGCATCTTGCAAAATTATTTTGACAATCACAGGTGGCCCATAAGTTGGTAATACAATTTTTTTTGAATAGCCCTTATGTTATTGCAGTTTTACATTTTCTATAGAATTTTGATGCATGTTTGTAGGCAAAAAAAATTTGATAGCGTTCATCGTTCTTGAGTTATTTCAATTGTTTGCAACTTTTCACATTTTTCGCACATATCAACAATTATGATACAGCGTTTTTACCAATAAATAGCAGAGTCCCATGAAAAAGAGGTCTTCGTTTGCATTAGTCGTCGAAAAAATCACGATGCCGTATACATGGCACTCTCAAATAATGCAAATGCCTTTTGCTTTAAGTTTAGTAGAACACTTCCTATACCTACAGACTCTAGTATTGGAAATATTTAGGTACATTGACAATCACATACTATATTTAGATCAGATTATGAGATGATTTAACGAATTATTGAAGAAAAATATTCAAATATTTATCACAACTTTGACACAAAACGGTAAGCAATAATTAATTTAATAGGATTATCTACGTTTCCATTTTCATAATATCTAAGTAGTTGATAATTTGTATTCACAAATGTCAAATGAAACTTTAAAGTAGTGGGCTGGAGGAAGGTTCTTATTTCTCACAACTTGTGACATAAAAATTTGAGTATTTTTTTGCTTAAGTATATTTTTCTTCTTTCATTGGTTCAAATAAAGTGTATATATATATATATATATATATATATATATATATATATATATATATATATATATATATATATATATATATATATATATATATATATATATATATATATATATATATATATATATATATATATATATATATATATATATATATATATATATATATTACACCAATAACTCAAAAAATAATATGCATATTTTGATGGAATTTAGCATGTAGCTTCCTTTTGTAAGTGGCTTGTATAAGTTCGTTAATCAGGAAAATCGGACTAGGTTTTCCGGGAAAATTTTGAAGTTTTATTCTAAAAAAAATTTTTCCTCAAAAAATAAAAAGGCTATAACCAAATTTGGCAGATAGGTTTACGATATAAAAAGTAAACTATACACAAAAATTTATATTTCTATGTTACAAGAAAAAAAAGTTCTAATAAAATATTTGGTGCCAGATCATTTCTATTAAAATTCACTACCATAACGCACTTGCTGCGTCAAGACTTTCTAGTGAATTTTTATTTAAAAAAATTCAATAATAAAGAGGTATCGATGGTGAGACTTTGCAAAAAAATTTTCAAATGAGCGCGAGCTAGGACCTCTAGAACCCATATCCAGGGTCAGTTTCAATTTTTATAGGCTTATATATATATATATATATATATATATATATATATATATATATATATATATATATATATATATATATAACTATAACAGGATCTATAACACGGCATTTCTGTACTATACAAGGAAAAAGAGTTAAGGGCAAAGCCGCAAGGAGACAACCGCATACACGTGTTTCAAGCTTATTAGCCATCATCAGTACGGTATAGCCAGGTGAAGATGGGAACACTCTGGATGAAGATGTAAAAATACACGGAGCCACAACAGGCAACCAGTGCACATTTGCAGCAACATTTGGAAGACCCTCAATCCGAGGGAAACAACCAAAATAGCCACGGAGGCAAAGAAATCACCTGCGTGAGCATCCGAAGCCCAGGAAATTATACTTACTATAACAGGATCTATAACACGGCATTTCTGTACTATACAAGGAAAAAGGGTTAAGGGCAAAGCCGCAAGGAGACAACCGCATACACGTGTTTCAAGCTTATTAGCCATCATCCGTACGGTATAGCCAGGTGAAAATGGGAACACTCTGGATGAAGATGTAAAAATACACGGAGCCACAACAGGCAACCAGTGCACATTTGCAGCAACATTTGGAAGAACCTCAATCTGAGGGAAACAATCAAAATAGCCACGGAGGCAAAGAAATCACCTGCGTGAACATCCGAAGCCCAGGAAGTTATACTAACTATAACAGGATATATAACACGGCATTTCTGTACTATACAAGGAAAATGGTTAAGGGCAAAGCTGCAAGGAGACAACCGCATACACGTGTTTCAAGCTTTCAATGCTCAAACTTTATTAGGGATGTGTTAAAGATAAGAAAAAAAAAGAAGACATTGGAGAAAATTTTTAGAAAATTGAAGACGTCACACCATACATTTTGACACTTACAAATATTTTGAATTTACATTACATAATTTTTACGCGATCTAAATTTCGTTTTATACAAGCACAAGCTTAAATTTTTTGTAAAGCACAGTGTATAACTAATACCAACAAACAAATAAATAAAGGTATCATTTGTCCAAAGTTTTCCCGGTAAAAACATTATCTGAGGACGATTTTTATCGCAGGAATCAGTTCTGTAAACAAATACTGTAGATGTGCATTACAATTTCAAATTTGGATATAAACATATTTTTTTAAATGAATTAAGTTTTTACCTAATATCAATAGACAAAACTGTCGATAGCGCACTATAGAAAATTCCAGATTGGTAATGGAGTACATACCAGCATCCTTTAAAAACAAACGTCTGGTGCGGGATACTGAATGATCGAATCATAGGTTCTTACTTTTTTATCACACATTAATGAGCAAAATATGTTTAAATTTTGTTAGGGTAATTTAATTTCACACCCGGTAGCCGTCTACCCAAACTGAGGATAACCTGATCTTCCAGGTAACCACCTCTTTTTCCACCACAATGAAGATCCTCCACATTATGCAGCCCCGATCCGGGCTTACTTGATCAGGTGTTTTCCAACAGGTGGAATAAAAGAAAAAAATCTATATAGTGACCACCAATGTCTCCTAATACCACGTTTATGTATTTCTTCTAACGGAAAATCTGAAATACAAAGTTTACGTAAACAGGTCAAACAGTTTAGACTACTGAAGAAGAAAACTCATCAAGAAATTGCTGCTATTAGCAGAAGTAATTAATAATGTGCTTCGAGGATTTGGCGGCCGACTTGGATATTGTGGATGGATTATTTAGAGCATATTTATTTATTTATTCACTAAAAATCATATAAAGCCTGGACGCAGCAAGTGCGTTATTGAAATGAATTTTCATAAAAATGTTTATAATAGCAAATATGTCTCTCTAATGCAAGCAGGCATCAATCTGGTTACCGGTATAACCTATATAATAGAAACAATGTACCATATTTTATTAAAATTACTTACTGTTTGAAGATGTACACAAATTTTTCGAAAATAAACGTAAAATGTTTCCGAGAAAACTGGTTTTCTAGCCAACAAACCTTAGGTTAATAGCAAATCAAGTCATTTAAATTTGAAGGATTTAATGACAATTCGCTACCAAAACGCACTTACTGCGTCTCGATTTTTATCTTACAAAAATGCATCATATTTCGATAAAAAATGCAAAAATGCAACCATATAAGGGTGTACAAAAAAAAAACAATTGTAGCGATCATTAACGACTTATGGACCACCCTCTAATTGTCAAAATATTTTTATAAGATACAGCTTAAGACACAATATAATGAACGTATACATTTTTTTCTCGTATCGTGTATTTATAACAAGAATTATATTGAGCTTTACCGTAGAAATGCGTCACCTTGTATATGTGCAAACAGATAAAAACTGAAAGTAAACCCGGATATGGATTCTAGGGGGCCTAGTTTGCGCTCATTTGAAGAAATCTTTTTTAAATTGAAAAGTCCTGGTCGCCACATTAACGAATTTTTATACGAAAATTAGCTAAAAATTATAGACTGTTAAACCATAAACTTAACTAAAACTACAGCCAAAACATCAGCTTAACTAAACCTACAGCCAAAGCATCAGAGAAAGGGTCTATTTGAAATGAATTTTCTGTAAACATTTTTGTAAAATGAAGGACAATGGCGGTTGAAGCTGAAACTTAAGGGTTTGCAGAACACTCTTCTTGCGACATTTTCTTTACATAATCCGTATTTTCTTCAGGTTCTTTGCCTAAATGTTGTGAATTTTGACGCTTCAAATCGCGACTGTTGATGTTTTGAGGAAAACCCATTTTTTTTTAAATGCTAATAACTTGTTTGTATTTTAACTTACAGACCGTGGGTTACCACTTATAATATATAAACGCGTAACAAATTTGGTTGCCGTTACTTTGTTATCTCCGAAAATATAATTTTTTTCCGAAAGAAAACACAACATTTTCCCCGAAAACCTGGGCCGATATTCCTGGCTAACGAAATTATCTAAGCCACTTGCAAAAGGAAGGTACTCAGCAAATTTGATCAAAATCGGCCGATTATTTTATCGGTGTGATATATATATATATATATATATATATATATATATATATATATATATATATATATATAAACTGAAACTGGCCCGTAGGTAAATGGGTTTTAGGGCTCCTAGTTTGCGCTCATTTGAAGAAAGTTTTTAAAGAAAATTAACTAATATGCCAGTACAAGAAAGTTCTAAGACTTGTATAGTACTTTACGACAAATTGAAATAAGGTCATTCCAAAATATATGTTTGATAACTTTTTTCCAAACTTTTAATCATTTATAGACGCCAACGTGGCGCAGGTTGCTAGGTGCCAGCCTGCTAAGCGAGAGGTCCCGGGTTCGAATCCTGGGCGAGCCAACGAGAAGTTGACTTTGTCTGGAAAATTAGTAAAAATAGCGAATGAAGGGAAATGAATGTGCTAATGGCCTGAGATGCCGCAGCCAATAATATAATTAAAAAAAAAACCATTTAAAATTTTGACATACCTACCAAATAATTTTTTTTTTGCCCATCTCCTTTCCGTCTAGTGCATCTGTCCAAAGTTTTATCGACGACTAATCTTGGCAATATCAGTCGACCTTCTTTGCTATCCTTTTTTGCACTCCATTATTACCTTAAATTTTATAATTCTGTTTAAGATAAAATTATACGTCGTTAAACTAAATGATTTCATATTTTTCAAATCCACTTAACATACTTAATTGTCATTAAATTTATTCCTTGCTTTTGAAAGTAATTAATTTTGATAAGCACATGACCCCATTTTCCATTCAAATTTTGTGGTAGTCGTTACCGTTCAAAGGGGGTATAAGTTAACTTGTTTCAGCATTTCTTGTAAAAATAATTGATTACAGAACAAATCAATTTATTCCTTACTTTTGAAACACACTATATGTATATATATATATATATATATATATATATATATATATATATATATATATATATATATATATATATATATATATATATATATATATATATATATATATATATATATATTTGCCATTAAATACAATATATTAAGTTAAATAATATTTGATACGTATTAAGTATTTAAAAGAATATATTTTTGTACAAGGATTTCAGTAGGACAAGACATAAAGTAAGTCTCTGGGGTGAAATTAAATGATTCTCAGCTAGAAAGAAAATTAATTTATGATAATGTAGAGGAGAAAGTAGAATTTCTGTGAATGTCAGTGTGAAAGGACAACACGTTATAGAGGGACAGTTCGATGGTTTCCAATCCTGATCCATGTAAAGTAGAATAATTCCAGATTCCAGATTCATCTTGACGTGGATCGGAGTGAGTTTGACTCTCCGGCCTTCAGAAGGTAAAAGCACGATTCTTACCTGTGTTTTACAATTCTAATTACATATCTTACATGTCGTAGGCCCTCCCATGTAACGTCTTTTGATTTTCCTATTGGTTTATTGGTATAGGCTTGCGGTTTTCTATTGGCTACAGTAGGATTAGACAGTGAAGGCGCGCATGAGTGAAGGTACGAGTTCAAAACATCCACAGAATTGTCAGTTGACGTCCGGTTGCCGCTTGTTCGGTATGCGACGCTTTGTGTCTTAGGCCACTCACCACGAGGTCGTCTCGCGTCGCCGTCGCTGTCAAGTGTTTCAGGTTCAGGACATATTTGATTGTAGACCCCATTAGATGTGATTGCGCTTTACTTCTTCATCTTCAATCATGTGTTACGACAAAGTATCAAGGTGTCTCAGACTTTTCTATCTTCTCAACATTCTGTGCATCACAATTGCAGCTTCTTCTACATCCGGCGCTACTTCTAATGGTAAGTTAACTTTCATTCAAGACCAAAGCGGTCTCCTACAAATTACATCTCTTGGCGTAGCTGACAGGCTTTGGGGGGATGATAATTTCGTTTATTAATCTTTGAGGTAGTTCTTTGAGCCGGTTTCGTTATTAAATTAGGAATGTACAAAGTTGCGACGCGCACTCTGAATACCTATTTGTTTCTTTAACTTCTTATTTTCAAATTAAACATTTCTCCGCTCTTTTATTTTATTTACAGAATTCATTTGCTTTTCTTACTACCGCGCGCAATTATTTTTTAAATATCTTTGACTGATCAAAGTTAAAAACTTTATAGAAGTTTTTATAAGACATTTAAAATTAAACTTCTTTCCTGCAAAGTAAAACAGATTTTACCCCATTTTCAAGGTAATATTGTCTTTAGATTTTTTCTTAAAATGTGGTTAAAAAAATTGTTATAAAGAAAAAGTTGACACTTTTGTAAAATAAATAAATTTGATTATTAAATTAATTTGAATAGTTAATTTACTTATTTTTTGCAAGCATAAAACTAATAGATAATGTTGGTTTTAAAAGTCCGTAAAAAAAAACAAAACAAAAATAGTCCATAAAAATATGTAATTTAAAAGTTAAAGAACTTATTAAAATATTGACATTCAGTTTAAGAAGGCAACAATTAAATCATTACAATTTTACGTGTTATTTACAACAACAAAAAATGTAGGCATTTTTTTTGGAAAATATTGTATCTATAAATTGGAACCCTTGACATCTAAGCATATTTTGCCAATAGCGGTTTTATTTTTAAAAATTATTTTAAATCCCAAAATTAAAGAAACTTCAAAAAACCCGACTGGAATTTAATATGTCTAGGTATCAATAAATAATTTTTACATATTGTAAAAAAAACCTTTTACTAAGTCCATTAAAATTGTAGAATTTTAATTTTTAAATCTAATAACATGCATACCTACCAATATCTATTCTTATATATATATATATATATATATATATATATATATATATATATATATATATATATATATATATATATATATATATATATATATATATATATATATATATATATATATATATATATATATATATATATATATATATATATATAGGGTGGCGCATTAAAAACGAAACAGACCGATTTGCGTCCAGAGAATTTTTTTTTAAGAAACGCTGAAACACGTCAATTTTAATATTGAGGGGGACATAATTTGACATAAAACTCAACTTTGTCACATCAACCCCTTAAGGGTGGTGATAACAATCCTAATATTTTAAATAGGGAACATGGGTCGAGTGTTACATCATTTGAACGCCCTTTCCTTTCTGAATTCAGCACACTAATTTTTTTGGAACTTTCATCAACTCGTTTAAAAATTATTCACAGTTGAAGATGCAAAAACGCATTTCACTCATTCCGATAAGAAATGTGCCGATAGTCAATCTTTTGTTAGTTTGTAAACAAAAAATTAACTATCAGAACATTTCTTATCGGAAAGAGAAAAATGAGGTTTATTATTTCAGTTTATCGGTCGGTTTGATACTTGATAGTACTACCAAAAATTAATTTCACAATTGTGTATTCTGTAGAAGAAAGAGTTGAATTATTACTCTTTTTTTCAAAAACGATGACTGTGCCAACCGTACCGCAAATTTGTTTAATGAACGACATCCGAACAGACATGTTAACAGAAAATACATTTTGGAGTTAGTTGCAAAGTTTCGACAAACAGGATTTTGAACGTGAATTTCCGGTTAGAAATGAGACTACTGAGATTGAAGTTTTAGGACAAATTGCTGCAGACCCAACTTTGAGCACGAGAAAATTGGCAACTGTTTCACACATCAAAAGAAGAACTATTCAGCGAATATTGAAGCATCATAAATTTCACCCGTAGAAAATTCATCTTGTACAACAACCGAATGAAGATGATTTTGATCGGTGGCTGGAGTTTTGTGAAGTTATGACTGCACAAATAGCTGATAACGGCAACTTTCTGTTTAATATCTGTTTTTCAGGCGAGTGTACGTTTTTATTGAACTCCACAGTCAATCGACATAATTGTCGTTATTGTGCAGATAATAATCCAAGAAATTTTCACACTCAAACTCCACAGAAATTGAATGTCTGGACTGGCATTTTTGGAGACCGTTTAATCGGACCATTTTTTCTTGATGGCAATTTGAGTGATGAAACGTATTTGGAGTTATTAGAAGATATAGTTTACCCTCTACTAATTGACATTGTTGAAAATGATGATCGCTATCAAGAAAATCAATCAGTGTTTCAACAAGATGGAGCTTCTCCGCATTTTTCACAACGTGTTAGGGAGTTTTTGAACAGAGAAATTCTAGGACAATGGCGTAGAGGTGCTATTGAGTGGTCCCCTAGATCACCGGATTTAATTCCTTTTTTAACTTCTTTCTATGGGGCCATTTAAAGAGTAGAATTTACGCAACAGAACCGGAGTCTCTGGAAGAATTACGACGACGCCTTGTTGAAGAATGCCGTCTAATAATTCCACAAATTCTCCAGAATGTCAGAGCTCGTTTTGAACAAAATTTGTACTTTTGTATAGGACGCTGGTGGTCAACAATTTGAACACTTACTTAACGGAATAACATTTTTGAACGTCGGGTTTTGTTTTTTAGTTTTTTTTAACAAAAAAATGACTAATTAGTGCATATCTTATCACAATGAATGAAATACGTTCTTGCAACTTCAACTGTGAATAATTTTAAACGAGTTGATAAAACTTCCAAAAAATTAGTGTGCTGAATTCAGAAAAGAAAGAGCTTTCAAATGATGTAACACTCGACACATGTTCCCTATTTAAAATATAAGGATTGTTATCACCACCGTTAAGGGGTTTATGTGAAAAAGTTGAGTTTTATGTCAAAACATGTACCCCTCAATATTAAAATTGACGTGTTTCAGCGTTTCTTACAAAAAAATTCACTTGACGCAAATCGGTCTGTTTCGTTTTCAATTTTTTTTTGCATAAGCATGATTTTCAATAATTTATCAGTACTGGTTTTGCTTTAGTAATATAAAAACATTACATTTCAACCATAAATATTTGCAGTTTTTTTTTGGTTTGCTGGCCATTTCTCTAAATTGCATTTATCTGTTATTATTATTATTATTACCATGAAGTACTGTTGTTATTAATTTGAAAATTCAATTAGGCTTAGCAGAATACAAACCCTGTGTTAAGCAGCAATTGAATGATAATTGTGTGAATTTCCAAAAATATAGCTAAGTGCTTACAATTAATTAGGTATTTAAAAAAATATAATTTTTTTAAAGAATAAATAATTTGGTTCTATTATAACAAAAACGTAATTTTATATGTTCCTAAAAAAGATACACTCCCACAAATATGGCGGATACCTACATAAAATTTTAAGATTTGAAAGGGTGGCTTATCTGATGAACTTTCCGGTAAGTTTAAGTGTGAAACGAAGTAAACGTGAAAAATGTAAAGTAAAAATTATTTTTAAGTAACATTTTTCATTAAATGCAATTGATTCTCAGTTTTTGGGATATTGTTAGTCTGCTTAATAATTGTAACATATAATCAACAAGACAAAAATTTAGAAAGTGGGTATTTAGAACAAAATTTCATAGTTTGTGTTACAAATGTGTAGCCTTTCATTAAAACAAATAACATACAGCAACAATACCTATATAGTCATTACATTTTTTTTCAATATCGTATTAAATTTTTATTCACAGTTATCCGGTTCAGAAGGTTCTAAACCCAAAATAACAAAATCCGAAAAAGCGTAGACATTTTAGAATATTTTTCAACTTTGTTCCTGTAGCAAACTTTTGTATGCTTCTAATACACACACACGTGCGCGCGCGAGCACACACACAAATATATATATATATATATATATATATATATATATATATATATATATATATATATATATATATATATATATATATATATATATATATATATATATATATATATATATAGACTAATTGTTTTATCTAAAGAGTGATTCCCAACTTCTTAATTTTTTAGTTTAAACAAATAACGAATGACAAAGCATGATATTAATGATAATGGTTTTTCTTAAATATCCATTGTTTAAGTCAAAAAGAAAATGCCAACGGCTTTTATATTTATGATTCTTTAAGTGAAAAATTATAAGTTAACTGGGGTAAGATTAGATGAATCACCATGTTTTATTTTAAAGTTATATATATATATATATATATATATATATATATATATATATATATATATATATATATATATATATATATATATATATAGTGACTTTTCATATAGGGCACAGAGGGTTGTCTGCGGGTCGGATGTATCGGATTCTTTGAGCTTATTAAAAGGAGTTCCACAGGGCTCTATCTTGGGCCCCCTTTTATTCAATATTTATACGTTTGATTTTCAAGAACAAATAATCTGGAGCAATGTACACTTCTATGCCGATGATACCCAGCTTTACAAATCCTTTCCTGTCGAAAATGCCTTAGACGCCATAGTAAGTTTAAATGCAGACCTTGATAGGTTAGTCACGACAGCAAAGAAGCATGATCTTGCGATAAATGTCAATAAGTGTTGCGTACTTTATTTTGGCAGGAAGGTCAGTAGGAATAGGGTTTGTTCTCAAAATATTTATATTTTGATAGATGGGAGTCGCTTGGAAGCAAAACAATCTGCAAAAAATCTTGGTCTCATAATAGATAACAATTTAAAATTTTCTGATCACGTCACTAATCTTTGTAGAGCTAGCTTTGGCCTATTGAAATTTTTTTATAGCCACCGAAATTGCCTTCCAGTGAAAGTAAAAGCTCTCTTGGTAAACTCGATGATTCTCTCGCGCTTTAACCATGCTGATGTTGTGTATGGACCTGCCCTTGACAGTTGGGATCGGCAAAGAATATAAAAGGTTTAGAAGTCAAGTTTACGGTTCATCTTTAATCTAAAAAAAAAAACAGATCGTGTTTCTTATAAGTTAAAAGAATTACAAGTATTTTTAATAAAATTAGCTGTATTATGTTAGATGTATTTAATTATAAACAGCGTGGATATCTTTAACTGCAGAAATATGGTATTTGTATCTGGTGTTTAAAACTTCTACAAGTTTGACTGATGTCGACTGCATTACAATGTGCACCAGCTAATTAATTTATAAATTCCAGTTTTGTCAAGAAACATGATTTTTTCCGTTTAATAGCAAATCACGCGCCGTGTTGTAAGATTTTAAAAATACCTCTATATGTGTACCGTTATTTAAAATTTTTTTAAAAGTTTTCTGCAATGGTTACGAAGTCGTCAAAACATATTTCTTTTCTCTTTTGTCTCTAATATCTGGATAAATTAAATTAAGTGCAAATTTTTATTCTTTTCTGTCTATCATCTTATTTATTGTTTTAACAGAGTAAGCATTAATTAATGCTTTTTGCTAGATAACTGACATGTATTTTTCAAACTAGGTTTTAGACATTGGTATTTAAAATGCACGTTGTATCATTGAATCATAAACTGAGATCACAACTTCTGTAAAAAGGGGTGATAGGAATCGTATGCTATAGTTATGTCTGTGTAAGTAGGTTTTCTGTCTTGAAAAGTCAAGTATATTATTTCCCAATTTTCTAATGAAATGTCTGAGAAGGGTATGCCATTGTTAGCTTCTTCTAAAGTAAAGTTGATATTTGCATGAAGGTTATTCATAAAATTTGAAATTTTATTTAATTCTCTAAGGCTACCCCAAAAACCGTCTAAAATATCATTTACATATCTGTACCAAAAGACAATTATATTTGAAACTCTTGATGTTTTTGTAAGTTTTCCGTAAATGTGTTGTCTAACGAAGGAGACAATGGACTACCCATAGAAGGCCTTCATTTTGCATATAAATTTTATCATTAAATTTTAAATTGGCTTCTTTTATAGATTTATTGATTGATTGTTTCTTGCCTTTTTATGACATTTGCCTTCTCTTCTAGCAAAATGCTTTCTTAAGATTCTGGACGCAGCAAGTGCGTAATAGTAGCGAATTTTCATAAGAATTGTACACCATTATTATACGGCATATTAGTAAAGTTAATACTTGTAAACTTACACACACCATGAAGATCTCTCTCTATTATAAAAAAAATCTTGCATTCTAACTCCTTTTGAGAAAAATGCCCAAAACTCAATTTTCCATGAAGATAAAGATTTAAATTTTGCTATATCTGTAGATAGTGTAAGTCTCTTTAAAAGAAACTTGTATTACAAATTTCATTAAAGTTGTACAGAAGATTTCCAGAAGGAAACTTAAATCATATTTAGAAAAGTAAAATAGATGTCAAATTATAAACGTAGCAGTTATTTTTCTTTATTAATCGCCAGTATGATTTCGTTTTAGTCAACCTAATCAAACAGGTTTTTTCAATATCAACAATAACAAAATTATAGGTTCAGACTCAAAGGTGAGGCGTTTTAAACAAAAATGAGATCTCGTTCAAAACCTATGAAATCTGTGCACCATTGTTTCTACAAATGTCAACATAAAACATAAATTAAAAAAACGTACGTTCATCGAGCTGGCATCGATCGCGTAACCTTCTGCTTATGAGGCAACCGCGACGCCTTTGAGCTATCTAGGCATACGTCAACTAACGTTTTGTTTGCATGATACATTAGATCGGCTTCATGCCCGGCATATTATATTCAAAGTATACGTAACAGTTAATTTCACAATTAGTAAAATTACCATTAAAACACATCCCACGACTGCTTCGGTCTTATATGGCATCTTATGTTTAAGTTTAAAGATAAAAGAAACTATTTTATAATCATTTTTTAAGACTTCGCTTGATCTTGTGTACATTTATATTATATTATGCGACAGCATAATATATTTATGCTGCGCTAAAACTGTATTTGAGGCCGTTCATAAAGCTACAAATATAGTGTTTTAATAATTGCTTGAATCTCCCAGTTAAATAACAATAACTTGGAAAATTTTTAATATCATGCCATCTGTCATTTTCCATAATTGCTGCTGAGATTTCACGATTGTTCGTTCGGGTAGTATGTACTATGCCTGGTATATATTTAGTTGGGTCAGGCATTGGACTTTAACCAGTAAGTCGTCTCAACGCATGTCCTTGAGATTTTATTTTTAGTTTGAAAAAAACTCTAAATATTGAGTACCAAATGACTTAAAATTCACAACATAGGTTTATTTGCATTATTTCTAGCCAGATGTAAACTCTCATTCCGATACTTACAAAGATATAGCGTTTTCAAAAAGATTTCCCTGATTTTCCACCGGAAAAACTTGAGCATATAGGCTGATTAACGAACTCGACCTCGGTTTTCACCCAGGCAAGATTTTTGCCAAGTTTGAAAAAAATATTAGACTGGGGACGTAGAAATCTTGTACAGTTCAACTCCACCATATCTCAGTCTTGCTTTCTATCTCATAAGAGATACACCAGCCCTAGACCTATCACAATGAACAACCAAGTTATTCAAAGTAATGAGTCCTTTTCGCTTGTTGGCATTTCTGTGGATCGAAATCTCAATTGGCACCAGCATGTCACATCAATTGCAGAAGCGGCTGCTAAGAAATTAGGCGTCCTCTTCCGGGCTCGCAAATACTTTTCGCCGGCTAATCTCTATACCTTATATACTTCACAGATCAGGCCAAACCTCAAATACTTCTCCCACACCTGGGGTGCCGCTGTCGCTTCTACACTTGCTATCCTGGACTGCATTCAGAAGAGAGCTATACGTCTCATCGGTGACCCTACCCTCACCCAAAGGCTGCCATCCCTTGCCTACTGGCGTGCCGTCGGTGACCTCTCTCTCTCTTTTATAGATATCTGCACGGGTACTGCTCAGAGGAGCTTTCTTCCATAGTTCCTCCACTTGCTGCTTCCAACAAATCTACCAGGGGAACAGAGCGAATGTACCCTTTTACTGTCCAGGTCACCAGACATAAAACATCTTGTTATGCCTGCTCTTTTGTCCTGAGGACTTCCAAGTTGTGGAATTCCTTGCCGGCACCCGTGTGTCTTTTTGTTTCCAATTCGTTTAGTATCTCATAATAGTAGCTCATTAAGTCCCTGTGTTCTGTGGCTTTCTCTATTCTCCTTCGGTTTTAGGATTTAATAAGCATAGTAGATTAAGCGTTTCATTTAAATATGCTGTAAATGAAACTGATATGCAGCCTGTCCCACGTCAGGCGTGGGAGAGCCTTTCTAATTAATATTGGGACATCGAATCTGAAAATTTTCTACTTATTATTTATACCAAACAATTTTTATTTACAATTGATTTTTTGCTCATATTTTAACGAAATGAAGTAGAATAACGACTTGAACACATATCTAGGAGCTTGTTAGTCAGTATAGTATTTTGTAGTATTTTTTAACTGCCGTAATTATCAATTTTGACGTTTTAACTTTTTTAAATCAGAGGCTTACCTATAACTTTTTTGCCTTTTAAGACATCTGAATTTTGGTAAGTAGAATACTCTTTATGACAGAAACCATAGTACTAAATTTTGTTGCTATAGCTTTATTATTTCCGGAGATACTAAAATTATCCGAAATAAAACCAAAAATGTCCTTGGAAAAACTAGTTCGATTTTCCTGGCTAACAAACTTATCCAAGCCACTTGCAAAAGGAAGGTTCGTACCAAATTTCAAAATGGGCCCATTATTTTTTGCGTTATCGGTGTGATACAGACACACACACACAAATATATATAATAATATAAGTTTATTCAACAAAAGAAGAAATATACACACATGGTTTGCTATTTATAAAGCCTACAATCACAGAATAAACAAGAACGATACCCACGAAGTACCCAAATGTACTTATTTGTGAGTTTAGAACATTTAAAAACTAATTCTCCCTATATTTAAGCTGCCAGCTCTCCCAAGAGCAAATTAGTAAAAGGTCCACTTACTTAAACCCTTCCTAAATTCTACTTTATAATAACGGAAAACAGCAATATATAAAATATCTTCCCATCAAGCTTACCCCCCCCCCCCCAACCCCCGTTCCAAGATCAAGAGAGATGAGCCTTGCTCTAGCACCAATTACTATTTATTATTCTACTGACTCTGTCCCGAGTCATAGAAAGCAGCCATTTGGTCACTCTTTTTTATAGAATGGTAGTGAAACACTCGTTCTTAATTAATTGGGGATCAGGTTATACAACTTTTTCCTCAGGTATGCATGATCTCGCTGTCTGATACTCTTTTTGCATTTGTCCACTTTTTGTCGCTTTTGTGTCTCGTGTTATGACCGTGATTAAAAAATACCAGCCTGTCAGGATGCTTATACAATTCTATTAGTACTGTTTTGAAGTAGAGTCGTCTACAGTCAAGAAGACGCGATTCTCTGAAAAGAGATTCACTTTAGCATCCACTTCTGTACCACATCCACCGCCTTAAACACACTGTCCCTCGCACCTCCCATCCAATTATCCTATATGACAGTTGCGACTCCACCAGGGCGTGGTAGAGTACTCTCATTTCTCGAGTGTTCAAGTTCTGTCTCAATAATTTGAACTTATAAAGCAGAAACCTGACCCTATTTACCACCTGTTCCACTTGTTTGTCCCATCTTAGGTGTCTATCTATTACTATGCCCAAATATTTGACCCATTCGGCTTTCTTCAACTGTGAAACACTATCACAGCCAATTGTTAAGTCTGTAAAGGTAGGCAGTGTGTTCCTGTACGCTGCAAAAGCAAAAACTTTGTCTTCTCCGCATTAAGCGTCAGGCAGTTTAAATCAAGCCATTCCATGACTCATCTAAAAGCGGACTCCGCCATCTTCCTTACATCACCCCAAGTATGTCCACTCCAGAAGATAACAGTGTCATCAGCGTAACTTACTACCTTGCCCCCGCATTCCAGACTCAACAGATGGTTAATTTTCAAGTTAAAGAGGATTGGTCCCAATATGCTGCCCTGAGGGACTCCACAATCTACCTTCTGCACATCACTCAGTACCCCGTTTATATCCACTCTTTGTTTCCTACTGACAAGGTATGTTTCCATCAATTTAAGTGGCACACCACGCACCCCATAAGCCTCCAGCTTGTCCAGAAGGATTCCGCGGTCAACAGTATCGATAGCCTTGGCCAGGTGCACGAAGATGCCAAGAGATTGCCTACCCGAATCAAACGCCTGACAAACTTCCGAAACCAGACATGCGATGGCATCATTCGTCGAACAAGCTCTTCGAAACGCAAACTGTCTATCTGACAATATTCTGTGCTTGTCAAGAAACGAAGTACGTCTCTCCTTTATCGCAATTTCCACTATCTTTGCGACACTTGTAATAAGTGTTATCGGTCTGTAGTTGATCATATATATATATATATATATATATATATATATATATATATATATATATATATATATATATATATATATATATATATATATATATATATATAATTGAAACTGACCTTGGATACTGGTTCTAGGGGGCCTAGTTCGCGCTCATTTCAAGGAATTTTTACAAAATTTTAAAGTCGGGATTTTACTAGTGAATTTTTTAAAGAAAATTCACTAAAAATGATAGTATAAAACTGTTCTTTCTAGTTTACACATCTACGCCTATGAGTATTTTTTGAACATGATGTGTATGCTTTGCTATTACAGTAAACAAACAACACGATTATTGCCAATCAAATGTGAGCAAATAATTTAACCTAAAACGAATATCTCGTTGACAAGTCCTGTCAAGCGTAATATAAATTTATGCAAGGCAGATTTAAGGGAAAGCTACAATTCTAAATTATTCGCTAGGTTGCATAATTTGGTTGAAAATTCTTGTACATAACAGCAAGATAATCTAATTTGGCGGGAACAAGAGTTTAATTTTAACTTCTATATCATTTTCATTCCTTAATTGTAGTTGAGAAGTTACTAACGTTTTAGCACTGAGTCGACCAAAGGCTATACACCTAACTCAGTTTTAAAAGAAATTAGTCTTGATGAATATTCTATCGAAAAATTATATTATTTAAACCGTCACGTAAAATTTAGAATTGTGTATAGTATAAGTGAAACAAGTCTGGACGCAGCAAGTGCGTTATTGTAGTAAATTTTTATAAACATATTTTTAATTCGAAATGTCTTGTGTTTAATGAAATACATCAAATTTGGCAGATAGTATAACATCCATAGTAGAATCCATATACCATATTTTACCCAAATATCTTTATTTTTGCAAAAATATAACATTTTTTGGAAATAAACAAAATTGTCCTAAAAAAACTGGTCCTATTTTTATGACCAATAAACCAATTCAAGCAATTTACACAAAAACTATACCTGCCAATCTATAATTGTTGACAAAAATAAAAAAAGGTTACAATTTGCAAACAATCATTGATGAAAATTTATATTTTTTTGAACAAAAATTGGTAAGTAATGGAAATTCATATAAGAGTCTTTTTTAAGAAAATTAGCTAAAAAGCTTTTTACACGATAATTAGCTAACCGAGGAGTTCCCAACCAGGGGGGCGTAGAGAGATGTCAAGGTGGTGGAATACGTTTGCATTGTGCATTGTGCTTATCAACATTTTATTTGTAACTTAGTTTTATCCAAAGAGGGCAAAAATAATGTTTTTTTTAAATTTAAACAACACACCACGAGGGCTTACAGCCTAAATACTATTGTACCGTGGGTGTTGAAAATGAGGAAAGAGGCAACTTGTTAATTCTGGACTTGAATGTTTAGAGGTTCGGAAGAGAAGGAAAAACATGTGCCGGCAAGGAATTCCACAACTTGGAAGTCCTCGGGACAAAAGAGCAGGCATAAGAAGATGTTCTATATCTGGTGACTTGGACAGTAAAGGGGTGCATTCGCTCTGTTCCCCTGGTAGATCTGTTGGGGGGCAGCAGGTGGAGGAACTATGGAAGAAAGCTCCTCTGGGCACTGCCCGTGCAGATATCTACAAAAGAGAGAGAGGTCACCAACGGCACGTCGGTGGGCAAAGGATGGCAGCCTTTGGGTCACCGATGAGACGTATAGCTCTCTTTTGAATGGAGTCCAGGATAGCGAGTGTAGAACCGGCAGCTGCACCCCAGATGTGGGAGCAGTATTCGAGGTTTGGCCTTATTTGTGAAGTATATAAGGTATAGAGATTAGCTGGTGATGAGTATTTGCGAGCCCGGCAGAGGAAACCTAATTACCTAGCAGCCGCTTCTGCAATTGATGTGACATGTTGGTGCCAATTGAGATTTCGATCCACAGAAATGCCAACAACAACAACTTGGTTGTTCATTGTGATGGGTCTAGGGCTGGTGTATCGCTTATGAGAAAGAAAGCAAGGCTGAGATTTGGTGGGGTTGAATTGTACAAGATTTCTACTTCCCCAGTCTAATATTTTTTGGAGATCCGCGGAGACAGAACCATCCATGAGTCTGCCATCCTCATCTAATTGGGCTAAAGAGACAGGCTTAGAATATTGTATATTTGAGTGGAGGGTGCTGTCGTCCGCGTAACTGCGAAGTGGGTTGAATGTGCTAGAGAGGAGGGCATTGATGTGGAGAAGAAACAAAGTAGGGGCTAAAGCTGAATCTTGAGGAACTCCTGCATTAATTGGATACAGTTTAGAGGAATGGACATCCACGACAACAAAAATGCTCCAGTTGGAGAGGAAATTTGCTGTCCAGGTACAGAGTTTTGGTGGTAGGCCATAGGCCGGAAGTTTATTAAGCAGCGCTGCGTGCCAGACCTGGTCGAATGCTTTGGATATGTCTAGAGCGGTAATCTGGGATTTACCGTGTAGTTCCATAGACTTGTTCCAAGAATGGGTGACAAAGGAAAGGAGGTCGGCAGTCGATCTGCGCTGACGGAATCCATACTGCCTGTCGTGAATTAGACTGTGTTTTTCAATAAATGTTAGTAATTTGGTGCTTATATACTTTTCCATCACTTTAGAGACGACTGAAAGGAGAGAAATAGGCCTGTAGTTGCTAGGAAGTGCTTTCGATCCTTTCTTGGGGATGGGTTGTACTCGAGCAGTTTTCCAGTTACTAGGGAATATGCCTTTATTGTAAGATATCTGAAACAGATGAGTCAGGACAGGAGCAAGTTCTGGTGCGCATTTTTTGAGAACAATTGCTGGGATCTCGTCAAGGCAAGAGGCTTTCCTGGTATTAAGAGAAGAGAGCATCTTTCATACCTTTTTAGTTTTGAAAATGATATTGTTTTATGCGCGACATTGGGGACTGTTGGTGGCTGAATATTTGGAGGTGGGTTGAGAGTAGAATTGCCGGCGAACAACGAAGCAAAAAGTTCAGCCTTGCCCAGGGCGGTAGAAATAATTTCATTCCCTGAGACAAGAGGTGGAAACGTGCTCTTGCAGAAATTATTCCCAATAGATTTAGCAAGAGTCCAGAAGCGTTTGCCGCCGTTGGAGCCTAAGAGGACTTTGTTCTTGATGTGGTTATTAAACGAGTTTTTTGCCTGAGAAAGAATACGGACAAAGGGTTTTTTTGCGTCGTTAAATGCTTGACGGTTTTCTTGACTGGGATTGTGTAGAAGCGTTTTATGTGCTTTGACCTTTTCCAGTCTGGCCTTGTCACAGGATTTAGAGAACCAGTGCTTTTGAGTGGCTGAAGAGGTTTTCTGTGTACGTGGAATAAATAATTCCATGCCAGCTTGGATAATTTCGGTGACGTTTTGTGAGATATCCGAGGGGTCAGGATGAGATAAGCAGACATACGCCCATGGAAATGAGGAAAAGTAATCTCGCATTTCGTCCCAGTTTGCGGAGTTTTAGTGCCAAACGATACGTGGGTGTGATGACTGTGTGACCTCGGGTTGCATTGCGCAGGAAGCAGTGACCATGCCGTGGTCTGAGCGTCAAAGGGGAGTGGTGACTGATATCTTATACCATTAAGGTTTTGTAGTAAGAAGAATATCCAAGAGATTTGACCTGTGTGTTGGGATGCGAGGAAAGTAAGTAGGTTGCTGAACCATATTGGCTAAAGAATTGCTGACTGCAAAGGCCTCTCCTGCTCTCCTTGGTGGATCGGTTTTTAAAGATCCTAGCCATTCCTTATTATGGACATTGAAGTCACCAAGAATAGTGACCTCGGAGGAAGGATATTCAGAAATCAGATAGTCGGTTTTTTCAGAAAGGTAGTCAAAGAGCTGGACAAAGTTGCATAATGATAAATGTTGTAAATTTGTATCACTAAATTGTTGCGCATTATATATATATATATATATATATATATATATATATATATATATATATATATATATATATATATATATATATATATATATATATATATATATATATATATATATATATTAGTAATATACGTAGACTTATTCATTGTACAAATTTATAAGTTCCTAATGTCTTTCCTTTTGTTTTACCTCCTAACGGTGACCCAGTCTTGTTTCTTTTGGAGAGTGTGAAAGGTTCTATAGGGTCCCTGAACTGCACTCCTGCGTCTTCGTTCATCCTAAATATATTTGAAAAAAAAGGGAACAAGAAAGAGAAAAAAAAGTAAATGAAAAAAAAAGAAGTAACAAATAAATAAATACATAAATAAAGGATATAATTTAATATAGGTGAGATTTATCTAGTAAAGCATAAACTATTGGCTTCTTGCTGCTTGATTCGATAAATTGGCCTTCTGCTTACATCTCGTCTGGCTAATGCAACAGTTTCTGGCTAATAGACCTGGCTTCGGAGGACATACAGTTATCTTACACACCCACACATAATAGAAATCAACGAAGACATAAGGTCACTAAAAAGTACAAGCTTTTGCTTAAAATCGCATGAAATCTAAAATACAGAATTATGTATTGAAATAGGCATGTGAGTTCACAAGATATATTGCTCCAATTTCGTGAATGTTTATGCGGCAGGTATTTCGATTTGTCAAAACCGACATAAAAAAGGGGAAGCCAGTTTCATAAAGTCCCTAAGTTCCCTCTGGGAAGTTTGTAGATGGTTTGACAAATCGAAACAGCTATCATGCTGCAACTATGAATTTATCTTGTGTAGAACTATGTATATTTTTCCGAATCACAGTAAAATAAAATATTTTAAACTGACTTTAAAAACAGCTGTCTTGATTTTCGTGAAATCCTGAGTTTGGTGGCAACAAATTGCCAGAAATTAAATAATAACATCAACGGTGTTGTCATGTTTACCGTCTTTCTTTCGCTGATTTTTGTATTAGCGAATTAAAAAAATCGCTAATGAGGAGATCTGTATATATATATATATATATATATATATATATATATATATATATATATATATATATATATATATGTATGTATATATATATATATATATATATATATATATATATATATATATATATATATATATATATATATATATATATATATCCGACCGATAACTCAAAAACTAATGGACCAATCCTGGTCAAATTTTGTGAGTACCTTCCTATTGCAAGTGGCTTGGATAAGTTCGTTAGCCCGGAAAATCACATCAGGTTTTCCCGGAAAATTTTGTGTTTTCATTCTAAAAAATTCCTATCTGTGGAAATAACAAAGTAGGAGCAACCAAATTTGGTGCACGTGTTTGTATTATAAATAATGAACTCTGTACCAAAATTAATGTCTCTAGCTTTAAAGACAAAGAAGTTATGAGCAGTTAAAGAAATGTGTGTGTGTGTTTTGTTTCTTTATCGTCGGCCTATTTCCGCGACTATGGCCAATCACCGACGCCAGGGAGCAGTTTCAACTTACTATCCTGGAAATTTTGCCGAACCCCTACCTTTCTGTAAGGAGGGTAGGGATCCTAACGTGCCCAACATCGCATGGACACGGGACCGACGCCCTTCCCCTCACCCCCCTCCCCCCCCCCCCCGGAGGGCGGAACGTGCAGACATTCGACTTGCTCAAATACAATGCCAGAACCTCGGTTGATGTTAATGTTACAGTTTGTACTGAAAAAGTGAAAGGAGTACCCTGGGATCGAACCCAGTACCCTTCGGTTCAGAGGCACACGTTCTTGCCCCTGAACTACCGAGGTTCTCCAGTTAAAGAAATAAATTTTAAAGTTTTCCTCAAAACGTCAAAACTAGGAACAAGACATTTTTCTTGTGGTTTATGCAGCGAGGGTGGTTGTATGAACGCAAGGTGGAAGGAAAGTCCACACGACTAAGCAGACACCCACAACCCCCCCACCCTGCTACAAGTCGAACGGTGGGGCCTTCGTCGTAGCCCCCCCCCTCGTGTGCATACAACCACCCTCGTTGCATAAACCACAAGAAAAACTTCTTGTTTATACCCCTCAAGGAAGTTACGTGATCTGGGGCAAATAGGGGTGCTGTGCGGGGTAGGCAGGGTTTAATGGGAATATGGATTCCAAAAGATAGCTTTCAAGCAGTTTTCTTCGCATTTTCTGCTCATATTTCCTTTTTATTACCTACCCCGCCCAGCACCCCTATTCACTCCCAGTCCCGTAACATCCTTGGGGGGTGTGAACAAGAAATTTTTCTTGTGGTTTGTGCATCCAGGTGGGGTCCTAGTAATTTTTCTGAAAACAATTTTTTTTTAAAGCGTTCGGGAGATGATCTGCAAATTTACCGAATTTTCATTAAATCCTTCAAATTTCAATAACTCAATTTGCTATTAACATAAGCTTTGTTGGTTAGGAAACCAACATTTAAATTTATTTTCGGAAAATTTGTGTATATTTTCAAACCATAAGTAATTTTGATAAAATGTAGTACTTTGTTTCTACTACATAGGCTATACCGGTAATCAGATCACGGATGCTCGTACGATGTGTGGAAGATTCCAAAGTATAGAAGCACTTGTAAAACAAAAATCTCCACAGTGAATCTGGACACATTGCATGATCCACACAGAAGCTCTTTCCTCCGAAGAAACAAGTCCTGGTCTGAATATTCTGCTAACGACGGTGGTAAACGTAGCAAATTATAAAAAAATAAAACCCCTAAAATCAAGAATCTTTTCTGCACTTTGTAAGGACACTACATTCAGCGTTACTATTTTATTGCAAGGCTAGATGGTTATTACATGGGACTTTTTTGTAAGGTGTTTATAAATTAAGAGATGAAATCGCCGTTTTTCTAGGAAAACCGACCGGAAGCCGAAAAGCTTCGAGATACAATCCTGTATAAGTGTATTCTATTGTTATTCTTTCAGTAAATTAAAGAAATTTTTTAATAATCTATTTGTTTCTCATTGTCTGTTAATATGCTCGCGTCAAAGAAAGGGTCTATATGAAGTGAATTATCTGGAAAGATTTTAGTAAGATGGAAGGCAATGACTGTTGAAGCTCAAACTTATGGAGTCAAACACATTTCTTGCAACATTATCTCTACATAGCCCGTATTTATATTTTGTAATAAAAATTGTCATCCGAGGGCCAGTTTGGTTTCCGCGAAGGATGTTTGTATTGTTGTATTTTTCAGTTTGTTTATCATGTCGCATGGACAGTTTCGCTAACAAGCAAGTGAAACTGATTACTTTAGAATGTACGACATGTGCGTTTATTTATTTCTTAATTACTTGCTTAATTGGATATTTATTCTGCTTTTATTGTGTATTTATATTTGGTAACTTTTTGTATCTAATTTTAGATATTTGTTCAAACTTGTCAATAAACCTTATTATTATTATTATTATTATTATTATTATTATTATTATTATTATTATTATTATAATTTGATATAAGCGTTACACTTTCTCATTATTACAACTGGAAACATTTTCACCGACCCCTGCGCGCGACGTTGGGGCTCGGCTCGGTGAATGGGGATAAAATTCATCATATCCCATTATACCGATATTATCATTAGAGTCTGATTTCCGGTGCTCCAACACAGCAGACGTGTTTGAGGTCGCCACTTAACACTTTTTGGTGACTATTCCTTTCGCCGACATTACGAAGGGACATATAGCCACCTTCTGGAGTTTCCATATGTTTTTTATTTCATATGCCAAGTTTTCATACTTGGTGATCTTTTCAATTTCAGTTTTCTGAATGTTATGGGACAGCGGTACAGCAATATCTATGATCACAGCAAACCTCATCTGTTTGTTTATGAGGACAATGTCTGGCCTGTTGAAGTCCATAGTGCGGTCCGTTATCATGGGTCGGTCCCAGTACAGGAGAAAGTCCGCCGACTCCAGCACCGCATCCGGAGAATACTTGTAGTAGGCTGGTGTTGTTGACGCGTTCAGGAGGCTGTATTTCAAAGCAATTTGTTGGTGGATGATCTTGGCGAGCTGGTTATGCCTGCCTAAGTAAGCTGAGTCTAAGAGGGCAGGACATGCTGCCATGACGTGTTCAATGATCTCCCCAACAGCTGCGCATTTTCGACATTTATCCACCCCTTCTAATTTTAGGCAATGCTTCTTGTAGTTCTTAGTTTTTATAACCCTATCCTGAATGGCCATCACAAAACCCTCCGTCTCCGGGTAGAGTTTCCCCCCAACCAACCACATAAGCGAAGAGGTTTTATCAACATTATTTGCCTGCAGGTGTTTGGGGTACCTTTCATGCATAGCCTGGTCACTCCACTGGACTATACTGTCCTGGTCAACTGGGACGTCCAACTCATAGTTGCGCTGACCCAGCCTAAGTGGAGTATAATCTTTATCCTTGCACACCACCAACTTCATCAGTTCATCATGCGATGCAAGAAAACCTTGTCGCATGTTTCTTCCCTGCTTAAAGCAGAGGTTCTTGATGTGGATTAATCCTCTGCCGCCTTTTTTCCGAGGTGTGTAAAGTCTTGTAACAGATGAGTTGGTGCGAAGGCACCGGAATTTCGTAAGAAGCCTTTTCGTGAGTCTGTCCAGTTCATCCAAGTCGGTGTTAAACCATTTGTGCAAGTCTAAAAGAGTATGTCAATACTGGTACCGCCCATGAGTTGATAGCAGCACAGAGGTTACCTCCGGAAAGCTTAGTATTTATGAGCTTCGTGACTCGCTTCCTATATTTCTCCTGGAACTCTTGTTTTAGCCGGCTATGATCCACCCGCTGGTTTTGAGGGCTCCCTAGGTAGCGGTATGTATCTTCAGGCGCTAGTTGCTCAATATCGCAGAAGGGCTGTTGGTGACCTTCGACTGCCCCTCTCCTGACGTTGATTATAGCACACTTGTCGACTCCAAACGACATTTTTATATCATTGCTAAAGATTTTCACAGTATTAATCAGTGAGTGGAGCTTATCTTGTGTCTCAGAGTATAATTTAAGATAATCCATGTATAGTAAGTAGGGTATTCTTCTTCGGTTTTTCATATTTAGTTTATACCCGGCTCCAGTTTTGTTTAGAACAGTCGACATGGGGTTCAGTGCCAAGAAAAACCACAGCGGCGACAAGATGCCACTCCCGATCTGCACTTTTCCACAATTTTTATTGGTCATCCATATGTTTGTTCTCCAAGTACTCATGATATGTTGAAGGACGTTTCTGATCCTTGGGCAGATCTTGTATATTTCAAGTATCTTGTTTAACCAATCGTGGGGTACAGAATTAAATGCTTTGCTGTAGTCAATGTAGCATACATGTAGATTTCGTTTTCCTCTCTCGGCTTGTTTTAGTACTACAGCGTCTATTGTTAGCTGGTGCTGGCAGCCCAAAGATTCTCTAAGACATCCCTTTTGTTCCTCCTTGAAGATGTTGCTTGTCAGACAGTGTTGATATATCTTTTCATTAATCAGGGAAGTGAGCAGCTTGTAAAGGACTGACAGGCAGGTTATTGGACTGTAGTTTTTAAGTTCCTTTTCAGCTCCTTTTTTGAAGAGCATAAAAGTGTTTCGTTCAGTGAGAAATTCAGGAACTTCATCTGGGTTGCTCAGTGCTCGGGTGAAGCAACGTGAAAGACTCTCGTGCGCGTCAGTCAAATACTTAAGCCAGAAGCTGTGCAGTCTGTCAGGCCCCGGGGCGGTCCAGTTCCGAGTTTTCCTAACGGGGGCATTCACCTCAGCTGGTGTAAACTCTCTCACCGACATCTGGGGCAAGTTCACATGCACGTCTTCCACGTCCTTGATCCAAGATGCAGACCGATTAAAACAGCCTGCTTTCGCCCATGTAGTGCTCCAATATGTGTTGAACTTGGAGCAATCGACGCTAGATGGAGCTTTTAGGTTTCCATCGGCCTCAATCTTTCTCAGGAACTGCTTCTGATTGTTTCTGAATTCAGAATTTTGCTTCTTCCTTTTTGTAAGCTCATTGTTGTTGTTATCATTATTATTATTATTATTATTATTATTATTATTATTATTATTATTATTATTATTATTATTATTATTATTATTATTATTATTATTATTATTATTATTATTATTATTATTATTAAAAACATGGCAAAAAGCCACCGTCCCAATTCAAGAAAACACATTAATACCATTTTAATGAAAATTCGCTAGATATTTAGATATCTTTCAACTTAAATGATATTTTTGTGCACATATCAGTGGGGGTGTTCCATAATTCGGTAAGCAATTTCCCTGATTGCTCTGACAAATAATCAAATGGAAATGAGCTGTCAGGAGGGACAATACAATCTGAAAGTGGGCAGATAGTGGTAAATGCAAGATTAGCTAAAAATGTTACAGGGAATCTAATAATGTAATAATATACAGGCTGTTCGATTTAAAATAATCAAGTTGACTGCTGTTTCTGAATGAGCGAATGTGTTTCTATGTTAAAACTGTTTAAGAGACTGACATTGACTAATTATATACTGATTCCAAATTAAAATTCTAATTAATAGAACTAAAATTTCTAATGAACGCGTTGGGTAAAATTTACCATTCATTACGAAAATTCGCTAATAAACTAGTTTTATGTAAATTTAGGGTAGCTTTTCATAATTTATATTTAAATAGGTTGAATCTTGATTATCTTTACTTCTTTTCGTATATAAAGTAACTCACACAATCGCCTCTAATTCACAGGATGATTAGGTATTATTATCTGGATTGTGAATGTTTGCGAGCGGCGTTTTTGACAGTGACGGGTTAAAGTCGTATGATTGTCTGTACGTGCTTCTGCGGTTCAACCCTTCGACATATTCACTCAATTCGTATAACCTCCCCTTTGGCTTCTTGTAAGTCCGCAAACGTTTCATCGACTTGAACGTACAGAATGACAAGTGAGAATAGGAAGTGTTGTATCGAATACGGTTCTCAAGAAAAGTTTTCACTTCTCAATTTTCCAGATACGCTGATGGTGTTATCTCATTTTGCCGTTAGATATAGATATTATTTTCTATCTCAGTTGAGTATTTTTAGCATGTGGGAGCTTACCCTATGAAATAGCCCTCATAGGTGCACTTACCGCCGTGCTACTTCATCATTTTACGAAATCACATTTTTACACCGCACAGTTTCGAATTTTACAGCTGTTTAATTTTTCCAGTACGTTTTTCACAATTTAATGTCTGATTCGTGACTTCTGGAATGTTCAGCAATGCATGCATATTTCGCACCACTGTCTGAATTTCGAATTATTCTGCATGATTTTCATGGTAGATTAGGAGTTACAAATGTAGAGCTGTTTCATCTACGCCAAATTATCACCCCGCGTTATTAATTATACCGACCGTAATTATGGTAATTAAATAACACACGCTGATCCAAAATTATTTTGTTGAAGAAAATAACTAGAAGGTAAAATTGATTTAGGATAAATTTGCCAATTATACAAATTATATAAAGTTTGCAAACCATATAGCAAAATATATTTTTGCTCAATTTTATTTATTTAATTATCTGGTTATGAGCTTTAAACCTATAGGACATATTCTAATAAAGACCTACCCCAATTGGTGAAGTGCTAAAGTTACAATGAAATAAAAGAGCTTCTGGAGACAGATGGCCATGGTTGCGACCACAAAAAAGATATAGCCCTCAGGTTGTGATGAAAATCTTAAAAAATCTCACGCTTCTACTTTAGGAACAATTCATTACCTTCATTTACTTTCCGTGTCAAAATTATTACTAATAGATAAGTAGTACTTTAGTGGTAAAACTTTTATATTGTACTCATCATTATCATCATAATCTAAAGACGATGTCGCACTGTCGTCTTTATCAATTGTGTCAGATTTTCCAGTAATTCTCCCTTTGGTCTACCTCTTCCCTTCTTCCAAGTATGTGTCCTTTAAATAATATTGTTAGACAGTTTATTATGTCTCGGACTGGGTCCAATAAAATTAGCCTTTCCCCTCAAAATTTCTTTTAGCAAGCATATTCTTTTCTCACCTATTGTAGCACATTTTACTTGTTCGTCTATCGGTGTATCGTGTCATGTTTAGTGAATTTTTATTTAAAAAAATTTACTAATAAACTCGGCAAGTGCCTTTCTTTTATTAATGGCTTGGATGAGCTCGTTAGGCAGGAAAATCGGACGGGTTTTTCAGTTAAAATTGAGTTTTCTTTCAAAAAAACTTTTTTTCTCCGAAAATAACAAAGCTGTTTTAATGATATTTACTATATATGTTGCCTTGGGAGAGGACTTACTATGTGCCAAAGTGCCAAAATTCAACTTTCTCAGTTTATAGAAAATTGAGTTATTCAAATTTTAAATTTTCTTTTGAAACAATTTTTTTTCTCCAAAAATTACAAAGTTATTTTAATGAAATTTGGTGGATATCTTGTCCTAGGAAATACCTTACTACCTACCAAAATTAAACTTTCTAAGATTATAGAAAACTGAGTTAATCAAATTTTTATAGCTCACTGCAGTGTTAAAATCAATGGTATTTTCCTCACTATTTAAACACGTGGGTCGGGGACTGACTGAATTCATTCCCAGTTGCTACTCATATTCTCTGAATATTTAGAAACGTGGTATCTACTTCATTCCAAGTCACTATTAACCGACTATTTATGAAATCAAATAAGTAAATTAAATCGATTGTCATAAAATATGTAGTGTATTAAGACTAAGGGAAAAAGAAATAAAACATATATAACTGTGCACATTTTGATTATATTTTAGGGTGTGCGGCGCACACCTAGCTCACTAGGAGAAATCGCCACTGCTTGAGAGAGGTATTGTCACAGCATATGATCTTATTAAAGTTCATTTGTAAATAGGTTTAATTTTTATATGTATATATATATATATATATATATATATATATATATATATATATATATATATATGTGTGTATCTGTGTCATAACTCAAAAAATAATTAACCATTTAGATGAAACTTGGCAAGTGCCTTTCTTTTATTAATGGCTTGGATGAGTTCGTTATCCAGAAAAATCGGACGGGGTTTCCCGGAAAAATTTTGAGTTTTCTTTCGAAAAAAATTTTTTCTCCGAAATTAACAAAGCTGTTACTATATATGTTGCCTTATGAGAGATCTTACTACGTACCACAATTCAACTTTCTAAGTTTAGAGAAAATTGAGTTACTCAAATTTAAAATTTTCTTTCGAAAAAAATTTTTTTCTCCGAAAATTACAAAGTTATTGTAATGAAATTTTGTGGATATCTTGCCTTAGGAAATACCTTACTACGTATTAAAATTAAACTCTCTAAGTTTATAGAAAATTGAGTTATTTAAATTTGAAGCATTTAATAAAAATTCACTACCATAAGGCACTTGCTGCTTCCCGAACTTTTTAGTTCGCGGTCATTTGAAGAAATTTTTTCAAAATTGAAAAGTCGGGATCTCCTCATTAGTTAATTTTTTTTAAAGAGATTTCACTAAAAATAACTCGTTTTACAATTCTTGCTTCTAATTTGCAGGAAATAATGCATCGTTCTTGATTTAAATCAATTCAATTCAAATAACTCGATACAAGTTATTTAATTCTTACTTTTTTATAGGTTATTACACAAAAACAACGAAAGATAACACACTGTATCTCTTTTAATTTTGACTTTTCGACTGAGGTAAGTTTGGCAAAATTGTAATATTTTGATGCTAAAAATCTACTGTTACTTTTAGAGCACTCTGTATTATTTATGAAAATTTGTGCAGCATATTATATTGGATAAAGGTTTCGCTGAAAGTGTTAAAATTGTAAATATTTTAGCAGTTTAAGTAGCGTAACGCATGTTGTACAGGCATGCTGAAGCAGCAGCATTAATATGTCATTAAATGACAAAAAAATCGATAGACTAAAAGTGTAGTGTACGTATGATATGAGGGTCGTTTCAGCGTGAGTTTGCTAACAAAATTTATTCAAGTTCCTCTATTCTTGTGGTAGTTAAATAATCTTCATTATCCTCAATAATGTAAGTTGACTTGACTGTATAATAAGGTTTCCTCCCCTATTATCCTGGCAAATATAACTACCTACCGAGGGAAATTATAATATTATAATCACTACAAAGAAGATGCCTCAATGTATTATATTACGATTTCAAGTTCTGCTCTGAATTATTTGAAGACGTTAATTTGAAATACACTGAAATTATCATAATTAGCTTGACATGTATTACCATATGAATTATGTATTTGCTTAAGGTGATTAGGCATAAATGACGAACGAACTGCTTACTTTCGCCTAGCTCTCTGTTTTAATTTTACTATTCATAAATTTTCAAACATAATTTTATAAAAAATACAAACAACACTTTCAGCGGTAGCTCGTTAAAAAGGAAAATTTAGTGGTTACTAAGTTTTTATTTTTATTCAGACAACGGCTTAAGATCTGTTTGAATAAAATGAATATTTACATTAAGTACACTTGGAGAACACCCAAATCACCACAACACATATTTCAGAGACCTTACGATTGTTTCGTTGACAAAGTCAACATCTTCAGAGGAAGAAAATTCTAACATAAAAAACTAGATCCCGTATATTTATATCGCGTCAAGGTAAACGAACTAGTCCGAAGTAAAGTTGTCGTCCAAGAACGAACGTTTGTTTATTGTGTAGTGAAACAGATCGGGGACCTGCTTTAATCTTTTGGTCGACAAATTTATGACCCTTATCTAATATAGGTTTAAAAGGACCAGAGTTCTTTAAAGAATCAGCACGTTTCCTTTCGATCTAGAAATTTACTAGGTGGATATTGGTTCATGCCGATAAAGACATCTGGTGAGATAAACAACATCAACTCAACTCATCTCTTTTAAAAAAAAAGAAAATTAAAAACCCAGATGTCTGTCTCACCGTGTTAATACTAACAAAGGATAAATAGTTCAACTAAAATACTACATAAAAACTATATTTAGATTGATTTTAATTCTACGTGAAAATATTTATATTGACTACATATATACAAAAAACCGAACAGGTATTTAAATCAAGACAAACATAGTGATTAGTATATGTATAAACCGGTCTAGTTATTGACAATAATTTATTATTCTACCAGACAAATTAGTAGTATTTAAGCGGTCAAATGCAAAGAGAAAATAAAGGGCTTGATATTACAGGTGCCGCACGGTTTAATGAAGTTTTGTTCTTAATAGACCTTAATATAAAAATACTTTCTAATGAATCAAGCATAGTTTGATGTCTGACATTTTTGACAAGTTTCAAATTTTGTCAATTTGGTGGTTATTATCCCATATATGTTGTGCCACATATGATTTGTCCACCGTACCATATCGTAACTGTGCGAGATGTTCACGAAATCTGGTGGCTATGTTTCTCCTAGTTTGGCCCACGTATTTAAGGCCACAATCTTTGCAAATAATCTCATAAATTCCGGACATTTCAGTGACTTTGTATTTGTCTTTCGTATTACCCAACAAATTTTTTAAATTACTTTTCGTCGAAAACGTCAAATGTAAATCGGCTTTCTTAAAAATACTTTCCAAACCCTTTGTGATTCGTGGTTCATAAGGTAAACACACAAATTTTTTCTCGATTTTATCATTCTTAAATGTCGTACATTCAGATATCACCTTCTCTGTTCTGTGTTTGTTAACTAATTTTTAAATCATCCGAGTAACCATTATATCTCGTAAACGTATGATGTGAGTCATTAGGAATATAACTAATAGTTGCCGTTTCCTTCCTATAGACTTTGAATTCAAGCGAGCCTTTATTTTTATTTTTAATAACTAGTACATCTAGGAACGAAAGTTTATTGTTGATTTCTATTTCGTGGGTAAATTTATTGAATATTGAAGATGTTGACTTTGTCAACGAAACGATCGTAAGGTCTCTGAAATATGTGTTGTGGTGATTTGGGTGTTCTCCAAGTGTACTTATTAGTGCTCATTACTTATCAGAGGTTCCAGTTTTCACATAGTGAATATTTACATGTTAAGTTTTTACGTTTACTCAAGTAGTTTCAAATGTAGTACGAAAATTTAAAATTTTGTTACTAAGTTTTACGTGTGTTCAGACAACGGTTTCAAATGCAGTTGAACAAAAATGAAAATTAAGTTGTAACAAAGTTTTACGTTTAGTCAGACAACACTTTCAAATGGAATCCAACAAAAAATAAAATTTAGTTGTTACTAAGTTTTGATGTGTATTCAGACAACAGTTTCCAACGCAGTGCCATAAAAACTAAAATTTATGTTATTAGGATAAAAGTCTGTGGTTGGTAAATAAAAAATTTAAAACCATCCCGTGATGCAGCACACAAACACAAAATTTATGTTACTAAGTTTTATGCTTATTCACGTAACAGTTTCAAACGCACTCTGACAAAAATTAAAATTTTGTTGTTACTAAGTTTTTACGTGCATTCAGACAACAGTTTCCAACGCAGTGCGATCGAAATTAAAATTCATGTTACTAAGTTTTATGTTTATTCAGACAACAGTTGCAAACGCAGACTGACAACAATTTAAATTTAGTTGTTACTAAGATTTGCGTTTATTTAGACAACAGTTTCAAACTCAGTCCTACAAAAATGTAAATTTAGTTGTTACTAAGATTAGCGTTTTTTGGCAACAGTTTCAAATGCAGTTCGACAAAAATAAAAATTTTGTTGTTACTAAGTTTTTACGTATATTCAGACAACAGTTTCAAACGCAGTTCAACAAAAATTAAAATGTAGTTTTTCCGTTTACTCAGACAAGTTTCAAATGTAGTTCGACAAAAATAAAAAATTTGTTGTTACTAAGTTTTATGTTTATTCAGACAACCGTTTCAAATACAGTTCGACAAAAAAAAAATGTTGCTACTAAGCTTTTACGTTTATTCAAACAGTTTCAAATATAGTTCGAGAAAAAGGAAAATTTAGTTGTTACTAAGTTATTAAGATTGAGTTTAAATACCATCACCTGTGGATAATTTTCTTCTTATTTAACTCCGGTCTATTTATGAGACTATGGTCAGTCACCCACGCCAGGGAGCAGTTTCACCCCACTATACTCTGGCTTTCTGGTAAGGAGGGTAGGTATATTTAACGTGTTCAACATTGCACTGTACATGGGACCGACGGCTTTACGCCCCCTTCGAAAGGCGGAACGTGCAGACATTCAACTTGCTCAAACATAATGCCACAACCTCCGTTAAAGTTAATGTTACAGTATATACTGAAAAAGTGAAAGGAGAACTTGGATTCGAACCCAGTACCCTTCGGTTCAGAGGCACGCGTTCTTACCCTTGAACCACCGAGGCTTATTTATGTTTAGTCTTGTTTTTAATTGGAATGTATGCAATTTTACTGAAACTAAAGTGTTGTGATTTGTTTACATTCAAATCACAGTATACATTCAATTTCGTTTCAAAGTTTCGACCAAATGGGCAGTTGTCATGTTAAATCTCGACTTGTCAAAGCTGCTAATCTGAGATTGAGATTCCCTCCGTCTACAAAAGCAGTACCTTGTTCTTTTAATTTTAATTTCTAAGAATAGTTTAGTATGGGAAATTGTTTTGTTCTTATAGAGGATATTAGCAGCTATTTCTTGTTGTACAGGATCGTAAACTTACAAATACCAAATGTGGTTACCATAGCTTTTCTATTTTGTTGAGCTAAAAAGGTGTATCGTGCAGACATTCAACTTTCTCAAACACAGTGCCACAACCTCGATTGATGTTAATTCTACAGTATGTACTAAAAATATGAATGGATCCCCTACTAGGAATCTAACTCAGGACCCTTAAGTTCAGAGGCTTACGTTTTTACCAGTAGACCATGAAAGTTGCACCTGTGGCTAATGGATTTTTGTGAAACCATACCAAAACTGAATCACATACATACATAGTTCTGAGCACCGTTTATGGTTGTCAAAGCGTTTTCGGTAAAACATACATCAAATAAAATTAAAAATTATACATATATATATATATATATATATATATATATATATATATATATATATATATATATGTATATATATATATATATATATATATATATATATATATATATATATATATATATATATATATATATATATATATATATATATATATATATTATTATTATTAGAGGTGTGCGAAGCTTCGAAATTCCGAACCGAATCCGAACTCGAACGGAACCTTCGGTTCGAAAATATGTTAGCACAAGCGATGTTGAAGTAGTTCGAAGTTCGCAATATGCCATATGCAATTCTTCAAAATAGTTCGAAGTTCGTTGCTCAAAAATACTTCGAAATTTCACTTTATAGGCATTGAATGTTGCCAAAGGTAGCAAAGTTGCGGCCTCTTTAACTCGGTAGCGGCGCTTTAAACTCGTTATCAGTCTCATTGAGTCGATAGCGTAATGTCAGAAGATTTCACTCATGCATATTTTTGACAGTAGATGGAAGATGGGACACGTTGAGACACGAAGGAGTCATTTAGCAATCACATAATTATTTTTCTTGTATATCCTAGCCTCCCAACACCTATTTCAGTAACAACATTATGATGGCGGTGTTCAAAGGCGATCGGTAACGTAAATTTTCAGAATTTCAGCATAATTGTAGATTGTCTTTGGAAAACACTGGTTTTAACATGCTTTATTTCACAATGAGCCAAAACAGGTAAATATTCTCAATCAGGAGACAGTTCAAACTTGTAAGTGGTTATTTTATACCTACCATGCTCACTTTGAACTTTCTCAATCTGTTTGCTAAAACTGCCTAGCCAATACCAAACAACAACATATTTATAATTGAGCTTATCTATAGATCTAGAAATCTAAAAAAGTTTAAAATCTTTTTTGTTTTTGTGTTTTTGATTTAACGTTGACCCATCTCCACAATGATCAGCACCGAAAGGCATTTTCACCCAATCAATCTGCAAATTTGTCGAACCCTGCTTTTTTGTAAATGTTACAATATTCCTAAATTGTGTATTTAAGGAAATGATATATGAACACTGAAAAATTTTGGGTTGTTTGATGTTCGATTTTGAATTTCTAAGAAGTTCGAAGTTCGACTGTGAACCTTAGACATACTATTTCAGAGGTTCGAAGTTCGAGACAACATATTTGCTTAGGTTCGTTCATAGTTCGGTTCGAACAAAACATGGGTTCGCACACCTCTAATATATATACATACATATTGGAGAAATATTTGGTTCTCTCGGTTGCACCGCGCCTAGAATTTATTAAACCTAAAACCACATACTACAAAACATTAGAAACGCCCAAAATCCAGCGACTACGCCACCAGGAGAACATAAAGAGTCCCCGCAACATTACAAAACCTCTTTACCTTATATTAAAATTACATTGAAAAATATATATTCAGAACCAATAATATCAAAACGATTTTTATCACAAAGCAAGCACCGTCAAGTCTAATAAAAACTCTTAAGGATAGGATTTCAAAGAATCCCATGGACTTTACGAAATTTCTTGCCCCGACTGTTCCCGAACGCATATAGAACAAACAAATAGACGTATTCACAGTCAATAGAATATATAAACATACCCTCGCAGTTAGAAAATCTGACACCTCATCCGCACTGGCCTTGCATATTAATACATGACACAAAATAGACATCGACAAATCCAAAACAATATCCCCCGTCAGCAACTTCAAACTCAGAATTATCTGCGAAGCAAACGAGATCGAAAAACGCATAGATTGTTTTAACAATAGAGCTGATGGTCTTCGACTTCCGATTGCCTGGAAACGTATTATATCCTCATTGTAAAAACGCAAATTGACTAATAAATCCATATACTATTTAACTGCCATTTTACCCGACTCAACAAATACCTCTAGCCTGCTCAAACTGCTTAGTACCACTATTTATCTACTTATCTACTTAATACCGTTACGAATGAACCTGAATCCAAGCAGTGCCCTTTTCTCGCTAGAGCCAAATTGCGAACGAGCTATTTTTTATCACTATGAAAACTCATCTCTACCAAAATTTATCACTTTAAATCGTATCTCTTTTAATTTTAATTTTGGACTAAGGTTAGTTTGACTAAGTCCTAACATTTTGGTGTTTAGAATCTACCTCTTCTCTGGGTACCATTACTATTGGACCACGCTGTATATGGCATTATATTACTTTTTTTATTTAAAACTGTTTTGTTTTGACTACATTTTGATAAGAATGTAACATATTGTACTTAATATTTTTGTGTACGTAATTAATATTACTTTATCTCATTTATATAAAATGTACATGTATTGGAAGGAAAATAAACACTATTATTATTATTATATAATAGATTATATTAAACGTTTATATTTAATATCATTTAATATATCAGTGCATTTCATAGTAGTATTTCGTACAGGTTTTCTGAGCTACCAATTTATCGGTATCATTCTTCGGTAAACTCACATTCTTATTTCGTTTCTAAATTTACACTCTGTAATTAATAGAGATTTACAGAGCTGTCTAAGATGAAAGTCATAGCTTTCAACGTTGATACGACTTCGCAAGTTGTATATTAGGGTTTAAAATTTGTTACGGTTTAAAATTTGTTACATTCTCCCTGATGTCGGCATTGATTTGGATATTTTTACTGTACTGTACATAAATATTCTGTGGTGCACTTTCTTCTATTTTTAAGACAGCGAATACCCTTTCTGAAATATCTATCTGGTCACAAACACTTTTAACATTTAACAAAAATTTTCCCTCTAAATTGAGTTGGAGTTTTAGGGAATTTTTCGTAAAACGAAAAATTCACTAATGAGGAGATCTGTATATATATATATATATATATATATATATATATATATATATATATATATATATATATATATATATATATATATATATATATAGGCAGGGTGGCGCATTGAAAATGCAATAGACCGATTTGCGCCCAGAGAAATTGTTTTTTTAAAAACGCCGAAACACGTCAATTTTAACATTGCGGGGGGACATGTTTTGACATAAAACTCAACTTTGTCACATCAACCCCTTAAGGGTGGTGATAACAACCCTTATATTTTAAATAGGGAACATGGGTCGAGTGTTACATCATTTGAAAGCTCTTTCTTTTCTAAATTCAGCACATTAATTTTTTTGAAAGTTTTATCAACTTGTTTAAAAATTATTCACAGTTGAAGTTGCAAGAACGTATTTCACCCATTGTGATAACAAATGCACTAATTAGTCAATTTTTCGTTAAAAAAAACTAAAAAAACAAAACCAAACGTTCAAAAATGTTTATTCAGTTAAGTAAGTGTTCAAGTTGTTGACCACCAGCTTCCATACAAAAGTACAAATTTTGTTCAAAACGAGGTCTGACATTCTGGACCATTTGTGGAGTTATTAGACGGCATTCTTCAACAATGCGTCGTCCTACTTCTTCCAGACACTCCGGTTCTGTTGTGAAAATTCGACTCTTTAAATGGCCCCATAGAAAGAAGTCTCAAGGAGTTAAATCCGGTGATCTAGGGGGCCACTAAATAGCACCTCTACGCCCAATCCATTGCTTTGGAAACTCTTTGTTCAAAAACTCCCTAACACGTTGTGAAAAATGCGGAACAGCTTCATCTTGTTCAAACACTAATTGATTTTCTTGATAGCGATAATAATTTTCAACAATGTCAATTAGTAAAGGGTAAACGATATCTTCTATTAACTCCAAATACGTTTCGCCACTCAAATTGCCATCAAGAAAAACCGGACCGATTAAACAGTCTCCAAAAATGCCAGTCCAGACATTCAATTTCTGTGGAGTTTAAGTGTGGACTTCGTGAAAATTTATTATTATTTATATATTATTATCTGCCCAATAGCGACCATTATGACGATTGACTGCAGAGTTTAATAAAAACGTACACTCGTCTGAAAAACAGATATTGAACAGAAAGTTCCCGTTATCAGCTATTCGTGCAGTCATAAACTCACAAATCTCCAGCCGCCGATCAAAATCATCTTCATTCAGTTGTTGTACAAGATGAATTTTATACGGGTGAAATTAACTCCAAAATGTGTTTTTTGTTAACATGTCTGTTCATCCGTCGTTGATTTAACAAATTTGCGGTACGGTTGGCAGAGTCATCGTTTTTGAAAAAAAAGTAATTATTTCAACTCTTTTTTCTACAGAATACACCATTGTGAAATTAATTTTCGGTAGTACTATCAGGTATCAAACTGAAATAATAAACCGCATTTCTCTCATTCCGATAGTCAATTTTTAGTGAATTTTCTTAGAAATGATTCACTAATGAGGAGATCTCGACTTTTGAATTTTGAAAAAATTTCTTCAAATGAGCGCGATCTAGGACCGCTAGAACCAATATCCGGGGTCAGTTTCAATTTTAATATGTTTATATATATATATATATATATATATATATATATATATATATATATATATATATATATATATATATATATATATATATATATATATATATATATATATATATATATATATGTATCACACCGATAACTCAAAAAATAATGGGCCGATTTTGATCAAATTTGGCATGTACCGTTCTTTTGTATATGGCTTGGATAAGTTTGTTAGACAGGAAAATCGGACAAGGTTTTCCGGGAAAATTTTGAGTTTTCATTCGAAAAAAATTCTTATCTCAAAAAGTAATAAGCCGATTTAAATAAAATTTGGCATGTACCTTTCTTTTGTAAATGGCTTTGACAAGTTTGTTAGTCAAGAAAATCGGACGAGGTTTTCCGGGAAAATTTTGAGTTTTCATTCGAAAACATTTTTATCTGAAAGAATAATAAGCCGATTTTGATAAAATTTGGCATGTACCTTCCTTTTGTAAATGACTTTGACAAGTTCGTTAATCAAAAAATCGGACGAGTTTTTCCGAGAAAATTTTGAGTTTTAATTTGAAAAAAAAAATTATCTTAAAAAATAAGGAATCTATGATAACCAAATTTGGTAGGTAGGTTTACGATATAAAAAGTAAACTATACACTAAAATTTAGATTTCTATGTTACAAGAAAAAAAAGTTGTAATAAAATATTTTGTGCCAGATCATTTCTATGAAAATTCACTACCATAACGCACTTGCTGCGTCCAGGCTTTTTGTTTACAAACCAACAAAACATTGACTATCAGCACATTCCTTATCGGAATGAGTGAAATGCGTTTTCGCATCTTCAACTGTGAATAATATTTAAATGAGTTAATAAAACTTCCAAAAAGATTAGTGTGCTGAATTCAGAAAAGAAAAAGCTTTCAAATGATGTAACACTCGACCCATATTCCCTATTCAAAATATAAGGGTTGTTATCACCACCCTTACGGGGTTGATGTGACGAAGTTGAGTTTTATGTCAAAACATGTCCCCCTCAATATTAAAATTGACGTGTTTCAGCGTTTCGTAACAAAAATTCTCGGGGCGCAAATATATATATATATATATATATATATATATATATATATATATATATATATATATATATATATATATATATATATATATATATATATATACACTATATGTATCACAGCGATAACTTAAAAGATAATGGGCCCATTTTGATCAAATTTGCTGAGTACCTTCCTTTTGTGAGTAGTGGCTTGGATAAGTTCCTTAGCCAGGAAAACTGGCGCAAGTAACACCAATCAGATTTGGTACGCGTGTTTCTATTATAAAGGGTGAGCCATTTACCAAAATTTAGGTCTGTAAGTGTAAATACGAAAAAGTTATAGGCATCTAAGAAAAAAACTTGGGATTTTCCTCAAAACGTCAAAGTCGCGATTTGAAACGTTAAAATTGGCAACATTTAAGCAATTAACCTGAAAGAAATACGAATTATGTTAACAGAATTCTGCAAACACTAAAGGTTCAGCTTCAACCATCATTGCCCTTTAGTTTACTAAAATATTTCCAGAAAATTCATTTCAAATAGACCCTTTCTCTAATGCTTTGGCAGTAGTTTTAGTGAAGTTTGAAAAATTGTATACCTTACCTATAGGGTATCTTGAGCTGCATCCTATAAAATTATTTTGACAATCACAGGCTGGTCCATGAGTCGTTGGTGTTACCTAATTATTATTTTTTGAACATTCCTTATTGCATTTTTGCATCTTTCATCGAAATATGATGCATGTTTGTAAAAAAATCGAGACGAAGTCAGTTTTTGTAGCGAATTTTCATTGAATGCTTCAAAATTTAATAAATCAATTTGCTATTAACCTAAGGTTCGTCGGCTACTTTTCTCGGAAACATTTTAAGTTTATTTTCGGAAAATGTTTGCACATTTTCAAACAATAAGTTGAATTAATAAAATGTGGTTCATTTTTTCTACTATATAGGTTACCCCGGTGTCAAAATTGATACCTTCTTGCATTAAAGGGACATATTTGCTATTAAAAGCATTTTTATTAAAATTCACTTCCCTAACGCACTTGCTGCGTCCAGACTTTTTCTAGAAATAATTTTACATCTTTGTTTTTCAAACATTACTCCTTAATAAAATCATTCTTTTATGAAAAACGCTGAAACGGCATAATAATTGTGGTGTGGTACTGTGTCATGATTTTTAGTGAATTTTTATTTAAAAAAAATCACTAATAGAGAGGTATCGATGGTGAGACTTTGCAAAAATTCTTTCAAATGAGTGCGAACTAGGACCCCTAGAACCCATATCCGGGGCAGTTTCAATTTTTATATGTTTATATATATATATATATATATATATATATATATATATATATATATATATATATATATATATATATATATATATATATATATATATATCCAACCGCTAACTCAAAAAATAATTAACCGATTTCGATGAAACTTGGCAAGTGCCTTTCTTTTATTAATGGCTTGGATGAGTTCGTTAGTCAGAAAAATCGGACGGGGTTTTCCGGGAAAATTTTGAGTTTTCTTTGGAAAAAAAATTGTTTCTCCTAAAGTAACAAAGCTGTTTCAATGAAATTTAGCATATTTGTTGCCTCAGGAGAGATTGTACTGCGTACCAAAATTCAACTGTCTAAGTTTAGAGAAAATTGAGGTATTCAAATTTTAAATTTTCTTTTGAAAAAAATGTTTTTCTCCAAAAATTACAAAGCTATTTTGATGAAATTTTGTGGATGTCTTGCCTTAGGAAAGACCTTACTACGTATTAAAATTAAACTCTCTAAGTTTATAGAAAATTGAGTTATTTAAATTTGAAGCATTTAATAAAAATTCATTACCATAACGCACTTGCTGCGTCCCGAGTTTTTTTTAACTTTAAGAGAGGACAACTTGGTTTAATGCGACACAACTAAGTGAGCTACCAATTATCCATACAATAATACAATACACGACAAAACCATTGTCACCCTATTGAAGTAAATGCCTATCATCAGTAGCGAAAAAAAAAAGAAAAGGAGTGCTGAGAGCACCCACAATGGATGAACTGTGGTAAACTACAAATAACAGTCTTCTTCTCTCTTTATCTATATGCAAATGTAAGGAAATAATAATTCGTCATTTTAGGCATTTCATATGCCAGAGCACATATAATCTGTCTCTGGGGAGAGGGGTTTAGTCAGATGGCCTACTAAGTCTGCGACAATAGTCGATACTCAATAAGGGTGAAATATTTAGTTCTGATTCATCGCGCGGCAATAAGTTAGGGCGCTTCATATGGAACCTACCACTACCCCCAATAGACGGAATTACATATTGTTAAATAATGCATGTTTATGCCGAATTAGGGTGACTTTATCAGATTTGCCTTCCGTTGCTTTGTGGAAGAGACAATCAGTAGCTGGTATGAGGGAAATAGGGCTTTTTGGTATTTACAAAGGAAAAAATATCGGAAGGATAAAATGTATCGTATTAGAATATTTAGTATTTCTGTTAGATCTGAGATGACGTAAACATTGTTATTAGACTAACGTCTAAAACTTACAAATACTTGTGGGTTGGTTTTTTACGCAACCCATTTGAACATATAGGAGCCGAAACCTACAGTTTAAATAAATTCTAGACGCGGTTCAACCTGATAACTAAGTCATTCTCACACCAGGGGCGGCTCCTCAATAAGTGCGCCCGTGCGCGCGCACTGCCGCCTGCCGTGGAAAAATAATATTTTTGCTATGCTATATTTTAATTATTATTATTATTACCTTTATTGCTTAAAATTATACAACATGTTAATTCAATAAGTGTAAGACTTGTGGTGAATATTAACATAATTTTATACATATTTGCATCCAAAACTGCTTGACAACACTCCAAATTCAACAACCTTAAAATTTTGACATTCCAAAAAATTTCTTTCCCGTTCCACTTTGTTCTTCTAATGTTTCACCTGATACCTCCATTTACAATTAATACTAATCACTCCATAATAGTTTTCCAACTGCAAACCTTTCTCAACTACCCATATTGTTGCCGAAATTGAAAATTTTGTACGAGACCAAAAATGACATTTTAATTTGACATTTTATTTACTTTTTTACCTCCTGCATTCAACAAACAAAATTAGTATATCGAGGATCGCAGAGAGTCGGCAGCCATTAATACAGAATACAGAATCAGAATAAGTCATAAGTATAGTGTTAATCGTTGCAGACGTTATATACATCCATATCCATATAAAGCAGTCAGGCGGCGGTGTGTATTTTTCGGCGCTCTCAAGGAAATGCGATACTTCACTGCGAAATGATCACCGATCATCGTCGAAAACGACCGAATAAGCAATCTCTTGTGCGCTATAAAATTACACACCAGTTTGTAGTGGACTTTTGGTAGAGCGTGTGTACCTACTACCTAGTAATTTTCGTCTTCGCGTCGGATTGATTTTAATTAGATCATTTCGTTGTTGTTTACATGTTTTAACAAGACAATTATTATTATTATGATGGCCACTACTTCGGGTTGCTTAATAAGTTGACAAAATAATTGTGATACTGTGATTAATTCAGTGGATAATATTAAAAATTTAAAGGGTAACTTTTTAAGGGACTTTTAACTACTATAACGTATAACTAACTAGAGGAAAACTTGGTAATTATAAAGTTTAGTAAGTAGATTTTTATTTTAAAAAATTCACTAATAGAGAGGTATCGATGGTGAGACTTTGCAAAAAATTTTTCAAATGAGCGCGAACTGGGACCCCTAGAACCTATATCCGGGGTCAGTTTCAATTTTTATATCTTTATATATATATATATATATATATATATATATATATATATATATATATATATATATATATATATATATATATATATATATATATCCAACCGCTAACTTAAAATATAATTAACAAATTTCGATGAAACTCGGTAAGTGCCTTTCTTTTATTAATGGCTTGGATAAGTTCGTTAGCCAGGAAAATCGGACAAGGTCTTCCGGAAACATTTTGAGTTTTCTGTTGAAAAAAAATTTTTTTTCTCCGAAAATTAGTAAGTTATTTTAATGAAATTTGTTGGATTTGTTGCCCTGGGTAAGACCCTACTACACACCAAAACTAAACTTTCGAAGTTTATAGAAAATTAAGTTTTTCAAATTTTGAGTTTTCTTTAGAACAAATTTTTTTTCTCTGAAAATTACAAAGCTATTTAAATGAAATTTTGTGGATATATTGCTTATAAAGACTTTACTACATACCAAAATTCAACTTTCTAAGTTTATAGAAAATTAAGTTTTTCAAATTTTGAGTTTTCTTTCGAAAAAAATTTTTTCTCCGAAAATTACGTTATTTTGATAAAATTTGTGGATATGTTGCCCTAGGTAAGACCCTACTATACACCAAAATTAAACTTTCTAAGTTCGTAGAAACTTGAGTTGTTCAAATTTGAAGCATTTAATAAAAAAAGTCACTACCATAACGCAATTTCTGCGTCCAGAACTTTTTTTTGCGCACCCCCAATGCATTAAGGCACGAGCCGCTACTGTCTCACACCAATGACCGCAGAAATCTTTCATAATATACAGTGTGCCTCAAATTGGTGATGCATGTATAGGGATCCCAGAAACTATGAGAGATAGAGAAACGGTTAAATGGGCAAAGTTGTAGGCAATTTTATTACCAATCCAAAGCTGCTTCTCTGACTCCCCTAACTCTTTTGGTTTTTGGGATTTTTTGAAAATAAGAAAAATGGCGCATTTCTTCGAAGTGCTATAACTTTTTTATTTATCAAAAGTTTTGAATTCCTTAAAAAACATCTTTACAGCAACTTTTAACGTAGAATTCAATTATCTAGTCATATTTCATGTTTATTGTTAAATAATCGATAGGCGATTGTCAACTTATTTTATTATGGATGCCATATTGGATTTTGACAGTCTAAAAAAGACCATAATTTTTACTTTTCAATGATGTATCACACATTACAAAAGAACGGTTAGAAATTAAAAAAAAAAACGAGATTTTAGGATATATTAATACATACATACAGGGCGGCGCATTGAAAACGAAACAGACCGATTTGCGTCTAGAGAATTTTTTTTAAGAAACGCTGAAACAAGTCAATTTTAATATTGAGGGGGGACATGTTTTGACATAAAACTCAATTTTGTCACATCATCTCCTTAAGGGTGGTGATAACAACCCTTATATTTTAAATAGGGAACATGGGTCAAGTGTTACATCATTTGAAATCTCTTTCTTTTCTGAATTCAGCACACAAATTTTTTTGGAAGTTTTATCAACTTGTTTAAAAATTATTCACAGTTGGAATTGCAAGAACGTATTTCATCCATTGTGATAAGAAACGCACTGATTAGTCAATTTTTCGTTAAAAAAACTAAAAAAACAAACAAAACCAAACGTTAAAAAATGTTTATTTAGTTAAGTAAGTGTTCAAATTGTTGACCACCAGCTTCCATACAAAAGTACAAATTTTGTTCAAAACGAGCTCTGACATAATGGAGCATTTGTGAAGTTATCGGGCGGCATTCTTCAACAATGCGTCGTCGTAATTCTTCCAGAGACTCCGGTTCTGATGCGTAAATTCTACTCTTTAAATGGCCCTATAGAAAGAAGTCTAAAGGAGTTAAATCCGGTGATCTAGGGGGCCACTCAATAGCACCTCTACGCCCAATCCATTGTCCTGGATACTCTCTGTTAAAAAACTCCCTAACACGTTCTGAAAAATGCGAAGGAGCTCTATCTTGTTGAAACACTAATTGATTTTCTTGATAGCGATCATAATTTTCAACAATGTCAATTAGTAGAGGGTAAATATTATCTTCTAGTAACTCCAAATACGTTTCTCCACTAAAATTACACTCAAGAAAAAACTATAATTAGAACCATAGACCGGTTTCGCTCTAATTAGAGTACATCGGTACGGTATAATAATTATAGCGAGAACACCCCTATAAAGTAATACGGCTATGGTGGCCCGCCTCCTAGAACATTCTGATATATACGACACGGTCGCCCTCTCGTCGCGGAACATCTCACAATGCTCGAGGAGACTGGCTACCATAGCCGTATTGCTTTATAGGTGTGCTTTCGATGTAATTAGTATACAGTACTGACGAGCTCTAATTAGAGTGAAATCGGTCTGCGGTTCTAACTATGGTGAGAATATATCTAGCCTTACATACATTGTTCCTATATTAGTGAATAAATGGGCGAGGGCTGACAATTTACAAAATGGGTAGTGGATTGTACACAGTCTCTATTTTATAACATTTTGTGTTATTTGGAGCTGTCGTGACAACAACAACAACCTGGTTCTGCACCGAGATGGCGACCCTCTTGTACATCTCACCATGTTTGTTATTCAGTGAATATTTTGTAATGTTTTTGTTCACGAATCTTGTACACTGAAGAGTAAATATAGCAGGAAGTATCCCATTGGTCCTGAATGCATTTCTGCATATTTCTCTTGGGCCTATGTCACATAGTGCCCTTATTGCTCTTTATTGGACGACAAACACCTGTTCTGTTAGCTCTAAGTCGCATATATCTCACAAACGCTATCTTTTCAAACGCGATTTTTGTCTACGAAAATTTGCTTAACAAAGAGTGAGCAACGCGCTCGCTTTTCAATATTTTTGAAATATGAACACTTTAATATCTTGCAAAATATTAATCAGTAAACTATTATCTTTTGAAAGGTCCATTATTTTATTTTAAGTACTGAAATACTGAAACTAGTTTCACCTACAAGTATTTCTGAACTTAAATTTACTTCTACAAATATACGTCCACATATGATTAATTACTTTCTATGCAGTTAAAAAAAAAATTAATTCCGCTTCGTGGGTGAAATATGGATCTGATATTGTAATACTGTTAACGGGTTTTGAAGCTAGTGACTACAAGGAAATAATGAGTAACCTATTTTAAATATAATCACATTTTGTTAGTTGCAAAAACCGTGATATAATTTAAGGGCTTCTCGCAATACTACTTAAATTATAAAATTATAAACAGATTTAATACGCTATAAAGTCAACACTTTAATTTACAGATACATAATTATTTAAATACATTTGTATTTGTCTAATACAATACCATTCTATTCGGAATGCCAATATTATTGTCTCCTTGAGTTATGGCCTTCTTATTCATTATAATCTTTTGGTATTTGCCCTATCTTCAAACCTTTTCTGTATTTTATAACCTCTTTTCGTTTTATTTCCAGTTTTATATTTCCTGACACTTTTCTTGATCTTACCCGTTGTCTATGGTGACATTTGTCAGTTATTTTATTTATATTTGTTTCCTAGATAATTGTCTTTCTTTTCCCAATATTATCTGTTTTTGCATTTTAAAGAAAGATTTGTAAAAAAAAAAACGTTTTTATGGATTGTGGAAATCGCAAGTTTTCACTTTTGAATAAATGTTTCCAAATGAGCGCAAAATAGGCCCCTGGAGCCCACATAAGTATATACACACACACACACACACATATATATATATATATATATATATATATATATATATATATATATATATATATATATATATATATATATATCTTTATTGACTTTCCAAAAAATCCGAACACCCAGTAAGAGTCGACCAATTGCAATTAAATTTTTTATACTGCTATATTTTGTGTTTGATAGAAAATGATAACAATATGAACAAAAAATTTTAGCCGGTGTACACTTTTTTTAATTTTGCTTAATTAAAAATTTATCTCTTTATGTTTGCGTTTCTTTTAGTTTAAAGCAATATTTCGTATCGACTTGTGCTTAATTTATTAAGTCATTGAGTAATTATGCCTAGGCGCCGTTTACGGAACGATTACAATAATTTAAGTAAATTCGAAAGGGGGAGGAAAGCTGGTTTTTAAATCAGACAAATTTTCTACCGCATAGGACGCAATGTGTCAACAGTGTTGGTCCAGATGGTCTGATGAAGGAATCCATCACCGTCGTCCTGGATCCGGACAACCTCGAGCAACTTGAGCACGGGAAGATCGTGATTTGAGGATTGCGGCTTTATAAGACAGTCCACGGTCGATTGCAAATGCTTGGTTGGGAGTTTTACAACAAAGAGTTTCTATGACAACGATAGATCGCAAAATACGCGCTTTTGAGCTTCGTTCGTATAGACCATTTCTATGTCTCCCATTAACACCTTGATATTGTGCTGCTCCCCTTGAGTGGTGTAACGGCAGACCAAATTGGTATGTTGAATGTAATCGAGTTGTGTTCTCTGACAAGTCCCGATTCTGTATTCGGGGCCACAACGGCCACAGAAGAACGCAGAAATTTAGAATTTGCTGTGGAATTGCATACGACTTTTACACAGGGGGTGATGGTATGGGGTGCGATAACATACGGTAATAGGCCACCTATAGTTTTTATTGACAGGAATTTGAATGCAAATGATTACATACGAAACGTACTGCAGTCTGTTATACTGCTATAGCTACCAACCTACGAGAGTTTGTTGAACCCCTTTTCGAACAAGACAACGCACGTCCTCATACAACAACTTTGTTATTTTTTAATATACTATTTTGAAAATGTATTCATTTTAGTGAATTTTCTTTAAAAATTCACTAATGAGGAGATCGCGACTTTTGAATTGTGAAAAAAATTATTCAAATAAGCACGATCTAGGGCCCCTAGAACACATATCCGTGGTCAGTTTCGATTTATATATATATATATATATATATATTGCAATAACATAAGGCCTGTTAGATTAAAAAAAAAATTTGTATCACCAACGACTTATGGGCGACCCTGTGATTGTATAAATATTTTTAAGATGTCGCTCAAAACACCCTATAATTAATGTATACAATTTTTTCTTCGTATTTTGGACTTTTGAATTGTGAAAAAAATTATTATAATGCAATAACATAAGGCCTGTTAGATTAAAAAAAAGAAAATTTGTATCACCAACGACTTATGGGCGATCCTGTGATTGTATAAATATTTTTTAAGATGTCGCTCAAAACACCCTATAATTAATGTATACAATTTTTTCTTCGTATCTTGTTTATTAACGGATATATTGAGCTTTATTAATTTGTTACAAAAATTCGACAAAAATTATATACCATTAAACGATAAACTCTATAGCTAAGGATCTATTTAAAATGGATATTCTGAAAATATTTTAGTGAAATGAAGGGCAATGACGATTGAAGCTAAGACTTCAGGTTTTGTAAAACATTGTTCTTAAGACATTTTATTTCCGTAACTCGTATAAGTTTAAGGTTCTTTGCCTAAATGTTCCCAATTTTGATATAAACCCGCGTACCAAATTGCCCTTACTTTGGTGTTTCCGTAGATATACATTTTTTTAGAAAGAAACCTGGGCCGCTTTTCCTGGCTAACGAACTTGTCCGAGCTACTTGCAAAAGGAAGGTATTTACCAAATTTAATCAAATCATACATACATACACACACACACACACACACATATATATATATATATATATATATATATATATATATATATATATATATATATATATATATATATATATATATATATATATATATATATATATATATATATATATATATATATATATATATACATAAATATATAAAAATTGAAACTGACCCCGGATATGTGTTCTAGGGGGCTTAATTAGCGCTCATTTGAAGAATTTTTTTCGAAATTCAAAAGTCGGGATCTCCTGATCAGTGATTTCTTTAAAAAGAAAATTCACTGAAAATAACATTTACCCAGGTTTGTCGACATTGTGTTTGAGCAATGTTAATATCCGCCAGTTCTGCTGGTTGGAGGAGGTAGAAAACGGTTTGCCTCGTGTAACATGTGATGTTGGATACGTTAAAGGTGCTTAGCTACCTTGTAAGAAAAAAGGGGTTCGCGGCAATAAACTAAAGTTAAAGACACAAAATAAATATGTACAAAAAGTAAATAAAGTGTTTGCGAAGTATTCTGTATTTAACACTGTAATTCTGTGTTAGTACTTTGTTGAAATAGAAGCATGGAATGCATATGTTATAGAACAAATAATAGGAGACACTGGCGAAGCTATAATTCTGTAAACGCATTAACTGGTATTAAATGACAGTGTGTCCATGAACGTGGCGGATTAACATAGAAAATGGATGAGTGTAGACCCAACGGAGGGAGAAAGATAAAGCCCAATGAAAAGGCGTTATTTATTCTTATCAGCGCATCTTACTATATCGTATCCAAAAGATCCTCGAAACGAAATTCGACACGATTTGCTCCATCCAAACTTATAAACTTATTTCAGACTTAACTTTTAAAATGAACATCTCTTTCTCTGCCTGCTTCAACACAAAACTTAAGTTTTTTAATCTCAATAATAGTCACGTTTCTCCTCTTTTGTATTTTCACCACTGGAGATTTTTTGAAATACCTATCGGGATTAATAATATTTTGGTAAAATCAGTATGTACCTACATTGCATGACAAAGAAAAAAAAAACTCTGGGCGCAGCAAGTAGGTTATGGAAGTGAATTTTCATAAAAATGTTTTTAATTACAAATATATCGCTCTAATGCGAGCAGGCATCAATTTGGTTACCGGTATCACTTATATAGTAGGAACAATGTACCATATTTTATCAAAATAATTATTTGAAAATGTACAACAATTTTCAGAAAATAAACTTTAAATGTTTCTGAGAAAACTGGTCTCCTAGCCAATGAACCTTAGGTTAATAGCAAATTGAGTTATTGAAATTTGAAACATTTAATGAAAATTCGCAACCAAAACGCCCTTCTTGCGTTTATACAAAAAATTTCCGAAAATAAAGTTAAATGTTGGTTTCCTAACCAACAAAACTTACGTCAATAGCAAATTGGGTTATTGAAATTTGGAGGATTTACTGAAAATTTGCTACCAAAACGCACTTACTGCGTCTAGATTTTTTCTTACAAACATGCATCATATTTCGATAAAAAATGCTAAAATGCAGTAACGAATTTGTTCTACGAAAATTAGCTAAAAATTATAGACCGTTAAACCATAAACTTCACTAAACCCACAGCGAAAGCATCAACTTAACCACACCGACAGCCAAAGCATCAGAGAAAGGGTCTATTTGGAATGAATTTTCTGTAAATATTTTAGTAACATGAAGGGCAATGACGGTTGAATCTGAAACTTAAGGGCTCGCAGAATACTCTTCTTGCAATATTTTCTTTTCACAACCCGTATTTATTTCACGTTCTTTGCCTAAACATTGCCAATTTTGACATTTTAAATTGCGAGTTTAACGTTTTAAATTGCAAATTTGACGTTTTGAGGATTACTTTAAAATTTGTTGCTTTAGCTGCCCGTAACTTTTTTGTCCTTAAACTTAGAGACCTAAATTTTGGTACATGGTTCACCCTTTATAATGCAAATACGCGTACCAAATTTGGTTGCTCTCACATTGTTATTTTCGGAAATATGAATTTTTTTAGAAAGAAAACACAAAATTTTCCGGGAAAACCTGGTCCGATTTTCCTGGATAACGAACTTGTCCAAGCCAACTTTCAAAAGGAAGGTACTTACCAAATTTTAACAAGATCGGTTTATTATTTTTTTAATTATTGGTACGATATATATATATATATATATATATATATATATATATATATATATATATATATATATATATATATATATATATATATATATATATATATATATATATATATATATATATATATATATATATATATATATATATATATATATATATATATATATATATATATATATATATATATATATATATATATATATATATATATATATATATATATATATATATATATATATATAAACACGGATCTCCCCATTAGTGAATTTTTTAAAGAAAATTCACTAAAAAAGAAAATTTGAATCACCAACGTCTTATGGGCCAGCCTGTAATTGTAGAAATATTTTTTTAAGATGTAGCTCAAGACACCCTATAATTAATGTATACAATTTTTTTTTCGTATCTTGCATAATGACTGATATATTGAGCTTTAAAGATTTTTTACGAAAATTCGACAAAAATGATATACCATTAACCGATAAACTCTATAGCCAACACTACTGCCAAAGCATCAGAGAAAGGGTCTATTTGAAATGAATTTTTTGGGTATATAAGTAAAATGAAGGACAATGACGATTAAAACTAAGACTTCAGGCTTTGTAAAACATTCTTCTAGAGACATTTTCCTTCCATAGCTCATATTAGTTTCAGGTTCATTGCCTAAATATTACCAATTTTGACGTTTAAAGTCTCGACTTTTGACCTTTTGAGGAAAACCCAAATTTATTTTTCTTTAAATGGCTGTAACTTTTTCGTCCTTCAACCTACAGCGCTTGGTAGGTAACTTACCTATAATGATATAAACCCGCGTATGAAATTTGGTTGCCCTTGATTTGTTAATTCCGGAGATATAATTTTTTTTCGATTTTTTTCGAAAGAAAACACAAAATTTTCCGGGAAAACCTCGACGGATTTTCCTGGCTAACGAACTTATCCAAGCCACTTGCGAAATGAATGTACTCACCAAGTTTTATCAAAATCGGTCCATTATTTTTTTAGTTATAGGTGTGACACCTAAATATACATATATATATATATATATATATATATATATATATATATATATATATATATATATATATATATATATATATATATATATATATATATATATATAAACATATAAAGTCTGAAACCGACCTCGGATATGGGTTCCAGCGGTCCTATATAGCGCTCATTTGAAGAAAAAAATATTCAAAAGTCGGGATCTCCCGATTAGTGATTTTTTAAATAGAAAATTCACTAAATTCAACGAACTGTGGGAAGGAATATAATTTTAAAAATAAGCTTGCTATGTAAAGTACAGTTTCTCTAGTTGATCAGCTAGATCTAAATCCGAACTCATCTTGGTCCAAGTAATTCGCAATTCAGTTTCTTCTTATTGCCACTATGATTAGCAGAATCCTAGTCACATGACTCTGTACACTTATTCTGTGCTGATTGCATTTTCACGCGTTCACCGTTTGGGGAATAGTTATATTTGTACCCTCATAGATTCATCTATCAGTTTTTCCGAAGGGAAGTTAGTTAGTTAGTTCTTTCCTTTATGTTATACTATTTATTGTTATAATTTATTGTCAAATACTTTAGAACATCACTTTGGTTTTTATCATCCAAAAAGTATTCTAGATTTTGTTTTGTAAGCAACTAAAAATAATTAATATGACAAGCAAGTTTGTAAAAGTAAAAGTACTAAAAGCTGCTAGTTTCTGTAGTTATATAGATACATGATTGACTTTTGAATTTTGGCACAAAAAATAAAAGTCTGCACGCAGTAAGCGCGCGTCAGATAAGGAATTTTCACCGATATGATCTACAATTATATATATATATATATATATATATATATATATATATATATATATATATATATATATATATATATATATATATATACAGGCTGTCCCACGTAAGGCGTGCATTCAAAGTTTTCGAAATAATATTAGTATTTGGAATCTGAAAATTTGCAAAAAATGTATCACTATCCGCTCATTATAACTAAAAAATATGTTGGTGACTGTATCACTTCCGGTTATACCGGAAGTTGCCAACAACTTTCTTAATTTTAAAGTAACACCCTATATATTATTGCATATTCGGAATGAGCATGCAATTATGAGCAAAATGATATGCCACTTGCTTATACTGGCGTCAGCCGTTCTCAAGATATTCGATTTTCTATTGATTTTCCGTCATAGAGTTGTAAATCTTTGAAATGGCAATTCTCGGTCATCAAGTATGCCATGATTCTGAAACTTAGCATAACTATATTCCTAATGGTCGGAATTCTCGTCATTGCGAAAAAATTACAAAACAGATACAGGGTGTTGTTTAACGAAGTTCAAATATCGATAATTTCAAACACGCAGTAGTTTTTCCAAATGGAACATCCTGTATATTTTCATCGCATATCATTCAGAATGATATTTTGCTTCGATCTGTATCAGCATTTCCTATACCTATCTCGGGTGATTCCCGAGTTATGATGGGAAATATGTGAATTTTGTATTATCTGAAATAATACTCTTTTCTTTTCTTTGATAATAATAATAATAATAATAATAATAATAATAATAATAATAATAATAATAATAATAATAATAATAATAATAATAATAATAATAATAATAATAATAATAATAATAATAATAATAATAATAATAATAATAATAATAATAATAATAATAATAATAATAATGATGATCACAATAGTAATAATAAGAATGATAATAATAATAACTCGTAACTATACAACGGTATCGGGGGATGTTAATAGATACCACTAGTAAGCTTTGGGTATAGGGCAAAGAGAACCCAGAGTTTTTCATGTAGGTATTCCATTTATATTCTGGACGAGAAGAATGAAAACCTGTATTAGGTTTTATTATATTAATGTCGCTCTTTAGATTAATTGAATAACTCTGAAGAAGTATTTTTTCCATTTCATTTTTTCATTTCTGGGTGTTTTCACCTTATAGAAAAGGAAGGTACTTCTCAAATTTGATCAGCCTATTATTTTTGAGTTATCCGTTTGATACATATATATATATATATATATATATATATATATATATATATATATATATATATATATATATATATATATATATATATATATATATATATATATATAAACATACAAAAATTTAAACTGACCCTGGATATGGGTCCTAGGGTGCCTAGTTTGCGCTAGTTTGAAGAAATTTTTTCAAAATTCGGGATCTTCTCATTAGTGATTTTTTAAAAGAAAATTGACTAAAAGAGAGCTTTGGAGTTATTGCTGTGTCTTATAAAGGGTCTGTTATCTCTCACGTATAATGAAGTATCGGCTGTCAGCATTTTCAACGGTCCTTATGCAGGTATTTCTGACACGGAATAAACACAAGTCTATGGACGAATGTGATGACGTCAGCTTATGTGGGCAGAGTTCCTTGACTAAGTAGATATTGTAATGACGTACTAATGCGCGTGATAAGGTGGATATAGGTTGTAAAACGTGTAGCACGTTACAAACTTCACAGCAAGGTATAACCCTATGAAGGCGAGTAAGCAGCAGAAACAACAGAACACTTACTATGCGACTGCATGTCCCAGTTCTACAAAAGGTTCAACTACCTTGGAGGGGTGATATAAGCACCCCAGGAAATAGGTAAAATAGCTCCCAAAAGAATAGTGAACTACATAAAAAGTGTCAACTTTTTGGGCAAATATTAGGAAAAGGGGTTATGCACAAAAGACTCACTCGTGTCGCAGCGCTGAGAGTTCAAAGGCCTATGCGACTCATTGAACAATCTACAATATACAATCTAGCCAAATTTGACGCCTTTCATTAAAAACAGACATATTTGAAATAAAATACATTTTTATGAAAACTCGCTACTATAACGCACTTGCTCCGGCAATACGTTTTTAATTAGATGGATTTATCCCATTTGGGCTGCATTGATATATAACAAAATAGTAGATATGGCGTTCATCAATATATTTGCGACGTAACTAGGCTCCGAACAAGTTTCTTGTGATGGACAGTTCAACAAAAATTAAATATATAAATAGATAAAGTACGACAGTAAAACTATAACAGGATAAGTCCTTATTACAATGACACAAACCACCACAACAAATTAGGCTCTTTTTTTTTCAGGTACATTTTCTTGTAAACGCTCAGACCTGAGAGTAAAACTATCGGGTCGTGTAAGTGCCGCACAAATGGACACTGATATTGTCGATGACCTGAAATGAATTGCAAAATATGTTGAGAGCGACTGCAAAGAGGCTATAAGGGACCACGAGACTGTTGAAACTGACGGGACTTTCGGGACTCTCCTGAGTCCCCTATCGAGTTCACAGGCATTTGTCTATTACGCGCCAGCCGATCATGGCTAACCGGTGATAATAGGTTCCATCAGAGCGGATTTGTCCCGCGTGGACTGCTCCATCTAAATCCTGCTGAAATAACAATAAATCTTTCACACTATCTGTATCTGGCTCTAGCTTTCCACTTGTCACTAGCCTCGCGATCGTTTTCGCATCTTTTAACTCTTAGATAAAGTAAAATTCATTGCTTGAAACACTTTCGACATTGCAGCTTATTAAGAAAAAGAATAACGTGGGAGCTACGGGCTTTATCGAGTTAACTGTTGTTATAGGGGAATGAGATTCTAGGATTTATTTCTAAACCACGGGAATTATCGGAAATGTATTTATAAACCAACTACAGTTAAGATTTCGCCTCACCACTAAATCACCGAAATAACCTTCATATGTATTCAAGTTAGATAAATTAAACAAAACTTCCGGAGCCAGCAAATGCGTTACGATATGGGAATTTGCGTAAGAATTGTTGGTTATATAATTAATAAAAATTCAAACAAACAGTAATTAAAAGTTTTTGATAAAGAATAAAAAAGTCTGGGCGCAGCAAGTGCGTTATGGTAGTGAATTTTCCTTTAAATGTTTTTAATAGCAAATATGGGTGTTTTTTTAAGAAAGCAGGCATCAAATTTGGCTACCAGTAAAACCTATATAGTAGCAACAATGTGCCATGTTTCATCAAAATAACTCTATTTGAAAAGGTACAAAAATTTCCGAAAGAACTTATAGTGTTCCCGAAAAAACTGGTTTCTTGGTCAACCTTATAGGTTAATAGCAAATTGAGCTATTCAAATTTGAAGAATTTAATAAAAATTCGCTACCATAACGCACTTGCTGCGTCCCGAATTTCTTTTCTTACAAACATGCATTATATTTCGATGGAAAATGCAAAAATTCAATAACATAAGGCGTGTTCGACTAAAAAACCAGAAAATTTCTAACACCAACGACTTATAGGCCATCCTGTGATTGTAAAAATATTTTTTAAGATGTAAGACACCCTATAATTAAGGGGTACCTAATACAATATTTTCAATATCGCCCTGTAGCGCGGAAACTAAGAGGGCTATGATAATTTTGTTTGCGGCATCTTTCGTTTCACAAAAAAGTAGCTTAGGTTCACGAAAACCGTAAGGTTCTATCATTACTAATAACCGAGGTACGCATCAATTGTAACCACAACGGGACACCTGTACAGAACAAATTAAAAAGCCTGGACGCAGCAAGGGCGTTATGGTAGTGAATTTTCATAGAAATGATCTGGCACAAAATATTTTATTACAACTTTTTTTTTCTTGTAACATAGAAATCTAAATTTTGGTATATAGTTTACCTTTTTTATCGTAAACCTACCTACCAAATTTGGTTATCATAGCTTTTTTATTTTTTGAGAGAAAAAAATTTTTCGAATGAAAACTCAAAATCTTCCCGGAAAACCTCGTCCGATTTTCCTGACTAACGAACTTATCCAAGCCATTTACAAAAGAAAGGTACGTGCCAAGATTAATCAAAATGCGCTTATTATTTTTGGAATTATCGGTGTGATACACACACACACATGTATATATATATATATATATATATATATATATATATATATATATATATATATATATATATATATATATATATATATATATATATATATATATATATATATATATATATATAAACATATAATATTGATACTGATCCCAGATATGAGTTCTAGGGGTGCTAGTTCGCGCTCATTTGCAAAATTTTTTTTGAAATTAAAAAGTCGGGATCTCCCCTATAGTGAATTTTTTCTACGAAAATTCACTAATAAAGAGAATTACGGACAGACACACTAATTAATTATTTCGAGTTGTTATAAAACTGATGGATGGCTTGAGGCAACACAGTCTTTATAGCTTGAAGATGTAATGAAGCCGAGAAAATGTTTGTAGTGCTGTTTCTTTCCGAAAATGCAAAAAAAATCATATCTTGCCATTAAAAACAAGATTTAGCTGCCATAGCAACGAAGTTGTTTACATTAGGAAACATTGAATATCAACAGTTTGTAGTAAAAAATATATCAAAAAAACTGTTATTGAAATATTTTGTTTAATAACTAATATCTCAGGAAATGCAAGTGCCTGTCTATTTAATCACCTTGTAGACAAAAAATGTCACATAATCTTGCTAAATTTAAATATGTATTAACGTAAAATTTTAGCTTAGTTGAATTTAAAGCATTGAATAACAAATCCAAATGTACATCCGGCACTTCATTAGTCTAATAAAGGTATTTGTATTTTGCTGGTATTTTAATTATGTGAATAATTATGAAATGATGGAGTGAAATTTCAGCTACAGCGAAAGTAAATATGCGCGTTTGGTATTTGATAAATAGAGAAATATAAAACTATATGTATCTGCCATTGTTAACTAATAATTTAATAAACACGAATAAAATTCTTGATTGCACTGCACAATGTGAACAATGTCAGTTCGCTGTCAGATATTGTGTACGATAATTTAAATGAAATTGACATTTCAATGCGCTTTTAGGCCTATTATTTAGTAGGTATGTTATGCCATTCAGGAGTTTGAAAAATCACATATATATTTATTTGCTGGAATAAATATTTTTGACATTTTTTAACTACGCTTATATGGCATTTTTAGGCGTATTGAAAAGGTATTGATGTAGGAAATGCTTTATGGTAGCTAATATTCATAAAAAATGTTTTTATTGGCAAATTTGGATTTTTTTTTAATGAAAGACATAACATTTGGTAGATAGTATAACCTATATAGTAGAAACCATGTACCACATTTTATTAGGATAACTTTATTGTTTCAAAAATTTCCGAAAATATACCTGGCATTTCCCCTAAACACTTGTTGGATTTTTCTGGCTAACAAACCTGTTCAAGGAATTTACACAAAAACATAGCCTGCCAAGATTAAATTATTCACAAAAGCTTTTTGACAAAAACAACCACAAAAATTATAAAAATGATTATGAAATTTCGCAATTTTTTACAAAAATTGGCATTATATTACATAAATAATTTATTGCGAAAATTTACTAAAGAGTTATTACACGAAAATCTGCTAAACAATTTTTTACGTGAATTCGCAAATATTTTTTTAGAATAAATTATTAAATATTTTTTATTAGTTATTAACATTTTATAAAGGTTTGACAAAAATTGATTTCTACGAAAATACTAAAACACTAAAAACATTCTGCAAGAACGGACTAAAAATTACATAATTTGTAACTAAAATATAAGATAATAAAATGTAAAAAACGTATTAATTAGCTTTTAAGGGAAATTTGAACCTGTAGAAGTAAAAAGAAATATAAGCGAAATGCTCATATTTTCATTTCACAAGCTGTCAGAAATAGGAAGGTTATTCTAGTATGTCACTTTGAAGTTTCATTTGACATTTACATTTATCAATTACTTACATATTATGAAAATGAAACCATAGATAATCCTTTCAAATTAATTGTTTCTTAGATTTTGTGTACCAAAGTTAGTTTAAATACATTATAATCTTTCTTTGGAAATTCTCTACAGAATCACACAATCTAATCAGTTATTAGAATTGAAATAAAAACTAAACTTTTTTTGTAACTGATATCGTAGGGAGATTCAAACCAACAGCGCTGAAGACAAGAGTTTAATTTCAACCCAAAGCACCACCACACACGTACTACGTATGGACTCTTACTACTGGATATATATATATATATATATATATATATATATATATATATAATATATATATATATATATATATATATATATATATATATATATATATATATATATATATATATATATATATATATATACAGGGTCGCTGATAAGTCTGGAAACGGTCGATTATCCGGGAAAATATACAAGGTGTCGAAAAAAGTTTTATACAAAAGTTTTTGGGTTCTTCAATGTCTACTAGGCGGTGATAATTTTATTTATACAGGGTTGGTCATACAGGCGTGGCACACCAATATTTTTTTTTTAATGGAACACCCTATATATTATTCGATATTTCAATCCTTCTCTTAATTTTGAGCAACATTTATGAGACGCATAATGTACCTAAACTCAATCGTTTCCGGGTAAAAAAATAAATAAAAATAAACGCTACTGTTTTTAAAATCTATTGGATGAAGAACAAAAATAAATGAAAAGTAGAATATCTCTTGAAAACAATCTGTGAGTGTGAAAAGAACCGGTTGCGATGTTTTTAACATTGTTTGGAATCCCAAGATAAGATAAGATGCCCATAAGAAACGCAGTATTATTCTTTTGTTTTAAAATGTTTCCAGGACAACGAATGTCAAACATTCATTCAGTGTCAACAGTTTTGAAACATTAGTAATTTAGTGTCAACAGTTTTTGTGCAAAATGGCAAGTTTAAGTGAAACCGAACGTATCGAAATTTTAATGATGATAGGGTACGGTGATAGAACACGAAGTTTTGCTCAAGTGGTGATTATGTTCAATGAGTTGCATCCTGAGCGGGAATCGATCTCCAAATCCACAGTTTCGAAAACTTTGCATCGTTTTCACGAAACTGGCGGTATCAAGGATAAACCTAGAACTGGAAGGCCAGTAACCGTTACAAATGAAGAAAATTCTTTGAATGTAATATTGGATGTGGTGGAAAATCCGAAAACTTCGGCACAGCAATTGGCTTTAAATCACAATATGAGTCGATATTCAATTCAAAAGATTACGAAGCGGGAAAAGTTCCGTCCATATAAAATTCATTTATTGCAAGAACTGAGTGAAGACGATTTTGATCGCAGAATCGAGTTCTGTGAACTTATTATGGAGAAGTTACGCCAAAATTTTAACTTTGCCAACCACATTTTGTTTTCCGACGAATCTACATTTTGTTTGAATGGACAAGTCAACCGACACAACTGTAGGTACTGGTCAGACGAAAACCCACATTGGATGGAACAAATTCACACCCAAAGACCGCAAAAAGTAAATGTTTGGTGTGCTATTATTGGTGGACATATCATAGGACCTTATTTTATACACGGTAATTTGAACTCTGCTCGATATTTGACACTTTTGCAAGAATCAATTGTTCCAGACGTAAGTCGATTATTTCCGAACAATAACGACCCAAATCTACCAGCGGAAGAAATATGGTTTCAGCAGGATGGGGCACCCCCTCATTTTGGAATTGAGGTACGGGAATATCTGAATCAAACCTTTCCTGGCAGATGGATAGGGCGCAGGGGAACTATTGAATGGCCAGCTAGGTCTCCCGACATGACGCCGCTTGACTTTTTTTTGTGGGGTCATGTAAAAAATTTAATTTACCAAAATAGACCGCAGAATATTGAAGAGTTGCAAGCAAGGATTGTGCATGAAATTAATAACATTCCTCAAAACGCTCTTGTAAATGCAGTGCAATGTTTTGTTAAGCGAATTCATTATTGTCAGGAGGTCAATGGAGAACACTTTGAACATCTTATAAAATAGGATTTCAAACAATGTTAAAAACATCGCAACCGGTTCTTTTCACACTCACAGATTGTTTTCAAGAGATATTCTACTTTTCATTTATTTTTGTTCTTCATCCAATAGATTTTAAAAACAGTAGCGTTTATTTTTATTTTTTTTTTAACCCGGAAACGATTGAGTTTATGTACATCATGCTTCTGATAAATGTTGCTCAAAATTAAGAGAAGGATTGAAATATCGAATAATATATAGGGTGTTCCATTAAAAAAATAATAATATTGGTGTGCCACGCCTGTATGACCAACCCTGTATAAATGAAATTATCACCGCCTAGTAGACATTGAAGAACCCAAAAACTTTTGTATAAAACTTTTTTCGACACCTTGTATATTTTCCCGGATAATCGACCGTTTCCAGACTTATCAGCGACCCTGTATATATATATATATATATATATATATATATATATATATATATATATATATATATATATATATATATATATATTTATATACACGAGGGCGGGTCAAAAAGTCCGTGACTTTTTGAATGAAACACAGGTTTTTTTGACAAAAAATCAACGTTTCTCCAATTTTTTTATCCCCCTTTTTTTTTAAATTTCAACAACACACTACGAGTGCTTACACCCACGGTACGATAGTTCGTACCGTGGGTGTCGGGAAGGAGGAAAGAGGAAAGAGGCAATTTATTAATTCTGGACTTGAAGGATTGGAGGTTCGGGTGAGAAGGAAAAACATTTGCCGGCAAGGAATTCCACAACTTGGAAGTCCTCGGGACAAAAGAGCGGGCACAACAAGATGTTCTATGTCTGGCGACCTGTACAGTAAAAGAGTGCATTCGCTCTGTTTCCCTGGTGGATCTGTTGGGGACAGCAGGTGGAGGAACTATCAAAGAAAGCTCCTCTGAGCAGTGTCCGTGCAGATATCTATAAAAGAGAAAGAGGTCACCAACCGCACGTAGGTGGGCAAGAGATGGCAGCCTTTGGGTGAGGATAGAATCAGCGATCAGACGTATAGCTCTCTTCTGAATGGAGTCCAGGATAGCGAGTGTAGAAGCGGCAGCAGCACCCCAGATATGGGAGCAGTATTCGAGGTTTGGCCTTATTTGTGAAGTATATAAGGTATATAGATTACCTGGTAAAAAGTATTTGCGAGCCCGGAAGAGGCAACCTAATTTCTTACCAGCCACTTCTGCAATTAATGCCATATGTTGGTGCCAATTGAGATTTCGATCCACAGAAATGCCAACAAGTGAAAAGGACTCATTACTTTGAATAACTTGGTTGTTCATTGTGATGGGTCTAGCGCTGGTGTATCCCGTGTGAGAAAGAAAGCAAGATTGAGATTTGGTGGGGTTGAATTGTACAAGATTTCTACTTCCCCAGTCTAATATTTTTTGGAGATTCACAGAGACAGAACCCTCCATGAGTCTGCGATCCTCATCTAATTCGGCTAAAGAGAATATTGTATATTTGAGTGGAGGGTGCTGTCGTCCGCGTAACTGTAAACTGGGTTGGATGTGCTAGAGAAGAGGTCATTGATGTGGAGAAGAAACAAAGTAGGGGCTAAAGCTGAACCTTGATGAACTCCTGCATTAATTGGATACAGTTTAGAGGAATGGCCATCCACGACAACAGAAATGCTCCGGTTGGAGAGGAAATTTGCTGTCCATGTACAGAGTTTTGGTGATAGGCCATAGGCCGGAGGTTTATTAAGCAGCGCTGCGTGCCAGACCTGGTCAAATGCTCTGGATATGTCCAGAGCGACAATCTGGGATTCACCGTGTAGTTCCATAGACTTGTTCCAAGAATGGGTGACAAAGGAAAGAAGGTCGGCAGTTGATCTGCGCTGACGGAATCTATACTGCCTGTCGTGGATTAGACTGTGTTTTGCAAGAAATTTTAGTAATTCGGTGTTTATATACTTTTTCATCTCTTTAGAGACGACTGAAAAGAGATAAATAGGCCTGTAGTTGCTAGGAAGCGTTTTGGATCCTTTCTTGGGGACGGGTTGTACTCGAGCAGTTTTCCAGTTACTAGGGAATATGCCTCTATTGTAAGATGTCTGAAACAGAAAAGTCAGGATAGGAGCAAGTTCTGATGCGCATTTTTTGAGAACAATTGCTTGGATCTCGTCAAGGCCAGAGGCTTTCCTGGTATTAAGAGAAGAGAGCATATTTCGTACCTTTTTGGTTTTCAAAATGATATCCATCATTTTATGCGCGACATTGGGGACTGTTGGTGGTTGAACATTTGGAGGTGGGTTGAGAGTAGAATTGCCGGTGAACAACGAGGCAAAAAGTTCAGCCTTGCCCAGGGCGGTAGAAACAATTTCATCCCCTGAGACAAGAGGTGGGAACGTGCTCTTGCAGAAATTATTCCCAAAAGATTTAGCAAGAGTCCAGAAGGGTTTGCTGCAGTTGGAGCTTGAGAGGACTTTGTTTTTGATGTGGTTATTAAACGAGTTTTTTGCCTCAAAAAGAATGCGGACATAGCGGTTTCTTGCAACCTTAAATGCTGGACGGTTTTCTTGACTGGGATTTTGTAGAAGCGTTTTGTGAGCTTTGACCTTTTCAAGTCTGGCCTTGTCACAGGATTTTGAGAACCAGGGATTTTGAGTGGCTGAAGGGGTTTTCTGTGTACAAGGAATAAATAATTCCATGCCAGCTTGGATAATTTCGGTGGCGTTTTGTGAGATATCAGAGGGGTCAGGATAAGAGAAGCAGACAGACGCCCATGGAAATGAGGAAAAGTAATCCCGCATTTCGTCCCAGTTCGCGGAGTTGTAGTGCCAAACGATACGTGGGTGTGATGACTGTGTGACCTCGGGTTGCATTGCGCAGGAAGCAGTGAGCATGCCGTGGTCTGAGCGACCAAAGGGGGCGGTGAGTGATGTCTTATAGCATTCAGGTTTTGTAGTAAGAAGGAGATCCAAGGGATCTGAGCTGTGTGTTGGGCTGCGGAGAAAGTAAGTAGGTTGCTGAACCATATTGGCTAAAGAGTTGCTAACTACAAAGACCTCCGCTGCTCTCTCTTGTGGATCGGTTTTTGAAGATCCTAACCATTCCTTATTATGGACATTGAAGTCACCAAGAATAGTGACCTCGGAGGAAGGATATTCAGAAATCAGATGCTCGGTTTTTTTCAGAAAGGTAGTCAAAGAGCTGGACAAAGTTGTTGTCAGAAGGTGACCGGTAAATGCAACAGATGAATTTAGTTGCAGCCCTGAGAGAGAGTTTTATCCACAGTATGTCTTTCCTTCCAGCTTCTAAATTGGGGAGTCTGATGCAGGGAAGATTGCTACGGACCTATGCACACACGCCTCCATGCAATCTAAAGGAAGTATCGAGCTCATACCCCGGGAAACTAAGGTGATTAGTGGCTGCTTTGGCACTGATTTGGGTGTCGGTGAAGAGGAGTTGGGGCCTATTAGCCTGGAGGAAATGGTGGATGGAGTTCAGGTTAGAGTTTAGGCCATATATATTCGAGAAGGATATGTTAAATCTTGATGCTGGCGCCCCTTGTATACCCCTCTCCCGGAGATCCGAATGGAGGGGTATTTTACCTCCTTTTATACAAGGAGAAGCCATCATCATTTTTGCTTATAAGGGAAACCGACTCATACACCAGAACCGGAAACGTCCGTTGGGACTTCACCGCTTGATGTATGGGGCGGTAGCTCCTCGGGCGTGAAAAAATCCTTTAATATCACGTAAAGGAAAATTCCACTACCGCCTGCTATAAAATAAAATAAGTTTTGTCGAGGTCGAAGTCAAAATAGGTATTTGTGCGTAAGGTGATCTCATCATTGGAGTCAAATTTCTTTCTGCCGAGCCATTTCTTGAAGCTTGGACACAAGAAATAGTTACTCGGGGCTAAATCCGGAGAATAGTTCGGATGAGGTAGCAATTCGTAGCCCAATTTATGCAATGTCGCCATGGAGACTACATATGTGTGCACCCTTGCATTGTCTTAGTGAAAAATAACTTTTTTCTTGGCCAAATGTGGTAATTTTTTCTTCAAATCGTCATTGAATCGGCCCAGTAAGTTGGTATAATATTCTCCATTGATTGTTCGTCCCTTTTGAAGATAATTAATTTGCATTAAACCACATGCATTCCAAAAAACGGTCGCTGTGACTTTATTGGCTGACAAACCCAGCTCGGCCTTCTTCGGCGCCGATTCGCACGGAGAAACCCACTGTTTTGACTGCTGCTTGGTTTCTGGTGTGTTGTGGTGAATCCATGTTTTGTCCACGGTTACGAAACGGCGCAAAAACTTGCCCTATTGAGGTTGAACAAGGCTAAACACTCCTTCGAAGTTGTCACACGATTGCATTTGTGGTCGATTGTGGGCAAACGTGGCACCCATCTTGCGCATAGCTTTCTCATACCCAAGTGATCATGCAAAATCGAAACCACTGAGCCATGTGATATACCTATGGCTTTTACGATCTCCCGCACTTTCAATCTCCAATCGTCCAACACCATACACGAATTTCTTCAATTGTTTCGGGTGTAACGACCTCAACTAGGTGTTCAGAACGTTTTTGTGCTTATACGGCCGTAACGAAATTCAGTAAACCACCTTTTTACCATGGAAATTGATGGTGTAGAGTCCTCATCGTATTTATCAAGCTTAGCCTTGGTTTGTGTGGTGGTTTTTTTCCTCAAAAATTAATGTTCGATGGGCACATGAAATTCACTTTTTTCCATTTTCGTTATAACTCAAGAGCTTGTCGGCTTTCACGGGCTATCTAATACAAACTAAATGACGTAGCTTGTTCATAATTTGACAAGAGTCAAATGACAGATGCTTGTTGACAGGAGCAGTGTTGGCCTTCCTGTGAAGGGGCGGGAAATTCAAAAAGCCACGGACTTATTTACCCGCCTTCATATATATATATATATATATATATATATATATATATATATATATATATATATATATATATATATATATATATATATATATATATATATATATATATATATATATATATACATATATATATATACAGAAGGCGGTAATACTTGGAACTGTCCACACCGTGCGAAGATTCCTGGGAAATGAGGATTTGTCGCGTTGTCTTCAGGACCCGATAAAAGGGCTCCATCTGAGATACCTAGGATTAGTGAATGTTGCCCTTTGAGCGAGTGTGAATGCCCTTCAGGCTAAAGTAGTAGTTGTGTTATTATTATTATTCTTTAAAAATAAAAACTGACCCCGAATATGGGTTCTAGGGGTGCTAGCTCGCACTTATTTGAATTTTTTTCGAAATTCAAAAATCGCTATCTTCTCATCAGCGAATTGTTTCCACGGAAATTCGCTAAGAGGATCCCTTTTATGAAACGTAGCGAAACAGGAAATATATTTGTTTCTGGATGAAGAATGTAATGCTTGTGTTTGATGTGTTCAATTTTTGATGTGATGAGAGTCAGGAAATTTATTTATATGCATATGCAATAAAACAACATATAATATTATTTAGAATTATTCATGTAAGAAACTTAAGATGTTTGCCAAGAAACCTGCAATTTACTAAATCTAAAATGCTAAAACGGCTTCTTAAAAAATTATAACTTTGTGTAGCAATTACCGCACAACTACGATGATGCAAATGAGCAGCAACCTTTTCATAAAAGAATATTAAATAAGAGACAAGTAAAGAATATCTTATAATTTGAGAATATAATATAAGAAGTAGATCTGATTTTCAGAGGAATAGCAAGCAGGAATGTTATTAGGCTTTCAGCAATGAAATTCATCTAATAGTGAATGCACGCGAGGTTTCCCTCCGAAAAGCCAGACTCTGAACCAAAGAAACTGTTGATTAAATATTTAAATAGGTATAGCTTTTGCGTTCGTCCGGAATTCACAGAAAGTAGAATAGGCATTTAAAGAAGAGGATAATGCCATCAGCGTGATCGCGATTGTGAATGGAAGAAGTTTTAGGGGTTGGGTTGGGGTAGTAGACAAGACAGTAGAAAGGTAGATAGTTCCAAGTTGAAAGGAATTTACACATGAAGGTATTGGGTGATCCCGGATTGAGACGTGTAGCCAAAGATGAGAATACGGGCGATAGCAATCAATAATGTTGTGGAATCAAGCAGGAAAGCAGATGATTCACAGATGATCATCGTGGGGCAAGGGTGGGTGGACAGAGCAGGACTTCATATACAGAAAGAAATGCCACGCATTATATTATGTTATTTATTGTATAAAAATGTAAAATTTACTTTGTAACAATAATTTAAAAACTGTCTACACGGTGGAATATTATGCCGACCCCAATGAAAGGCCGTAAATTAATAAAGATTTTTGGGTTAAAATAAATATTGCGATACAACACAATAATTTACTAGAAACGCCAGTGTGAAATTTTACGCAAAAAGTATACTTACGCAATGAACCTATTAGAGCTCAAATTATTTTTTATTAATTTTAAATGAATTTCATAAAAGGCGGGACTTCATGTGTAAAAAAATACTAATCAAAAATGTTAGTCACACCTTCACCGATTTTGAACAAGTATCTTGTCTACATTTGAAGACGCTGAGCAAATACGTAAAATGAAACTTAACATTACAATAATATAATTAGTAACAATAATATTAACAATAATAATTATTATTAATCGCCTTTATTAAATAAAAAATAAAATGAACATTAACAAAGAACTAAAATACACAACTCAAGCTAATCTAAGCTAAGCTATAAGCTATAAGCTAAGGTGGAACGCCATGGCGAAGTCTAGCCCTTGGCTAATCTACTCAACCATGAAGTTCCCTCATACAATAGTGCAACGTGAGCAGGTATATGATCCACTACAACACAATACAACCAACCACACTCACATCGCAAGCAGTAGCCTTTACAAATTAAGAATGCATTATTAGTACTACTAATATTGTTCACATTGTTCGCATTATCTACACCACTAATATTGCTGGGAGAGCAAATGCCTCTTAAATGTGTTCTTGAATGCACTGTCGGTGGGACTCAAATATGCACGAGGTAACGAATTATAAAGTTCAACAGCATTATAAATAAAAGTCATATTAAACATAGCTGCCCGATGACGCGGAATCGTTAACCGATATGGGTACCGAATATTGACGTCATGAGCCCCACCTCTGAAGGAGAATTTTTCTTTAAGAGAAGATGGTGATGAGCGACCATTAATAACGGCCATAACAAATTTTCCAAGATGTAGTTTTCTTCTATCAGCCATTCTTAACCAACCCAACTCCCTATAAGTATGTGACACATGATCCCTACCACACAATCCAAATATAAATCTCGAACACGAATTCTGAACTACCTGTATGCGATTCTTATCCCTCATATCAATGCAATGTCCCTAAACCAGATCACAATAATTAAAACTAGACAGCACAAGTGCCTCACAGAGGTTTTTACGTAATTGTGTGTTTAATATATGCCTGTTACTGTACAATAATTTTAACGAAATAAAGCTCCTCTGAAGCATCCTTTTTACATGCTGCCTAAACCTAAGGTCCGTATCGCGAGTAGTGCCCAAGTTCACGGCGGACCGTACAAAATCAAGACTGGTACCGTCAATCATAATATTCAACATGTTCGTAGAGATGCACACATCTCTCTTGCTACCAAATATCATCACTTTCGATTTGAGAGGATTAAGTTTCAAGCCATGCCCTTCCGAAAGGTCCCTCAACCGCAGCAGCCCGGAGTTAACGACCTCCGACGCGTGAAAAGAATCTATGCTATCAAAATCAAACTGTAGCTGTGTATCGTCAACAAAGGCTTGAACTCGACAGTGCTCAAGAGACTGCAGTATGCTAGATGTATACACCAAAAAAAGTAGAGGCCCCAAAACGGAGCCCTGTGGTACACCCGAAATAATGGTCACGCTATCAGACCATCTGCCATCAGAAAACATCAACTACGAGCGGCTATCAAGATAAGACTCAATCAAGATAAGACTCAATCACTACACTAGACAAATATCGCACCCTTAAGGAAGTTTACACACCTATACAGGCTGGTTAAAAAGCGATACTACACAAAGCCGCAGTAGATTCTTGGTAAGTGTCAAAATATTACGATTAAGTCAAACTGCCTCAGTTCAAAAGCCAAAACTAAAGAAGATACAGAGTGTTAAAATAGGTGATTGAATTTTAATTTTTCCTAATACCAAAAAAAAATTATTTGCACTATATTGTCTTGCAAATTGGTTCAAATGCATTTTTGCATACAGAAAGGATGAACATAGATTTTTTGGGAACGATGAGGCTAAACAGACTAAAGGTCCCCGCTCTGAAAGACGATCATAGCATACAAAAAGGAAGGCAGAGGAAGTTATGACTTCTATTATAATACTGCTAATAAACTATTTGTAGTCAAGTGAATCGATAGCAAAACTGTGACGTTCGCCAATTCTTTTGCAGAAATAGAACCAATATTACATGTGAGTAGATGGAATACGGAAGCTAAACAAAAAGCAAGTGTAAACGGTTCATAGCTTAAAAAACAATATAATAAAGATACAGGGTGTCACACGTAGACCTTTCATTAGCCGTTTCTGGAGTACGGCTCACAATTGAATAATTCACGCACGTGGGTTTTTCAAAATTTTCAGTTGACTGAAAATATTGATGTTAGTATGAGACTTTTGGTTATGCCGGAAGTAGACGTCAACTTTCTTATTTCAAATGGAAGATGGTGTTTTTTATTATGGATCTAGATTGCTCGTCAAATTCTATGGTAGGTTTCACTAACATGTTATGTCATTTTGCTCAACCATTTTCGAGATATTTGACTTTTTTCAAAACTTTCTTAAAAAACAGTGTCACATTTAGACACCTGTATCTCTCTCATTTTTAAACTTGAAGAGTTGGAATTTTAAAGAGCAAATTCTAAAGTGCCACAAAATATTTGGAATGTACTAAAGCTAGTATAAGTTAGACAGGGTGTCCGAAACAGACCGGTCAATCGTGAAAACTTTGAAACCTAATAACTCTCTTATTTTAAATTGAACACCCTATATTTTATAAATTTCGATTGATATCAGCATTCCCTATACCTAAGTCACACCGATTTGAAGGTATTTAAACATTATTTGCGATAAGAAATAATTATTAGTTAGTTTATCAGGTTGCCTAGGAGATGAAAATTTTAAACGTCATCTTCCGACATAAATAAAATATGCGACGACTTTTGAACATAACTTTTATTTACAAGGAGTATAATCAAATTATTAACAGAAGATGGTACCTGCGGATATTTGGGTATCTTATTGATCTTTGTGTGGTTAATGTATGGCTTGGGTATGACTGGATTGCCTCAAGTTATTTAGAACTTCAGTGGCGGAAGATCTCATAAATAAATATTAGTGAATTTTTTTAAATAAAAATGCACTAAAATGCAAATAAAAGGGGCCGACCCTCTCTAGAACCTATAGGTAACGTTAAAAAATGAAACCCACCATTCCCCTTCTTGTGCAAGATGCTAGATATGATCAGCATGGATACTGGCCCATTTACGGAACTAAAGAACGATGCCGGTACTGCAAAAATGGGTATTCAACTGCTCGTTATCAAAAATCTAATTTAATATTGTGTTTTGTACCAATACGAAACTGTTTTGTATATTTCCATTAAGATTAATTTAAGAATGAGTTCAATTTTTTGTTTTGTTATTGGCACAGTTGCTCTCAAGCAACATTGGCAATAATGCTTCCAGGTAGTATACGCCAATGTTGCCGGGAGGCAGCATACGTGAATGTTGTGTGGAGGTAGAATACTTATTTTGTAAAAACAGAGAAAAACAAACAATTTTTAGCTGCAGTTTTGTTACATGATATTATTTTGGTGATTTTTCACGTTTTGGAATTTTTTTTTTTTTGGATACGGTATAAAGGTATTACCAAATAAAGAGTTAATAGTTAGATAATTAACATTTCCTTTACATAATAACAGTTGACTGTCATAAGTTATACCATTTGGTTGTATTCGCTACACTTCTCACATCAGAATGGCTTTTAACTTATCTGTTTCTTTTCCTTTATGATGCAAAAATAAAAAATTTTATGAGTCTGCTGGAGTTGATGTGTTATTACCCACCAAATTTTAAAATGGCTTTCTGTCCATATTTAAACACGTAAACGTTGGTAATATTACATTAGAACAGAATATTCGACGGCAAAAAAGATAGTTTTTGTAAAAGTAAATAATTTATTCTTAGTGTATATTTTTGTCAGAGTGGTTACAAATAAGTACAGAACTATGTTCCTTGTATCTGTGTTAAAACTTCTACAATATTATAGGTCATATAAAGTAAAAGTAAATAATTTATTCTTAGTGTATATTTTTGTCAGAGTGGTTACAAATAAGTACAGAACTATGTTCCTTGTATCTGTGTTAAAACTTCTACAATATTATAGGTCATATAAAAAAATTGAATATAACGAGTTGTTACAAATACTTAGACAGTAAAAGTGTCAGATACTTTATTTTAAATAATCAAAAACAGCGAGCTTTTATAATTTAGTAAAAAAAGCTAGTTAAAATGCGTCTCTGTAAAAGTAGCAAGAGCGAGTTTTGTGTTATGAGAGCAGATTACGTGACTCGAGGGTAACGTGACTTCCGTCGGTTTAACTACACACCCTTAATTGGCCTCGTTTAAAAAATGACCATCAATCTATGCGATTAGTAAAATCCATTGATGTTTTCTTGTTAGTAAATTTTTATTAAGAAAATTCACTGATATTAGGGAAGTCACGATGGTAAGACTTTGGGAAAATGTATTCAAATGAACGCAACCTAGAGTCGCTAGAACTCGTATTTGGGGTTAGTTAAAAAGTAGACTTGGTGAACCCAGATCACCACAACACATATTTTTAAAGACCTGACGATCGTTTCACTAACAAAGTTAGCGTCATCAGAGGATGAAAAATTCTAACTACTTAACTACTAACATCACCTGTTATACTCAATCTTAGGTAAAGAACGATACCGATAGGGAGACTAAATCGGAGGCAAATTCTTCATTGTATTGTATTTTAATTGCCAGACGAGGTTTTTTAACTTCCTTTATCACTTTACCTGAAAGTTTCGGAATGTTTATCTCCTACGAATTATGTTTATATTGATATCGCCAACAAATAAGTCATAATCTGCCCTTTCCGAATTCAGTTCTAAGCAGGATCTTAAATCGTTAATAAATTGTAAGGTACAACTTGCCGGAGACCTCTACGAAGCCACTATATTATATACCCTTCCGTCAAATTTTAAGGATGTCTTTACAAATCTGTGATTACCCATCTGCACTATTTCATGGTATATCGTTTCTTATATACATTACTACGCCATGATTCTTACTATAGTACTATAGTTGCCCTGGTTACAGATCAAGCTATATCCATCAATGCAGTACAAATCAGGATCGTGAACCCGCCACGTTTCCGTAAGTACAATGCATTCAAACTCAAAAGTGAACTGGTGGACATAACATAAGAACTCGTTAAAATTCCTACCTAGACTTCGTATATTGTTGTTCACTAATTTTAAATTTTGATTGGCCACGTTTATACCTAAAACTTCATTTACCTCAGCTATCTTACTTTAGTGATCACAAATTCCAAGTCATAAACTCTGATGTGTGGATCCATTTCTTCACTTCCTTTAAATTACATGGAGGTGTGTGCACATACGTCCATAGCAATCTACCCTGCACCAGATTCCTCAATTTAGAAGCTGGAAGAAAAGACATACTTTGGATGAAACTCTCTCTCTCTCTCTCAGGGCTGCAACTAAATTCATCAGTGGTATTTATCGGTCACCTTCTGATAACAACTTTGTCCTGCTCTTCGACTACCTTTCTGAAAAAACTGATCATCTGATTTTTGAATATCCTTTCTTCGAGACCACTATTCTTGGGGACTTCAATGTCCATAATAACGAATGGCTAGGATCTTCAAAAACCGATCCACAAGGGAGAGCAGCGGAGGCCTTATCAGTCAGCAATTCTGCCACCAATATGGTTGAGCAACCTACTTACTTTCCCTGCATCCCAACACATAACTCAAGTCCCTTGGATCTCCTTCTTACTATAAAACCTTAATGCTATAAGACATCAGTCACCGCCCCACTTGGTCGCTCAGACCACGGCATGGTCACTGCTTCCTGCGCAATGCAACCCGAGGTCACACAATCATCACACCCACGTATCGTTTGGCACTACAATTCCGCGAACTGGAAAGAAATGCGGGATTACTTTTCCGCATTTCCATGGGCGTCTATCTGCTTCTCTCATTCTGACCCCTCTGATATTTCACAAAAGTCACCGAAATTATTCAAGCTGGCATGGAATTATTTATTCCACGTACACAGAAAACCTCTTCAGCCACTCAAAAGCCCTAGTTCACTAAATCCTGTGACAAGGCCAGACTTGGAAAGGTCAAAGCTCACGAAAAGCTTCTACACAATCCCAGTCAAGAAAAACCGTCAAGGATTTAACGACGCAAGAAACCGCTATGTCCGCATTCTTTCCGAGGCAAAAAACTCGTTTAATAACCACATCAAAAACAAAGTCCTCTCAAGCTCCAACAGCAGCAAACCCTTCTGGACTCTTGCTAAATCTATTGGGAATAATTTCTGCAAGAGCACGTTCCCACCTCTTGTTTCAGGGGATGAAATTCTTTCTACCGCCCTGGACAAGGCTGAATTTTTTGGCTTGTTGTTTGCCGGCAATTCTACTCAGTCAACAGTCCCCAGCGTCGCGCATAAAATGACGGATATCATTTTCAAAACTAAAAAGGTACGAAAAATTCTCTATTCTCTTAATACCAGGAAAGACTCTGGCATTGACGAGATCCCAGCATTTGTTCTCAAAAAATGTGTACCAGAACTTGCTCCTGTCCTGACTCGTCTGTTTCAGACATCTTATTTATTCCCTAGTAACTAGAAAACTGCTCGAGTACAACCCGTCCCCAAGAAAGGACACAAAGCGCTTCCTAGCAACTACAGGCCTATTTCTCTCCTTTCAGTCGTCTCTAAAGTGATGGAAAAGTATATAAACACCGAATTACTAAAATTTATTGAAAAAAAAACAGTCTAATCCACGACAGGCAGTATGAATTCTGTCAGCGCAGATCAACTGGCGACCTCCTTTCCTTTATCACCCATTTTTTGAACAAGTCTATGGAGCTACACGGTGAATCCCAGATTGTCGCTCTAAACATATCCAAAGCATTCTACCAGCGCTGCTTAATAAATTTCCGGCCTATGGCCTACCACCAAAACTCTGTACCTGGACAGCAAATTTCTTCTCCAACCGGAGCATTTCTGTTGTCGTGGATGGATATTCCTCTAAACTGAATCCAATTAATGCAGGAGTCCCTCAAGGTTCGGCTTTAGCCCCTACTTTGTTTCTTCTTCACATCAATGACTTCCTCTCTAGCACATCCAACCCAACTCACAGTTACGCGGACGACATCACCCTCTAGTCAAATATACAATATTCTAAGCCTGTTTCTTTAGCCCAATTAGATGAGCATCGCAGAATCATGGAAGGGTCCGTCTCTGTGAGTCTCCAAAAAATATACAAATTAATTATTTTTTTGTCTGACGACGCCGTTAAAGGCGAAGCCGGTTGCAGAGAAGGAAACCAGCACTTGTGAAGCCAAAGAAAGAGCCTTGGTGGTCCAGTGGCGAGAACATGTGCCTCTGGACCTAGGGATACTAAGTGCGATTCCCAGTGTTCCCCTTTCACTTTTTCAGTAAATACTGTAAAATTAACGTTAGCCGAGGTTTTGGCATTATGTTTGAGCAAGTTGAATGTCTGCATGTTCCGCAACTCGGATGGGACGCAAATCCATCGCTTCCGTGTACTATGCAATGTTGAGCACTTTTGAGATCGCGACCCTCTCTACAGAAAGGTAGGGATTTGGCAAAGCTTTTAGGATAGTGAGGTGAAACTGCTCCCTGGCGTCGGTGATTGGCTATACTCGCGGAAATAGACCGACGTTAAACAAACAAAAAAACACACACACACACTCACTTGGAGCTCTAGGCGTCAAGTGTGTGATCCCATGTCTTTTATTCCTCAGTTAAAGAAATTAAAAAAAAGGATCCAAAGAAGAGTATTTAGTTCTGACCTCTTTATTGCAAACTATTTAATGAAAATCCGCTAAAAAAATCACATTTTAATTCAACTTTGTCATTATAGAGATAGAACTATTGCGTTAAATTTTTTATTCCAGAAAAATATGAGCTACTGTCATAATATGAGACCACAATTTATCTTCATCTGAAATCATCGTTTTCAATATCACACACAATTTCTGATATTTATGAATGTAACGAATGAATTATATCAATAATCTACACTGTATATACACTAGTTACTGCAAACATTTATCCAATTTTGAGTTGTTTCCGATTGTTTGAAATAGTGTCCATACAGCCTATAAAATTTTTAATTTATTACATTTTCACTGAATTAAATTCATTCTTTTTGTCGACGAAAATGTTTGTTCTGGTTTTTGTTCACCGTCAAACAACAATGTGTGTGCAGTAATGCATATAAGAACTTTATGCTTTAAAATCTGATACGGAAAATAATATACATACAGGGTCAAACATATACCTACTTGGCATAATGGCAATAACTTAAAAAAGTCTGGACGCATCAAGTGCGTTATGGTAGTGAATTTTCATAGAAATGATCTGGCACCAAACATTTTTTTATTAAATGTTAAAACCTTTTTAAGTTTTAATCTAGAGATCTAAATTTTGGCATATAGTTTACATTTTATAATGTTAACCTACTTACCAATTTTGGTTACCAGAGATTTTTTATTTTTGGGGATAAAATTTTTTTCCGAAAGAAAATCTAAAATTGCCCCGGAAAACTGAGGTGGATTTTCTTGGCTAACGAACTTATCCAAGCCATTAATCAAGAAAAGGTACCTGCAAAATTTCATCAAAATCGGTCATTCTTTTTTGAGTTATCGGTGTGATATATATATATATATATATATATATATATATATATATATATATATATATATATATATATATATATATATATATATATATATATATATATATATAAGCAAACTTTTCAAATGCAGGAATGTCTAATTTAAAAAATCACCACTACTGTAGCTGAGAAAATCTCTTGTTCAGTAAGGCTCACCACCTACAAAGGAGACTCAAAGTTTGGTGCGGTTTTATGGGATTCAGAATTGGCTCAATTTTATATCAGGGCAACCTGATAGCCACGTGATATATTGAATTTTATATACCCGCACTAAAATGTCTTCCAAATTACATGGACCTGGCTAACATGTGGTGTATGTACTTGCAGCAAGATGGGGCACTCACTCACAATTATTGAAATGTAGCTGAGATGTTAGAAAGTATGTTTTGTAATAGGTTTCAGTGGTTCATTTCGATGGCCACCGTCTTCACCGAACCTCACACCTCTCGACTTCTCTGAGGCTATATCAAGGATATTGTGTACAAAAACAGATACGATACTACTGAATGCTATTACTACCGTTGTACATAGAATTGATGCAGGAAGCATTTTTTGTTTTTGTTTCTTTAACGTCGGCCTATTTCCGCAACTATGGCCAATAACCGACGCCAGGTGGCAGTTTCACCTCACTATCCTTGAAATTGTGCCGCACCCCGGCCTTTCTGTAAGGAAACTAGGGATCTTTAGCGTGCCGAACATCGCATAGACACGGGGCCGACGGCTGTACGCCCCCTGCGAAGGGTAGAAAGTGCAGACATTCAACTTGCTTAAATACAATGCCACGACCTCGGTTAATGTTAATGTTACAGTATGTACTGAAAAAGTGAAAAGAGAGTCGTACCCAGTACCCTTCGGTTCAGAGGAACACGTTCTTGCCACTTAACCACCGCAGCTCTTAAGAACCATCTTAGAAGTTATTACCTTTACCGACGTACTCAAAAATGCATTGAAGTAAAAGTATTCGAACACATACTCCTAGCTTAGTATTTGTTTTTGTGATTTTAATTTACACTTATTGTTGTTTCATTTCAATGTTGACTTCATTTTAATATTTATTTAGGTTGTTCAGCTTTGTATAATTCGCTTGTTACTGAAATATCTTTAATACTCGTATGTTTTGCTTTGTTGTTTCCAATTCATCCATTCCTAATTAGAATTTTTAAATTTGACGATATTTCCTTTATTAGTGAATTTTTATTAAAAAAAATTCACTAGTAGAGAGGTATCGATGGTGCAAATTTTTTTTCAAATAAGCACGAACTAAGACCCCTAGAACCCATATCCGGGGTCAGTTTAATTTTTATATGTTTATACATATATACATATATATATATATATATATATATATATATATATATATATATATATATATATATATATATATATATATATATATATATATATATATATATATATATATATATATATATATATATATATATATATATATATATATATATATATATATATACATATATATATGTAGCCGTCTGATAACTCAAGAAATAAGTAACCGATTTCAATGAAACTCGGCAAGTGCCTTTATTTTATTAATGGCTTGGATGAGTTCGTTAGCCAGGAAAATCGGACAAGGTTTTCTGGAAAAATTTTGAGTTTTCTCTCAAAAACAATTTTTTTCTCCGAAAATAACAAAGCTGCTTTAATGAAATTTACTATATATGTTGCCTTGGGAGAGACCTTACTACGTACCAAAATTAAACTTTATAAGTTTATAGAAAATTGAGTTATTCAAATTTTAAATTTTCTTTCGAAAATTACAAAGTTATTTTGATTAAATTTGGTGGATATCTTGCCCTAGGAAAATCGGACAAGGTTTTCTGGGAAAATTTTGAGTTTTCTCTCAAAAAAAAATTTTTTCTCCGAAAATAACAAAGCTGCTTTAATGAAATTTACTATATATGTTGCCTTGGGAGAGACCTTACTACGTACCAAAATTAAACTTTCTAAGTTTATAGAAAATTGAGTTATTCAAATTTTAAATTTTCTTTCGAAAATTACAAAGTTATTTTGATTAAATTTGGTGGATATCTTACCATATACCAAAATTAAACTTTCTAAGTTTATAGAAAATTGAGTTATTAAAATTTGAAGCATTTAATAAATATTTTTTTGACTTTATGCTACATGGGTACAAGAAGTGTATTGTTCAAAAATAGATTCCTAATAAAATTCTGCTAAGATATACAGGCTGTTCCTTTAAAAAGAATAATGTTTCCCTCAATATCTCAAAAAGGTGTTGGTCTCTTATTTTCTAAATTAGATCATCATAATCGGCGGAAAAAAATACACAAGTTTGTTAATTTTACTGATCACGGATCTCCAATGATAACAAAAATAAAAATAGTGTAGACTTAATTTTGAACCGCTTGCATAACCACATATGAAAATATTAAAATGGAAACTTACTCTAAATGCAGGTTCTAGAGGTCCTAATTCGCGATTTCATTATAAACTAGTTCTTTGTTCGGGAATTCGCTAAAAATAAATCACGAAACAATTACACCGATCTGGCAGTTTTAGTGTTAACGCAAGTTTCATGTGTTCAATTTTACCTGCCGAAAATGGAAATTGTTCTGTTTGTAAGTTTTATTAGATTAGAATTGAATTTTAATCAAAAATAATTAAATTTATATAATATGCAAACAAGCAGATAACGAATGAGCATTTTATAACTCAGTTCATAGCACAAATATTCCGACCGCCGATGACATTTATAGCAAAATTCGCAACAAATATCACAAATAGGCACGTCCTTTGTGCAAAAAACTGAAATGAATTGGTCATGTTGGAATTGGATTACTTTTTCCAGAATCAAAAAGGATGTTCTAATTAATATTTGGGGACCAATATATGATTGAATCCCCCAAAAGACTTATTCACAACCCATCATGCTTTCATACACACTTAAATTAATTACTATCTATAATCTATTTATCAAAAGATAAATCAAGTTAAATAAAAAAACTAAATAAGAAAATGATGTCAACAATTTTTTTAATTGGTCTTTTATTTAATAATTAAGGGTCATTGGCACCGTACATATTATTACAAACATATACACACACATACAGTGTGATGATGAAGTTTGGAACATAATTCATAAATGCATTATTTAACTTTTTCGAGAAAAACGCTCGGACAGGTTAATTTTATCTTTCCAATTGCCAACTTCTGACGTAAAAGTTCCATTTATGACGCCACCTTCTTCTCAATGATGACGTCATCATAATTTTTTTTAAATGGCAACCAATTTTTTTTGCTCTTTTTCCATAGATCTGCCTACTACTTAAATGAAGATGAAAAAAAAGGTATCTGACAACAATTTTTTTTGAAAAAATTGCATTTTCTACTTAAAAAAATGGAAACGTTACTTTAGTAAGAAATAAGAAATAGTTCCACCGTTTTTATTTAGAACGACTTTTCTTTAGAAAAATGAGGTTTTCCTTCACTTTTCTAAAGTAATGAATACTTCATTTTGTGATTTCTGATACGTTGTCATCTAACTATTTGACAGGTGGAACAAAAAGTAAAGTCAAAATTAATTTTTAACAAAACTTGTTGTGATAATGTTGATTATTTGCTGTTATCGATATATAGTTATCGGACTTTTATCGCAGTATGGACTTGAAATTCAGTGATTCAAGAGAATAAAAACTCTGGACGGAGCAAGTGCGTTATGGTAGTGAATTTTCATGAAAATGTTTTGATTACAAATATGTGTGTTTTCTTTTTAAGAAAGCAGGCATCAATTTTGGTTACCAGTATAATCTATATAGTAAAAACAATGTGCCATGTTTCATAAAAATAACTTTATTGTGTGAAAATGTAGAAAAATTTCCAAAAGTAAACTTAAAGTGTTCCCGGAAAAACTCGTTTCTTGGTCAACCTTATAGGTTAATAGCAAATTGGGCTATTCAAATATGAAGCATTTGATCAAAATTCGCCACCATAACGCACTTGCTGCATCCAGAATTTCTTTTCTTACAAACATGCATTATATTTCGATGGAAAATGCAAAAATGCAATAACATAAGTCGTGTTTGATTAAAAAAAATTTGTATCACCAACGACTTATAGGCCAGCCTGTAATTGTAGAAATATTTTTTTAAGATGTAGCTCAAGACACCCTATAATTAATATATACAAATTTTTTTCATATCTTGTATAATAACGGATATATTGGGCTTTATTGATTTTTTTACGAAAATTCGACAAAAATTATATACCATTAACGATAAACTCTATAGCTAAGATTACTGCCAAGCATCAGAGAAAGGGTCTATTTGAAATGAATTTTCTGGAAACATTTTAGTAAAATGAAGGACAATGACGGTTGAAACTAAGACTTCAGGGTTTGTAAAACATCCTTCTTGAGACATTTGATTTCCATAGCCCGAATTAGATTCAAGTTATTTGCCTCAATGTTGCCGATTTTGACATTTTAAATCGCAACTTTGACGTTTTGAGGAAAACCCCAATTTATTTTTCTTTAAATCGCTATAACTTTTTTGTCTTTTGACCTACATAGCTAAATTTTGGTAGTTATTTTACCTATAAGGATATAAACCCGCGTACCAAATTTGGTTGCCCTTACTTTGTTAATTCCGGAGATATAAATTTTTTTCGAAAGAAAACACATAATTTTCCGGGAAAACCTGGGCAGATTTTCCTGGCTAACGAATTTATCCAAACCATTTGCAAAAGGAATTTATTCACCAAATTTAATCAAAATCGGCCCATTATTTTTTGAGTTATTGGTGTGATATATATATATATATATATATATATATATATATATATATATATATATATATATATATATATATATATATATATATATATATATATATATATATATATATATATATATATATAAACATATAAAAATTAAAACTGACCCCGGATATGTATTCTTGGGGGCCTAATTAGCGCTCGTTTGATGAAATTTTTTCAAAATTCAAAAGTCGTGATCTCCTCATTAGTGAATTTTTTAAAGATAATTCACTAATAAATCGTGAATTAATTTCAATTATTACCGGCCGTTTTTTAATTAATAGTCTTAGTAATAAAAGTGCTAAAAGTAATCAGTTCTAACCAGTGGTGGCTCGTGAGATGACGCTTCTCTGCATTGTTTATACAAATAGATGTTTTTCTATCTTAACTTAATAAACACAAACGATATTTTCCCCTTTTGCGAAATTTCACTTCATTTCAAGGATCACGATGCAATGACGCAGGTGAAGCGCTGCTTCACCTTTATTTTTCGGTTAAGCTAAACTTTTTTATTCAAAATCTATAATTTTTATTTTTTTCATTCTCTCAAATTCATTTGGTACAACCACATAAAAATGTCTTGTCACGTCGCACCGCAGTTGATAATGTATTTTTATAGTAATTTATGGTACGATATAATTTGCAAGCCCGTCCCTGATCACCGAATTGAATGCATCCATGCCCCAACGCGCAGCGCTTGCATATTGCTGACCACAGACTACCATAGAGCATCAAGCAGCTGCGGACTGACTGAGCCAGATTCGTTTGTATACAAATGCTACGTCTGCTTCGGGACGCTTGCATGAGACGGTTGTCATGGCAACGGCACGCGCACTGGCAGGTTGGTGTTTATTAGTGCCACAGAAGTAATGCAGAGATCTGAGCCTGCTTCAAAGCTTAGTTTCCGTTGTTTTTTATTTTTACTATGTTGCCGTTAAATAATCTGGTATGTGTCACAGACTTTGAAAAGCTGAATTTTTAGTAAATGGAATTGATGTGTTTATTATCACCTCTAAAAGAATAATTTCAAAATTAAAAATATTAGATATAAAATTTCAAGTTATAACAAAAGAGAAGGGCCGTGAATCTGAAAAAAAAATGGTTGTAGCTCGTCCCTCTATAAACAAATGTTCATATGTAATACGCGCCGCATTATATTACCGTGTGCGTGCGTGTACAGTGTCCTCATCGAATATTCCTGGTCATTATTCCTTGTGAAAGTCTATATTTGAATACAAACGGACTATTGATTTAAATACTGAAGTTCCAGGAGAACGCGTGACCTTGAAAATTAAAAAATATATATCTTCGGCGCAGAGGGGAGGTCTTAGCCTCCCTGACACCCCCCCCCCCGTGCTGCGCGGATTTTGCTTCGGTCACTCGAATTTAACAAAAAATGGCATATTTAGCCAAAAAGAAATTCTATTCCTCAATTTTTGTTACCAAATTTTTTTATCTCACTTTTCACAGATTTAAAAACTTTGGAGTTTTTTCTTAAAATAAGGTGGTCTCATTTTTGTCGTTAGTACGCATCATTTTCGAGAAAAATCGATGGGAACTTGAAGTCTTTGTCTACATTTCTCAATAATAATCAAACTAGTTGCTTGAAATGAAAGCTGGCTTTGGAAAACTAACAGATCAACAAAAGAAGTATTAGACATTCACTAGTGGCTGTAAGTGCAATTATTGAGCAGTTAGGCAACCAGTTTGATGGATTCAATTGAAATTCAAAGTTTTATAACTTTAGGAACGCAAACTTGCACAGTGTGTACTCTCAACCTGCAAGGGTTGATTGGAGCCCATAAGAAAATACCACCTCTGTGGATCAGGCGTGTGATATATTTTGTCGGTTGTTGTTTATCATATTTGATAAATACGTTCCCTATAAGAGAATACCGTATACTTGATTTCCAGTATAGTTTACACCAAACTCTCAACAAACTTTTAGAAAGTAACGATTACTACTGGTTTAAGTATACAAAGTTCAGTTCTATTTATCATCTCCAATGTTTTAAAATTATCCGTAAAGAAGTTAAAAAACAAAAACAGCGTATAATAATTATACTTTTAAGATAAATAAGCAACTTTTGGCAAATCCTTCTTCATTTAAGTCGCATATAAACAATAAGAAGAAATCTTCAAGGATTCCTAGTCTTATGTTCTTCACCGAGATACCACTGGTTACTCCACATACAATACCAGAGGGTTTTGCCATGCACTTTGACTCTGTTTATGTTCCACCCTCCGGTCGTCGTCCCGATTCCTATTCTTCTTTACTTGTAAATTTCAGATCTGCAACTGAGGATGAGGTTTTTAAAGCCCTAAAGCGTGTTAAGGCTAAACTTATTATTGGCCCTGACGGAGTCTCATTGTTTATAGGAAAAGATTACGTAGCCGTTCTGAATCATCCCTTATGCTTAATTTGTAACAAAATTTTGATAACGAACACCTACCCTGGTGTATTAAAGATGGCCAGTAATTCCGATATTTAAGTCAGATTGTCGATCAAAGGTTGAGAATAAGACGCCCATTTCGATTAATCGATATATATATATATATATATATATATATATATATATATATATATATATATATATATATATATATATATATATATATATAAAGCCTGGACGCAGTAAGTGCTTTATGGTGGTGAATTTTCATAGAAATGATCTGGCACAAAATATTTTATTATAACTTTTTTTTCTTGTAACATAGAAATTTAAATTTTAGTGTATAGTTTACTTTTTATATTGTAAACCTACCTACCAAATTTGGTTATCATAGCTTTTTATTTTATGAGAGAAAATTTTTTTTCGAATGAAAACTCCATAAAACCTCGTTCGATTTTCCTAATTAACGAACCTATCCAAGCTATTTACAAAAGGAAGGTACATGTCAAATTTTATTGAAATCGGTCCATTATTTTTTAGGATAAATTTTTTTCGAATGAAAACTCAAAATTTTTCCGGAAAACCTCGTCCGCTTTTCCTGACTAACGAACTTATCCAAGCCATTTACAAAAGGAAGGTACATGCAAAATTTTATCAAAATCGGCCCATTATATATATATATATATATATATATATATATATATATATATATATATATATATATATATATATATATATATATATATATATATGTACATACATACATATAAAAATTAAAACTGACCCAGGATATGGGTTCTTGGGGTCCTAGTTCGCGCTCATTTGCAAAAAAAATTTCAAAATTCAAAAGTTGGGATCTCCCTATTAGTGATTTTTTTTTACAAAAATTCACTATAACAAGATATCGACCAACCAGCATGGTTTTGTTACTAAGCACTCAAGTGTATCAAATGTATTATTATTCACCCAGTAGATAGCCGGGTCAATTGATGCAGGTAAACAGGCGGATGTTAGATATACGGATATAGCCAAGGAATTTGACAGTCTAATTTTTCAGAAATTGGTTTTGCTGAGGATCTGGTTCAACTTTTTCGCTCATACTTGACCAACCGTGCATATTTTGTGGAATATATGGGAATTAAATCCAGAAACTACATCTCTGTTCCACAAGGTTCAAACCTAGGTCCTCTACTTTTAATTCTTTTCATTAATGATATCTGTGATGGAGAGATGGTATATCTTGTGAGTGTTTCCTTTATGCCGATGACTTTTGGAGAGACACACTGCGTGACTGTTCTGTGTTGCAAAATTAGTTAGTTACTCTCGTGAACTGATGTCATGATAATCGACTATCACTTAATATAGGTAAATGTACAATAATGACCTATTTTAGAAGAGGTACCAACATCAATTTGGATTATACATTACTGGGGACGGTTTAGTATAGGAGTGATAGCAGGAGAGATTTGGGTCTTGTTTTTGACCAAAAACTTTGTTTCAACCTGCACATCAGTTTTCATCATTATAATCTGTAAGTTCATTGATTGTTGTTGCCCATACTTGGTGAAACCTGTCCATACTACATACAGATTTGGAGACTACTTCTCTGGCTTCACTGTTGGTTTTCGTTTTGTAGTTTTGTAGGTGAAGGACGTAGCCAGCGCGTAAGCTAACTGGAGCAACTTGCCCTTACGAATTCTGGAAGTTCTAGGATGTTCTTCAACGTTTCTGTGACTATAGTTTCGCTGCTTGAGAATGCTGTCAAGCAGCGAAACTATAGTCACAGAAACGTTGAAGAACATCCTAGAACTTTCAGAATTCGTAAGGGCCACTTGCTTCCGTTAGCTTACGCGCTGGCTACGTCCTTCACCAACAAATACCAACAGTGAAGCCAGAGAAGTAGTCTCCAGGTCTGTATATAATCTGTAAGGCTTTCAGTGGAACCGATTGCATATAAGTATTATATAACACATTGGTGGGATCTAAATTGGAATACGCTAGTCAAGTTTGGCCTCCGTTATACTACTACTATAAGGATGCAATAGATAGAGTTCAAAATATATACCTAAAACATATTTGTTACAAGATGAGGACTGCCTATGTGGTCCAAAACACACATTATCAGCAATATGATAAATTTGGCATATTTTCTCTGGAAGCCAGAATGGTTTGCTCTCTTTTAGTTTTTCTCTACACACTGGCGTTCAACAAGGTTGCTTCCCCCCAGCTGCTCTCACGGATTAATTTGAGAGTGGCAACTGTGTTGACTAGAAACAATAAGTTTTTTAGTTTGCTCACAGCCAGAACAGATATTATGCTAAAATCGCCTACATATCAGATGTGTAAGTTTGCTAACCAAGTCTGCATTTTGAGTGATTATTATTATTTCAACAACACACCACGAGGGCTTACAGCCTAAATACTATCGTACCGTGGGTGTCGACAAAGAGGAAAGAGGCAACTTGTTAATTCTGGACTTGAAGGTTTGGAGGTTCGGGGGAGAAGAAAAAACATGTGCCGGCAAGGAATTCCACAACTTGGAAGTCCTAGGAACTAAAGAGCGGGCATAACAAGATGTTCTATGTCTGGTGATCTGGACAGTAAAAGGATGCATTCGCTCTGTTATCCTGGTAGATCTGTTGGGGGCAGCAGGTGGAGCAATTATGGAAGAACACTCCATTGAGCGGTGCCCGTGCAGATATCTATAAAAAAAGAGAGAGAGAGGTCACCAAAGACACGTCGGTGTGCAAGGGATGGCAGTCTTTGGGTGAAGGTTGGATCACCGATGAAACGTATAGCCCTCTTCTGAATGGACTCCAGGATAGCGAGTGTAGAAGCGGCAGTTGCACCCCAGATGTGGGAGCAGTATTCAAGGTTTGGTCTTATTTGTGAAGTATATAAGGTATAGAGATTAGCTGGTGAAAAGTATTTGCGAGCCCGGCAGAGGAAACCTAATTTCTTAGCAGCCGCTTCTGCAATTGGTGTAACATGTTGGTGCCAATTGAGATTTCGATCCACAGAAATGCCAACAAGTGAAAAGGACTCATTACTGTGAATAACTTGGTTGTTCATTCTGATGGTGCTGACCTTGCGTGTAATAGGGCATCTGAGGTGTCGGCATAAGTAATGTGCAATATTCATCTGTTTTACATCGTGTAATTACTGATTTTTCTTTTTATTTGCTGCTAATTGTTTGTGAGTTTGCAATTTCTCAGCCCCAAATGTTTAACTTTATTTGATTGTATCTATAGTTTATAAATTACAGCTTGTACTTTGAATTTATATAAATGCTTACCCGAATTTTGTCTAAACAAACGTCAACAATTTAATGTAATATTAATATGTAATAAATCAAACAAGTCATCTAAAACTCACAAGTTTTTTATTTACACTGACCAGGATAGAGGTGGTGTTAGTTGTAGTAATGCTGTAATGGTCGGAAAGACAAGTTTGCAGAACGTTTCCTAACTGCTGTCGTAACCAAGGATGATAATATGCAACTTGAACCCATAGATTATTCGTAAATACATATAGGAATTGAATTAGTTCGATCTTTTAGGCCATGGCGATGCTCCAGCACGTTCGGTGATTTACACGTTTACCAACATATTCTCACTAAAATAAAAAGATCCTAACCAGCTTTTCAAACCTCCTTGTTTGTAGTTTTCTAAACAAAATGTCGACCTTAAAAAATCGTAAATACAAACGCCTCTAGTAGGCTAACCTATAATTCTAATAACCAGTTTTAATATATCGATAGCTCTGGGATGAACAGATATCATGTTGATTCATTGCTCGTAGACTGACCTATTTAGACTTTTTAGAAAGTCCTAACGCACCGTTGTAGCAGCAAATTTTCATAACATTTTGGGTAAATTTTCTTTAAAAAAATTCACTAATGAGGAAATCCCGACATGTGTATTTTGAAAACATTTCTTCAAATGAGGGCTAACTAGGCTTCCTAGAACCCATATTCTTTAATAATTAAAAGAAACACCTGTATTGCAGCAGTGCCTTAACATAGAACAACTAAATTTGGTAGATGTTTTTTTTTATCAACATCGTTATTTGACAAAAATTTGAAATAGATATAAACTCAAAAAGGGGTGAATTAGGGGTAAGTCACCCTTTTAATGATTTGATTTTTTTAAACCCTAACCTAAGGAAAAGTTAAAGTCCATCAATTTTATAGGAAATTAAATTTTGTACCTTTTTCTCATCTAGTCAATTTTTCGACACACCACCCGTTTTTGAGAAAATCAAGATTTTTAAAGTTGAGATCAAAACAAAATTATGTCCCTTGAAGACTTTATTAAACATTAACATATCTGAAATTTAACAAACGCTATTAAAAACTTTAAAAAACATAAAAAAAACACTAAACCATAAAAACACGAAATATTATTCTCTCATAGATAACTGCACCCTTTGTCGAGAATTAAAGTCGACTCTGTTAAGTAATTGATGTCACTTTTAATAATGGTCCACTTATTATTGATACGACTCCACAAATCTTCCTCAGTTTGAACTGGTGTCAAACACACAGATTATTTTAAAGCTCTCCAGAGAAAAAAGTCACATTTATTCAAGTCTGGTGATCGTGGTGGCCAATGTTGAGGGCAATTAATTCCAGAACCTGTCCATCGACTTGGAAATTGTTGGTTTAAAAATCCACGAACATTTGTAGTGAAATGTGGTGGCGCCCTATCATGTATAAACCACATTTCGCTGCGCAGTTGTAAGGGCAGCTTTTCCATTAGCTCAGAAAGAACATTTTGCAAGAAAAGCAAATATATTGCGCCGTTTAAGGGGTTTGGTAAAATAACTGGCCCAACCAAATGTCCTCCAACAATACCTGTCCACACATTTATTTTAAATTCTCTCTGGAAATGGTGGGTTACTGTAGCATGTAGATTTACGTCCAAATGTTCGTGGCGGTTGTGCCGACTCATTTTCTTTTTTGTTGCCTTCAATCTGTTTTACAAACCCTGAAGTTTCAACCATCATTGTCCTTTATTTTACTAAAATATTTCCAGAAAATTCGTTTCAAATAAACCCTTTCTCTGATGCTTGGCAGTAGTCTTAGCTATAGAGTTTATCGTTTAATGGTATATAATTTTTATCGAATTTTCGTAAAAAATCATTAAAGCTCAATATATCTGTTATTATACAAGATATGAAAAAAATGGTATACATTAATTATAGGGTGTCTTCAACTACACCTTGAAAATATTTCTACAATCACAGGATGGCCCATAAGTTCTTGGTGATACAAATTTTCTTTTTTTAGTCTAACACGCCTTATGTTATTGCATTTTTGCATTTTCCATCGAAATATAATGCATGTTTGTAAGAAAATAAATTCTGGACGCAGCAAGTGCGTTACGGTAGCGAATTTTGATTAAATGCTTCATATTTGAATAGCTCAATTTGCTATTAACCTATAAGGTTGACCAAGAAACGAGTTTTTTCGGGAACACTTTAAGTTTACTTTCGGAAACTTTTGTAAATTTTCAAACAATAAAGTTATTTTGATGAAACATGGCACATTGTTTTTACTATATATGTTATACTGGTAACAAAATTTGATGCCTGTTTCCTTACAAAAATACACATATTTGCTATTAAAACATTTTAATGAAAATTTACTACCATAACGCACTTGTTGATGTATTCGAATTATCAGCGTCCAATTATATTATGGCTATCCTCTTGCCATTCGATGTTGATGGCAATAAGTTAGCCACGCGCACTTTATACTGCGGGAAAAAGGAAATATGCAAATAGTTATCCAAATAGGAGACATTTTTGTATTTCATTGATTAAAAGACAAGATTCACACTTACACCATGATGGAAGTTAGAACTGTTTAAACTATCCATGACATCTGGTTTGTGACAAACTGTTTTGCTTGGGAGATCTGGTTTATAAACAATAGCCTCATTTTGAGTAATAATTCCATCCTAAAAACAGCACCACTCTTATTAGAAAATTAACAAATGTAATAAGTAATAATAAAGCAAAAATATTATAATATTAGATGTTTAACCTAAATTAATGTAATTGGAAATTATCAGTGATATTGTTTCTTTTGAAACACAATGAAATAAATACTTTAATAATTAAAGCTTGTAATGCGTATTAACATACCTGCTTTTGGAACTGCTCAGCAACAAGATATAGCATTCTTTGTCCCCTGTTCATTATAATTAGCTGCTAATTAGTCTATCAAACCACTCACAAATAAAAGGCAAACCAAACTGCCAGTTAATTTTTTTTCCGGGAATAGTGACATAACCACACTTGTGACTATATTCTTGCAAGACACCATTTGAGAATCTATATGGTATTTTGCAATAAAAGTGTTACATGTTAATTATAACACTATTCTAGCAATAATCAAGATAAGGAGATAATTTATATTTTAGGGAATAGAGTTGTAAGTTACTTAGAACTGTTTTCTCGCAAATATTTCTTTGAGTTGTGGTTTATGGTTATACTTCAAAACTGATACATGATATTTGTAACAGCCTTGACGGGAGAATATAGTCTAGTTTTGAAACATCCATAGCGTTTTAAAGGCATTTAAAACCTAAAGGACATGTGCTACGACTTCGGACGTTTTTCCTGCAAAATATGGGATTATTTTTACACAGGAATTAGTCATAACCTAAAAATTGAAAAAACCCAACTTATGACACTCTTCTCGCAAAGGTGTGATATATATATATATATATATATATATATATATATATATATATATATATATATATATATATATATATATATATATATATTATGTCACCCATTCTTGGAACAAGTCTATGGAACCACACGGTGAATCCCAGATTGTCGCTCTAGACATATCCAAAGCCTTCGACCAGGTCTGGCACGCAGCGCTGCTTAATAAACTTCTGGCCTATGGCCTACCACCGAAACTCTGTACCTGGACTGCAAACTTCCTCTCCAACGGGAGCATTTCTGTTGTTGTGGATGGTCATTCCTCTAAACTATATCCAATTAATGCAGGAGTTCCTCAAGGTTCAGCTTTAGCCCCTACTTTGTTTCTTCTTCACATCAATGACCTCCTCTCTAGCACATCCAACCCAGTTCACAGTTACGCAGACGACAGCACCCTCCACTCAAATATACAATATTCTAAGCCTGTCTCTTTGGCCCAACTGGATGACGATCGCAGACACACGGAGGGTTCTGTCTCCGTGGATCTCTAAAAAATATTAGACTGGGGAAGTAGAAATATTGTACAATTCAATATATATATATATATATATATATATATATATATATATATATATATTATATATATATATATATATATTATGTCACCCATTCTTGGAACAAGTCTATGGAACCACACGGTGAATCCCAGATTGTCGCTCTAGACATATCCAAAGCCTTCGACCAGGTCTGGCACGCAGCGCTGCTTAATAAACTTCTGGCCTATGGCCTACCACCAAAACTCTGTACCTGGACTGCAAACTTCCTCTCCAACAGGAGCATTTCTGTTGTTGTGGATGGTCATTCCTCTAAACTATATCCAATTAATGCAGGAGTTCCTCAAGGTTCAGCTTTAGCCCCTACTTTGTTTCTTCTTCACATCAATGACCTCCTCTCTAGCACATCCAACCCAGTTCACAGTTACGCAGACGACAGCACCCTCCACTCAAATATACAATATTCTAAGCCTGTCTCTTTGGCCCAACTGGATGAGGATCGCAGACACATGGAGGGTTCTGTCTCCGTGGATCTCCAAAAAATATTAGACTGGGGAAGTAGAAATATTGTACAATTCAACCCCACCAAATCTCAGTCTTGCTTTGTTTCTCATAAAAGATACACCAGCACTAGAACCATCACAATGAACAACCAAGTTATTCAAAGTAATGAGTCCTTTTCACTTGTTGGCATTTCTGTGGATCGTAATCTCAATTGGCACCAACATGTTACATGAATTGCAGAAGCGGCTGCTAAGAAATTAGGTTTCCTCTTCCAGGCTCGCAAATACTTTTGACCAGCTAATCTCTATACCTTATATATTTCACAAATAAGGCCAAACCTCGAATACTGCTCCCACATCTGGGGTGCTGTTGCCGCTTCTACACTCGCTATCCTGGACTCCATTTAGAACAGAGCTATACGTCTCATTGGTGACCCTACCCTCACCCAAAGGCTGCCATTCCTTGCTCACCGACGTGCCGTTGGTGACCTCTCTCTCTCTTTTATAGATATCTGCACGGGCAGTTCTCAGAGGAGCTTTCCTCCATAGTTCCTCCACCTGCTGCCCCCAACATATCTACCAGAGGAACAGAGCGAATGCACCCTTTTACTGTTCAGGTCACAAGACATAGAACATCTTGTTATGCCTGCTCTTTTGTCCCGAGGACTTCCAAGTTGTGGAATTCCTTGCCGGCGCATGTTTTTTCTTCTCCTCCGAACCTCCAAACCTTTAAGTCCAGAATTAACAAGTTGCCTCTTTCCTCCATGTCGACCCACACGGTACGATAGTATTTAGGCTGTAAACCCTCGTGGTGTGTTGTTGAAATAAATAAATAAATAAATAAATAAATAAATATATATATATATATATATATATATATATATATATATATATATATATATATATATATATATATATATATATATATATATATATATATATATTTCAAGTTTAAATTCTATAAAACATGCTTGCATCTACACATACAACACATAAAGATGCACACATAAAGATAATATAGGAGAAGACTGCAGGAACAATAAGACACAACACAGAAAAATAAAGAAGAAAGAACATTAAAATAAATATAACATTGTAGAGCAACATAATCTTATTTCTATATTTTACCATCTATTAAAAGCTTTTTTAAAATCTTTTTGACATCTTCTTTTTCTATTTCCTCCATTCTATGTGTTTTTGCACCTTTCCAGTAAAATTAGAATGTAATATATCATTTGGAGAATTGTGAAAAACGATTACGTAATGAAATTTACCGGCAAACAAGACTTGAATAAACCTTTTAAAATAATTACACAAATGATAAAATCTCGTTAAACAAACCGGATTAAAAACAAGTCGTAAAATGATCCTCCGATCTGTGAACCATTAATTAAATACGTTGAGTGTAGAGTTGGGCGAATAATGCATGCGCCATCCATAACGGCTGTCAGCCAGAGGGCTCACTACAAATGTGTGTGTAATGTATTTTTGGGAGGCACATTAGTACTATAATTTGTGCATGTATGCTCATACTCACACGGAATAAACGATTACCGACATATTTTAGACATTTGTTACTTGTAAATGCATAATTGTATTATAACTATACCATAATTTATCACTCACGTACACCCTATTAGCATATATAAGCGTTAAAGGCCAAAGGACCTTGTCCAAAAAATACGTCAGAATGTTAAACTGTTGTTGAAAAGCCTGCATTTGAATTGTTTCTGTTTATTAAGTGAATTTTTGCTTATAAACAGACAAAAGCTCGAAATAAAGCTGCATATATCAGCGGTGGATCGTAATGTTACATTCTACGGGGTTCTGGATTTGTTGATGAACAAAACACAGCTTTCCAAACTACTAATTTATTATTACCAACTATTTTTCAACACCAGTGTCAACTAAAGTATTTCTCTTTTCTATTATTAAATATCCATAGAACTATATTCCACTATCGCCTTCTATGATCGCTTCTTATACACCAACACTTACTGTTGACTCGCTTAATACTCTATGATCACTTATTTTACACCACACTACTCAATACTGAACTAACTTACTCTGCGCACCGCTCGTCTATTTATACTGTCTATAGAAATTCTAGACGTTCTACACTATTCTACACCTGTCACTTCTGGTCTATTCTAGCAATGTCGTTCCAGAGTGTTCGCTGTGACTCTGCCCCTCTCTTATATTCGATCGTACCTGTCGAATTCTGACATTTCTTGGTATGGCGTAAGTCTGTGCATATGGACCACCTTCATCTTGCTCTTCGGGCTCCTCTAAATGTGATAGACAACACTATATTGAACCTTTTGACCACCTTATTCAGACCTCCCATAATTTCTGTAGTTTAGGTGACCGTCGCTTGCGTCGTACTGGCTTGTAGAACAACACCCGATCTTCTTCTTTAAAACGAGCTGAATTAGTTGGCACGTCATAACGGGTCTTCATGCGGTCGCTTTCTATTTGTATGTGCATTTAGACAGCAAAGTGGATGGTTTTTCTTCTCGTTAATATGTCGGGAATTCCTTCAAGCGAAGTTCTTAGGTGGTACTGGTTCTTCCGTATATTTGCTGTTGTTCTGATGTTTCTACTTGCACAAATATCTCGGCGGGCCATATTCATCCTAGACATCAGCTCTGTTCCAACAAATGTATTTACTGGCCTTTTTCTGGGTTGGTTTCATATTTACGTGGTCTTTGCACCTTTCGTCTTGTATTTCTCTCATACTTTCTTCTACACTTGCTGCTGGCTGAGGGTCGTCTCTTCCTCTCACAACTCTCTTCACTAGAATTGCACTTTCACGGCAGGCGTTGCTATTTTCCTCTATGGTGATTTTCCGCACTACCAGGTTACTGCCAGGCGACATTATCATTTCTTCACCGCCGATAGTCAGGATGTTAGTGCCAAGATCAAGTTTAGCGCATTGACCCTGAAGTATGTCCAAGCCAATTATAATCGGGTCTGAAATGGCGGCGACTATGGCCCTCTGCTTTGCCTTCCATGTGCCAATTTCCAGCTCGACGTCAGTTTCGCCAAATACCTGGATCCGATCACCACCGGCTGCATTTACTCTGTACACTCTGTCTGGCTCTCCTACTCGCCATCTTGGAACCATGTCGCGGCGAATAATCGTCCTAGGTGCGCCTGTGTCGACGACCATCTGGGTATTATTAACGCTTACGCATCCGTCTACGATGAGAGCGCTGCCAGAATCGCTAACCTGAGAAATGGTTACCGGCCTTAGGTTCACTTTCTCCCTTGCGCGTGATCTTAGAGCCCAACATTCGCCCCTTATATGTCCCACCTTGCCGCAGTTCAAGCACCGCAAGGCATTTGCACGGTGAGCTCTTATTGTGTGTCCATGAGACGTCGGCCTTATTTGTTCTGCTATTTTCTCTAGTAGCTGCATGATCTTGGATGGATCTGTTTTATTTTCTTCTTGGACTTGAAGACTTCGAACTTTCACATGACTTTCTGACGCTTGCTTTACCGCTTCAATCTCCAAGGAATGTGCCAAAGCATCGTTCAAGTTTTTGTGTCTCGCCATCCTCAGCGCCTGTTGCGTGTCGGTATCTCTGATGCCGTAAATGAAGGTTTGCAGCGACAGCTGGTTTAAAATCTCTCTAGGAGCTATGGGGTAGGCTAATCGTGTCAGTCTGACAACGTCGGCGTGGATATGTTGGAGACTTTTGCCCGATTTCTGATAACGATTTTACAACTGCAATCGATACAGCTGTTGTAATTGCTAGTCGCCAAACCTAATCTCTAATTGATGTTTAATGCTGTCAAAACTCAACAATTCTTCCCTGGGAATACCTTGGAGCACATCTAGGGCATCTCCTCTGAGAGCTACTATTAACGAGGTGGCTTTCTCTCTCTCGCCCCAACCATTTGCTGTAGTAGCGGCTTCGAACTGGCGTAGATAAATACCCCATGGCACTGAGCCATCAAAGGTGGGGACCTTAATTCTTGAGACCGGGCTATCTTCGTGCCTGATGTTTCCTTTGGCTAGGGTTTAGCACTTATTTTCTAGTGATTGTATTTTCTGATGCACTTTCTCTTGTATATTCGTCAGCTTGTCATGTACATCGTCGCTGATACCCCTTACTCTGCTTTCCACTTCTTGGAAGATGTCGTCTTTTACCTGCTTCATACGTTCGTCCACACGCGAAGTAATATTCTTAATTCTGTTGGCTTGTGCTTGCACAATTTTCTTTGTTTATTCATCTCCTCTTCTGGCTGCTTCGTGTCTTTTTCCGGCCTCTTCGTCTCTTTTTCTCATTTCTTCTTTGACTTCTTCGTCTCTTTTTCTCAGTTGCTCTCTTATCTCTTCGTCTCTTTTTCCGACCTATTCATCTCTTTTTCTCATTTCTTCTTTGGCTGCTTCGTCTCTTCTTCTGACCTCTTCATCTCCTTGTCTCATTTCTTCTTTCGCTTGTTCGTCTCTTTTTAGTGAATTTTCTTGCTTCTTCCGCACTTTTTCTGGCTTCTTATCGTGCTAATTTGGTTTCTTCGTCCATTTTTCTCATCTTCTCTCTTGTCTCTTCGTCTCTTTTTCTCATTTCTTCTTTGGCTTCTTCGTCTCTTTTTCTGGCCTCTTCATCTCTTTATCTCAATTCTTCTTTGGCTTCTTCATCTCTTTTTCTGGCCTCTTCTTTCATTTCTTTAATCAATTTCAATAGCTGGGCGTCCATTTTGGCTGTTGTGCTACGTGTCTTAGGCATAGATGTACTTAAAGCTGGTACACAGTTTATTCTGTTTCAAGAACACATTCAGTTATGACTTACCGCTGACACTGATCTCCCAGAGATTCTAGAAATTTTCACGTTGTTCAACGAATATTCTGGAAAATATTTCTGCTACCAGCTTGAAAATCCCACTTCTGACACCAGTTGTTACGTTCTACGGGGTTCTGGATTTGTTAATTAACAAAACACAGCTTTCCAAACTACTAATTTATTATTACCAACTATTTTCCAACACCAGTGTCAACTAAAATATTTCTTTTCTCTATTATTAAATGTCCATAGAACTATATTCCACTATCGCTTTCTATGATCGCTCCTGATACATCAACACTTACTGTTGACTCGCTTAATACTCTATGATCACTTATTTTACACCACACTACTCAATACTGAACTAACTTACTCTGCGCACCGCTCGTCTATTTATAGTGTCTATAGAGATTCCAGACGTTCTACACTATTCTACACCTGTCACTTCTGGTCTATTCTAGAAATGTCATTCCAGAGTGTTCGTTGTGACAGTAATATTTGAAAACGGGCAAACTTGGAGACACTTTTATGTAGGTTGCAGAATCTTGTCAATCTATTAAAGCGCGTGGTCAAATGTAACCAGTGCTAAACAAGTGAAGAGAGTCAGTTTGAGACGATTCTTTTAATTACAGTAAAAAAAGTATAAGAAAAGTTGAGAGTCACCTGGAGGAAAATCAGTTAAAATTCAAACACAGGTGAGCAACGAGTGAGGCAGTGCTGGCGTTACGAATAACAATGGAAATAATATTGTTCCTAAACGTCAAAATGTTTGTGGTTGACATCTTTGGGTTAGTTGAATAAAAAGGCTTTTTCTTTCCAAACAAATGTTTATTCTTGTCCCGACGCGTTTCAACCTGTTAATCGGTCATCTTCAGGGGAATGTAGAAGTTACAAAAGCCTTGCCAGAAAAACTGAATTTTCCGGTAGGCTGTTTCTGCGAGAGCACAACACACAGTATAAAATATCTAAAGGAGGTACCAATAACTCGCCGCAACAATAAGTCAAAAACTAAAAAGCTATCTAACTACACAACTACCAAAGATTACAAGTTAGCAAATACAGACTACAACATGCAATAAAGGTAACTACAAATCATTTACCAGAACCGGTCCTGGGCGTGACGAAGAGCACTGCCAGGGGATCCGTTAAGTCCTGGGTTAGAAACGACCATAGGGTGTACTGGGCAGACTATCCAGGGGTTAGACATGGGAAGTCAGAACCCTGAGCTGCTAAATCTTAGCTCAGGAACATAACAGGACTCTTGACGGGACACATGGCTGTCAAGAAACACCTTCATAAAATGGGGCGGTTCGAGGGGGACCTGGCATGCAGACTCTGCGGCGAGTGGGAGGAATCAGCCCAGTATATCTTGTGCGAGTGTAAAGCTCTGAACCGCAAAAGACAACTGATCTACGGACCGCCTAGACCGGAGACAAGCAATATAAAACCTTACCCTACCAATTGCTGTGCAGACTAGTTCAAAGCAGTGATTTTGGAATGGGTGGAGTTGAAAAGACAAAGGGCATGCACAATAAGCCAAAGGTTGCGGTGCTTTTTGGGCGGCAAAGACGCGGACGAGCCCCTAGGAAGAAAAAAAGTCGGGCAGTGAAACTGCAGATGCTGCACTGAAGCAGCAGAAACAATAAACACTTACTATGCAACTGCCTGGCTCAGTTCTGCAAATTGCTGAAATACCTTGGAAGGGTGACTCTCACACTCTAACCAGGAAATAGGTAAAATAACTCCCAAAAAAGATAGTAGACTATATGAAAAATGTGAACATTTTGGGCAACTATTAGAAAATAGAGCCATGAACTAAAGACCCTTTGGGGTCGTAGCACTGAGAGGGCAAATGCCTACACCACTCACTAAACAATCTATAATCTACTTCTTCCAATTTTCCTGCCTTTAACAAGTTCCTAACTTTCTATATTTCCATATTAAATGAATCTTTGATTTCTTTCTTATTTTGTTTGGGGACATTGTTTTGTATGTCTACCGAGTATGGCTTAAGATATAGGATTTTTAGTTTTGATGCTCACCAGCAGTAACAAGCTTCGCTGCGTTTTGTCTACCATGGTTGCTGATATAGGAAATGGGTATGTAATGCGGTGGTTTCTTCCTGCCTTTCTGTCCCGTTATGAAACAGAGTTTTGGGTTAGAAAGAAAAGCAGGAAAATGTGTAAATTGGTATTAAGTAGTTTCAGACTATGAAAGAAGAAGAACTGTTTGTTATACAGCCGCATCAGCTGCTTTCGTAGGTCGCACCTCATGGCATGTATGAGGTTTTTGGGACCTGTTATTTATTAAATTCTTAAACCCCCTGAGATCATTTTCCGAAGAGCTGGCCTAGCAGAACGAGAACTTTTCGAAAATATCAAGAAAAGACGAACAGGTTATTTCGGACAAATACTGCGTGGAGAACGCTATCAGTTTCAACGCCTCATTCTTCAGGGTAAAATTGAAGGAGGAAGAAGAGGAGGAGACAGATAAACATTATCGTGGCTGAGAAACATCCGTCAATGGACGGGGATAAAAGACTTCCAAGCGTTACAGAATGCAGCAATTAGTAGGACCATCTGCTGGGAAAACGATGAACGCCTACGCAGGAATTTGCACGGAATTTTAAGAAGAAAAAACCAATCGGGGGCATTTAGTGAATAGCTTGGATAAGGAAAAACACTCTACCAACCAACGCCAGCCCAGACCAAGCATCTTACTCACTCCAGGACTACCCCCATTTTCTCAGTTACCTACTCCTGGACTTCTGCAAGGTGTAGTTTTCCTTTTTTTAGGTTTTTTAGTAGAGAGAGCGGGGGTCTTTTGGAGATGGTAAGAGTGGTGGTTAGAGGAGTTGTTAGGGGATGGGGGCGGCTGGTGGGGTTTTTGTTTCCTTGGGATTCTATAAGCTGCTTTCTTCACATTTTGTTTATATTTCCTTTACATTTTGCTACTATATTTTCTGAGCGCCGTAACTTGCTTAGCTGCTAAAACCACAACATTTATGTTGTTGTTTATGCATACCAGGCGGGGGCAGTTCGAGGCACGGTTTTGAACATGTTTTTAAAGAGCTGATCATAAGCTAATCTGGAAAATTACCAATATTACCAACCTATACATACCATATTTTCCAGGAAGGATGCATATTTTTTCAATAGTCAAAATTTTTCAATAGTCAAAATTTACCGAACTTTAAGCTAATCGGCCAAAACGGTGTGTTTTAGGCATTTAACAAATTGACGATTTTTTATAACATACAAATCCGCATATCTATACTTAAATAAAAATATTTTGTTTTCTTTTGAATTAACTTCCAACTACATACACAAAGGGTGTAGTTGTTATGCTAATTTGTGGCAAAAACGATCAATTTATTGTTTGCTACACCTTTTATTGTTTCGTTGATATGTTGACTTCATGAAAAATTTCAAAGAAATAAACAAACATAATATTTCGTCAAATAATCATAAACCGAATATTATTACGTATGAAATATTATTTCTACGTGGAAAAATGTTCATACAAAAACCGGGTGAAAACCCATTTACTTTCGAATGTAATTTATCTTGGTCGTAACAGAGCGTAAAAGCATAACAAAGCATAACAAAGTCCACAATAATTAACAGTTCGGAATGGTATAATAATTTATTCTTTTCATGCGATTCACACTTGAATGTAGGATTGTTAACAGGCACCTATATACACACACACACACACACTTATATATATATATATATATATATATATATATATATATATATATATATATATATTTATATTTATATTTCTATGATAAAAAGTTTAAGGCAGCTTGAGATTGAGTTTGAAAATTGAAAAATTATGTATTTTCGATAGTCACAATGAAATGTTTATTTGTAACAAAACTAATTGTACTTATTAGCTTCAATATCTGAACAAGTCCAATAGCAAGTGTTAAGCAATATGTACAATGGACTAAATAAGTAATTTAAGAAAGTTTAAACAATGTTTTAGGTTAACTATAGTATAAACAGTGAATTATAAATTTTGAACTTGCCGCTTAGTATGAACATAGTTTTTGACTAACCTTTTAATCAAGCAGTAGTTTTAAAAATTCATGAACTCCAAGGGAAGTGATTGTTTTTGACTAATATGTAAATAGACAGCATTCATTGGATCAGGTGACATAACCATTTGCACATTTGAAATTAATGCAACAGGATTGGCAGAGAACAGTGAGGTCGATATCCGGCATCTTAGATAACAGGAGAACGTTTTTAACAGGAAGAGCGAACATCACGCTTCTAAAAATCCATTATGTTTTTCTCCAAAATTATAATATAACTTGTGATATATCCAGTCAAAGTGTTTTAAAAGTACAGTGTAAAGTCAGGATCGTCGTTCGTAATAAAGAATAACCTCTCCAGCAAATAATTGAGTGTAAACAATACGTGTCTGGACAGAAGGCGTTACTGACGCCAAGGTATTTATAATACAGTTAAAATATAAATCTAATTGTCGCAACTTTAAACAGAAAGAACTCAAACAAGTAACAGAATTGTCAATAAGAATTTTACAATGACTTAAATGTCATTTAAGTCAAACATCTAAAAGAAAAAGAATTTAGCCCGTTAAATAAAGAGATTCAAGTAAATATCAATAGATGTCGCTACGATATCCTCCCGAGAATATAAAATAATTCAAACATCAACCATCTTAACAACTGAAGCCGTTGCCATAGGAATAGAATAACAGTTTTGCAGAAAAGTATAGAAAGAAAACTAAGTTTTTTTAAAGTTATTAATAAAATTGAATGGCCAATATAAATTAGAGGATCTAGTAAGAGATTAATATAAATGTTAAATGCTAGATGAAATTGTTTATATTGTTTTATAGTTTGTTTTAAGTATAAAACACTTATTAATAGAAATTAAGTTGTCAATTTGAAATATTTTGTGGTTTCATTTCCTATCAGGGTACATAATTTTGATAAAACTTTACAGAAAATTTAGGTAAAAGGTTTAAGGTAAAAATTTTCATTTGATCCCACTAAATCCCTGCAGAATAGAGTCTACATAATACAAGGATACAATTACGAAGAAAACAACTTAAATAAAAAAAGGTAAATTTATTCAATTTAATGTAAATATAAATCTGTTTAATATTGGTTATAATTCTTAAAAGTAACCAAACTTTTAGTTACTTACATACCTAAAGGTGTTTTAAAAGTGTCAGAATTTGATTTACAAATTAAATTAAATAACATATTGAACCCTATAATTAATAAATAAATAAATTTAAAGACGCTGAACTACATATATATATATATATATATATATATATATATATATATATATATATATATATATATATGTTTATATACATAAATATTGCTAATTCTTTCTCCTAATTCAACTTGTAATAAACATCGATGATGAGAACACATGTGGTTGTTAACTAAATGCCCTCAATTCTGATTGTGGGAAAAACTTTTATTTAACTACAAAAGCAAGATGCCGTTAAGTAGTACGACAAGCCTAGGGTTTTGTGTATACTGCTCAAAACGGTTTAGGGGTCAGCCTCTCATTGGAAATATACACTACTCACTACTCAAGATTCAAAACGTCTCTCGCAAAAATTTTACCCTTTTTATGTTCGATCTAACATTTGATTGCCGCAATCGAATTAAAATCCGCTGAAAACGTTTGCAAGCACGATTCTTTCACTATTAGCTTGCTGTATTGTAAAATGTCAGAGAATTTACATAAATTTTATACAGGGTGTTGGAGAAAAATTGAAAATGCTATATACCCCCAAGAAGCTGCCGTTTGAAAAACAAATTTTATTTCTTAAATTTTAACTAAAAACATGCTGAGATAAGACAAAAGCTACAGGATGGTGTTTGACGTTTCCGTTTGTGCTTTTAGTGAATTTTCATAGAAAAAATTCACTAATGGGGAGATCCCGACTTTTGAATTTTGAAAAAATTTTTGCAAATGAGCGCGAACTAGGACCCCTAGAACCCATATCCGGGGTCAGTTTCAATTTTTATATGTTTATATATATATATATATATATATATATATATATATATATATATATATATATATATATATATATATATATATATATATATATATATATATATATTTATATATATATTTATATATATATTTATATATATATATATGTATCACACCGATAACTCAAAAAATAATGGGCCGATTTTAATAAAATTTGGCATGTACGTTTCTTTTGTAAATAGCTTGGATAAGTTCGTTAGTCAGGAAAATCGGACGAGGTTTTCCGGGAAAATTTTGAGTTTTCATTCGAAAAAAATTCTTATCTCAAAAAGTAATAAGCCGATTTTAATAAAATTTGGCATGTACCTTCCTTTTGTAAATGGCCTTGACAAGTTTGTTAGTCAGGAAAATCGGACGAGGTTTTCCGGGAAAATTTTGAGTTTTCATTCGAAAAAAAATTTTATCTCAAAGACTAATAGGCCGATTTTGATAAAATTTGGCGCGTACCTTCCTTTTGTAAATGCCTTTGATAAGTTCGTTAATCAGAAAAATCGGACGAGGTTTTCCGGAAAAATTTTGAGTTTTCATTTGAAAAAAATTTTTATTAAAAAAAATAAAAAAGCTATGATAACCAAATTTGGTAGGTATGTTTACGATATAAAAAGTAAACTATACACCAAAATTTAGATTTCTATGTTACAAGAAAAAAAAGTTATAATAAAATATTTTGTGCCAGATCATTTTTATGAAAATTCACTACCATAACGCACTTGCTGCGTCTTCGAATTTTTTATTTACAGGATGATTACAAAAAAGGAGTTTTGTTCTGTTTTTGGGGGGTACTGAACTGCGCTGACCTCTGGCGGACAAAGTAAGAAGTATGGGCAGTGATATTTCATCTCAGCGGTGACTTGACCCGCTCCTTACCAGTTAAGGGTTAACAAATTATCTATGACATCGTATCGCCTGAGTGGACATTCTATAGATATTTTTATATAAATTTATGAAAGGTATAATAAAAATAGACATGTTTTGGAAAAAAAAAAGTGTGATATAAGTACAGAATTTGTCTCAAGAAGATTACCTAGTCAAAAAATAATGTAACTAGGGAAATTTTCATCGTTTGCTAGACCACACTCGAATGCTTTGTTTGCTTCTTATTCAATGAAGAGACTGTATATGTTAAAAAGTCTGACTATTCACTGCTAAAATCAAAAACAAAACAAAAACGAAACATGCATTTTTCGATTTCATTTGATGTTCAAGTCTAATCCTTGTAGTTTCTGGAGAGCTCGTATATTGGTTCTGATATGAAAAGGCCTTTCCATAATTTAAATAGTAAGACCAACAAAATTAGTCAGATTTGCACAATATTAATATGCGAATGCAGGAGGCATCTAAATGAAATGCAACATTGCAGGAGAGTGCATTGCGGAGTGCCAGATGTATCATATGATTCATCCATTGCATGCTTGATTCTAGCTAAATCCTTATTCATGCCCCTTCCAGATTTTCATATTGTAATTCCTTTTTATCCTGTCTGTTTCACAGTCTTTTCACAGAACATTAATATTGACAGAAATACTCATTTATATCTGTCCCTCTTTAATATATCCGTGATTCATTGCCTGAAACGGAAGATTATACCGTTCTTTTATTCTTTATGAAAATCTTAAATTCAGTAGCTCTTTAAGTTTTTATTTTATATTTCTATTATTTTTAGGACAGTACATACTTATATTTTGATGTTTTTTATAAAGTTTGGAACATTTTTTTAAAGAAAAAACAAAAACTTTGATCTCTTTTTGATTTTTTTTTCATGTTACGGAAGCTGTTTTCTTGTTCTGTCATTTCCTTTTACCTATCGTCGTCATCCTAATCCAAAAGCTATGTCGCCCTGTTGTCGAACACGACTTTCTGTCTTCAACAGCTCTTTTCGTTTTACTGTAGGTACCACACTTCATCAATAGACCAGTATTTCCAGAAATTTGCCCCTTGGTCAATCTCTTCCATTTGCTTCAAGTATATATCTTTTAAATAATACTGTCGGAAGATTTTTGTGTTAAGTACACTTGGAGAACTCAAAGTTAGTGAAACGATCATCAGGTCTTTAAAAAATATCTTTTTGCTGATTTGGTTTTCCAAGTGCATTTATCAGTGCTCATCGCATATTTCAATCTTAACTTAGTGAGATAATTATGTTTTGGAACATACTTAATAAATTTTACTCCGGTCAATTTCTTTCAGCAAGCATTTGCTTCTTCCACCGCTTCTAGCACCTTTTTATTTGTGCATCTATAAGTCCACCTTGTCTTTGTCATTATTGTTCAGGTCCACGTTTCAAAAGCTTCTATTCTCTTTACGCCCCGCTTAGTCAGAGTCCAGCTTTCCGCGCCATATATTATAATACTTAATACCTATGACTTGATGGACCTCACCCTCAGGCCCAAATTAAAATGTTTATTTGTGGGAAAAGTACTTTGTCTCTTGAATGCTTGCATCGCCATCGTGACCACTTATTCCAGTTTTTTGCTACATCTATTATCACCCGTAATAATATTCTAAAACTGTGTAATTATTTATACTTGTTTAAGTTGTTGGCCGTTATTTTTTTCGGATAGTAAGTTATATGTGTATCAAATTTGGTTAAAAAAGCAGCAGGTGTTCCAAAGTTATGCTGGAACATACATATCCGCATAACCAGTAAGAGTTGATCAATATACTAAGTGAAGATTGGAACCTGTGATGAGCACTGAGAAGCGCTTTTAGAGAACGCAAATCACGACACCACATTAAAAAAAAACTGACGATCGTTTCACCAATCAAGCTGGCGTCATCAGAGGATGAATAATTCTAAATATCTTATAACCACAACTCTAGTTATATTCATCTGTAGGTAGCCGGTCACTAAAGATTTGGGGAGGTTCAACGACACCAAACATTAACATAATTCGTTTGGCGGAAATATCTGTATTCTTTTATTATGCCGATATTCACTTCGTAAAGTAATCTATCAGCAGACGATCCATAGGCGGCAGAGCGCGGTTCATACACTTATTATTATTCCTATATTTAGCAATATATATATATATATATATATATATATATATATATATATATATATATATATATATATATATATATATATATATATATATATATATATATATATATATATATATATATATACTTTCGAAGGCGTTTAACTGTCCTGGTTGTCTAACATTTTTTATTAATTTTAGATTCTCCTCATTAACGTGGTGATTATTATCCCAAATATGTCGGGCGACGGAAGATCTATATATAATACCGTATGCCGTGCCAAATTGAATCTAATTCCAATAGATCTTTCTGTTTGTCCGACGTATTTAAGATCACAATCTTTGCAACCTATTTAATAAATTCCCGAAATTTTGGCCGTACTATCGTTGTCTTTTAGGTTACCTAGCAAGTTTTTAAAGTATTTTTTTTGTCTAAAATATTAGTTGCAAATTGGCTTTACCTCGAATAACGAGGGGCCTAGATAGCATTTTAAAAAAAGCCAATTCGCAGCTAGCATTTTCGACAAAAAATACTTTCAAAAAGATGTTAGGTAACCCAAAAGACAAGGATAGTACGGCCAAAATGTTGGGGATTTATGAAATAAGTTGTAAAGATTGTGATCCTAAATACGTCGTACAAACAAAAAGATATATTGGAATTGGATTCAAAGAACATTTGGCACAACTAAGATACGGTACTATAGATAGATCTATCGCCCGACATATTTTGAATAGTAATCAATGTTAATGAGGAAAATCTAAAATTAACAAAAAACGTTAGACAACCAGGACAGCTAAACGCCTTCGAAAGTATATATATATATATATATATATATATATATATATATATATATATATATATATATATATATATATATATATATATATATATATATATATATATATATATATGTATTGCTAAATGATAGATTACTTTACAAAATAAATATCGGCGTAAGCACGTTCGATAGATAATAAAAGAATACAGATACTTTCGTCAAGCGAAATATGCTAATTTTTAATGTAATTGAACTGCCCTAAATCGTTAGTGACCGACTACCTACACATGAATATAAATAGATTTTTGTATAGAAGATATCAAGAATTATTTATCATCTGATGGCGCTAACATTGTTAGTGAAACTATAGTCAGAATACAATTTTGCGTAAAATATAAAATCAGTATATACGTAAATCATATTCTAAGAGCAATGTTAACATTCCGTTTTTAATATTTCTTAATTGAGCCACGGCAAGACCTCCTAGACATTAGTATTATTGCAAAACCGGGGGAAATAACTAATGCATTATGTAGTAACAGTAACAGTATCGGCATTTTTATGGCTTGTCTCCGTGCTGAAGAAAATAATTGTTAGGTTCGTTGTGTTGAATTTAGTACCACGGGCGTCAATATTCTTTGCAAGTATCAAGACCTGCTTACAAAATGAGAACGGTACCTACTGATAGATATGTTACTCGATCCATCATTTTTATTATCCATGATTTTGCAGGTTAGTTGGTCAATCTTTTTTAAAAATAAATATCACTTTAAAGCGTACAGTACAGTCTGCTGCTTAAAATTAGACATACCTACGTTTGTTAACCAACCAAGCCTATCGAGCGTAATCTACAAGCCGCTTGCTCACGGTCGACCAGATTTCAGTGTAAAAAGTTAAGATGCTTACCGGCAATCAGGCCATTGCTGACCCTTTATCTAAACTAACCTACCCTCATCTAAACTAACCTTCCCTCCACCTTGAGCTCGATCTCAACGACGACAGTGATTTGAAAAATCATCCGCCGCCGGCGAGTCTTGAACTGTCGTCCCCCGAGTCCGTATTGGAAAGTCTGAATCGACTTTCCCGCACGGCCACGGATTTCAGTGTACTCCTGGACAATTGCGAAATCGCCGCGAAACGTATTCCTATTGGTTTGTTTAAAATACTATCGTAAAACTGTTGTTTCTTATTACATTTTATAAATTTGTTTTACTAATTTTTGTGTGCATACAGTTAGAAGTGATTTTTTTAATCAAGCTTATGGTTGTTAACACGATCTAAATGTCTTCATTACTTTTAAGTTTGTCTAGCCCCAATGTTAATTAAGGGCCCCCCTTTATTATACTTACTTATCTTGTGCTTATATGTGTAATATAAAAATAAAAAAGGAGTGAAACAGCAAATGAATTTATTTAGTTTAGTGCTGTATTCGATATTATCTGAAAAAGGCATTATAGGCGACGTTCTGGAATGTATTTTAGGTAAATTTACAGTTTACTGCACGGACGGTTTTTAGAAAATTTGTTTTAGAAACATGCTTAGAACCCTCCTTGGATGCACAATCCACAAGGGATATTTGTCGCAAACAACCCCCAAGAAAGTTAATGGACCAATAATTGATAGGGATTCTGGGCGGGGAGGAAATATGAGCGGAAAATGCTAAAGAAATATTTAGTCGGACTTTGAAAATATGCGTTTTTTTACATTTTGCAGCAATACCTCTTTTAAACCCTGTCTACCCCGCAGCGCTTTTATATTTGTCCAGGTCCAGTAACTTTCTTGGGGGTTGCTCCCAAGAAATTTTTCTTGTGCTTTATGCTTTGCAGGTAGTTGTATGTATGCACAAGGGAAAGGAGAACCGCCCGTGTTTTTGGGTGAGTGGCAGAAAACTTCTTCGACCTGGGGGTTCTTCTTCCCCTTCCGCATTCATACAATCACCCTCAATGCATGAACCACATGATTTTTTTATGTTCAGCTTTCTAGTGTATTTTTTGTTGAGTATATTTCCTGTTTCTCAATTTCTTTGTTTGAGTTTTGTATCCAAATTACTGTATAAATATATATGATATAGGTCAGTTTTTTGCTTTCCTTTCTTTACCTTATTTTTCACTGTTCCTTAGTAAATAAAGTAATGCTTTATAACTTTTAATGCAAATCACTATTATACATTATTCTTAGGAAAATTCACTACTATAACGCACCTGCTGCGTCCCGAACATTTAAAAATTATATTCAACTTTTAGTGTACGTCTTGGTTAATTTTTAATGTTATGTCAAAAAACGTTTACTTAGATAATCATTGAATATTTTCCTCAAAATGCAAACATATTTTATCCCATTTATTTTGCATCGGAAGCAAAATCTGAATATTAATATTGCCACGATGGACAGTATCACTTGTTATTCGTTCAAGAAGCTTTAAACATAAAATCTAAGCTTATATTTCCATTCGTGGACATTATTTATTGCTTTCGGTGAACTATAAATTTTTCCAAAGCAAACGATTTCCTTCTATTCTTAACCTCTGTGAAATATTGCACACATAACCGATCAACTGTAATATACAGCTAGTTTCTGCAACAATATAACAAAAAGTACATTTTTTGCCAGATGTCGATTTGTAGATATAACTTTAAATCTACGAGGTGCGTACAATTGAGTTTTAGAATTATTCAGGTCTTGCTTATACCTGTTAATTGTTTGATTAAATAATAATAATATTAATAATAATAATAATAATAATAATAATAATAATAATAATAATAATAATAATAATAATAATAATAATAATAATAAAATAGTCTTTGTTTACACAGGAAAAGAAAAAAAAAACACAAAATTTCATTCCCAGAAATATACAAAATAAATAAATTAAAACTAAAAATATGAATTAATGCTATCATTAACCTGTGGAACTAAGGGCGAAGTTCAGATGAATGATATACCATTCCCTGCTCTTTCACTTGGCCCAAAATACATAAAGCACCGATTTTCTGAAAATTATGTGTGAGCAAGGCAAGCGAAGCATCACACAACAACAAAAAAGAAAACAAAACCAAAAAAAAAAATTCCACAAGAATTCTCACAAGCAAAGCACATCAATTCTATTGGACGCATTCCCTAACAGACTATTTAGTAGGACCTAAGATGATAGATCTCTACGGTTGGTGTTAAAAGAGTACGAGAAATAATTTTCGCTTGAAAGTGGACACGGAACTCGTTTTGAGTGCATCATAGACAGCGTTGTAAACAGTGTAATTTTCCTAAAAAAATTCACTAATGAGGATATCCCGACTTTTGAATTTTGAAAAAATTTCCTAAAATGAGCGCAAACTAGTACCCCTAAAACCCATATCCGGGGTCACTTTCAATTTATATATATATATATATATATATATATATATATATATATATATATATATATATATATATATATATATATATATATATATATATATATATATATATATGTATGTATGTATGTATGTATCACACCGATAACTCAAAAAATAATAGGCCGATTTTGATCAAATTTGGTGGGTACCTTCCTTTTGTAAATCGCTTGGATAAGTTCGTTAGCTAGGAAATTCGGACAAGGTTTTTCGGGAAAACTTTGAGTCTTCTTTAAAAAAAAATCAGATATCCGAAAATTAAAAAGCTATGGCAACCAAATTTAGTACGCTGGTTTCTGTCATAAAGAGTATCCTTTGTCCAAAATGCAGATCTCTATGTTAAAAGACAAAGCAATTACGAGCGTCTGATTAAAAAAATGTTAAAAAGTTAAAATTGATAATTCTGGTACTGGTACATTAGTACGTATTAGCGCTTTGTGAGTTAAAAATACGGCACAAAATGACTAGCAAGCTCCTAAATCTGTGTATGAGCCGTCATTTTCCTTCATTTCGTTAAAATATGAGCAAAAAATCAATTTTAAACAAAAATTGTATGGTGTAAATAATCAAGACGTTGGAAAATTTACATACTAGAGTATATACCTGATAGTGCAAACATCTGTCATGTCGACAATGGCCGAGAGTTTGAGGAAGCAGTGTAGATTTAATAATGGACTCCTACAATACGCGTTCTAATCTTAGTTAGTGACACATTTTTTCATTTTCTTTTAGTCTTATTTCATCTTACCGTTGTCTGATCAGATTGTGTAATTCAGATGAATTTTCTGGTGAGTTTTTGTATGACAAATTCAATTAGGACGAGATGAAAACTTTTAAGGCTTAATTCAATTTGAATAGCACATCTAGTTGTTTGTTATTGCCCTAATTTAGTGAAACCGTTCCATACTTAATACAGCCGTAGACTTTTCCCGTGGCTTCATAAGTGCTTGTTCTTTTCTGCAACTGATTTCAATTTTTACTGGAGGCAGTAGGTGCATTAAGGTAGCGAATTTTCATTAAAGTTTTAAATTTCAATAGCTTAATCTGCTATTAACCTAACGGTCGTTGGTCAGGAATCAGTTTTTTCGGGAACATTTTAAGTTTATTTTCGGAAAATGTTTGTACATTTTTAAACAATAAAATCATTTTGATGAAATATGGTACATTGTTGCTACTATATAGGTTATACTGGTAACCAAATTTCATGCCTGCTTTATTTAAAAAGAGACACATAACTTGCAGCGTCCAGACTTTTTATTTTTTATAGTGAATTTTCTTAAAAAAAATTCACTAATGAGGAGATCCCGACTTTTGAATTTTGAAAAAATTTCTTCAAATGAGCGCTAATTAGGCCCCCCAGAACACATTTCCGGGGTCAGTTAAAATTTTTATATGTTTATATATATATATGTTTATATATATATATATATATATATATATATATATATATATATATATATATATATATATATATATATATATATATATATATATATATATATATATATATATATATATATATATATATATATATATATATATATATATATATATATATATATATATATATATATATATATATATATATATATATATATATATATGTATGTATCACACCGATAACTCAAAAAATAATGGGCCGATTTTGATCAAATTTGGTGAATACCTTCCTTTTGCAAATGGCTTGGATAAGTTCGTTAGCCAGGAAAATCGGTCCAGGTTTTCCCGGAAAATTTTGTGTTTTTTTTCAAAACCAAATTTGCTACGCAGGTTTACATCCTTATAGGTAAGCTACATACCAAAATTTAGCTCTGTATGTCAAAAGATAAAAAAGTTATAGGCATTTGAAGAAACATAAATTGAGGTTTTTCACAAAACATCAAAGTTGCGATTTAAACGTCAAAATTGGCAGCATTTAGGAAAATAACTTGAATCTAATACGGGCTATGGAAATAAAGTGTCTCAAGAAGAATGTTTTACAAACCCTGAAGTCTTAGTTTCAACCGTCATTGTCCTTCATTTTAATAAAATGTTTCCAGAAAATTCATTTCAAATAGACCCTTTCTCTGACGCTTGGCAGTAGCCTTAGCTATAGAGTTTATCGTTTAATAGTATATAATTGTTGTAGAATTTTTGTAAAAAATCAATAAAGTTCAATATATCTGTTATTATACAACATATGAAAAAAAATTGTATATATTAATTATAGGGTGTCTTGAGCTACATCTTAAAAAAATATTTCTACAATCACAGGCTGGCCCATAAGTCGTTGGTGATACAAATTTTCTTTTTTTTTAATCAAACACGCCTTATGTTATTGCATTTTTGCATTTTCCATCGAAATATAATGCATGTTTGTAAGAAAAAAAATTCTGAACGTAGTAAGTGCGTTATGGTAGCGAATTTTGATCAAATGCTTAATATTTGAATAGCTCAATTTGCTATTAACCTATAAGGTTGACCAAGAAACGAATTTTTTCGGGAACACTTTAAGTTTACTTTCGGAAATTTTTGTACATTTTCAAACAATAAAGTTATTTTGATGAAACATGGCACATTGTTTTTACTATATAGATTATACTGGTAACCAAATTTGATGCCTGCTTTCTTAAAAAACACATTATTGCTATTAAAAAATAGTTTTATGAAAATTCACTACCATAACGCACTTGCTGCGTCCAGAGTTTTTTTAAATTGTACAGATTATTTTTAATACCTTTGACATCCATGTTGTCATGATACAATTGAGCTTTTGAGATAACATTTTTGGAATCTAAATTGTTCTTTCTTCGGCTATCTTAAACTTCAATCAGAACCTCAACTGCCTGATGTTTCTCTCCATGCAAAATTTTGGCCTGCTTTTCATTTACCATCGATATTAATGGCAGACTTATAAATTTTGTGTTTAAGCAAATAATAAAAATTTTTTAATAATGACATTGAATTCTAATGGTTTCTGAACTCCAGTTCTGCGTTGAAAATTTCTTACGTTCATAGACTGCCAAAATGCTTTACAATTATGGCCATCACTTTAATATGGCTAGGGACTGAATATGTCAGACAAAATTAAATAATTTTGCTTTACTAATAATGAGCTTTCAATATAATTTGCCACATATTGTGTATGTATAATATTTCGTGTAAGTATATAATGGTATCAACAATTAACAAAATAGTATATGTTGTCCCTAGCAATCTGGTCATTAATCTGGTTCTATTATAAATGACATGACAAGTTAATTAGAAGAGATAAAATATCTCCATTACCTCGATGTAGCAGGTATAATATATAACAAGAACTACACTACATATCTTGTTTCACCACATGTTCTCGACCTACCGACAAATAAAGCTAATATTTCTAATGTGGTAGGTATCATGTACTAGTTAATAGACTTCGCCTACTATGCGCGTTACACAATTTTGTGTATTGAAAATACCGAGTGTTACGTTGCATCTTAAATTAAAATTAAGAGTATATCATCATTGCGCTACAAAATCTTATCTATTGTTTCTTAGCAAACTCAGATTGTGTATTCATCTGGCCATTGTTAGCTAAACTGACTGGGGTTAATTTATTTGAACAGCAAAGACTTAGGCAGGCAAGTTAGGCAACGTTTCTAAACGGAAGCCAAGGCTGATTAAGGTTTTATTAAAATACTTGTTAGGCATATATTTAGAACAATGAAAACAACTTGAAAAGAAATAAAATTTTTAGAAATGTTTCGAATAAAAATTGTTGGACTTTGTTTTTAACATATTTGTATGACCTTGAAGTTTTTCTGCAACAAATTGTCACCGTGGTAATACAAACTTTTTTCCAGTATTTTTTTTTAGAATCTACGAATTATAATGCACACAGTGTCATCAGATCTTTGTGAAGTTGAATATTAAAACATATAAGAAAAAAATTATAAACCCACGGTTGTTGCATAAGAATGTATAATTAATGATCAATTAATTCCACGGGCGATAAGAACGTCTAAAGCGTCACCCCTTCCTGTAACGCTCTTTATCGACCTGGTCAATATTTTTCTTTCGCCGGCCATGGTTTAATTTTACCGTTCCTTGTTGACAGGAATTTGAATTCAGAAACATATTTGAATGAATTAAGAAATTAATTAAGAAAAATAAATTGTGCCAAAAACACAAAATCGCTATAGTGACTCTCAGGATGTATGATTTTAGCAAGACGGAGCACCTTCGCGTTTCGGCCTTGAAGTTTGAAATTTCTTAAATAACGTTTTCTCGAACAGATAGACTGGGCGTCGTGGAGAAATAGGGTGGCTAGCTTGGTCGATCGATTTTAGCCTACGCCACCTTTTAGTGAATTTCTATTTAAAAAAAAAAAACACTAATAGAGAGGTATCGATGGTGAAACTTTGCAAACATTTTTTTAAATGAGCGCGAACTAGGACCCCTAGAACCCATATTCGGGGTCAGTTTCAGTTATATGTTTACATACATACATACATACATACATACATACATATACATACATACATATATATATATATATATATATATATATATATATATATATATATATATATATATATTATATATATATATATATATATATATATATTTATATATATATATATATATATATTTATATATATATATATATATATATATATCCAAACGATAACTCAAAAATTAATTAGCCGATCTGGATTAAACTCGACATGTACCTTTCTTTTATTATTACCTTGGATGAGTTCGTTAGCCAGGAAACTCGGGCAAGGTTTTCCGAAAAAATTTTGAGTTTTCTTTCGAAAAAAAAATTTTCTGCGAAAATTACAAAGCTATTTTAATGAAAGTTGGTGGATATATTGCCTTATAAAAGACCTTACTACGTAACAAACTTCAGCTTTCAAAGTTTATAGAAAATAAGTTATTTAAATTTAAAGCATTTAATGAAAATTCGCTACCATAACGCACTTGGTGCGTCCCGAACTTTTTATTATGACGTCGCGTGAAAATAAAGTATATGAAGAGCGGTCAAATGATTTAAATGAACTGAGGGCACGCATTCTTGGTGCAGCTTGAGCAGTGAGGTAAAAAAACTGCAAAAGTTACACGATCGATTTTGAAAAAACCCAAGTTATACTTTTGGAAACAATGGAAGACATTTTAAACATTTATTTTGATATGTTGCTGTTGGTTTGGCAATGATGAAAAGAAAACTGTTTTTCCTCAGAATTTTTATTAACCAGCCTCAATAAAATTTGATGACAATCTATGCAAAATTCGTAGATTCAAAAAAAAAATGTAGCTTTTTATTTGGAGAAAAATGTCAGCTGATGTTAAGGTGACAATTAACCTGCCAAAACTATACCTGACGCTATATATATATATATATATATATATATATATATATATATATATATATATATATATATATATATATATATATATATATATATATATATATATAAATACATTTGTTGAGATTAATGTCATTTGTTTTGTGCGACTGATGTTTGTCAGAGGCCGCCATCTTCAATTTTTTTAAATCGCAACAGGTTTAATTTGATGTCACTCGCCAGGTAATTGAATTAGAAATACAATACAGAATATTATAACGTCGTTTATTCTAAAATAACGAAAAAAGTTAAAAAACAGATAACTTGGTAGAGGGAACATTTTCTGGACAAAGGGCCTTAAATAAATACAACTTACAAAATTTATTTCAAAACTGACATTTGTGTGTGATCTGCTTACCGTTATCAATTTTAGCAATTTCTAAAGATAGTCTTTATCGCTTTGCCAATTCGAACTGATAACAACAACAAAAATGAAATCTTTCTTATCTGTCATAACTTCGCTTCTACTAAAACAAATCGAATAAGTGCTTTTCTCATGTAGAGTCAAATGTTAAGTAGGCTTTGGTTTCTGTAGAAACAAGGTATACTGTCTGTTAAAGATTATAATACAATTGTCTATCATAGGTTGAGATATGTAAATGAAAAGAATTTGTTCGAGAGTGAGCGCATTGAATTATTAATAGTTGTTGAATTCGATGATCACAAAAGGATCAATTTTGTTTGTCATGTATTTAAGGACAGTAATCTAAACAGACTTTCAATCTACAGATTTACAAATTCGCTGCCATAACATACTTGCTGCCTTTATACCTTTTGTCGTTATTTCTTTTTGGCCAGTAATACCGATTGTCTTCAGCACCTTCCCTTCTTTTACGATTGTCTTCTGGAGGTGCTTTTTAGGTACTCTTGGTTACCCGCTGTTTCGTATTTTCCTTGTTATTGCATCTTTTGTTATATATTGGCTTGATTTTCCAACTGGACAGCCTATTTTCTTTGGTGTTTGAATGTAATTCTTACTGGCTTTCTGTTAGTGTGTTTTTACAGCGTGTCAATTTTAAAAACAATGGACCAAGTAATTTTTAATATTTTCTAAGACATAGACTAGAATTCAATTTGAATAGACTATAATTAAATTTTCTGTGGAGACGTTGTAAGCATAGACCTAAAAAATATTAAAAGTGTCCAATTTTTCTATGATACTCTAATCGTTTTATTTTGCTAATTATCACGGACAACACCAAGGATGGGTAGAAAACAACTGATGCAAACGATACGACGACGATTCAGTGACAGTTAATCGTTGTTTCAGTAATTGTTATTTGTTTATATCTAAGATAATTGATTTTCCCCAATAAAAATTTAAAACATTAATTTTTCTATCAGTTTACAAATAAAGTTCAAGTTCAACTTTCGATCTGTTTAGAGTGTCACAGATATAAAACCAGATTTGGGGTGAAGTTAAAAACTACACAGTTTAGCTAATAGAGGCGTCTCTGCAATCTAATGATGACCACAATACTGATATGCCATAATAAATGGACACCCTATATGTTTCAACAATAGCTAGTTAAGAAAAACTTTAATTGCTTTATTAAGTATTTTTAAATCATATTTGTTATATACATATAATAAGATAAAATAAAATAACTTTAATGGAATTTCACAAGAAATAAAATCTTCAAATTATAAAAGGTATAGTGATTTTGTTGACAATGTTTCTACAAATCACAGGATGTATTAATGTGTGTGGCGCCACTAAAGAACCATATTTTCTGTTGGGACCTCCTCCTTTTGGATAGTTTCGGTGATAGGTCAGTAATGGTGCAGGGAAAAACAAATTACAATGTCCGCACAGATTTAGTTATCTTAAATAATGACACCATAAATGTCCAAACATAATAAACCTACATTCTAGGAAACTACATCTCGACGTTTACTGTGTTTTCCGCTAATAATTATGCTGCTGATAAAAATACTGCCACTTAAGGGAAACTTTTATGGTATTTGCCTACAACGCCAAACCATCTGATCTGCAATAAATTTATATTGAACTCTATAAATACAGGGCGTTTAGAGCCCAGACTGCTTTTACTTTTACTTGAGATAAATCAATTGAAGTTCAATAGAATACGACACAAATCTGAATCACAAAGTGCACAGTTTATATAATGTACTGTAACAACGTGTGCAAATTTTCACGAACATGAGCAATATTTTAAAACATTTGCTTATTTCTCTCGAGTGTTAACACGTCAGTGAAAATATAGGTATTAATAGCATTTTTAATATAACATAGATCCTCCCTTGGCTCGAATAACTTGGAGTCAACAATCCACAAGATTCTTGGGGTTTTCAAGGATTCATTCATTGCAAAACTATACTTCAGTCAGGGCTGACATCATCGTCTCTTTTGTGGTACAGTCCTGTTTTCTGAGTCAAAGCTTACATATAGCACACATATTTCCGATGCCAAGTAGATCAGGTGAATTGTCTGGCCACTTTAGTCACGTGATTTTTTTTTCTTGGAAATATTTTAACACAGGCGTCGACTTATGACATGGGACTGTATCTTGCCGAAAAACTGATTTTCCGCTAGTTTTACAAGTTTTTAGCTAACTTTTCTGTAGCAATTCCTTTTACTTTTGACTATTAAGCATTCCGTCAATTGATAGTGATCCAGTGGCCTTATATGAGAAATATTTTTTGCTAGTAATGTTTGACAGTTTGGTTTCTGTGGCAAGTCGTGAATGTTTCACCAACACTCTTTTTGAAATATCGTGATCGTTGGTTATATGTTTTATGACGACGCCCTACCTCTTTTATGCGATTTTTTAAAATATATTTCAACAACACACCACGAGGTATTACATGCTAAATACTATCGTACCTTGGGTGCCGACAAGGAGGAAAGTGGCAACTTGTTAATTCTAAACTTGAAGGTTTGGAGGTTCGGAGGAGAAGGAAAAACATGTACCGGCAAGGAATTCCACAACTTGGAAGTCCTGGGGACAAAAGAGCGGGTATAAAAAGATGTTCTATGTCTGGTGACCTGGACAGTAAAAAGGTGCATTCGCTCTGTTCCTCTGGTACATCTGTTGGGGACAGCAGGTGGAGGAACTATGGAAGAAAGCTCCTCTGAGCAGTGCCCGTGCAGATATCTATAAAAGAGAGAGAGGTCACCAACGGCACGTCGGAGGGCAAGGGATGGCAGCCTTTGGGTGAGGGTAGGTTCATCGATGACACGTATATCTCTCTTCTGAATGGAATCCAGGATAGCGAGTGTAGAAACGGCAGCGGCACCCCAGATGTGGGAGCCGTATTCGAGGTTTGGCCTTATTTGTAAAGTATATAAGGTATAGAGATTCTTAGCAGCCGCTTCTGTAATTGATGTGACATGTGGGATTCACCGTGTAGTTCCATAGACTTGTTCTAAGAATTAGTGACAAAGGAAAGGAGGTCGGCAGTTGATCTGCGCTGACGGAATCCATACTGTCTGTCGTGGATTAGACTGTGTTTTTCAATAAATCTTAGTAATTTTGTGTTTATATACTTTTCCATCACTTTAGAGACGACAGAAAGGAGAGAAATAGGCCTGTAGTTGCTAGGAGGCGCTTTGGATCCTTTCTGAGGGACGGGTTGTACTCTAGCAGTTTTCCAGTTACTAGGGAATATGTCTCTATTGTAAGCTTTCTGAAACAGACGAGTCAGCAGAGAAGCAAGTTCTGGTGCGCATTTTTTGAGAACAATTGCTGGGATCTCGTCAAGGCCAGAGGCTTTCCTGGTGTTAAGAGGAGAGAACATCTTTCGTACCTTTTTTGCTTTGAAAATGACATCCGTCATTTTATGCGCGACATTGGGGACTGTTGGTTGAACATTTGGAGGTGGTTGCGAGTAGAATTGCCGGCGAACAACGAGGCAAAAAGTTCAGCCTTGCCCAGGGCGGTAGAAACAATTTCATCCCCTGAAACAAGGGGTGGGAACGTGCTATTGCAGAAATTATTCCCAATAGATTTAGCAAGAGTCCAGAAGGGTTTACTGCCGCTGGAGCTTAAGAGGACTTTGTTTTTGATGTGGTTATTAAACGAGTTTTTTGCCTCAGAAAGAATGCGGACATAGCGGTTTCTTGCGTCGTTAAATGCTTGACGGTTTTCTTGACTGGGATTGCGTAGAAGCGTTTTGTGAGTTTTGACCTTTCAAGTCTGGCCTTGTCACAGGATTTAGAGAACCAGGGCTTTTGAGTAGCTGAAGATGTTTTCTGTGTACGTGGAATTATAAATTCCATGCCAGCTTGGATAACTTCGCTTTGTGAGATATCAGAGGGGTCAGGATGGGAGAAGCAGACAGACGCCCATGGAAATAAGGAAAAGTAATCCCGCATTTCGTCCTAGTTCGCGGAGTTTTAGTGCCAAACGATATGTGGGTGTGATGACTGTGTGACCTCGGGTTGCATTGCGCAGGAAGCAGTGACCATGCCGTGGTCTGAGCGACCAAGAGGGGCGGTGACCAATGTCTTATAGCATTCAAATTTGGTAGTAAGGAAAAGATCCAAGGGATTTGGGCTGTGTGTTGGGATGCGAGGAAAGTAAGTAGGTTGCTGAACCAACGACAACAACTCTCAACTTAAACGCAACGTCAAAACAGTCATTGGTATAAGCAACGTTACCGGGAGGTTAGGTGCCGATAGCTTTTAAACAGTGGAGATGGGCGGGGTTCCTAAATAAGATGTTATACAGGGCGCCAGTGGATTGTTACACCTACCCCCCCGATTCTCAAATAAGTTGTTATCGTCAAATTTATATATGGTCTTAGCGATATTTAAATACAGTTCGTTAGTATATGATTACCTCAATCAACCACCAGTGATCTAACACCAACCAAGAACCCGTTGAATCACACTGGTGGCGATACTCAATAATCACTGCAAGAGAGACAAATACACAGATGCACTCGTATGCATCAACTGTCACACAATCATAAAGCACCTACATAAATGAGCAAAATCACCAAACAAATCACTGGGCAGATTTCAGAAGTAAGAATACCCTCCAATAAATCAATCTGACTAATTACCACAAGCTAAAATATATCGGTTTATTAATAATTGGACTATCAAAAATCTACCCAAAATACTAAATAAAATGTTGTTTTTTTAATATAAATGATCATCAAAACAGACACCACAAATTAAAATATACATTCAGTAACAAATGACCTATATACAGACTTCTCTGGCTTCACTGTTAAGTTTCGTTTCTGTATGTGAAGAACGTAGCCAGCGCGTAAGATAACTGGAGCTAGCGGCCCTTCTGAATTATAGATCTTCTAGGATGTTTTTCAACGTTTCTGTTACTAGTTTCGCTGCTTGACAGCATCTTCAGACAGATAAAAATTGAATTAACACGAAATCATGAGAACTACAAATAAAGATATGTTGCTACGTTATGATGTTTTGATCAAAAAAATCATCAAAATTGATGACGGATGAGGCTTTCAAATGTCTACGTGATGATGGCCATATTTAACATAAAAATAGAACTAGCCTATAATAGTAATAACTATAACAGTTATAACAATCAAATAACTAAACAATAACAGTAATGATATTAGCTTCTGAATCCGAAATGGCTGCCAGATCTATAAGGCAATATGAAATATTAAAAATATGTGAATTTTTAAGACATTTAACTTCAAAATATGATAAACGTCAAATTAACCAAAATAAAATTAAGATACCTGAAAATGATTTAGTTTTTACTAAAGCTAATAAAGGAAATACAACTATACCTATATGTAGGGACGCATATAACATTAAAATTAATGATTTTATTACTACAGAAAATTTAACAGAAATTAGGAGAAACCCAACAAACTCATTTCAGACAAAACTAAAAAATGAACTTAAAAATATCTCGCTGTTTAGTCAACAAGAAAATAAATATCTTTTATATAAAAGCCTACAACCACAAAAAATGTAAGGCACTTGAAAATTCACAAGCCAAATATTCCGGGGAGACCAGTAGTTAGCTATGTTAATACACCTAATCATAAGAATGCGAGCAAGCTGGTTTCACTTATTAGAGAATGCAATTACATTCCAAAATTTTCAGTTAAGAATTCTTATGTATATATTCTAAGATACCTCATCGAGAATGTTTACCTCTATTAGAAAACGTTTTAGTAGAAATGAACGAGAATGTCATACAAAGACAAGAAATAATGAATCTTTTAACGAATGTATAAAACAAAACCATTTTAAATTTATTGTTAAAATTTATAGGCAAAATGAAGGCCTACCTATGGGTAGTCCGTTGTCATCTTTATTAGCTAACATATTCACGGAAAACTTAGAAAATCAAATTTTAACATTAGAACTTTCGCATAATATTGTCTTTTGGCACTAGTAGATGACATTTTAGCATGTTTTCAAGGTAGCCATACAGAATTAAATGAATTTTTAAATTTTATTAGTAACCTTCACAAAAATACTAAGTTTACTTAAGAAGGAGAAGCTAATAGTTGTATAAATTTTTTAGACTTAACGATTAGAAAGTTAGGAGTAAATTCATTTGACTTTTAAATATATAGGAAACCAACTTACACTGACACAACCATACCATACGATTCATGCCACCCTTCTTTACAAAATCTTTCAGCCTATCATTCTATGATACATCATGCATTTTGAATACCTATGCCCCAAAACAATTTTGAAAAAGAAATTTCAATAGTTAAGCAAATAGCATTTAATAATGGCTACTATGTTAAAATAATAGATAAAATGATCGAGAGTAAAGATTACAAAGTAGCGATTAATTTAATTTATTCAAATATTAGAGACAAAAAAGACAACAGGTATGTTTCGATAACTTTTTTGGAATCATTTCAGAAAACATTTCAAAAATTTTAAATACCTGTACAAATACAAAGGTAGCTGATAAATCTTACAATACGACGCATGATTTGTTATTTAACGCGAAAGAAAAATCTTGTTTCTTGACAAAAGCTGGAGTTTATAAATTAGCTTGTACACATTGTAACGCAATCTACAAAGGTCAAACTTCTAGAAATTTTAACACCCGATACAAAGAACATATTTCTGCATTTAGAAATAACCACGCTGACAAATCTACATTTGCAAAACATATTATTGATACCGAACATACAACTACAGTAAATAACCGTATACCATCACTACATTTTTGTAACGACAAACGTAAACTAGACTTTTTTGAAGCTCTAGAAGGCAAAAAGCACACACACGACAATAGATGCCTTGTTTTAAATAAGCAAACTGATTTAATCAATTCTCCTTTTTTGGATATTCTTTTTTCAATTAAATAAGTCAAAGAAAATAAATTTAACTATTTTTTTTTCCAAAAAAGTTGTAATACAGTAATCAGTTGATGTACGTCGATACTTTCATTGTATAGAGTCTGCTTTATTACTGTTATTGTTAATAATTTTATTGTTGTAACTGTTATTATAGCTATTACTGTTATAGGCTAGTTTCATTTTTATGTTAAATATTAACATACATCACGTAGACATTTTGAAAGCCTCATCCGTCATCTGTGTTTCATTTTATTTTCAATTCTGATTAATTTTTTGAATCAAAACATCAAAACATAGCAACAGATCTTTATTTGTAGTTGTCGTGATTTCGTATTAATTTCTATCTGTCTAAGGATTCCGTCAAGCAGCGAAGCTAGTCACAGAAACGTTAAAAACATCCTAGAACATCTAGAATTCGGGAGGGCCACTTGTTTCAATTAGCTTACGCGCTGGCTACGTCCTTCACCTACAGAAACGAAACCCAACAGTGAAGCCAGAGAAGTAGTATCCAAGTCTGTATGTAGTATGGACCAGTTTCACCTAGTAAGGGCAGCAACAATCAAAGAACAAATGTCCTGACCTGAAAGGCATAAACGCCTAAGCATCTCATAAATCTGATATTTAAATAGATATTTTTTCGCTTATATTTTTGGAACCATCGTATAAATCGAAATTTTAGTACAGGGGTTGCTTTTTATGATAATAATAATAATAATAATAATACCTTTATTATCCATTTTGACAGCATACAAGCTACATTGGATTTGTCAGCCTTTTACAATAATTAATTTTTCACTACATTAAAATATTCATTTAACGTATAAAAACACTGGTCTGATAGAAAAGAAGAAACTTGACTTTTAAACACCTTAATATTTTGGATATTTTTGCATTATAGTTTCATAATGCTGTTAGACTATTGGAAGTAATAAATTTCTAAACTAAATGTTATAATCGCTATGATAAAGTCGCACTTTGTGAAGTTTTGTTTGTCAAGGAAGAAAGTACCTGAATCAAAAGCTTTTGACACACATAAAATTCACAAAGCAAATTATTTTGTCTCCAATATTATAACGAATTTGCTTTAATAATTCAATATTTCTCAGTTTACTCGTATTATCCCTTTAATTTCATATACGGAATTAATTTGGTATTCGCTTTGTAGCACACACATACATATGGCATAAAGGCTAAAGTCATCAGAGGCGGTGAAGCATTAAAGTTGGCTATATATAATTAATGATTTATGAGTACTTTCCTCAGTATTCGTTTTGAAAGAAAACGTCAACATTTATAATACTTATTTATAAAACCCTGTGTTTATTTTTGCAAGGGGATGATTATTTCGTTACAGTGTACAGATTTGAGGTTAATCAAATTACCAGAACAATGGCTTATGGTTTATTTTTATTCAGTTATTTTTGTGAGTGTGCGAATTAGTAAACTGACAAACTAGAAAGTAATCTTTAGCAAGATTTTTTAATTCGCTAACATCACCAGTATAAAATAAAAAAAATAATCTCGGGACGCAGCAAGTGCGTTATGGTAGTGAATTTTCATAAAACTATTTTTTAATAGCAATAATGTGTGTTTTTTTAAGAAAGCAGGCATCAATTTTGGTTACCAGTATAACCTATATAGTAAAAACAATGTGCCATGTTTCATCAAAATAACTTTATTGTTTGAAAATGTACAAAAATTTCCGAAAGTAAACTTAAAGTGTTTCCGAAAAAACTCGTTTTTTGGTCAATCTTATAGGTTAATAGCAAATTGAGCTTTTCAAATATTAAGCATTTGATCAAAATTCGCTACCATAACGCACTTACTGCGTCCAGAATTTTTGTTCTTACAAACATGCATTATATTTCGATGGAAAATGCAAAAATGCAATAAGGCGTGTTTGATTAAAAAAAAAGAAAATTTGTATCACCAACGACTTATGGGCCACCTGTGATTGTAGAAATAATTTTTTAAGATGTAGCTCAAGACACCCTATAATTAATATATACAATTTTTTTTCATATCTGGTATAATAGCGGATATATTGAGCTTTATTGATTTTTTTACGAAAATTCTACAAAAATTATATAAACTCTATAGCTAAGGCTACTGCCACGCATCAGAGAAAGGGTCTATTTGAAATGAATTTTCTGGAAACATTTTATTAAAATGAAGGACAATGACGGTTGAAACTAAGACTTCAGGGTTTGTAAAGCATTCTTCTTGAGACATTTTATTTCCATAGCCCGTATTAGATTCAAGTTCTTTTCCTAAATGTTGCCAATTTTGACGTTTAAATCGCAACTTTGACGTTTTGAGGAGAACCCAAATTTATTTATCTTTGAATGCCTGTAACTTTTTTGTCCTTTAACCTACGGAGCTAAATTTTGGTAGGTAACTTTCCTCTAATGATATAAACTCGCGTATAAAATTTGGTTGCCCTTACTTTGTTAATTTTGGAGATATAAATTTTTTTCGATTTTTTTGAAAGAAAACACAAAATTTTCCGGGAAAACCTCGGCGGATTTTTCTGGCTAACAAACTTATCCAAGCGACTTGCGAAAGGAAGGTATGTGCCAAATTTTATCAAAATCGGTCCATTATTTTTTAAGTTATAGGTGTGACACATAAATAAATAAATAAATAAATATATATATATATATATATATATATATATATATATATATATATATATATATATATATATATATATATATATATAGATATATATATATATATATATATATATATATATATATATATATATATATATATATGTTTATATATATATATATATATATATATATATATATATATATATATATATATATATATATATATATATATATATATATATATATATATATATACATATAAAGTCTGAAACTGACCTCGGATTTGGGATCCGGGGGTCCTAAATAGTGCTCATTTGAATAAATTTTTTCAAAATTCGAAAGTCGGGATCTCCTCAATAGTGATTTTTTTTAAAGAAAATTCACTAAAAGCCCGGACGCCGTACATGCGTTATGGTAACGAATTTTCATAAATGGGTTTCCATAAATATCAATTTAATGGCATACAATTAGCTGAGTCAAACATTTCTGAAATTTACCGAGTTTGTTTTCATAAGAAATATGTTATTTTCTAATGAAAGCATCAAATTTTACCAGTAACCTTTATAAGGGTGGCGCATTGAAAACTAAACAGACCGATTTGCGTCCAGAGAAATTCTTTTTTTTAAGAAACGGTGAAACACGTCAATTTTAATATTGAGGGAGACATGTTTTGACATAAAACTCAACTTTGTCACATCAACCCCTTAAGGGTGGTGATAACAACCCTTATATTTTAAATAGGGAACACGGGTCGAGTGTTACATCATTTGAAAGCTCTTTCTTTTCTGAATCAAGCACACTAATTTTTTTGGAAGTTTTATCAACTCGTTTAAATACTATTCACAGTTGAAGTTGCAAGAACGTATTTCATTCATTGTGATAAGAAATGCACTAATCAGTCAATTTTTCGTTAAAAAAGACTAAAAACAAAACCAAACGTTCAAAAATGTTTATTCAAATAAATAAATGTTCAAATTATTGACCACCAGCTTCCATACAAAGGAGCATTTGTGGAGTTATTAGACGGCATTCTTCAACAATGCGTCGTCGTAATTCTTCCAGAGACTCCGGTTCTGTTGCAAAAATTCTACTCTTTAAATGGCCCCTTAGAAATAAGTCTACAGGAGTTAAATCCGGTGATATAGGGGGCCACTCAATAGCACCTCTACTCCCAATCCATTGCTCTGGAAACTCTCTGTTCAAAAACTCCCTAACACGTTGTGAAAAATGCGGAGGAGCTCGATCTTGTTGAAACACTAATTGATTATCTTGATAGCGATCATCATTTTAAACAATGTCAATTAGTAGAGGGTAAACGATATCTTCTAGTAACTCCAAATACGTTTCACCACTCAAATTTCCATCAACAAAAATTGGTCCGATTAAACGGTCTTCAAAATGCCAATCCAGGCATTCAATTTCTGTGGAGTTTGAGTGTGGACTTCGTGAAAATTCCTTGGATTATTATCTGCCCAATAACGACAATTATGACGATTGACTGTAGAGTTTAATAAAAACGTACACTCGTCTGAAAAACAGATATCGAACAGAAAGTTTCCGTTATTAGCTATTCGTGCAGCCATAACTTCACAAAACGCCAGCCGCCGATCAAAATCATCTTCATTCAGTTGTTGTACAAGATGAATTTTACACAGGTGAAATTTATGATGCTTCAATATTCGCTGAATAGTTCTTCTTTTGATGTTTGAAACAGTGGCCAATTTTCTCGTGCTCAAAGCTGGGTCTGCAGCAATTTGTCCTAAAACTTCAATCTCAGTAGTCTCATTTCTCGTTTTTTGTTGGCTACTGAACCACTTTGGCGAAACTTTGCAACTAACTCCAAAATGTATTTTCTGTTAACATGTCTATGCAGATGTCGTTCATTAAACAAATTTGCGGTACGGTTGGCACAGTCATCGTTCTTTGAAAAAAGAGTAATTATTTCAACTCTTTCTTCTACAGAATACACCATTGTGAAATTACCTTTCGGTAGTACTATCAAGTATCAAACCGACCGATAAACTGAAATAATAAACCGCATTTACCTCATTCCGATAAGAAATGTTCTGATAGTCAATTTTTTGTTTACAAACCAACAAAACATTGACTATAAGAACATTTCTTATCGGAATGAGTGAAATGCGTTTTTGCATCTTCAACTGTGAATAATTTTTAAACGAATTGATAAAACTTCCAAAAAAATTAGTGTGCTGAATTCAGAAAAGAAATAGATTTCAAATGATGTAACACTTGATCCATGTTCCCTATTTAAAATATAAGGGTTGTTATCACCACCCTTCAGGGGTTGATGTGACAAAGTTTAGTTTTATGTCAAAACATGTCCCCCTCAATAGTAAAATTGACGTGTTTCAGCGTTTCTTAAAAAAAGATTTCTCTGGACGCAAATCGGTCTGTTTCGTTTTCAATGCGCCACCACTATATAGTAGAAACAATGTACCATATTTCATCAAAATAAATTTATTGTTTAAAAAGTATAAAAGTTTTCCGAAAATAAACCTAAAATGTTCTCACAAAAACTGTACGATTTTTATGGTCAAGCTATTTACCCCCAAAAATCTTTTCGAGGAAACTTCCAAAAACGTGTTTGCATGAAAATGTACAAACAGTTTTTTCCCTAAAATCTGAAAACATTTTTCTACAATAACTTATTAAACATTTATTATTATACCCTTCACGTCTGAAACACGAACTACAGGTTGTCCCATTAGAAACAATTGAGTCACGGCATTTTGATTTTTGTAAAATTCAGTTACTATTCGAGAGCGCCTGTATACGGCATTTTGATTTTTTTGCTGAATGATATAAACGAAGATCTCTCTGAATGCGTCACTTTCATGAGACTGTGCTATATATTGCTAAAAGCGCCCTATGATAATTTTTAATATGTGCCAACAAAGTGAAAAGTTGCAAAACAATTTAAATAAGCTGAAAAAGATGAATTCTATAAAAAAATCCCTCAAAAACATGCATAATTCGATGTAAAATGAAAAAATACAGTAATGCAAGGGGTTTTCGATTTAAAAAAATAATTGTATCACCAACAAGTTGTGGGCCAGCCTGTGATTGTATAATAATTGTATAAGATGCAGCCAGCTCAAGACACCCTATAACTAACGATTACAAGGGGATACATTGAGTTTTTCCGTAGAAATACGTCACTCTGTTTATATGTAAAGAGATAAAAACTAATGGTGGTCAAACAGTGGTATGACCTCGACTGTATTGTCAATATCCACAGATAAAAACTGAAACTAGCCCGGGATATGATTTCTAGGAAGAGTCTAGGTAATTGAAATGAATTTTCTGGAAATGTTTTGGTAAAATAAAGGAGAATGACTGTTGAAGCTGAAACTCGAGGGATTTTAAAACACCCTTCCTGCGAAATTTTCTCTAAATAAGCTATATTCGTTTCAGGCTTTTGGTCTAAAAGTTGCCAATTTTGACGTTTGAAATTGCGACTTTGACGTTTTAAGAGGAAAACCACAAAAAAGGTTTTCTTTAAATGCCTATAACCTTTTAGTGAATTTTCTTTAAAAAAATTCACTAATGAGGAGATCCCGAAAATTCCTTCAAATTAGCACTAGTTAGGCCCCCGAGAACACATATCTGGGGTCAGTTTCAATTTTTATGTATATATATATATATATATATATATATATATATATATATATATATATATATATATATATATATATATATATATATATATATATATATATATATATATATATATATATATATATATATATATATATATATATATATATATATATATATATATATATATATGACCGGGGAATCCGTCTGTCAAATTAAGCCAAATCATTGTTTAATTTATTGCAACTAAGTAGATTTTTCTGGTTAACGAACTTATCGAAGCCACTCGCAAAAGAAAGGTACTCGCCAAATTTGATTAAAATCGGCCCATGTATATATATATATATATATATATATATATATATATATATATATATATATATATATATATATATATATATATATACATGGGCCGATTTTAATCAAATTTGGCGAGTACCTTTCTTTTGCGAGTGGCTTCGATAAGTTCGTTAACCAGAAAAATCTACTTAGTTGCAATAAATTAAACAATGATTTGGCTTAATTTGACAGACGGATTCCCCGGTCACTACCAGTTCTGAGCTGACCTTAAATGTAAGGAATTTTGACATCGAAATTATAATGCATGTTTCTAAGGAAATAAATTCGGGACTTAGCAAGTGCGTTATGGTAGCGAATTTTTATTGAATGCCTCAAATTTGAATAGCTCAATTTGCTATTAACCTATAAGGTTCGTTGGACAGTAGAAATGCGTCACCCTGTATATATGTAAACAGATACAAATTGACTCCAAACCCGGATATAGATTCTAGGGGACCTAGTTTGCACTCATTTGAAGAAATATTTTAAAATCAAAATAGTGCAGCAAATGGAATCATAACTTTCACATAGCTGTGATCATTTATTCTCTTCAGGAAGGCATTCCCATGAAATTAATTTAGGGCCCATGGCTTGACCACAAAGAAAATATCTGTACTCCTGTACCCATAAGCTTTTGAAACGTTATGTTATTCGAGTTTGATTGAAATCACCACTTATTTGGCCGCTGCCCCCTGAAGCGATCTTACCCAAAAACAATTCGAAGCGTTTCTTTGTTGGGTGCTAATTGAATACCAAATTGTAAGATGATATCTCATTTCGCTTAAATGTTATTGCGCCTATTAACAGACGGACATAACTACCGATATACCGCCAGACCGACATACAGACAAAGAGATTTTCGTTCCAGAATCATGTTTTATATATGCTTTGAGACTTCTTACGCCGTTTTATCCAAATAATTCGTAATTTTTGTCAACAATATTCCACACCCACACATTCAACCCCTAATTTAACTTCAGCAGAAATTTTTGTCGCAGATGCGATACTTCCAAAAGTTGTGACGATGTGGAAGTAAAATTATAGACCGTTAAACCATACACTTAACTAAAACTACTGCCACAGCATCAGAGAAAGGGTCTATTTGAAATGAATTTTCTGGAAATATTTTAGTAAACTGAAGGACACTGATGGTTGAAGCTAAAACTTAAGGGTTTGCAGAACACTCTTCTTGTGACATTTTCTTTACATGATCTGTATCGGGTACAGGTTCTTTGCCTAAATGTTGCCAATTTTAAAGTTTCAAATAGCGACTTTGACGTTTTGAGGGAAACCCCAAATTTTTTTCTTTAAATGCCTATAACTTTTTGTCTTTATACTTACACACCTAATTTTGGTACATGGCTTATTCTTTATAATACAAACCCACGTACCAAATTTGGTTGCCCTCGCTTTGTTATTTCCGGAGATATAATTTTTTTCCGAAAGGAAACACACAATTTTCCGGGAAAAGCTGGGCCAATTTTCCTGGCTAACAAACTTATCTAAGCCATTTGCAAAAGGAAGGTACGTACCAATTTAAGCCCATTATCTTTTGGGTTATCGGTGTGATATATATATATATATATATATATATATATATATATATATATATATATATATATATATATATATATATATATATATATATATATATATATATATATATATTAACGGTCTATAATTTTTCGCTAATTTTCGTACAAAAAATTCGTTAGTGACAAGACCGCGACTTTTGAACTTCAAAAAAATTTCTTCAAATGAGTGCAAACTAGGCCCCCTAGAATCCATAACCGGGTTTAGTTTCAGTTTTTACATGTTTACATATAAATACAGGGTGATGCATTTTTACGGTAAACCTCAATGTAATTGTTATTATACAAGATACGAGAAAAAATTGTATACGTTAATTATAGGGTGTCTTGAGCTGCGTTTTACAAAATTATTTTGACAGTTACAGGATAGCCTATAAGTCGTTGGTGACACCTACAATTGTTTTTGCTATATTATTGCATCTTTGTATTTTTCATAGCAATATGATGCATGTTTGTAAGAAAAAAAATCTAGAGGCAGTAAGTGCGTTTTAGTAGAGAATTTTTATTAAATTCTTCAACTTTCAATTACTCAATTTGCTATAATCTAAGGTTCGTTGGCTAGGCAACCAGTTCTTTTAAAGTTTATTTTCGGAAACTTTTTGTACATAAAAAAAAATGTTATGTTGATTATATATGGTACATTGTTTCTACTATATGGCTTATACCGGTAACGAAATTGAAGCCTGTTTGCATTAAATACATATTTGCTATTAAAAACATTGCTATGAAAATTCACTTCTATAACGCATATGTTGCGTCCAGACTTTTTTAAATTATGCAGCTTTCTATGATTTGCTAATATACAGGAACAAAGGTTGAATTCTGATAAGTTAACCTGGATCCAGTTAGGCGCAAACCCACGTCATGCGGCAGACAGGAAAATAATCCTCTCATTCCACTACTGAAGGTGCTGATAGACTGCAACTCTATTTTTCACATATTGAAACATAGAACATTGTTTGTGATAGTGGGTGGGTTACTCCTTGTTCCTGAATTATATTGCTACTGATTCGACGTGAAAACTCTTGCCAAATTCCCTGAAGAAAACATAAAATTATATCATATTCCATAAGAACATACAGTTATCCTTTCAAAAGCAATATCTTTGGCGAATAGTTCAAAGTTATTTGGATACTTTACGGGATGTTTTTAACTTACGTTATGATTTTATGATCGACATAAAGCCGGCAAACAGTGTTACAATTTGAACAAATAAATTCAAATTGTAATGTCTATCTATTGATAGTAATAATGCCCAACTAGAAACATCGCAGGCTTGCAAAGATCAAATTGTTTAAGTTTAAATAGATAAACCACTATATCGCCACGCATACGATAAATAATAAATAATAAAAATCGTAAAATGTTTATTTACCCACGTAAAGTACAATTTTAGTAATAGCAATCACAGTTTTAACAATTACAGATCTTAACATGATTATGTAAACTACTAGTTGCTAACATCCGAAGGCAAATTAAACAATAATAAAAAACTTTAAGAATAACATATTACCAAAGCCACATAAATTATTTTGTTGCCTATAAAAAGTGCAAAAAATCATTAAAAAAAATTCAGTTATTAATTCGTTTAGTTTGATCTTCATCTAATGATGCTCGCTCTGTTAAATAGTCTCCAGGCCTCGAAAATTTATTGCACTACATTATTTCCTTTTGACTAAGGTAAGTTTGGATTATGTGCAATAATTTGCTGCTTTGTGTACTATTACTCTTTTAAATCATCCTGTAAATAAGAATCCCACAACTTAAACCGATTTTTAAGTTTCAGTTTGTTAGCCAGCCCAATCGTACCAGTTTTTCTGGGAGTAAAAAAATAAAACTAATTTCTGTATCTCCCAAAAAAAGTTCGGGATGCCGCAAGTGCGTTGTGGTAGCCCATTCTCATTAAATGCTTCAAATTTGAATAACTCGATTTTATATAAACCTAGAAAATTGAATTTTGGTCTATAGTAAGGTCTTTAAGGCAACATACCAACCAAATTTTATCAATATAACTGTGTAATTTTCGGAGATAATTTTTTTTTCGAAAGAAAACACAAAATTATCCGAAAAACCTTGTTCGATTTTCGTGGCTAACGAACTTATCCAAGCTATTAATAAAAGAAATATTCTTGCCGAGTTTTATCAAAATCAGTTAATAACTTTTTGAGCTATCGTGTGGATACATACATACATATATACATATATATATATATATATATATATATATATATATATATATATATATATATATATATATATATATATATATATATATATATATATATATATACAGGCTGTTTCAAAAAACATGCACCATCGCTCGTGGGGCAATTCCTTACTAAAAAATAAGAAAAAAAGTTCATGTGCACATGGGCCCGGAAACGCATAGTTTCCAATATACAGGGAGTTGAATTTTAATTTTTTTAAAATTTTTTATAAATAATTTCAAAACCACTAGAATGATTTTAATGAAACTTGGAACTTGAAAGTGTATTATGAATGTGCATATTTTCAAGTGAAAATCTACTTACAACTGCGTCAGTGGCGTGCGTACGAGGTAACTGTAAAAATTCATTTGGGGAAAAATATGTGCGCCACTGTCTTTTTCCAATTTTGATACATCAGTTATGAAGCTTATTACATAAGCCACAAAAGGTGACTCTTGGTATTTTTTCGTTCAGGATATCCCTTAGGAGATATGATTAATTTTATAAAAAGGGGCAAAGTACCGATTCGTTGGAGTAATGAAAACAGTAATCGTAAAGTGCCATGAAACTATAATTTTTGACAGTTCTCTAAATTCTACAATTTTGAAGTGCTTTGTAGGCGTCAAAAGAGTTTTCGTGCTATTCTTTAAATTTTGATACGGTGCAGTATTTTCGTTTTTAGTTATTTGTTGATACTGAGCTGCTCATTAATATTATTTCCTCCTCTCAAGATGGTTTACATTAAGTACACTTCAGCGGATTTGACTGATATGTTGTTAATTTATGGACAAACAAATCAAAATGCTAGACAAGCGTGCGAGTTTATCAGGAAACTTATCCGCAAAGAAATAGTGTATAAAACACCAGTAAATACACGAGAAGAATTGTTGGGAAGAATAGAATATGCATTTGACAGCATTAGAGAAGATCAAAATATTTGCAGAAGAGTAAGATCTTTGCGCAGAAGGTTAAATAATTATAACGACGCTAATGGTGGTCACTTTTAACATTTTCTTTAGCTTTGTTATTAAAGTCAATTGAGTAATGTACAAAAAACAAGAGTTTGGAAAAATCATGGTGTCTTTACGATTACTTTTTTCATTTTTTATTTTTATTTTTTATTTATCATTTTTTATCAATGTTTGTAATATTCATTTCAATGTTTATCACCAATAAGTTTTACGTAGGTTAGTTATTTGCACGTTTATTGCTGTAATGTTTACTGTATGTTTTGTTTTTCATATTCTTATGGTTGCAGTAAACATATATTATTATTATTATTATTATTATTATTATTATTATTATTATTATTATTATTATTATTATTATTATTATTATTATTATTATTATTATTATTATTATTATTATTATTATTATTATTACGCCGACTAATCGGTACTTTGCCCCTTTTTATAAAATTAATCATATCTCCTAGGGGATACCCTGAACGAAAAAATACCAAGAGGTAGCTTTTGTGGCTTATGTAATAAGCTTCATAACTGATGTATCAAAATTGGAAAAAGACAGTGGCGCACATATTTTTTTCCCCAAATGAATTTTTACAGTTACCCCGTACGCACGCCACTGACGCAGTTGTAAGTAGATTTTCACTTGAAAATATGCACTTTCATAATACACTTTCAAGTTCCAAGTTTCATTAAAATCAATCCAGTGGTTCTGAAATTATTTATAAAAAATTAAAAAAAATATTAAAATTCAACTCCCTGTATATTGGAAACTATGCGTTTCCGGGCCCATGTGCACAGGAACTTTTTTTCTTATTTTTTAGTAAGGAATTGCCCCACGAGCGATGGTGCATGTTTTTTGAAACAGCCTGTATATATATATAAATATTATATATATATATATATATATATATATATATATATATATATATATATATATATATATATATATATATATATATATATATTGATATGGTATCTACAAGAGGAAGGTAATAATGAAAATATCCACACATATATACTATTACATGAAAGTCGAACACCATACAAGCCAACAAAATACTCTAGAACCACCCATATAAAGACTAACAAAATTAAATAAACAAACAAAATACTATTTGATGTATACAATGCCTAGCCAGTGAATGATTAAAGTTCATGAACTGCTAGTTTGTCTGTGAAAGAGAAATGTATGTGGATGATTAACATGACAGGGAGAAAATAAAACTAACCATTTTTCAGGCATATGATAAGACCTGGTATAAAATTCAGTCAGATTTGATTCCCTCATATGTTGTATGTATGGAATAAAGAAGGCAAGAATATAATAATTGTAAATTAGTTTATATTAGTAAAAAAGGTCTATACGAAGTGAAAATTATATCCAGGACAGAATAGACTGCAGAAAAATGATTTAACTTAGTGCGGGAAAATCAGTGATATGACAAAATATAAAGATTATAGAGCAACATAATGTAAAATGTAAATATATGGACAGTACGAACTGTATAACTAGTTTTAGGAAATTTAAGATGTTATTGTTTATTATAATTAAAAATATTAATATGTATAGCCTAGAAATTAGAACAGATGTTTTTTTTAACATAAAATGTCAAAATGACAATATACATAATTTGATGTTTCATAGGTTAAGGAAATATGTCAAAAATTAAATCTTGAACAACAATGCCTGCCAGGTATCCTGAGTATAAGGAAATGAAAGGCATTATTGTTGGGACAAGAGGGATAATATGTTGGAAAAAAGAGGGCTACAGAGAAGAAACTCTGGCAACAGCAGTTTTGTTAGAAAAAAGGAAGAAAAAAAAAAAGAACTTTTTGGCGAGATTGAAAAGCAGAAGCAGCATTTTTGAAAATCTTCTGAAAAAATACAAAGAACAGTACGAACTTGAGCTATAAGATAAATAACATCAACAGTTGGATTATCAGGGCCTACAGAAATATCAAATAGTGAGTTTTTCGAAAATAAATATTAAAATACTTACGTTTTGTCAAGTAAACTAATAACTGAATAATCAGATACACAGCAGTAAAGCTATATTCAAGTGGGTAAATTTAAAATATAAAGCAAATTTCTTCAAATTTTGACTACTACAAAACAGTAAAGTCAACATCCGCCGTATTTATTTACAATAATAGTTAAAAAGGCCACTACTAGAGGAGTGACTATACAGTTCTGCATAAATTCAAAGATTCAGTGGGTATACAACCCAGATTACAACAAGATAGTCAAGAGGAGTTGCCTAGCACTTAGTTAAATAAAAGCAAAACTGAATAAAACGTATTGCAATACCTTTCATATAACAAAGGTTTATTGGTCAATAAAATTTAAATTAGAAAATTTGAATACAAAGCTTTGAATAATATACTGGCCAGTTCCTTTTCCGGGGGTTGTTATTGTTAAAAAAGGTTAGTAGAAATAGGCATTTGTCATCTCGTTAAATATTAATAAAGGGTCTTGTTGTGTGTTAAATTTAAAACTGTTGCTTTAGTTTCGTTTATACATATAAATATTTGGGGAAACAACTAATTTCAAAAATATGGTAGTGAATTTTCATAGAAATGATCTGGCACAAATATTTTATTATAACTTTTTTTTCTTGTAACATAGAAATCTAAATTTTGGTGTATAGTTTACTTTTTATATCGTAAACCTACCTACCAAATTTGGTTATCATAGATTTCTTATTTTTTAAGATAAAAATTTATTTAAAATTAAAACTCAAAATTTTCCCAGAAATCCTCGTCCGATTTTTTTTAATAACGAACTTGTCAAAGTCATTTACAAAAGGAAGGTACATGCCAAATTTTATCAAAATCGGCCTATTATTCTTTGAGATAAAAATTTTTTTCGAATGAAAACTCAAAATTTTCCCGGAAAACCTCGTCCGATTTTCTTGACTAACAAACTTGTCAAAGCCATTTACAAAAGAAAGGTACATGCCAAATTTTATTAAAATCGGCTTATTACTTTTTTAAATAAGAATTTTTTTCGAATGAAAACTCAAAATTTTCCCGGAAAACCTCGTCAGATTTTCTTGACTAACAAGCTTGTCAAAGCCATTTACAAAAGAAAGGTACATGCCAAATTTTATTAAAATCGGCTTATTACTTTTTGAGATAAGAATTTTTTTCGAATGAAAACTTAAAATTTTCCCGGAAAACCTCGTCCGATTTTCCTGGCTAACGAACTTATCCAAGCCATTTACAAAAGAAAGGTACATGCCAAATTTTATTAAAATCGGCCCATTATCTTTTGAGTTATCGGTGTGATACATATATATATATATATATATATATATATATATATATATATATATATATATATATATATATATATATATATATATATATATATATATATATATAAAATATATATATAAATATATATATATATATATATATATATATATATATATATATATATATATATATATATATATATATATATATATATATATATATATATATATATATAAACATATAAAAATTGAAAGTGACCCCGGATATGGGTTCTAGGGGTCCTAGATCGCGCTCATTTGAAGAAATTTTTTCAAAATTCAAAAGTCGAGATCTCCTCATTAGTGAATTTTTTCTAAGAAAATTCACTAAAAGGCAGCATCAGCAAGTATATACAAAAGAAAAGAACAATTTTTTTGAAAATTTATCCTTATATTTTAAAGTTATAAAAATTTTTGAAGGACTTGAACCCACTAGCTTAATACGCTCCCTGTTTTGAGAGTCAAAATTTTATGTGGCATACAGCAATATAAAGGCATTCATTAGCACACATTAAAAACCCGTTTCACTAAACTTTTACAGGCAAATAAAACTTAAAAGCTAAAATACTCAAAACTTAAAAGTTAACATAACTAAAAAAAAAAAACTAAATCTATTCATACCAGTTATAGTAATAACCCTTATTATTTTAATTAACACCCAATCGTGGGACAGAATATTCGTCAGTAAAACCATTCTATATCAATTGTTACCCAATCGTGGGGCAAAATCTATTCTATATAAAATTAAAATTATTAACGGTGGTAAAAACCCTAGCTTGACACATACTATAACAATATATATATATATATATATATATATATATATATATATATATATATATATATATATATATATATATATATATATATATAAATTCACTAATAAAGCTATTGTAACAAAATTTGGCATACATGTTGCCTTAATATATGCTTTACTTTACATAACTAAAATTTATGGGAAAATTACAATTGGTTTACAGCTTCCAAAATATCAAAGAAAATCTAAAACCAATTTCTCACTTTTACACCCTGTATCTCGTCTGATTTTGGCCTTTATACCGACGCAAGCTTTTTCAAGTCCTAATATTTTGATACCAAATCTATTGCTGCTCTGAGTACTACTCTTTTGGACCACTTTGTATATATATATATATATATATATATATATATATATATATATATATATATATATATATATATATATATATATATATATATATATATATATAACGATTGGGATGAAACTTTGGATGTATAGTTCTTTCCTGGATGAGTTCCTAAGTCAGCTCCATCGTACCAGTTTTTCTCACAAAAAAAAAAAACTGTGAAATACATTTTTGTAGGTCCGAAAATAAAATTATTATAACTAATTTTTTCAAACATGTTGCTCTAATATGAACTCTGCTATACATCTAAAGTTTCTAGGGAAATGGCAAATTACCGAAGTTATTTAAATTTGAAACATTTTATGAAGCTTCGCTACCATAACACACTTGCTCGGTTAAGACTTTTATTAGGTAAATTTTATTGGTTGGAAAACGTTAAACTAGAAGATTTTTATAACCTATGAAAAACTCTTAAAGCTGTGTCTAAGTTTTAATATTATTAATAAGTTTTCACCTTTTATTTCTGTTAACCATCATTAGTTTCGGCATAAACCTACACTTAATACCTTATTTATTGATTTTAAGCTGTATTAATTCAATTAAATTTTTAAAAGGCTAATAAAATGTATATAAATATTTGCTGCCCTAGCGCACTTGCTGCGGTACGACTTTTCATTACCTTATCTTTGATAGAGAAAATATTGAAGATGGTCCACGTGGCAATAATTTATTCAGCGACACCTTTAAGGAATTTGATTGACAGATCAATTAAAATATTTTTTAGATATATTGTTTTCTTGTATCGCCTGTAAGCGGCCAATATATAGCTGTATAAATCACACAATGACGTATAATTGTAATTTCTAGCTGAAAATTTGACCGCTTTCGCCTGAGGCACGGGATAAAAAATGTAGCGACTCGATCGACATTGTTCGAGATAGCATAGGATCCGATTTGACAACTTGACGTTCTATTGAAATCTACAGAAAAGAAATGTTTTTCTTTTTATAACGGTGGTGTTGGCAGTCAGTGCAAATGCCCAGACAGACCTCAGAAAGTGAACCCTGATGCTTTAGCAAGAATGTATTATACCTCTTTCACCACTTTTGCTAAGATGTTATCGGGTTTGTTGTTATGTGTTTCCCATTTAAAAAGCCTAAAATATATTTCTAGGGTTAGATATCTTTGTGACCTGCATTTTATGTACACTTTATTGAAGCTTTTATTCCCATAAAACAATATAATATATGTTATTATACTTTTTCTACGCTGCTGTACATTCGGTCTGAATCAAGCCAGCTAGCAAATATCTCCAATATATCGTTATACGAATTATGATCCCAAATGTGAGACTTACGACCATCGGTTTACAGAAGGATAAATTACTAATGCATTTGATAAAAACCCCCTTCGTGTGACACACTTTTTAAAGGAAAGTCCATTTTATATTTAGCACTACAACACAATTTAAATTTTGTTGGGTGGTACAAGGAATTAATTTGTTTTTCTTCCTAAACATTTCATTCAAGAAGCAAGTACCATAGCATGTTATCTTTAATTTTAAAAATGTTGTATTTAACTCAATGTTTAAATTCAAAAATGCTAATTTGTTATCAATTTAGATAGGAATGATGAGTTTTTGCATATATATTTTGGTACTGATAAATAATTTTTATCAGTTGAGTTAATTTATCCCTCTGATGACGCTAACTTTGTTAGCAAAATGATTGTCAGGTCTGAAAAAAGTGTTGTGGTGAACTATGTTCTTCAAAGTGTACTCAACTAATTGTATGTCTCAGATTTGATCCCATTCAATAGTCAGTACTAGTAGATTTATCATCCGTATAGGGTTTTCACCTCGGTTTGCACAGACTTAGATCCCTGGAATCAACTTTGTTATAAAAAACAGTAAACGTGTATTAGAATCCCAAATTTCGAAAAAACATATTTTTTTAGATGACTCAACTTTTTACCTATGGTACAGTCAATAGACAAAACTGCCAAAACTAGGCCAGAGAACATCCTTGTGGATCATGGAGGTACACGTTCAGCACCCTTTAAAAAATGTCTGGTGTAAGATAGTGAATGATCGAATCATAGGTCTTTACGCTTTTGATCAAAAACAAACAGACGAAAGATATTTGAATTAATTTTAGGTAGCCATGTACCCAGAGCAAGGACAACATGTTCTTCCAGCAAACCACATCTATTTTCAGGAGGATGAAGCGCCTTTACATTATGCAGCCATTGTCCGGACTGCCTTAGATCAGGTGTTTCCTTACAGTTGGATTGTAGAGAGGGGATTCATAGAGTGCCGTCAAGATCTCCTGATATCACCCTAATAGATTTTTCTTACGAGGATCTCTGAAATCAAAATTTTGCTATACAGACCAAACAATAAGGAAATCTAAAATAAAAAACTTACAAATACAGGCCAAACAACCGAAGGAACAAATTTATCAAGAAATAGCTGTTACACCCCGCCAAAAATCAATAATAATATTTTAGAAGAATTTGTCAATCGGTTTGGATATTACAAGGGACAAAGCGGAGCATATGATTTAGTATCTTTTAATCTTTTAAATCCACCTAACAAACTTAATTGTCATTAAATGTATTACGTGTTTTTGAGTAATATATTTTTTCCAGCACTACTCAGTAGAATTCAAAATTTATTACAGTGCTAAATAGACAATTAGTTTTCCTTTAAAAAGAGGTACCACGCGATGGCGCTTTCCATTAAAAAGTTTCGAAATTGTAGTTACCCTTCAACGTGGGTTAGGATGTGTAGAATGTATTAATTGTTGTGAACCGTACTTTTTGAAACCGTTTCTTGCTAAATGCAAATATAGAGATTTATTCTCTGGCTCCACAAGTGTTGATTTTCTTCTCTGTAACCGGTTTCACTGCTGGACAGCATCATAGGGCAAGAGAAAATTAAAATTATTTATACGCATTTCTTTCAACTATAAATGGAAACTTATTACGTTATGGTGTTTTTATTAAAAATTTCTTTAAGAAAAAAAGAAATAATAATAAAAAGTCTGGACGCAGAAAGTGCGTTATGGTAGCGAATTTTCATTAAAATGTTTTTAATAGCAAATATGTCTCTTCTTTTAACGAAAGCAGGCATGCAATTTTGTTGCCAGTATAAACTATATAGTAGAAACAATCTACCATATTTCATCAAAATAACTTTATTGTTTTAGAATGTAAGAGATTTTTCGAAAATAAACTCAAAATGTTCCCGAAAAAACTGGTTCCTAGCCAACAAACGTTAACCTAATAGAAAATTGAGCTATTTAAATTTGAAACATATAAGAAAAATTCGCTACCATAACGCACTTGCTGTGTCCTGAGTTTCTTTTCTTACAAACATGCATTATATTTCGATGGAAAATGCAAAAATGTAATAATATAAGGAGTGTTCGATCAAAAAAAGTGTTTAAATGCAAATGTGTCTCTCTTGAATGACAGCAGCCATCAAATTTGGTTACCAATATAGTAGAAACTGTGTACCATATTTCATCAAATATTGTTTGAAAAAGTCGAAAATATTTCCGTTTTCGAAAAAACCGGTCTGATTTTTCTGGCCAACTAACCTCTTCAAGTTATTTACCCACCTACCAAAATATAATAATTCACAAAAACATTTTTGACGAATCATTAAAAAAATTTAATGAAAATTCGCAAAGTATTTTTCTAAAGAAAATCCTAAAACTTTTTTTATAATAGCTTATTAAATACTTATCATTAATTACCAAAATTTGCCAAAAAAATCTTACAAAAAATGATTTCTACGGAAGCACGCAAAAATATTTGCAAAAACTGGCTAAGTATTTTTTACACAAAATTTTGCTAAAACAACACCTAAAATTGAAATTACATACCTAATCTGTAATTAAAATTGAAAATAAAATAATTTGTTTGCACGAAAAGCCATTAAAACATTATTTTCGACGATTTTCCTTTAAAAAATGTTCCATTCGCTACAAATGTTTCTTCAAAGAAAATTCCTTAAATTTATTTATAAGAAAATTCGCTATTAAAACAACATTTTGTACAAGAAAATCCGCTAATAAAAATAAATTAAATAAATGAAAAAAACTGGTCTGATTTTCCTGGCCAACAAACCATTTCGAGTTATTTACTCACCTACCAAAATAAAATTGTTCCCAAAAATTATTTCGACGAGACAACAAAAATCTCATGAAAATTTGCAAGCAATTGTTTCAAGAAAATCCGTAAACATTTTTTTTATAGTAACTTATTAAACATTAATCATTAATTACCAAAATTTCACAAAAATATCTTACAAAAAATGATTTCTACGGAAGCACAAAAAATTTCTGCGAAAACTGGCTAAATATTTTTTATAGAAAATTTCGATAAAAGCATACATAAAATTCAAATTTTATACCCAATCTGTAATTAAAATTGAAAATAAAATAATTTCTTTGCACGAAAATCCATTAAAACCTTATTTTCGACGAATTTCGTTTAAAAAATGTTCCATCAATTGAATAATTTTTTACACAAAAATTCTCAACGAACGTTTCTTCAAAGAAAGTTCATTATATACATTTATAAGAAAATTCGCTATTAAAAGTACATTTTATACAAGAAAATTCGCTAATAAAAATAAATTAAGTAAATTAAAAAATACCCAAAATCTGATCTAAATACAAAACTAGATACTTATTTTGTGGCTTCACAGAGAAAATTCTTTGGCTTGTAGATGCTGTAAAAATTGAATTCGGTTGTAGAGAAGAATACAACTTCTTCTTTTGTCACAAATCTCTACGTCTATGTTAACTGTGGAACGGTTATACCAACTAAGGACAACAACATCTGCTATTAAACTTAAATTAAAAGTCTTCAAAGTACTTATCTTTCATTAGTCATTTTTTTCAACAAAAAGTCGCTAAAAAATATTGGAAATACATCAGATAACTTTGAAATTGAATCAAAGGCGAAAAAAGTTATAAGACGTTGAAAGAGAAATGCAGTCTACGGCGAGATTTGAACCATCGTTTTTTGCTTATCAGCAATGCCTTTCACCATTCAACGGCACTAACACTTGAAAAATGTTGTACAATAAAAGGTAGATAACGCGTAATAGTCTCCAGTTATTTATTTGTAATATGTAAGGTCTTTAGGGGCATATTTAGCAACTATTTAAACAAATAAGAAGAGTAGCATAATCTAGAATATATTAGTACACGTTTTATGCAATATTTACGATTAATAAAACACAATAGTTATACTAATTTTCGCGTTTAAAATCTCCAGTTTGACATTTACAGGAGAAAAATTATAAAATTTTTAAAGTAATTTTTCTGTTACTCCTTTAACTTTCTGCGGCATGACAAGATAAACGTTCCCTGTAATATTTAAAAGATTTTGTTTTAACACATCCAATATTTTGGTATTGCGTCTTCTGTGGCTTTTAGTGACACTCAAATTTTGCTTCATTAAATTTTTTAAAAATTCAAAAGTCGGGATCTCCTTATTAGTGAATGTTTTTAAGAAAATTCACTAAAATAACAGATAAAGATGACGTATTTAAAATGTTTACGTGATGTATGCCAATATATAACAAGAAAGCAGAATCAACTTATAACAATATAACCGCAACGTAACCGTAAGTAATTGACGATAACAGCAATAAAGCAGGTTTTATATAACGAAAATATCGACATACATGAACCTATTACGACCTATTTTCATTGACATATTTAATTAGGAAGAAGGGTTTCCACGAGAAGGAGAATGCATCAAATAAGTTTGCTCATTTAAAACAAGGTAGTTATTGTCGTGTACGTGTTTTTTACTTCCAGAGCGACGATTTTTCTTTATAGTGGTCAGGAATGCATTTCTCTAAAGAATTACTAGCAATGAAGGCAATGAACTTGTTCCTTACTTTTGAAGCGCATTGTATAGACAACTCTCCTGTCCTTATTTTGTAGCTAATTTAAAAACTTAATTAAGCCTGGCAAATAGCTAGTGATGACAAGCTCAATACAACTTTACAGATGTTTTTGTATTTAAGTTTTTATCACTGGGTTGTACGTGCGGTGCATTTTCGGTTGAGTATTATCAAGATGAAACTAGGGTTTTGTGGCATAAGCGGTAGCGGCACATCAGGTCAGGCGAGAAACTTACTAACAGTGTTCTAGAACGCAGATGAAATCCTGCAAATTGACCATCTGCACCATGTAAGATAATGACATGTTTGGGTTAAATTTCTAAGTAAAACAGCTGGAACTTTCCTCTTGTACTTACATTTATTTAGAACTTTTCACGTTCTCATTTTCACAAAAACAAATCCTCTCATATGACGTTTTGTCGGTCGTTTAAACAAAATAGCACAGACAAAAATTCTTGTTTTTAGGGGCTATCGCAATGTTCTTCAGTGGCAAAACGAGGTTCATCTAAAATAAGACTGCCTTGATATTACTGCCCTGTAAGCTGTTTGGTTTTTGCACTATTTCTAAAGAGAGTGTTTGCTCTTTTGAATCAAATATGTAAGAATTTACTACATTTAACAGACTGTATTTTAACGACCTGATTGAAATTTTCAACAGCACACCCAAATAATGCATTTACAAAAGCCATTTTTTTCATATAATGTTCTGTAACATTTAGACTGAATAGTACAAATAATTTTTAATGCAGCTTTATTTTGACAAAAATTTTCTTGTATTGAACATCCGCCAGTTTTTAAGTTGACACAAAAAATTGACTATTTAGTCTTTCAGTAAATTCTTCAACCTTGCATATATTTGTGCTAAACACTACAAAAATATCGTCCATATAACGAAACAAAACTCTAGGAGAATACCCATTTTCACTTTTTAAATCCGTTTCCAATCTACTCATGAAGAGGTCTGCAATAAAATGAGATAATGGGTTTCCCATTGCCGTGCCTTCAGTTTGTTCAACTAACTCATTGTTTAATTGAAAAATATTTTGTTTTATACAAAGGCTAGTTAAAGTTGAATATTCTTTGCAAACGTCTTCACTTATTTTGTTCAATTTTAACAACTGTTATAAGTACGTTAGCGTTTGTTTTGTGGGTACACTAGGAAACAAAGACGCCACATCAAATGATATCAAAATCTCACCTTCTAACAATTTTGGATCTTTAACTTTATTAATGAATTCAAGTGAATTTGGCACTGAACCGCTATTTTGTCTAGTAGTCAGGTTTTCATTTGGGTAGAATTTTTGTTTCTTGTGGAGTTATTTTGTTTTAAATTTTTTGAGATAATCTTTTTACATGCTTCCCGAATAAAGTTTTTTGAAAATTCAGGTAATTTTTAATTCCAGTTCCAATACTAGCAATGACATTTGAGAGTTTGTCTTTTTGTAAATGCAAACCAAATTTTAACCCCTTGTTTAAGAGGTCAATCTAATTGTTGTTAAACGACTGCGAAGAAAGATTTTCTACGAGGTAAATCTTCCGAGGAACTGGTTTTTCATTTTTAATCTGATCGTTTAAAAGTTTTTCAAACGATATGCGCTCTAGAGGCAAATTGTCGAGAATTTGAAAGCTTTTCCTTTAATTTCATTGAGCAATCTTGCTTATATAAAAATGATATAACAATGCACTCACATTAAAATATTTGATGAATAAAATTTTCACAAAATTAATATAAAATTTTTCATGGATACGGTCGACAACGAGTTTAGAATAAACAATGTGCATACACCAGTAAGAAGGCATGCGGAAAATTGTATCTGCTCAAGGAATCTGCAGGGGCGCCTCGGATGACACCTTGAAAACCGCTTACTATGCATATGTTCATAATATTGTATCGCATGCAATATTGATGCGAGATACTCATCACATGCATTGTGAGTATTTGCAACTCAGCGTAGAACAATTGGCTTGATTATACTTTCCCGATAACTGCCACAACGAATTTGAAAATTCTTAGAAACATGCAACAAAAGTACATAAATATATTACAGTGTCTGTTATGTGACAAAGTAACGCATGAAAGTTTCGCCACAGCAACAACGCTGTTGTAGCAGATGTTATAAAAATAGTACGCTACTTTATGTAAAAAAAGTCTGATGGTAGCAAGTGTGATATGGTAGCGAATTTTGATAAAACTATCTAAAATACCTTAAATTTCGAAAATAAAAAAATGGATCTTTGAGAATAATGAAGCTGCTTTGATGAAATATGGCCCAAAGATGCCTTTATAACGGCTTTGTTGTATACCAAAATTGAAGTTTCTTTATATTTTTGTGAATTTTTTTAAATTGAGATATCGATGGTGAGACTTTGCAAACATTTTTTCAAACAAGCGGGAACTAGGACCCCTAAAACCCATATCCGGGGTCTTTTTTAATTTTTTACACGTTCGTATATATATATATATATATATATATATATATATATATATATATATATATATATATATATATATATATATATATATATATATATATATATATATGTATGTATGTTCAGAAAGATTTCCGCGGTCTTTAGTGTGAGACATACTTGGTTCTCGGGTTGAACCGCGTCCAGAATTTATGAAAACTCGACGTTTCGGCTCCTGTTTTGGAGCCATTTTCAAGAGGTAAAGGAAATATGTAAGGACACTCTAAGGCATCAATCTGCCTACTCCTTAGAGTGGTGGACAAATGTGGGTAAAGGAAATATGTAAGGACACTCTAAGGCATCAATCTGCCTACTCCTTAGAGTGGTGGACAAAGGTGGGTAAAGGAAATATGTAAGGACACTCTAAGGCATCAATCTGCCTACTGCTTAGAGCGGTGGACAAAGGTGGGTTGGGTTGTGGTAGCTCGATTACGGTGCCTCAATCTGCCTACTCCCCAAATCTCGCCGGAGATCGTCTGTGAGGTCTCAGTGTGTTCAACCCTAGGCCTCAGAGAGATCTGGTAGTTCGTTGCGGGTCTTGTCTTATATATGTCGTTCCGTCTACCTGCTTTGTTGTCAGTGAGAGTAGTGGGGTCAAGGTCAATTAAGTGGGGGGCTTTGGTCACGGTACTTAGAACTTACGTAGGACAAACAAATAGACGCATCCACAATAGAATATATGAACACACCCTCGCAGTTAGAAAATCCGACCCCTCATCGGCGCTGGCCATGCATCATATTCATACAGGACACAAAATATACTTCGATAATGACAAAACAATAGCACCGGTTTACAACTTCAAAACGAGAATTATCTGCGAAGCAATCAAGATTGAAAAACGTCCCGATAGTTTAAATAAGAGAGATGATGGTCTTCGCCTTCCGACCACTTGGAAACCTATTATATCTTCATTACAAACACAAAAAGAGAAAATAAATTTCACAGACAATTTTATTTCCCCATTATCTGTCTCAACAAATGCCGGTGACACTCTTAATCCTCCTCATCCTCTAAGTACCGTGACCAAAGCCCCCCACTTAATTGACCTTGACCCCACTACTCTCACTGGCAACGAAGCAGGTAGACGGAACGACATATATAAGACAAGACCCGCAACGAACTGCCAGATCTCTCTGAGGCTTAGGGTTGAACACACTGAGACCTCACAGACGATCTCCGGCGAGATTTGGGGAGTAGGTAGATTGAGGTCCCGTAATCGAGCTACCACAACCCAACCCACCTTTGTCCACCGCTCTAAGAAGTAGGCAGATTGAGGCCTTAGAGTGTCCTTATATATTTCCTTTACCTATTGAAAATGGCTCCAAAACAGCCAATTCGGCAAGTGCCTTTCTTTTATTAATGGCTTGGATGTGTTTGTTAGACAGGAAAATCGGACAAGGTTTTCCGGGAAAATTTGAGTTTTCTTCCAAAAAAAATTTTTTTCTTCAAAAATTACAAAGATATTTAAATGAAATTTGGTGGATATATTGCCTTGGAAAATACCTTACAAGTTTTTTAAATCTTAAGTTTTTGTCTAAAAAAAATTTTTTCTCCGAAAATTACAGAGATATTTTAATGACATTTGGTGGATATGTTGCCTTGGGAAAGGCCTTACTACTTCCCAAAATTCAACTGTTCAGGTTTATAGAAAATTGAGTTATTCAAGTTTAAAGCATTAAATAAAAATTCACTACCATAACGCACATGCTGCGTCCCGAATTTTTTTCATTTTCCTCGCTTGCTCTATTTCCAGGTATTGATAACACTCTTCTACATATATTGAGGGAAGTTGCTGGCGATTTCGAATTTCGTATACACCTGGTTGTACTTTCACCTTGACTACACATAAGGTGCGAAATTTTTGTCAAGCCCTAATAGCATGTCAGTATCTCTGGAAAACCCTTCCACGACTTTAAAGAGTTGTTCCAGGTGGTATGTTCTATACTTATAAATATAGTATTAAGACTTGTCTACTTTGATAATTACCCTATTATTGGGATTATGCCTGTTGAGCTATATCTTTGCAATAAATTGATAAATAAACAAATATATTTTTAGCTATTTTTTATTTTAAAAAATTCGCTAATAGAGGCTTTTCAAACATTTTTTCAAACGAGAGCGATATTTGGCCTCTAGAACCCGAAACCAAGGTCTGTTTAAATTTGTATATGTTAATATATATATATATATATAGATATATATATATATATATATATATATATATATATATATATATATATATATATATATATATATATATATATATATATATATATATATATATATATATATATATATATATATATATATATATATATATATATATATATATATATATATATATATATATATATATATATATATATATATATGTATCCACACTATAACTCACAAAGTTTTTAACCAATTTTGATTAAACTGGGCAAGAATATTTATTAATGGCTTAGATGAGTTCATTAGCCAGCCCTATCGGACTAGTTTTTCTATAAAAAATAAATAATTTCTCCGAAAAAAAATAATAATTTGTATTTCGAAAAATAACGAAGTTATTTCAATGAAATTTGGTTGATATGTTGCCTTCATAAATTACTACGTACCAAAACTCAACTTTCTAGGTTTATAGAAAATTGAGTTATAAAAATTTGAAACATTTAATGAAAATTCACCACCATAACGCACTTGTGCCTGCCGAAATTTTATTATTGTAGTCCATCACAGAACTCAGAAGTCTGTGGCCAATTAATGTCATGTTCAAGGCCAATTAACCCAAATCAACCAATATTTCTATATTTTAGTGAATTTTCTTTAAAAAAATTCACTAATGAGGAGATTCCGACTTTTGAATTTTAAACAAATTTCTTCAAATGAACGCTAATTAGGCCCCCCAGAACACATATCCGGGGTCAGTTTAAATTTTGATATGTTTATATATATATATATATATATATATATATATATATATATATATATATATATATATATATATATATATATATATATATATATATATATATATATATATATATATATATATATATATATATATATATATATATATATATATGTATGTATCACACCGATAACTCAACAAATAATGGGCCGATTTTGATTAAATTCAAAAATTTACAATTAAATTTATTAAAATTAGCTTCCTTTTGCAAATGGCTTGGCTAAGTTCGTTAGCTAGGAAAATTGGCCCAGGTTTTCCCGGAAAATTTTGTGTTTTATTTCGAAAAAAAATTATATCTCCGGAAGTCACAAAGTAAGGGCAACCAAATTTGGCACCCGGATTTATATCGTTATAGGTAAGTCACCTACCAAAATTTAGCTCTGTAAATCAAAAGAAAAAACACTTATAGACATTTAAAGAAAAATAAATTAGGATTTTCCTCAGAACGTCAAAGTTGCGATTTAAAACGTCAAAATTGGCAACATTTAGGCAAAGAACTTAGATCTAATACGGGCTATGGAAAGAAAATGTCTTACGAATAATGTTTTACAAACCCTCAAGTCTTAGTTTCAACCATAATTTTGTCCTTCATTTTACTAAAATATTTCCAGAAAATTCATTTCAAATAGACCTTTTTTCTGATGCTTGGCAGTAGTCTTAGCTATAGAGTTTAGCGTTTAATGGTATATAATTTTTGTCGAATTTTCGTAAATAATCGAAGGTCAATATATCCGTTATTATACAAGATATGAAAAAAAATGTATACATTAATTATAGGGTGTCTTGAGTTACATCTTAAAAAATATTTTTACAATCACAGGCTGGCCCATAAGTCGTTGGTGATACAAATTTTCTTTTTTTTTTTCAATCAAACACGCCTTATGTTATTGCATTTTTGCATTTTCCATCGAATTATAATGCATGTTTGTAAGAAAATAAATTCTGGATGCAACAAGTGCGTTATGGTAGCGAATTTTGATCAAATGCTTCATAGTTGAATAGCTGAATTTGCTATTAACCTATAAGGTTGTCCAAGAAACGAGTTTTTTCCGGAACACTAAGTTTACTTTTGGAAATTTTTGTACATTTTCAAACAATAAAGTTATTTTGATGAAACATGGCACATTGTTTTTACTATATAGGTTATACTGGTAACCAAATTTGATGCCTGCTTTCTTAAAAAAACACACATATTTGCTATTAAAAACATTTTGATGAAAATTTACTACCATAACGCACTTGCTGCGTCCGGACTTTTACTTAATTAGATTATACATATCGCTTAATAGTAAGTTTAAAACCTGCGTTGTAGCAAAATTAAGGCGGCTTGTGGTTACAAGTTATTTGACGTTTACACCCTGACCTGACCAACTTCAAATTCTGCACTCTAAATGCAACTTATGTCTTTTTTGTTCCTCCATCTTATCCACCAATAATACCAACCTTAACCGTAACTTAACACTGCTTCATATTAACTAAGAGCTGAATTATTCTTATTTGTTTTATATTTACAATGAAATTGTCAGGTTTTTCTGAAGCCAAAAACGTATAGGTAGAAAATTGATAAAATAGCTAAAATACATATCTACGGTTTTAATAAAAAAAATTGGGTCGCAGCAAGTCCGTTATGGTAGCGAATTTTTATTAAATGTTTGTAATTTCTATAACTCAATTTTATATAAACCTAAAAAGTTGAATTTTGATACGTAATAAGGTATTTACGGGGTCAATATATAAACCAAATTTTATCAAAATAACTTTGTTATTTTTTGCGATACAAATTAATTTTCGGAAAAATCCAATTTTTCTTTAGAAAAACTAGTCTGCTAGGGCTGGCTATCGAAATCGTCCAAGCTATTAATAAAAGAAAGATTCTTGCCGAGCTTCATCAAAATCGGTTAATAACTTTTTGAGTTCTTGGTTGGATATATATATATATATATATATATATATATATATATATATATATATATATATATATATATATATATATATATAATTTTCTTACACCCTAGAAAATTCAATTTTGGTATGTAACAAAATCATAAAGAGGGCAACACGTGTAGCAAATTTTATCAAATTAGCCTTATTATTTTTTAAGAAACATGGTTTTCAATTTGTTAAGGTTCTTTCTTCTTAGAGAGCAGAGACGAACCTCAGCTATTTTTAACGAATTTCCGTGAAAATAAATATTCGCCTACGATTACGATTATAAAACTTTTGACAATTCTTTTTAAATGAACAGGAACTAGCTTCCATAGAATCCATATCAAAAATCAGTTTCAATTTATATGTAATATATACAGGGTGTTACTTAATGATAGGGCGTAATTCCAAGGGCGCGTTCCTGAACAAAATTCAAGTAGAAAAGTTCATATAAACATGTGTCCTGAAGAGTCTGGTTTTCAAGATACAGGTGTCAAAGTTTAAAAAAAAAATTGGTTTTTTATTAATATCTTAATGATTCTTTTGCCCATTTTGTTGAAATCTGGCAGGGTTATTCACTGTAATAAGGCGCTAAGTTGGCACTAACTAAAAGATAATTATAAATTCCAGTGGCGTCTCGAGAGGCAGTCTCACGAATAATATTGACTAAAAAAAAATGTACGCTACTGAATTTTTTTAATTTTAATTTTTTTCAGATTAAGCACCTAAAAATAAACCTTTTTTGCCTCTTAATATTTTTTCGTATATTACTTCCTTTTCGAGGAAAAAAATGAAAACGACTTCATTGCATGTCGAATAATTGTTAAAATGAAATCAAGTTAATTGTGAGCGTTGCTAGAAAACGTTGTTTTGACATTATGAGCATAATGTTTTTGACTTTCTGTGACAGTTTGTTATTATTTTCCCTCTGGTCAAAAGGTTAATTGTGCTATTAAAAAATGGTAAATAACTATTCTAATTTGGAGATGACACAAATGCATTTCCTTTATGGTCTTGCCAATGGTAATTCGGTGGAGGCCCGGCGGCTCTATCAAGAAAGGTATCCTGATCGTGTCCTTCCAGGTAGACAAATATTCATAAACATTCATCGTCGTCTGACTGAATCTGGCAGTTTTAAACATAATACCTCTGACGGAAGACCTCGTACAATTCGAACTCCAGCAGTTGAGGAGGCTGTCCTACATGCGGTCGAAGAGAATCCTGCAACTAGTACCCGAAAAATAGGTAGGGAATTAAATATTTGCTATAAAACGGTATGGGAAATTTTAAGAGAATCCCTGTTGTATCCTTATCACGCACAAAGAGTTCAGGCACTTCTGCCAGGAGATTTTGAACCGCGTACGCAATTTTGTAGATGGTATCATCAAAGACTTTCAGAAAATCCTCACTTTGATTCCATCATTATGTTTACGGACGAAGCCCATTTTTCCAGAAATGCAATAATTAATTTTCAAAATAATCATAACTGGGCCCAAGAAAATCCTCATGCTATTACAGAGACACAGTTTCAGGAACAATTTTCTGTCAACGTTTGGATCGGTATCCTAGATGACTATTTGATTGGACCATTTTTTTTACCACAACGTCTTAACGGACAATCTTACAGTCATTTTCTACAAACTGATTTGCCACTGCTTCTTGAAGATGTCCCTATATATTTACGTCAACAACATTGGTTCATGCATGATGGTGCTCCTGCCCACTTTAGCATATTGGCTCGTGAGTATTTGAATGGAGCTTACCAAAATCGGTGGATAGGTCGTGGAGGACCACAATTCTGGCCACCTAAATCGCCTGATTTAAACAGCCTAGATTTTTATTTGTGGGGGCTCCTAAAAGCATTAGTTTATGTTACACCAATCGAGACAGAAGAACAACTAAGGAATAGAATTGTTGACGGATGTGAAACCATACGTAACACTAATGGAATTTTCGAAAGAGTTCGTCGCTCGATGAGAAGGAGAGCACAAGCCTGCATAGAAGCGGGAGGTAGTCATTTCCAACATTTTTTGTAAATAGTTATTACTTTTCGTTTGTTAGATTTTTAAAAATGGCTTAGAAATAAATATTCTGAACGATCACAATTAACTTGATTTTATTTTAACAATTTTTCGACATGCAATGAAGTCGTTTTTATTTTTTTCCTCGAAAAGGAAGTAATATACGAAAAGATAATAAGAGGCAAAAAAGTTGTATTTCTAGGTGCTTAATCTGAAAAAAATTAAAAAAAAAAAAACTCAGTAGCGTACATTTTTTTTGTCAATATTATTCGTGAGACTGCCCCTCGAGACGCCACTGGAACTTATAATTATCTTTTAGTTACTGACAACTTAGCGTCTTATTATAGTGACTAACCCTACCAGATTTCAACAAAATGGGCAAAATGATCATTAAGATATTAATAAAAAACCAATTTTTTTTTAAACTTTGACACCCTGTATCTAGAAAACCAGACTCTTAAGGACACATGTTTATATGAACTTTTCTACTTGAAATTGGTTCAGGAATGCGCCCTTGAAATTACGCCCTATCATTAAGTAACACCCTGTATATATATATATATATATATATATATATATATATATATATATATATATATATATATATATATATATATATATATATATATATATATATATATATATATATATATATATATATATATATATATATATATATGCATATGTATAAACATATAAACATTCAAATAGATTTTCTTGGTTTCTGGGCCTGGGGGCCAAAATCGCGCTTACTTGAATTTTTTTTTGCACGTCTCACCATCGATATCTCTCAATTAGCGAATTTTTAAAAATAAAAATTTGCTAAAAAGATCCAAAACCATAAAAAAAATTCCAAAATTGAACTTCATCAACATTAGCAATTCCTAATAACTGCAAGGGTGAAATAAGCATAAGAAAAGAAGCAAAACTGACTCTTTTATTATAAGGAGTGGTTTTGACGTGGGAGCTGTTTATGCGTGCCTTATTTATTAACCGACTCTAAAGAAATAAATAAAAGAACAATCATCTGATGTGTAAGGTAGGTGTTTCGTAAAGGAATGCCCTAGATAAAGTGTTAATTACTAGAGGCTTGATGTTGGTTTGATGAAAATCTGGGACATTTTATTGATGGAAAACTATTTGGAAAACAATGTAAATGTTGCAACGTTAAATGTAGTGGCGACCATAGCGGGCCTTAAAATAAACGGGAGTAATGGGACAACTTCTGTCTTGTACTTGAGCCCTGGCATTCCACATTTAAAGGAATATTGTCCGACAACCACAACTGCATGTCAATTAACGTTTCGTGACAACTGGACAACATTCCTTAAATTAAATCAACGAAATACTGAATGCTGACAACATTCCAACATCAAATATGTTCCCTGATGTATTTATTACTTCAACGGGACCATCGTCGTAGATTTGGTATTTCGTATTCCTATAAAAAATATCATAAATGCCAGACATTCAAAGCTCCTAATTTAATACGTCGTAACTAATAATATAATTACCCTCTTTTGTTTCTTATTACATTTTTCATATAACGGCTACTACTACTACTACTACTACTACTACTACCCGTCAAAACCAAAAGGTGTATGCACATTACAAAGCCTATGCTATTTCTTAACAATACTTATTCTTGCACGACTGTCCTCCCACGTTTATACATACCCAGTCCCCTATTAAACAAACTTCTAACATCTTTCTTCTCTAACATATTGCCCACAACATCTGAACAACGGTTTATTATACCTAATCTATCGTTTTTCAGCTATTTAAGTTTTTGGTCAATTTAAAAAAAAATAATTCACTAATGGAGAGATCTCGATCTATAAATTTTGAATAAATTTCTTCAAATGAGCGCTAATTAGACCCCTAGGACACATATCCTGGGTCAGTTTAAATATATATGTATATATATATATATATATATATATATATATATATATATATATATATATATATATATATATATATATATATATATATCACACCGATAACTCAAAAAATGATGGGCCGATTTTGATCAACTTTGGTGAGTACCTTCATTTTACCTTTGGCTTGGACAAGTTTATTAGCCAGGAAAATCGGCCCAGGTTTTTCCGGAAAATGTTGTATTTTATTTCGGAAAAAAATTATATCTCCAGAAATAACATAGTAAGGGCAACCAAATATGGCATGAGTGTTACAGCTGATTGAGCAAAATGCACATACAACATTTTGCTTCTTTACACCCAGTGGTTCTGAAATTATGGTCCAAGCCAAAAATAGGCAAAATCAATAAAACACCTGTATCTTGTTAACTAAGGGTTATTACCCACTAGATAGGTAGGTACTATGGCATCGCCCAAGTGACCTACATATGCAGGTAAAGTTCTAGAGCTGGTCAGCGTTTTAATAGTTGGCTGGTGTGTTATACTTGCAATATGGTAGGTGGTAATGGAATTTTCCTTTACGTGATAGTAAAGGATTTTTTTCACGCCCGAAGAGGTACCACCCTTTACATCAGGGGGCCGGGCCGGTGAAGTCCCAACGGACGTTTCCGGTTCTGGTGTATGAGTCGGTTTCCCTTATAAGCAAAAATGATGATGGCTCCTCCTTGTACAAAAGATTCCGGAGGTAAAATACCCCTTCATTCGGATCTCCGGGACAGGCGTGTACAGGGGGCGCCAGCATCAAGATTTAACATAACCTTCTCGAATATATGTGGCTTAAATTCTAACCTGAACTCCATCAACCATTTCCTCCAATCTAATAGGCCCCAAATCCTCTTCCTCACCGAAACCCAAATCAGTGCCAACACAGCCACTAATCACCTTCATTTCCCGGGGTATGAGCCCCTTACTTCCTTTAGATTGCATGGAGGCGTGTGCGCATACGTCCGTAGCAATCTACCCTGCACCAGACTTCCCAATTTAAAAACTGTAAGAAAATACATACTATGGATAAAACTCTCTCTCAGGGCTGCAACTAAATTCATCTGTTGCATTTACTGGTCACCTTCTGACAACAACTTTGTCCAGCTCTTTGACTACCTTTCTGAAAAAAACCGACCATCTGATTTCTGAATATCCTTCCTTCGAGGTCACTATTCTTGGTGACTTCAATGTCCATAATAAGGAATGGCTAGGATCTTCAAAAACTGATCCGCAAGGAAGAGCAGCAGATACCTTTGCAGTCAGCAATTCTTTAGCCAATATAGTTCAGCAACCTACTTACTTTCCTCGCATCCCAACACACAGCTCAAATCCCTTGGATCTCCTTCTTACTACAAATCCTGACTGCTATAAGATATCAGTCACCGCCCTCCTGTGTCGCTCAGACCACGGCATGGTCACTGCTTCTTGTGCAATGCAACCTGAGGTCACACAGTCATCACACCCACGTATCGTTTGGCACTACAACTCCGCGAACTGGGACGAAATATGGGATTACTTTGCCTTATTTTCATTGGCGTCTGTATGCTTCTCTCATCCTGACCCTTCTGATATCTCACAAAACGTCACCGAAATTATCCAAGCATTTAAAGACGCAAGAAACCGCTATGTCCGCATTCTTCCCGACGCAAAAAAACTCGTTTAATACCCACATCAAAAACAAAGTACTCTTAAGCTGCAGTGGCAGCAAACCCTCCTGGACTCTTGCTAAATCTATTGGGAATAATTTCTGCAAGAGCACATTCCCACCCCTTGTCTCAGGGGATGAAATTGTTTCTACCGCCTTGGGCAAGGCTGAACTTTTTGCCTCGTTGTTCGCCGGCAATTCTACTCTCAACCCACCTCCAAATGTTCAACCACCAACAGTCCCCAATGTCGCGCATAAAATGACGGATATCACTTTCAAAACGAAAAAGATACGAAATATGCTCTCTTCTCTTAATACCAGGAAAGCCTCTGGCCTTGACGAGATCCCAGCAGTTGTTCTCAAAAAATGCGCCCCAGAACTTGCTTCTGTCCTGACTCGTCTGTTTCAGACATCTTACAAAGAGGCATATTCCCTAGTAACTGGAAAACTTCTCGAGTACAACAAAAGGATCAAAAGCGCTTCCTAGCAACTACAGGCCTATTTCTCTCCTTTCAGTCGTCTCTAAGGTGATGGAAAAGTATATAGACAGCGCAGATCAACTGCCGACCTTCTTTCCTTTGTCACACATTCTTGGAACTACATGGTGAATCCCAGATTGTCGCTCTAGACATACCCGGAGCATTCGACCAGGTCTGGCACGCAGCGCTGCTTAGTAAATTACCTGCCTGTGGCCTACCACCAAAACTCCGTACGTGGACAGCAAATTTCCTCTCCAACCGGAGCATTTCTGTTGTCGTGGATGGCCATTCCTCTAAACTGTATCCAGTTAATACAGGAGTTCCTCGAGGTTCAGCTTTAGCCCCTACTTTGTTTCTTCTCCACATCAATGACCTCCTCTCTAGCACATCCAACCCAGTTCACAGTTACGCGGACTACAGCACCCTCCACTCAAATATACAATATTCTAAGCCTGTTCCTTTAGCCCAATTATGTGAGCATCGCAGACTCATGGAGGGTTCTGTCTCCGTGGATCTCCAAAAAATATTAGACTGAGGAAGTAGAAATCTTGTACAATTCAACCCCACTAAATGTGGAAATCTTGTACAATTCAACCCCACCAAATCACAGTCTTGCTTTCTTTGTCATAAGAGATACACCAGCCCTAGACCCATCACAATAAACAACCAAGTTATTCAAAGTAATGAGTCCTTTCATTTGTTGGCATTTTTGTAGATCGAAATCTCAATTGGCACCAACATGTCACATCAATTGCAGAAGCGGCTGCTAAGAAATTAAGTTTCCTATTCCGGGATCGCAAATATTTTTCACCAGCTAATCTCTATACTTTATATACTTCACAAATAAGACCAAACCTCGAATACTGTTCCCACATCTGGGGTGCTGCTGCCGCTTCTACACTCTCTATCCTGGACTCCATTCAGAAGAGAGCTATACGTCTCATCAGTGACCCTACCCTCACCCAAAGGCTGCAATCTCTTGTCCGCCGAAGTTCTGTTGGTGATCTCTCTCTCTCTCTCTCTCTCTCTCTCTCTCTCTCTCTCTCTCTCTCTCTCTCTCTTATAGATATATGCACGGGCACTGCTCAGAGGAGCTTTCTTCCATAGTTCATTCACCTGCTGTCCCCAACAGATATACCAGGGGAACATAGGGAATGCACTCTTTTACTGTCCAGGTCACCAGACATATAACATCTTGTTATGCCCGCTCTTTTGTCCCGAGGATTTTAAGTTGTGGAATTCCTTGCCGGCACATGTTTTTCCTTCTCCCCCGAACCTCCAAACCTTCAAGTTCAGAATTAACAAGTTGTCTCTTTCCTCCTGGTCGACACCCATGGTACGATATTATTTAGGCCGTAAGCCCTCGTGGTGTGTTGTTGAAATAAAATATATACATACATATATATATATATATATATATATATATATATATATATATATATATATATATATATACATACATATATATATATATATATATATATATATATATATATATATATATATATAAGCTTATACAAATTTGAATGAACCAAGCGTTCAATAAAAAAAAACATTTTAAAGTCATTACCGCACTAGCAGCAAAATTTTTTTA